>JAWNNK010000868.1:1388333-2776666 GCA_035045065.1 Hirtodrosophila trivittata
TCACATTTCTTAATAATTTAAAAGTGAAATATATTCTGTCAAAGTGGCTGATATTGCTTTTGTAAAACAACATTTTATTCCAAACATATAACAATTTTCAGCTATTCCACTAAAGCCTCGTGAAACGTGTTACAGCAACAACGCTGGTCACAACAAATTGGACGCAAAAATGGCGCAAAGTGCTCCTGATTGCAAAGAAACACAGGTATGCAGCGAATATTTCACATTTTTTTTCTAAATAATACTGAGAGAATGCCCTTTTTGTTTTTCTATAGGAAGTGCAGTTCAAATTGCATGACAAATTTGTTGCATTCAAATATTGCGGTGAGCCACGCAACAATGTTAATTTACTTGCCGTCTCCAGCAGTCGCGGCCTGCTTTTTGCCGGCAATCCCAGAGCTCCCGATTTAAAAGGTGGGTACACATACAATGCCTGCATCTAACCATTCCATATTCTAAAAATTATTTTTTTTATCATATTTTTTGCAGTTATACTCACTAAAGATATTGCCGATGCCAAAACGAATGGAAAGCAGCCTTTGGCGCGTCGGGTGCCATTGCCCAATATACCGAATTATATGTCCTGTAGTTCCGACGGAAATCTGCTGGCCATTAACTTTACGGAACCGAATGGTAATGCCCTCTTGCTCATATATGCGGTGCAATCCTTTCTGACTACCGATGTGCGTCCGCTGTACAATATACGATTGGCAGCGGAGGATCATGTGCACGCTGTACAGTTGTTATGGAATCCTGTTTTGCCTAATAGCTTGGCTGTGGTACTAAGCAATGGAGGCTTGGGCTTGTACTTGCTGAGCGCTGGCAGTGACTTTGAGCTACATTCATTGGACAAAAGTTCCCAAGTTAAATGCGGCTGCTGGTCGCCTAAGGGCAAGCAGCTGGTACTGGGCTTTCCTAGCGGTCGACTGCAGCAATTTAAACCAGACTTGACGCCCGCCAAGACATTGGTCTGCCCTCCCAACTTATACAGTTCCCCCTTTGATACTATTGCTATCCATTGGCTGTCAACGTTTCAGTTTTCAGTAGTTTTTTTGCAACAAGGCACGGATTGCAATGCAGAGTTATATATCGTAAATGCGCCAAAGTTAGGCACGCCCACTTATACAAACTATTACGACATTTGCTATAGTCTTAGTGGACCACGCACCCATCAGTTCAGTTTTACACACGTGCAACCATGGAATCTGTTGCTAGTTTCGTCAGCGAATGGCGTGGAGGTAGGCGTACTGGGCACCTCAGAGGCAGGAGACACACCCACGTGGCAACAACTGACACTGCTTGACGAGGCTCGCATAGAGTTACCGCTTTGCGAAGCAACACAGAACGAAACATTTCCGTTGGGATTTGCCTTTGATACATCCAGCATGCATCACTTGACTATAAATGAGCAGCAGTTGCCTATCATGCCCATGGTGCATGTATTGGGAACAGACGGAAAATTGCTGGCTTTTAATTTCCTCAATCTCAAACCGGGTGCGGTCTCCGTTTGTTCACCGCCGCCACCATTGTCGAGTAATTCCGGGCAGTTTTTTGCATTGGATGCGTTGGTTGCCACTGAGGAGGATGCACCACAGGAGGCCCCAGAAGCAGCTCCAGTTCAAGCTGCTACGCCCGGTCTTTCCGACCTTTCGTTTGCCTTTACAGCTAACACGGTAACATCGACACCTGCACCAGCTAAGGATAAACCGCCCTCGGTTTTTGGAGGATTTGGCAACTCGGGCAACAAACCGGTTCCTGCTTTCGGTGCGCCTGCTCCGGTAAACTTTGGACCTATTTCCAAGCCAATTCCAGCTCCTTCCTTTGCTGGTTTTGGCGGTGGCACTACAACAGCTGCCCCAGCATTTGGCTTGACCGCCGCTAATCCTGCGGCACCTATATTGACGACGCCACCAGCAGAAACAGCAGCGTCTAACAACAATAATAATAAACCGTTATACACAGTTCCATCGACATTCACATCGACTCCTGCCGCTCAAGGAGCTGCCACAAAGTCTGGGGTCAAGAGCTCAGAGTTTAGCACCTCTGAAGTGGATGACATCATTGCGGAGATCATGAGCGTCCAGATCAACACGTTCAATGAGCAAATAAGGCAACAAACGAAACAAAACAAGGATCTGCTCTCTCAGGTGTGTTTGGAAACATTTTTTTATATCTATAGAAGATTATTTTATATTGTGATTCCTTTGCAGATTGAATCGCCTGCCACAATTAAGTTCTATGCCAAGCGCTTGGAAGATCTACAGGAACTGAACGACCAGGCCAATGACGTTGACTTCGAATTGGACGTGCAGGGACTGCGTCATGCGCTGGGCGAAGCTTATGCTATGACAGCCGAGTGTCGTGCCAAGCTGGAAGTGTATAGAAAACCAGAGTAAGTACTGAGTATCCTTCCTCCATTCGTATGGCTTATCGTGGACCAGACTTTTTAATCCAGAGTTCCTCAAATTTAATATTATGTTTACTATTTGCAGCACTACCCGGCTGATGACGTCCACCAGTTTTGATGCCGCTGCTCGCCGCTCGCTGACGCGTCTGCAAAGCTATTTGGCCGCCAACGAGGCGCAATTGAAGCTGGCACAACAGCACATTGATGCACAGTGGGAACAGTATCAGGATGTGCTACGACGCAACACCAAGTCGAAAATGCATATGCCTTGCCTGGAGGGTATCTATCAGCGTCTGACGCGTCTTCAAAATTTAACCTCCGAGCAGCGTATCACGCAGAACAACATAAAGGCCAAGCTGAAGGAACGCGGATTGCTGCAGTCAACGCTCATAAACAAGTACGTACATACATATATAGTTTAAGGTATCCAAAGTTATAGTTGTCTGTTCCGAATCAAAAGCTTGCAGAACACTTCTGAGCTGTTTTAACGCAATGCAATCAAATGGATTTTTTTTCAAGTCAATTGGTTTATCGATGTTTGTATTATATAATAGTTATAAGATGTTCGATCCGTCTGGTTGCCACATTCATGTGACCTTTGTATATACAATATACATGTATAGTCATATTTAATTCCATCTGATCAATAGATTTGGGTATTATCTCTGTTCTGTTCAGAAAGAATATATGGCATTTTCATATTTGTAAATTTTTGTACCTTTTTGTTCGAACGATTGAAAACTGAAAATAGATAGGATTTAACAGGACACAATTTTCTTAATTTTCCTTGGTGATGATTTTATTTCTTGGCTGTTAACTAGATTGAAAGTGGTTTAAATTTATGTACTTTTGATTAATATATGAAATTCTTAAAATATATCGATCAGATATATAATAATTATAATCCAAGTAAGAAAGTGAAGTATTTGAAAAGTGTTTTCATTACTTTAAATAATTTAAAATTCCCATTTGAAGTTCGTTTTAATATGGAAAATTGTTGTCCCTTAAATTATCCAATCGGAATCATTTTGAATCAAACTAAATCTTTACATAGTAGAAAACTTCTAGCTACATAGTCAGAGCGTAGTTAAATTATATTGTTCGCTGATGTTTGAGAATATATAAATTCTTTTTAAAATCACATCTGCTCCCAAGTAACTGTTACATGCTTCTACACAAGTAACAGTCGACCAAAATATAAAAGATTATTGTATATTATATAGTATAAAATCTTAAAAGTAAACTGAAATTAAAAAGGCAATGAGGAAAAGTCTGGGGGTATTATTAAAAGTGATTTTCAATTTGTATTGATCGAACATTTGTTATTAAGATTGGGGAACTTAGATAAACCCAAAGAGAACAATAAGTATTTCAAAATTTCAAATTTAATTTCAAAATTTTTAAAGGATACAATTCTTAAATATTTTGTGTATCAAGAATCCTTGAATTAAATGTATAATTCATTTGATTATTACATTTTTTCGTCTAACTTTCAAATGTGGCGGCAATTGCTACTTATGCATAAAAATTACATAAACATATATATGCATCTGTGTACATATGTATATACATATTTGAATATATATGTATGTATGTGTGTTGTGTCATAGTCTGTTAAGCGGATGCGCGCGCACTTTTTGAGCTGCGCAGAAAATTTTCTTTGAGCTGAAGAAATCAATGAATCTGGTGAAATAGTGTAGTGCATAAGTTGAGCTAGTTGAATCACAAAGATAGGGAAATGTGGCATAATCAGAACTCAATAAATATTGTAAATTATACAAAAGTAAATTGACAAATTGACGAATTGACAGACTGTCAAATTGTGGAAACATCGACAAAATTTAAACGCGATAAAATAAAACTTCGACAATTTGTCCTTCAATCGATATTAAGTGAGGCTGAGGCAGAAACAGAGGCTGTAAACACAACCCCAAGGAGCGCATAAGAATCCTTAAGTTCCATTACATAGTTAAAAGAGGAATAATCAACAATGGCTTGTCGTCTGAAGGCCACCAAGTGTCCCACGGATGAGCTGTCGCTCACGAATCGAGCGATTGTCAACGTGGGTGACTTTCCCGATGATGTGAAGTACGCGGATATTTCGCCTGCATCGGGGCAGCATTTTATATTTGCTCTGGAGAAGACAGTGGAGGTGCCTCGTGGCTATGTGGGCTTCTCGCTGGTGCAGCGCAAGTGGGCAATGCTGTCTATTAATCAGGACCTGGAAGTGCGTCCGTATCGATTTGATGCTAATTCCGATGTCATAACAACTGTGTCCTTCGAGACGGACTTTTTGCAAAAGAAAACTGTCTCCCAGGAGCCCTACGACTCGGATCAGATGGCCAAGGAGTTCATTATGCAATTTGCGGGAATGGCATTAACTGTTGGCCAATCGCTGGTCTTCAATTTCAAGGACAAGAAGCTACTGGGCCTGGCTGTTAAGTCTCTGGAAGCCATCGATCCGAAGACCCTTAGCGAGGGCAGTGAGCCAGCGATGCGTCATGTGCGCTTTGGACGGATACTGGGCAACACTGTGGTGCAGTTCGAGAAGGCCGATGGCAGCTCGCTCAATTTGCAGGGCAAGTCAAAGGGCAAGGTGGTGCGCCAATCAATTATCAATCCGGATTGGGACTTTGGCAAGATGGGCATCGGTGGCTTGGACGCGGAATTCAATGCCATCTTTCGCCGTGCTTTCGCCTCACGCGTCTTCCCACCGGAACTGGTCGAGCAGCTGGGCTGCAAGCACGTCAAGGGCATACTCCTGTTTGGACCCCCGGGAACTGGCAAGACCCTGATGGCGCGACAGATTGGCACCATGCTGAATGCTCGCGAACCCAAGATAGTCAACGGTCCACAGATTTTGGACAAGTACGTTGGTGAGTCGGAGGCGAATGTGCGACGTCTGTTTGCTGATGCCGAGGAGGAGGAGAAGCGTTTGGGTCCCAACAGTGGGCTACATATCATCATCTTTGATGAAATCGATGCCATTTGCAAGCAGCGTGGTTCCGTGGCGGGCAACAGTGGTGTCCACGACACCGTAGTGAATCAGCTGCTCACCAAGATTGACGGCGTGGACCAGCTGAACAATATTCTGGTCATTGGCATGACCAATCGACGGGATATGATTGACGAGGCGCTGCTGCGACCTGGCCGACTTGAGGTGCAGATGGAGATCAGTTTGCCGAACGAGCAGGGACGTGTCCAGATCCTCAATATACACACCAAGCGCATGCGTGAATTCAATAAGATCAACGATGATGTCGACTGCAAGGAGATCGCCTCTCTTACCAAGAACTTCAGTGGTGCAGAACTCGAGGGTCTGATTCGTGCCGCCCAGTCGAGTGCCATGAATCGTCTAATCAAGGCCGAGTCCAAGGTAACCGTCGATCCGGCAGCAATGGAGAAACTTAAAGTGAATCGCGATGACTTCCTCCACTCGCTGGAGCACGACATAAAGGCAGCCTTTGGCAGCGCTCAGGAAATACTCGATACTATGCTCGCCCGCGGCATCGTCAACTGGGGACAGCCGGTGTCTCACATTCTCGAAGATGGCATGCTCTCTGTCCATCAGGCCAAGGCTCCTGAGTCCAGTGGCCTTGTCTCGGTGCTCATTTCCGGTGCGCCCAACTCTGGCAAGACGGCATTGGCCGCTCAACTGGCCAAGATGTCGGACTTTCCATTTGTCAAGGTCTGCTCGCCGGAGGACATGGTTGGCTTCACTGAGAGCTCCAAGTGTCTGATGATACGCAAAATCTTCGACGATGCCTACCGCTCTACGCTCAGCTGCATTTTGGTGGACAATGTGGAGCGTCTGCTCGACTATGGTCCAATTGGACCCAGGTACTCCAATCTTACACTCCAAGCGCTGCTCGTGTTGCTCAAGAAGCAGCCGCCAAAGGGCCGCAAACTCTTGATACTCTGCACCACAAGCAGACGTGACGTGCTCGAGGAGATGGAAATGCTGTCGGCCTTCACCTCGGTCCTGCATGCCCCCAATCTATCCACTCCGGAGCATGTGGTTGCCGTTCTCGAGAGCTCGGACATCTTTAACAAGAGTGAAATCCAATCTGTTGCAAAGAAGATGGCTGGCAAGCGGGTCTTCATTGGCATCAAGAAACTCTTGGGTCTCATCGACATGGCACGGCAAACGGAACACTCACAGCGTGCCATCAAGTTTCTATCCAAGATGGAGGAAGAGGGCGGCCTGGACATGGTGGCACACAAATAGAATTCAAAATGCTACAAAACGATGTCAAAAATAGTGTCAATTTGTAGCTTCTAAAGGAACATTTTACAGTTATATTCCAAACTATATATAGTTATATACTTGATTAATCCCTATTTAAAACACATTAACTGCTTTGCATTGTTCTTGGTCCTATCCTCCGGTCCCAATCCCTGTCCCAATTCTAAACGTTCCTAACCTCTAAATGAATGAAATGTTGAAAGTTTCCCCAAAGTTCTCAGGGAAATTTGATGTGAAAAGCGACAGAAATGTGAGACTTGTGACCTGATTTGGCAATGCGGCTGGTATTCCACTTACATAAATATATATTATATAAACTGATACTAATCAATATTACGATAACAATAACGATAACGGCACCGATATCAATTTGTATACCTGCATTGTATTCGTTATTCCTATTTAACAACTAATACAATTCGCTCCAATTTCGTCGTCTTCTTATAACACTTACTTTCAAATCTGAAATCTTTCGTCCTATTTAAATTTAAGAATTTCTCTCGGAATAAAACACCAAAGTTTAGTAGACGTTAAAACGATTACGGAAAGCGTTGTTTGGCTTGCAAATAATTAAACATTATTAAATAATCTTAATATATATATTTATTACGCATCTTGTTAAACGCCAATGTTAAAACTTAAATAAAGAATTCAATCAAATAACATGGGGTCGGCATTTAACCCTCTATTTATCCTGACCGATCTGCGATCTTATATTCATCGACTCTGGAGCTGCTTATTTCTTTTATATATACTTTCCTACTGGATTTTTTGCGGGTTTTCACTGAAACTGAAGTTTCCCTGTGCCAATTCTCTCCCATCTTCCATGTGGTCTTATGGGTTCAAGGAGAAGGTACCTTGTGTTCCTTGGGTTGAAGGTACCAGGCGCTTTGACAGTGGCTATGATTTCTCTCTTCTGATGAGATATAAATTGATGGAGATTTACCTAATCTTCAGGCATTTCCATATGTACCTAAGAACTCTCCTTAAAATCTCTCCTTCGACAACTTTGGATATTCCCTTGAAATCGCTCTATGAATTATATAACCCATCATAAGATTTGTAATCGTTCTCATATGAAACGTTCTTTATTTAGTCACTGCAACGTGGACACCCTGGCTGACTCCTTACTGTCGATGAGCATGAACCAGGTGGTGGACACGAACCGGGCCAAGCTATCGCAGCAAAAATTGCAGAGCATACGCAATGTACTGAAGCAGCATAAGGTGCATACCGTTAGGCCTCAGAGACCGGATCGCGTCGGCCTGCAATCGGAGGTTATTCTGGAGACGAAACGCAAGGCGGATCTGAAGAAGATGGCAGCTACAGCAGCCGCGTCTGCTGCGGCGGATGCAGCTGCCAAGCCCGCAACGGCTCATAAGGCCACTCAGGCAACTACAGCAGCGCCAGCCCAACTGGCTAAGCCCACCGCTTCCAAGCCCGTAGTTGGAGAAATGCTGCCCAGCATGGGAGTGGGTGCGCCTGTACCAGCGTCGACCCCCTTCACGTTCAGCCAGAGCACTCCCTTTGTCATGACCATGACGGCCACTAGCACAACGACAAGTTTAAGTGCTGGCGAGGCTGCAAAGCCCGCAATGTCCATGTTTGGTGGTGGTACAGCTTTCAGCTTTGGCTCACTGAACCCTGCAAACCCACCGCAACCGCTTGGTGGGCTTCCAGTGGTGCCAAAGCCCCAAATCCCTGCAGCAGCTTCATCAACCCCTGTGGCCAGTCCTTTTGCTGGCTTCGGCGCAGCTGCAATGATGCCGACCAAGCCAAAACAAGCACCAACACCTTCACCAGAGCAGCCCAAGGAAGTGCCCGTTAAGAAAGAAGCTGCGGCACCAGCGCCAGCTGCTCCAGCACCAACACCACAAACCGTCGCACTACCCAAAACAGATGCCGCTCCCAAGCCCTTCAGCTTTGCCGGTTTCGGCAGCAACGCAGGCTCAGCCATTGGCAGCAGTTCGTCTTTCAGCTTTGACGGTTTTGGCTCCTCGCTGGGCAACGCTCCAGCGTCCAAAGTTGCAGCTCCACTCTCCTCAGTAGCACCCACGGCTAATGCAACGCCGTTTACACCTGTTGCCACTGCTGCGGCCGCAAAGACTGTTGAAACGGTTGTCAGCAGCAGCAGCAGCGTCGCCGTTCCTACACCCAGCGTGGCCACGTCAACTGTTCCTCCAGCTGTAAGCACGCCCAGTAGCTCCAGCAGCATATCAACCACAACAGGTGCCCCATCCGCCGCTACCACAAAACCTATGACCAATCTTTTTGGAAATGTTAACATCTGCGAACCGAAAAAAAGGGAGAGTACTCCAGGTTGGTTTAAAATTGACGCATTTCCCAATTCCCAAATAATATTTCTCCATGATTTTTCCACAGATGCAGCACCGGCTAACATTTTCAGCGGGTTTGGCAAAACTACTTCTGGCTCTGGCAACACTTTTTCTTTTGGAGGCGTCGGCGGTGCCTCGACGGGATTTTTTGGCACCGGTGCCAGCATCAGTGCTGCAGATAGCAGCAGCAGCGTCACCAGCTCAACAACAACGACAACAACAACAACAACAGCTGCGCCACTAGCCACATCAGTAACAACTACGACTGCAGCCGCCCCAATAGGGACAACTACAGCGGCACCAGTGACCGTGCCACCTGCACAGGCCACACCTACTCCTGCCAGCACTGCACCCGTTTCAACGGCAGCAACAACTTCTGTCACTTCCGCGCCAGGCAGCAGTTTTTCCTTCTCAAATGCGTTCAGTAGCCTGGGGACCGGAAGCACTACATCAGCTGATACGGTAACATCCACTGAGTCCGCAGGATCCACAGCTAGCAGCGCAACCACTTCGATTTTTGGCGCCCCCAGCCCCTTTGCCCCCGCAGCAACTGGCAGCAGTCCGTTTCAGCCAGCCACAGCCACAGCGGCAGCGGCTGCTGTGCCCGCTGGCAATGTTTTCGGTGACGTGCCGAAGCCAAGCATCTTTGGATCTGGTACTGCAGCGGCACCAGCCAGCGGTGTTTTTGCTGCAACTGCTGCAAATGGCAGCCCTTCACCTTTTGGAGGCACTACAGCAGCTGTTCCAGCTGCTGCGAATAGCACCCCTCACCTTTTGGAGGCAGTACAGCAGCTGCTCCAGCTGCTGCGAATGGCACCCCTCACCTTTGGAAGCAGTACAGCAGCTGCTCCACCTGCCGCGAATGGCACCCCTCACCTTTGGAGGAAGTCCAGCAGGTACTGCAAGTGCCAGCTCTGCCGGCAACATCTTTGCCCAAGCGGCAGCCGCAACAGCAGCTGTAAAACCAAGTGGTTTTGGGTCACCCGCGCCGGCAGCCACTGGTGGTTCCATATTTGGTGGCCCTAGTGCGGTTTCATCGTCACCTTTCGGTGGCGGTTCAATATTTGGTGGCGGAAACACCGCGCAAAGCCCGCCGCCCGCTGCCCCCTCGGGATCCATTTTCGGTCAAAACGTTTTTGGAGCGCCTGCAGCCTCTACCGGTGGCAGCTTATTCGGCGGTGCACCAGCTACGCCGCAACAGGCAACGGGCTTCGGTGGTGGCTCTATATTTGGTGCCGCTGTCGGAAGCACACCGCCACAAGCGGCTTCTGGTGGCTCCATCTTTGGTGGCGGCGGCTCTGGCGGCTTTGGCTCCTTTGCTCAAACATCGCCCGCACCAGGCGCCTTTGGTAATAGTTTTGCGCAAGGCGGCGGTGGTTCAGTAGCTCAGTCCGGCTTTGGTTCGCCACAACAGCAAGCGGCACAGTCACCTGCTGGTGGTTTTGGAGCCAAGCCCGTATTTGGTGGAAGTCCAGCCTTCGGTGCCAGTCCCACATTTGGAGGAGCACCTAGTTTTGGCAGTACCAAAAGTTTTGGTGCTTTTGGAGGCAGCCCTGGAGTAGTTGCACCACCGGCCTTTGGTGGAGCACCAAAACCGGCAGAGGGCAACATCTTTGAAACGCTGGGCGGTACCGATACAGGCCTCTCCTTCGGAAATTTGGCCCAAACTGGCAACGCAAATGCTCAGAAGTCCTCCTACGGCGGGTGAGTAAATACTTAGCTCCCTAATTTGATTTCCTTTTAATGATTTTCTTTCATTCGCAGATCATCTTTTATGAACTACCGTTAAGTTTGTTTGTTTGCTCTCGTTAATTGTATTCTTGTAAACAAAAATAAATAAATTTAGTTTTTTATAAACTTTGTAACAAATTGAGTAAATAGTAAATAGTGTCACTTTATAGAAGATAGGAGCAGCTTCCTGTTACCTATGTTATTTTATCTTCTTTTTAGTGTTTGTATCGAAATTCGTTTTCGTACTCGGACTGGGATAAACAGATAACACCACCTATCCGTAGGCAAGAAAAGTTGGCTAACCGCCACGGGAATAATATATTTATGCAATACATATATTATATTATAATACCAACATATACATATTTATAATAATATAATAATACAATTTGTAAGTTATTGTAATACAGAAATCGGCATTAAACCTTCAATTATTTCAAATTGTGCAACTAAAAGTATGCAACACTTTTCTATCAATAACGCGCTTATGTTAAATTAACAGAGGGCTGTTAGTTAGAATACTTAACGGGAAACAGGCAGTAAAGAGCAACAAAAAGTATGCTGCGCATTTTTTTTAAGAATCAATTGCTGATTTTCTGATCCTTTAAGAATTTCTTAAAATTGTCTGATTTCTGCTTGCAGTTCCTCGCTAATTGCAGTTGATAAATCCGTGCTGGACTTACTTAAAAAGTATCTAATACAGTACACGCTCACCAATTCAAAACACTTTAATCCTCGGGTAATTTTCATTTCCAAAATGATAAAATTTCTTAACCGTTTTCAGTTCCAGTTGAAAGTTTAAAAACGTGGCTATATCCCTCATACACAAGTTCTTCCACGCAAATATTATTATTGTTTATTTATCATATAGACAGTAAATTTGTCTCAACGAATTCTTGGCTTAAATAAATTTGATACCACGGAGGGTTAGAGGATTGGTCATGTGCTTGGTGGAAAAAAGCTCTTGACACAGTTGAATTCAATTATTGACACTATCCATAAGAGTTTGGTGGACCTCAAGCAAAAATAGGAAGAGATTCTCTGAAAGTCGATCATCAAGCTCCAATTTTAGAGTACTTAACACATTTATAATTTAAGTTCCATATGAAAATTCAAGTTTTTAAGGGTTCATTTTTGTAAACGTGTACAGCAATACAGTCAATTATATCTTTGTTCTTATAATATGTCAACTGGAATGTTTTAACCTGGTATTTTATGGATTTTGCACTTAACAAGGGAATAATAATAAAAAGAACTGATAGGTAACTTTTAGCAACAGCTATTACACATTATATTTTCAATTGGTTATACATATACATAGTATGCATATAATTAGTGCGCATAGTTATACATTAATAAAAATATATATAATATACACATATATATATATACATATAATTTATACATATATATATATATGTATACATAATAAAGACACAACTAAAAAATTGCAGACAAAAAGGCGTACGCGTACAGGTTTGCATATATATATTGTATATATATAGATATACATATATATCGTATATATATAGCACATAAAAGGTGAAAAATAGTCAAAAACATTTTACATATACATATAGAGTAGTTATACATACATACAGGATACATATATATAGATTAGTATAAATAATTTCATATATATATATATATAGGTTTAAATGCAATTTCGTTTTGTTTTTTGCTTTTATAATTATAATATAGTTTTAAATATTTAATTAATTAATTAGGTCTAACTTAGGTTGTTAATTGTTAATTGTTTAGAGATTTACATGCGACTACCCAGCTTAGATGTTTTTATCCGAATTATGTTTAAAAATTTAGTTTTTGTTTAAATGTATTAGTTACGTTTAGCACACATTTTAATATTATATTATATTATATCGTATTATATTATATTATATTGTTTACTAATTCTAGGAATAAACACTTTGCAACAATTATGGAAAATTCGTTAAGCTTTTCTTTTGCTTTCTTATTGTTGTTGTTCTTGTTGTTAGGTTTTTAGGTTTTTCGTTTTTCGTTTTTGAGCAACTTACTTAAACTAAACAGAATTTCGTTTAAGCACTCTTATTAATTATTATCTTTTACTCGTTTCTTTGAGAGCACGGAAACGTTTAAAACGACCGTTACGAAGTTTTGTGTGCGGCTGTTATATGTGTTATATAATTAATGTTTTATCATTAATCGTTTATCGTTTTTATCTTTAAACAACTGTTTTCTATCTACAAAAAGGAAACTGTTTACTACGATCAATTCACTTTTGACGGGGGCGCAGACGGGAGGGAATGTTCTTATCTTTTTTGTTTTATCTTTTTCTTCTTCGTTTCTTTTCTTTGTGGGCGTGCTTGCGATATGGGCGTGGCACATGCAATGACTTGCTTAAAGCTTATACACTTAACTTGTCTGTGAGTGTGTTCTTGTTCTGTATGAGTGTGTGTGTGTGTGTGTGTGTGTGTGAATGTTTGTGAAATTTGAATAAATTTAAAGAAAAGGAAATAATTGAAAAGCTTTGGGAAAGGAAAGGAAAGGAAAATTTGTTCATTTGACTTCGGCAGGGGCTACAGTTGCGTTCATACAGTCAGTATACATATAAGTATGGGTTCAGTTAATATGTGCTGTTATATGTACATCGCCTGGGTAGCTTGCTAGTAAGTAAGTATATATATATATATATATGGTATATAGTATATATCAATTAATAGAGTTATACATACGTATGTATTAAAGAAGCGAAAGTATACGAAAACTTTTAGGGAAAGCAAAGCGGGAACGCTCCTTCTTGATACATAAAAGATACATAGTTCGATATATAAGTATAAGCTGTTGATATAGTATGAGTCTGTTTAAATATGTTTGTATACGATAGATTGTAGAGCTGGCAGAACATGCATATAAAAACATATATATGGATCGGCTAAGACGACTGTTAATGTTAACAGAGTGACAATAACAGAATAGCAAATGCTAAAATGCGAAATTTATAAGAAAACTGAGAGAAATACTCAGCAGAAAATGTTCGACTGTCCAGCTCTACTTTATAAGAGAGTATATATGTTTGTGAATATATATGGTATGTATATATATGTATGTATGTATGGCATATGGTATGAGTATATATGTTAGTATGTATGTATCGTATATATGTGGAGGCCATGTTATGAGCAGTAGTAGTAGTAGTAGTAGTATATGGAAAGTATTGCCTCGTTTGCTAGTCATAGTAGTAGTAGTAGTAATAGTAGTTAAGAGTTTATAGTGGATCATAGTTATAGTAACGGGATAATCTCGATGATAATGATGATAATGACGAGGCTCTGTTTGACTTGAGAATATTTAAATTGGGGTTTCAAAACCGATCGAATACCCATTGTTGTACTACCAGTGCATCAGACGCAGCTGATCCAAAATGCGCTGCTTGAAGAAGGTGCCCAGCATGCCGAAGACGGTGGATACAGCCGCAATGCCCATCATGACCTGCATGACGCAATGTACACCGGACAGCTCCTCCTCAGTTTGCTTGTGACGATGCCGCGCCCGATGGTGCCGCCGGCTGCCCATGCCACCGTTCTCATGCAGACGCTGCAGGCGTTCCATATCCTCATCGAACTGCGGTATTATGGCCAAATTGATTACTTCTGTTTTGGACAACAGTTGCTCATTGGCAATTGTGTGCGCTTCAGTGCCACTTCCTCCCTTGCTGGTGGCCTCATTATGCTCCCGTTCACGTTCCTTCTGCTGCTCGAGCTCACGAATTCTCGATCTCTCATCCAGCATGGTATTGTCCCGACTGAAGTCAAAGTCGCGAGCATTGGGCAGCTGTGCCTGCTGGTGATGCTTCGTTGTGGGATACTCTGCCAGATTCACTTTAGTCAAAAAGTGGAGATTATTGCTTGGCTTCGTCTCGGACTGCTGAGCTGGCTGAGCTAGCAATGAACGTGGGGTAGCTTCTGTGCCGCCCAATCCTGGCAACTGATCACGTACGCGCGTCTCCTGGAACTGGTTCTTCTTAATGCCCAACACTTCGGACAGCGGTCGATTGATCATGGGTAGCAGAGAGTCTGAGGTTGGTCTGATTATAAAGGAACCACCGTTCGGTGGAGGTTCCACTATTTCTGGCTGCAGCGGCTTTGGGGTGACAGCAGCGGCTGACGCCGGTGCGGGCTTATCGCCAGCACTTTCATCTTCGCTGTCCGTATAGACCGAATCGTCGGAGGAGTCGTCGGAGCTGTCCTCGCTGATGGGCTTGGACTGCTCAGGGGTCTTGGAGCTGCCGCTAAACTTGTGCGTTATATTGCGTATGGGCTCGTACTTGGAGCTCTCCGAATCACCGCGATAAAGCAGCGCAACCTTGCCATCGGGTGTTAGTACAGGCGTTATCTTTGGATGTGGCGATGGAAAACGATGACTGCTCTCTGGATCCGGTGACAAGGCGTCAAAATCAGTGAACTGTGTCGCTGGCTTCTGCTGCGACTGCTGTTCCAGCAGTTGCTTCTGCTGCTGCTGCTGATCCTGATCCCCATCTGTGGGCGTCTGCTGGTACACAATGCCCACCTTGCCCAGCGGCGTGGATATAATTTTGATGGCATCATTGCTATTCTTGCGGAAGTAATGATTTGAACCGGTGGCGCTCTTTGAGCGCTGTGAACCAAAGAAGCCAACGCCATCGCCATTGTCAGAGTATTCATCATCGACACCGTCATCGTTATCCTCGCCATCCTCATCATCGTTAGCAAAATGGCCGCTGCTCTCGCGCAGATCAATCGCAGTGCTCGGCACGGCCACGGCGACCGCAGCTGCATCCTGCTTACTCTCCGTGAGCAGCTTCTTCCGTATATTCTCTAGCTGGCTCTGCCTGAAGTTATGGTTCGGCTTAAAGCGCGCCTTGTAGCTGCCAGCACCAGCGCCAGCGCCGCTGCCTTCCTCATTTACAAAATGCTCCTCATCGGCACGCGGACGCGTCTGTGTGCGCGGTCGCTCCAAGGCTAAGCGCTCATCATCTTCATCATAGCCCATGTCCTCCTCCTCCGTTTGCGGCGAGACCAGACTCTTTGGGTCTGGCAGCTGCTCTGGCTCCTCGTCATCATCTGTAAATAAGCTCGTCTCCTCATCATCTAAGCCATCATCATCATCATCATCATCTTCATCAAACGTATCATCATCATAGAGATCCGCTTGCATGCGCTCCGTATCTGTATCTATGTCCTCCATGGCATAGTCATCCTCCACCGCATCCGCCTGCCCGTTCTCATTCTCGCTCTCAAATTGCCCAACAACAGCCCCGTCCAGGTGCTGCCCCGTGCTATTAAATCTACTGCTTTGCGGCTTAAGATTAATGTTATGACTACTACTACTGCTATTATTACTACTATTATTATTATTGTTATGGTTATTATTATTATGCATATTATTCATATTATAAGTTAAGTTTAAATGTGTTCCTAAGCTAACATCTAAGCTGCTATTGCTCCGTATAAGCAATTGGGTAGTCGCATCTTTCAGTCAGTAGCATTTCTTCGTGCAGCCACATTTGCGCACAATATCCAAATTCTTAATGTATTTGCGATTATTGCTGCAAACCATGCGAACCTACAGATAGAGAGAGAGAGAAAGAGAGAGAGTGAGAAGGATAAATAAGAGGGAATTGATAGGTTCAATGAAGAGTCTAATCTTAAACAACATGTTAAGTCTGCATATTCAGAAGTTAGGTATAAATTGCTCAATGCTGCCACCTCTCGATAGTTAAAGTAGCTGGCAGCACTGGCAATTGAATTTCACATGTTATCTATTCCAAAGGTGTTCCACTACTGATGAATGCATTGTCCATATGGAGAGGTATCACATTTTGTACTCACCTTGCGTCTTCGCACTATTTTGGCCGCACAGCACTGATTACCGCATCCGCCAACGCATTTGGCGTACTTCAACGGCTGCCTGGAGCGGCAGTCGTTCTCCGTATAATACTCCCGCACCTGCTCCTTACGGCACGTGGCAGCGGCTGCAATAAAACGTAGAAATGCAATTAGTGAACCACCTTTGACAAGGCAGCGATGGCGGCCAGCTAATGAGATTACAGGTACGCACACACCTTCCCCCAGCTCCAGCCCCAGCCCCAACCTCACCCCCAGCCAGTCTACATGTGTGAGATGAGATGTGGGTGTGGGGTATGTGTCGAGTGTGTGAAACGTATGTGTGTGTGATGTATTTGTGAGAAAGCAAATGAAGTTATGAAGCGTATCCAAGAGGGTGCGTGGAGCTGCTCAATTTGTGACAAGCCGAGTTAAGGAATGGTGCCAGAAAGTTGCTCGGGCCGAAAGAGACGCACAGGTTGAATATCAAAGTGAAAGTTTGTATGTAAAAGCAAAGTACAGCCCGCCCCCCCCACTTCCATAACTTTATCAGACCTCAGGTAATTACCATACACTTTGCAACATTTTTAATTTTAATTCCATTCAAATTGAAAGGATTCCCACCGTTAAGTGATCTTTTGGGTAGCTTTAAATATTCTAACTAGTTTTAACCCATAAACTGGACTCGTATACACCCGCTTGGATACACCTTATGAGTGTTAGAAAGAGAGAGAGAGAGTGAGCAAGCAATATGTAAGTACCGGTGATTGTTGGGGGCTCTGAGCTGCCCTCACCTTGATCGCAGTAGCGTCCACGCTGTCCGTGCTTGCACTTGCACTGGTAGCCATCCCTGGAGTTGGCATTGGGCACACATCGGCTGCCACGACGGCATTTGTGCTCTGCACAGGGATCCACCGGCTCCTGTTGGTATTTAAATAGAGAATTAAGTTAGGGATTCTCTATGAGACTCTCATGTAGTTGACTCACCTCCTTGATGTGCGGGGTTTCATCCATGAAATCCTGCTCATCATCCTCCTCGCCCTCATTGGGCTCACCCTCGAGCAGCGCACAGCCCGGTGTAATCTTCTGCTGGCGCTGTGCATTGCCAAAGTCCACAAGTTTGTGGTTAATCCAGACCTCCTTCATGCAGCCCTTGAAGCTAGTCAAGTTGCGGATTTGCCAGTTTTTATAGGCCTGTTGTGCCGGCTCCACTGGAAGACCACCCAGGAACATGGGCGTCGACAGCTTGAGGTAATCATTGGAGCCCTCGTTGATAATGGAACGCGCCGAGCCGCGATCCACGCGCAGTGTAAAGTTCTTCTTGATGGCCAACAGCTCCACAGCATGGTACTTGCCATCAGCCACCATCTCGAAGCTATACATCGTGGACACCGGATAGTTGCCCACATCGTAGCTAACACGTATGCGTCCATTGAAGAGTTCCACGGCCAAATGTGCATCCTGGCCATCGTACATAAGAATTCCATTCTGTTCGGCGCTGCTAAACACGATGGTGACATTCGCCTCTGGCCTGGTGCGCAGTGGCTCCAGCTCCACGAAGGAATTGTTATGGACAAAGCTAATACTGGTCAGATACTCGCACCACTTGCCGGTGTAGCCGGGATGGCATTTGCACAGGTAATCGGAGCCAGCGGCATTCGGTTGGAAGCAGACGCCGTGCTTGCACTCATGGTTCTGGCAGGGCGATGTCTGGGGATACATCATGGAGATCATGTTGTGACCCTCGCAGTATTTGCCAGTGAAATCATCCGGACACTTGCACACGTAATCATTGATGCCATCGATGCAGGTGCCGCCGTTCTGGCACATATGATTCTGGCAGTCATCGATATTATCCGTGCAGTTGATACCATGGAATCCGGCACTGCACTCGCAGCTGTAGTGGGTGAAGTGATCCAGGCACTTGGCCCCATTGGCACAGGGATTAAAGTCCAGACTGCAGAACTGTATCTTGGTGTCGCACCATTCGCCCGAGAAGCCCGGCTGGCACTCGCAGCGGTACGACTGGACACCATCGATGCAGGTGGCATTGTTCTGGCAGCGTATATCCTCGCCCAGGCAGTCATCGATGTTCGTCTCGCACCTGGCGCCCGTGTAGCCCGGCGCGCACTGGCAGCTAAAGCGTCCCTCCTCCAGCACCGTGCAGGTGGCATTATTCCGGCAGGGATTGCCATAGCAGGCATCGATCATGAACTCACAGTGCTTGCCATGATATCCCGGCTGGCAGAGGCATTGATAGTCACGCTGTGGCAGCGCCATGCACTGGGCCCGGTTCTGGCAGGGTTGCTCGAAGCAGGCATTGCACTTGGCCAAAATCTCATTACGCACCTTGCCACGGCAATTAAAGTTGGACGAGGGCGTCGACAGTATCAGCTTGTCCTTCATGTGTTCCGGTTCCGCACAGCGTGCAATGCCCGGCTCCACATAGTCCAGTTTGATCCAGTCCGAGAACCATTTCAGCGAGCAATCACAATACAACGGATTGCTACCCAGGGCACTAAAAGTGGGTCGATAGTTGAAAGGTTATTAAACCGTTAACAACGGCAAACAGACAAGCGAGTCTACAACAAATTCCAATTGGCAATTGCTACTCACATGTGTGTCAATGACTTGAGATCCTCAAAGGAGCCATCCGGTAACATGGATATCCGATTGCCATGCAGCGAGAGCACGCGCAGATTATTTAAGCCAGACAACGCATGACGTTGCAGACATTGCAGCTTATTGTACGAGATGATGCTGCAGAACGCGAGGGCCAAAAAGATATGTGGCAACATCCAAGAAAGGTCCACAAAAAATATGGAGAGTCGCAGAGAGAGAGAGAGAGAGAGAGAGGAAGAGAGAAAATCGTTTACCAAATTGCAGACACATAAGGAATACACATCGATGATGAAGAAATGAAAGTAATTGCAAAACGTTTAAACCAGCTTCAGCAAAGTGAAAAGATATGCACTAAGTACGCTGATCTATGGGAGGACTTGACTGCCTAGATACCCTGTAAAATGTGTAGCACAAACTTATTATGCATTCTATATCTTGAAGCTAGAATTGTAGTCTACCTTTTAAAAATACAGATAGACAGACAGACAGACAGATCTTAATTGATACTTTTGATATCTATATCTGATTTCAAAAGTGATTTCGTATATCGAACATGCTCTCTTATAAGCTAAGCTGTTGTTCCTATAGAAAGATTCTATCTAAACATTAGCGCTCAAACTCTTATAGGCCTTGCTTATGGTTCGTAAGTTAATCGATACCTTTTATAACTCAATTTGTTCTGATTTGATCAATAATTCCCTTGTTAACCAGCATACCCTATAGATACCGAAATATGCGTAGAGGGTATACTAAATGGCACAACTTTGATTACGGATAGCGCACACCAGTGCAGGAGGCAGTAGGGCAGAGGGTAGACGACAACTAATGCTTAAGCACGAGTCACGACTTAACGTCTCGAATGAATTTCGTGGCTGGTTGAGACGAGCCCAGGCCAAGGGTGGCCTAGCCACAACGCCACAAAGCCACAAAGCCACAATGTACCGTAAAATGCAATTGGCGTAAAGGAAACAAAATACAAGCGAAAGAGGCGAAAAAAAATTGTGTCAAGCCCTCTTGAGCTGAGGCGTTTCGATTTGGATTCGTGTTGCCTTTTAGCCTGGCCATGGTTATACTTGGATTGTGGCAATTAAAAAGTCATTAGAAATGGCCCATACTACGGGCTAGTACTTACAGCGTGGACAGCTTGGTCAGATTGGCAAAGGTGTAATTGGATAGTATGGCGATTTGATTGTTGCTTAGATCGCTGCAAGAATCAAGAGAAATATACATATATATATAGCATTTATTTATATATAATTGATATGTAGTGTGTACTTACAGTCGTGTGAGTGCACGCAAATGCCTGATGCGTTCGTAGTGTATCTGCTCAATCTCGTTGGATTCGAGATACAATTCGGATGTTTCGGCTGGTATGCCGCGGGGTATTTCCTTCAGTTGATTGCGTGAGCATCGCACCACGGTGCCGGTGCACGTGCAGGCTGGTGGACAATAGCCATCGCCCAGGCATCCCTCGTTGTTCTCGGAGCTGCATTTGAATTCGTTGTGCGGCAGATCCTTGATTTGCACATCACGTACCTTCGCTGGGGCAGCGCAACGTGCTGCGCCGCCGTTCAATGATTTTTTACGTAACCATTCGGCGAACCAGGCCAAATGACAATTACAATTGAATGGATTCGACGCCAGGTTCCTGGTGGATGCAATCGATGCAATTGATAGTTAAATACACATGTTTTATTTCAATTAGTTCTGTCTACGCGATGCGCTTCAACAATTTCTTTATCCACTGACTTATTGCTACTTGTTCTCCAATCAAACTTTGAAAGCGCTTGAAAGCTCTAAGTTGGATTATTGATTAGGGAATGGAATAAAGTGGACCTAAAACTCGACTTTAAACTAAGCAATCTTATTTTTAA
This sequence comes from Hirtodrosophila trivittata, assembly GCA_035045065.1. Classification (NCBI taxonomy): domain Eukaryota; kingdom Metazoa; phylum Arthropoda; class Insecta; order Diptera; family Drosophilidae; genus Hirtodrosophila; species Hirtodrosophila trivittata. Next base: position 1,409,393 of record JAWNNK010000868.1, read on the forward strand.
TCTCAAGTGGGTTTATAAGATTAAATCACAAGCTTTTTAAAACAGGGACTAACTTTAGATGAAGCTACTGGTTCATAAAGAGACTGATTAAATGGTTCCAACTCAACCCAAGTAGCTTTTAGAGCCAAATTCTTTGAAAGCGCATGAAAGCTGTGAGTGGGATTATTGAATAGGGAATGGAATAAAGTGCATTCAAAGCTTCAAGCTGAATATAATCTAAGCTGATTCTGAAGTGGGTTTATAAGATCAGCTCAGAATCTTTTACAACTGGGATAAACTTTAGATACTGGTTAATAAAGAGACTGTTTGAGTGGTTTCACCTCAACCCAAGAGGGTTTTTCAGTTTAAGCCAAAAGCTTTGCAAGTTCATTAAAGCTTTAAGTCGTATTATGGATTAGCGAATGGAATTAGGGACATCTAAAGTTCCTAGTTTTACAAGATGGATCTCACTTAACCAAATCACTTTTATTTTGCAACCCAAGTGGGTTTATAAGATCGACTTTAGATAGAGCAATTTGTTTAACGATACTGATTAAAAGCTTTTATGTTAAGCCAAAGCTTTAAGTTGGATCAGATGCATTGGCTGCCTCTGGTAAAGCTCATTCTAAGCTTGCACAAGCTTTAGGTCTTACCAATCCTGCACAGAACTAACCTTAAACGATTCAGCTAAAAGCTGAAAGCACATTTAATCTGCATATGAGATTAAATGTACGTTGTATATGAAATTTTGAGTACTCCAAGCTATAGAACTTCAGCTCTGGTTCAAGTGCCATTAGGTTGAATGGAAACAAAGCTGAAAACTTTACTAACGAGCCATAATTTGAAATAATTTAGCTCTTGGCCTAATGATTTGTAGTTTTCATTAGCCTTTTATTGTTACAAACTATTTTGCAAGATTAATCATTAATTATTTGAGTGGCACTTTGCGCTGGTTTCATCAGAACTTTGATGATGATGTTTAATATTAGCGTGGTTACACACAACTTTCAATGGTTTCATTCATTACCAACAATTTTGCACTTTTGGCATGCAAATTGTTTGAAGCATATGTTTCAGTTACCCACTTTGGACTCGCCTCTCACCTGGATGGTCATAGAGAGACTGAGAGGCAGAGGCTGGGACTGAGGCTGGGACTGAGAAACTGGGAGGCTGAGCGGTAAGTGAAACAATGGATCGCAAATTACATTGGCAATTCCAAGCGATACACACCAAGTCCAGACTAATTTAATAAGCAATGATGCTTTGTCATGCTATCAACGTTAGTATTGTGTGTACGCTATGAGTGTGTGTGTGTGTGTGTGTGTGCCACAGGCTAACTAACACTTTGGCTGCCACATGGCCTCCAACCACCTGGCCAATCGGCGTAAGGGCATGTGGGTGTCGTGTGGTGCACAGCACTTAATGACTTCCATTGATGCTATTTATTAGCTAGTTAAATGAATTTTACAATAATTTCAGATGTGGCAAACGAACCACAACACCTCACAGCACACACACACACTCACACACACACACCCGAAGGTATAGTATAACATTATTAAATTGAATTATTTTATATTTCTAAGTAGAGCTCTGGTATGTGAAGACTTTGGTGGCACTTTATGTATACCTAACTATAGTTTGTTAAAAAGCATTTACTTGTGGTACACTTTAGTGAGGTTTGACTGTAGATGGTTTTGCGCTCTTTATTGAACTCAATTTTAATTAATTAAATCATCGAAGGCAGCGCACAACACTCGCAAGTGTCTGTTGTGAGGGTTGATTTACAACAGGCACAACAAAATGAAGCAACACAGACACACACACACACACACACACAGCACATACATTATACACACACACATGGCACACTCATGCAGTTGGGATACATGAAGACAGCGGGTGAGCCTGAGCTATACATAGTATTGTAGTATGTAGCTCTTATCGTAGGCAGCCCTGCTATAAATTGAAGTTCAATTGAATTATATACAATAGTTTGCTGTGCTTTTGGTGGCATGCAACGTAGGAAAACTGATTTGGTAAAGCAGCAGCATCCACAGATGCTGTGGCATCATCAGCAGCAGCAGCAGCTTCTGGTTTGATGTGAAACGCTGGCAATCAGATGAAGTTCAACTAGAGAACAATCAAAACCATTAACCTCATTTTATGTGCCTTTGCCCTATGATACCACTGAGTTAAGGGAGCGATAGATGAATAGGTGGATCTGCTTGTGTGGAAAGGGTGGAGGGGGGATTCTGGTGTGGGGTTAAGACCAGGGGTAATTAATGCCAAAGCTAAATCATTTATCTATTGAAGTGCATGCCGATGCCACTTGCCCACTTTGCCACTTGGCACAGTTTTAATTGCTATGCATAGCATGCAGACGCATCAACTGCCAAGTTCTGGTGAGGATTGGGCTGACAGATGTGGGGGAATATGGGGAATTAGTACTTACAAAGACGTCAGCGAGTTCAGATGCTCAAACGATCCAGGCATAACGCATGAAATTTGATTATCATAAAGATTTCTGTAACGAAAGAAAAGATCCAAGAAAAGTTGTAATAAGTTCTTAAGATATTTTCACTATAAACATATATATTCCTGATCGAAACTGTTTACCCCGTCTAGTCTAGCCATAGTTGGAGATATCCAGAATCGAATCTCTATAAATTTAACTTATATCTTTTCTTATTAAGTTTGCTTAAAACCGGACTAAATCTATATAAATCCTATAGATACATTTCCTTTATTCATAGTTTAAACTACAATTTAGAGTTTTACTTTGCTTTCAGTCCACTGGCTAGACTACTATTTAAGTGAACATCTGTTTGGGATCAGTGCCTGGCTTAAGATACTTTTTAAGTGTCTCTACTTACAGCGTCTTCAGCTGATGCAATCCCAGGAACATTTTATTCGAGATTTCCTTAATCTTATTCTCGCCCAGCTGCAGATCCTGTATGCGGGAGGCGCCCTCAAAGGCGTTCGGCTCGATGCCTGTGAGTTGATTGCGCTTCAGCTCCAGTTTAACCAAATGAGGCAGTCGTCCAAAGAGTCCATCCGAATTAATGCGACCCAATTCGTTGTCGTTGAGTAAACTACAAACAAAAATATTGCATTAAGGTTAAAGTGCAAAACGTTATACCATATACTTAACATATACAGATCAAGATAGTATATAAAAAGAGAGTATCCAATGGAGTGCAATTTCATTTTTGATTTATTTTATGTGTTAAGTGGAGAATAAAATGCAATTTCAGAGTTCGTGACAAGCTTAAATCTGAATTGTGTACGAGGCAGAGGTCCTGTTTAGCAGGATATTCAATTTTATAGTTTATATAGTAGATAAGTAGTTTAGATAATGTTATAGGAGAGCATTGAAGTAGAGTTTGGCCTAAAGCAACTATATAAATTTAAGTAGTAGCTGAGGTAAATTATGTTTGGATCCTTTTAAGAATATTTAATTTAACTTTTAGACAAAACAGAGCTAAGAACTTTACTTATAATTATAAGTAGATAAATAGTTTAGATAATGTTATAAGAGAGCATAGAAGTAGAGTTTGGCCTAAAGCCTAAGTAGTAGCTGAGGTAAATTAAGTTGATCTTTTAGATAAAACAGAGTTAAGAACATAAAGTCAGAAACTAATAGAAACTTTAACGCCTTAGAGCTTAGTTAGGTCGAAACCAGCTACTATTTTCATGATATAGACCATAATTAAGGCAATATTCTAAGTGTAAATATAGAGTTTTGGATTTAAAGCTTAACTTAAGATTAAACTTAAGTTAAACTTCGGTTAGAAGAGAGTTTTGAAGTTAAACACAATAATTTGTAAGGAATTAGAATTTGTGGAGTAAATTGATGGGTAACTTACAGCTCTGTGGTATGCAAGGGAATGTCTCGTGGTATTTCCTTGAGTCCACGTCCCGCACAGTCGACGGTGGTGCCCTCGCACTGGCACATGGAGGGGCAGTCGGAGTCCATGCGACATTCGCCGGATAGCTTCATTCGCAATTCATCCCAGGAACCTGCAGAATTGTCGAGTGGGTGAGTGTTAGTGGGTGGTTGGGTTGAGGGTGTGGATAAGGGTGTGGGTGTGCACCAAAGTTAAGACATATTCTTTAGTTGTCTTGTGTTGTTGCCCCATTGCCGTCATTGCCGGCGGGCGCACTTACATTTGAATTTCTCCTCGCGCAGCGATTCAATGCGCCGGCGATGCATCCGCTTGGGTGACTCACAGCGTGCTCCACTTGTCTCTATGGGATTTTTGTGCAAATAGTCGGCCAGCCAGCGCAGATTGCAGTCACAAATGAAAGGATTCTTGGCCAAATGTCTGTATATACACACATTTATATATATGTATTTCGTTGTATTGTAAATGGAAAGAAAGCAAGAAAGTAGCATTGAGCATTTGCGTTGAATGGTGTAAAGGAAAGAGGAAGGGGGGGATCAGAGGAGGAAAGGGTGGAGTAACTTAAGAAAAGCAAAACTGTTCGCTGTTTGGATGGAGAACTTGAGACGTCTTAAAAGTGCACGAGCCCTGCGGCTGCAACGTTTCCGTTGTTTGTTGTCGTTGTTTTTATACTCGTTGTTGTTGTTGTTGTTGTTGCTGTGGAAGACGTTTTGAAAACTATTTTCAAAGGCAATCCTAGCCAGAGTTGTCCCCTGGTAATGCTCTGTTACAACTTACAAAGTGCCCACAAAATATGTGACAACTAAAGTCCTTCGCAATTAACGTTTAGCATTTAACTAAGCAATGGAAGTCATGATTATCCAAAGAGATCCCAACTCAAATCAAGTTATATCTGTACCTTTGTCAGTTAATATATATATAATAGACTTCAGAGAGGAACAATCTATGCCTAAGACATTCATCAGTTCGATTCTTAACCTATTTTTATGCTTTTCAGTATATTGAGTTCATAAGACTAGTAGCTGTACTTAAAATGTATTAGCATTTCTAGTAGTTGTGGGCACTTTTATTATTTGCTTTTAAGTTGACAACCCTGACAAATACTTAACCCACTCAAGCATAGTACTATACCATCTTAAGAACCGCACAGCACTTAAAGTCAGCGCATTTATCGATGCTCAAGCGAAGCCCATCCTTCTCTTTCTCCTCGGCCTGCTCCCTTTTTGCATCCACCACGTAAAGAAAACCTTCCAATCTTTTGTTCGTATTTGTTGTACTACGAACATCTTTACGGTTCACAGCCGATATTCCTCGTACTCGTTTCTGGTTTGGGGAGTTACTCCCAGAGAGAGAGAGAGGAGGGGGAGGCAATTCCAGTGGTTTGGGTTTGGGCCTTGTTTGCTGCTAAACAAATGTCAACGCGGGACTGGCAAGTCAAAAGCAACTACTAAATGCACTTCAGAGGTTTAACACCAAAGTGCCTGGGTGCTTCATTCAAGCCTCCATTGGAGGCGGGAGGCAGGAGGCAGGAGGCGGGGGCAGGTCTGTGGGGCGTCACTTGCATGCACTTCAATCAAGTGAGAGGCGTTTCAGGGGGGCTTGTGGGAGGATTGTGAGGTTAAAATGGGGCGTGGTACTTACACCGTTTTGATGCTCTTCATGGCGTCGAATGTGCCATTAGCCAGCGACTGTATGTTGTTGTCATAGAGCGAAAGCAAACTGAGGCTGTGCAGGTCGCGGAACGCATCCTTGCGTATGCAGGATATCTCGTTGGCATTCAGCAGCAGCAGCTGCAGCGAGCCAAGTCCTTTGAATACGCCCGAGGGTAAATCCTTTATTTTATTGCCATACAACACGCTGTAAGCGAAAAAAAGAACACATGAAACAAAGAAAATAAATAAAGCAAAAACAAGTACGAAGAATGCTATAGTCCAGAGAGAGAGAAAGATATAAAGAATGTGTTAGACTAGCAGATACTCTGCAGTCAATATTTAACATAAATTTACAGGATATCTTCGAAAGTAAAGCGAAACTATCGTTGAGCAGTTCTGCGTATGATATCAATTGTATATATCTTATCGTTTCTCGATGCAGATTATGTGTATATAATCACTCTATAAACAGTTGCTCAAGTTGTGCATACCCTTTGTTAAGCATGCCACGGGTACAGGGTGAAAATAGAAGCATAAAAAAGGCAGGTAACTGCGACTTGGGTACATTCAAGCTTCTTGTTGTTGTGGTGAATTCTTGTTGTTGTCATTGCGGGCGGCAACTGGTTTGGCACACACACATCACACACACACACCCATAGAGTGACACTGGAGAGGCAGTCATGGGTGTGAAGCAGAAGGGGGCGGGGGTCCTGGCATACGGTGGGCAACACAGGTAATCTGATGCCTTGCGGTGTTGGCAACGCTTAGCATAGGCCGATTAGCCCTCAAGCACAGGCTCAGACCTAGCAGGCCCAATGGCTGTCAGGAGTGTGACTGACTGACACCACACACACACACAGGCACACACACACCCACTATTCAGCGAAGCGAGTGCACATTTTGTTGGCATTCTACTACTTGTTGCTAATGTGCGTCTACTTACAGCGTTGTTAGCTGCTTTAGGCCACTTAGTGCATCATGGGCAATCCGGGAGATGTTGTTGTTGGAGAGATCGATGCGTCGCAGTCGCCGAAAGCTGGAAAAGGATTTGGCTGGCAACTCGGTGATAAAATTCTGCTCCAGGCGCCTGTTAAAATATTAAACGAGAAACAGTTAAATGCTGATCTATTTTACTCCGTTTTTTCAGTAGACGCCCGTAACTTACAGTTCGGTTGTATCATCCGGCAGCGTAATGGGCACACTCGTCAGACTCTTCTCACGGCAATCAACAATACCATCGGCACAGCGACAGGGATGGGGGCAGCTGTTCTCCACGCCACATTCCATTGGTGCATGTTCGGTGAGACCTGCAAGTGGTAAGCACCAAGTGGCAAGCACCAAGTGGCAAGTGTAATGCAAACTACATATTTAGCTTCGTAACAACGTTTCATTCACCAACCAAAGCCACTTGGCTTTGGCTTTGGCTTTGATTTTCTTCTTTCTTTCTTTTTTCTGATCCACAGCAACCACATAATTATGACTGCTACTGCAACCCGCCAAGCTGTGGCTACTAGAGCCTCCAACTTCAGCTCCAACCTGAGCACCAGATGCCGCTGGTCATAAATGTTTACCCATATAATTCCATAGCATTTGCTATACAAAACGAAAGTCAAGCAGGCGCTGAACTCAAGGACATGCCGACCTACAGATGCTCTACACAGAGTGTACTACATATAGAACAACTTTAAAGTATTCTCTTTTGATGTAAGTTCTGAATCAGTTTATGCATAATCCTGAGTCTTATATCTGAGTGATAGATATAACCTTCTATCTGATTCAATGGAATCTTTCTACTATCCCGATGCATATATAGTAAGCTTTTCCCTGATTCCATGTGATCTTTCTACTCCTCAGATTCCATCAATGTTTCCATCTATCTAATCTTATTTTGTGTCCATTTTAAAAGATATAACAAAAGTTTGGCTACAACTTTCCTGCAGTGCAGCTATTATTCTTAAGTTATTCTTAAGCTTTCTCTCCTTTGACTAACGATTAGAAAGCGCTTTGATTCTGGTTATCGTTCATTTAAAATGCAATAAAAAAAGCAGCAGAAGATAAGCAATCAAATCAAATTAACGGCTCATTAAACCTGCCCTATTGCTGATAGTTAATAAGTACTTGTAGTTAGATAGAGTTACCCAAAGTAAATGATAGAACTATGAAGCTCGGAGTTTTTAAGAGCATAACAAGTACTACAATAACGATGGAAAACTCGTTTCATGGCATCGTTTGGCGCACATTTTCCGCTTCATTGAGCAACCCCGTGATGGAGCTTGGAGTTGTTCGCTTTGGCTTAAGAGGCTCCGATGGAGGCTTTCCAAATGTTGCCTGGCCCCGCAGCGTTGGGCATCTGCATCCCAATCAAGCAAGCGATGACGGCGTTAAACGTTTTGGCAAACAGACGATGATGATGACCCCCCTCCCCCTCACCGTTCCCCTCCCACCTATTCCTATGCCCCTGCCACAGTGTAGACTCCCCTTTTTGTCTTGCAGCTGTTGTTGTTGTTCTGCTTCTGCTGATGTTATTGGTTTGTGTGGGCGGCACACAGCGGGGGCGTGCCTATATGACTGTTTATGATTAACAATGCTTTGTTTCCTCTGTGTCTGTGTGTGTGTATGTGTGTGCCTCAACTAGTATACTATACTCATATATATAACTAATTAATTTCGTATAGCTCTGCAGCTTCACGACATTTGTCCATTTTTGGATTGTACCACTCCCCCTTCCCCCTGGTGTCCAGCTTCTTCAATTGTCCATATGATCATCCATACCTGAGCATTTGAACTCCTGATCGTGCAGGTCCGCCACGTTTTGGCCCTTCAGCTGCGACGGCGACTGGCAGCGCGTATAGGGAGCGAGGCGAGGTGCACTGCGTAGGTAGCGCGACAGCCAGGACAAATGGCAATCGCAGGCGAACGGGTTATCCGAGAGGCGCAGCGCTCGCAATTTTCCCAAACCCCCAAAGGCATTGTGCGGCAGAGCGGTCAAGTTATTGTTATTCAGTGTGCTGCAGTGTGCGACAAAGAAAGATTGCATTAGGAGTGAGTGAGATGGCGATGGAGAGCAGGCAGTATTTTAGGTGGGCAAAAGTATGTTGCATTAATGCATTATCAAGTGAATGCATCTTTGACTCTTTCGACTAGTTCAACTTTAGGGATGGGCAATGAAATACACTTGATAATCATTCACAGACTACACAGACTTTTCTTTAACAGTTAGAAGAAATTATTCATTGAATATATTTGTGCTTTTCGGCATTCTTCTTAATCTTTCATTGATGATTTGTTGCTGGTTCTTTCAATATTCGTTGATTATCATTTGCCAACACTCTTTGTCTATTGTAATTTTCCAGTACTATAATCTCTAATTTATTCATTGAAATTATCATTTTCCAGCACTGTTAACATTCTGTGCTTATTTGATCAATGATCATTAAACTAAGGGATGAATTTTCAATATGAAAACATATTTCATTTAAGATTTTATAGAGATATTCCTAAAGATATTGTAGTCTGGTATTTAAGAAGAAAGGAAAGTCTTATAAATTTCATCATCCTTAGAGATTGTTAGTTATCCAAGCATTGTCCATCCCTAGAAGTATACCTAATAGGCCAAGAGTACTTACAGTATTTCCAGCTCCAGCAAACCCTTAAAGGCATGTTCATCCATGCAAGTGATTTGATTGTTGTCCAGCTGAAGGCTCCTTAGAGATTGGGCGCCCTTGAAGACCCTTCGGCCCACGGTTGTGATAACATTGTGCGAGATGTCCCTGTAAGTTGATGAGTTGCAGGCAGGCAATGCAGGCAGAGAGAGAGAGAGAGAGGGACAGGCAAGGTAGGCGGGGAAGAGGAAGGATATGAGAGTCAGTAAATGTTTGTAATATGAAGGAGCTATTGATGTATGATTTTTGGTAGATATGTATTATCGCTACATGGCTACATTTGATTACTTACAATCGCAAAAGACTCGCTGAACTTGTCACAAAGTTTTCAGGTATTGCCTTTAATCGATTGTTGTTAAGGCGTCTGATTTATAGAGTATTGAAGTGTTTGTTTGTTTGTTTTGTTTTTGATTTTGGTGTTTTTGTTTGATTTTGTTTGGTGTACGAGCATATTAGATACGCAAAACGAAACGCAACGAAAGTAGAGAAGAGATATGCATAAAACGAAACGAGAAAAAAGATACAAAAAGTTAAACTCAAAACTCAACTAAAGTCGAATATTGCACGATATATAGTATATAGTATATATCTATATATCTTGTAGAGCTACGAGTACGTAAGCTATGTGAGTTATCTATAAATCTAAAAAGATCAGCAAATTGTGGTTAGTTCAGAGTGAATTAGTTGGAAAATATCATGCACTAGCATCAAGTACGCAATTCCTTCAATATTAAAGATTATGTTAAGATCTCTACTTACAGTCGCTCCAAAGAAACCAAATCTTGTAAAGAATTCTTCTCAATCGTATGGATTTGGTTGTCCGTTAATTGACTGCGACCAGAAAAAAAGATATAGAATTAGGTACAGAATACAGATAGTTCAGATATCTATAGTTACTTCTACATATAAAACAAATCAAGAGCTTACAATTTTCATGTTAAACTACTTTACTTCCGTCTCTGTTTCTTGTATTTTGTTTTGCATAGAAAACCGTTTAACATTTCTTGTCTTTGATCAGAAAATGTGTATTGCAAAATAAAACATATATTTCTTGGCTGTCCAGTCAAAGTAAATATGAACTGAGACCTGTTTTCAGACTCAATTTTCAGTTGAAATTTATTATGGTAAAGTTATCATGACATTTGGTGTCAATTTGCATGCAAAACATTTTACGTGTTGCGTAATGACAATTTATTTTGGACAGAAGTTGACAAAACTAGATCAAATAACCTTATAGCTATAGCTATTACTTCCATGAGTCTTAAAGTAAGAACACATGTCGCTTTCTAGTTATATATAGTAATTACTGTAGATTTATATAGATCCATAAAGAGTCATACTTACAGCATACGCAGCTTGGTCAAACGCTGGAAATCCGTCTCATATATCACGGTTAAGTTGTTGCCCTGCAAATCGCTGCAAAAGAGGAAGAGGAAAGAGGGTGAGAGAGAGAAATTAAAAACTGAGACATCTCAAGAGATTATAAATTTTGATTAGGGGGGATTGTTCGTAATTATGTTGCAACCCAAGTAGCTCGCTAATCGGAATCAGCTGGAGGAATCAGACGGACACAGACTGCACATGTGCACAGCGATAATAATTTTTAATTGCTTGTAAGACAAGGCACATTAACAACAACAACAGCAACATAAACATCTGAGATATGATTACGAGGGGTGTTTAAAAAGTTACAACTTTTCTCAGCTGAAAGTAAGTTCATATTCCCATATCACAATTTCTCTTCAAGCAAAACTAGGGATATATCATCTTCTTCCTGTACTTCAAATCAATATGACTTGCCCTGAATGATGATCTGATCATTTAATTCATATAAGAAAAGAATATTCTTAATATAACATATAAGAGATAAAATCACAGGATGAACCCTATACAAGCTAAACTTCAGATATGGGTACAACCTTCGTCCTATTTGGCTTTTATGTGATGTAAACCAAAATCTTATGATCGCACGATACTTTAGTTATTAAAAATATAAATTTAATTGACTGTCTGGCACTTAGTTTGAGCCACAATTTGTGACACCAATCAGCTTATTGAATTAAAGTGTAGTTAAGTAATTCTCCTGAACGATTACTCTTTAAACGTCCCTCGTTGCGAGCAGCTGAAGCAGATGCAAGACGCTGCGGTTGAGGCTGTTGAAAACGCAGCCTTTTGTCTGATAACAAAAATATGATATTTAATCATTTAACATGCACATGGGAAGGGAACCCTGGCACTACAGGAACAAAACTTGTTTTCTCTTCGTGGTGCAGACAGACAGACAGATAGAGAGAGAGATACAGAAAATTTGTTACCTGTAGATGTCATAACAATGAAATGCAACCTAAAAGATACAAAATATGTACCTTAAAAGAGCCACAGACTGTGTTCGCATGCGCAGCCAGCAGCAAAAACAACAATAACAATAAAAACAACAACAACAACAACTCGTTGGACTCTGGTCAGACTCTCAGCTGCTTTTTGAGTAAGGTTGGCAGGCAGAGTTTAAGCCAGAGCCAGAGTCTTAGCCAGAGCCAAGCAACAGGTAGTAAGACCTTCAGTCTGGGCCAGTGCCAGAAACGAGAAATATTTTTCAGTTTAAGCCTTAATGAAACTCGCATCAAGTTGCCAACGATGTTTGCTTCAATCTTGCCTTATACACACACAGACACACACACAAACACACACACACACATACACACATACATATATAAGAGTTTTTAATGAGCTTAATATCTTGGCAAGATGTGGGCATCTCTTGCTTAGATTCAACTGATTACATGGACCCACAACTATACGATATATGAGACTTGATTCGAGAGACAAAAGAAAACAAAAGTCGCTTCTAATTACCAAAACATTTTTCAAAGATTTTCAAAATAATTATAATATTTTTTAAGTCTTCTTCTTCTGTTATTTTAAATATATTTGCCGTTTTGTGCCATGTTATAATTAAACATTTAACATATAACATTTAACTTCATTAAATCTTTGAAGCATTCACAAATTGGCCAAATGCTTTGTAGGTTTTTAGGGTCCAATTAGATTTCAGCTCGAGTTGCTCTTTTCCACTTCCACTTCAATTTCAACTTCATCTTCTTCTGCTTTGCTTGTCTTTGAAGATTTTGGCAGCTATAAATTAGGCTTACCTTCTTTTATATATATACTATACATAAACCATATTAGGTGGTAAAGACAGAGAGGGGACGTAAGGGGAGGCCAAGAGTTGAGGTGTGAAAGGGCTTTTGGGAGCACAAATTGGGGTTATGTTCGCTTGGCTTACACCGAGTTGGTTTCTGGCTATTTTTTTTGTTTTACTTTTGCCCCGAAATTATATGCAAAACTGTTTTGTCGTGTCAACAGTGTAAAACGTGTGGGTGGCTGACTGACAGTGCCTATATGACCATTCTAATCCTCCGTTTTGTCACCAGACCATTTCCATTTCTACTTCTACTTCTATTTCTATTTCCATAACCATAGCACAACCTATGCCATGCTGTGTAATTAAACGGCATGCCGGCTCGGGAACTGCCCTGGTCTGACCTGGTTTGGGTGGGTCTCTGCTTCGCTGGGGGGCTAGGCACTATTTGCCCTGGCCCCAGTTTTTGCATTGGCTTTGTTTTTCCCTCTGCTGCCTGCTGCTTGGCTGCCAATAGTTGTGGGCATGTTCAATATTTGATGTGCACACACGACTAGCAGAACTTACAGCTGCATGTGTGCATATGTGTATAACTCGAGTGTGTGTGTACTCTCTGGCAGTTCTATGCGCCATTAGGGTGACTCAACTCAATTGGTGATTAACATGGCTTTGTTTTATGTATGCGGTAATTAACGCAACATCAATTAAACTGCTATAAAAAACTCTTTAAGCTATGCAAAAAAGGGTTCTCTATACGGAATTCTCCAGTTTGCCCTAAAATAGATCCTGAATCGTGACTTTGAAGCAGTTCCACTCCAGGTAAAAAGAAAATAATCTCAAGCCTCCTCAGTGGAAGTCTGAATTATATTAAAATAAACAAAAAGGAACTCGATAGGCTTAGAATATTTAATTCTGTTTAATATCTTTGTTGGTTTTAAATGAATTTTCAATTACCGAATCAAAATAGAAACTGTTTTTGCCCCCCAAAGGAGCTGTGCATAAACCTACATCATAATTCTTTCCTTTCTTTCCATTTACGGATTTTAAATAAAACTGTCAATCATTTTTTAAGTATCCCTTGTGTTTTTTTTTAGCTCATATTTCATCTTTCAATTAATTTCTTTACTGAATCGCTTCGGGCTCATATTTCAACCACTTTTGCTATACTCTTCGTGATTTTTCCTTTTCCTATTTCATGTTTCAGTTGCTTTCCCCCAAGCTTCATAAGATTTTGTATAGTTTCGAGATGTTGCAACATTTGCGTTTCTCTATGATTTTCATTGATTTTCTTTTGCCCAATCGAGTTTGAGCTTATTTTTCTTAACATTTTTCCTCTCTCCATTTTCCATTTTCCATCGACAATTGAACTTTGCACTTTGGCATAGATTTTGGTTTTTCTTCATTCTACTTCTTTTTCGTATTCAATCTGAATAATGTCATTCAGTTGTTTTCCCAAAACAGCTTTTCCGCACTTCCATGAAACACCCTGTGCGACACACTCACACACACACACACACACACACAGTTGACGGTTGGCATTTTAATATGCAAATATGCCATGCATGTTGATATGTTTTCTGCTTTTCTGTTTCTGTTTTTGCTTTTCATTTTTGTCGTATAATTTTTCTCTTTTATTTTTAATTTTTTTTTTTGCTTTTGCTTTTTGCATAAAACAAATGTGTCCCTGAGCGGTATTTGACTGCTCCAAGCGCCCGGTTGCTGCTTATAACTGGGCTCTCATGTGGTTGTTGTTGCTCCACAGACGACGTTGATATCTGTTATTAATTTATGTGGAGGAAAAAAAAGAATAACAAAATGCAGAGAGCAACAACAAACACGGCTGCTTTTGAGGTCGCCGTGTGGCGCTGCATGCCGTGGTCTACCAGGTCTATAGGGGATTGGGTGGTGCGGCGGCGTCGGCGGCATCGGATAAGGTGACGGTGGTGACGGTGGCAACGGCGGTGCCAGAGGAGCAGGCGGCGGCATTTTGCATACACTTGCTAATTGCCGGCGCGTTAATTTATGTGGCTGCCACGACGAGCACAGACATCGGGCTTAATGCATTTGGCCGCGCTTGCAGTTGCATGCAACAATTGCTAAAGTGGCCGCTGCCCAGTTGCCCCCATGAGTGGCCCTCTGACTGATGCGCTTACGAGTATGTTGCCTCCTTCGGCGACAATTAATAAACTTAATGGCGATTTAATGTACAAACGCCGGAGACAGCACAAGACAAGAGTTTCCCGCGGCTCAAGCTACTCCTCTGCCAGCTACTCCTTCCCCTACCATGTGTTCCATCGCTATCGACGCGACACGACTCCGGCTTTATTTGCCTTTAGCTGTTTCTCTTGTGATTGTTGTTATTATTGCTGTTTGTCTATGCTGATTTTTAAGTAAATATCTGAAATAAGCATCTGCGTGCGACTGGCCTTGCTGCTATTTTTGTGGACGTTGCTGTAAGTAAGTGCTTATATAACAGCATATATAGATCATTCATTGTCAAGGCTTAATATACGATCATGCAGTTCGCAATTCAAATACAGATAACGAATACCCCTATCTGATATGAGTCTCTGTGTGTGTGTGTGTGTGCACACTCTTGTTTATCCTATCAGTAACCTCGCATCTTTATAGCTTTGTTAGCCATGTCCTTAAAACAGCTGCTCAATTCGTCAAGGATTGATAATCCTCAGCAACTTCTGTGTTTTTTCTTTCTATCTGATCGTAGATAAGAAGCATAAGGACATACTCGTATACCGAAATGTATCTGATAGATACACATATGTATCTGATGGATACATATATGTTAGTTTACAAATAACTAAAAACCAGAAGTGCTTTAGGTAAATATTCACTTCTCAACTTATTCTGTGATGGGCTATATAGACTATATCCCATCTACTATGTTTACTGTTGTTGTTGGTTTGCGTAGATTAATCCCGGATTATTCTTTATGTTTATTCTATACTATTTTTATATGTAGATACTTACAGTCTTTCCACATCCGCTGAGATTTTGCGAGGCACCTGCGTTAATCCACGATGCGAACAGTCGACGGTTAAGCCGCTGCAGGAGCAGACCCGTGGGCAACGGGCCTCGGTGATGACACCAACGCCTCCGCCGGGTATGTGTATGCCCACGGAGCCAAGGCCACCGCTAGAAATAGCCGAGCTGCCAAAGCCGCCGGCATAGGGTTCACCGTGGACCGTGACCCCCGCCAGCAGCTGGAGCAGCAGGGGCAACAGTAACAGGGAACGGGACAGGATTAGTGCCTTAGCCGTGACTGTGGCTTTACAACGCGTCGGTGGTTGCAGCGTTGACGGTGGTGTCGTCGTCCTGGACGGCGACGCCATTGCGGCACATTTATAAGCAACGTGCCTAATTGAAAGTATCGAGTGCGTATACGGACGCCACTTTGTCAACACCAATCACGTTCTCACAAATATTTGCACAGGGAAAAAGGATTGATGGCCGACCGCTTTCACAATTTCCGTATTCCTTTCCTTCCTTGTTTACCCGTATTTTTATATTGATTGTATACGGCAAACGTTGTCGTTGTTCTTGTTCGATTTTCGTTCTTTTTTTTTTTTGTTGTTTTCGTTGTTGTTCTGCACACGTCCCGGCGCTCTATCAATTCACTTCCTTTTGCAGCCCGTCGCGACCGCGCGCCACGGCAGAACTGATAGCAGCTGTCCAGTTGCAGCAGCAGCAGCGCCGACTGAAAGTAACGAGTGGCAAGTGGCAAGTAGCGAGTGGCAAGAGATGTGCAACGAGTGCTGCGTCTTTGTGCGTAGGTAGCAAGCCGACCACTTTGTTAGGTAGAAAGCCAGCGACAGAGAGAGAGAGAGAGAGGGAGGTCCGTCCAGGCGGAAATGCGCTTCTAGTTTTTCGGTATTTGTATCTTTGAGATACGGACGACACGTCGCACCACCAGGCAGAACTATACCACACTGCACCGGCACTAGCACTAGCACTACCACTGGCACTGGCACTGGCACTTAGCTGTCAGCAGTTAGAGTCGCCTCGCCAGCAACTTCATCATCATCATCAACAATATCAGCTCCGGCTTCGGCTGTGACCTGCTGTGCGCATCTGCAACGAAGGAAGAAAAAAAATAAATATATATATAAAATAGAATGTCAGGAAAAATCATGAAAAATTATCTATAAATTCGGCAAGCGTGTCTATGTCAGTGCAAGAGCAGGAAATTGTTACTGACTGTGATATAAATACATATAAAAAGCACACACACATATCTACACATATATATATATATATATATATAGATATATCACGCTTTATATCACTTAAAAAAGAAGAACAGAAAACGAAAATAATGTGACAGTTGAGATTTGATGGGTTGAACTTAAAGTTTCCAATATAAAAAGCAAAAGAACAAAACGTAAGTTGATTTTTTATAGATAACCTTTTGAAGTTGAACAGAGACTTTGTAGTATAAGGACATTCCTTATCCCTAAACTGTTCCTTAACAAATTTGCCGACAATTCCCAAGGGTTACTTCTGGAAGCACCTGCAGGGCAGTAGCAATAGCTGACAGCTCCAACAGAAGACTAATCACCTTCGAAGTCAAGAACTATTATTATATAATTCTGAGCATATGTTTCTTGAGGAAAAGTTGGTGGGAGATAAAAAGTGAAAAGAACAGAAACTCGTGTAGGTACGAGAAGGAGTACTGAAAGACCAGGCTTCCTCTAGAGCTAATGAGTCAAGTTATTCGCTATTTTAATGGCATGATAAAACCCTGAGAAAACATGTGTTTTTCCTCTTTCCAAGTCTTAACTAATCTCTAGCAATGTTACTCAGTATTCTAATGAATGCAGATTAGGAAATTGTTTGCCTTTAATAGTTTCTATTCATTTGTTAATTGAATTGTCGCAGTTCCTATTAACATTCCTATGAATTTTCTGCGTCCAGTTGATCTATTTTACAACCTAGACAAGCAAACAATTAGATTTAAGAGCTTAAGTGAGCACTTTTGCCCAATTAAATGTCTCTACGAGTCCGAGTACTGTGCTCGGTCACAATTTATAATTTACAATCTTCGCATCCACTCGAAGTCAGTCAGAAACTTTACTCTCAACCTCTGCCCAAATCTGATCTATATTTAGTGTACTGTTACTCGTACTACTTGTGCACTGTGTGGTCTCTGCTCTTCATTGGTTATTTGTGTGCCTCAGTTTGTGGCACGCTTCCCGCAGTTTCTCTGCCGGCTCTTGTCCTCCTACTTGCCTGTCTCGTTGAGTATTTAATTTGCAAATTGACATGTTAAAGACACACTCACAATCACAATCCCAATCCCAATCACAATCATCTCGTACGCCACATATTGAAATTAATTGTTTAAATTAACATTTGGATAGCTGACAGCAGCGATTGACTCGGAATTTGATTGGGAATATGAATGATAACGATTGCCGCCAGCTCCAACTGGAGTAATCACAGAGCAAGAGAGGGACAGGGCCTGTCAAATATTCTTAACTGGCAATCAACGGAAACTCAATGAGCATTGCCTGTAAATGTAATTTAACAAGCTTGGGAAAGTATCTTGTATATACCCTATAAACAAATACCGTAGAGGGTATACATATCATAAATATCATCTATAAAGTTCGAGTATATAGATGTATATAATAAGACGTTAGCTATTTACCTTTTAACACTATTGAAATATGTTAACATTAGCTAAAACTGTTAAGAGTCTGTTAACAGATATGATGCATAGTTTGGTAGATTGGATCCTAACTATCTATTGATATCTATGAGTTAAGAACAGGGTATATTATAGTTAAACAAATCACAGATTGCAGTGCTTATGTTTGTGCGTGTGCCTGTATGTGTGTGTGTGTCTGTGTGTGTTTGTGCATTTATGTTTGGAGTTGCCTATCAAAGGCATGCCAAACACAGGCAGCCAGCCAACCAGCCCCTCAGCCCCCTTTCTACAGGCGAGGCTCAACCCCCTTTAATCAAAAATTTATCATTTCTCTAGTAAAAGGAAAGGCGCACAAAAATATTTTAGCTGCAAAGGCATGCCTTTCTTCATATGACGATGATGATGATGATGATGTCGACGAGGATGGAGCTAAAGATGGAACGGAAGTGCGGGGGTATAATGCTCAAAAGATGTAATCACTGCATTGTCACCAGCCGGAGATGGGCCTCAGTCTCATTCTCAGTCTCCATCTCAGTCTCAGCTTTCAGCCTTGGGGAAGTTTTGGGAAAGGGACAGGCGGACGGACAGACGAATAGACGGACGGAGGCTTTCGTCTCATATGAAACATAAATCAGTGAAATTCTATACATGCCAATGATTGTCTACTCTTTGACTTGTGCTCAACACACAAAAATTCCATAGCAAAATTCAATGCATGCCAATAACTCGTTACTCGTTCCAACTGTGCCAGAATAGAGTAGAGGCATTGCCCTGGGACTTGTATAACCCAGTCTAAGCAGCAGGCGGGTTGGAATGCTCTACAGTAGCAAAGTATCCTAAGAGATACCCTGGAAAATCGAGCAGATATTTCGCACTGTGTTAGAGATAGAAAGAAGGGAACTGTTTACACTAGGAAAATACTTCGTATTGAGATTTGCTTCAGAGTCGACGTAGCATATCTTTAAAGGCATATCTTTATCTACATCTTCTTATCAGACTGTATCTATGTGAAACCTTTAGAATACAGGGTATACAAAGACAGCAGCATCAGCAGCAGGCCTTAACATAAACACAAGTCGACCACAATCACAACCACCGCTATGCGTTATAGCCAAAGACAGATCCACCCAGTACACCCCCCTCGGGCCTGCTGGTCGGAGACTGGGTTTATTAAGATAACGCGTGTAAAAGAGAGTGACATTTGGGCAAACAAAATGCGAAGCGCACTATACAAATAGTGACGCTAGATACATGGATAGAATGTCCACAGAGATCGAGGGAGAGGTAGAGCAGGCGCCTGGCAAGAGTTGAGTTGTGTTTGAGACTTGTCTGCAGATTAATGAGCCACGAGTAGAAACCACCATTAAGTGCGAGTATTTTTCCTTGAAACAATAGATTTATGGAGACCCACTGGCGCACAATCTGCTGGCTAACTGGCTGCCCTCGGGCTGATGTGGTGCTGGTGGTCGTAGTGGTGCTCCTCTTGTGGATTTTCCAATAAATTACGCTTAAGTATGCACTTAATTCAAATAATGCCAAGTCGCGCCTTCTCCAACAGAAAGAGAGAGTGAGAGAGGGCGCATGGGGGACTCCTTCGATGGCCCGTGCTGGCCCCAAGTGATTTGTTTTTTTGTGGCTTATAAATGTGTAGGAGAGTTGAGCTCCATCATTTGAGTAACTACAACAAGAATATTGTCTGGCAGGGTGTGTATGTTTGCTATTGCTTATGACATATGTCAAATTCATGTCGTGCTCCTCCTCATAACTTGTCCTCTTCATAGCTGTCCAGATAAGCTATTCCTATTCCTGCTCCCTGGCTCCACAGGGAAATGTTGATTTTCTATGAAGTCAGCAAAATATTACTACAAGAGTTGTTAATCAGAGGGTATTACGAAAGAAAAAAGTGCTGTCAGCGATGCGGGTAGATAGATATATGAATGAGTATCTATAAAGGTTGAATAACTTAGAAGCAAAATAACTTCAATATGATTCAACCAATTGAAGCACTTACAAACTGATGAAATAAAACAGAAGCTCTTTGGGACGTTCCAGTGCATATAATCATTTAAGACTATGAATGAAAAGAAGCAAAAGCAATCAGGAATATGTCAATTGGGTTGAAGTTGGGGGCAAAAAGAGGATTCCGAATGTCAATTAAGGATGTTTTAAGACCTCAAGCAGACAAATTTTTGATTGAAACGAAAAATATATGAGAATATGAGTTTTTAATTTAGAATTTTCCATTTCTGTAAACCACTTTAGAAGTAGAATTTAAATCATTTATATATTCCTTTCGCAGGAAGACTTTTCAGTACAATTAGTAAAAGCATTCAACTCGCATATCTTCTAAGTCCATCGACTTAAGGACTAATTAAAGGTCTTTCCTTTGCTGTAACGTTATATCTATTCATCTCCGTTCCACGTCTTAAGCAATCATTGTCCAGCTGCATTCTTTCACTCGTGCTCTGGCATTTCCGCAGACTCTTTCATCACAGTCACAACGTGTATGTGTGTGTGTGTGACTAACACCCCCGCAACTCCTGCCTTGTCAATGGTTACCATTACAAATCCTATATAAAAGGAAAAATAACCCCTTTTTGTATATTGAGTATAGAGCGTGGTCAACGCTCAATGAATTGTATTAAGGCAATTCTGAAGCTGGAGTTGGAAGTGAGTGAATGGCTGAGACTGAGTTTGAGATGGAGCTAGAGACAGGGGCAAAGAGTCACGGGGTTTGTATGCCCATCTTCAGCAGAGCCGGAAGTGTCGCATACTTTTACGGATACACCGGCTTAATTATGTGCATAAAATACAAAAACAACAAAACATATAAATGTGTGTGTGTTGTGTGTATGTTGTACAATCCCTAGACAGATCCGGGCATGAAATGACAAAACACGAACATTAATTGCTCCACATTCACACACAGTTGGAAGCTGCTAGCATTGGAGTCGGAGTTGGAGTTGGAGTTGAAGGTGGAGAGTTGTGAGTATCCCCCAGGAGGCTTGGTGAAAAGAAAGAAAGCGCAAAGGTCTCTACAAGCCAACCAGGCTTATAATTTATTAATCTATGCATAGTACACATACACAGATAGACACACACACACATACCAATACACACTGAGTAGCTGCACAACAAATAATTCCATTTCATGCCGCTCAACTTTCTACCGTCGTCGGTGGAATCTCTGGGTCCAGGTCCAGCACTACATGTCACTTTAATCTCTTAGAAGTGTCACTTTTGCAGCTCTTCAAGTGTTTGTGTATTGTGTATCTGTCTGTGTGTGTGTTGTTGTGTTTATTGTTGTTGTCGCCTTAGGTGGGGGCGTTGTAAACAATGTGCTGCCGCTAGTTGAATTTGAATTTTCAGTTTGATAAGCAACAAAAAGCATAATAACACATCAAATTGCATTTGAAGATGAAGGAGCATGGCAGAGGGAGGACGGGGGACGGAGGACGGTGGAGGGTAGAAGTGACATGGAGGATAAGAGTGGCATGTATACGAATATGCCTGAGTATATGCCCCAAGGTGTGCCCTTCAGATGCAAACCTTATGGTAATGAAGTGTAGCAGCTGTTTTTGAAATCTGAATCTCAATACAAGCCAGCGCACAGTGTGCTGAGTGCATGAGAAAACTTAATTAAAATGTGGATAAAATGTTGAATAATTCTTCAACTAGACTGTTATTTCTAAAAGATTTCAGCATAGTTTCAATGATACTTCATAGAGGAAGCATAAATTAAATTGTTTTTCCTATGGCAATCATCGTTTTAACGTTTTTATTAGAATTTTAGCAATTAAATTCAATTTAATTTTGTATTAATCAATGAGCTTTTGAATTTCGTTTGAAAATGTCTCCAGTATAAGTGGTTGAGTTATCTCAAATGTTGCACTGTGCACCCGTTACCCATTACATTAGATACAGAGGCAGACAACAAGATGGGACATCAGACATCAGACATGGGGCATAAGACATGAGGCATGAGGCATGAGACAAGTGAGCGAGACATGTCGACTATATGACTACTTGAACAATCAAATTCAATTTATGCCAACAGCCACACATTCATTTTCATTTTCATATTCATTTTCATATTCAGTTTTCGTTTCTTGATCAACACAAGTGATGCTGAGGCTGATGCTGATGCTGAGGCTGACGATGGGCAATGGGCGATCAAGTGCCGCTCGCACCTCAAAAATTGAGTGGGGGATAGAGAGAGGTGAATGGATAGCGGGGAGTGGGTTTTGTGTATTGTATATGGGTATTATGGCAGATTATGCTGCTCTATTTGATTTAGACTTGATTTGGCTTTATTATTACAATGGCGCCTCAAGTGCCACACAGTCAAAATGTTGACTGGCAACAACTGCTGCTGCTGCTGCTGCTGGTGCTTATCTGCCTTGTGTGGGTTCATCTTTAAAAAGCTTAAGATTATTTAAGTTATTTCTTCTTCTATTTCGGTTATTGTTGATATTTGTATTTGGGGTAGAGCAGCTGGAGCTCAAATTGTGTTCGAGGTTAAAAAAATAAAGCAACATAAACCCAAATTTCCATGTAAGGTTATAAAATGTTCCAAGCTATTTCACAAATGCATAAAGAAAAACGAACTAAAAAAAAAACACAAACGCAACGTCCAACTAACTCTAGGCCTCCAGTCTCAAACTCAAACCCAAACCCAAACCCAAACGCAATCCCATCCATGGCCCAGCACCAGGTGCAATACACATTGCAGTTGAGAGCCGCTTTGTAGTCGGTTTTACGGGCTCAGGTAGTTTCGCCTGAATGGCCGTGCATTGTTTTCTACTCGTATCCCAGTACAGGGAATTGAGCTATGTCTGAGCACAGGCACCACAGATACAAACTACTCTCTCTCTCTCTCTGTACTCGGTATGTACAATATATACGGTTCGTTGCCAGGGAGTCTCAGCGCTGCTGCATGCGTCACAGGGATTAGAGCAGGTAGTAAATATTTATTTGAGCCACGAGAGTCGCCCGAGAAGTCAGATCTTAGTGCGCAAAAAGAGCAAGAGGAAATAGTACCATAAAACACATTAGGAATTGTGAACATCGTTTCGAAAAGTTGTAGGTTAACCAGACAAGTTCCCGTTTCAAAGTACTCTTCTACTATCGATTCGATGTTTGTTTTCTTGATTTCACTTAAAGGAACAATTTGTGGAAACTTTATTGAACTTTAACCAATAAATTATATTTATTGCACAGAACGTACCGAAAATTAAGGCTAAAGATACTCAATAGATGTGAGAACTTTTGCTCGGCTATCGATTTCGATTGATGTTTATTGAATCTGGAGCACTCATTGAATCAAAACAAATGGATTCGAAATTTAAAACAGTCTCAGCATGCTCCTACACAGGTTTCTAGTTCTGGTGATTCAATAAATTAGATTTCTTATGATGCTAAAGACCAAACATAACCTCATTTCATTTTGTGAATGTTTCCAAAATAGAAAAACTTAAGAGCTCTGTGCCCAAATGATTATTTGGTTGTACACAAAATGGTTTTCGTTATGCGAAAACAAGTTAACTTTGACCTTTCTTTAGAGCTCTCATCAAAGTTAAATTTCGATATTAAACTTAATATTTTGTATATTAAACAAACACTGCCCCCTACCCCAGACTCTATGGCCAATAACTGAGTTGTAAGTGCCAAAGTTTATGGACCCTCTCGAAAGCTAATATATCTAGGCTATTAAGCTTTTGGGGTCTCGTAATAAAAATTCATTTAGCCATTTGGTTAAGACATTTACTGTGTTCGAAAACAAATAAAAATGTCGCCCCTCTATTAATTTTATGACAGGTCCATAAACCCATCAAACCACCCTCGATTCAAGTGTTGCAAGTGCAACATTTTGCACAAGCTCAACTTTATATATACATGTATCGATCGATGTGCCCAACAACAACATTAACTTTAGTATATGTACTAATAATATTTAAAAGCTAAAAAGTTGCAAGTTCGAACGAATTCATAATAAACTTGCAACAGATTTCTCAAACCCTTCGTAACGGCCACTAAAAAAAAGAACAGATGACAATGATGAGCGTTTAAAGTATTGAAATTTTTGAAATTTTACTTGGCTGACAAGACTGGAGGATTGTCCTATCGGTTCTGTTGTCTGTCTTCTATATTTGTTGTTGTTGTTGTTGTTGCTGCTGGTGCTGGATGGATGGTCCTCCACGCGTTGGTATCAAATTTCATGGCTTTCACAATGGGCCCACAGTCGAGTGCGTGTTGATGACAGATTTTCTGTGTGCTGGGGCGTCGATTTTCGTTTCGTTGAAAGTCATTTTTACTCATTTATTGTCACCGTTAGTGGGCACACAAGTATGTGGATGTGCGTGTGTGTATCTGTGTGTGCCTGTATCCTTACAAGTACAATACTTATGTACACACACACATATATATATATATACGCAGCACGGCAGGCGGCAGCCATTCAGTCAGTTCAGAGCCTGGGATATTGATTCCACTTCCAGAACCACAGCGGGACGCCCAGGCCCAGGCCCAGTCCCAGTCCCAGTCCCAGTTCGAGCCAGTCCGTAAGTCCCGCTGTCCGTCAGTTCTGAGCCCAATTGACATGACTCAACAACAGTCATACCTCCCTCTCCCTCTCCCTCTCTCTCTCTCTCTCGCGCTGCGTCTCTGTTTCACCTCTGCTTCTCCTTTTTGTGTACTTATTAAATATTTAAAAGCTTGGCCTTTGTTTCACGACGAAAGCCACGGCAAATACTTAATAATAATTTTTAACAACTGCCGCAGCTCTGCAGGTTGCGCTGTAATTCATTTTCCTTCCTCCAATACCAGATGGATTCAGTACGGTATGTTTCGGTTTGGTCTTGTGTGCGCCAACAGTTCCTTTGATAAACAGCACGCATACCGCATCAGCTCCAGCTCCAGCTCCAGCTCCATCTTCAGCCGCAAACCCAGCACCAGCACCAGCTCCAGCTCCAGCTCCAGAAGTTGTATTGCCCTCGCATTTTAAATTATGGTTTGTTGCGTTTAAAATACAAATTACACGATACTTATGAGTATTTCCCCTATATATGATACACACATATATATGTATATGTATATAAATATGTACTATAAAATTCTGACTCACACTCTTATGACCAAGTGGGTCACACAGGTAAAACACAATGAGTGCTTATTAAACGGTTCCCATTGCTTATTATATTTCAAAAGAAATGAAATATTCTGCAGTTTCAAACAGACACACGCAACCTAGGGAAGGCACTTCAGAAAGTGAAAGAGACAGAAAGTGACAGGAAGACAGAGAGAGAGGGAATGGTGGTAGTCTGAAGACAGTTAATTATGGCTTGTAAAGGGACTCGAACAGGAGTCACAGGGTAGCAAAGTGTAAGGAACATTGGAGCCTGAACATATGTTAACAAGTGTTTCCTGTTTGAATTGAAAACTTAAAAATTGAATAGATTAAGATGAACTTATAAGTTTAATATAGTTATTAAGAACCTATGTTTATATTTTTAAAAATAAAGAACTGAAAAGGTTATTTGAGACATTTGATGTGTCACCAAGTCAAACCCAAGTGACCTTTATAGTTCGACCTTAAACTGTCTTCATTTAATATGCCATATAATTAAATGTAAACTTTCTGATTATTTATTAATACTGTTGTAATTGAGGTGCTTAAACGGTCACAAAGTTCTTCAACCAACAGAAAGTTTGAGGTTTTATACAATATTCATATATATATACATAAATTTTGAATAGTTTATTGAAATATTTTCATATTTAAGTAAAAATTTTACCCAGCTTTTTCCCCTAATTTATAGTCGTGTACCTGTAGTTTATTGTCGAGTTGCAGCTTCGTAGGAAATAAGTTTCCATGTGCTTCTATGACCCCTTTAATATTCATGCTCAGTTGAGTCGAAACATTTTGTAACTCATTTCGTGGCTGAGCTGCCCCTAGAAAGGATACTTGAAGTTGTATTTGTTAGTCCTTCGCTTAAGTTCGTTAAGCGGACACCTAGGACTGAAGGGGGTTTTACTTTAATTCACTCTCGTTGTAAACCTTTTGGCTTGTTGAGGCTTCTCCTTTGCCTCTCAAGTGTTAAATCTATTTGCAGTGCCTGCTGCTCTGAGTGTGTATATATAGTATATAAACCCTACGAACCCTTCGCTTCCTTCTACGCTCTACGCTCCAGAACATTCAACTAACACTCATTTAAGCCGCAGCAACCGGGGTGAAAGGTGGAAGGAGCAGGAAGCTGAAGCTGCAGCGCCTAAAACACCGCTATGCAGCGTAGTCCGAAAAACAAACTCAGCTGCCATTCCAGGCGTGCCATTGTGCCCCATACCCAAGTCCCCTTCGAGCTGTTCATGCCCCTTCCTCCATATGCAACTGATGTTGTTGCTGCTGCCGCTGCTGCTGCATTTGTCGTCGTCTGATTTCAGCAAATATTTGCAAATTTACGTTGACTGTGTGTAACCCCAGCATGGCCCGTGACGACGACCCCGTCAGTAACTGAGACTGAGGCTGAGGCTGAGGCTGAGGCAACTGCAACTGCAACTGGAGGCAGCAGCAAGCGGCAGTCGACAGTCGACAGTCGGCATGCCAGTGGCATTAGCGACAACTGTCGTAGAGTGGCACTTAATGAGCAACGGCTGCCGCTGCCGCTGCTGCTGCTGTGGCAGTTACTGCGGCAGTGGCCCGCATGCCACAGAGAGTGAAAGAGAGAGCAACAATAAAAGTTGAAGTTATGCACGATGGCCATGCAATTGCCGCTGCCTGCCTGCCTAACTGTCTGTCGCTCTGTCTGTCTGTCTGCCTGCAGCAAAATGTATCTTACGGATGCGCACAAACGTTCATTGTGGCTGGTACAAGAGTCGCCGTTCGACGGTCTACGGTCTACGGTCGTCGGTCGCCAGTTGCTAGCTGCTAGTTGCCAGTTGGCTGACTGCTACAGATTCTTCTTTAGCATTGCAGTAATTTGACTTGATTTGTTTAAGCTGCCACACACACACATGCACTCACACACATGCAGCAGCACTGGCACCCAAATGGACCCCTACTAAATGACAAATGTGCCGCTGCCATGTAATCGCATTAAACTCCAGTCGCTGCTGCTGCTGTTGCAGCTACTGTTGTTGTTGTTGTTGTTGTTGTTGTTGTTGCTGCCGTTGCATATGTTGCGCTCATTAAATTTGTATTTATAATAGTCGCCAGCTAAATCGCCTTAAATTTGGCTACGCCCGTGCTTAGTGGCAATAATGGTAATCATCATAATTTTTCGATACCAGATAGAAATTGTCGTTGGCGGTTGATGTTGCTGCTGCTGCTGCTTTCGTTGTTGCTGTTGCTATTGTTGCTGCTCCTGCTGTCGCTGCTCTTGTTGATGTCGCTGCCTTTGCTTGACTAGGCAAATTGCAAAATTAATTAAATTTTAGCACAACTTTCGAACGGTACAAACTTATTCCTTGTTGCTGTTGTTGCTGCCGCTTTTGTTGAATAACTCTCTGCGTTGATTGGCGCGCTGTGGTTAGTGGTCGCCGGTTGCTGGTTGCTCGTTGCTGGTTGCTCGCTCCTGCTGGTCCGGTGGTCGTTCGGTTTGCCGGGCTTGGCCAGCGGTTTTGGTGGCAAAAAAATGTGAATAAAGAAGGCAACCCGGTCCACGTTTTTAAATTTTCTCGTACATGCAAGTGACAAGGCAATATCCGTCACGCAAACAACAGCAGCAGCAGCAGCAGCAGAAACAGCAACACTGTACTAGCAACAGCAGCAACGGCAATTACAACAATAGCAACAGCACAATGGTTAAAACGTCAATGGGCCAATTGGCTAAAGTATTGAATTGGCTTTCAACACGGCATTTGAGAATTGACTTTACTTGGATATAAGATTTAAAATAAAGTTATCGAATATTTGTATTCGTTTTCAAAATAGAATATGATATTAAATTTGAGCACTTTATGAAAGACTGACCACAGCAACTATACATGAGGTATATTCGTATGTAAAGATAAGTTAGACATTCGATAATAGCAGTTATCGATAACTATATAATAGTCATTGTTTTGTCATAATCATAGGAAACATGTTTGGTGAAAAGCTGATAGGTATGTCTATAATAAAAGTGGATTAACTATGGTGAACTGAACTATCGATAGTTATATCGATATGTGATATATGATAAGTAAAACCATCCTTAAAATGTCTTGAAGTTCTGATAGTATTATTAATCAATTGTTATTCTTCGCAGAAACGTTCTTTACATCCCATTAAATATAACACTTACGAGTGTATCATAAATTGTAATCGATATATGTTCCTCTTAACAATTTATACTGTTGCTCGTAATCTGTTCTTTCAGTATATCTCTTATGCATCAGATAATCTAAATAAATTGTGCTAAATGGCTCTTTTATATGCCAATGTTTAACATGAGGAAA
This sequence comes from Hirtodrosophila trivittata, assembly GCA_035045065.1. Taxonomy (NCBI): domain Eukaryota; kingdom Metazoa; phylum Arthropoda; class Insecta; order Diptera; family Drosophilidae; genus Hirtodrosophila; species Hirtodrosophila trivittata. The sequence continues at coordinate 1,437,835 of JAWNNK010000868.1, forward strand.
CGTCTACCCCAATATGGCAATTACTTTGACGCAATCTCAACAAGATATGCACGATATATACGCCATATGGTATAAACATATATTTGTATATATATATATATATTTTTATATATATGTATAATATGCAAATTAAATTGGGTAACGAATTGTTTTGGCCATTTAACTGCCATTATTGTCCACTGTGCCTTGGGTCCTGTGGCCAGGCGATTGGCTGGCAAAATTATTATTCATCGCTTGTACAACGGCGACGACGACGATGACGTTGACGCTGACGCTGTCGTTGACTGAGGCAGCGCTGCCAAAGTTGGCGCACAAGTTAATTACGGTCCATTAGACTGCACAAGGGGTGTTTATTACCACATCAGTGGCGCCGCCAACCAACGTTGCCGTCACCAGGACACACGCCATTGAAGGTGGCCCGTTCGCATGTTGGAAACAAGAAATTTGTAGCCTAGTGTTGTCCATGTACATATCTATGTGTGTGTGTGTGTGTAGTGTGTGCTTTGTGGTGAACATGAAATCAGTTAGAAAATCAGCTTTGACATGGAAATTGCGTCGAACATCAAGTGGAAAATTATTAAAGGAGCGCATTCACTAGTTCCTAATGTCCAATCCAGAATGTCAGATCCTGAGCATCGCGTCATCAGTCAGGTTCGACGCACTTTGCGCCAGCGATTTATCTAATTGCGACGCAGGCGCCACAAAGACTCCAGAACAAAACATGTAAAAATGCTTTAATTGAGGGAGCTATCCTTAGGTTTATCGATAACGAAGCAGAGAGGGGCAGTAGCTCTGATATAGATGACGTTCCATCAGGATCTAGGGACACTGAGAGATAGTAGTTGTTGCGCATCAGGATCGAAGATTCTACACACTTTCACAACTTGTTGGCACCTCTCTTAACCCATTTCTTATGGACATGGGATATTAAAAACTGGTAGAACCAAGCGGAAATTGGACAAAGGCTAACGGTTGCACATTGTTGGGGGACGACTGGCGACAAAAATTTATTAAAATATTACGCAAGGTTGGGCAGTCCGTTGGGAGGATATTCCCAGGCTGGGTTGGAGAAGAGAGGAGAGGAGAGGTAGGAGATCTTGAGGGGATTCGTTTTGTTGTGTTTGCATAAAACTTTTTCAAACAAAACTTAGCTTTCCCTCTGTCAAACCGCCACTTGCCCTGGTCCCCCCACCGTTTCTTCATCATTCCTTGGCTTTTTTTTTGTGCGTTCGCCTCGCAAATTTTCAACAAATTTAGAAGAGCGGAAATTGCAAAGCATTCAGCGAGTTGAGTTGAGCTGAGTTGAGTTATTTGTACGACTGCGTGAAGGGTGGGGTGCAGTAGTGGTAGAGGGCATGGAGGGGGTGAAGCGGAAAAAATAAGGAAAACTTTTCTACCCCAAGAGTTCGGCATACGGATTTGAAATTGTAGAAGTATGCGGAGGGAGGAGGGATGAGGCGAAGGCGTTGCAGCGTCGACAAAATAAAAAGTTTTCGCGTTGTTTACATAACAAAAGAAGCAAACGTTCAGGACGAAGATGGGTGAACCGAGAAACGAGAGCTGACGAAGAATAGGGGGGGCTTAGGAGAAGGAGTCTGCTTTTGGCTGGGTGGCCTGTCAATTTGTGCATTGGAATTTAACAACATTCAGTTGGCTGCTGCCGCCCCTTGCTGCATGTACATAAATTGAAGTTTTATTGTTGCCGCCGCTACTGGCCATAAACAAAGTAATTAAACGCAAAAGCCAAGCAGTCAACAACAACAACAGCAGCAGCAGGAGCAGCAGCAACCGAGTAGCCGAATGCAATTAAAGAGTTCAGAAAATGATTTCTGTTGGCTTTTCGAATCGGATTCATCTCTGCCTTATATCACATCACATCACATGTGTGCCGGACGGAGGAGCACAAGGCGTAAAGGCGTAAAAAAATGTATTAAAAGAAAATAAAAAAATATAAAAAAAAAGAGAGAAGGAAAATCTGCAATTGTGCTGCATGCAAATAAACAGACTTCAGCAACGCGGCGCTAATTGACGCGACTGCAAAATAACGACGTCGGCGTCGACAGCGACGCCAGCAGCGACTGAGATAGAAACTGAGACTGTGACCAGGACAGAGAGTGAGACGAACAACTGGAGTTGGCGGCTGTTGACCGTTGTCTGTCGCTGCGTCGCTACGTCTCTGTTTTTGCTAACTGCCTGCATGAGTGACTGACAGAGACTGCCTGCTATGAGATACATATATGTGTGCATGTGCTTAGAGAGGAGCGCGTGACTAGCTCGTGTATCGTGCCGCTCGTGTATGCAATGCAAAGTTTTATTGAAATGTTTGTTCCCAAAATCTTTCCTTCTTTTCAATTTATTATTTCGCGTGACTCACGTAAAAATATTATTCATTATTCATCAGTTCGAGCTAAATTATAGAGTATTTATCAGCCAACCTCGTAAATATTTTTTGCAAATATGAGTATATCTCTTGGGTATTCTTTCGAATTCTCTGTGCTCATAGTTTCTGTATTTATCTAACATATTTTTTTATTATTTACTTTACTTTACTTCATTTGATCGCTTCTTCTTTCGAGTAATCTTCGTATTTCAAAATTCCTTTATAATTCTCTTGTAACTATGAAATTGAGATAATTTTCTAATTTCGCCTTTTACTCGTTCAACTGATTTTAAAGCCATCTCCAAGACGCAAACACCTGCTCAATTTACATCTATTTTAGAGTCTATATTTGTGGGCTTTCTAACTGTTTTTAGTAGCAATCAAAAAGTTTATTGTATTTTTATGGGTTTCGGAAATCGTTTCGAAATAATATTGCATGCAGCTTTTGTATGTAAAACGATGTAAAAATAATTAATTTATACGCATTTTATGATTAAAAGCTACTCGTTGCATTAAAATGTAAGCTGACTTAAAGCGTTAAATCAGTTTTTAAGATTTATCGCCATGAATACCCCTTTTACGATCGTGTCTCATGCAGGCATCTCTAATTTGCCTGAAGATCTTCAACGTCCGCCTTAGAGTTGGTTTTGGTGTGGCCGCCGATGTTGCTGTTGCAGTTGTTGTTGTTGCCTCTTAATTGGCAACAAGTGACAAAGATTTTTGTTCTGCAATTTATTTAAATGTTGCAGACACACACAACACACAGCATATATAATAAAAAAGACAAACAAGAAATTTGTTTAAGCTGTCGCCAGGTGTGAGATGACATGAAAATTGTATACAACAAACGAGCAAAGGGAAAATTTGTTTTAACTGGCCAACGCTAATGGAAATGGCGTCTAATTGCGAACTCTCTAAACTATGTGTGTGTCTATGTGGGCGGTGTCCAAAATGCCCATGAGAAATCATCGCTTACACCACACACACACACACAGACACACAAAGAACACAAAATACCCGTATTCATCAGCATTAAACAACAAACACACTTAAACATCATCATTAAGGTAAATGTGTGGCACAAACTGAACAATTAGTAAGTGTTGAAATTATTTAAGAGACTTCATAGAACAAATTTTTTGAGCTTTTTGCTGAGTCTCTGTGGAGGTGCAGCTAGTTGAACTCGTTGAACAAAGATCTACGTATCAACATTTAGACTTTATTTTTAAGTTTAAAGTGCTGCGAATTCTACAAATTTCAACTAATTAGCTCAGGCAATAACTTCTATTAAAATCAAATCAAATGATATAGGGGTTTGATATCTACGGGTATAGAAAAATAAACTATTAAACAAAACAGTTTCCTGTTTTGAGTGGTTGATATATGGCATTTGCATCTGACAGAAGAAGCAACAAGATAGTATATTTCTATTCATTATTAACCTCTATAAAAATATATATCTGAATTTGAAATATAAACTTTTTCATTAATAACCCCAGCAAAGAATAGATTTTTAATAGTATTTAGCAGAAATACATTTCTTTTCAGCTCTGCTCAGTTTATTAACTAGGTTTATAGCCACCTAATAGAAAGCAAGAGCCTACACCAAGTTGTTTCGTGTTTCTACCAACTCTTTGAGCTCAGCTTTTTTTAATTAACTACGCTATATGGGGTAAGTCTCATAGAAGATACTTATTACAGTTAAACATTTGTTAAGCGTTTTATAACTATATTTTTTCTATATTTTCTGTATGAGTACTTCAAGCAACTGCCGTTAAAGCTAATGAACGCTCAACTTTACACTGTTCCGAAAGGTTTTTTACAATTTTTTTTTGAGAGAGTTCACCAAATTACCTGAGTTTAAAAAGTTAGATAAAAAGACTGAAGCTGCGTCATAAACTTGTCTAGTCAGGCATTATAACTAAGAGCGGGCTAAAACTAAATTAAACCGAAATGCAGTTAGACAAGCCGCTCACTTCTTGTGGTGCCACATTATGTGGCAACTAACACACAGTGCGACTATCGCTTGTGTGTGTGGTGTGTGTGGTGAAAGAGGAAAAAAACTTTTCAATTTGCTTAGTGCATCCGCCCGCTGATTTGAGCTCCCAAATGCTGAAATGGCTTCTGCAGCTGAGCCAAAGGTGGATACCGAGTAAGTAAATGGCAGCAGATAAATATAACGAAGGAACGAGAAGCAACTTCCCGGAATGATTTAAATGCAAAGTGTACATTTTAACACGCGGCTGGCTGCCAATGACAAACCTCGCACCTCTGCCCCATGTCCTATTCCTCATACCTAATGCCGCCTCATGCCGCATACCTCATTCCTTATGCCCCATGGCCCATGAAACACGGCCAAGACATTGCCGCAAATGAAGCAATTGCACCACAGCAACCAGGCGCGGCACCAACAACAACAACAGCAAGAAGAACTATAAAAATGAAGTAATATGCGAGGCAGAAGCAAAAAAAATGAGAAGAAAGGGAAAAACTACTTCACTTCTCTGGCGTATGGAGCCGAGGGAAGGCGGCAAATGGGGCATATGGGGCATGTGAGGGATGTGGCTCTGGCGTCAGCGCAGGGCGACGCCACAACAAAACATAAATTCCAATGAAATAAGTTGATTTATGCTGCTGCGCGCGCCGTGAGCTGACAGCAAGCAACCAGCAGAACAGAACTGAACCAGAGGCAGGCCCAGGTCTGGAGTAACTAGAAGAACATCCATCTGGCCAGGGCACTGGGTGCCAGTGCCTCTGACTCTACCTCTGCCTCTGCCTCTGTCTCTGCTTCTGCTTCGGCAGCTCATATGCCATATTTCTCAGACATATATATATAAATATATACTATATATACGATATATACTCACAGCTCGTACTCTCTCACTTGAGGAACGATGCGCTGAACGTTGACGTGCCGCATGCAAAGTCGAAAATAACTAAAAAATATACACAAAAAAACTAAACGAAATTATTTTTCTACTATGTATATTGTGCCCTTAGGTGGGGGCGGCGAAGGCGTGGCACTTGGCGTTGATTGAATTATATTTTGTGCAGCGGATAGCATAAAAATCAAATGTTCGCCGCCTCCCACTTCCCCACCTCCTCCTCCACTTCCTCACTTAACCTTCCCTTGCCCATTTCCATGCAGCCTTTGCACAATCAGAAAGCTCATAGTTTAGTGATGGGCACGTGACAAATTAATCATGCCACATTAATCACGAAGATGACAGGGCAAAGTTTGTTGCACAAGGGTTGCACAAGCAACAGCGCCGAACTAAAACTTAATTTAACAGGTGAGCGTAAAATAGCAGTTGCTTCACGGCGTTTACGATTACGCTTGACGAAAAGTCAAAAATGAAAGTTTAAGCTAAAAGTTAAAACCTTTTGACTCTTTACAAATCGGAACTCTTTTAGCTATATCATATAACTGAGATTCCAATACAAAGATATACACAAATGTATAGGGTAAAGGATGATATTTTGAATGATGTATTAAAAGAATACTCAAGTTCATTGACAGAAATCTTGCTAGAGAAGTTATTGGCAAGAAGAATCAGAAAACTAGTAAGAAGTTAGCCGTTAGTAGGAATCAATTAGCAGTTTATATGAACAAAAGAACTGCAGTTAAGCTTTAAGACCAAGTGTCTCTCATATTTAATACAGAAAGTTTCCTTTTAAATCCTAAAATATAATGATATTCTCGAAATCTTTCTGGTTTATCGATATTCTAATTAGAATGTGTTATATCTACATAAGAGAATTGTAGTGTAGAACTTTGCCTATAACTATAAAATGAGATGCAGAACATTTGTTCCATAAATAGCTAAAATTTATTAATCTCTTCCTATATTTTATATTCAGTACTTTCAGCTCAGTTCTTCCGAAGCTCTGGTAAAAATTTGGAAATCTGTTTATTAACAGTTGCATTGGAAATTGAAGAAGCATTTCTCTTTCATCAATCGCATCACGCACTCATCTTTAATATACATTATTTAAAAATCATCAACGTTGCTCTTGGCCCACGCAACGTATACGCAATGTGCTTGGGGCCAGCATTTTTATGAGCATGTTTAGACCTCAACGGGGATGGAGTAGAAAAAAGCAAAAAGCACAAAAAAATGAGCAGCCTGCAAGTGTAAATCATGAAATTATAAGCCATTTAATTAGCTGGGTTCCTCAGACTGGTCTGGGCCATCAAAAACACATTTCAGCTGATGTTGAAATATGCTGATATATTCCTCTTTCGACTTGCTGAAAGGCATTTCCCACTAGGGCTGGGGGTTAGGGTTGATGTCGTGGTTGTGCTCGGGTTTTGGGGTCCAACATGTGTTCGTCTTATTTAAAAAAAAAACAGTCCAGTCTAGTCCAATTCAGTTCATCAGAGGGCCCATGGGTCAGAAATGCATATTGCTCATTTGACTGGGCGCGCTTTGATGTTTGTTGGCCCCCGATTTGTGTTAGAAATGCGAGAGAACAATTTTCATATTCAATTCAAGTGATTTGCATATAGCTTGCTGCCCCTTGCCCTCTTCTTCTTTGCTATAGCCATAGCATACCGCCTTGAAGAGGTGTCGCCCCAAGACCAAGTTATTAGCCACGTTGCCCAGATGCAGCTTGTGTCAGTGTCATAAATTCTTGGACTGGCTCCCAATCAACTTGCCAACCATGTCGCGCAGTCGCAGAGCGAGTTTGACTTTGAGTTTAAGTTTGAGTTTGAGTATAAGGCGGCTTCATTGACTTCACTCGCTTCAGTTGACTCTGTCGGTGCTGTCAACTGTCGACTATTTCTATATACCCTGTAACTATAAAGTGGATAGAAAGGGTCTAGCTTGTGGTGCTGCCGTGTGCCACAGACAGCGGTCTGTTGGCCTCAAAAATACTTCACTTTGCGTATAGTTATGTATTCAAATATATATCATAAATATATATCTTCTATATAACTTGCTAAGTGATTTATTTACACTGAGATTTGCTTTAACTGTATATCTGATTTATCTCCTGAGTATCTTCTGGTCGAGCATTGCTCTCCCTCGCATTTTTACTTGAATTTTCTGTGTTTTTTTTTCCTTCTGAGCCATGCGGCGTGCACCTGCGCGATAAGATAAGATGTGCCACAAGGGGTGGGGCAGCGTCATCATCAACATCGTCTTTGTTGTTATTGTTGTCGTTGTTGTTGTTGCTGCTGCTGCTGTTGTCATCGTCAGCGGCATTTGCTTTTCGCTTTTGGCTTTTGGGTGTCTCCCATCTGCGGTGGCATGCGGCTTGTAAGTAGCTTGCCTTTGTCTGTGCTGCCTCGTGTTGTTGTTACTGTTGTTAATGTTAATGTTGTTATTGTGTCCACTGGGGGAGAATTGCACTGGGAGTGGGAAGGGTAGGGTAGGGGTGGGAGGCGGTGGAGCTGCTGTGCTTCTTGGAAAATGTTAGCCAAGGGAATTGTAAAAAGAATTATGGAATTGAGTTGAGTTGACTCGACAACTAGGCAAAGTTATGAGCTGAAAGAACATTGCAAAATGCTCTCAGATAGAAGAAGAGTTACAACATTTTTGGGGTAGTTAAAGTTGAAAGGGTAGAAAACTGTAAGAGAAACAACAGCTAATTCTAAAAAGGTGGCGCATAACTTTAAGAAAAGTGAAAGGAAACCCAAGAAAAAATTTAAGCCATCATCGTTAATCATTTGTGTACACGTATGCAAAGTTTCAAGAAGTTCCTTAACCCTAATTAAGTAGCTACTTAGTGACCTTTCTAAGTTTCACAATTAAGCTTAAATTTAGTTAAAATACTATCTGATCCCATTAATCAAGCCATCAGAATGGCAAGCACTTTGATAATTGCCAGTTGATTCCATGCCTTCAACAGCAATTAACATTATCTGATCCAGAACCAGACCAGACTTTCACCAAAATAGTTGACGCCCTGCAATGGATTGTTGCATGTCATATTCATAGCCATAATTAGTCTGTGGTTGGAGAACCAGAGAACCAACTTCAATTGCCTAAAAGCTAAAAACATGGTCTAAGCACACTGAACCTTTTAACCCGCTTAGAGGTAAGCCATGTAATTATGTATGCATTCGGCTCAATCAGTTCCAAAGTATTTCTGGCTAAGTGCAAGGTGTAACATGGCCCAAGCACTTTTCATATTACTCAGCGCTTTTCCGGCAAGCACCTGTAATGAATTGTGGTGGGGGTGGGGGGTGTGTGTGCTGTTGCCGGAGTCGCGTCACATTTCCAATCACAGTCCTTGTTGATGGAACTGTCGCGTCGTCCTTTTAATGTTTTAATTTTGTGCCATTAACAGCTGCATATTTAGCAGTTGTCTGGCCCGGGCTGACATATGCCAGTGGGGGTGTTATGTACATCATTTCGACATTTGCCAACATGCATTAAACAGCAGCAACTCGGAAACAATGCCATTAGATATATCGCGTCGAGCAACGCCCATTTTTTGCACATTTTCGGTTGTGCCTTGATGTATTCAAAGGCCTCAATGCACACCCTCACAGTCACAAGACACACACACGCACACACCCAGACTTATACACACATCCGCACAGCATTTCAACCCCTAAACTCATAGCAGGGGCATCTTAGCCCAACCCCTCCTAGCTTTCCGTTCGTCTCTGTTCGACGGCGCAGCAAAAATTAAAAGCATTAAAAATGCCCAAGGCACAAAAGGTAAGCGGGGCAAGTGTGGACGATGGAATCGAACCAGGAGCAACGCAGAGGGGGATTCCATTGTGTATTACAGAGTGGAAGGTGTTGCCGCTGCAATAACCTTGCCCAAAAAAAAAGACAAAGAATAAGCTACGTTACGTTTTCGCATAGTCAACTAGAAGATACTTCAGAAAAAGATGAATCAATCAAAGATTGAAAGGTTCGATTAGAGATTAGGAGAAAAGTAAGAAAAAGAAAGTTTAATTTAGAAATTTACACACAGGATTCTGATAAGAAAAGGAAAATACTTTCAAAGTTGAAATTGAAACATATTTCCGAAGTAAAGATACAACTTTTATTTTATTTGAAAAGTATCTTTGGTTATGAAGATACTTTATGTCTGAGCATCAACTTCGTCATAAAGTAAAAACGTGTATTACTTTCATCAAGGTAATATACCCATTGGGAGAATGTGTAGCGAAGGGTATGAAATGAGAACGAAAAGACTATCCCAGTTATCCTACCACATAACGGTTGTCGCTCCCTCTACCTCAGCGAAGCGTACCAACAAATCGTTGTGGATTTTTATGAGTTTTCTCAACGCTCTACCCCCACCTTAACCATCAAGGCTCAACCCTCACCCCACGCAGTTAACCCCTACCCGTCCTAACAAATTTCAGGTCCCCTGCCCCTTCCCGTAGCAATGTTTGTCTTCTGACAGGCAGCAAACAGATTGTGTTTGCCCCGTTACTCGGCTAGGGTTGTTGCATGTGATCATCATATATGTAGACTTAAGTCCAGGTTGCGACTGATGATGGTGGTGGCAGAGATGATGGTGGTGCTGCTGCTGCTTTGAGAATGAATATGAGATTGAAACCGAGTCGGGATGCAGTGCGTGCGGCCGCAGCAATAAGTGTGCTGAATTTGGTTGGGCGTAGCGAAGCGGCTGTAATTTAATTTAAACGACACTTCACTTTGCAATTTTCAGCTAAGAATTGAAAACCCGAATCGCTTGCAACCCTATGTTATTCTATGCTGTGTGTGTGTGTGTGCCACGCCCATCCTCTTTGAGCCATCCTCCCTGCTCATTGATAACGCTTGCCACCGATTGAGTGACAATTGCCCCGCCGTGGAGGGAACTAATGAGACACATTTAACGATGCATTTGCGGATACTTTGCGAGGCGCATCCGACGTTTTTAATAACTATTGCAAAGTGAACCGGAAATATCAGCAGGGTCATTCAAACACCAGGGGCACAAAACACACCCAGACACACACACACTATTCCCTGAGTGTGAGTGTGTCTGTATTTGTACGCCGACCTATTTACTTTTGGCTTTTATTGCACCGGGCACTGGGCATTGGGCATTGAGCATTGGACACCGAGCAATATTATGAACCGTAGAACCCTAGACTCAAATATATATAGGTATAAACAACCACCGGGTGACACTGAGATCCGGCGTTGAGGGCAATGCGCCCTTTTACTACGGAGGTCCAACTGTTGATGTGCTGCTCCTTCGTAGTGGTTTTAAGGTCGATTTGTTCAAGTTTTTGCTTTTTACAGGGTTTTATGGCCTTATCGCAGAGGCCCCAAAAGACCGTGTTAAAGATAAGCGGCAAGCTTTCGTTATTTGCTCTACTAACGCTAACACACACACACACACAACACACCACACACATGTATAAGTTATTATTATTGATTTCAAAGGGGGGTTTCGATAAAGTGCATAGAAATTATACCCCATAGAACTATTACTTACGTTTCCGGTGTTTGTTTTTCATTTGGGGGCATTTTCTATTAAAGTTGTGTCGACATCGCCTGGGAAAGTTTCTATGATAAGCTCACAGCTATGATTAGACATACCCCGTCAGTAAATAGAAAAGAACTGTATTTATTTATAAGCAAGTATTGTTGGAACACTGGGAAAAAGAGTTCAGATATGAACAATGCACTTGGATTAATGCCAAAAACGAGTATTCAACAAATGAATAATAAGTACCTTGAAAGAGAATCTATAACAAACTACAGAGTGGATGTTGAAGTGGATAAATAACTTAAATTACTATGGAAAACATGGAAAACGAATCCAGCAGAGAAATGAGTGTATATGTGGGTTTTAGATGGAGCAAAGGTTTTCCTTAGCAGATCTTGTTTCATCTCTAGCCAAACTCTTCTAGGTTTACGTCTTTCTTAAGTGGGTGTTAAGTTTGTAGTCACAAAATATCACCCAATTATCAATAATAATAAAAAGAAATAAAATATCACCAAACTCTTGTTTTCCAGTAAAACATCATATGAAGAAATATATTTACGACTCTTTGAACAACTCGTATGTATTCGAGAACTTGTCTCTTTAACCAAACTCGAGGCTATTAACTATAAGATATACATATGTAGCTGAAGATCTGAACAGCTTAGTGCTCATTAAGTTTTTGTATTCATAAAGTTCTGAAAAGTTTCCGCTCTAAGCTCGTAAGCTGCAAGAACTTTCACTGCAAACTTCATACATGGCCAGGAAAAGAAGTTTGGCTCCATTGAAAGGGGCCCCATAAAAAGTTTATAAGGCATTTGGCCAACAATTTATGTGAGCTTTCAATTTCTAATTGTGTAAATAAACAGCTATTAGCGGCACCAAGATGCGACATAATTGTGCTGTAATCCTAACTAATGAACCTACACAAATTACAATATACAATATACAAAATACAAAATACACAATCTTCGATATATTGGATACAAAACATCGTAAAGAAATGGGAAATGCAAATGAAAAAGCTGCTCAAAATGCGGACAGACCACCAGGTGTCAAGCGTCTCACGGTCTTTCCTTAAGCTTCGGCTTTACCAACACGAACTCCAACTCCAACTCCAACTCCAACTCCAGCTCGAACTCCTCCTCGTTCAGCAAACAACATTACGGATTGTGCTGCGTCTTCCGAAGACCATCAAATCAACAAATAAATAGAAACATTTGTGGGCCAACGAATTAAAATGCAAATCAAACAAGCCCGTAAAATTGAAAATATTTAATTAAAACGATGCGACATATTTGAAAATGAGGCACACAGATCCACTCAATGCAAGTTCTCAGTGTTGTCGAGTGGACCCCTGCCCCTTTACCCTCTCCCATCCCCCTTTAACCCACACCCCTGCCTCACTGACTGGACTTTCCACGCTTTCACGGCAGAAACGTGGGCTGTTGATTTTTGTTGTCATTTCTGTAGTTGTTGTTGTTGTTGTTGTTGTTATGCCCAAATATTTGGCCACAAGCCCCCCACCCCCGCCACTGTCAAAGAAAGAAATTTAACTAACTACGCCTTATTTAATACCCTACCCTAAGCAAAGAGAAGTCTCTTTACTTTGTCTTTGACTATTCAAACAAACTGTTCCTTAAGATATTTCTCTCTATGAGAACTTGTTAGAAAGGCTCTTTCAATCCTGAAGATGTATAACCTTCTTAGATACTGAGATTATAATGATAAATAATTAAATTTAAGCCAAATCCCAAGTTAAGTTTTACTTGCATGCAACGTTTAGGTAAAACACTTCTGTTCTTGCAACAACTCAAAGGTTAACTACTATTCTTTTGAACACCTGCATATGAAAAGTAATATATCTGAGGTCAGTAAGTATATTTATTATATTTTTAGTATTTTATCAGTGTTAAATCGAGTTTTGTTATATACATTTTCAGTTATTTTTAAGCACATCTTCAAATATTCCACATTTTTATGAAACTAGTTTCAAAATTCAGTTGTAGTTCATGCAATAATCTCTGATTTAACTGAACTTTATATAGAAGATTTCTCTTAAGGTATATCTTAGTGAAGATATTGTATACTTTGTGTAGGCCGTTGGATGAAAGGGTATTCAAATTGCGTTGTTTTGCTGTGTGCTTTCGTTCTGATTAGAGTTTTTGTGTAGGCACCAAATGATGAGGCTGTACGGCGACAACAACAATAACAATAACAACAACAGTGCAGACGGCGACAATGTGACAACAACAACAACAACAATGACAATAGTAACAACAGCAGCAACAAAAACTTAAGCTGAGAAAATAGTCAGGCGTTTTATTGCAGCATCACGTCTACCGTCTACTGTCTACTGTCTACCGGATGCCTGCAATATATCAAATGAGAGTAGAGTAGAGTCTGTGGCAACTGGGATTGTGATTGAGACTGGATCTGAGACTGGAACTGGGGATTGGGAATTGGGTTTGCTCTGTTTGTCTGTCCCTCTGTGCGTCTGTCAGTCTGTTTTACTTTTAATAATTCCGCCAGCGTCCAAAGACAGCTTCAGCGTACAGTGACAGTCACCTACACACAACAAATGACAACAATAACAATAGGGCTTCGGTTCCGTCTCTGGGCAATTGCAATCGCTGGACACTGTTGTCCGCCTGCAACGTCTCTCTGTCTACCGTCTCCCGTCGCCCGTCACCCGTCTCCCGACTCTCTTCTCTTGTCTCCTGTCTCACACTGTTACTGTCATTTGTGTGCAGCGAGCCATAGAAATTTACCTACACCCCTGCCCTCTCCCCTCCCTCTGCTTTTTCTTTCTCCCTGTCAGCTAACCATCCACCAGTTCCTACCGTCCATCCATCCACCATTCAGAGGCCCATACACAGCATTCACCAACATCCAACGTCCGACGTCCAACGACGCCGTTAATTATGGGAAGATTTTAACGTACAAATGAGTTGAGGAACTTTTGTCAGCCTAATGATGGGCAGCGCCTCAATGGGCTCAATGCTTGGTTAGCTACCAAATTTATAGAGCAGCTTTTGGGGTGAAGCGGAAGAATGTAAATGCTTCAAGAAGTTGAGAGAAAAAAATACGTAAATTGGTTTATTACATTATTTCTTCTTTTTTTTCATTAGGCAGCGAAGCTTGAGAAAACGAGACACAGCCTCGTAGGAGGGGCTATGGAGAGTGGGCGCGGGTGCGGAAGAGCGTGACGCTGTCGTCGCCATCGCCGTCGCCGTTGCTGTTGCCGTCGCGCAAATCAACGACAATCAAATAAAGTTTAAATACATATTTTTATTTCATTACACACTTGAACTAAAGGCCCAGGAGACGGCAGACGAGGGACGTAAAGCGAGAGCTTTGTCCATTGTTGCCAACTGTCTTGAGAGATTTTCAACAGGCGATGATGATCATAATGATGATGATGATAATGATGTGCATGTGGATGAGGATGATGCGACTGAGACAGCCACATCGACTGCAAATGGCACTGAAGTTCAGATTCGACTCTTGGAATCTCAAGTCTGTGGCCGTGCCAAGTGCTAACGATTTGGCAATGGCCCCGCTGATGTCCATTGCGAATACAGCGCAAAAAAAAAAAACAAGAAGAAAAGAAAAAGACTGAAAATCCCTAACCAAACGACGCGTCGAGGCAGCGCTCAAAATATATTTTTTTCTCTTCTTGCATCAGTTGCAGAAATTAGGGATGGGCCTGGAAACGTGATCGTGATCGTGAATGAGACGTCGCCTGAGAGTTTCAGGTGAGAAAATTGGATCAAGGTGTGCTACCAAATTGTGTGTGTGTTGAAGATGGAAGAAAAAACAGTATAAATAATGCGTAGTACAGTAAAATCTACCATATAAGACCAGTCGACTGGGCGTGCATATTTACTTAAGCCGAAATCGATATTCAACAATATTTCCCTTTCTTCTCTTTCTTACCAAATGTTGTCTACTTTATATTTATGTTTCCTGCATTTCTAGATAAGCAAAAGTTATATCCTTATATAAAGATAGAGTGTAATGAATTTAGTTCGCCTTTATCTAAGCCTTTCCAAAAATTCATTTAGGTTTAACTAACGTTTATGATTACAGGCATAACTGCGCCTTATAAATATCCATTAAGTTAAGCCCCAAACAGACAATAAATATTATGTTATAATAAATAACAATTATTATAAACGAGATTATCGTGCGTGGACAGGCCATGGATTAGTGTGTCACGTGGCCATCTCTAGCTGGCAATTGCGATTTGTGGCTACAGGTTTTCTTGATTTTTTCCTTTATTTTTGACTTTAGCTGGTGCTGGTGGACTGACCAAAGCGATGGATTCGACGGGAGTCGGGACTAGCCTCTGACACCGACACACCGACACCCCGACGATGCGAATGGAGCGAAACAACAACAATGTAACTTGTTGTAACAACACTAACAACAACAACAACAACAGCAACATACGCTACTTGCCTCACTCGCTGTTAGTATAAATTCTCGCCTTTCATTTTGGCGAGTAGTCACGATTTATGCGAAATCATTATAGGCGAGTTTTTAGTATTTACGACGCGACTTTTATCTGCAGGAAGAAGACACTATACGGACAACAGCACAATATATATACCACATATATATATATATAATAGTATATATATATAGTGTACACTATAATTGCAGTTGAGTCAATTAAATACATAGATTGCGGCATGTCGATAAGGCATTAACCTTCCCCTCGGCTGAGGCTCAGGCTCAGGCTCAGGTTCAGGCTGAGCCTCAATCTTGTTGGTTAGCTCTTTGCTGCTCTTTTCCTGGGTTTTTCGGTTTGGCAGTTTCTTCCTACAAAATGGCAGGTCATTTCACTTAGTCAAAAGTGAGGGCCAGGCCAGATAGTAAAAAGAAAGGCCAGCGGACGTGAACGTGGCCGGAGCCAAGAGGCATGCCCCAATCCCAGCCGCAGCTAAAGTCGAACTCGCCGCGTCGGTGTCTAAGTAGCGCAACAATTTATGAAGACATGAAATGACTTTGATGTTTAGCTGCTGCACTAGTCAACGATTGGTTGATGGGAATCGCGTATTTCTTTTATATAGAAAGAGGCTCCCTCCCCTATCACCCACCTCTCTCTCTCTCTCTCGGGCTTAGAGCCACTTCATGACTTGCAAAAGAAACGTTAACTGAAGTTTAAACATAATTTTTTTTAGCAATTTGTTATTGACAAACTGTTTGGTCAGAACGTGGTGCCTTGGGTAAAAGGTACACAGAGTGAAACGACACGGAAATTGATTGAACTGAAGATAACTTTATAATTGTCTCTCAACTTGAGTTTGACTGCTGGAAGAAGTTGTACCGTAAGACAGGTAAAATATCTTGCAGATGACGCAGAACTCTAAGATGATATCAATCTCTTCAAATGATACGAAAAAAATAAAAATAAGAACAGTCATTTCGTATTATACTAAAGCAGGTTAAGATTTGCATCACCTCAGTGCAAGAATTAATATTCTTTACCATAGCAAGATCATTTTTTACTTTTAATTCCAGCTATAAGCTATGACAATTTTTCTTCTGCGTTTCAGGTTTATCAAATCTTTACGAACCAAAATTAACTGGCTTTAAAGCTGTTTTTCTTGAACCGATGCTGTTTTCACTGGTTCATTAGGCAACAATTAAGCAACAGCTATGAAAATTAGAAAAAGAAAAATAACAAAATTAATAGTACCGTTTGACCTATAGAAAAATTGGGAACTTGACTTGGAATGCGCTCTATGATGAAACGATAATTGTATGTATAATCTACTCCTTGAAAGAGTTCATCCAAGGTTAAGAGAGTTTAAATGGACTGTAGACAATGATAATACAATATAATTAATCAATAGTTAAAGAATTTGCTGATCATAAAGTACATAAGAGGCTTTTCTTTCACCTGGCCTGCTGCACTGGCCCAAGGGCTCATTGCGATTGACCAGGTTCAGCACCTGAGACTTGCCAGCACATAGACTTTCACTGCAGCGACTAAAGAAGGGGTCTTAACCTTAATACCCAGAAAAAGAGAGGAACACTTCACACAAAGGCACCAAGCCACCAAGGCAGTCAGTCCGTCGGTCGGTCAGTCAGTCCATCCAATGGGCGGACTTAACAACGGACCATCAACATTAACATTAACATCAACATCATCAGTGTGTGTAATCAACACTTTTATGTGATCCAAATCCAATTCACAACTAATTACAAGCGTCGATGACTGCCTGTGGTACCACTCGCAATTAACGGTGGCATTAGAAGGCGCGTTGAAAAAGCAAATGAGGCGATTGCGATGCGATGCGAAGCGATGCGATTTCGATTGTTTATTTAGTTACAATCGAATGGAGTGCGGGTAGGGGAGGACGGACTAAGAGTTGAAATGGGCACTGGGCATCACATAAAGTCTATTGGTTTATTGTTTCTTTACTTTGTTAGAGTCGCTTTGCCTCAACAAATTCGAGAATCGATTGCTCTGCAGTCCAAATAGAGACGTAAATCAATGGACAGAGATTAGAGCCCAAGACTCAGCACCCAGTTACAAAATACGCATACTTATACGAGCAGCAGGCCCCTGGGCTAGCAAAGTGGTTCTTCCGGCAAACGTGTTCGAAATTAAAGTAAAGCGCCGCCGGGCAATGCACCATCGAAGCAGCTCTGGCGACCTTAGAGATGGGCGATATTTCCAAGTAACTACGATGAAAGTGAACTTGGACTCAGAAGAAAGCACAGAATCTTTATCCATATACTACTCATATATGCAATACATGGTTACTTTTCAATTTTTAACAGCTATCAGGCAGCATTCTTTGTCGATCTTCTCTGCAATTGATAGCAATTATTGTAACGACATTTATAACAAGATACAACTAATTCTTTCCGTTAGTGCTGGATCGCTGTTAGTGACAGTTGCTCTTAAATGCAATTGTCTTAATTTCTCATCTCTAGCGAACGCACAAAGATTTCATCTCTCTGTGTGTGTGTGTGTCTGTGTGTAAGCGTAGTTTTGTTTATTTACACTTGTTTCCGTCTTAGTCTTCGTCTTGGTCTCCGTTTTTGAGTGTTTTTCCTTCTTAAGTAAGCGATTAGCGCTCCCGTCTTGTGGAGTGAACAAGACAGAGACAATAAAAATTTGTCAGTTGACAAAACAAAACAAAACGATTTCCATTTGGCCGACGACAAATGAGACATGAAGCATACGTAAGTGGGTGTCCCATGTCTCCGCACAGTGCCTATTGTCGATGTATTGAAAACAACAGTCAAATCAACGAATAACACACTCACACACATACACACTCAGATAGTGACAGACGGAGAGATAGAGAGACAGACACTCAATGATTGTTATTAGTGCATTGCTTTGGAGTATGTACATCTAATTTGCCATTGATGTGTGCATTAAGTTTTGTATTGGAAGGCATACAAATTGTCGTAAAACATTAGTGTCCCCTGAGATTAGAGCGGCGTCGGTTGGCAATAGACACATGAGGGATAGCGGGACAGGCAGGAAGAAGGGAAGAAGAAAAAAAGGCTGGCTCATCGCCCTTTTATTTGACATAGGCAATATTTATTGCGAATTCATTTTAATGTAGAAGAAACTAGACACATACAAGCTTATACACTGTCGCACACACGCATACACACACACAATTATATATGTATATGTACATACAGAGGCTCTCTGACAAAGCAAAATACCGAAATACGCCATCAAAATAAATAAAAACAACTCACACACACACGCACACATAGGCGCAGATAGAACGACAGAGCGACGCAAAAGCAACGAATTTCAGTAGCACAGCATTCGGCGCTGAGCGTGTGAGTGAATGAATGAGCATGAGAAAATGAGAGAGAGAGAACGAGAGTCAGCATAGGTAGAGCGCAGCAGCAACGGCAGCGGCAGAGGGTAAGTTTAGCGTCCCACCCAAACGTCATGAAATCCTTTGTGTATTTGCCTGTATGGGACTATTCGTGTGTGTGTATATATGTATGTGTGTGTGCGCGTGTGCGTGTGCGTTTGTTTGTCAACTAGCCAAACAGCGACATAAAAATGCTAATGCAAAAACTACTACAAATTGTGCGTGTGAGTAAGCCTTTGTTGTTGTTATTATTATAGTTGTTGTAGTTGTTATTGTTGGTTCTTCCTCTTTGCCTTAACACCTACAAATTGAGTCTGGCAACAAAAATGGCTACACTTACCGTTTAGCCACGCTGAGGTATGTAAATAAAAGCGCCGCTAATCCAAAAGTTTTGCCAAACTGCACAAAATTATAAGACACATACAAACACTTACAAATACACAGTTATAAACACATTTAAATGATACCATGCACTTGCAAAAACTTTTGTATTATTTGTATTGCGCTTTATATTTCGAATTATTTTTTTATTTATTTTTACTTTTTTTTTTGAATTCAGCGCGACGCAAACGAAATTCAGGAATTTCAAGTGGAAATCTTGTTTGAGCACTTTTTTGACGACGATGGAGACGGAGACCTGCGACGGCAACGGCGGCGTCGGAGTTGTTGTTAGCGGCTGCTGTTCGCGGCAAAGCTCAGAAAAGTTTTGCAACGCTACAAAACTAAGTTAGAATGCTTAGTTAAATTGCTTTGAAAACGCGCGGGCTTTAATTAAACGCATCAATTAAACAAGTTTCAATCAGAAAGTTCCATTCACTTTGAACAATATTCTGGTCCTTTGCTTGGCGCGTCCAAGCAAAGTTTTTAATTTTCCGCTTAAACTTCTTTTTCGATTATCTGCACTTTAACTTCGTAGCTTAAATACGCGCACAACCGTCAAACCGACCGCACGCTTCAACGACACTTTTCACAATAACAAGAAGTTTACAGCTGCTATTCTCATTTCATTTTATGCTTTACAGTGCCTGTTAAATAATAAGAGCATAATGAGAAAAACGCTACCAAGCCGCGTGCGTTGTATGAAAATCGCGCACAAATCGCAGCATGCTGCTGTGTATTTAACATAGGAACATGTTTATATACCATTGGCAGTTTAGCAACATTTTAATTTACATGCTTTACAGAGAGTGTTAATGTAAACACGCTGTTATACTCAAAATGGCACTGCCAACATTTCAAGCCGTTCGCAATGAATTATGACGCTGCCAGAAAGGGAACGAGAAAACCAATTACCAATAAGAAATACTTAGGTTTAATTAAGCAAATCTTATCTGCTTGTTATTAGAAGTACAATTTAGTTTTTCTTCGTCTTTGCAACTAGCATTTAATTAAGATAACCCATTTAGGCTATGTCTAAGCAATTTTAGTTATCATCGCGTACGCTG
Organism: Hirtodrosophila trivittata; assembly: GCA_035045065.1. Lineage (NCBI taxonomy): Eukaryota > Metazoa > Arthropoda > Insecta > Diptera > Drosophilidae > Hirtodrosophila > Hirtodrosophila trivittata. The sequence goes on from JAWNNK010000868.1 coordinate 1,457,937, forward strand.
GCAACTCCTATTGTTTGGCCATTGGCGCGTGCGTGCCATTTTCAAAATTCTGCGGATTAGTCGTCTGCACTAGAAAAAATGCAATGTGCAAATCAAAATGATAACAATATCTAGGTAAAATGTGTGGCACGCCAGCAAAAAACGTTCCTCTTTAATGTATCAGACTCGAATACTGCGTAGTTTCCTGTGCATCTTTGTTCCCATTGCCGTTGTACTTGGATGCTTCCGTTTCATTTCAAAAACTTGACTGGTCACGTTTATTAATCGGCTTAAATTTAGGTTTGCCTGCGCAAATGCGCCGCACTCAACTGCCTAGCACGTAGCCTGCCTGCACCTATTGTCATCATCATTATAGCAGGGATCTGGGGCTTAAAGGGCAACGACGCGACGTGTCAGCCTCCTAAGCATGAAATATTGTTGACAACAGAGGGTAGTTTTATAAATCCAATCAGAGATTGTATGATAGTTTCTTGATATTGTTATTGAGCCGTTGTGTTGTTGTTGGCAAATACTAATTAGTTCTTTATTATTACATATTGTATTATTCGATATACATAGCTACAAAATAATATTCGTATTTAACTAGCGCTATCAAGTCTAAGAAAGCAAGCAGATATGTGATCCTCAATAGAATTAGGTTTATGTACGATATTAGTCATTAAATCACAGATGTATTATTATTTTGCGCACAGTGCTCCACATCGCCCATGCCCACGCCTACGCCTGGCGTCTGATCCGGCGGCTCTGCATTGAGCACCAGATTCTCAATGGAACGGAACGAAGCATCCTCCAAATGCGTGGACATGGCAGGCGGACGCGGTAGTGTTGTGGCCATCCCAACACTTTGACGTGGCGGTGGACGATGGCGCACCGATGAACGCAATATGGTCACCACATCCTCAGCAGTATATGGACGCTGCTGCTGATGCTGTGCACTACTACCACGTTCCAGTGTGGGCGTTGCCGAGGCAGGTCGCTGCAGTTTACGACCCAGCGACTGCGAGCGCTGTGCATAGCCAGCTGGACGCTGGCCAATCTCAATGGACTCTGGACTGCTACTACCAGCGGACGGAGCTGCATTCGAACTAGATCCTGAAGGATTCGTAAGTATCGTCAGATAATCGGGCGGTGCGACTGGCGATGGTGATTCAGCATCTAGAGATAATATGGGTCGTGTGCGACTGGAAGAATCCCCAAGTACTCTGCAAATTTGTTAAAGTTATTTACGTTTAAGAAATATGATAAAAAAGTTCATTCATAAACAGAATCGGAGAAACTAGTCTGAATATCAAATAATCTTTATATGTCTACATATATATCTAGCTATCGATAGATCTATCTACTCATAAGATAATACTAGTCTGAGACAATATTAGGAGTATATCGTATATAATATAGGTATACATAATAAATAATCTCCTTTGTATGGTTCCTTATAGCAATGGAATGATTAATAATCAATTATAAAGATTGTACGATAATATCTAGGAGGATGTAGACATTTGACTTATGATAACTTAATTCAGATGTTTCGGTTTTGTTTTCCTTTGGGAAATACTATTCTCGTGATAAGATAAGGTAACCCAGTTCTAATTGACTTTCATCAATGAAATTTTTGTATGGTAAATGGTTACTCAGAGTTTTTCCAGGAGCGGATAGGAGAATTAACGGGTTACAGGTAACAAAACAGTTAAAGTATTTGCGTTAGCTTGCAAATTGATTTGACAAGGTTAAAAAACCTTATGATAATTAGCACAGAAATAATCTTAATGGGTATCAGATGTAATTGAAGTAATAAATATGACTTATGTATACCTATACCTGTACCTATACGTGGGATATATAATTACAGTTTGAGTTACAACATTTTGAAAGTAATTTCGTAGCGGAAGGTCTGCCCTCGCAGTGTAGTCAAAGTTCAGCGTCGATCGTTGAGGTTAACGGTTAGGCTAAGATTATTGCTTGGATCTATTGTATTAGAAATTCTTGGCACGATCCGCCCCTGGTAGTTAGCTGATAAGCTCCTCCGTCGGGGTATATAAGAGGGGCATCGATAAATCTCTGAGTGATCAGTTTACAAAATGAAATTGAATCTATTGGGTGCCTGCATGCTGTTGGCGCTGGACATTGGATTTGTCCTTGGCACGGATTACTGCTCCAAGAATATGTGCAGAAGTGGTAAGCACATTGCCTGCGGCCATACCAAGAAATGGGCCACAAGCTGTCCGAGTAATGCGAAGTTGATTGACATGAATAACCAGCTCAAGTCGCTGCTTGTAAAGACTCACAATGAGAAGCGTAACTATATAGCCGGAGGACTTGATGCGAAACATGATGCAGCCTGTCGCATGGCTACGATGCAGTGGGATGACGAACTGGCCCAACTAGCTGCCCTGAACGTGCGACAGTGCATCATGAAGCACGACATCTGTCACACTACGGATAAGTTTAAGTACGCCGGTCAAAACTTGGGCTGGCAGGCCAACTCTGGGAAACTGCCGGACATGGCCCAACTGCTGGGCAACAGCGTAAAGATGTGGTACAATGAGATGGTTCACTCCAATAGAAATATTATCAAGGATGGTTACCCCAACGGCTACAGCGGACCGTGAGTCATACCAACTCGGAGTATGATCCTAGACTAAGCTTTCGAATGAATCTCTTCTAGCGTCATTGGCCATTTCACTGTGATGGTAGCTGAAAGGAACACTCGCTTGGGCTGCGCTGCGGCTACCTACACACGCGGTGGTTGGAACCATTTGCTTGTGGCCTGTAATTATGCCATATCCAACATCTTTGGCGCACAGATCTATTCCAGCTGCAAGTCGGCCGGCAAAAGCTGCAAAACTGGCACCAACAAAGACTTTAAAAATCTTTGTTCCAAAACTGAGATCTACGATGTCAACAAATTTTAAAGTGCTTCCCGACCCACAATAAAGATCACTCAAAAAATTCAGGAGGTGTTTCTTTAGGTCATCAAAAAGGGACCAGGAGTCCCTTCCTCCTTCTACCTAAATACTCAATGAGGAACCAAATTCACCCTGAATATTTCAAACTGGAGCACTAGCCAAGATTTCCTACTTATGCTAGTCACGTCGCCTCTTTAGGCCTTGTTTCCATTCAGTTCTCACCTGCGCACACTGCGTCTAATGCTCTGGCGCAACAATTTGGCCAAACGCGCTCCTGTCGCAGTTGTATAGGAGGGCGGAGGTGTATACTTGGGCGGTGCATCATTCTGTGCCTCATGCTGATCCCCGTCTTGCTGCTGAGTCGTTGCATTGCGACGTTCTTGCGCGGATCTCTGTCGCGCCGATGGGCGTCGTGGTACATCTCCCTCTTCCGGCGGACGATACAAGAGTTGAATTCGCTGCAGGTGTAGAAATAAGTTTTAGTAACATAATCTGAGAGAGATTTAAGGTTTGTCTGACCTCCAGTATGTCCGCTGGACCGTTCGTCAAATAGCGATAGATCTGCACAATGGCCGTTACGGGAATGATGAGTACAATGCCAATTTGAATGAGGCTGCCCATTTTGCGGCTCCAGTAGCTGAAGTAGGACTTGCCGCGCCAGTAATAGAACTGATTGGACAACGAAGCCTTGTAGTCAATCACTGAGAGTGTAATCAGTCCGATGGGCAGCAAGACATTCCAGGAGAGCGCTAAGAATGCGGACATGGAACCGCACATGCGCAGATCATTGACCAGATCATCACCGTTGTAGGGCCGGCCACGTATGAGGAATACACCAAAGATTTGAGCTGACCAAATGATTGGTATAAACCAGGCGGCGCCAAGCAGAAAGTCCACATAGTACAATATCGAGATGCCCATTTCTGTGGCAAATGGAATGCTTAATAGCAACCCAGTCACACAGCTCAGTAGCACGGAGCTGGTTGAGTTGCCCAGCGCACTGGAAATGGGTTTCCACATGACGCACAGCTGGGCGAGACCAAAGCCAGCAAACATGCCAAAGGCCACTGCGGCCCACACCCACGAGACGACATCACTGGACAGCGATAAAGCCGCAGGAAACAGCTCCGTTATAAAACGCAGCGCCTGGAAGCCGCTCTCAATGTGCAATATGGTCTTATTCCTGCGATACGTTTCACCAATGAACGAGGAATAGTGCGGCACCAGTGACCGCGGATAGGACAACAGCTGCGGATTAACGTGTTCTTGCAGCGAATACACAGACGTATAGGATTCTGGTGTTTCTGTAAGTTAAGCCATAAGTGGAAGCTCCTCCAAACCAGCATTATTTATACTTACCAAACGAGCCAGGCACATAAATGTATCCATGTTGTCGCAATATCTGAGCACAGCAGAGCGCCAGGAGCGCGACCAGACCCAGGCCAAGCAGCGTTAGCAGCACCAGTAAAATTGCATCGCGGCGCAGCGTGGCTTTGCTGGCGGATGCATGAGTCCGACTGGTGATGGCTATTACTGAGGCACCCAACAGACCCCACGTCAGAAACGTCTCCTGAGTGGCCGCTGTCCATGTGTTTGAGTTCACCAGAAAGTCATCGAAGTCGCTGGCAGCAAATATATTCTATTTGGATCAAGAGAAAAACCATTGGATTATTTCCAGATAAGTTGTAATGGTGTCCCAGACTCACCTGTAAGCTAGCTGGATCCACGACACTGACAAACTTGCCAGTGACAACAATCAGTGCAATAAATGGCAACGTATTGATTAGATAGGCCAATTTGCCAAGGGATTTCAGTCCTTTGCAGAGTATCAGGAAGACGGCTGCCCAGATGAGGGCCAGGTAGAACGCCAGCTGCTGAATAGAAGCTACGTTAGCTGAGATTGCCAGAGTATATCAGTTTTACTTACCCGATCGTTGACATGGAATCGCACTCCACTGGCATCGGGGTGCTTGGCCAGATGGAGGCGCTGCAGCACCACAATATTGAAGTATTCGGCAACAGTTTGCGTTAGATTCCCCGTGTCATTGGCCGCATCGTAGCGATAAGGAAAGGCCAGCTCCTGCCAGCGGTAAACATTGCGCGTGGGCGTGGGAAATACATCACGCAAATAAACAAGTATCCAGGCAACGGAGACAGTCGAGTATATGGCCAGGAAGCACTGCACCATGACCAGAGCGATGCCAACCCCACAGCAAATGGGACTAATTTTCCACATAGAAACTGGACCCGCTTTGATCTTGGCGCCCAGACACATTTGCAGCCAAAACATAGGAATGCCAAAGATAATGGAGAGCAGTAGGAACTGCAGCAAGAAGTTACCACCATAGTTGATGGTCAGCACCGCGAAGCGGCACAAGTTAAATACACCCAAAGTGCAGGCCAGGAGTGCCAGCGTGCGACTGCCGGCATGTGGCCAGTGGCTATTGAAGCCACACTTCTCGTGCAACAGCTGCGGCTCCAAGGGAGTTGTGCTGCTGCCACTGCTAGCGCTGCACATGGTCGTCTGAGTTTGCGCCAGCTCCAACTGATCCTGTTCGGGTCCTGTGCTGACTGTGGAACTGTCGCTGCTGCTGCTGCTAACCAATGATACGGGGCTGGGTATGCGTGAGGAGCGCGCCGAGCTCAACTCCGAGCACAGCGTAGACATCATTGCATGCGTAGGCGTCTCCATTGGCTCACGGTGGTGTGCCTGCGCTGGAGCGCTCTGTGGCCGGCTAAGCGGCGAAACGATGCCAATGCTGCGCACGGGACTCATGGACGGATGTCCCTCTAGACGCCGCCCGTACTGACGTGGTCTCTGCTCGAGCTGCTCACTCACAGCACGCGCTGTACGCTGCTCGTTCTGCAGTAGATTGTCAAAGATGTGAGCGTCAGTGAGCATTTGCAGAGCACGTGCCTGTCGCTCCTGCTCCGCCTCCGGTTCCGACTCTGGCTGGCAATCGCCCTGCGAGAAGCTGCGACGCATTTCTGTCGACATCGGCATCGTCTCGCTTGGTAGATTTACCAACAGTGCAGATGCATGCGGCAACTCCTCCACTTCTGTAGCTTTGGTTTCGTCAGCATTCTCCATGGCGCGTCGCAATGACTGGCGTCGCCACAGATCCACTTGCCCAGACTCAATGGCGCCAGTTTCTAATGAACTATTCGAAGCGGCTGGGAAAATAAAAAACCTCAAATTACAATTTCCACTTTGCGAATACGAAACAAGAATTGCTAATTGTTTATTTTCTACCAAGACTTTCACTAATGCATATGGAGTCAGTGGAGTGAGTATCTAATGCCTAACCCCACTCCAATTCTCAGTTTGCTAAATTACAATACTACGAGGGCAGATCTTAAAAACTCGTTAGACCACTATTCATAACTATTTATAATTGATGGCTTCATGCAACGTCACTCTACTTAGTTGGAATCATTTGGATTTTATTTGATTCTAGCTTTTCAGTTTTTATCTTTTCTATTTTTTTTTCAAACTTGTTATCCACTTGCGGTCGCCGCATTTGACCGAAATCTAGTAAATATTTATGCTTCTTGTTATATTATTAAAACCGCACGTGGCTGCAGTTCATACCTACAGTATACACCCACCTTTGACGAACCTTGTGTGCCCATTTATAGATCTCTAATTGTAGCTGAACTTATGTAATCGTGTCTAGCTTATCTATTCATATACCTATCCCTCAGCTTGATTCAGATGTTAATTTTCTTACATAAGCCGAGTAAGACTGCAGGGGGCTAATGCACACAATAGCTACTTGACCGATTTTAATTGGATTCGTCTGTCTATATACTGCTTATACAACTTACTAGTTACTATTAATACTACTTATTTATAAAAGAAACCCAGTCACAAGTTCTCCATTTAATACTATGAATCATTTGCTTCAAATTAAAACTTTTGATCAAGAGCTTGTTGCTCCAACTGATTCATAGAATTTACCCATTTGTGCATACATATATGTATATGAGATCTGAGATCATGCTCACTGTTTACCTTGCATGGTTGTTGGCGTTAGACCGCAGCTAAAGGTTTTGCGCATGTGGTGTCCACGTTGGAATTCGGGTTCCAATTCTGGAGACGAGTCTTCATTCAAGTGTTTGTGCTGCTTTCGTTTGCGGCTGAGGGGCAGGGTTTGTGTGCGTGATTCTTGCGTTAAACTAATTTGACCAATGGCCAATGGATCCTCTTTATCTAATTCTTCAAGATAATTGTCCAAATCCATGAGATAGTCCTCAACTTTATCGTCATCGGATGATATGTTGCTGCAGAAGGAGTTGTTGCCATTCAGCTGGGAAGCGCCATGCACATCTAGAATGGCATCCAGCTCATTTAGTACACTGAGCGCCTCATCGTGAACACCTCCCGCCTGCTTGATGGGCGTACTCAGTGGCGGCTCTTGGCTGACATTACAAAATGCATCGCAATCATCATCCACAGCCAGAGACATTTTAAAGCTAAGTGGCAGATGTTGCTGCTGGTGATGTTGTTGAAAACCTTGAGGGGATTGCTGTATCTCAATCAGATCCTCATCGCTTGGCTCGTCGTCGTAGTAGTCGCAGGCCTGTTTCATCGACTCGCTGGACAAACTGTGCGATAGTCCATATCGTTCTGGTTCTTTTGACGATACCTCTTGTTGTTTTTGTTTCTGTTCCTGTTGTTGAAGTTTACGTTTTGTTGTTGTTATTGTTGCAGGCAAACTTGCGTAAGCATTTGAATTACGTTTGAATTCCCGGCCGGCTGCTTGTTCTTTACCGTTCATTTTGCTTGCATTGCCGCCCAGCTGTTATTTGCTCAGTGCTGCAAAACGACACTTTAAATCCTGCAAAACACAAACACAAATAGTGTTGGTCAGTAACAAATTGTGGTAGGTCGGGTATAAGACTTCTGCCAGTGATGAGCAGCATTCAGTAACAACAGCTTTTTAAGCCGTGAATAACAAAAAGTGACAAACATATATTCATATAATTAGCAACAAGTATATAAAAAGTAAGTAAATTAATGCAAAATTATACCGAAGAAACAAAATTAACTCTCAATGTTATTATTATATTCAATATCAAAAACCAGGTGGTAACCCGTGATTGAGTTGTGACAAGTCACGGGTACATCTCAAACGGCGCCCATCTCAAGTTTTACACTTGAACGCCCGATTGCTAGTTTGACATTTATTTTTTAATTATTCTGTAGAAATAATAGGCAAATGCAATCAAATGCAAACAAGCGCGTGCTCCCCAAGTAATGATACGTTTGCACGTGAGGTGGATGCCAGACGGCAGAAAACAAAACAGTTGTCCATATTTTTGTGACAGACGATAATAGCGAAAAGGAGAAGAAATAATATATGTATGTATGTATATAAATGTATATGAGGAATATGTATAAAAAGTAGAAGTAAAAATAAAGCAGCGCAGCGTAGCGCGTGTTCATTCAACTGATCAGGTGAATGTACTTCCGTTAATAACTTTTTTTGCATGGTAAATACATAACGAATAATCAACATTTTGTTGTTTTTGATTGTTGCTAAAAGGGAGTGGCGGCAAGTGCGCGTGTGTAACCAAACCTATGGACCATAAACACATGAATGTGCACGCATGCTTTGTATATGTATGTATGTATGTATTGATGTGTATACACATATGTATTCAAACGCATTTGTGTATGTCTCTAGAGCAGCAAGATCGCGATCGTTAACACGTTACCTCGATTAAAGCAAATGTCTTTTCTCGCAACAGCAGCAGCCACAGCACCAGCAGCAGCAGCACCAGCAGCTAAAAGAGTTTCAAGTCTGGTTTTCTTGTCGTTTCAGTTTATTTTGCATATAACCGTGACCTTCTCAGAGTTTTTGTCGTTGCCAGTGTGGCCATAAAACTTAAGAGAAAAAAGACAACAACGTAGTAAAGCTGCACAGACAGACATCAACTTTAAGTATATACAAATAAATGTGTGCCTTTTGTGTGAACTACCCTATTTAAGCTAATAGAATGAGGCAGCAGGCAGCAGAAGCAACAGCAGCAGCTATATATTAATTGCTGACTCAAGAGGTCAAATTATTTAGCGAACAAATGCCATTGATCGCAAATTCACACAGAGCTGCAAGCAACAACTTGCCTCCCTCTTTTCAAGATGGGGAGAGCTACCGTTAAATTTCGCTCCCGTTTCGAATGCGTATGCGAATACCGAGTACGAGTACAAAAATGTCGAGTAAAAGTAAACAAAGCAAGTAAGCAATTAGTGCTGCCACACGAAATACGTTAACGGGGGACCTGACCTTCATACGAAAATGGTAAACACCCCAAATGCCAGGTGCAACTTGTTTTGACTTTGTTGCAAAAATTCCATAGCCAGTTGCAATTTACAATGAAATTGACATTCAGCAAAATAAAATAAAACTAGTTAATCGACGAGCTCAGACGCAGCGATTAAAACACACATAAACACAACACACATACACACACACTCATGCAGATACACATCCAACGTACGCACCACCAAGATAGAGCGAGAGAAAGAGAGTAAGACAAAGATAGGGCGTGCACACGTCAATTTGATCATGATGCTGCAGCAGCAACAAAACACAAAAAAAAACAGCGAGAGTTTTAGATGTACTTGTATGTGTATGTGTGTGGAGTAAAACTGGTACTAACTACAATAAGAGCGCCTATTATTATGTTAAATGCTGACAAAAAAAACAAACGGTGCAACAAAAATGCATGCGCCGCACGTTTTTTATGTGCAATTTCCTTCTTGTTTTTTATGGGCTGCAACCACTGCAACCACAGGCAAACAAAAAAAGGGAATGAAGCACGGCAAAGAGCATAAAGCGTCAACTGCATGCATGAGTAATACCAGCGTCGCTGCCAGCAATTATGAATTTATGTATGTATGTGTGTACATACATATGTATATATATGCATACATACATATAAATTTCATATTACAATTGCAATTAAGATCAATATTTCAGTAATGCACCGGGTCACATATATAAGTGAATGTGTGTGTGTGTACAGTGTACAGAGTTTGCCAATCACTAAACAAACGAAAAACTCACATAAACACAAATACCGTCTACAGATATACGCACACACGCACAGCAAGAACGCGATATTTATTATTTATTTACATATGTACGTACATATATACATTACGATGGCGATATAACGGGAACCGCTTTCCTGCTTCTACGTTGTTGAAATACTGACAAAACAAACACACACACAGCGTCGAGCGCGTCCCATTTGTACGAAATAACTGTTCTTATGGCAACCGAAAACCACAACAAGAAAAAGAAATTTGCTGAGCAACTGATTTTTTTTATATTCATATATTTAGGCACGAGCTTTGGGTTTCTGGGGAATACCTTGGGGATTGGTCATTCTGAAGCGCCACCTAGCGTTAGCTCTGACGTTTGACACCAAAAGCCCAGAAAAAAATATAAAATGAAATCAGACGACGGAGCATTGGATCCTCAATTGAGCAAGAGTTGTATACTGATACGTGTCTGTATTTATGTATGTATGCGCGCAGCGCTTTGTGCTTATTTCGAAACGAAAACGCGGCCAGTTTAGTACAATTTGAAGAAGATTTTTTCGTAGCGTCAACTTACGAGTAACAGGCACCAGCTACCACACAAATACAAATGCAATGGAAAGGGGAGCGCGTTGGCGTTGCTGCTTCTTCTTCTTCTTCTTGCCACACAATCACAATGTTGCACTCTAACTCTTCTCACTCACTATCACACTCGCGCTCGCACACTTAGTAGCAGCAGTTAGCATAATGCACAGACGCATACATATACATGCAATACTCACAAATACACACTTACGCGTGCGCGCGTATTGGGTATCTTGTATCTTGGTTTCTTCTAAATTTATCTGCTATTTATGCCTCAATTCGTTGCGTTGTTTTTACAATGATACACAGTGCCCGGTACGAATAAACTTTCAACTTAACTAAACAAATAAGTTCTCTGAGGCTTTTTTAAAAACATTTCACGATCGATACTCGCGACATACGTCCACTTCGTAAAGAAACAACCAACTGACTGAGGTTTAATTGAAGCTACACACAGCTGCTATAAAAAAAAACAACCAATCTCAATACTCTTATATTTTCCCCTGACATTTGAAATTTCAAACCATTTCTTACCATTCAAAGCTCAACTGGGACTGTTAACACAAATACAACAACAATCCGTAGATATTATTACTTGAAAATTAAACTAGTGTTATGTATCGATAAAACATGTTATTTGACAGGATTGTGTTGAGTTAACAGCAGCTCTAGATGGCTTTTATTTAATTGTTAATAATAAGTTTATATTAACTAAACGAATTAATTTATAAATTAAATAATTATTTTAGTATTCCACACTACAAAATACTGTATTACTGTTTTCATTGAAATTAAATCATTGACTTTACAACTGATCGTTGTGTTCTGTTAATACTCTGGTCCTAAAAGATACTTAACTCAAGCTTACATTCGCATAAATTGTATTTATCACATTTTGGGTTATTAACTAATAACAACTATAATTTTTATACATTATGTATATATATTTATTTTTTGCTAAGGCGCATCTTATTATCTATATATACAATACAAACTATTGCGCTCTGTTATTTATTAACATAAGTAAAAGATTAAGATTTTGTTGATGTTATTTAACAGCTGTTACAGTTAGCATAGACATTTTGGTAATTCAAGTACAATGGAGCTGGAAGGATCGGAATTGGGTACCAAGGACTACTGGGAAACCAGCTACACACGTGAAATAAAAAATTATAAAAGTCACGGCGATGTGGGTGAAATTTGGTTCGACGAAGATTCACAGCAGCGCGTTGTCGATTGGCTAATGAAGCAAGATTTTGTCAACAAACAAACAGCACGTGTACTTGATTTAGGCTGCGGGAATGGAATGTTTCTCATCGCTCTGGGCAACGAGGGATTTACACAGCTGAGTGGCGTTGACTACTCACCAAAGGCCATTGAGCTGGCTAAGGGCATATCCAAGGATCAATCGCTCAACATTAAGTACGACGTTGCGGATTTGACCCAAAGTGAACCCCAGACGCTCGGCACCTACGACATTGTTCATGACAAGGGCACCTATGATGCTGTTAGTCTGTGCCCCGATAATCCGAAGGAGAAGCGCACAAATTACTTAGCTACTGTGGCGCAGCTGTTACACAATGATCAGAGCTTGTTTATTATCACTTCCTGCAACTGGACGGAGGATGAGTTGATTCAAAGCTTTGACCATCTATTTGTTAAGCACTGCACAATACCAACACCCACATTTAAATTTGGTGGCAAAGTCGGAAATGTTGTTACCTCCGTGATATTTAAGAAACGTTAAAAGAATTAAATTTTATATTTTTCTATACGTAAAGTAAGATAATAAATTACAGCTTCCACACAATGAAACTTTACCAGAACCTACCTTGCGATGCATCTGTAAACTGATGGCATAAATCAATTAAGCATATTGACCTCTGGCATATGTAGGTCAGCTCTGACGTCAAAGGCGTTGCCTACGTTGTACTACGACAACCAGATTGCCTAGAGAGCTCCTCCAGCAAAGGATTCGCAAATGGCCAATGAAATTGAACGTCTTAAATATATCTCTTAAATCTCTCATTCATTTTGGAAGTAAACAATAACTTTCTTAAAATTAAATTATATTATGCGCAGTTAAATGTTAACAGGAATCTAAAGTGTTTTCGCCGTAGTTTGCATTTCAGATTAGGCTTTATACATTTCCATTACATTTTCCTGTTACCTACTAACCTATTTAGAAATGGGTTCCATAAATTTCCAGGCAGCTGCAAATTTTTCAGCTGCTGCTATTTCCATGCAAATTAAATTTTTTCACAGGTAGATAGTCCGGATGACCTAAGCTAAACGTAATCGCAAGAAATGCTGATTTAAGCCTTTGAACCACTTACGTGATTGGACAGCTGCTTATCTGATATTTGTATTTACACATTGATAATGCGGAGTATTTAACATGTACATATATATATATATTTATTTCGATTCTTGTGTACTCTTATAAAGCAGCGGCCTAATAAAACAATCAATAACAAGAAGTAGACACCTATATGTGTCATCGGCTTAGCCAATGTCGTAAAATATCCTGGCAGATGTAATAAAAAAAAGGTACTTTTCTTCTAATAAGTAGATAATTTCTTCCTATATGTCATGGAATAATATATATTGATAAAATCAACAGAATTTTCGGTAAAGGTTTATAAGTAATATCGATCCATTTAAATATACTAAGGCGGATACGATATTATAACACGAGTATACATTTGCTATCATTCTGCGAGGATATTTTTTAAAGGTATTAAACAGTTGATATAGTTAAAAACACACACAAATAATACGCTTGTACAATTGATTGAGAAGTTAGTAACATTTTAACCGTGATAGCTATCAGTAGGTAAACGATAAACAGCTGATAGACACGCCCACCGCCACCAGTTTCTTAGGCGGTACAAGTACATAGTAGACAATAATTATGCTATGGTCTTTAAGTTGAGATGTGCATCTTCAAGAGAGAAAGGTGCGAACGAATCCCTTGATATCTGCCCGACACATGGGACACTTGGGTACGCTGGGCGCACACTGGTTACAAGTGGCTGCAAGGAAAAATTAATGAAAGGGCTGATGACTCGCTCGAATAAAATTATTTATTTTTTGGAAGCTTACCCAAGTGCCCGCAGGGCAGAAAAACGACACCGACTTCTTCGTCCAGGCACACCTTGCATAGCCGCGCATCCTTCAACAGGCGATTTTCCTCCTCGAGCGATAGATTTCCATTGGGATTTGAGCTACTGATCAACGTAGAGGTGACCGTAGCCGTTGCAGCTGCTGCTGTGGTTGTGGTTGCTGCTGTTGTTACTGCTGTTGAAGTTGCAGTTGATACTGTTGATTCAGACGACTCGATGGCAGCCGCTTTACTGGTAGTTGCTGAGCAATCAAAAGGTGAAGATGGAATTGGCGACGAATTTGGTTCAGTAACCTCCAACGCTGCACCAGTTCCTGCATCATCAAAGATCGCATGTAGCAGATCGTCTAGAGTATCATAAGCGCAGCCCGAATTGGAAATCTTACGTGCAATGGTACTGCGCACAACGCCTACATCAATGCCTAATGCCAAAGCCTCACAGGCTGGAGCTGCCGACATGGCACTACCAATATTTGTGGGCAACTGTGGGGCTGTGGCAGCCGATGATGATGGAGCCGTTTCACGGACTTGACGGACGTAGTTGGGTCCCTTAGCAAGCAACACAAACTGACATTTTGGTGACCATTTGGCGTGCTCATACCAAGGCTCATCTTCTTTCTGCCAGGAGCGCAAGCCGATGTTGCAGTGAAAGCAACGAACTTGATCATCGATTTTTTGGTAATACAGTCCCGCCTGGGCCAGCGGCTCAGCTGGCTGAACATTAGCAATAGGCCAATCACTAAAGGTGCGCAGACGCGCCTCCATGCATGCATACTTGGGCCGCTGCGGCACAGTAGTTGGTTGAATACCAAGCTCTTCCAGATCCTTGCCAGTGAACTCAATTAATGGCCCCATTTGTACGCGAGGACAGTTAGGAAAGAAACGACGATGTTCTTCAAATGCATTGTCATTTTTCTCCCACTTGGCTATAACGCCCTTGCACCACACGCACCTCACATGATCTGATTGATGCAAATAATAAAAACCCGCCTTCGCCAAGGACACGGGTGTAATATTCGGATTCTGCAAAAATATAAATAAGTTAATGCTATTCCATAATTCTGCAGTTCCTAAACAAACCGGCCAATCCTTGAATGTTTCTAGACGATTCGCTTCAATCAGCAAATCGGGACAGGAACATGGTTGTCCTGTGCCCCCATCCACTACGCTGTTGCCCTCAGGGTCGCTGCTCTGTCCGGTAGCTGCTGGCACGTTTCCGCAGTGATTGGGTGCCAATACCATGGAACAAATGGGTGAACCACGACGATGTCTCTGTTCCACTTGATCACCATACTCCCAGTGGTCGATGCGTATATGACACCAGTTGCATTCTGCCTCTAGCCAGTTGCCTGTCGCAAAGAAACCATTCTTTACCAAATCCTCAATTTGTACGGGAGCGTTTGAGGGCCATTCAGAAAAGGTCAGATATCTTTCGCTTTCCAATTCCAAGCGACGATCACCCATGATGGTAAATCACCAAATTCGGGTGGTGTAACTTATGGTTCTTTTGTAGTTGTTGTTATTTAAGCTATGCAATGATGTAATTTGCTCAGCTGCAGTTGAACAAAAGAACCCAAAAAAATCAAAACGCAGCTGCGAAAATAAAGTTATTGATTGCACGTCGTAGTGTGACCGATTTTTGCAAGGCTAATATTATTTATGCCCCACTTAACATACCTATTTACTGTTAAATAACAGCCATGTCATTTTCACTGTTGTGAAGTAAGACATTGACACGGTCACACTACGAATTTAAACATATGTTTTGGCCCCCAAAAACGAGAATGCTTATAGGCCGAAAACAGCTTTTGATTATTTTTAATCCTTCTATTAAAAGATATATCCAATATACTCTTCAACGTACTCATTTTATTGAAAGAATCACTTAGAAAGACTTGCTCCTTAAAAATTTTAAAACCAAAAGAGCACAACGCACGTAGTGCATTTACGCCAGCTGATTTTGGGGGTCTGCGTCTTACTGGAAGTAGGTCCTTGGCTTTCTGTACGAGAACAGTTTCCTGTTGCCCTTGTGGTGGACACGTTGCACCAATGGGAACTTGATCTTGGAATCGTGGAACTGCTTGACATGTACACGACGCGTCTTGCTGGCAGGGATGGAATCCACCTTAATAATTTGAATGGAGTGGGCACGGGCACGATGACGGGCACCCATGTCACGGTAGCACTGTGTAACGGCACCACCAACAGTCAGGTCACGGTACTCGCGGTACATGTTGTGTGTGCCCGAACGAGAATCGTAGCGCAACCAGATGCCGAAGTTCTTGATCTTAATTGGCGACGTTTCGTACACCTGCTTAAGGGACACAATCTCACCGGTGGTCTTCTTGAACTTCTTCAGCTGGCGCAGGAAGTACCAGAAGCGGGATTTGGCGACAATGTTGTCGGGAGCGAAGATGCGCATCTTGTACAGAGGCGTCTGTGGCTCCTTGTCGCTTGGCAGCTTGCGGCCAACGACCTCGTATTCCTTCAACTGCAAATTAATATATATTAATTAAGATGCCTTTTTTTTTTTTTTGTAAACAAATGCAACAATTGGACAGACAATCACGCACGTTACACACATACATGTACATACAAGTACATTAAGCCACAAAAACAAGCGCATGGACAGACGATGTTGTTGTGGTTTTATAGGTTAAGTTCGCTCACAACCAAGAATTTTAATTTAAACCAAGTTTAATTATAATTCTCAGTCACACTTAAGGCGGCCCATATAAAATTGGCTACTTAAGCTGCAAAAGCACCTGGCCCATACAACACAGTGCGGTGGCCGCATTGTCTATTCTATTGTCGACAGTGAGCGCTTTCATGTTTTTCACATAGTTTTAGCAAATTTTCACATTGTCTTTCGTTTGCACTTGGTGGCTGCTGTGTTTGACTGCTTGTTGCACATATTCTTTGAACAATTTGCACTAGTTTTTGTTGATTTTTTGTAAATACTAACCAATCCCTTGGCTCTCATGATGACGGCTCACGCGAAAAAGGAAACGGAAAGAGCTGTCAAATTGCAATTACCACTGAACTCGAAATGTGGGCACAGTGTTGCATTTGAAAGCTGCTTGGCAGCGTTGCTTTTGGACAGTCACCTCAGCATGCTATTGCTATGTTATCGAAGCATTGCACATCGCTAAGCTTCTGCGCGTGTTCAATGGCTGCGAACGTCGATAAAATTATTAATAATTTGCTTTTCACGCGTTATTTAAGCAACAAAAACAGTAAATACACAAGCCATATACAATACTGATAGTGTGTGAAGAAAATTGCCAATGGCGCAACCCCTCGTATTAAGCAAAAAGTGAGCACAAAATGCAAGCACACGGATAGTGAGCCAAAAAAAAAAAAAATGCAAACCGCGATGCGAAAAGTGCAAAAAAAATTTCATATATTCACAGTTTAAGTAGCGCTAATAATTTGTGTACGCTAAGCAAATACGTATTATTGTGCAATTCGGGCGCGTGTTTTTTTACCCCTACTACGCAGCCAAATGCGCAAAATATTAGAAAATAAAACAAAAATTGTATAAGCGCTGCGACGAATATTCGTCAACGACGTCTGGCCTATCCGCTCTAAAGGTAGAAGGAAAGAGCGCAGGGCAAGGGGTGTTGTTCTTGTTCAGAAAAACGCGCGGCCGCCGCTCCGCTGGGCGCTCCATTGCCGTGTCTCGCTCAGTTGTGCAGCGAGCGTCCGTGCCGTCGGTTGTGGTGACTCCTCTCTCTCTGTAGTTGTTGTTTTGCGCGCGTAAATATTGCTGCGTGTCCGCCCCGGCAGCTGCCACAGCGAGCAGGTAAGAGAGACGCGTGCATAATTCTTAAAATCCTCGCGTTGCGATTGCATGAGTTTTTGTTTCCAAGAACTTGTAATTTTTAGCACAAAATTTAGAGTAAATTGCTAATTTATTTTTAGCAAAACGTTTTGCTTTTGCTTATTTATTTTTGCACCCTCCGCATCCTCACCACATTTTTCGTAATTTATTTTGGTATTTTCAATTATCCGTGTCTGCTTTGTGTGCGCAGTTCGTTCGGCTCCAGGGCTGGCGAAACAGCTACACATGAATTGAAAGAATTTTATTTTCATATTTATCTTGTTTTGCTGTTGTCATTTCCTGCTTTCTGTTTTTATCGCTAATCGCCTTTCGACGAAAAAGGCACAAACCTAAATATTAAACTAAAAAATGCGTTTCTTTTCAAATTATTTGCAACAGCAACTGCAAGAAGCGCAAACAAATAAACGGTAAACACTACGTCGGTGTACGGCATGCAAAGGTAATAAAATTCATCGATTTAAGTCTATCGATTTCATTTAGTAACGCTTGTTTTTATTTGTTATTGTCATGGCAGCGCATAAATGCAAAAAGATGATGGAAACATTGGAACAGCAACAAGCAAAAAGTACGCCTAACATTGAGCCCAATGCGGGCAACACGGAAACGACGCCGGCGGCCAGCGAAGAAGATGACTTTGAGGAGCATAACAATGTGTTCGAGTTGGAAAAGAAGGAGAAAAGCAAAGGCAAAAGTCCACACCGGAAGCTGATTCGAAAGAGCTTACCTGTATCCAATGATCGGCATAGTAAAGACCTTGCCCTTGAAAATGGACGGGATAAAAAGAGGCGTTCGACGTCGCAGGAGACTACCAATGACGATATCTTAGATGAGTCTCAAACATCCGAGTCGTTTGAAACGCCTGCTTCAAGTTCTGTGAAATTGGAGTGTATAGATGGCACGGAATCTTCCGAAGAAGTTGCAGTGCCAGTTACTGATAAACAGCCGTCCGCATCGTATGTGCCGGTCCTATCAGATGACCAAAAAATACCAACTGACATAATAATAAAAAAAGAGAGCTCTTTGCCTGCGGTTTATACAGATGATTTCGAATCCTCCTCTTCCGACGTCAAAATTATTGAGGACTATTCTTCAGATGAGGAAAAAGACGAAGATACACCAAACCACTCACCTGCTATTAAACTAAATGAGGAAATCTCTTCACAAGATGGGGAATGGATCGATAAAGAAACATCTTCAACTGACGTGATAAAAACTAGAGAAATTAGTTCTTCATCTGCGATTAAAGCGGGTGAAGAATTTTCTCCTCGCCTGTGATCAAAAATATTGAGCATAACTCACAAGATGAGCAAAAGAGCGTAGATGAAACTTCATCAAATGCGTGTCGACTGGATGGGGATACTTCTTCACAGGATGAGGTAATTTCTGTGCGATCTTCAACAGCAAAAACGCCAGAGGGAGACGAATCGACATCTGCTTTACAGATTTTTGAAAATATCAAAATTGAAGAGGACAGAAGCTCTCCAGAAGATGTGGATAGAAACGATGAAGAGGCATCGTCGCCTGTTTATAAAATCGACGAGGATGAGAATTCTTCACCTGAGTGCCCAACACAAGAGAGGAAACTAACACCACCTTCAGAAGCGCCAGCATCTTCACCTGTATACAAAATCAACGATCTTTCACCTGCCGAAATACCGGATGACGATGATTCCTCACAGGATTTAAATGCTGAACCAAAATTAAATGAGGACAGCCCAAAGTTGCTGAAAATTGAGGCCAAGTCACCTATGGAGATAATTAAGATTGAATCCGATTCAGAGGAAGAACGAATGGAGATAGATGTGAGTGAGGAGAAGGAAGCAGTAACCTTTCCGGCTGAATCACCAATCGATCATTTTGATCATTTGGATGGTATTAAAGAAAAGCACCCAAAAAAGAAGGCACTTAAAATAAATGGTATCCATTCTGCAATGTTGCTGAAGCAGGAGACGCAGCAGATGATAAATGAACAGAATGCAGAGCCCGAACAGGTACAGCAATTGGAGCAGATGGAAACGGATGAGGAGGAGGCATTGCAACGGTCTGTGATAGCAAACAATACCGGTATTGAAAATGAACTGCAGCCCACGGAGGAGCGAACCAACTGTAGAAGGCGCATCAGCAGTGAAAGCAGTTCTGTCAGCTCAACTTCACAGCAACTGGTCATTGATCATCCAGAGAGTGAACAGAACAATAGGCAACAGCAAACACAGCAGGAGGAGCAGCAGCATGCTACTAAGCGCCGGCGCAGCGTCAGCAGCACCAACAGCGACAATAGCATAAAGCAAACGGTCAAAGAGCAGCGTGTAGTAGAGCAATCATCACTCCTAATGCAGCGACTACAGGCGCCAACGCAAGATTGCAACGAATCTGGCCAATTGCTAAGCTGCTACAAGTGCAATGCCAGCAACTTCGATGACTTCCAACAGCTCAATGTCCATTTTGCGCAATGCACGCAATCGCGGCCAGTGGAGGCAGTTGCATCGCAGTCAGTAGCAGAAAGCAACTCAGCGTCTTCAACAACTGCAACAGAACCCGTCTCAGCGCCAATCCCTACGTCAACAATTAAGAAGGAGCGTTTCTTTCGGTGCGCTCGTTGCAGTACAGTGCATCAGTGCTGGAATTTTTTTCTGCACATGCGTGAGGTGCATCAGCGTTACATATGTTTATATTGTTCGCATGTGTTTGCCAGCGTTGAGAAGCTATCACTGCATCTGGAGAACAAGCACGATATGGACCAGCGTCACTTTGGCAACGTCGAGGCATGGAAAACTCTGCAAACTCAAGAGGATCGTGCACGTTACCTGGTCTGCTGTAATTGCCAGGCCACCTTTGCAAAAGGCAGTCAATTCGATGATCATGACTGCTCCGAGCTAATGCAGCCATGTGCTCTATGTGGTCAAAAGGGCGCTCATGCCAATGACTGTCGCAATGGCAGCACCACCGCCAATCGCAAGAAAACAACAGTACCGCGACGTAAGCGTAAGACAACCAAGGGAAAGACTTCTGTTACGCAGGTGGAGGAACAGTCAAATTCAAATGATGTCGACGAACTGGCAAATGATGAGGAGACGAGGGTTGTGCCGGAGGATCAATCGCAACCAGCGACGTTGCTTGAGAACAACAGTAAGTGGATCGTCCATTTATCCATATATCTTTGCATTTATCTTAATTGAATAAATCTTTAAAAGCTCTAATCTATCCTCTTTTAGTTCCAGAGCCTACCGATGATGCATCACAAGAGGAAGTGCCGCCCAAACTGGTAGTGCCTAAGATTATGCTTCGCGTGCCAAAAGAGTTTCAGAAATCCGTGGATGCAGCGCTCAGTAGTACTGATACCGAGGAAGAGGAGAACGATGATGGCAGCCCAGCACTGTTGCTCACTGTTGATGCAGTCCAACAACAGCAACAACAACTCTTGCCTGTGTCTAGTCTATCGGAAGATACAGAAACGGCCACCGAGACGGCATCTATGTTTCTGGACACAACGCCCATCCCCGCCAACGTTTCAGCGGATCTTGAAGATGATGATTCGCCTACTGCAAAGCTGAAGCGTGTTCTTGCCGAGTTCGAGCGAACTAAGTTGGACATACAGCGCACCAGGGAACACATGATAGCCAAAAAGGAGCAACAGCTGCATCAACAACAACTACAGCATCATCAAATGCAGCAACAACAACTGCCGCCTCATCAACTGCACCAACAACAATTGCAGCAGCAACAAATGCACCAGCAACAATTGGAGCAGGAACAGCTGCAACAGCAACAGTTGGAGCAGGAGCAGATACATCAGCTGAAACTGCTCCAACTTCAGTTGCAGCAGCAACAATTGCAGCAGCAACAACTGCAAGAGCAACATCTGCAGCAACAACAATTACAGCAGTTGCAACAGTTGCAGCAGGAACAATTGGAGCAACAACAATTGGAGCAACAACAATTGCAGCAACAACAATTGCAGCAACAAGAATTGCAGCAGCAACAATTGCATCAGCAACATTTGCAGCAGCAACAATTGCAGCAGCCCAATGGAATTGATGATGATGAACAGCAGGAGCACCTGCAGGATATACACCAACAGCAGCAGGAACCACATCAGCAACAACGAAGCTGGTCACCAACACCACCCGCATCACCGCACAACAATCATATAAACGAACAGACGCATGTGCCAAAGGAGAAGAATTTGCAAGATGAGACTGGACTGAACCGCCGCGATACGCTGGGTAGCGAGTGTATGGATATTGATGATAGCTTAAATGAGGAGAAAGAACGGCAGTCACAAATGGAATCCGAGCCCATAACGCCAGCGACGCCACCGCCACCTGCCGATGGCATTCAGGTTGCGAGCTCAGATACACATACCGTAGAGCTGCAACTGGATCGACCATTAGATAAGTTCGAGATGGTAGAATTTGTTCGCCTCTGCCTAATGGCATTCTATCCCTTCTGCTTGTACTGCAATCACGCTCGGCGCATCGCTGTGAATGCCAAGCAGCTGGTGCTGCATCTGATTGGACAGCATCGTTTCACCGCCACCGTTGATAGTATAACAGCAGAGGAGCTGCATGCGGAAACAATTGTGGGCAAGCTTAAGAGCTACCTGCCCGACCTGGAGGAGGGCGGTCATTATCTGAACTCACTTAGTTGCTGCAGCTTAGAGAACGGACGCTTTGCACAGCCAATTAATGAGCGGATCTATGAATGCTTTCAATGCCGTTATGTTACAGCCACACACAAGGAACTCTACACACACAACCGACGGTTGCACGTTAAGACAAACATCACCTGTTGCATGTGCCGTCAGAATTTCTTCAGCTACAGCGAGCTACTGTGTCACATCTGTCCGGGCAGCGCCACGTGCAATATATTCGATGTGCAGTTTCGTTGCTGTTTGTGTGATACGGCGCCGTTGCCATCAGCGTTCCGTCTAATGGTGCATCTGCGCAAGCAGCATCAGGCCTGTGATATCTGCCTAGAGGATTGTCACACACAAGCCAAACTCTCGGCGCATGTCTGGAAGCACAAGTTGTTGCATTTATGCTATCGCTGTGGTATTGCATATCGGAATAAGCAGGACATCTCGAAGCATTTGTTTTGGAAACACGGCACGGAGAGTGCCGGTTGCAAACGTTGCCTGCAGAAACGTTGGCGTCATGTCTACCATTTTTGTGTTCCAGCAACACAATTTGTCTGTGAGCATTGTCAGTTTGTGTTTAGCAAAGCCATTTACTTGGAGGTCCATAAGCGAATGCATGTTGGAGATTTTCGATATGCCTGCAATGAGGAGCAGTGCGAGGAAAAGTTTGTATCGCGTAAGCTGCTGTTAAAGCATATGATACAGCATGAAGTTAAGGAGCTACCGAGCAACGAGGATGAGGCAAGCAAAGATCGAGAAACGCCTGTCGAGAATGAGAACCGGCGATCGAGGGCAACTTCAGAGCAGCCCGAAGGTAACAAGCAACAGGATGAGTCAATGACAGAGCAAAAGCATATGCTGTCGCCCAAGCAGGAGCCATCCGATGAATTGGGTCACAATTCAGATCACCAGCAATCGGCTAGGGACAAAACGCCACAGCCACATGAACATCAGCAGAAGCACCAGACGCCACGCAAGCGCCGCAAGAAATCCAAACGCAACAAAGCATCGCTGGAAGACTTAAATTTGATAGCGCCCAATTTATCGGAATCGGATAGTAGCGATGACAGCGATTCAGATGCGCCGCGCAGTACAATTGGTCAACAGGAGACGGCATCCCGTGGAACTTTGCCTATGCGCACCTCTGTAGATGATCTCGACATGCCCAGAGTAATGCTGTCGCCGTCATCAGAGAGCGACAACGATGAGCAATTGGAGAAGGACAAGGAGTTGATCAAGGAGCAGTCGACAAATTCCGAAACGAAACTAGACCCAGATGATTTAGTGAAGCAGCCAAAAGACGAAAACGATATGGAATCTGATGGTCACAAGCCGAAGCTGGAGGCAAACGGAGGGTCTGAGGCCCAGGAAGTACCAGACATTTGGAAAAATTTGTTGCAACATCAACCGAGTGTGAGTAAAACGGAAGTAGAACCAATAGCAACAGAGCCTAGTGAAGAGCAGCTGCGTCCCATTAAATTGCATGTGGCTTGCTCCGATCATGACTATTGCAAAATGCATCGGACGCCACCTCCAACGCCAAAGCCATCACCCAGGAAGAAATCGCATGCGGCCAACAGCAAGTTGAAGCGTGCCAATGCTTCTAGCGATAGCGACAGCTCAAGCAGTTCTAGTTCCAATTCAGATTCAGACAGCTCCAGCTGCTCATGTGGCTCCAATTGTAGCTGCAGTTCTAGCGGCAGCAGTTCTAGTGATGACGATTCTGACAATGAATCGAATAGCTCCAGGAATGCAAAGAAAGATCAGAAGAAGAGCACTGAAGTCCAGGAGGCAAACAACAGCGAGGAGTACGTGAACGTTACCAGCATTAATGAGGAGGAGCCACGTCCAGTGACGCCCACACCAAAAGCACCGCTATACAACGAATCCGATTTTGATACGGCCATATCTGACACAGATGAGGAATTCTACGATGCGCATCCCCAGAAAATGGCCAGTGAGCTTCTGGCACAAAAGCGACTAGCTCTATTGGCGTCGCACGCACAACAGCAGCCACCAGGCGGCAACAACTATGACATTGTGGAGAACAGCCGCCCATCAACGCCATCATTGCCGGAGGAGGCTGCTGCCTTTGAGGATAAACGTGAGCGTATTGGCAAGAACAAGAAAAAGAAACGTGAACGCAAATCCACATGCAAATCCATGAACCAGCCTAAACTGTTGGCACCAATAACCCCGCAAATGGTGGCGCCGCAACAGTTGCTGCCACAAATTCCACAACATGTGATTAATGCTTACGCCGAGTTCCCACAACTAGCTGCGGCAGCAGCAACGCCGCTCCAGCTACAGCAAATGCTGCCCGAGTCACCGATGACACCGGTAACACATCGACCGGCCTGGCAGCCTCGCATGAGCGAAGGCAGCAGTTGCTCTGATGCCGATGGTCAACTGAAGCGATCGAAGCGAACAAGGCGTCCCAATAAGTTCTATGGCTATACCAGCGATGATGAGAACATGAGCAGCGTGCTGGCGCCACCATTACTTGTGGGCATGCAACTAATCAAGCCACAGCCACCGCCGCAATTGACGTGGGCCAAAGAGGATCTACCGTCGCCGGTAAAACAGCAACGCAGTCGCAGTAGCCACCATGAACATCAGTCAAATCATCACAATTCGCATATGCATAGCAATGGGAGCACGCGTAAGCGCAACAAACGCACTCCGCTGAGCGGAGGGTCAGGCAGTGCCAGGCGTTCGGTCAAGCGTGTCAAGCATCAGCGACCGGAGCAGGAAAAACAGTTGCCGCCCATACCTACGCTTAAGATTCGGACCGGACTGCTGCCAGCAAGCGTTCCGGCCAGCGAGAGTAGCGATAGCAGCTCGGATGACGATGAGAATGCTGAGATTAATGTGACCAGCCTGCTGCCAGTGTCAGCACCGCTGGCACCGCCTGTAGTGTTGCCAGTGGCACCGCCAATACCAATACCATTACCAGCACCACCACCGCCGCCACCTGCAACGACTGCTTTCAATCAGCCCATACCGCCTGCGCTGTTACCCAATCCCGACTTTGCTACGTTGCAATACTTTAAGGCAAATAATATACGCTATCCCATTAGGCCGCCGGCTGGCGCCCGTCTGGCCAGAGATGGCGAATCAGTATATTGCTACTGTCGCTGTCCATATGACGAGGTGTCCGAGATGATTGCCTGTGATGGTGACAACTGCCTCATCGAGTGGTTTCACTTTGAGTGTGTTGGCATTATGGTCGCTCCGCAGGGCAAATGGTTTTGTGCTGAATGTCGACCCAAATACTCTGAGGGACTCTATCCGGGGGTCAAAGCCAAGTAAAATTCGAACTGTGTAAATAGTTCTAGGCTTTATATAACGGTTTATGAATGACTTATCCTAAATACCTAAACAATAACTATATTTTCAATTACAAAACAACAACTACAACAAAAGAAAAAAGAAACAAATAACAGAAAACAGAAGACAGAAGATTTATCAGAAATTTAACTAAAACAACAAAAAACCCCACTACAGAATGGAATACGCTTATTAAATGTAAAATATTCGTTGTCGAAAACTACGAATCAACCATAAAATTCTTATGAAAAACACAGAAAACAAAACCAATGTAAATTTACGTAAATATTAAGGAAAAGCGATAAAAATTGATATATTACCAGGCCAAGTCCAGGCTCAAAAGCAAATCCCAGCGACTTGGCTACAGCATAAAACTAAGCTAATCTTTAATATTAAATACGAGTAAATATTATAGATATTACAAATACACACACACACACATATACATATGCATATACTTACGCAATATATTTATGTATGTTCGTATATATATATATACAAGTAGTATATGGAATCTAAAGAAATATATATATATATTTTGTAAATATGTGAAAGTTGCATATACCGATCTTATGAATGTTTGTATGTATACCCAATTTGTACAATACTAATTAGCTCATGAAAGATCAATACGAGTATAAACCTTTAGACTTAACTCTACCCAGCATCAGTAGTAATAAATATGATTATAATTATGATAAACAGTAACGACTATTCTTAGATATATATAAGTAAAAAAAAAATAACAAACAGAGAGAAAAACCGCAACGGAAAACGGCAAAATCTAATGCAATCGCGATGCGAAAAATAAACATTCAATAAGTGAATCATACAACTTACAAGATACTTGTTATTATTGGATTATCTCTGCGTTTTACTATATTCCCACATCTTACTTTATTTCATTCCTTAAAGCAAATGGTCCATGCTCGGGCGCCAATATCGTAAGTTACGATAATACCTTCGCATACAAAAGCGTTATTCAAAGGATTTCAGTTTGTTGAGATGGTTGTAGATAAGGATTACAACGTAAACATCGGAGCTGACCCCTTCAGCCAGCTACATGCATTTGCTTTAATTTTAATATACCCTTTATATCCCAGTTATGCATGACTCCATCTAACTTGGGTTTATCATCCTGAAACAGAACTCAAAACTATAATATTTCACATTCTCGTACGATTATTGTGTGATTATGCTGAAGCATATGCAAATAAGGCACGACAACATTATTAATGTTGTTGTAGCTGATGAAACACGAACGTATGCACCAGGGTCAGTGTGGGGTCATCATGGCTAGAGGAGACTACCACCAACCGTCAAGTAAGGGTAGCTCGGTAGGGGATGGGGTTATTTGTTTACCAAACATCGCGTTGATTTAATTGCCAGTTGCAGGCAGGACATCAAGTAACGAGTGCCCAGTGCCCAGTGCTTAGTGGCGAGTGACCACTGGCGAGTAGCGGAGCAACAGCCACAACAAAAGCAATAACAATCACAAGGATAGGTACAGGTACAGGTTAAGCTAATGGTATTCCCAATGGCCAATGGCCATTGGGCAGTTACCTCGTCATGGTGTGCGTGAGTAAAATTACCATAAATCTGAGTGTGTCCCTAACTGTAAAAGTCGCCCTGGTGAACTTGAAGCGCTCAGTTCGTGTTGAGTTGACGGCGCGCGCGGTTGATCCTTACGCCAGTGGTCCGCTCGAAAATAATTTAAATTTGGAATTGCGTGTGCGCTGCGTGGCAATTGCTTTGTGTTCTTTATATGTACGGTACGTGCCATGTACCAGCGGCAGACTATATCAATTGAAGCACAAATAGCCAAAGAGTGTATACCATTAACCGGTCACGTTAGACGTCCTGTCCAGCCATGGTGCGACGCGCCTCGAGCGTGCCGCATCTGAATAACAGCGGCGCTAGTAGCGCAGACAGCGGTACTGCTCCCGGACGAGGGCCTGCCGGTGGTGCAGCGGCTGGGCGCAGTAGGCGCGTCACTGGCGGCAAGACTTCGACTCCCACGCAACAACGCCAAAGCTCGGGCAGCAGCAGTGGTTCTCGTGTGCCGCGCTCCCGTAGTTTGACCAACGGCATGCGACGTCTTAGTCCGCAGAAGGGCGGCAGCAGTGGGAGTGGCGGCGGCACAGGAGGCAGTTCACGCAACACGCCGTACTTTCTGCGTTCCCGTGAAAACGAGTAAGTAGTAAACACCCATTCTGCTCATTCCGGGAAACTTCTCATCGGGATCAATATCTCGACAAAAAGTTTCACTTTTTAAACCAATTTTTAGTAAAATTTGCTTAAGTGCGACACAAGAAAGATTTCAGGATTGGAACTTATAAAGATGCGTAACGGAAATACGATTAATTAAGTAAATTGATCACATGGTATTGGGTCCAAATCTCAGACAAGGGTATGGATATTTTGCTATCTTAGGTATCGTAACCAGGGGTTAAACAGTTAATATATAGAAATTGCATTTCCGATCCTCAAGAAGTCGAATCTGGTTAGGTTCGTCTTCTAAGAAGTCGAACTATGAATACATAAATGAATTCGATTTTTAGATACCCTATTCAATTCTCGTATATCTAATAGCTCAGTCGACCTAAAACCTTGGGTTTGGCAGGAACCAAGACGGTTTTGTAACTGCTTGAATTATTTATAAAGCTGTCAAGCAATTTAGCCATAAGCTCTTATGTACAAGTATGCAAATGGCATATTTAATAACTGGTTTAATCCGTTTCCATCTAAAACTGTAAGAAAAAAGTTTTTAATAGAGCTGCCGGCGGGGAGGGGGCCACCAACCCTTGATGATGTGTCATTAAAAAAAAACCCTGGAGGCATAGGCACACACCTCGGCGTAATGACCACGCACAATATAAACCACGAGACGGGCAATCAAATAGGCAGATATAAGGACGGACAGACGAACGGACGGACGGACAGACAGACAGTTGGACATTGAGCTTCTTGCAATTGGACAAACAATTAGCTGAGCTCTTAGGGGTTTGAGGATAGGTTCGAGCGAGCACGACATAAATCGATTTTGCAATTAAAGCATATTGAAGTCTTTGTGTTTGTTTATATGTCCTGTATGTCCTGCATATGACCCGCACAGAGAGCGAAAGTGACATATTTATGTTATTCCTTTTTTGTACTCATTTATTCACGTATTGCTCCTTTGTCGGGTCTAGGGATAGTAACAAGCAACTTAAGGTTAAGCACCTGCCTTCTCCTTGAGCTAAATTGCTAGTTAGCGACTACTATCTGTGGTTAATACAAAGTAAATTACCTAGACTTGTGCTAAAAAGAAAACATTATGGACAACTAAGTAAATAGATAGATTGAATGAAAGCTTTCGCTGATTACTCCTGCTTATTTCTGTATCTTGTAAAGGGTATCTTTCCGTTATGACCAAATGACATTCTATGGAAATTTAAACGAATTAGGAACTCAATTTTTAGATTTTTAATGATGTTTACTTTTATTTCTTTTTACTCTCTTTTGAAAAAGAGTTCAAATGGAAGTCGTGTCTAGCCGAAAGAGGAAATATATTGCTTTCAATTCATTTTTTATAGACCTAAAATTATGTAGCTTAAAAGATAGTTTTTCCTATTGCAAAACTATATGCTCAATTGTTAACGCTTTCAGATATTCCCCAGAATAGTATACAAGATTTGTGTAACTACATAAATATTTATATTGCGACAATACGTTCTGTGATTGTTTGGCCAACAAATAAAATGTAACGACCTCCATTTAAACCAACAAGCTGGAACAACAAAAACATTAAACAATAATAATTCAAATAAAGCCAACTCCAACTCCAACTCCAACTCTCGCTTTCAATTGCGACGTTTTTTCCTACATGAAAAACATTTTATACTATATCAATATATATATATATATATATATATATATGTATATATCTTAATATCCGTGTTCTCGTATGTCTCTTAATAACCATCTCGTGCAATGCAAAAGTTTAGGCAACGAAATGTCAACTTTGATTATCTGTGAAACAGACCAGTCTACTCTGTAATCCTACCAGATATATAATTATGACCTAACCTCGTGTTTACCACGCTAAAAAAAAATCCATATTGTCCCAACTATATATAGTATAGAAAAATATTGGATTTGATAATTTTTAGTATGTAAATTTTCAACTGCGCACTATTTACACGAATTAACATTGAAAGCTATGGACCACAGAAAATAATTGATATCCCCAGGGAATAGAAGTGTGTACATCTATATCCATATACATATATTAATCATGCAACTATCAGCATATATGGATTCGACTACGAGTACATTAATCAAAATATATTAACGTGCGTGTACTATAATAATAATTATGACGCCTATAACTAGGTTAGCCCTTGCTGGGGTAGCTCTTAAATGATATAAAACATGTATTATATATGTACATAGGTAATCCATTAAATTGGTGACAATTTGACAAAAATGTTAGAGCTGCTTATGTTTTCTAATAAACACACATATATATATATTTTACAAGCAGAACTCTTAAATTTTATAGAAAACCTAATCAAGTTAAGAGTGAGGCATTCCCAAGCGATAGGTTGTTTATAGTATAAACCAGTCCAGTTAGACAACTATTAATAGAAGCTTGGATGATGAAATATATATGGAATATACTAGTAATTTTTGAAAAGTAACCGATTTATATCAGCGCAGTAAATGCTAGATAAATAATACATTTGTTAATATATCCAAAGGCTAGAGCTTCTATATATCCCTTCGAAATTAAACATATTTCTCCTATTCGATTTTCAATTATTGTTAAGCTTAAAAACTTTTTGGAGAAAGTTTGTGCATAAATTAGATAAGGCATTTAAATTTCACAGGGTAAGTAAATAGTTAATAGTTCCCCTCAGTATAAAGATAATGAGGTCCGCATAGAGTGAGTATAGAAGCATTTTCTTTTCTTTGCCATTCGTAGTCTCAATTGGGATCCCAATCTTTGTTTGCCACACTACTCTCGCAGACTCTTACTCTTAAATATTTCCTCTTTAGTTAACCGTAGAACAACTCTAGATGTATTTATTTATTTAAAAATTAATAAATAAATAAGTCTCTATTCCTTGCAGACTTCTAGGAACTATCCTTTATTTCTTTCTATATGAACCACCGATTATGCCTTGCACAATCCTTTTCACTTTATAGCTCTCATTTCCATGCTTTTTCTTCTGAACATTCTCTTCGTTCAACCAAACTTTCGCTTTTCTATCACCTTCGGTAATACCTATCGTATCTGCTAACACTAATACTTATTGTTCTGATTGGGTTTATCTGAGTTTTCCCCAATCCTTGCAACAAATGTTGAAACAATTCAAAGTTCAAATCATTTTTAATTAGACCTTTTTCATTTATTATTCTTTTTTATTTAATTAATGCCAACAAATAAAATGTAACGACCTCCATTTTAACTAAATTACTTTTATATTTTTATATTGTTCAATTTATGTTAAACTCTTTTTAGTTTAAGTTAGCCGACTGTTTGTAGTCGTCTCTAAAATATATAAATAAATAACTTAAAATAAGTTTATATAATCCTTTTATAATTTTTTTATATTTATTATTTACTACAAGAAGTCAAGGCTTGGGAAAGGGATATATATAGAATGTCTTCCCCAACAAATTAAATATCATATAAAATATTTATATTAATTAAGGAGAGTTGTTCTTTTTTTAGTTCTACCTCCTTAAACTTAACGC
Source organism: Hirtodrosophila trivittata (assembly GCA_035045065.1). Classification (NCBI taxonomy): domain Eukaryota; kingdom Metazoa; phylum Arthropoda; class Insecta; order Diptera; family Drosophilidae; genus Hirtodrosophila; species Hirtodrosophila trivittata. Next base: position 1,489,158 of record JAWNNK010000868.1, read on the forward strand.
TTATAAAGCACTCATTAGACAGAAAATATCCTTTTTGAAATGTTTAGCTTATTAAGTATTTAGCATCAATTTCAACAGGACAAAGGTTGATTGAACTTTTATTTCTTTTGTGTCTGCAGTCTGAACGTTTGCCTGTCAAGACTTCAGGCCACCACGAAATTTGTTGTGGCCTCTTTATTTATAAGAATGTTTACCAGGTGAACATAAACCAAGCCAAAGTTCTTTGTCCGATTAATATATATTTTATATGCATGTACAATACAATGTTCATAAAAGAGCAGAGAGAGAGAGGACTCGCTGGTCATTAATTTATATGTGTGTACATTTTTAACAAGTCATTTACATGAAAATGTCAGATGTCAAGTGTCAACGGCTAAAGTTGTGTTTCGTATAGTAAAGAGTGAGTAAATATCGATATTACACATACGCAGCGTTGTTCTATTTATCTTAGATAATTAGACTTTTGTGTGTAGCTCAATTAGCTTAATAAATGCAGAGACAATACACAGGCTAAAGAGAGCTCTTTACTTATAGCAGAAGTCAACAACTAACTAACTTAGTAAAACAATCAATAATTAGTTCGTTCCTTGAAATCCTTGGATAAGCATATTTAACGACAGCATGGCAATTTTTCCACAACCTGAAATTCAAATTGAAAGTCAACTCATAACTGCGACGCAGAAAAACAACCAAAAACAATGTCTTGAATGACTTCTCCAAGTTTAACCTTGACTATTTTTAGAGCGTATAATCACTGGAAAAGCTGAAAACGCCATCAAGTTCAAGGGAAAAAGAACAAGTGATTGTGCATTGGCCACAACAAGCCGCAATTCGTGGTAAAGTCCAAATTTTGTGCGCCTTTATAAGGCCCTAAGTTCGGTGGGGAATCAAATACTTATAAGCCTTAATATGAATATATTTTATCCTTTAACCATTTCTATCTATTATTTACAGATTATATGTTTAAAATGAAAATTTCTTTATATAAAATGTTTTATGTTTGCCCTAAAAAAACGGCTTTTGTATTCCCACAGGCGGTTTCATAACTAAATAAAGAAATGTTTTGGGTTTTCTACTACGCAATCCTTTCCAACAATTCCTTTATTACTCCTTTAATTTATTCATTATATGAATACAAATGAGTTATTTTCTTTTAACCCAGAATTGGTAGCGCGGATACATTAGAAATTGTGGCGTCGAAGTCCACTGGCACCGGCAGCGAGGAGCCGTCCACGCCTGAGGATAACATTAATGTGGTGGTGCGTGTGCGTCCACTGAACGAGAAGGAGAAACGTGACAAGCACGGACCAACGCTGCAGTTTCCTGGCAATGGACAAGTCATCGTAGGTCCAAAAGTAGACCATCTTCTGATCGTCTTGTAATTAATGTACCAAATTTTTGTCCAGATCGAGGGCAATGATATTGGCGCGAAGCGTTCCCACAACAGAGACAGTGTGCGTGTCTTTACATACAACGTAGTCTTTGAACCGGGAGCCACACAGGAGGATATACTGGATTACTCAGGCATCAAGCGTATCATCGAGATGGGCATAGAGGGCTTTAGCTGCACGGCCTTTTGCTATGGACAAACGGGCTCGGGCAAGACCCATACCCTGACCGGTCCACCCGAATTGGTGAGCCACTTGGAAATGTTAATCTTCTCGCATGTCAACAGGAATCTTAACTTTTAATCTTACCAGTTTTTGGGCAAACCCAATCCGAAGGATACGCGTCATGGCCTGATCTTCCGATCGTTTGTGTATCTCTTCCAGCTGATCAAGAACCGCAAGGATGTCAACTATGTGCTCAAGGCATCGTTTATGGAAATCTACAACGAAAGGGTAAGCTACTGTTCTTGATGTGATCTTGGACTAGATGGGATCTTAGAAAGTTCCAAAGCCATAGAAAGATTAAGGGAATGAGGACCTGAAATACTCAATACGGATTTCAGAAATCGACTACGAAGATACTTTAATCCTTACATAACAATACAAGTGCTGAATTATATGGGGATGATATCATCTAGAGTCTAGGTCAACCCATTAACTTTTAACTCTCAATTGCAATAAACCCGATTGGTTTTCCAATTCCCATTACGATTTGTTTGGCATTCATTGCATTGACCTCTATTTTAATGGAGGCCAACGCGCCCTCCTCATACCACGAATCCCATTAGCGATTGATGTGCATTGGGTAAACTGTCGCAATGCGTGGAGCTTACCCACATTTAACGTTGCATTTTAGATGATTTGTTGTCCTTTCCATGCCACCGGAGTACCATACACACACACACACACACGCACACACACACAATAGTTCTTTAATTTCATTATTGGTTTTGTAAATTGAATTGCATTTTATATGAACAGGTAATCGATTTGCTCAATCCGGGAAGCGCTCGTAAGCCGCTGGCGGTGCGATGGTCCAAGAAGTCGGGCGGTTTCTTTGTGGAGAATCTATTTACGGTTGATTGCGAGGAACTGGACGATTTGTTGGCCGTGCTGGAAGAAGGTAAGAATTAAAAATGCTATCACTGTCGAATGGGGGCCTGACCTCAAGTCAAGTGGACAGAGGACATGTTTTACTCATTCTAAAATCCTTGTTGCTCTAGGAATGAGAAATCGAGCAGTGGGTTCGCATGCCATGAACGATCACTCCTCGCGTTCGCACACAATACTTACGGTACATATACTTTCGGATCAGCAAACGGATGGCGGTGTGTTTCTCTCCAAGCACGGGAAGATCAATTTCGTGGATCTGGCTGGCAGTGAGCTGACCAAGAAGACCATGAGTGAGGGCAAGACGCTCGAGGAGGCCAACAACATTAACAAGAGTCTCATGGTGCTGGGCTATTGCATATCGTCGCTGAGTGATAACAAGAAACGCTGTGGTCACATTCCGTACCGGGACAGCCAGCTGACCAAGTTGCTGGCCGATAGTCTGGCCGGCAATGGAGTTACTCTTATGATCGCCTGCGTTTCACCAGCACATTATAATCATGCCGAAACATTGAATACACTACGATATGCCTCGAGAGCTAAACGTATTCGGACTAAGCCAGTGATCATGATGGATCCTCGAGAGGCGCTGATTCTCAGTCTGAAGCGGGACATTCACGCGCTGCAAATGGAGAATGAGCATTTGAAAGCGGCGCTGAATTTGCATCATCAGGCGGTCACATCGGGTGAACCAGCTGGCAATCTCTTGGAGCTGCAACTGGAGCGTGTTAACAGTGGCGATGGAGGTATGCCGGTGCCCAAAGTTGATCTTGAGCGGCTACCGGAACTAGATGGGGCTGAGCTAGCAGAGCTAGTGAAGCTTTACATGGCCGAGAACGAATCGCTGAGACAGGAAAACAATCATTTGTTTACGGTGCGCGAAACGATACTTAGGGATCAGGAGATTGTGTGCAGGGAGAATGAACGTTTACTTAAAAAACTGGAGGAGGTTAACAAGTGAGTACCCGGAGAAACCATCGAGGCTACGACACTCAGGCTCATTGTTGTCTCATTTTTGACTCGTTTTAGATTGAAACCGAGCGAGGACAATGAGCTGAGTGTCGGGCCTGGTCCCGAGCCGAAACCGCCGCCCAACACTGTGCTGGGGGTGGGGGTGGGGTTGGCCGCGTAATAGGCATCCATCAAAGAATCAATTTTTTAGCGCAATTCATGTTTTTTGAACCCAATTTTGAGTGTGACTAGCGATGTAAGCAATAAATAAGTTTTGTTCCTGTTTGTTCGACAATTAGTGTCTGTGTGCGTTCGCCTTTGATACCTGCACGTCCAGCCTTTTCCCCAACTACTGGAAAAGAAACACCTGGCACCGAAATCTGGACAAATCCTGAGCTAGTCGTCCAAGCAGCAATGCTGCCCCTGGATCAGAGAATGTCTGAGAACGCTGATAAACGAACCCATACAGCCCAGAAGCGTATAGACCAGCAGCGGATTGCAAGAAACATTTTGTTAATGGCAAACGCGTTTACCAAGCCCAATGCGCATCTGGAGCTGAACAAGGATCAGCAAGCAACCAATAACAACATTGATAATCTCCAGCCCAAATATATGCCGGAGTAAGTTAAATATATAATTAACGAAAATTATTAAATAATATTGGTGTTAAATTTACTGTATCTTTGCAGCATGCTAACGTAATGAATATATTCACGTACCTCCTTGTGCACTAGATATATACCACATATATATTTTTGGAAAAATTAACAAATGTTAAAATGCAAATTAAATAAAACTGTTAAAAATTCAAATGCAAATTTTATTCATTATTATACGTAATCCTTAGCTGGGACTCGAACACCCCGCTCCACAACTTACTTTTCTTAGTCAACTCATCCACCAGTGGGGCGAAAAACCTTTGCTAGTTGGCAGCAACTAGTTATAGCAGCTGAAACGATAACTCGGGAATTACGCACACCATCATGACAGCCACTGTACAATTTTTAATATATTTACTCATTTGGCAATGCACGACAACAGAATCAACCTAATAAAATCCGTTAGCAGTAAATCAAAGGATTCATTTGAAGGCGACCTCGACCCTTTTTGATTTTATGATTCTATTTGATAGAAAATTTGTTGAATATGTGCTAAATTATTCTAAGTTTATTCCGGATTATGCCGTTTGTGCTTGCCAAAAATTTATACATAATGCCAATTTGAGCATAACAGAGCACACCCGCGAATTTTAAAATGATGTTATAATGAATATTAAATAAACTAATACGCAGAGTAAGTAGATGAGTTAAATTTTTAAAAATCAGTTTAGCATGCTTTTAATATATATTTATAGTAATATATATCTATTATTCTTATCGATAACCAGGCAAGAGCGATAACTCTGAGGTATAAGCACTATTGATTTTTCGACGTTTTTCGCTGAAAGATTGTGCACAAATTAAGCTTTCAAAGGTAAAAGTAGAATTTACTCTTAAAAATATTTAAGTATTTAATTTGATTAACCCTTTTTATAGCTACTCCTTATCCGCTAGCAGCAAACTTTATTGACGTTCACCATAGGTCTCGCCGAGACTGCCGTTTTGGATATTATGGCTGCTAATTTGCAACAGCAGCGCACAATCAATGAGCAACTACGTCGAGAGGTGGGCATACCTCGCATACAAGTCTCCGATGCTTGTATTGCGATGTTGAAATATATGATGGATCATGAATCGGATGACTGTCTGCTAAGTGGATTTACCAGCCAGAAGGTAAATCCATTTCGCGAGAAGAATTCCTGCAGCATTTTATAAGCTCAATTTTGAATAGGCACAAAAGTTCCTAGCAATAATCATAATACAATATGTAGGCAAAAATATTGTTTACATTTCGTCTCGTCGAACTTAAAATAGACTACAGAAAAATCTATATCTATATAACATTCATGTGTGTATAACCTTTGGTGTTTCTTGTAAATGTATGGTGACCTCAATTATGTCTATAAACTGAACATATTCATATTTACTGTAAACAAATATTTATAAATGTATAAAAAACTCAAACCGTCTTAACTAACATATGTATACATACCATGTATTTTGCTAATTCTAAAGCTCTTTTTTGGAGAAAGGTATATTTGCATACATGCTAGCAAATTTTCGATAAATGTATGACCCTTACTTTGTTTCGTATTAAAATACTTATAAATATCTTAATGTAATCAATGTACGCATGTATCTTTGTCTATTATCAGGGTACTAACAAATAATAAAAATCAACAATTGGTTTAATGAATTCACCTAAAATGACTATTCATTCTTTATTTATCTAATTTTACTTAATATTAGCGCAGCTATAACTGTCTGGAGACACATAGTAAGCATTGATTTTTATATTAAGACTTTTAAATACAGCTCACTTTTTTTTCAATGCTTGGGAATTATATTTTTAATTGTTGCTATTTTATTGAAGCACATCTAAAAAATTAAAGTTATTAAATATGAGCGAAGTACACGAGAAAGCATTTACCTATGGTCATCTGTCCAGGTCGATGCCAATAAATCCATACTTCGCATTTCTCGCCCAGTTTCGTGCCAACCTTAAAGAACGTGGTGTGACGGATATTAAACCCACATCTGTGGCTCGAGTAGCTGGTAAGAAGTGGCGACAAATGAGCTGTAGTCAAAAAGCAGTCTATGTTGAAATTGCTAAACGAAATCGTAATGCATGTGGGAAATAACGTTTAAAATTACGCTTAAATTTTGGCGCCAATTTAATACCTCAACGTTTACCAGCACTTAACCAAAATTTTAATTTCTGCTAATAATCTGTTATCATGTAAAGACGATGTTATTATTTGGAGAATTCGGAGCAAATTAACAGCTGTTAAATTCAAATTTGAGCCTGATTTACCATATTACGCTTAATTCGCAACTAGTTAAGAAAACCTTTCTTGTAATAAACTATTATTAAAGCACTTAAGCATTACCAATTACATATATTATACTAAAAATAAATGATTTGTTATGATTATAATACAAGCGATAAAAATATTGCCTTGTTCCGATAACATGGCCAACCGATAACAACAACACAAAAACAAAAAACGTGAGGGGCAGAAAAAAAATTGTTTTTGATTTGACTGCAAAAGTTAGAAATGAGCTCGGGTTTTGTTACTGAATCCGAGGCGGCAGAAGCTCGCCAACGTCGACAGGAAGAATGGGAGCGTGTCCGCAAGCCAGAGGACCCATTAGAAAGACCAGAAGAACCGTTCGACGGACGCTCGCTTTACGATAAATTAAAGGAAGAGAAAACAAGAAGGGATATGGAATACGAAGAAGCACACAAATTGAGTGAGCATATTTGTCTTAAGTTAAATTAAACAATTACAAGTAATTTTAAACACAGAGAATCTAATTCGTGGTCTGGATGATGATGAGGTGCAGTTCTTGGAGCTTGTCGACGCGCACAAAATGAAGGCCGAGCGCCAGCAAATGCGTGACGAGGAGCTGGAGCTAGAAGACTTTCGCAATCGCGTAGAAAAACTGAACGAAGAAAGCGTTGATAAAGTAATTTACCTTAAGTGTGCTCTAGTATCCCAATTCTAACTTTATATATTTAAAACAAAAGAAACTGCAGGCGGAGATAAAAACGACAGCAAAATCAATTGGTGCAGCACCAACAGCGCGCAACACACAGAAGTCACTGCTGGGACAGGGTATTAAACGCAAAAATGGTGAATTGCCAACAAGCAGCAAAGTAGCAAAGACCGAGGAAACTATGTCACCACCAGAACCAGCGGCTCTTCGTACAATAAACACAACTCAACACGATGTGGGTAGTCTTAAGTGTATTGCCATACTACCTGGCATTGGCACTTACACCGAATCAAGTGATTCCGAGGCGAGCTCGGATGGCGATGATCATATATTCAAGAACAGTCTGGTAGATTTATGTGGTCGGAAAATGCCCAAGAAGAAGCAGTGTGCTGAATAACATTGGTTTGCTTTTTGCAGTTTTTGGGGCAACAGTTTTATTCAGTTCTTAATTTAAATGTGTAGCGATTTTTGCAGCAAAATACATAACCTAGAGATAAATAATGCTACGTGTCCTTTTTCTTGTTACGATTACGATTCTTTACATTGGTAGTCTCATAAAAATTGCTTCCAATTTTCTTGCGTTTCTGGTTTCGTTCTAACGCACGTTTCTGTTTTGCATTAAGCCGTGGTGTTTTGGCACTACTTGGTCCATCATCCTCACTGTCGTCCATATTATCTGAATCACCTGGCTGGACCTTAGCCACACGGAATTTTCCAGATGATGTGATGGCCAACGTCTGGGTTTTCTTGGCTTTTGCCTTTTTGTGCACTACACGTTGTAAATCCTCATTGTATTCGTCTTCTGAGTAAAAATCACTAGCACCATCGCTAGAATCTTCTTCCTCTTGCTCAGGATTGAGCTGGCGCGCTTTTTTGCGAGCTGCACGCTCCGCTTTCTGTTGCTCCAGCAATTCCAGATTAATTTTATCCAATTCGCGCTCATCCTGACGCTCATACTCCAAACCAACCCGAATTTTACGGAAGTCTTGAATTTGATTGAATTCTCTTGCCTTTTTAACAGATTCGCTAACAAATGTGGGCGCTTCCGATTTGGCATCAGCATCTTCAGCGGCAACATCAGTATCCTCAGGTACTATTTCCTCCTCTATTGGCTTATTTTCTTGCGATTTGGGCGTAGCAAAGTTCTCGGGAGGCACATAGAAGGGTAGTTTGCCACGCTGCCAATCGTTGAGCACCATACGCGAAGTTACTCCTATGTCTGGTTCGCCACCTTTCAGCAGTTTACCCGTTTTCTTTGCCAGCTGCTCTAGGAAGTGCGTGGATGATGTCCAGTTATCAATTTTGTAGTTCTTTGCGATGTACTCCTTGCGCACACGTTTTAACACTGTGTCTACATAATCCTCTGGATTGGTGACAAGCTCTACGCGTACAACACCCTTAAGTACTTTCTCCGTGTCTGTTTCGGCAGAGGGATACACTACGCCGGGACAATCGATGAGGAATATACGTTTCATAAGTGTTATGTACTGCCACACCTTGGTTTCGCCAGCAATGGGCGCCACATTGCAAACCTTTTTGGAGCGCAACGCATTAATAACAGAAGATTTACCAACATTGGGATAACCAATAAAACCAACACTGATTTGCTTTTTATCCATGTGCAGTTTGCCCAATTGACGGAACAGATTGATAAGTGCACCTGTCGAATGAATAAGCAAAAATTATAAAAAACGGATGTATCAAAATTAGGTTGCCACCACTACGTACCTTTGCCAAAGGGATGCTGGAGAGATGCATGAAAGGCAATTGTAGGATATTCCGCACTTAAAATTGCGACCCAGCGTTGAGTCACCCAAACGGGCACCAAATCCACTTTGTTTAAAATAAAGAACAGATGCTTATGCGGCTTTTCTTTACGCAAAAACTCTTCAATGTATTTGGATCGTGTGCCCATTGGGTCGCGTGCATCGAGCACCTGCAACAGTACGTCCGATGCGTCAACCACTTTGTGCAACTCGTTCCAAATGCGTTTACTTTGGCCAGCACCAAATACCCAATCACGTACAGCCTTCTTTTCGCCAGAGTCTTCCCGTATGAGATCCAGATCTTTAGCGGAATCATATTGGTCGGCTTGCTCATCAGCTGCACGGCTCAAATCCTGCAGGTCACGCACTTTGAGACTGACACGTTTTCGTTGTTTTTTTGGTCCAAAAACACTGTCGAAACTTTCCGTGTCCAACAGATGAACCCGTTGATATTTTGAAGCTTCGTTTAGCAAGGTCACTGGCAACTGGGAGGGTTTCATTATGACCTGATACGGATCCTTGACAGCCTTTCCAATCTCATCTTGAAACTTTTGCAGGGCATTTTGCGATATAACGCGCGAATTGCTAAACCATTTTGGTGTGGGCTCCACTCTAGCCATTGTTCCGGCGGGTAGACGACCCTAACATAAATATGCAACACGTTTAAATCCTGGGTATTGTCACAGAAGAAATTGGTACGTTACCTGGAATGGTGCAGGAGTAATGATTTTACCAGTACGATCGCGCTTGGCCTTGAAATTGCGATACATCTGAAGTCGCTTGATGGTGGCTTTGGTACGCGGGTGTGCAACACCTTTGAGGCCACTTTTCGGGCGCTCCGGATTCATGGAATGATTCGAATGATTAAATCCCTGTGTCCGGGGCTTTCCCGGCGTGCTGCGTACTTTCGGCATTTTTAATTTCTGTTTTTGTTGTTCGTTTTGATACAATTAAAATGCTGTTGTCGCAGCATGGACGAATCAAAACAAACACGTTCCGTTGAAAGAAAGAGGTTACGTTGAACGATAAGATTCTTGTTATTATGTAGAAATATCGATATTTATACTATATTGCTTATCGACTCCAGATTAATGCAGTTTCAGTAAGTTAAATAGATATGGTCACTCTTTGTATAATACGCTGTCGCTCATAATATTAGACACAGTATTATATTTTTATGATATCAACTGATAAATAAGAACTTAGATTTTTCAAACATATATTTGCAAAGAAAAACTTAAATACATTATATAAGTTTCAGACAACAACAAATATTTAAAACAACAAGCATACAAATTTTTGTATATAAGAAGTGCCCATATTTTGATGGCTAATTGTGTAGCTCAGAAGTAAGCTGGTTTGGGAGCGTGTATGTATTTGTATATATGTATGTAGTATGCATATTTGTCGTTGTACATTTCAATGATGGCTACAAGCTGCATGGTGACTGCACTTAATAAAGTCGGATTTATAAGAAATTGCGCTTATTGTTTAACTTAAAAGAAACACTAAACATGTGAATTATAAATATTAGAAGACAGTGAAATAATTAGATACGAATAGCTATAAAATCAGTTTAACATTCATACATACATATATATTTTTATATGTATTTCACAAGCTCGCTTGCTTGCCGTGTATTTGTACGCCGTGTACGTGTGTGTGTGTGCTTTTTGGAATGTTGCTTTGCACGAAATTCAAATTGTGACCATCCTTGAGATTTTTCTTGGGATACAGACAGAGAAGAAGAGGAAGAGAGACTAGAGCGCACACTATTAATTATGGAGAATTAAGCTGAAATTAACTAAAAAATGGATGAGCATACATTGAATGACCTGTTGGAATGTTCCGTGTGTCTGGAACGGTTAGACACCACCTCAAAAGTACTGCCATGTCAACACACTTTCTGTCGCAAGTGCTTATTGGTAAGTTTTGTGGCTACTTTATAATGCTAGTATATATAAACACATATCTTTTAATATTTAAATCTATTTCTACGCGTCCTGCAGGACATTGTGGCCAGCCAGCACAAGTTACGCTGTCCAGAATGTCGCGTATTGGTAAATTGCCGAATAGATGAGCTGCCGCCAAATGTTTTGCTTATGAGAATTTTAGAAGGTAAGTATTACTTGTGCGCATGTGTAGGCGCCAGCCCATGCTGTCAATTTGAAATAATTGTGGGCAGCAGTTATAGCATTGGTAGCTAATACTTCACCTCTCACTTAATAGGCATGAAACAAACCGTTGGCAAAAACGACAATAAATGCGAAGATTTGCCACTGTCAAACATAACGAAAACTCAACTGCAAGAGGAGTTGCCATCCACGCAGCTAGTTCCCCAGCAGCAACCAAAACAAATGCCCCAGCAGCAACAACAACAAATACCACAGCAACAACAACTACAGGCTCAGCAGAAAACACAACAACATTTCCATCAAGAACAACAACAACAAACGGCACGCCAAAAGCAGCGCCGATTTCTACTGCCTCACGCCTATGCACTATTTGATTTTGTCAGCAACGAACCAAGCGATTTAAAGTTTAAGAAAGGCGATTTGATATTGCTGAAACAAAGGTTAGACAACAATTGGTTTGTAGGCCAAGCCAATGGCCAGGAGGGCACATTTCCTATTAACTATGTTAAGGTAACAGTCGCTTTGCCCATGCCACAGTGTATTGCCATGTACGACTTTAAAATGGGCCCCAGCGATGAGGAAGGCTGTTTGGAGTTTAAAAAGAGTACCGTCATTCAAGTGCTGCGTCGCGTTGATCACAACTGGGCGGAGGGACGCATTGGTCAAACAATTGGAATATTTCCCATTGCATTTGTTGAGCTCAATGCAGCCGCGAAAAAGCTGCTGGAAAGTAGTGCTAATAATCAATTCCCACAGCCACCTGTACAATTGTTGCACCAACAACAACGTGCACTGCCGCCTGTACCACTACTCGATCCCACCCACATCACAAACGAATCCAGCACAGGGTCGTCCAACAGCAATTCCAGCAACAGCAGCAGTAACTCCAGCTCTACTTGCAGCTCGAACAACTCCAGTCCCAACCATCAAACGCTACCCAATACACTTCAACATGCAGTAACTGCAGTTGCAGCAACTGCTGCTAGCAGTGGCACAGGTGGTTCCGTTCGTTTTCGTGATAAAGGTGCCAAGGAGAAGCGACACTCATTAAATGCGCTACTGCAGACAGCACCGCTCAGTTTAATGCAAACGAATCGACACTCCGCTGAGATACTCAGTCTGCCGCATGAGCTTACCCGTGTGGATCCCAGTTCGCAGGGAAATGTAGCTTCGGCCGCAATAACGCAGGCATCCCAAACGTCGCGCGTGCTTAAAACGCAAGTGCATCAGCAACAATTGCCGCCCACTCTTCCCTGGGGTTACCTCGCGCTATTTCCCTACAAGCCACGTCAATCCGATGAGCTGGAACTAAAAAAGGGATGCGTTTATATTGTCACTGAGCGCTGTGTGGATGGGTGGTTCAAGGGTAAGAACTGGCTAGATATAACAGGCGTCTTTCCAGGAAATTATTTGACGCCTTTACGCACGCGCGATCAACAGCAGCTTATGCATCAATGGAAATATGTGCCGCCCATTTCAGATGTCAATAATTCAACAGCACAGTCGCTGGATGTACGTCTGAGTAATATGTTGCCCACACAGCCACCAGATTTGCCTCCACGACAACAGCAGCAACCGCATTCAACGAATACAACGACTAGTTGTTCGGTCTGGACGAAGCCAGTGGAAGCGTTGTTTAGTCGCAAGTCCAGCGGCACGGAAAACAAAAGTGACACTTCTGGCAGTAGCTCTGGAGCTGTTGGACTAATGCGACGTTTGACCAATATGAAAACGCGTTCAAAATCACCGGGCGCCCCTCTGCAGCAACAACAACAGCAGCAGGTACCCAAAGAGACAGCAAGCACAAGCAGCATAACGACTGAAACGATTGTCAAAGCGGCGCCACTGCACCCAGTTCATGTGAGGTGGGTAGTAGTCTCATATCCCTTGAGAAGTGTATATAAAATGATTTTTCATTTACAGATCTGGCTCCTGTCCGAGCCAGTTGCAGCAAAGCCAGCCCCCTAAGGAAACATCTGCAGTTCCATCGCTGTCCAATGCTAGCCAACAGCTACAGCCAAACAGCAGCATTGCCTACGGATCTCAGCGTATCAAAAGCAACAAGGAACGACCACATTTGCTTTGGTCAGTTGACCTGTTATAAGACAATTTTTATTCCATATTAACACTCCACTTATTTAAATACAGTGCCAGGCAATCGCTGGATGCAGCAACCTTTCGGAGCATGTACAACAATACGGTCTCACCACCGCCACCTTCAAGCCATACCCAAACCCAGCTGCATGCCAACATGATTATTGCGCCAAGTCATCGGAAGACACAGAGTCTGGACGCAGGTCATGTACTTAGTGCCAGCAACAGCAACAGTAATAGCAGCATCATTACCGAAGCAGCCATTAAGGCCAGCGCCACAACAAAGTCGGCATATTGCACACGAGAAAGGTTAGTATAGACAGACAAATATTAATTTGAATGGTTTATTAACAACTTTTTTTGGCTAACAGCCGTTTTCGTTGCATTGTGCCCTATCCGCCAAACAGCGAGATTGAGCTGGAACTGCGACTCGGTGATATTATCTACGTGCAGCGGAAACAGAAGAACGGATGGTATAAGGGCACTCATGCCCGCACGCACAAAACTGGATTGTTTCCAGCTTCCTTTGTGGAGCCTGATATTTAGCTTAGTACATTCCCTATTCGTGGTGGAATTTAAAATTACACACACAAACACACTTGTCAAAATTCCTTTTTGAATCGCCGGTCGATTTGTGCTTCCGCAACTGGTTTTCAATCTCAATTGGAAAAATTACTTTTTGTACTTTTCTAAAGATTTCTAACACAGCTTATTGATTATGTAGTTTTTATACGATTTTCAATCAAAATAGGCTAGCGAATATAAACAATAAGTAACATGTACTTATAATCGTAACAGTTAATATAACTAGCTAGTTAAATCGAAATCGACGGAAATACGAACCATCGAATCAACCTGTACTTTAAGTGTAGACGATCTGCGCTTCCCTTAATACACTAACTTTAAATTAGAAACTAATAACTGTTATGCGAAGTAATTGTACTTATAAATCCGAATAATAATAAAACATATTGTGTATCAACATGGCAAATTAAAACAATACGAAATGTCGACGTGAGCCTATTTTATTCACAATTTACTTAACATATTCAACTAGGTCATTATTGAAGAAGTGCCTATTCGGTCTTATCGAATTTGGATCCATAGATGGGCATGTACTGCAATATCAATTTCCAGTCTGTGTAATACAGAAGGGCCAGGCCAGCAGCACCACCAAATCCTGCGCCGGAACGAACGCTATGCAAATTTAGAAAATAAGATTATATTATGATATTCAGTAGAGTTTGGTTATGCAATGCATCCGATTTGCTTGTTTCGATTCATGTTACACCAGTCGTTTAGGCAGTAACTAGTCCGAGCCATATTCTACTTACAAGGATGTCGCGATTTCAGCGTGCTTTTTGCCAAAAGGAACACGAAACATATTGAATGATTTTATAGTCTTTTTGCAAATAAATATTCAGTGGCAGTAACTGTATGGCCGTATAGCTTTACACAACTAAAGCCAAAAGAAATAGTGCTGCGAACGTTAGATGTTGTTTTAGAGCAGCCCTGGCAATTACACTTTGTTATTAATCTGAGATAATAAATATTTGTTTACTCGTATGACAAATAATTTGTATTTTATAAATACATTAAATTAATATTTCGTAAGATTTGTCCAATAATTGAAGTTGCAAAATAAAAACACCAAATTTATTTATAACGCTGGCAACCCTTGCATGTGCCCTACGATGATAACAACAATTCGTCATCAGCTGCATTGCACTAAACTTCCAGTAGCTAAACTAAATTAAGCAACATGAAGGTCTCTATTTTTGGTGATTTGAACACTTTTGAACTGTTTATCCTTAGCAGCTTGTTGCCAGTTGTTTTTGTTTATTTGTGGACATTGATAACCGGCGACATAAAGGTAAATGGGCCTCTTTTTATTAAAGAAATATTTCACCAAATCAGTGTCTTGTTTTATTTACAGAATTTTAAAAACAGCAAGTTCGCTTATTCAGTATACACGGCCCAGGATCCTGTTAATTGTTATCAAAAATACGTAGAAAAGGAAAAAGATACCTAAGAGTGATTTCTTATACTACTTAAGAAAAGAAGTTCGACAATCAACGAATAATCACTTTATTGAATGTATTAGATCAACTTCTTTAGTGAAGTTTAAGTTTATTTAGATACAAATAGAAGTAAAAAATAAATGATTAAACTGCTAAAATAATTTTACAGTTAATATAAATATGTATTCTGCCTACAAATAATTTGAGCCATAAATGTTGGTTTTAAAAGAACTAATAAGTTCAGCTCATTTTCAGTTCGCGTTCGCGTTCATGAATCATGTTCATATGTATATATGTATGAATGTATTTGGTTACTCGTACTTGCTGCATGTGAACAACAACAGTTTCTGGTTAAAAACAATACATTAGGTTTGGTTTCTGACCCTTTATTGTACCTCTGCAAGGCAACCAGATTACGTTCTTCTTTCCCAAACCCATTCTGTCGAGGAGTTTCTGTGCAAAGAACAACAAAGGAACGGAAACGACGCAAAAACAAATATAATGTCTGAAACATACGGTTTGTTATAGTTTCTATTCTAACTAAAATGAATGAGTAATTGGATTTGTATGTTTGTACACCTTTAGATTACCTGTTCAAGTTTTTAATAATTGGCAGTGCGGGCAGTGGAAAAAGTTGCCTTTTGCATCATTTCATCGAAAGTAAATGTAAGTAAAAGTGCAGCTAATGAACATCGGATTATGCAGGTACCCTTACAAAGCTTTAATATACAATATATATTATATTTTATTCCTTTATACCGTTTTCTATAGCTTCTACTAAGTTAGTTCTACGTTAGTTTACTAATAATATAAAACTTTGGATAGTATTATTATTATTACCTACTATTTTGGTTCATTTGACAGTCAAAGACGACAGCTCGCATACCATTGGCGTGGAATTCGGTTCAAGGATTGTGAATGTAGGCGGAAAGTCGGTGAAGCTACAAATATGGGATACGGCTGGCCAGGAGAGATTCCGCTCAGTGACCCGATCCTATTATCGCGGTGCTGCTGGGGCTCTGCTCGTCTACGACACAACATCGCGCGACTCGTTCAATGCGTTGACAAATTGGTTAAATGATGCACGTACCCTGGCCAGTCCGAACATTGTTATTTTGTTGGTGGGTAATAAGAAGGATTTAGAGGAGGCACGTGATGTTACATTCCTGGAAGCGAGTACCTTTGCACAGGAAAACGGTGAGATTGCTCAGTTTGCTTGTGTAAGCTTTTCTTATTTGTTTTAAATTGTGTAGAGCTTATCTTCTTGGAGACAAGTGCCAAGACGGGCGAGAACGTGGAGGAAGCTTTTCTTAAGTGCTCGAAAACCATACTGGCGAAGATAGAAACTGGAGAGCTCGATCCAGAGCGAATTGGTAGTGGTATACAGTATGGTGGTGCAGCTCTCCGTAATCTACAGACGCGACAGCGCAGTATTAACAAGCCGGACTGTACCTGTCGTGTTTAAAGTTTACACAAGTTATACAAAATCGCCTTGCATCTGTACTAGCTTAGGCGAGCAATTTAATCTCATTTAATCTGTAATTACTTGATACGAACCGCATTAGCCTTAGTTATATGTGCGTGTGTCAATCTATATATGTACTCGTATAATATGTGAAGGGTCAAATCGGAGGATTAGATCACATTTCAACGTACTTCTTTTTACGCGTACTAGAATTGGTTAACAGAATCTTCAGTGCAATTTGTACCATTCCAAGATGTTACTTTTATTGTTTCGTTTTTTGATTTAACAAATTATTTTCATTTGCTGAACTAATTGTAAAAGTTTTTCAAACATTACCTATGTAAATTGTAAGCACTTTAATTATTGTAAACCAGTGGCGGGCCCAATAACAACGATTAGATTAGAACGTAGAATGTCTGGCAAAGCACATAAATCACTTACCTAATAGAAGTTTATTGAGAAAGTAGGGAATGCGTCCCAGCATTTTGTAAATAAGAAGCGTCAACATCTTGTTGACATCGCAAGTTGTAAAGAAATTTTAATGCATTATGCACGCGGTTAATAAAAACGCAAACAAAAATAATTATATATTATATTGCAATACAACGTATCTGGATTTCCATAACATAGTCAATTTTCCTTTAATAACTAACTAACTAGGAATTGCACACCCACTTGGTAAACGTAAAGGAACAAATTGGCGACAGAAAAGATTAAGAGGTACACTTAAGGATTTAAAATTTGATGGATGTATAAAATTTAATTTAATATTCCTTCAGGTTAAATCTAAAAAACACAAAATATAAAAAAGGTTTTTTTTTTTATTAGAAAAGATTAACAAAAATGGGAAATTATGTTTTGAAATTACATCACAATAGAATTCAGCGATTCACATACTAAAACAAGTTCGATAAGTATATAGATTTAGGCTTCGCATTTGGCCAATTTATGGAGAGCATGCTTTGCAGCTGAGAGCTTGGCCTGCTTGCCGTTATTTCCGAACCCATAGACCTTGATGGTTTTTTCCATGCATATAAACTGGCAGGTGACCATAACTTGGTTTTTGTCCATCACAGGTGGTCCAAACGTTGCCTTTGCTAGTTTATGTTCAGTTAACTGGCGGATGGGATTAAGTGGTACATTGCGCGAAAACTCAATTAACTCCGGCTCAAATAGTTTGAAGACCACCTGCCAAGTTCTGTGCAGATCACGGCAATCCAAGTACACGGCCGCAATTAAGGCCTCCAGGACATCACCCAATGCTTTGGGCACATCCACGTTGTTTGAAAGGTTAAAATCTCCAATTATAGTCTCGGTCTCAGTTATGGCAGCTGTACGTGCTTTTTCCTCTTCAATCATGCTTAACTCATCGTCAGAGTCAAGTGGCTCTGGTTGCACGTCACTCTCTTCCATCAGAATGCGAACCTGACTTGTGACGCGATGATTCTGCGTCTCCTGGTATTGCGCAAAGCTCTGAATGGATTCCGACAGCTTTGCATTCTCGGCTAATATAAAAAAGTGAAAACGATGACGCACACAAATGCAAGCGAGCGTCGAATTATTAACCAGCGCCGAACGCAGATCCGTCAATTGACCGGGAGTCATTCGAGTCTTGTGCTCAAATATATGTGCCGAGATAAGAAAGTCCAGTATGGCATCGCCAATAAATTCCAACTCCTGATAGCAGCCCGTTATGCGGTTTGTGGGATACGAGGGGTGCGTCAATGCCTGCAACAAATAGGCGCGGTCGCGGAACGTATACCCCAGATTCCCCTCCAAAGCGTGATAATTAATTAGAAATCCGTCGACTTCATGTCGCGATATATTTGTGCGCATGCGTGCACTACCCAGTTGCAATTCCAACAGCTGCGTCAGCGGCTTGCCAATATCTGGCTTCAATATGCCAAAATATTCTAACATACGGAAACCATGCTGCAGTCCATAGTTCTTCACCACCACGCCTAACAGCGCCTCCAGCGTATCGGCAATCAACTTGTTCCGCATGCTTACCTTTCCCAAACAAAAGTTGATCTCCTCACTGTAGTCCATGGAAGAGTGAAATGAATTTAGATTGGACTGGCAGCTTTCCACAAACTTGTTTAAAGTGGAACTGTTACATTTGCCATTGCCATATATCTCCTCATCAGCAACCGTCATGTGGCGTAGATCGTGTGGACCAACAAGCGCTGCTAGTTCCGGCTTTTCCCGCCACAGGGCGAGCACATTGTGGGGCATACTAACACTTGGTGGAACCCAGGTGTACTTTGGCGAAAACAGCGTGCTACAGATGCGCTTTGGAATATCCGTATCGCTGAGGCAGTATAATAAATTTCGATTAGACACCAGCGATGACTTTACCTGTTTGGGTCATCAAAATATATAAAAGGCATTATTAGATTGAGAAAATAAGAAAAAAAGAAAAGAAACATCAAACATTGGGTACAAATATACATACACAAACTATATATACTAACCTGCGTCAGTATCCCTTCATTCCAGTCCGGATATTTGTTGGTCAGATAAAGAGTGGCGCTGAGTTTAAGAAAACAATCGCCAAGCAGTTCAAAGCGCTCCATGTCAAAGACGTCGGCGCTGCCTGTATATGTAAGTGCGGCCAGAAATTCTCCCTGCTCCGCTGCGGTAATTTGGTCATTGGACAAGCTGCGTTCCAGCACCGACAGTTGCACCTCTTTCACACGTGTGGCATTGCCACTGCCGGAGGGTAGAAGAGCAGGAAGCGTCCGATTGTGAGTGCTCTGGCTACTGTAGATATTACCTTCGCGCATTTTAAACTGGTGCTGTGCCCAGAAGTCGTTTTCTTCTTGTTCAAGCTTATTCAAGCTCAACACATTACCAGCGGTGAAGTTATAGTAATAGGAAACCTCCACGGGGTAGACTGACATCATGTTACGCTCAAGATCCAGTGGCTCCATATAGTGCTGCCAAGGAGTTTCAAGATCGGTTATTTGCAGTTTTTCCATGGCCATTTCCATACTCTTGGTGGGCAGTGGGTCTAGTAGCGGACGCTGCTCAGTGAAATCATCATCGTACATTGCATTTCCCTGGTGATCGACATTACGTCTCAACGACCAGTCGATCTGCAATGGTTGGGGCTTATAGTTGTCACCATTTATTTGCAGTTTATCGAGTCCCAGATGCTTATTAATTCGTACACGCAACGTCTCCGCATGCAACATGTAATACATGCGACGCAAAATGCTGGGAAGGAAGAGCAGCTTCGCCCAGAGATCTCCGGGAAAGCCAAAATTTACGCAGAGTTCGGGTATAAGCATTATCTTACGACACGCCAAAGTTTGATTTGATTTTTTGACCTGTTGCTGCACATAGAAGTTAAGTTGTTCCGTAAGCGCTCGCACCTCGACAAGGAACTGTCCCTTATGGACGACGTCCCCAATAGATCTACCGTACTTGGCTAAAGTAAATTTATAAAAGGTATTTTGCTCGTCCATCTTACTCATTGGTGTAAGCTCTGTGTGCACTTTGGTCACAAGCATGCGCTTTCCAATAGAGCTTCCATACCACTGCGTTATAATCTTGCCCTCAAAGTCCTCTGGGCGCGGCGCAGGACTTGACGTTCGCTGCGCCACGTCTGTTGCACAAATAGTTGGTAATCGCGGGAACTTTTCAATTAGTAACCAATCTAACCCATCACCAGGTGTCGTTGATAGTGGAACCACCAGATATGAGTTCTCCACACTTCGTCGATCAAGCACAAAAAACGGCTGCCATATTCGCAGTAGATCGCGGAAAAGCATCACATGGAATTTTTGAAGTTGTTCCAACTGCTCCTGGGTCTTTATTATTATTTCCACAGGCTGTTCCGACACACGCACGTTAATTTGGCCTTGGTGACAAAACAACGGCATCTCCGCCAGCCTCGGCAGACGCTTCCTCAATAGCAGCGCATAATTGCGATTGCTTTTCAGTGCATCGAACATGTGCTCCGTGTAGTCTCTTCGATCAAACTGTGCCTCCAGAATAATCTCATAGGCGTAGCATTTCTCACCCACACGTGGCATAGCGTCGTAAAACTCCGATGGGCATCTGGTTTCGTACGATTTCAATCCATTTACTTCCAAATCCTTACGCTTAGCGGTCACTGCAAGTAGAATATAATTTGTTATCTATGATAAGTTCAAGCGGCTTCCATGAAACTACACGAAATTGTTCGGACCTTCAATCCAGTACCAGTCTTTAGAAATATTTTGAATATTTTAAAATATTATACATACCATCGTCACCGTATTTTTTCCAGTGTTCAAAGTGAACATTGGCGATTTCAGCAACTCGTTCCGTAGGAGTCGTGGGCACGAAACGCTCATTTATTTCGCCAATGGCGTGCAGTTTAATACACGCTTTAAATGCCGCCGAGATCTTGGCATCCCGGGGGCTTGGCATGGGGTCGCTCTGCAAAGTAATATAACATTAGATTGTGTGCTGATTAATCTATAATGATTATGGCTTACATAAATTGTTTCGCGCAATCCAGAATTTAATGGCAGTGCGACAGACACTATATGCTTTCGATTCCAGTCCGAAGTATACTTCTTGCGCTCCTCTGGGTCTAGTAGCTTGAACCAGGGCAAAACAATGCCAAAAGCATCAGATGGCATTTGTTGGCAGTAACGATGAAGTAAACTCAGTGCGCTACTAGCCAACAACACAGCGCCATTTGCGTTGACGTACGGCTCAATTAGATCTTGGAAGTGAGTGGACAACTCGTCCAATTGCGGCTCAACTCGCTCCAGTAGACGTTCCGCCAAATACTCTCTTATCTCAATATGCGCCCGGTTGTATTGGGTAATTTGGTCACACATCTTTTGCCTATTCAGGTCTGAGGTGAAGACTACAAACGATGCGTTCGGGGAGCGGGCACGTCCCTTCGTTTGTACATACATATTGAATGTCTTCAGCGGATCTAATATGAGCACGTAATTGCAGGCCTGCACGTCAATACCTTCCTCCAACACGCTGGAGCACACCATTAAATTGGCTTCTCCATCACGAAACTTTTGAATAGCCTGCAAAGTGAAAACAAAAAGCAATTAAATATCTGAGTTAAAAGTTCTCGACAAACACTTTACCCCGTAATCAGGTCTAAAGTATAGCAACTACAGTCCGTACATACCAGTAGAATAGATATGTGCAATTATATACTATATTGACTACTTACTGACTTTTGCCAACGGATTTCAAGAATGTTTTCGAAATCCAGTGAGAAACCTCTGCGCCCAACCATAAACTGCGGCGCCAGCACATTGCGAAGTGCAGGCGAGCTTGCAATGAAATTGCAAAGGAGACCGTAAATGCACTTGCATGTATAGCGCCGTTCAAGAAAGACCAAACAGCTTATATCTTTTGGCTGCTTGTTGGCAAACGTTTGCTTTAAATATTGTAGAAACGTCTGGACAAGGGGTGTCGAGAAGTTCATGATGATATCCTCGGAATTCAGATTATCGTCGCTGTCACCATCTACCATGTCGCGCAGTTTATTCACCAGCTTGTGGCGCACGTCATCGCACAATGTGACAACTGCTCGATACAGATTCCGTAGGACTAGGGTTTCAGCTTGTCGTCGCTTGACCTCGAATTCCAACAACAAGGAAACGATCGCGATAGAGCCCGCATAAACACCATAGTTGTCCAATTGGAATATGAAATCGTTAAGCATTGTCTTAATGGCGCTTTTTTTATTAGGTTCGCGTAATGACTGCAAGCCCTTGGACATGCGCACGGGCTGATGGCCAATCTCAATGCAGGTCAATGTAGTGAAGAATGCCGTGATTTGTAAGCGTATAGTTTCAATCACTTGGAAGCTTTGTATTACCGATCGATAGGTAATAAAGCATTCGCGAGGCTTAGTTGAATAGCTGCGTACGAAGAGATATCAATTTTTTTTGGTTTCGTTTTTAGGATGTAGTTTGCTTACAGCATAACATTCTCCAGTTCTTTAGATTCCGACACCGTAACGATATTGCCTCGGTACGTGGTCTCCAGCTCCTTTAACTTCTTAGCTACTTGCTTAATCTCATTTCCTTTGATCAGCACTCCAGTCAATCCCACGATGCGTGGCAGCGGTCCGGCTGCCATTTGGAACAGACGCATGAACTCATGATACGGATGACGGCCGGTACCATGGTGACACTCGTCTATAACCACCACACTCACTGAGCTCAGTTGCATGTGCTTTTGCAGGAACAAATCAAGAATCACTTGAGCTGTGCCAACTAATACCTGTAAAACAGACATAAATGGGATTTATTTATGGCATAGTTATACGAATAGAAATTTGATAGCTTTTATAACAAATAATTGAATTTATAATAACTCATACTATTCATATCAAAATATATGTACGGAAAGTTAAATTGCATTGCAGTTCTTATTGAAAATAATAAAAATTAAGTCCAAAATACAAATTGAGACATAACTATGCTTGAAAAAGTACTCCCACATAAAAACACCGTCTTTAAGCACTCAGCCTTCCAAGCTTTCCGATATTTCACGCTTCATCCCTATCAGGTCAACGCCAATAAGTGCAACCGATTCGCTCAAACATGATTACGACTACGCCCCAGCCAGCACAAACAATATAAACATCCGTGCACTACCGAAGTTCGTCTCTAAAGTGAGTCTTACTAACAAAATCTAAGTCCCGAAATGAAGTTCAGCCGATAGTTTATGCTATAATAATAATTTAAATTTAATAATCTATATCTATTGTTAGCTTTAAAATTATATAAATAAATAAAAATTATGCTTGAAAAACGAAAGGAACCCGGCCTCTTCCGCAACGCAATTAATCTATATTAATATATAGACAACAACAGATAAGAATTAAGATTCTCTACTCGGGATGACTCATTTACATTTGCACAGTGTTCAAAATATTTGAAACAAGTGAAATAAACAATAAAAAGCTTGTATTGGTGATT
This sequence comes from Hirtodrosophila trivittata, assembly GCA_035045065.1. Lineage (NCBI taxonomy): Eukaryota > Metazoa > Arthropoda > Insecta > Diptera > Drosophilidae > Hirtodrosophila > Hirtodrosophila trivittata. The sequence continues at coordinate 1,512,643 of JAWNNK010000868.1, forward strand.
AAATACTCTAAGAGAGATGTTATCGGTAAAAACTAATACTACAAATAAAAACAAAATAAATTAATAAATTGTGTTGAAGAAACTCACTTGATTTTCTCGGATTTCATCAGACCATTTAGAGCGATTCCAGTTGTCGGTTCCCTGTTCACCGACATAAAAGCCCACTTTCAAATTTGTTGTTCTTTTTACGTACTGTGCCTGTTGACGGGCCAGCTCAACTGTGTGGCAAATAAACAAAGCACGTTGGCCCCCTTCCTCAATCGGTCTGGAAAATGTAAGCAAATGCAATACAGATATTTTAATTCGTTATGAATTGGACAAAATACGAGTAGATATTGTTCAAAGGAAGTTATTTTGTAGTGGGAGATAACATTTTTACTAGTTGCGGAACTTTTCATTAAATTACACAAACCTGTCCATGTTCTGGGAAAACCGCTTAATTGCAAGGATGGCCACGTATGTTTTACCTGAGCCAGTGGGCAAATAAACAATTCCATTGTGTTTAGTTAAGTACTCAACGAGCCGCAGTTGATATCCGCGTGCCTGTTGAATAATAAAAGACACATTATTAATTACACAAAGACACACAACGACTTACACAAATTATCATTTAGATTTAGATAAAAAAGAAGTATACTTCTAGTTTGTTATCCTCGGTATTTGGTGTCATTTTTGCGATTGTTGCAGCTGCACACTACGCCTTCCAGCAGTGAACTAAAATCTATCGTAAGGCGCACACAGACGTAAATGCAATATGATCACATTTATATATACATATATATATATATATATATATATATATATATAGATACTCAAATGCTCTGCTCACACTCCTTGACGTGTTTGAGCTGACGTGGCACTTGTTGCTATCGGCTTAGACATAACATTCGGTTATACGAAATTTTCTAATTATGGGATGTACCGTTTTAGAACAAAACACTGTGCACTCTTTATCACCGACCCGGTACACACGGTTTCACTAGTGGAGTATTTTAATACTAAAAACTTTATATTTATTTCCAGATATTAATATTATCGGTTCGACTTTACTGCAGCCTGAAATATTAAGTACATAAACACTAAATTAAATAAAAAATACTGCACGAAAGATTAAACGCGTGTGCCTACTTCGAGGTAAACATATAATGCTAATAGTCGAAGGAACGATTTCTATCGATATATATCGATTTTTGTACTATAGTCAAATAGATAGGGATTTTATATCGAAATATACAAATTTCCGTGGTGAAACACATTAGTATGACTTGCAGCCCTGATTTATACAGCCCTGTGTTGGAGACAGTTAATCACACAACTAATACAAAGAATTTGTCGTTTTGTTGCAAAGTTAAAGCTTCAATTGCTTCCGCTATTTAAACAATGTTAATGTGAATTGGATTAAGTTAACGCTTTAACCAGTGAAAACTACCAGTATACTCAAATCTTGTTTTTTGTTGGCTTGTGCTGTACGCACTTAAACTAAACTTAAAACAATAACACCAACAACAACAAGAACAACAACATCAACAATGGTAGGAATTATTGATGAGGCGCAGCTGTTTTATCCGTTGGGTACACGCATCAAAATAGGCAGCAACTATGGGACTGTAAAATACGTGGGCGAGGTAAGACCTATTAAAATTGCACTGTTATTATTTATTATCGCTTATCGACTGGAATATGTGTTGGCAGGTCTGTGGTCACACGGGCACTTGGCTGGGCATCGAGTGGGACGATGGTATGCGGGGCAAGCACAATGGCATTGTCGATGGCAAACGATACTTCCAAACGCAACATCCCACAGCTGGAAGTTTTATACGTCCGGGAAAGTTAGGTCCCTGTGCAACGTTGGAGGATGAAACGCGGGATCGTTATCTGAACTATGAGTCCAGCAATGTTGATGTATCGCTTATACGCGAGGCGCAGGCCTCCCTACAAGCATCATTGTTTGAAGTCGTAGGCATGGATAAGATCGCGCGCAAGCAAAGCAAATTTGAGCAGCTGTTAGAGGTAAACGTTGATGAGACGCCAGTAAATGCTGCCGGTTACCTGAAGGATATGACACAGTTGACGACACTTAATGTTAGTCACACTCTAATTTGGAACTGGAAAATTGTCGCCAGCATATCACAGCAATTGCCTATGCTCACGAATTTAAATTTAAGGTGAGATAATATTTTTGTTGCAAGCAAGCTATGTATCATACAAAAATATTTACAGCTCCAATCGGCTAGTGCTACCTACAGATTCACAGATAACCGAATTGGAGCCAGCATTCCGTCAATTGAAGCATATTAATCTTCGTAACTGCGGATTTACTGATTGGAAAGATGTTATGCAAACAGCTTTGCTATGGCCAAACATTGAATCTTTGGGTTTGCAGGAGAATGCACTAAGTCAACTTGCTGTGGTGAACTGTGAACGCATTTTTAAGCGACTGCGTGAGCTGGACTTGCATCGTACAAACCTTATGGATTTCGATCAAGTTTGTAAGTTAGGAAATATTGAAACCCTGTGCGTGCTCAATCTTATGGAGAATGGTATTGAGCAGCTGCAATTGCCGGACTGTGAACCGCAGTCCAAGCTGAATATGTTTTTATCACTGGAACAGCTGAATTTGTTACACAATCCCATATGGAATGAGGTAAGCTTATATGACGTTCTAGTGTTAATTTCATTAATAAATTTTAAATTATGCAGGTTGAAGCTTTCAACGAGTTGGATAAATTGCCGAAATTGAAGCGTCTAAATAAGTCACCACATCTAAAATCGAGTTTCGACGAAATGTTTTCCAAAGCTGTAGCGAGCATAGCAGGTTTACAGTTTGTTAATAAAGCAGCGGTATCAGCGGAAGAACGACGTGGCGCTGAATATGATATATGGAAAAAGTATGCCCTAGACTGGATGCAGGCAACCGCACTAGGAGCAGATTCTCTGCGCGAATTTTACAAAAAACATCGTACCTATATGCTGATTGTCAAAAGTAAGGTGATAGTTTTTAAATTGATAATTATTACTAAAAATCTGTCCTGTATATACAGAATATGGATCGCCAGCTGATTTTGTTCCACGCACTCAAGCCAAGCAATCAAATCTCATTAAAATCCATATACAGCATCAGAAAACTGGGGAGACTTGGGAAAAGAAAGTGCCTCGGATGATAACCGTGCAAACATTACAAGGTCTGGCCATGAAGCGTTTCCATCTAGCTGGAGAGGCACCGCAACTTTCCTACATTGATGCCAAACATCCCGAGCTCATAGTGCATATGGAAAATAATGCCAAAACCCTCGATTTTTATTCAGTGCAGGAACACGACACAATTTTAATTCAATAGAGCTTATATATAAAAGGCTATTCGAAACAGTTGTCCCCCCATTATTTTGGTATATGTTTATGGTATTTTAGTTGTAAAAAAGGAAAAAAAAAACGGAGAACTTTTATCTCTTATATTACTGTGACACCCCTGAAAATACAAAATTATAAATGTTAATGTTAGGTACTTAAGTTAAAAATTTCACTATATGATTATACATAAATTTATTATTGTTTTGTTTTACACAATCTAAAAAATTAACATGCATTAACCGGAGTTAAATTTTGATTTATTTTGTATTTGTTGTTTATTTTTTATATCTTTTCCCATAAGCTACATTGTACAATGCAAATAACGCTTGTGATAAATTTAAAAAAACAAAACTTTAACTATAATATAGCTTAACAAAATATCGAATTAATATTAAAGCAAGAATTTTGACGTGCGTACTAGTTAATGATATCGATTAGTGTTTATATACATAACGACTATCGATAATTTGCCAGTCACATTTTGCCGCGATGCGCTTCTACTGGCAAATAAGCTCTTTAAAATTGCTTAATTGCAATAAAATCTCCTTACAGAGCATAAGCGTGCGTTATTTGTCAGGTACAACTCAAACTGATGGGGAAAAATGTCTTACAGGCCCGCCGACGCAATATAATGAGTCGGTCTTAGACGAGAACAATAACAATGCACAACAGCAAAGAGCACTTCACGTAGCTTTAATTGGAGTTCCGAATGTCGGCAAGAGCACTTTCATCAACAACATAATCAATCATAGAGTGAGTAAATATGCAATATAAGAGAATATACCGTTTAGACAAATGTTTATTTTAGGTATGTCCTACGTCGGCTAAGGTGCATACAACTCGCAAAGCGAACACAGCTATTTGGACAACAGGCCATACGCAACTCGTCTTTTATGATACGCCCGGCTTGGTGACACAGCGCGAGATACGTAAACATAATTTGGAGCAAAGCTTTAAAAGCGCGTATCGCCATGCCGTTCAACATGCGGACATCATAGCTGTAATGCAGGATGCCTCAAACAGTTGGACCAGAAAGGAGCTACATCCCACAGTGCTAGACACGCTTAAAGCTTATGCACAGCTTCCAAGTGTTCTGATACTAAACAAAATAGATGCCTTAAAATCTAAGAGAGTGCTCCTTGATTTGATAAAAACGCTAACGAATGACACTCTTCAGGGCAAGCGGCAATCCAAAAAAAACACACCTACACATGAGGTGGTGCAAAAGGATGAACAACAGCTGACGCAGGGCACGCCATTGAAACAGCGTGAAACTAGTTGGAGTCACTTTAATGACGTCTTTCTAGTTTCTGCGCTGACTGGCAATGGATTACAAGAACTGCAGGATTATTTAATTGGAGCCGCCAAGCCTAGACGGTGGAGGTACGCTGCCGATGTGTATACAGATGAAACGCCTGAAGTTCTAATTGTGGAAAGTGTGCGTGCCCGTTTGCTAGATTATCTGCCGCAGGAAATTCCTTACAACCTAAAATGCGAACTGGAGTATTACAATGTGGAAAAGCGTGCGTATAATGTGTACTATCCACATAGTTTTATTATTGAAAAGTTGTACAATTGCAGATGTTGTCTATACATCAGTACTGGTGCATTGTCCTACGACGCGTGTTGAGCGTTTGATATGTGGCGAATCCAATGGGAAACTGCGTCAAATAACCGAGCGTGTCACTTCCGATTTAGTGGAAATGTTTGGTCAAGCTGTATCGTTAACAATATCTACGATAGCCAGCGGTAAGAAGACAGCCTGATTGATTCAAAAGCTGTTTCTGTTGTTTTTATTAATAATTATATATAAAAGAGAATTGAAGATGGTTTTTTACTTTATAAGTCTATTTACAGAAGTTTTAAATGAGCAACCAGTTTATCAAGATCAGCAGCTGTTGCCGGTCCCAAGCCAAGTACTGTGGCTGTGTCGGGCTCAAGCTGCGTCCGTCCAGCGTCCCTAACCAATGCAGCCACTAAATTTGCCTGGTGAGCTTGAATTTTTATTTCGTTCAGTTGCTCGTAGCTATCAGCACGTAACACAATTTTTGGCTGACCCATGAGGCACCAGCGTTGAAGGACTGCATTCTGGGCTTCAGTGCCCTGTGCGGCGCTCTGATAGCACATGATAGCGGCATGGGCGCATTGTGCTGCTGTCTTGCCTTTGCCCATCTTGAGGTCGCCGCGTACGATAAGCACCAGTTTTGTTGGTGTTGTGGCGAAACTGGTGCTTATGATTTTTCTTATATTATTTAACATTGGCGTATTTTTTGCTCTGCTGGTCCACATACTTTTGCATGCACGCTTTGAACTCTTTGACTTTGTCTTGGCACATCCGCCAGTCGCCCGTCTCTGCGATGCACTCTTGTACCTTGTAGTGTAGGTCAATGCAGCCCGTTTTCTTAAGCATTAGTTCAACAGGATCTTCTTGCTCCACAGAGGACATTTTCAGTTTAATTTAAACGTTACGAAATAAGCAATTACAGACTACAAGCCTGTTGCCTTTTTTCCGCTATCTAAAGCATATGATTGTTATCGATTTGAGTATGTGATTTTGTCGTATGGGTCTATGTATATCGATAGTCTTATATTTATAGTAATCAACTTACACGAGTGCTGCCAAACTCGATTCCCAAAAATATAATTTGTTGCATACTTGCGGGTGCCTTGGGTATAAAAATAATAGATATCCTGGCAAATTTTTGTAAGAAACAAAGCCATGCCAACTAAAGCTTTTACTTTAGGTTTTTGAGCTTTTGATACTATTCGCTAAGTTAGTAAATAGAAGCGAAATTATTCAGAGGCTGAGGTCAAGGGCGAACTTTGGTAAATTTTTATTTATAATCACTTTGATCACTTTTGTTGATAGCTAAATTATTTTCGATAAGTTAACATTATCCCTAAGAAATCTAAAGCTCTAATTTTCAAGTTGTGTTCATTGTATATTTTCACTGTTGGACCTATAGTTTTCATGTGCATATTATGAATGTATTATAGATTCCAAATTGTCGATAGTATTCAGCTTTTATGTTAACTTTATTTAGTTTCACAATATATTTAAAGAAGAACGCTTACAATTTGGGTCTCGTACTAAAAATGGCTATTTAATAAACAGTTTAAAATTTTACTGGCTTACAGTTAATTAACTTAATGTGTGAAAGAAATTGCTTGATTCAAATTTTCCTGGAAACTGTTCGAAATTAGCAAATAAAATATAAATTAGGTGACTAATAAGCCAATGGGGAACGAATTTTCTTTGTTTTAAATCGTGTTATTTTAAAATGAACAAATGTTTATTTGAATACAAATCTTCTACAATAGTTGACAGAAATGAATGAAACCTCAATGGTATCTCAGTCCAAGGTCATAATAAAAACTTGGTCCACATTTGTTTCAATAAAGTATAAAAACGGGTTGCTTAAACTATAATTTATGGCATTATTCGCGCAATAAATATAAAATTTGCTCATTGGCAATACTAAAATACTAAAAGAACTCATCAATTGTTTTAAATGCCATTTCATTTTTTTTGATTTAAGTAGCAGACAAAATCTGTGGTCTTGGACTTACATTTATTACAATATATATTTTCTGTTATTATATTATACCATACCATGTCATATCATACCATCCATAACTTAAGCTTAATGAGGTTTATGACTATGTCCTAGCTTAAATTTCTTCACTTTTTTTGTCTGGGACTACTTTAAAAATGGCAAAACGGGTAAGACTTTTGTTGTCTAGTAAATCAGCGACTGATTGAAATTTACGTATTGGAGGGACTTAACTGTAGAGGGACTGAACCCTTATCAAAAGAATTCGCATTTACATAATTTGGCTGCAACAAATGTCGCCTGGCATTAGGATTATTTGGCTTTAATTGTAGCCACATTAGCAAGTGAATGCAGCTGAGGAGCAATTTAGGAATAGAGTAGAGACACCCGCCAAATGGAGGGAGTCGCTTGTTTATGGGTTCATTCTCTGGATAGTCCTCTGGTTGCATTATTCATGAGCGTCTGTGGCGCGCACCTAATGCCGCACACAAAAATATATGCGCACATATCCGAAGACTGGGATGCGGGAAACAGGAGCGGGAGCCAAGGAGTTCCACTACCCTATGAGTCTGTCCTTTAAACTACGTCGCGTCGGGCCGCGTCGTATGTTTCGTTTACATGACGCACTTGTCAACGTACACAACAAAGCCCACGCATCGTCTACTCGTACTAGTGTAATATTTATCAAGTTAAAATCTTTATTTACATTTTAAGCAATATGCAAATTTATCTATTCTCCCCCATCGCCACTTGACTGAAGCTATTCGCACTTCCGTTTCCGCCTGCCCAATTGCCAGGGAATTGTTGTCACTTGCAAAACTTGCGCAATGTGTCCAAAAAGTTCTTATTTACCGGTTGCCTGCCAACCTAAAGGTACACACAATGTTCGTAGTTTAGATAACTTCCTATCCTACTTCCTGGCCTCTGTTGCTTGGTCATTTTAGCTCAAGATGGTCATGTGATATCGCAAGCTAACGTATTATTACCATTATTTACAATATATTTATATTATAATTGGATTTGATGGGGGAACCAATTACCGATTATTTTTAGTATCCTGTTGTCTTGACAGAATGTAAGGAACTAACTTCAGAGTTCCTATGTATTATTTGTTTGCCAGCTGCTTCCTTTATTCAATTGAATTCGTTACTGCAGTACATCAGCTCGCTGCCACGCCCGTTGAACAATAGTCCAGTGATGCGTGGCATCAAATCTCCAAACAAATCAAACGTGCAAAGGCTCCACATCTGTGCGGTCAACAAATGTGTTCATTGAAGCATTTTGGAAATTATTCAGCATAATTTTATGTGGCTAATTATTAATTAGGGAATATCTAATGAGCACTGCGGAGCTTTTTTGCCTACGTAATTGAATGATTAAATGACGTTAGCTGAAAATAGAGTTTAGAAGTTAACAATTTTAGCTCATATGTCTACGCTTATTCGAACATACAAATAGTTGTAAAATTTACTTTATGATTTAAAAATTGTTCGTTTCAAGCATGAGTACTTATTATTAAAACGGTTTCTGGCAAATTGTCTTTATCTATCTTCAACCAGTTGGTCTTTTTTATGAAAAAATAGTAGCTACGTTCTTATTGGCTGCCACATGACCATCGTATGAATTCAAGGCAACAGATACATCATTTTGGACAAACATATTTATCTTAAATGGACAATCAAATTAGACCCGTTGCCAACAGTGCAAAAACCTAAAACAATTAGAAACACACACACAATGAATCAATTGTCTCATGAAAATAAATTTGATTTCAATGAATTTGAAAACAGGTCAATTACATTAAATAAAATTTACGTAAAATATATACCAATTGCCACAAAATGTTGGCAACTGTCGAATGACTTAGCCTTCACATTTGTTATAGCCTACACAATCAACTAGCCAAAACTGGGTTGGATAAATATTATTCCATAGTTTGCGCTATTTAATGCAGGTCAAAGACAAGTCCAAGTCACCTGTCCAGTTTTACGCACTTGTGCAAACATTCTCGTGCATATAAAATGGATATAAAATGCGGCGGACCAGAGCGAATCTTAGCATTCTGGACTTTACGCATTTAGTAAAAAGTAAAAAGTGTTAAGCTTCTGTAATATTCAATATTCATTATGAACTCGTCAATGTTTCTGTCCTACCTATTGCTGGTTTCCATCTTGCTGCTCTTCACAGCACCGGCTGCAGAGTCAACGCTCCTCTTATTTGCCTGCCTTTTCCGTTTAAACATCTGTCCATTCGTAAGACCAACGACGACAACAGAAATGCCAGCAGGAACTGGAGCAGGCAAATAATACACATAAACACTGAGCTGATATGACGATCAAAAATTAAACTTCAAATATGTAACTGGCCTGGATATGATTTGATTTTATTCTTAGTTGTTGATGCCGTAAAGCTTTGCACAGTCCTATAAGAAATCAATAAACGAATGTTGTAGGAATCAATGGTCCCAATAAATACTAATTATAATAATAATAATTTTAGTAATAATTTCTTATGTTATTTTTGTGCAGAGAGTGTGTAAAGCTACGACTATCTAGCAACAGATTTTTAAATATTTACGATAAATGGGGTAGGACTGGGAACACGAAATCTGCTAGTCAAGCAGTTTTGACTAGCATATAAACATTGTTACCAACTAAAAACAATGACTTATATACAATATGGTGCAAGCTTTTAAATGTTTACTTAAATTATTTAAAAATTATATGAAAAATGTATATAATATTGACACTCACCTTTATCCGTCTGTTGTAACATACTTTTTGCAGGGTATAAAAATGTAACAAAACACCCTAGAACACCTCTTAAACGCCTACCTGAAATGTGATTAACAGATAGGTATGATTGGCTCTAACATTTATCATTCCTTCTTATTGGCAGCCAAGTGACAGCAAGTGGCCACATAAAGCTACAGAATGGATGGCACTCGAGCCAAGTAAAGTTGAATCAAGTCAAATAGAAGCTCTTCTGCTCGGCTGACTGCCCAAGTTCACTTAAGTTAACCAACAGCAAATACAGGTAGATAGTGAGAGGTAGTAAGTCGACTACAGAAGTTAGTCATTAGTTATTCGCACTAATTAAGTGGAAAGCGCATTAAAGCCAACTCAACGTGGGCAGCTTTTACTTTCACAGCTGGTGTTGCCCCTTAGTACGTGTCTTGGCTATGTAATTTTAGCACCCTTCTCCAGGCACTTGGCACCACACGAACCGAAAGAAAACGAACCCAAACCTGATCTGATGAGCAATGGTCACATTAATGGATGACTACAGTAAGATGTTGTTGTTGTTGCTGTTGAAGTTCCGGCAGCAGGCAAATGACATTGTCGCATAGAATTACCCATTACTCAATTCAGCTCTGTTCAACTCAACCAGCTTAACTGAACTTAACTCGAGTCTACCCCAACCACAACCCCAACTCCCACCCCAACCCAAACCTATGCCCAAACCCAGTTTCAGAACAAAATGAGAACGCTAGCTTTTCACGGAAATTTAATAGAAGTAAACAAATCGTCACTTCAATCTTTTTAATAAAAGTATTTTATCAAAATTAGTTAGAGCCTAATTTTTGGGGCTTATTTGTAATTTGTGTAATTAGCCATTAAAAAGCTTGTTAAATTTTATGAAACGAATAGACATTTTACAAATAAAATCTAAGCTCGAGTGTCATTCAACGTTTTGGACCCTTAACCCGATTGAACAATGTCCGTTTGAGCGAGGTCTGTCCGGATGAACACGTAAAGTTTGGAGTGTATAGGAGCTAGAGCCAAAGTTGGTATGTAAGTTCTTGAATAATAAACGTAGAGCAAGAATTTTCGTTGCAAAGTGTCTATTTTAGACCACTCTCGATCAGATCAGAAAATAAGCTCAGACACTATTCGCGTGTTTGTGTATGTGTGCACATGGGTTAAGGGTTTTTCGTGGTCGGATTACATCACACGATTACAGCATTCATACTTGTTTTTACTCAACATGTTGAAAGACTCATCGTATCTATACTTGAATCTACTTCAATTTCTCTTGGAATACTATTTATGTAAATTGGTCAGGTTGGAGTCAAACTAATCCGGCTTAATCTCTTATCATAGGCTCAAAACAGACTCTGGTTAGTCCTTTTGATGCATCTGTCTTTGTTTTGAACTCCATTCGTAAAGGAATGGGAGTATTGGATAGTAATTCTTAATTTCTGTCCCACTTGAGACAGACTTGTAAACACTTCAAATCAAGTTGCCCTTGAAGTTGGCGTTTCCCTTGAATTTTTCGTATACAAAACAAAAACATTTCGTGTCGAGATTGGAATCCTTGAATAACATTTGAATATATTTCCCATATGCCAGTGGCAATATTAAGCCCAATTGGTGAATAGCAAGTAAGGTCTAGAGCCTAAATAGTGAATGCCATGACGATCTCAATCAGCAAATTAAATTTTCAAGACATAGACACACACATCCACACACATTCCCAATGGAATCTATGCAAATAAAGCTATTTACAGTTTGGCTCGAAAATTAACATTTCGTCAGCTGAAGCCGCAAATATTTTCAATTTCAAAAAACATTGGCAAATGAATCAAAGTGCCGTAGGCTGTGCATTTGGAGGCGAAAAGGACACCTTATTTGTCATCCTATTTCTTGTCCCAATGTTCCGTTTATGTGTGAGTATCTAAGGACGCTGACTTCACTCGAAATGTCGAACTGTGAGTTCCTCTATACTCAGAAAAAACATTTATTAGGAAGAGTCCAACTAACTTTTGAGCAGCTTTTGATACAAACTGAATAACTTTAACTAAATTCTATATACTATATAGTTTATTTCTCATTGACTTCAAAATGAAGGGTATGGAAATTGAATTTCCGATGCCAAGTCTTCAATATAAAATTTTCCATCTGTCTGTGTATGTGTGCAGCCTTAAATGAAAATCAATAAATTATTCACAGACGTTCGAATGTTGCCATAGACAAAAATAAAGTGGCCAGTAAATGTTTGTTGGCTGTTGACAAATATTGCAGCATGGGAAACCAATTCAAACACTAACAAGAAAAAAAACACACACACACACAGACATACACAGATTTATACATACACAAAGCATCCTTGCAAGTCATACAAATCAATTCCGCTTAATTAACTGCATGGAAACGCAAACAAAGACCTGAAATAATACTTAAAAAGGAAGAAAGAAAAAAAAAAAAGTAGGAAGGATTCTTTTGACCTTCTTGCGGTAACGGGACAGCCTTAAAGTGGACAGAGAGGACAGAGTTGGAGTAGGCAAGGTGGGCGGTAAAAACTCAGTCAAACGCTGGTAAAAATAAACCAAATCCAGGTGCCTATTTTTGGGCTGTAAAGGTAAAAAATATCCATGTCCTTAAGAGGCTAAATTTAAACATTTAAAGCTTAAATCAAAAGCAAATCAAAGAAGAAAATCCAAAAACAAAAAGTCGGAAAGTCAATAACTTTTCGTGAAACGATTTTAATTTGTTACTTTTCATTAGGAACATTACAAATTAATTTAATTAAGTAAACATTTTAACGTGTTTATGTTATCAAAAGGTATCTTAATCATTGTCCAAATTGATAATGAAGTCGTTCCATCGTTAAATAAAAAAAGCTGCTGGATTCAGTGCCTAAACAACTGAACAGTTGGAGCATTCTGTTCGATAAAGTGTGATTCTAAGATACCTTAACTAAACCTGAACGGTTCCAACTACTTCTGGTACTGATTTTCTCTACTCCTTTTTATACGTAAATAACATAAATAAAATAAATTGTATGATATATATATATATATATATATACATACATACATACATACATACATACATACATACATACATACATACATACATACATACATACATACATACATACATACATACATACATACATACATACATACATACATACATACATACATACATACATACATACATACATACATACATACATACATACATACATACATACATACATACATACATACATACATACATACATACATACATACATACATACATACATACATACATACATACATACATACATACATACATACATACATACATACATACATACATACATACATACATACATACATACACACTTGTCCACTTATCCACTTGCAAGAACCAAACACACACACTCACAAACTTTCACTTCTATGAAAAATTCACCAGAATGCGTTTGCTTAGGTACTACATATGAGAATCGCGGAGAAGGGCTGCTGAAAATCATTTCATTATAATTGAATAACTCGAGTTGTGTGTGAGATAGAAAAAAAATTATTGTTGGATTTGAAAGCCCTCTTGATGACTGTATGTATATATATATAACATCGTTCAGTTGTGCTCATAAAAATAGTAGCATTAGAACTAAACTACGGCAACTGGTATTAAATCTACTATACTCAAGTCACTCACCCACACTTACATACATACTCACCCACACTTACATATACATAATCACACAAGAAGACACCAAAAAAGCATGGCCTAATATGAGCTTAAGTGCTTCATTTCAGAATCGAAGAGAAGGGCTGTTAACCCACTTAAAAGGGGTAATTCTTAGGATTGTTTGTGATGTCGAAAAAAGTACTAGTAGTAGATAAATTTAAAGACAAATTGCACTTCTGTTGTGTAAAAGATAATTTTGAATAAAGAAGAACAACAAGATATGTTTCATATACTATATATAACTAATAATTATATGTGTATAATAATGATATTTATAACAAATAATAATACGGTAGAAATCGAGATTAACGTACACTCCGTTTAACGGATTCGCGTCAAGGGTACTCGAAATAACGAACTTTCCTATTTAACGTATCATACAAGGGCTTGCATTTAATGGTTCGTTAAGCCGAAAGTCCACTGTATATATTTCTTATTTTATTTTATTTATGTTATTATATATGTGTATGTATATATGTATGTATGTATGTATGTATGTATGTATGTATGTATGTATGTATGTATGTATGTATGTATGTATGTATGTATGTATGTATGTATGTATGTATAGATGTATGTATATATGTATATAACTTAGGACCCAGTTTTGTAGCTATAAATGCATTAAAAATTCTTATTTATTTTAACAGCAACAATGTTTTTTTTGTTTATTAAAAATCAACAATACTTCACACTTATTTAAGCGAACTTACCGAAAATTGTTTATTTATATGTATGATACATATATAGATACAAAAGTAATTCAAGCGTTTTAAATGAAAAATTCTTTTATTAAAGTTTGATTTTAGCTAAGTTGCTTGTTTGCTGCTTCAAACTGCAATTCTTTTAAGACTAAACACTTTGATACATCAATAATATTTTGTTGCGCCCTATAACATTGTGAGATAAATTGAGTATAAGAGTTCGTTATATAAGGTACTCAATGTAAAAATTTGACAAGTAGCTTAAATCGCGAGTTCGGTAAACCGAGATTACATTAAACCGAACGTCTACTGTATATATATATATTATTATATTAACACAATCGATATTGACTAACATCATTTTCTTTCACATTTGTACTTTGGGTTTATAAATTATATTTTAAAACAAGGTGCAATTTGTCCGGATTTAACTGTCGCATCCTGTATATAACCAAAAAAAAAAAATGTATTTAAACCTGGTTTCATTTTGATCCTAATAGTTGCATAAAAGTAGTTGGAAATCCATGGAATTAAATGGTATCTATTTTGTATAATGTACAGTTTTTAAGGTCACAGCTCGAGCTGTAACAAAGCTCAAACTACAATCTACTAATCTAATCCTGTGCAGGGATACCTGTTAAGCAGGAGTGAAACGTGTTCGATTTACTGGTTTAGTGACAATAAAAGTTCGCAGCAAATCCAATCCGATGGGGAGCAAATTGCAAGTGGCTAAAAGGTGTAAAAAAGGCCAATATGTGTGTATTTATACGGTCATTCTGAGAGTAAATTTAACTTCATCACAAAGTTGCTCTCTGGTAGCTGTCTAAAGTTTTTTGTTGACTTGGCTATGTGTTTTATTTTGTAGACGGAGTCACCCCACGTGGGCAAATAACTGGATATATCGCAGCTGTTGACATAACCCTAGACCCTGCCTTTGCCCGCAACATGAGTATACTTCAAGAAGTAATTTACGTATACGTTACACACGTTTGCACAGCACAAATTGCAAATAGACAGCAAATTAATTATATATCACTCATACGCCAGGTGGTACGCCTGCGAAGGGCCACCGGCAGTTGCTCGTATGTTTTGTGGACTACTAGGACATGACTTGAATTATGGTATGGGCTTGTGTTGAATATTTTTGGAACATGTCTTGCACATGGCTAATGTTTGTATATATAACCAACAAAACACGACGCACAATAATATATTAGATAATATTGTTC
Organism: Hirtodrosophila trivittata; assembly: GCA_035045065.1. Classification (NCBI taxonomy): domain Eukaryota; kingdom Metazoa; phylum Arthropoda; class Insecta; order Diptera; family Drosophilidae; genus Hirtodrosophila; species Hirtodrosophila trivittata. The sequence continues at coordinate 1,527,942 of JAWNNK010000868.1, forward strand.
TCTTATTTGTGTATATGGTATTATTTTTTATAAGACACTCCTCTTATATTATATGAGGTAACATGAACAAGTCGTGCAGAGTTTTCCGAAATCACGTTACGATATTTACATACATTGCTGCAGCTGGACAACGGCAATCCAAATATTTGCCACCCCTCCTTTTCTTATCCTAATCTATATTTTGCATGACACAATGGGAAAGTCACGTAGGTAGCACTCTTCATAGTCCCATTGGCATTTAAATATTCAATAAGTCGCATTCTTCAATTTCCACGATCTTATTTTTATACTTCCTAAATATAAGTAAAATTTAAATACATTAATTAGGTGTTTTCTTGGCGTTAAACGTGGGTGAAAGCTGACTTACTGTTAAACAGTAATCCCTTGGTTCAAACGAAGAATAACAAAGCCAATACTCGTGCTAGTCTATTATAAAAGTTGATAAGTTTATTTCCACCAGAGGTATATGATATAGTACTATAATATGTTGCATTCCTATTCCACTATGGAAAATATTTAGCTTATCTTATTTTTTTTTTGTGTTAGTTAATTTAACAATAAATAATGATTACTCAATAAATTAAACTACGCTGCACATTTGTAATTGGCACGTAAGCAAAATTTATTCACAATAGAACCAACTGCTCAAATATTGTCATAAAATGCAACTAGCAATGGCTGCGAGTTCATATAAATACGGCTTGCGCAACCGGATTAGAGCCCAACAAAGTGATAAGTGAGAAGTACTGCCGGGAAGATGTTGTCCTCAAAGTTTCTTATATATATGATGATGACTTTCTTGGTGCTGGTTTTCACAGCACCGGCTGCCGAGGGAACCTTCTTATTGTTTCTCTGTTTAACTGGATCCCCATTATGTCCATTTAGAAGGCGCACGACTACAACAACAACAACAACAACAACGACAGTGGCACCAACAACAACAAACTAAATTTATTAATTACTTAGTTTGAAACATAATGAAATAAAAACGAAACTTTGCATTGAAATTGAGTGACTTGTGTGAAAGTTTGAGTTTCCTTTAATAATTGTTGAAGCTAAAAGTATTTTTCGGTAAAGCAAATATTTGTATACCCTTAACCCACTAAAAGCGGATGAAAGGGTGTTTAAAGTATGTTAAGTATTACATGCAAAATGTATTTCAGACCCCGTTAAGTGCAAGGTACGGCCCAGACTAAGCAGGACTTCTATATACTATATATATATACTATCCGTTTCTGGTGATGACAATTTTATGACAATCGATTAAAAAGAAGACAAGTTATCGAATAAAAAGTAACTCCGAAAGTTCTATAAGGACTCCGAAGTCAATTGAAAAGCTTGTGCCACCATTCTGAAGGAGGAAGAAATGTTTCTTTGTCATTTATTTAATCGAAAGGTTATTATTTTCAATAAAGTGAGCTCATGTTGCCTTAACACCAACTTTTATTTCAAAGAATCATTTTTTTTCTTTTGGGTGCACCTTATTTATATATTATTGATCAGTGAAGAAACAATAAATTTATACTAAAGTATAAAGGAGTCGCCTATACTGCAAAATTCTTACTTCTTGTGAATGTAAAGGCACAATCTATAAATCAGTGCCCTGATCAAAAGGTTCGATTAATTAAAAAGTTTAGCTAATAATAAATAAACAACATTCAAGATGCACTTAAGACCACAATTTAGGCGTCACGGCATTCAATTGAGGAGCAACTGAAGTGTTTCTATTGATATTACCTTATATCCATTTAAACAATTTTAATGTTCACTTTAGGTCTGCTTTATTATATTGAAAATCATAGCCGATATTTTTAGTAATTCAAATAATATACCCGAGTTTGAGTATATTAAAAGTTTAACAAAGGCCGGCATTTCGTCTGTCCTCATCACATTCCGCCGAGTCTGAAGGGCTTCCAATTGTTGTTGGTGCTGGAGCTCTTGTATTCGTCCTTGGACTTCTTGTTGTCCTCGCCCGATTACGTGAGCATAACGACGAAGAGAATCTACCCCGACGATTTGGAAAGCCTTCTGCAGCAGGTGCATTGTACACCATAAGCATTGTCACCAATAGCAGATAGATGAGGAACTTGGGTGACATCGTTGCTTTCAATATAAAAAACTGATCTGAAGTGACTTTCTGCACTTTCAGCTACTTTTTATATACTGCTTCTACTTTACTGTATACTAATACTCGTACAGACTTCATAGCTAAGCAGGTATCGACTGACGTCTAAATATTATTAGCACAAGTTTCGCTCTAAGGCTTTTACTATTTACGCAAGTCAGGTCTATAATTAAAATACATGTTTCTTACTTTAAATATTGTATAGTATTAGCTAACAACATTAAATTGTTGCACCTGATAAGTAAATTGGTATAATTTTAAGTTGGATATTGAAAAATTCGGAGACCAATTACCGAACAGTAATCTAGTATATTAATGGGTGCATACGTTAAGATCTCTAATATATAAAATGGCGTTTTCACTGAATTTAAAGACTTTGTTGAGGCCAAAGGCGTTTTCTAAATATTGCGTAGTGGAAATTTTGGGCAAAACATATAAATTCGTTTTCCAAGTGTGTTAAACATTGTTAAGGAATAAATACAAACAAGACAGCTTTTGTCAAGTATGTCACAGCACCTATTAAGATCCTTAATCCTGGTTGGATATGCCCTTACTTACATTCTTACTGAACTCCGGTCTTTATTATCAAATTGATATACAATTTATATTGATTAATTAAGAATGTGCTAATATATACGCGTGTCAGAAGAATGAAAACTTTCGATTGAAAAATGTAATGATGTTGCGGAAAGGAAATTGGGAAAAAAGTTTATCTGTATTCAAGAACGTTCTGACTAAATTTGTTATCTTTAGCTCTTAAAGTTTCGGAGGTCCACTTGCTTAAATAGATTGACGGACATGTCTAGATCGACTCGGCTATTGATCCTGAGCAATGATATATATACTTTACAGGGTCGAGGATGCTTGCGCTTGCCTGTTGCATACATTTCTACAAGCCTAATAGACCCATATTAACCAATGGGTTAAGGGTCTAACAAGCGGGGCAAGTCTTAAGAGTACTTATCAAATGTACAATTATTAAAAAAGCTGCGAGATATCGAATGAATGAGAGTTTGATCAATGTTTATAATATTAATTGTTAGATTCCAAACACGTGTCTTAGAGACAATTACAACAAGTACATGCTCAAATTTGATCAGTTGTGAATACAATAAGACCAACTATTCAAATAATATTACATATCTCAGGCCCCCACAACATGGAATTCATATAAATAAGGCTTAGACCGCGATAAATTTAAGAAAAAAAAAAATCAGCAAAACCTATCGAGAGGATGTTGTCCACAAAGTTCCTCATATATTTGATGGTGTCCTTCATGCTGTTAGTCTTCACAGCACCGACAGCTGAGGGGACGATATTATTGTTTCTCTGTTTGACTGGTTCTCCATTATGTCCATTTACCACGAATACTCGTACAAGACAACGCTAAGGAACTGACTTTAACATATGGTACAATAATATCCTACACATAATAATATCCTAAATAACAAAAAATAAATGCAAATTGAGTTAGTCTTGCATACAAAAAAAAAGTTATTAATTTTGACTAGAAAATATCTAACTATATAACTATATTATTTCAGAAGTAATATTAAATTTCAGCAATTTATTGATTGATTTTTAGGTCCTTCTTATTCTGGAAAGTAATTAGTTCTACCTGTAATTATGTCTACCTACTGGCCACAGACTTTTCTCATGTTTATCGAATACAATTCTATCTATTTCTCAGAAAAAGCTCAAATACTCAACCAAACAGAACTTAGCAGAAGGTCGATGCATTGAAACATTTAATGAAAGTGCTGCATATTTTTAGCTGTTTGCAAATTATAGAAAACATTGCAAAATGATATAGAACAAATTTCAAATATATTCTGGACAAGATTAATATGTTTCAAGCAACTATGCAAACTATATAAGTCGGTCTGCCAATAGAAGTAATTTTTAAAAATATAAATTATATTTAATAATTGTATGTTTTAGAAAACATTTTGTTGCGATTACGCTACGCTCAACAATCAATCCTCTGATTCTACTTAAGGTACACTGCGAAAAATGTAAATAACATAAGTAAACATAAGTAGAATTTATAGAATTCTTTGTTTAATATTAAAAATGAAAAACGCAAAATTATTATGAATGAAAATTTGCTCAATGAAAATAAAATCAACAGTTGTTCTCGTACACACACGAGCCAGAATCCACATTAATAAATAGAGTCCACAATTGGTACAGTGGCCTCCAAAAAAGAAGGCATTGCTTCTATATATTGTGTGTGTGTAGTTTTGCACACGTGGTGGCTTCCATTCGTGTTTATTGTGGATGCTTCTTTGGCGCGCTTTTCATCTGGCAGTCCGCAACAGTCAAAGTTGTGGATGCTATGTGGGTGTGCGCACTTTAGTGCCGGTTGCTTTGGCTCTGTCAAGTTAGTCCTGTGAACGGATTCGTCCAAGGCGGTCGCTGGTTGCCCGTCAAGTGCCAAGTTAAATATTTCATAAAAACGGTTTGAAGACTTTCGAACAATAAAAAACTAATTATATTTAAAAAGCTTAATTATCGCGTGTCAAAAAAAAATTTTTAAATTGTAATTGGGTCGCCGACTTTAGTGTGCCAAATTTGTTTAGAAAAGTGTTTGCCCAAAATAACAATCGAGACAAGTATTTAAAAAATTTAAAAAAAGAACCACAATATTTAGTCACAGCTGGACCTGCTCTTGTTTACGAAAAACGAGTGCGAGTATCTGCACATCACTTGTGGGCAGCTGCGGAAAATTTGTCGGCTGTGAGTGCTCCGTAAGTTGAAAACAATTTTTCAGACAAGTGCCAGCGGGACTATAAATCAACAATCCGTCAATCGAGGCAGCCCTATTGAAATGTTCTCGGATATGTTTGAACGAGTATGTTTGCTTATGAGTAGTCTGGCTTAAATCAATTCTATATTCGTACTCAGCTCTTTGCGAACTTTTAATAACTGCTCTTTATGACAGATTTGAAGTGCAACATAGAAAACTTTGCCTCCACAGAGTCGTCTTTGAATGTCTTACAAAGTTCTTTGGGTTAGAAAGTTGCCGAAAGTTATGAAATGTTGAACATCTCTTGGACATTTGTAAAAAAAGTTACAAGTTTTAAAAAGGCGAAGAAAAGCGAAAATATATTTTGAAATTTGTAAGATGTTACATTAGAATGCAATAGTTGAAGGCAAAAATAACTCGCATACATACGTTAGGCAATTAAACTCTTTTACCTGGCTATTAATAATTTATTTTATTATAATATAATAACATATTATATATATTATACCTTCTTTTTATAATCAAGTTTTAATCATTCAAGCTAAATAGTAATTTAAAAAGTTCCTTGTGACAAATCATTTTTAAAAATATGTAAATGTTACAAAAATTGAATTGATTTGAACCAGTTACAGTTACATATTTTTCTACTATAGCTAAAATCACCTTGAATTGAAAATAATTAGAAAAATTTAAAATGCAGCAAAAAGTAGCAATAAAAACATCCGCAATTTATAACTCAAAGTCTGCCGTATTATAAACACTGATTGCTTATTTACATGGTCAGTAAATTTGCCTCAATTAGTACACTTTATGTGCATTCGATTTAACGTAAATAAATTAATTATTAGTTTGATGAAATAGTTAATTGTTACACTTTCATCCGAAACTGCAATCGATTTGCTATAGAGTGAAATATAATTAATTAAAAGTTTGAATTTATATAATTACATAATAGTTTTCTCCGTAAATAACCAAAAAGTATTAAATTATTTTCCTGTTTTCTGGTAAAGGCAACTTATATACGATATAAAATTTGTAAACAGCATTTATCATATTGATGCAAAGCAGAAGACATTATCTTCAGTCAAAAGACAATTATGCTGCATGAAATCAATGTACAATATCTTTAGAGTTTTATGGCAAAAGTATTATCTTTTATGATATGATATCATACACAAAAATCCCAGACAAATTTCGGAGCAAATTTCAATTATGCCAAAAGGCAAATAGTCAACCGTGAAAGCACCAGACAAAGATACAAATAAATTCAAGTAATTAGGCCCGGATGAATGGTGCAAGTGGCTCAAAGCAAGCAATAAACTTGGCTGCGAATCATTTCCAGAGTCACGCCTGCCAGCAGATCAATCAGAGGCAATCCAATTCGGGCAAATGGCAAACCATTTGGCATAGTATTCGAAATTAGCATAAGCCAATCAGACAGTCAGTCGTTTCGTCAGTTTGCCACTCAATCCTTCAATTCATCTGTCAACCCTTCCAGCACTCGCTTAAATTCACATGGTTAAAGCCGAAAGGAGTTGACGCTAATTATAGAACGCAATTAATGCCAGAGCCAGTGCCAAAGTTGACTTATCCATTTACCTGCCCGTTGCGACCTCAAATTTCCTTAATTGATGGCTTCTCCTACTTATTATATACATGCTGAGGAAATCATAATTTAGTCACGAAATCTGTCGTAAAATAAAGTAGGTATTTATCTATAGAGTATACGAGAACGTTGCCCTCAGCTAAAACTTGTCATTAGTGAGATTGATATATCTAAAGAAAAGTCTTCAATTATGAAATAACATAAAACTCGATCAGACTCAATTTGGTATGTATCATCTAATGTAGACTTTATTATTTAGCTTGTGGTAAGTCTGCAAGGGTATTCAATAAGAGACACACCTCTAGAACGTTATATTCTATAATGGCTGAAAAAACTATTACCCATACGCAGGAATTCAGGTACCCAAAATTTGATGACAAAAGTTAGCGTCGTTTGCTTTGTTTTCCACATGATTACCTTGGACAAATACGAGTTTTCGAGTACTGAATAGACCTGGCTCACTGGGAGATTGTCTAGCTGTCTCGTTTATTCGCTGGTACAAAAGTTTTTGTGGTTAATAAAATTTTGCGATGCGCACGTTGCGTATACGTTATATGCCCAGAGGGTCACATTTATATATTGTGTGCGCTTGACAATCATTTGATTATTTTGTTGAGCACCATTGGGACTTTAAATCGAATATTTCTATTCATTATTGACAAATTATATTACGTGGTGGTAATTGGGCTTTAAGTAAAATTCAAAGTGTTTTCATCCTTTTAACTTTAATGCTCGTAAAACAGTAATTTTTGATGTCATTCTCACTTTATGCAAATATCTTTCATTTTCTGCTAACTTATTTGCATCTACTGTGTTGACAGGTCTGATGACCTGTCCTTGTGCTGACGTCTCGCTTGGACAGGAGTTAATGGACTATTCGGGAATTTTAAATAAAAACTGATTTTGCATAGACTTTGTGACTTTGCAAGTACATTTGCATTTTTGTTTTAAATAAATTAAACTTGTTTCACCTAATTCAGATAGCGATAATGCGATGACTTTCCTTGTAAAGACTCACAAGTCTGAATATATTAGAGATACGTAAAATGGTTTTCCTTGCTTTATTAACATATATCAAAGAAAATGAACAGTAATTGGCTGTTGTAAATCTGAATATGCCTTCGGAAGTAAAATAGTTTTTCTAACCAACTTTTCGCATTCTTGCAATACTCGTGTGCAACCGATCCGTTGATGTCACCTTTGAGATGTCTCTTAATAGGCATGTGTCAATCTATAGTTTAATAGCCAATAGTGTTTAGAAAACTACTCCACTATTTGTTTCAGACAAAACAAAGTCAACACGCAAGCACAAATAAATTTCAGGCACATGGAAAGCTGCTTCAATTTCGTAACTTTAATCGTTTTCCTGACACTTGACCGTGTGTCAGCCTCCAGCCACTGGTCAATCTCATTCCCAGGGATTCCCTAGGCTGACTATTTAAAAGTAATATATCTAAGTTACAAATTTCCTATGGCAACTTCTGTGACAGCAAACAGAGGGGAAAACATTGTAGTAGCCTCAATTGTGTTAGCAACACCCGAAACAGCCACCTAGGAAAACTTTTAACATAAAAATTAGAAGTTTCTTGGTAAAATTGCGTGCTGGTATTTTTATGGTCCGCAACGGAGGAGGTGGTCGGTATTTTGTTGGCCAATTCGTAATTTAATTGCCAGAAATGTCATGTGAATGTCGTCAGGCAGGCTGGGAGGCAGGCAGGCAGGCGTCTCTTTAATTTATGGTTGCTACAATTTATTTCTCCATTTATCAGGTATTTTTATTCCATAACAATAATTTTCGGTTTATACCTGCCATGTAATAATATATTACATTTCAGTCACGAGACTGGCGAATTGTCAATAGTAGATTGGCGAAATTGATATTTATGTGCTTGACGTCTTCCTTCCAAATTGTTGTGCCGCTTGCTTTATACCCTGTGCCCTTTAAAGCGTGAAAAGCTGATAGTCGACAGCAGTAGGTATACTCTATACAAATTTCTAAACACATTTACTTTCGATTCTTAAGAACTTGTTTAGATGATCTTCCCTCCAATCTAATAAATCTTGGTAAAAAGTAATATGAAAAAGCAAAAGAAGGTATCTCTAGGCCCATCACCTTAATTGGATAAAGAATATATGTTCTCAATTAGCATCAACAATTATAGTCACCAAATGTGATAATGAAATCTCCATAGATAAAGTTAATTTTAAACTTATTACTTAATCGATAAAAACTGATGTATCCAAGTACCTTGACAGGGTATCACGTAGTCGAGCATGCGTAACTGGATCAGTTTTACTTGTATTTCTTCTTGTTTTAAGCCCGTTAACTTAAAGGTTCAGCTGATTTATGGGCCTGAACGTTAAACCTTCTTATTGCAGGCCCTTTTGTGACAGTTATTCTCTTTTGGTTGGCTTTGGATTTGAGCAGTGATTTGGTACTCAAAGCCAAATATCTAAGGTTATTTTTAAATTTTATATTATATTTCCCGTCGCAGCGTAAAGTTCTTTTTTGTCTGCAATTTTCATGGAATTCTTTTTACTATTTTTGCTCGACTTGTCAACTTCAGAGCTGTTTCCGTTCGCAATTTGCATGAGTTCAATATAATAATAATTTCCATCATAATTTCCTCTTCGTTCAATTTCGTCGCATCTCTCGCTCGTTTTTCCATTTTCAACACGAATTTTATATTCGATTAATAACGGGATTTTCACAGTATTGTATCAAGCCTTAAAACGTTTCCCATTCAATGCGACTTTTTCTTATTTTCGAATAAAGAGTCTCTTTAAAGAAGTGAAATTAATTTGTCATATTAAAGTGATAAATGTAGACGTCAGTTATTAATGGGTTAACATTACGGAAAGAGGCTCTGGCGTTGGTTAAATTACTGAATTATGCCTTGGGCTCTTCTAGAACTCTCATATTACTCTTTTGATGATGGGAACAAAGAGTTAATTAACAGGGAAATGAGTCAAATAACAATATGAATATGGAGCCAAAAAAGAAACATCTGCTTGGGTTTAAGGTTTACTCATGATTAATTAACTTTAAATACTTGCAGAAATCTTCTGTGGAATTTCCTTAAAGCTTGACATTAAACAAAATGATACGTAATAAATGAAAACAATACTTAAGGAATTCCCTAGAATATTCAAAAGTTCATATGAATCAATAGCAGGATATTAATAGCACCTACAGAAAAACTGAATATATTCCCTTTATCTGTTAGCTCGCTTGAATAATCATCTGATTTCAATAACAGTTTTCATTTGCATATCGAAATCCTGTCCGTAGCATCAGGCAGTCAGTCAGTCAGTCAGTCTGTCAGCCAGCCAGTAAGACATTTTTCCATCATTTTATTATTGATATGGCATAAAGAGGAAATTAAATATATGCATTGGATAAGCGTGTGTTGGCAGTCGCAATGCCAATGCAAAAACTGCAGACTTGGCCAAAGACTTGTTCGGAATTGTGAAACCCCGCTCAAGATACAATCAAAGTCAGGATGAGAAGGAGTATGCGGGTGGGTATGGGACTGGGCATTGACAAGCTGTCAATTGATGACATGCAACATGGCAAATGGAGCTACCATCCAGGTATTGTCACTCAACCTACTGATGCGCATTATGTCCCAGATACGTGTGTAATTTTAGCTCCTGCTTTGAATCTGACTCTTAGTTGGCCCTATGAGCTTGTGTGTTTTCATCGAGATGACAGCAAACGGAACTCAATACCACAGACGCCAAGGGATGAGCTGTTGTTGAGTCCTTGGATAATGTTGTCAAGTGTCTTCGTTACTCTGCACAAGGTAACTATGATGTGGAAAGACCAGGCAGGAGCTGTTGTGTGTTTTTCTACCAAGACCATTATGGAGTTCCCGTAGATTTAAGATGAAGTCTCCCACATTTGTTTACAGAAGATAAATGACTGTGATTATTTGTGGGTCATTTCTATAAAATCTCGGCTTATGTCCACTGTCAATTGTGGACTTGGGAGACGAGTTGACAGATGGCAATGGTAATTTCGATAGTGAATTGGGGTTAAAGTTTTCTGTGGAGTTCACTATCCGTAACATTAATCTTTTAAGCACAGAATCAATCAATTATAGAAACTTTTCGTATAATATTCCCTTAACCAGAGTATAAATAAACAAATTGTTCTCCAGCTCAGCACATTTAACCTTTACAGCATCATATTCAATTCATTGACGTCAGAACTTTCTGAAAGACTCTTCTCTATAGTTAGTTGTATATATATATATTTTAGTAGTTGAGCATTCTTGATGATTTTTTTTGCCACCTGCATTAAGAAAACAACTTTTTCATTCAGTTTGAACCCAATTTTCCCTTTTTCTAGACACATTTCTTGGCAACTTTGCAGACACTTGAGCACTTTGCACCATCCAACGAGTTGATGATTAACTTTGGTCATTTATCATAAATTCATTGCCCCAGAACGAAGACATACACTGCCACCCTCCTGCTGACCGAGACTGTTATAAATAATGCACTGAAATTGCAAAGATACAAAAAGAATGAATATATGATATGCACACAAGAAGATGTTGTATCTTTTATTCATTTGTTTTCTACTCGTGCAATGCGATTTTTTCTCTTTGTTTTGTAATTTGTGATTAGCTCTCCGATTATACTGAGTGAGCTCTTGGATTACAAATAAACCAGGAGAATCCATTTCATTTGCATACAAATTCTCTTTTTGTTCCATACAACACAATCAAAAGCTAAAGCTAAATCTTTTGTATGCAGTCTGATATATATTTAGAAGTCCTCTATGATTTATCTTCTTTATGAAATATGTTCTGGAAAAGTTTCAGCGAACTGTAATTATAAGTAAGTATTTGCTTTCTATTTTTAACTAACAAACTATCTAAATTTTTGTTCGGATTTGAATATCTAACAAGAATAAAAAGACATGGGTTAATACAATATAAGAAAAACTTTGTCTTCAAAAGAAAATATTAAACACATTTAAGATGGAAAGAATATGTAAGAATATATCAGAATATGCATTTCTATGCTATGATATCCGTAGTATCTTTAATTGTGTTTCCCCATTCACGAGCCATAATAATTATTTCGGTCATAGATAATTTTGGTCCAATCAATGGGTTCATTTCAAGTCAAGTAACAGCACAGCCAGCAGGTAATAGCAATAAGCATAATGCAGCATTGAGTTCCTCCTCCATTGGAGCCACAAGCAAAGAAGGGACACATGAAGCCAATGAAAGCCCAAATTACGGTGATACAAAAAGGCGGAACGTAGTAAGCAACAATTTTTGGAGCAGTTTTTAGAACTTCTTTACTGTAGTAAACAGGTAAACTGGTTGAATGGAAGCCAAAAAATAATACAAATAATGATCACGAACAACTCACTTTTCTAATAATCAATAATTTAACATACAAATAGAATAATAAAAACTAAATAATTACATAAACATAAACAATTTGTAAGATTGAAGATGGATCAAACGCTGTCAGAATAGCCAAATTCAACGATATTAAAGACCAATTGAAACCAGTAAAAATAATCCCTTGTGTACAAACTTAAATCTTATCCTATAACTATTTATAGGACTTTGTTAATTACTACTATTCTGACCCCTTAGGCTCATGCTTATAAGTTTATCAGTTCGGAGTTATTTTATTTGTATTTTTGTGACACCAAAATATGTTTCTTAGGGATTAGAGCAAAGTTTCGCAAAGTAAATAAACTTATGTGTTTTCTTTCAGCATTATTTACTTAATTTATTTGTGTTTATTTTGTGTTTATCTTCTTATTTTCTCAAATTGAATTTTATTGAAATTGACCGGAAGGAGGAAATTATCTTGAGATTTCCCATATAATATGGAGGTGTGAAGTATGGTGCTCATCGCATCTCTTCAGTTCTCTTCAGTCTGTTGCCAGCAAATGGTGTAGTAATTTACTTAGAGCTGTCGAAAATTGTTTGTTCTTGCAGGCCGTGTGCTGCTCTTGTGGCCAAAATTGAATTTGGCTTGAGTTATGTTGACAATAAATTTCAAGCTGCCTGTGGCTGCTCATAATTTAGCCGTGGCGTAGCAGGACTCTCATCGCCTCTCTTATCTTCACGGCGTGATTTAGCCAATTAGCCAGCCGGACACTCAAATGTTTTGCATTTTCAATGGAATTTTTCTCTAGGACCTCAGAGCAAGAAATGCCTTATCAAGTTTTCATGTCGCATATCTAAAGAATGGGGCTATGAACAATCCAACAGTAATTCCAGATTCCAATTCAGATTTAGACTCAGCTATGCGCTACCACTTGTGTTTCTTTTTAAAAAAATGTTTTTTCGGTTAAGAGGCAGCCTCTGGGGAGTGAAGTTTAACCAAAAGCAAAAATTTATCGCGAAATTTCAATTGAAATTCGCTGAATTTTCCCAACAGCCTCCCACGTTGACAGATTGCCAAAGAAAAACCAACAAAACGGAAAAACAAAAAGAGAGAAAGGACTCCTAACCAAACGTGGGATACTCTTGTTACACAAACTGTAAATCATTACACCATTTATCCTACCGGAGAAATATGTCAAACTTAACCGATTTATAATAGATTTACAATTTATGTAAAAGCCATAAATTATGATAAAAGCCTTTGAGAGATGGGAATGGGTAGCCCTTTTTCTTGGTATAAAGGAAGAGTGACATTTATTATTATTACCTGAGTTGTAGAATGTAGGAAATAAATATCAGTTATTTCTTATTTCTAATTCAACTTAGTATCTTGTAACTCACATTTATTGTATATTAAGAGCATATGTGGGATGTTGGGATACACATTCTATCTAATGTAATATTCTTAATATAGAACGAAGGTTGGAAAGAAAACAAATTTCCTTGATTTTCCTAAGAGTTTCCTTCTGCCATGGAGCTCTCAAGCTTAACCTTAATACATTGTCAACATCCTTATGGTATTACCCTATAAATAGCTTTTGAGGGTAGAGCACGGAATTGTGATGTACTCGTGCTATGTACTCACACATAGTTAAGCCTGGCCTGGTCGGGTATAAATATTTCTTTGTTTTTTTTCTCTCTCTTTTATTTTGGACCACAAGGTTCTCGAGAATGTGAATTATTTGGTCTGAACCTGTTACATGCTGTATTTAAGCTGGTTTTTGCTTGGCTCGCACAACCCATGACCTATGCACGGAACTGGGATTATGCAGCAGCTGTGGGAGTGTCAGTGAAAGGGTTTACGGGTTATTTGTACCAGGCGATGTACGAGGAACACTGAGATTTAATAAGGCTGTCGCATGTGCAGTTTTTCGAATAAAAACTAAAGATTTATCGCACTAATGTGGCACGTGTATAGCACAAGTTTATAGTCTGTAAACAATTTGAGTAAACAATTCAGGGGCAAAGGCTTCAGAGAACTGCCAATAACATAAATTATTTACAGAAAGTTGAATTAGCGAAAGGCATAGCAACCACATGAAATCAATTAAAATATTTGCAAACTGCTCGCAGCCCATAAAACTTGCTCTGGAAACAGTGTGTGAATTTGGAGGGTAAAAAATAATTGGATTTGACCATAAAAATTGCGCATACGCCACGTGGCCAAGTAGCCGAAAATAATATAATAAAAATAATTGAAATTAAGCACGAAGACTAAGTGGCGCTTGTTTATGTGAAAACATTGAAGAGCATTGGGAAAAAACAAACAAGCAAACAAACAAATGCCAATTGTATAATGTGCCACTGTCTCGCATTCCATCCATCATTTGATCAATGGCATACATCAAAGTTGAACTAAAGTGAAAAGTGAAAATTAATTAAATATACGCGTGCTTGAAATTTATCCAAGTATTTGCGTACATTTTTCAGAGTCTTCTGTGCGGTTCGAGTTCGTAGGAGTACGTCAAAAACACCAGCGCTGTAAGTGAAACCACTTCGGGCATTTCAAATATTTGCCAAATAATTAATCACGCCATGTCAGGCCCCAATATACTCGTAGATGCCTACGTCAGCTCATCAGCTTCCGCTTCCAACGTCTGTTGGCCACTGATAATAAAATGAGCTCTGATGATTTCAGCACTTGAACCATCCGGAGCACAAAAGATTATGATAAATTTTTAAATAAATCCGACAGTTGAAGCTCTCTACACACGATTTCCTTCACACTCTCTCCTATTCTGTCTCTCTCTTTTATTCGAAATATCTACATATTTGCCTTCTTTCCTGCTGTTGGCTCTGTAATTGCAAGGGCATGGGTTCCATCTCTGAGTCCTGATGCAGATGCTCATACTGGGTGCGGCGGCTTTATTTTTGAGTGACAGCACTCGACACAAGCTGCTGCCATATTTTAGTGGTTCTCTCAAGTTCTTGCAAGTGTTTTAGTTTTTATTGCTCCAACTTATATCTTACTTATAAACTTTATAATCCAACTTGTTTGAAAACTGCTGGTTTTGCAAGATAGCACGTCAGTAGAACTAAAATCATAGTATAGAAGGGAGAAACGAATGCATGTTCTATGCTAATTTATGGGTTTTACCAGAAATACACTTTTAGTATGAAGTAAAAGATACTCGTAAGGAATTTGGATAAAAATTGAAGCAAATGTAAGCTCAGATTCAATTCATAGTCTCGAAATAAATGATGTTAATCCTGATCAATGGTAAATAATACTTAATACAGTCAATACTGTTGCATTCATATATTCACATTCTATATAACAAAAATTATATATTTGCTTAGCGCCTAAATTTGCATGTATTGAAAATTTAACTCTGTTAAGTATTAATTATTTGTATCTTAAAATTTATTGATTAAAACTTAATATTAATTTGATTCTTTAAAATTTTTAAAATTTATTATTACTACCTGAAATCGACCAAACCCACAAGGCAGTCACAGTCACAGTCGCCTGCACAGGAGCAGAACGGCATGTAAAGGAACTCGCTGGGCTTCCAGAAGTCCACCAGCGACTGGCACGTGTTCTTCTTGTAGGACTGCTCGATCTTCTCCATTTCCGATTGAGTGTCACACTGACAAAAGTAGTCGCCTTGAAGCGCTTTTTTGAGGCCACCGCAGCAGGCATCCCTGACCAATTTGTCTATGGGATGGGCGTTCGAGCCGAGACCTTTTCTGGGCATCGCCGTCAAGCGAACCTTGTGCGACCGTTTCATATCCACGTCTAGGACACAAGTGGTCGTAAGCTTGGGATTGAAGACGCGTTTGCGCAGTACATTGTCCACATAAATCGCATAGTGTGAGATATTTGATAGATCATGGATATACCAATCTATGGAGAGGCATTTCCTATCGATCTGTCCCACATTGGTGATGCTAACTGGAAAGCTGGTACCCGAGGAGGGATGCAGCTCCTTTGTGCCATATAACTTGTTCTCTATTTCCCGGCGCACATGGGTAATTGCATTGATGTCCATGAAGAAGCTTTTAAAGTGCCGCTTCAACTCGAGGCGCCGCTTACCCTCAGGAGTTCTCAGGAAATTAACACGTCTAAGAGCGTGTCGCACCGCCACACAATGACAACAACAGCAATCTTTCTTATACCGCTCACAATTATCATGGAATATGTCCTCCATGGAGACTTCGACCAAGGCGCTTTCAGTCGTTTCACCCGATTCGTCTGCATTACTTTCAGGCTTGGGTGCACTCTTGTCTGTGGGACTTTTTTCTGGAGGTGGATCTGGTGCTGATTCCACAGCCGCGCTAGATCGCCGGGAGGTCTGTTCGGCCTCTTCCTCAGGCGTAACAATGCTCACGCGCCTCGACATATTGGAATTTGGTCAATACTTTTAATTTCAACTTTTCTCTTTGAATATTAAGAAAATTTGTTCTTAAATGTATGAAAATGTTTGTATACAAAACAAACAATTCAAAGGAAAACAGTCAGAATGTAAATACGAAAATATAACATGTTTCAAATTAAGGCATTCAAAATGATAAATTGATACGCACAAAAGTTATTTGCATTGACAATGATTAATTAAATTCATTCCCAAAACTATTTTGGGTCAATTAAACCTTCTTGATTTTAAAGTCCTACTTTTAATTTATAAATGCCAAAAATGAAGAGGCATTGTTTCGAATCAGTATTCATGCAAAGTCATTTGCAAGCATCTTCAATCATCTTCAATCATATCAAATCGGAACGCTTTATGACTCGAAATGGATAACCCAGTCTATTCCAAGCCTGGTGCTTGCCTATTGCCATTGCCTGTCTGATGTCTGCCTGGCGCCATTGATTCAGCTCAGAGCCCAGAGGCTGGAGAAGAGCAGAGGAGCGTTTCTGTGTCAATATTGATGTTCACAGCTGCGAGAACAGGCTGGTGAAGCAAATGGAACACCATTAAATTTGCATAATGTTTCTGGAAGATGGGGATTCGCATAGAATAAACAGGGTCAATTTTTTATAAATGGCAAATATTTTGTTGGCTCTAATTAAAATAGCATAGAACGTTACGCATAATAAGCTACCCATTAGTCTGTCTTTGGGCAGGGCTCAACTCTTAACTCCCAGGTTGGCACTGCTGGTTGTTGGCAGACTAAACCATTCCATTTTCTTCTGTCGATTTCTTTTTTCTTTGGCTCATTATCTGCCTTGGTTGCGCATACGCGGCGTATGATTAACACGCCTTACACATTACACATACGCCCAGCTCCTGTCGCCGTTTGCCATTTCCCTAGCAGCTTACGAGGAAAAGCCTGTGTGTGTGAGTATAAGTGTGTGCATTAAATTATGTTTGCCTTATGATTTATCTTACACATACTCTAAGGAATGTTGAGCATGTACAAAACACCATTTCTACAATATGTTTTATCTGCCTTGTCTGCTAAGCCAACTTTATAGCATAGGCGGCACGGGTCTGCCTAGACTCAGCGGGGTGCTCTGTCGACGGGGTGCCCGGCAGCCAAGGAGCTGCCAAGTCATCCAAGTATTTTTAATAGACTTTCCCTTGTCTTTGGCGGCTCTGACGAATGTAATTGCGTTCAAGGAGCAAATGTTGGTTGCTATCTGAGTTTTGCACGCGCCAGCAACAGAGGCTGCAAAGTCGCCGAAAATAACATTTTTTGAGCTTATAATGTTCGCGGATTAAGTTTGTTGTTTATAAGCAACACATCCAATATACTTAATATTTATTAGTACTGCTAATTAAATAAAAGATTCTTCGTACTAATAGTACTTAGTACAAACAAAATGTTGACAAAAATCAAGCTTTGCTTTTGAAGTCTCTGTCAACATTTGGTTTTCGTTTTGAAGTTACATTAAAGACATTGCCCTCTCTGGTCTATGCGCTCCTCTATTAAATTTTATTGCAGTAACATGGCGTTTATATTTACCCATTAACGTTCCTTATCAAACGTTATTAAATAGCTAAAGACAGCTCACCTAGGAAGTCTTTTCCAAAGGCAATTTCCTGAAAAAGCGCCAACTTTTCAATTCAATTTTTTTGAAGCCAACGGGCGTGTCTCTAACTTGGTAGCTACTAAATATGTTTGATATATTTGGCAGACACTACTGCTTGTTGTAGTATTCGCTTGTGGCCTTTTCCTAGAAACTTTGGGGTTTCATAAATTTACCCCAAGTCGTTTCCCCCTTAAATGCATATTATGGTGTCTAAGCATTGAGGTCACGCTGTGCCATTTTATGTTTTGGCTCAGACAGACGCTTAGGTTTTGGTTTGTGGTTTTAGCTCAACTTCCGTCCTGGTTGTCACATCCTAAGTCTGACAAGCTGTAAGGTTGGAGACACACAAAAACTAATTCAAAAGTTCAGAACTGTCGAAGTGGGTAAAAGTTTTAGACGATCCGTTAAAAATCAACTAGCTACATAGTCGCACTGCTGAGTGTCAGTTAACAGTGTCGAATAATTGTCTGGCGCCTGAAGCAACCAATAAAACTTGATTGCCATTGGTAACCACAGTAGCACATTAAAAACCAGTTGCTTTACTGCGGAAAATAATTAATACTCGTATAGCTGGCTTTTTCATTACATTCTCCGCACTCTCGCCGGAAGTTACATTCCGTATTTTCCAACACACATAGCCCCAAAGGGTTGGGATGCCTGGATGGAATCCCTTTACCGTGGCTGACTTTTCGGTTTGTACGAGTAGCGTCCCATTTACTGACCCCAACCACAGCTAATTGCACTTAAATTTCAGCGAGCTTCGTTCCTTCGTTAGGAAGCCACAAATATTATAAGTGTGATGCTCTACAGGAGGAACTAAAAGCACTTAAATCCTTTGCCAATTGAGTGTGAAGTCAAGCGTTTGCTTTGACACTTAACATGGCAACATCAACTCTTGGAACTCTAGTTTAAATTGGGGGTTTATCCAAATGTAAATAAACACACAAATTAAATTCCAATAAATTGAGGCAATAAACAAACTGCTGTGTGTATTCCAATATTTAATTTCTACTTGGTCGATGTTTCTACTCTATTTGGTTTAATCTTTCAACCGCCTTCAGAGCAAATTGCAACAATGAATCGATCACTGAATGCACAGTTCAGTAATTTAAAGCAAATGCCCAATAAACACTTGAGTTTATGCCAAACAAATGCCTTGCACTGGTCTCACCTGAGCAGCACCTGACCGGAGCCTTTTTTGATTCTGGGAGCTGCAATTACGTACAAGTTGTTCAGTTGCTTAGGCAAGCAATCGTCTATAAATAATTGGCTTAGTGGCCTCTCGGATATTCTGTTGTGTTTGTTAACCGTTGGCTAAGATTGTGATGCGCTTTTGATGGTCAATGAATAAATAAGGCTCACACTTAGATAGCTGGATAGCAGGAAGGAAATCAATAGCGGGAAAATAAGTGAAACCTTCTAAACAATCTAATATCAAATCGAAATTGAAACGGAATCAGGCAAACACACGCTGGAACACACTTACGCCCACATAGTACACACAACAACTAAGCTAAAGATCCGCAGACCCAATTCAAGTGAATCCCAGAAATACCCAGAACCCACATCAGGCGCGTTGGTGCGCTGCGTTTGCTGGGTTTGGTGACGGGATAAAGGCGTCTGATTGCGATTGTAGTCTTTGTAGTCTTTGCCCGAATGAATTTGTATTGGTTCCTAATGCGATTCACAGCCAACGTGGGCGGGTTTCCTTTCCAGTTTATTGTGTTGTCGGCGCCGGAAATAGCATCTAAATCGAACCAAGCCTTGCAACATATTACCAAAAGAATGTCGCACTAAATATACAAAGTAAATAAATGATTGATTTGCAGATTGTGTGTACTAAAACATTAAATTTTAATCTGATATTGCATCGTGTGTTCAGCTTTTTGTGTACTCTCAAGTAATATTATTTGCTTATGAAAGTTAGATGTAAGCAGTTAAAAGCTGGAAACAACTAACAAAACGTGTTTTCAGCAGAATAATATAATCTCAAAAGTTTAAATTTATTCCAATCGGTTGGAGCTTTCATCTATATGTTTGTCTTTTTCAGTTAGTCTAAAGTAAGATCTGCCTTATATTGTAGGTCAAGTGATTAGCTTTTCTGGCATAATTACTGCAGCTCTTGAGCTTTTTGTAAATGTTTCTCATTTATTTAAATTCTAATGACATAAGCAGAAACATATTTAAAAACAAGTTTATCTTCTGTTGTCTTATACACATTCAGTTTATTTATTTATGTAACATTTTGTGGCAAACCTTGTTCGATTTTCTATTTAGTTTTATTGCGTTCAGCATTTTGCAAAAAAGAATCCTCTGCGACCAAACTTGCGTCCTTTGTTGCAGGACAAATTTAAATAAATAATAAAGTGGACTGCACGTAAGGGTGTTCGATATGTTCAAATAAACCACAGCATCATGTATACGTTACGTGGTGTGAAATATATTACGTATACGCAGTGTTGTTTACTTTAAAGCTGCTTAAATCATAGATTACAATGACTCTAACAAGTATTTTGCTTTGTTTTCTCTTCACTTTGTGCGTTATTTGTAGCTTGGCAACAACTGGCGCCAGTCAAAGAGAGCAAGCCGACACATAACAATAACAAGAAAGCAACAACAACAAATGTGGTCAGTGCTGAAACAAAATGTGCAAAATAAAACACGCAACTGTGGCAGCAATACAACCGACAGCAACATCAACAACAACAATTACTGGCAGCACGGCAACAATAGCAGCCACTCCACTAATAACCTAAATGCCATAAACTGAATACCGCAGAGCGAAAAGTGCAAAACTTGAAGAAAACAGCCAGAAGGAAACGGAAGTGGCCACAAGCAGCACATAAAAGGACACGCGCACGGCAACAGTAACAGCAACAGAAACAGCGACAGCGACAAAAACAACAACAACAAACAGGAAGAGAAGAAAGTCCTGCATAGAGGCAGGCAGTCAAGCGTCTGTTGCCACATCCTTAAAGCAGAATCAAGACATGTACGCAGCGCTAATGGACATGAGCCAGACGCTGGCGGCTAGCTGGGCATATGCACCGCTGGAAGCCAGTGGTGCAGCTTCAGGCGCAATGGGACTAAATGTCAGTCAGGTCAGCAATTCCACTCAGTTGGACGGATCAACAACAGAATCATCAGACGGCGTTGTGGGTATTCATAACAACAGCATTGAGGATAATCAAGCATACCAGAATGTCCTGGATCGCCCGGAGACGATTTATATTATATTGGTCTATACACTCATCTTTATTGTTGGGGTACTGGGCAATGGAACACTGGTCATCATATTCTTCAGGCATCGCTCCATGCGCAACATACCCAACACGTAAGTGCTGCACCCTTCTCTCCGCCTCCTTTCACCCTTCCTCCCTACGTAACGTATGCTTATAATCATCTCAGACACTCAATATAAATATTTCTTTTGTTTGGCCGAACGCTGCGTGTTGCCAAAAATAGCTCGAAGCAGCCACTCAACATTCATGGACTGACTTATGGGCGGCATCTCTGATTTTATTGTACCTCCTTATGTATCCAAGTCAGATATTTTCCGTTCGGCTATATTGCTGCCAACATTTGACCAAATTAAAAGTTACAAAAGTAATATGCATAGCATGGAACGAGTGGAGACACAGCAGGAGGTGTCTCTGGTCGAGAATACTAATCAGAACTTGAAAGGGATCAGACTTCAATATTAAATCTAAATTATCTCTTCGGCTGAAAAATCAATCTAAGGCAGCTGAAGTGGGTATAATTGCTAGAAATTCTCAAAAACTTATTTCTGGGCAGCTGAGAGCATAAAGAAGTAGTCTGTCTGTCTCTTAGAGGGCTAGAGCACTGTTGCTACTATTCTACTTTGTTACTGCTGAGGCACAGAATACTTTAATTTAAATAAATCTCATTGCTGAGCTTGAGATTTTACTGAGGATAAGCTCAGTTTTGGGGACAACATGGCTAAGTGTAACTTATCCGATTGTTTAGCCAGAGGGTGTCACTTTTTAGCTTCTTTAAATACTGGTAAGCTGAAAAGATACCAGATTCACGCTCTATGAGCATTTGACATCTGAGCTTAAAACCAAATTGTGGCCAACAGCTGGCGACGTTCTCCGAATGAGCCTTATGGAAATGTTTATTAAGTTGGTAACTTGTAGCAAACTTACAAGCATGAACCGCGCCTTGTGGCTTCTGAATAATTTAAATAAATTGAAATGAAAATTCAATCAAAACTTTTTTAGACAACGACACAAGCAGACACTGACAGGACACGTACACAATTCAAGGAGTGATGAAAAGTGAACATCAGCAGCAGTTTGATAAAAAGCATTTTATAAATGCATTTTGTTGCCTCAAAATGTCAATAAATATTTCTGTTCTGCACTTTTATCCCAGAATAAAGTGCAATTGACAGATAAAATGCTGTCTGCATTCCAGCAGAGGTATTCGATATTTGATGTTAAGCTCCGATTGTCAACATGGCACTCAGAAGTAACTAAAATTTGGGGTAACCCTGGTCCAAGGTCCAAGGTTCATAATTTTTGGAGCATTGATGTCAAAAGTTTTATTGCGCCCGGCGTGTGTCCGACTGTCTAGACAAGCGTCAATTGACATCAGTCAAAACTACCAGTTGTGAGGCCATAATGATGCGCGTTAAGGCCAAGGGCATTATGTCTGTTCCGAAAAGCAATCCAAAGCAATTTGTTAAATAAAAGCAACATTTGCGTTTAAGTACAAACAAATACTTTCGCAATCGCACTCGGATACTGTGTAATATTAAACTTAATACCATTGACAGGGAGGTAAATAACACTTAGGTCTGAAGTTGAGGGTTTGGTCTGTGCCAAGGGCTTGGGTTTGTCTTATAGGCCCAAATCAAGTTACCCACTTAAAAATGTCTAAACACAAAGGAATGCTTTCAGCAAAGTGCGTTTCGAATCGAGTGCTTTCCAGATGAATGCACAAGGGGTACCATGCACAGGATAACCAAGGATCAGATACCAGTATATACTATAACCAATTCCAATTTCAATCCCAGTGCAACCATGCAGCAAATTTGACACGTTTCGCTGTGAGTAAGTTGAGCAATAGAATTTCAGTCAATTTTAAAGAGTACAAAAAACTAAGTCGCATGTTATAAATATTGAATTTTTTTTAAAGGTTTCGATTGGTAAGACAATTCTTTAACCAGACATTTCAATATTGAACTCGCTGCCAGTTTATATAAATATACAATCAGATACGGTTTCCCATTTTTTTCAATAGCTTAAATATAATGTTATCAATCAATTTTTATATGTTCTGACTTGCCTTTTTATCCGTGACTCCGTAAACATTTTTAGGTACATTCTGTCGCTAGCTCTAGCGGATTTGCTGGTGATTGTCGTTTGTGTGCCGGTGACTATAATTGTCTATACCCAGGACAGTTGGCCCTTTGAGCGGAACATGTGCCGCATAACGGAGTTCTTTAAGGATATATCCATTGGCGTGTCGGTGTTTACATTGACAGCTCTCTCCGGGGAAAGGTATTGCGCCATTGTCAATCCGCTGCGAAAGCTGCAGGTGAGCATCCTGAGAAGGCGTCATATGGAATTATAATTTATATTTATTTTTATATTTTTTTTCTACACACATAGACGAAACCGCTGACTGTCTTCACGGCGGTGATTATCTGGGTCTGTGCCATAATGCTGGGAATGCCATCGTTCATTGTATCTGACATTACGAGCCATCCCGTGGCCACGCCCAATGGCACCTCAATCATCAAAGCGTGCTCTCCCTTTCGCTCCAAGATTTATGCAAAGTGAGTAGCCATCCACCAGCCGCCATCCGCCATCAGCCTCTTACCAATCAGTTTACTTTTATTGGCATTTCCTCGCTTCATTCGGTTTTATTTAGTTTTAACTGGATGCCTGAATAATATATGCCTAATGAAGCAGAAATTCATGGTACACATAGTTCAGCTACCCTTGTCTTAGGAACATAGACCTCAAAGCCACCCAGTCTACTCTTTAGCTCATATCATAACTTTTACTTAAGTTTATCTCTATAGGTACGTCTAAGGTCAAGGGGTTACATAACTACTTGGAAAAGTTAAAGTTAAGGTACTTCAGATTTAATCAGTCAAACAATTCTCAAGAACCAAAATTGAAACGTGAACATAATTTGGATAATAAATTACACAGAATTCACTATTAAGACCCAATCTGCATTCTTAAGATAAACTGCCCTCCACGTGGTGCCTCAAGATACTTGGCTATAGCACTCTCGGGTTTTGCTTTTGTGATCCATCCATGTGCCGAGCTGCTTGCCGGGTCATCTTCTTGGCTCATGCTGCTTTGCTCGTTAAGGACATACTCTGGCCATATGCTGCTCTCCACATTCCCATCGCTGATAAGCAACTTAAATTTAATTCTTTTTAATGGTACATTACCCTTGTTTTCCCATGCCAGCTGGTAGCCGGGCCAGTGTCAGCTAGCCTGTTGCCACAAACAACTGGAAATCCTTTCGGGCCGGACAGCGGCAGCTGTTGCCACATAATCTGCCACCAACTCGGTGTGCGCCTCCGCCGTTGCGTTGCTCCGTTGCACGAGTAATTTACACGGATTCAGCCAACTGTTTGCTAATTTATTTTGAAAGCATAAAAACTCTTTTACGAGTACGTGTATAGCCCCCTAGCATGTGTTTAAAAAGTATTAAAAGCCACGAAAATTAGAAAAAAACCAAATGATAATAATTTTTGGTGCCACAGTCTGTTAATCGTATGTCCTGAGACCATTAAAAATAGCTAATTAGGGTATATATTTTTGTAACTTTTCGTAGCCATAAACTGACATATGGCGAAAACTTTGACTCCATAAAGTATAAACTTTTATATGTAAGCGTAATTGTAATTAACAATTGTAGTCGAGTTCCTTCGTATTTGTCCCTTCTCATTTTCAGAAAATTTACGAGCTACAGATGATAATATTCTATGTTTGTCTAGAGAGTTATCATAGAGTTATAGTTATCCATTGATGGAGAAAAACAATTGAGATGAAGAGTATCTTAGAGTCGAGCGTGTATGGCAGATTTGTGACCTTTTTTCTTGACAGTTATTTGTGTAATGAGCCACGCTTCGTAGTATTTTTAATATCTTGTCGCTTCAGGCATTTTAATAGTCTTAGCAATGTTTAAGTTTGTCCTAAATATGCAGATATTTGGCCTAAGTCCGTTTACCAAATTTTTGTTATATGGTAATGTTATCTTCTGACCAATCGTCACGTTATTCTCCAAACCCCGATTTGAAGCACTTATTTAAATTAAATTTTCCGAATTACAAATGAGTTTTATAAATAGATGAACGCTACGCGAATTTAAATCTCCCTTCACGAATTAAGTACTGAACTCTCAATGAAATTGTTTAAGTCAATAAGCCGCGCTGTATCTCCGAGTAACAGTAAATTAATAATTAAAATGCTAATTATCACTTGTCAGGAATTTATTTAAAAGTTAAGTAAGTAAATTAAACGCTTAACAGATTCTCAAGTTTAAATGCAGATTTCCATTATTCCGTTTTGGTTTTTTTTTTAGCAAAGCTTTAAATTTTATTTTTTTTGCAAAAACAAATCTCTGTAAATCACAATCTTAATAAAAAGTTTCCTGAACAGCACAGTTTAAATGAATTAATTCCAGCAACGCACAGAATAATGCTCTTTGTTGACAGTCTTTTCCCCATAGCCAAGAGGTTGACAGATATTTACAGACGGAAAACATTATTACAGCCTCGATAGCTGAACTGGTCGCAGGAGATGGGCAGGGCTTTAATTATTTCCATTAAAACAGTGAAAATAATACCCGTACCTACAAGGCGAAAAGATATATTCGCTTTGTAAAATTCATGTGGGTACTTTTTGCAGATCCGTGCCCTTTTTTTTAGAGATTTTTAAATCTGATAATCCAAAAACAAATCAACGAAATAAAAAGTGGATGTTTAATTTTTAAATCAGATTTTCACCACACAAAAAATGTACCACAAATATTTGAACATTTAAACTCAGTAAGTACTTGTTCAGTTCTGAATGTTTGACTTCAAGATACCCTTACCAGGTCGGGAAAACTTTCTTGGTACCACTGCTGCCTACCCTCCCTCAGCAGCAAGCTGGTTTGTGTCTTGGATATATGTAGATCAAGTTTATCTTTCAAATGGCAACAATTAATCAGTTTTTAAGGGGAAAAAATAGAAAATTTAATATAAGTTTGAACTGCAATTGGACATACTGAATTCTAATAACCATATTTGGTAGTAATTTGCAAATATAAGATACCCATCATCAGGTAAACTCAGACGGGTATATGCAGGTTCTACATATTTGCTCAGTCGATTGGCTTTAAATTCAGACACAAGGATTGCAACGTGATTGACAGAGTATTGACAAACAGATAACCGATGGGCATTGGTTAATTAAAATTCCTTTTCAGTCGTTCAATCAGCTTCACTTGTTACAATTGATCCCTAGTAGTATATTAATAATTACCAATTAGCCGTGCGGAGTTTATAATCTTGCTGAACTTTTTATTTAAGCCTTGTTTTAATATCCAATGAACTTATACTGATACTTTGTGCTTTTCAGATATATGGTAGCTGCCAAGGCATTGATATACTATTTACTGCCGTTGTCCATCATCGGCGTCCTGTACATCATGATGGCCAAGCGTCTCCACATCAGCGCACGGGAAATGCCCGGCGAGCAGCTGAGCATGCAAAGCAGAAGCCAGGCGCGGGCTCGTCGTCATGTGGCCCGCATGGTGGTTGCCTTTGTGGTGGGTGAGTAATCCACAGTTCCAATGCGGGCTGGTCCGAATATGCGGCCAACACAATAGCATACTGATTGCCTCAGCAGTGTTCTTTATTTGCTTCTTTCCATATCATGTTTTCGAGCTGTGGTTCTATTTGAATCCCACAGCAGAGGATGATTTCGATGCATTTTGGCACGTGTTGCGCATCGTGGGATTCTGCACGAGGTAAGCTGCTTAATGGCCCAAAGACAGTGAATTTAATACTATTTTTATATCCTTTTTTCCCTGGAATATCCTTGCAATCCTTACACACAAAACACGGGGGAACAGTGTGTAGAAAATGTGCAAAGTTTGAAGTTCTTACTGCAGTTCTTTTCGCTGCACTGCCTCTAGCGACGTCTTTTGGCGAAATTTTTAATTGAAAGAGATAATCCTTACGTACTTTCCATTACCCAGGTCCCCTTTTTACCCACAGGCTTACTGTGATGACAAAAATACACTTACATTCAGTAGCTAATTTATTTTCTGTAGCATCGCTGTTTTTCTTGGGGCGTCACTTTGGCAGTAAAGTGCAAAAAATAATGTGTCAGCATTTCGGTAACTTAATTTGTGACGTCAGTCCCTTTGGGTGAAAATGCAGAAAAATATATATATATTTGTATTTAAATGTCGAAAGAGTTGGAACTAAATTTAAATAAAATATTCAAGAGACAATTGAATTAAATCGAAATAAATACAAAGACTCATTGACCTTAGCATAGAAAAGGTGTTAAAAAAGTTGAAATTGAATTTTCGAATTTAAATGATTATCACCTATATACAAAATAAAAAATCTAAAAGGTGCTTTAAACGGATATAAACTTGGCGTAAATACCCACAAGTACCAGAAAAATTGTTTATTTAAGCTAATGTAAGAAATTATTCATGATTTCCAGTTAGGAAAAGATTTGAAGTACTATTTTAAATGTATAAGTAATAAGCGAAGAATTATGGTTGCAAATTTTATTTTAGACTGAATCATTTTAGAATATATATCTGCAATTTGTCAGCCATAGAATTACCTTTTTAGTTTTGCCATGGTAATTTTCAAACTATACAAAATATTCGCAATCTGAACCAGTATTGTTCATGCCCAATTACTATGGGGTTAAATACTCGTACTCTTACCATTAGGAAATTGCCACCTGTCTGGACTAACTTTTTGCAATGGCCTTTCAATTTACAGTTTCCTCAATTCGTGCGTTAATCCTGTGGCGCTTTATTGTGTGTCCGGTGTGTTTCGGCAACATTTCAACCGTTATCTCTGCTGCATTTGCGTCAAACGACAGCCGCACCTCAGGCAGCATTCAACCGCAACGGGCGTTATGGACACCAGCGGCACCTCTATGCGTCGCTCCACCTATGTGGGTGCCGCCCATCGAGCCTCTATGCATATGAACAACAACCATGGGGCTGGGTCTGGTGCTCGCGGCAGCAGCTTCCATCGCCAGGACTCAATGGCATTGCAGCACGCTAGCAGCGGAAATGGAAATGGGCACAAAGTAGGCGGTCCATCTGGCGGTATTGGACGCAGCTCCATCATCAATGAGAAAAGGTGAGGTACGCTTATTGTGGAGCTGTTGGAGGAAGGCTCAGTGTCGCAGCATCCAGAAGACCAGCTCTAAACACAAGTCCACTGATCTCACTATATCTGTGTGTGTGTACGCGTATGTGTGTGTCTATGTGTTTGTCTATTGCACTGGCACCAAATTGCACACACAATGGCCCTGCTAATTGGCAGTAATTGTTGTGTACGCTTCCTTTCACCCCCTTGATGGCACTTAGCGCTTATCAATTTGCAGCGTGTGTACACTGTACACTGTACACTGTACACTATACACTGGCCCCGGTATTGACCATGTCTATATAAATTCCAATAGACTTTAAGACCCGAATTGCCCACGAGAGCACTTACTCAATGTGTATATACTTAACTCTGTTATCTTTGGTGTTAAATTGTGTTGGTCTGCTTGTTTTCTACTCTGAAATTGGTGAATGTTTAAGATGGGATCGACTACGTATCGGATACTTGCAGAAGGCATAAGAGATATACAATATGTGTCTGTATAAGTAGAATCTATATTAGTGTAGTTTGTCTGAAAAGCAGGCACTTTGCTTATGTCATATACTCACTAAATTACGGTCTTAAATATTTCCCAATATAATCCAATTCCCAACCAAAGATAAGCTTATTATATTGTTATGAGAAACCAATTAAATGTATTAGTCGTATGAATATTCATAACAAGCGTTAGGCGCAATTCAATGTAAATACATAATTGTAATCAACACTCTATTATCTAATGTGATGTGGTTAATTAAGTCTCAGATTTAAGAAGCACTCAATGTTACTTGTAATTACAAATACTCGTATTCTCCTATATATATATATGTATAATTCTATGTGTATGTGCAATAAATAAGCATTTCAAACATTTGTAATTCCATAATTCGCTTATACTACTCGTATTGTATTTGTTTGTTGTGGCAAAAATATCAATAGCAATAAAGACAATTAGTGTAGCCAATAAGTGCTTAAAGTGTAAATAAATAAATTAATCTCTGATTAGTTTTCGTTGATTTCCAGTATTGAAGTTACTACTTAATAAATAAATACAAAAACAAATAGTTTAGATTTAGTTGATGCAAATTAAAAGCATATTTATCTCAGCTACATAAAATTATGATACTCAAGAAATTAAATAAAATATTCTAGACTTTAGATCAAATTATAACCTCCAATTAAATATCAAATAAACGTTTAGTATGTAAGAGAAATTCCTTAAAAATATCACAGCAAATATAATAAATACACGCAAATATATCTTACAATGTAAATAAAAATAAATTAAGCAAACGGATTTATTTTCAACGCTTATGATGATAAAAAGGTAAGGATGTAAAACTATTTATGAGTGTATTCACACGTTATTCACTGTTTCTGCAGCACCCAAGAATAGAAGAAATTCTATTTTGTTCAACTTGTAAGAATTTAGCAATTAAAATACTCAGTTTTTATTAATATTCACAATTTCAGCTTAATCCAAAGTTACGATGAACGCTACTAAAGGAGGGAACTTTGGGACGTCGTGAATCAAATTTCAGTCAATCTTTAAAGGAAATTATCAATGCATATTATCTAAAGAGTTTTAAATATTTATAAACCGAAAACTTAATGTGCACCTATACAGTTAAGAAAAAATAATAACCATTAACTATATTCCTACTGTGTGAAATGTGAAAAGATTGAAGTAAAAATAAAGTTAATAAAACATAACTCGACTCGAATATTTATTATATTTACAGGAATGTAAGGAACATAGAAATTTCAAACTGTTTTGATTGCAATTATAATATTTGCTGGTAAAAACAATTTTAATTGGGAAAACTAACCAAAAAAGAAAAATCTTGCTCAAACCAGTTGTTAATTGAACGATTTTATCATCAGAAACTAGAGCTGCCATAGTTCAAATATTACAAATTACACAAAAATAGAATACAAAATGTTCAATTTACATTTTGAGAAAGGAAAAACATCCACTAGAGAATTCTGCGAGGCAACTGAAAGAAAATCATGAAAATTCAATACAGTCTGCCATTCACAAAAGGAAAATTGTTGTTGTTCTTGTGAATAGCTGGAAGTTTCATGTAAATTGGTTACACATTGCAGATATTCCAATTGGCATTGGCATAGACCAAGTCAAGCTCACACTTTATCCTCACACATGGACCCAAAATACCAACGCACCTTTCTGCCTACGCAAAAGTTATTGGCATGCAATAAATGTTGGAGTCAAAGTGCCTAATCTCGACGCCTTTCCCCTGCCGTTTCGCCCTCCATCCGCCTGACATGTCTATTGAATGGCCTGGCAGCCAGGTTGACCTATTGGTCATTCACTAAATCAACCCACGCCTGGCAGCTGCACATTGTCTCCGATAAAAGCTTTGTGTTTTGCCCCAAACTTGGTTCATATACCATTTTCGTCCTGTTCGACCTGTTCAAAGTCAGTTTGGCCATAGGTAATGCTAATGCTTATGGTAATATGCGCTGCCAAAAACTGGGTCAAAGTGCACCAGATTTATGTACACAGTCAATACGTGTACCATCTTTATGTAAGTTTACTTATCGAGTCTGCGGTCAACCCACAATTGCTTTGTTTCCTCTCAAATGCAACAGCCACGCTAACCACATATTTCTGTGGTCAATATTGATACCCTCAACACCCACCCCACCCAGAGTACCCCCTTCCCTTTCAGCCATAACCCAGTGTATTTGTCAAATAGCAAATGTCTGCTGCACAATTAGCTAATTTTGGAAGTTGCGGCTTTTGTTATATTTGTTTGGGTCAATTTAGTTACACACTTTGTAGACTGAGGCGTCAGAACTTAATTATCATAAATATGCTTATTTTGTGGTGGTCGTCATTCCAGCTAGGGATGCTTATAGATTTTACTATACAAATAAGTCGATTCCTATTAAATTTAATTATTTTCCTGTTACTTTTACGCTTTTAATACTTAATTTCTAATCCTCAGTTTTTATTTATTGTATTTAATTATAGAAGTAGCAGTTTAATCTATCAAATTTAATCTTAATTTTTGATTCATTGATTGATTCATTAATATAACTTTCTTAAATCAAGTGTTTAAAATATTTATTTAATATACTCGTACATTCCTTTTTCTATGTAAATATAAGAACATAAGAAAGGTTTTTTGATAACAGCATCCACATCCTAACTGGGAGTCTAGATCTTTCGACCAGGTGCATAAATTGCTTTGCTCGAGTACTTACTTGTATATAAAGGTGGAAATTGGTTGGAAAGAAAAGTTTCTTTTAAAAAGTTAGCCAAAAGTTTGAAACAATGAAAAAATTAGATATTTCTTTTTAAAATCTCAGATTCTCATAGTGAGATAAATTGTTTCTTTTTTCGCTTACTTATGTATATAATATTATATTAAATTAAGTAAAACCAACATATATACAAAAGTAACGTATAAAGTCGTCTCAAATTTGTTGACCAAGCGCAAATCAAGTGTTAATACTGCAATGCATATACTATAAGCTGGTACCTGCCCCTCAGGACCAAGCCACAACTTGTAATGGAAACTTTACATATGCAAATGAGCCATGTAAAGTGGCACATGGCGAAGGGAAAGACGTGAAAGGAGAATGAAGATGGAAATAACGAAAGACGGCGAATCGTGACTAGGTTGAAGCAACAATGTGAGATAAGTGCCTGGTCCTTGTTGTGGTCCTGTTGCCTGAGACAAGCATGTGTGTATGTGCGTGGGTGTGTGTGTATAGGTCCTTGAAATATAGATTATAGTAGTGGAAGTATCTATGGTAATCAGATTATCAAGTGCTGAACGTGCCAGCAAATTGGAGCTCGCTCAGGGAAAACTTTCAGCGGCGAGGATCTCAAGTGGCCCCAAAGTGATTTATCACGCTGCATGTTGCTGGGAAAGTTGTGGAAAATCGTAAGGCAAGCCGAAAATAACTAACAATTAGTTCACAGTACACGCCTTTCTAACTATGCAGAGTTGAAATCTCCATGGTCTTATCCTTTATGGGTTCAGGCATTCATAATTTCTCATTATGTATCCATGTCCACTTTTGTCAGTTAGCGGACAGATTCTTATCCGGTTTTACCATTTAATATGTTTGTCTAACACGCAACCAAAGCCGGCCCTGGAGATATCTATTTGCTTTGTCGTCCTTTTATGCTGGGCCAATGTTCAGCTAAGCTCCTCCTGTCTGGCTGCTCTGCCCTGCCTGCTTGCCTGATTACTAGCACTTTGATGGGTCTATCCGTTGCCCAGTGGCGTGTCCTGGTTTGACCACTTTGATTATGTTTCGCTCTGCTTCTCTGCTGCTATGTTAATTGGCGCTACTTGTAAGCTGAGACCCATTGACAGGACCAAAGGCGGACAGGACACATGGCTGAGTTTGTGGCAGTAGGCGGACATCATTCTTGTCTGTTGCACACACGTGTGGTACCACGCTCCACCACAACAAAATACCATAGTGGTCCAGTCTATTCCCGTCTAAGAGCTACAAAATTGTTTTTGACTTTGTTCCGGATTTGCTTGTTGACGTTGATGCTTAAAACAATTTTCTTTTATCTTCTAGATTATTGTTCGCCTCTGATGTTAATGGAGTTATAGTGTTAGCCGCAGGCTGTGCAAATAATTAGAAATAAATGTAATTGAAATTTATTGGCAAATGTTCTTATATTGTCATTGACATTATTCCGCTTTGACATTATTCCGCTTTGACATTATTCCGCTTTGACATTATTCCGCTTTGACATTCAAATTATATAGATTATAATTTAGCGTAGAATTTGATACATGATAATTATCGAGAAAGTCAACCGGCAGTTAGTACGTTGCTAGATTAAAAATTCTCTAAAAATGGGAATAAACAAAATCGCTTCATTGCGGAATTGTTCGAGGCCATAAGATACCCATAATACCAATTTCATTTCAGAATCAGCTCATCAATTTTGTAAATTGGCTTGTGGCTTTGAAGTTAAAGCATTTGAGGCTGGCAGATGAAAATATGTAACATCAAAATTACACTTCTTTAATAAATTCAACATACTTTTATACAGAGTCAAGATATTGAATATTATCCATTTCCTGTCGTATTTATTAGGTACTCAATTGAAATTGTTTAAGGCAGCCCTAGCACAAATTCCTATAAAAGGGGCTAACATATTTTTTTTGTAATTTTATTCAAAGTACTCGAGTAAAGGCTGTGGATAAGGGCAAAATAAATAGAAGGGGACAAACTGACACCAGTTATTGGTAATATTGAAATTTCAGCTTTAGGCTATTTTAAAATTTCAGCTGGGGCTAAGCAATCCATTAAAATCAATCGCCTTAACAATTATGAAAGCAGATTAATCTCTTTAAGTGTCCATTTTCTTTTGCACCAAAGGGCAACTGTGTTAATACTGGTAACTGCTGATAAGAATTTGTGTCTAGTTAGTTTTAAACAATTATTAGGCATCTTTGTAGACTTTGCTGTCCTTTAATTTTCATTTGTATTTATTGCCAGAGCTGCTTCCCACCTGGAAAGGTGCACAGTTAATAGGCTTAGAAGCAACCCTGAGTGGGCTTAAATACAAAGTGCGTTAATTTAATGACAGTTACAATAACACCACCTGTAAAGGGAGGCAACCAAGCACTAAGTGTCACACGGCCATTGCAAACAATTTACTACACTTTCACCGCCGGCATACAGTGGTAAACATAAGTCTGTTTATCTTTGAATTTTCTCTCAAGTATGCACTCAGACTTGGTTAACGACACTCACAAAGCATAAACATAAATTTATTTCCATAGTCATTCGAATACATTTGAAACAACCTTCGTGTATCAGGATAAATACACATAAGTTTATTATTTCATTATTTCAGAGATAAAATTAGAATTCGAGTCAGTATACTAAGGATAAAGAATAAGAAAATAATAATAAGATTATTTTTTAGGTAAAATCATAACAACAATATAAAGTCATAATATTTAAATAAAGATTTTTAAGGATCACTTGGTACATGAGTTCCAGGGATGTCGAATGAGATCTCTGATTGGTGACCGAATTCCGTGTATTAAAAATACCCGGAGAGACTAGCATCTCATCTAAATCGACTTGCTAGACGACAGCGCAATTGTTGACTTAATACACAAATCCTTTAACCCCTATAATATTACTAGACTTTAAATGCTAAGTAATATATTACCCTAGTTTATCTAGTCATAGTTCATTCTTAGTTGAATCTCACATAAGCTTAAGTTGCCTGAGTAAGATAAAAATCTTTAAATATTATATTCATATTAAAGATTGTAGTCGAATTAATTTTTAGATTGTTTTTCAGCATTTCCATTTGAACATTTAAATTAAATTTTATACGATATTTTTTTTGAGCAACTGTAAGCGTTCATTAAGGTGTTTACCTGGAATCTACCGCCCACTAAATAGAAGCAGAAACAGGAGCAAAACGAAAACGCAATTAGTTAAAGGCAATTGACAGTCCTGCCATTATCGGTTTATTAAGCACTAATGTGATTTCCGTGGAAAACCCCCGGGTGGTACTCAATCTGTATAAACAAGATGGACAAGCGGCAAATTGAAAACAAATTAAAAGCATTGTGCCAGAGCGTGGCGCTCACTTGAGAAGGAAGTGGCTGAGTTTTTGGCACCGAACCATCAATAGGTTTATTTATTTTCATATGCACATTTACCCAAAAGACTTTTAATGTTTCGCGACCCTTTTGGGAGCTGCTTGCCAGGGCTCTTCAAGTTCCATTTGATATTTCAGTAGAGCAGAAAACCATTAAAAATCAATTGGCCCAAAAATGCAAAGTGCCCCACATACGAGAAAACGTATGGCTAACATTTCCACTGAGCTGTTGGTTCACAAATAAGAAAAGAGAAAAAGCAAATTCAAGGTCCGCCTACACCAAATAAACAAAAGTATTTTGTCTTCAGCTTTGTATTCCGCTAAATTGACTTTCAACTTTACGCAAATGGCCAAAAAACTACTGCCACCCTACCCGAAATGGTTTTCCAATTTTATATACCCTTCTAAAAGGCTAGGGTAACTTTTACCCTAATTTTGCATATGAAAACACATCAGCAGATTTAAGACTTGGATTGGTCATTGAAACTGACAAACGAGTTTCACTTGAGCGGAAAATATCAATATTAAAATAAATAATTATAGAAATTGAACACATTTCAGACTGAAAACCTTTCTTAGTGCAATAGAGTTATACATGAGATTTATCAATTCTCATTTATAGATATAGAATGAAGCATTTTAGTTTCGGCTTTTAAGTTTTTGCATCTTGTTTTTTGGCCACAATTTCGCTGACTCAACGCAGTCTACGAATCTCCAGGATCGACTCGCCGTTTGCTCTTTTGGAATCTTTGGCGCGGCTGTTTCCGTCCTGTTTTTCTTTTTATTTTCCACATATTCCGATTACCATTGAGAGCTGCCGCTTCACATGCTCCGGAAAAGAGTTTTTTTTTCCACTTGGACCACTGCCCAGATAAAAAAGATGGCAATCGTAAAGTGCCACCAAGAGATGGGATTGTAAGTGTCCGGGTGGAGTACAGAAGAGGCACAGTGAATTATTTGCTTTATTTTACGATTATGGCACTGTCTTTGGCCCATAATAAGGAGGCCCGGCTCGTTGTGGCTTTCACATTTCAATGTGTATGCAAATATTCGATTTGTATGACATTGGCATTCGCCTTTTTTATGCACGAACAGCTGATGTTGATGGCGCCGATAGCGTTGTAAGACATCTTCAAGTGCTGTCCAAACACAATACCGAAGGAGACTGTTATTGTCTAGACCCAACTGGGCTGATTTGATTGATATATGCCTGATTGTCAGCTGACATTTGTTAGCTTATCATTACGAGCAATGATCCAAGAATATTTAACTCAATTGCCGACATGACACCAGGATAATATTTATTTTACTTTCGACAAAGACTTCAATAAAAGAAATGAACATGTCATCATGAGATTGTATTAAGTTCTCTTAGTTAGAAGTCTTACTAAGCTTAAACATCAGCTTTTTGATATAAGATATATACAATTTGAACTCAAAGTAGTTTTAAAGTGCAAAGCAAACTTCTGTTTTTTGTGGCTTGGAGAGTAAACGCAATTAAACATTGAATCCATTTATTATTTACTTAAGTCTACTTGACTTTCATAATTAATCAAATGTCTGGCTAACAAAACTATTTGGCAAAATTTACTAATAATAATTAAAATTGCAACTTGATATTACAAATTCCTCGCTCTGCATTCACATTTGCTTCAAATGGTAATGCAAAGTTTCTAACTGTCAAATCTTTGTTGCAAGCATTTGGTGGCAACACCCCGGGACTCACCCATATTTCCAACGCACCTCATCCAGCGGTTCCGTTCAACTTTCGAAGCGCGAATTATTTTATTCAAATAAAAGTTTTCTGGCGCGCTGGCAAAACTAAAAGCTGCTATGATAAACGAGAACGATCATAAGTTAAGTGTGCCCAACATGGGGATACTCTTTACTTTGGTAAAAAAATAATTTTTGTTTATGTTAAGTAGCTCCTTCGACGATATTCTGGGCTCTAATAGCCTGTAATAATACAACCAATATAATAATTTAAGTCTACAAGGTGGGTGTCGGGTTAAGTTCGTATGTTGCTTAAGTTTACCTTGTTTACTCAGACGGACATTACGTTTTATAGAATTTATTGGTATATTGATTTATATGGAGATCTTTTCTTGCCCTGTTACATGCTCTTGCACAAATTTATTAAACTTGGTTTTTTACACATTTTATGGCTGCATGGAATAAAAAGTTTTACTTACTTTATTTTCATTTTCGACGGATTCTAAGCGTTTCTAAGACTAACGATACCTAATAGCTAACGGCGGCTAAGACTTATTGCCCTTGGGTTATTTTTGGGGGAGAAAGCGGAAAAGAACTTTTCGGCTAAATATTAGCTACCAGAAAGGTTGCTCGGCGCCTCATTTCAATCAGCGAAACTCAAAGTCGACGTTGAAATGATTTTGTGCTTATCAGACCCAAAAATTGTACAAATTGCTTGGCAGTTTGTGCTGATTATACAGGGATAATATAGTAAATATATATGTGTGTGTGTGTGTGTGTGAGATTGTATGTGAATGTGTAAGGTTGAAAGTGTGTTTCTGACTTTTCCATATCACACTTTTATATTTGAAGCCACACGCGCGCGTTTTTCTTCGAGATAAAAAGGGCAGAGAAAAACGTTGAAGACATTTCGTTGGCTGCTGCCAGCGTTAAATTTTCTTTCTGGTTTTTCCATTTCTCTTTTAGTTGGCAAGGAATTAAAAGTTGCTCCTGCTGCGTAGTTGATGCTTAAGCTCTTGCTAGATTGTGGGGCAGGTTCTTAACTTGTTTTTTACGGGAGCTCATTTGTGTGCTTTGGTTTTTAATTGTGTTTATTAGCATAAAATAATTCAGCTTAACGCTTTCGACTGAAGCCAAAGAGCCCATAGAACTCACATTTAATTAAAATTCAATCTCAGCTGTCTTCAAATGTGACAACACCAGTATTTAATAAAGTCAACAACTAATTCCTTATACTTGTAAATGCTCGTAAACTACTCTCTTAACTCACTACATTCCACAAGCTGCAAGTTTTCTCCTTTTAGAGAAAATTGTTTTTCCAGCTTTTACCATAGTTTGGCTTCTGACTGCCTGGAGGATGTCGCTGTCCGCACAAGTTCTGATTTTTATTGCTATTGCTTAAGAGCTGAAGATTTGTAAGAGACAACTTCTGGCCCCAGGAACTATAAATGTGCACTGAAGGGAGTTCAATAGTTGTCCAGTTGTCCACTTGTCCACTTGTCCAGGCACAGGGAATGCTAAGGAAAGTGGATTGCACATGGACACACAGTTGGTCTGTTATAGAAGTGCACTTTTAACTCAAGTTGCTCAAGTGGAATTATTGTGTTAAGCTTCGTTCCGGCAATGGGAATGGCCGGTAATAGAATCTAAGAACAACAACCAGTGAAATTTCACATAAGTTAGACCTAAAGTTTGTTAGTTAGTTCTCACTTTGAGATAGATATCTCAGTTTCAAGTCCTTCTACGTGTTGCCAGCACTTTTTCCTTGATTTATGACCAGTGGAATTTAACTCTATTTTTTCAATTTTTGTAGACTATAACTTTTATTTAAGTAGTTCCCTCGAAACTTTAATAATTATTTTCACAGAAAATCAATAAAGATGTCTCCACAAATTCTATATTCTTAACTCCCCACCAGTTACTACAGTTTAACTAATGTGCTACATGAAAGAAAACTTGTCGAAACAGAAGAAATTAACAAAAACAATTAGTTCAATATTAACAATAAAACTTGGAAATAGTCATTAGACATTAAGGACTTATGTCCAGTTCTGGCCTGTCCGCGCCTATAAAAGTGTGCGCCATGTGTGGTCAACAACATCAGAACACACAAAATGGCCAACAACGTCAAGTGGACACCTAAAAGGAGCTCCACCGCGAGTAGACGACAGAGACTGCTCCAACATTGGAGATGTTGCCCGCTGCGGATGGCTATTTCTGACACCTTCTGGGAATATACAGAGCGCACCAAAGTAAGCGGTATGTGGTTGTTACGTCGGAATCGCACACACGGCTTGTCCAGGTGGGTTGAGCAAGGAATAGAGAAAGTTACGAATAGTTAACCGACTATCGGTGGTTTCTATACAGATTCATCTGGGCCTCGGTGTTGTTGCAGCTACTGTTGCTCAGCATTTATCTGACTCTGCTGCTTTGGCTAAAGTTCTACTCATATCCCATATTAAACACCATATCCAATGATCTCTCCATTACGGATGTGGCTTTTCCCGGCGTGACCGTGTGTAGTCCCAAGGTTGTCAATATGGAACGCGTCCAACGCTTCGTTCGAACGCTGTAAGTTTAATCATAATCCAATTATTACATAAACCACGAATTTAATTATATTCATAGCGAGATACCAGCGGAATATGACTTAGCCGATGTGGCAGCGGGCTTTGAGTTTCTGAACGCATTCACGGATCAGAGCTTTGTGCCACCGACTCATGATAGTTACAAAATCACGGACTCAGTTCTGCGCCTGAACAATGTATCCATTTGGGAGGCTGCAATGGCTGTTAGTCCAGGTTGCGCGGATTTTGTCAAGCGCTGCTTTTGGGGCTATTCGGAATTTCCGTGCAATTTGACCCACGAGTATTTGTCATTCATACCCACAACTGCGTTCCTGGGGCCTTGCTGCTCCTTCAATTACAATCCACGGAATTCCAGCTTTGTGCCATTTTCGTCCAACATTTTTGGCATGGATGGTGGCCTCACTGTCATTGGGACCGAGGGCTCTGAGCGCAATCTAAGCACCGGTCTTGTTGTGCTTGTTCACCATCCTATGGACTTTGTGACGGAAACTGCTGCTTTGGTCACAATTACTGCAAGATCTGAGAGCTTTGTGGAGGTCTCACCCACTGTGCAAACTTCCTCAAAGGAGGTGCTAGAGTTATCCGAGAGCAAACGTGATTGCCTTATTTCGGATGATCTTCAACTACGCAACTACCGTCAGGCAGCCTGTCTCTTAGCCTGCCAGACGGAGGCTATTGGCAAATATTGCGGATGCCATCCCTACCTACTGCCAAATGTGAATAAGAAATTCAAGGAGTGCAATTTAAGTGATACCTTCTGCTATTCTGATAACTATGGTGAGTGGAAGAAATTCCTTGACAAAGTGTTCAGATATTTATGTTTTTCAATGTCATTGTCATTGGAATGTCGCGTCCTTGGACTACTTTCATACAAATATTTATTGTGTCCTCTTTGCCTTGGTTCTTGTTTGCTCCTTTTACATAATTTATAATTTTTTTTAATATTCAAACTCCGTGCCCCTACTCATAAGTGTTCTCTGACAGACATGAACACTTGACCTTATTGGTACCTGTTACGCGACGACTAATACTTTTAAATAGAGTTGGGACGTCTGAAGACCTCTGCATTGTATTCTGGGTTTTTAATATGGATACCAAAAGGTGACTCCAGTAATGATTTAAATAATAAAAGTCATCCTTTAATATCGATGTCCTGGATAAGTCCAGAATTTAGATGGTGGACATATTTATCGTATAATCAGTTTTTTGTAAACAAGTTTTTTGAAGTTATATAATATTTAATTTACTATATCTGTTCTCAGATAGTTATAAAAGTGTACGCTGTGATCAATGCCTGCCAAATTGTTACGATGTTACCTACTCTACATTATCCTACAAGACGGATCTCAATTTACATCAGTTCTCTTTAAGTAACTTTTAGTAAGTACCAGCTAATCTGGCTATAAGATTAAATACTTAAATTTCGGCTTATAGCACATCAGACCTGAAGAATGACAGCTTCATACTACGCGTCTATTTGGCCAAGCAGGTGGTTCCAGTGATACGAAAAGTAACTGTCATGTCCTGGATAGGATTGCTTTGTAAGTTCTCGACTTATTCAAATTAGCTAGCTTATATTATATGTTTATTATTTGCAGCTGACTTGGGTGGCATTTTCAATCTATGTCTGGGTCTGAGCATGGTATCCATTGTGGAATTTTTTTACTACTGCACATTTCGCTTATATAAAAATTACCAATTACAAAAGGCACTGAGTCTAAAGCAAGCATGGAAATAGTATACATACTTATATATATATATATATATATATATATATATATGTAATTTTAAAATTAACTACTTTCATCAGCTGTGAATTATAACGGTGTGTTTTATTGTTTTTTCTTTTTTGCTTTTAACGTTTGTTTAGGTCCTTTCCGCTTAATGGATAGCGGGTTCTGTTGCTTCTCCGTCGCTTCATCGTCACTGTCACTGTGTTTATTGGGGAATTTATTAACTCTTCAGGTTTGACAGGAAAATATTTTACAATTACTTACCCCACTGTGGGCATCTGATCAAACATATCCTCATATTCGGCATCCAATGGAGTTGCTTTGGGCTCTGGCTTTTTCTTGGTATTTTGAATTTCTACTTCCTCGTCTGCCTCTTCCTCTTCTTCATCATCTCTGGGTGGTTGTTGCTGCTCTGTCAGCTGCCTCAACAGCACTTTGGTAGCCTTCGATTTTACATAGCACTGATACAGCAGCACCGTTGAATTGGCCTCATGTACGCGTACATATCGATCCAAGGAAGCTGAGCTTAGGTATTTGCCCGTTTCATCCAAGTACAAGTCGCTGATGCCACCCGTAAATCCTTTGTAGGTGTGTACATGCGTTTTCATACGGCGCGTGTCGTAAGCCTGAAAAATGAACTTATCAATAAAATTAACTAGCCCATGAGCTTATCTGCCACTTTACCTTCAAGGCACCCATGGTGGTACCTGTGTATATGTAGTTGCCGTGAGCCACCAGCGCCGCAAAGCTCATTCCGTGTTCTTCGCTTGCAAAATGCGTAACTGGACGCCTTTGTTTGCGTGTGTCATAAAGCCGCACATAGCCTTGGCGGGAACAAGTAGCCAACACGCTAGGACCATCCACAAAGCCAATGTCGCTGTCCCACACAGGTACTTCAAGCTGCAAATAGTCGTTTGGCAAATTCTTGGAGCTAAAGATTTGCTTGCCATCGGCGCTTAGATCATAGATCTTCAAATTGTTTTGTCGTGCCTTGCCACCAGTGGCTATAATGTGTGTGGCTGTTGTGCATTGACGCAGATGATCCATTTGATCGCCCGTGTTGATAATAACGGGTTCAACCGTTGATTCCTCATCCACGTTTTCCACAGCGTCAAGTGATAAGGTCTGTATCTGTCCATTACCAATGCCTGCCACTAAATTGTCTTTATAGCGCGCCAGGCCTACTATAGGCGCAGCACTGTAGTTCACGGTACGCGTGGTGACACCTCCGCTAATACCAAGCGAATGGATTTCGGCAGCATTTTTAGCCCGACCGAGTAGAATTTCCGTTTGCGCTTCATTGCCAAAAGCCAAGGCTGTGACGCGTGATTCTTTGTCCAGGGCACTCACCGCCACAAGATTAGACTGCGAGTGCGGATTCTTCTCCGCACTGGGAAGCAAATCTATAATACATATGGACAAATGTGAAATGATGACCACCATCAGGTAACCGTGTGGTTTGTCTTACGTTTAAAGGAGCCAGTGTGTGTGCCCACAAACAATTCATGCTTGGCTGTATAATTTGCATGTTTTAGATTCGCCGTAGTCCACTTCATGTTGTTAAAACGCCGCTTAAATTGATTTCTAGACAATTAACACGACGCGACGAACATGCAAAACAAATGCAACACGTGCAGCGACTAATGTGTGCGAGCGAGATAACTCTATATACATATACAAGTCTGCTTCTAGTGCAGTGTTGTAAAACGATAGTAAGAAAGGGCCTAGAGATGTGCGATATATCTCAGCGCAACAGCTGACGGGTTTCTGATTTCAAAACAAAACAGGCTCGAACTCTGCGATTTTTGTAATTTGCAGATTTATTAATAATATGTCGCTCACAAAAGTCTACGATGCGGCCACTGTGTTTAAGCATTTAAATGGCATCATAAATGTGTACAAGCCGGCTGGAATGAAAGTCAAGCATGTTCGGAACGCTATTCTGAGTAACATCTGCAAAGGTGCGTATAAAAAACTGAGTGCTATAGGAGCTTCTTGGAATAAACCTACAATTGATTAGGGCTGAATGAGCTGGAGGTGAGAGAACCACGAAAATTGCCGAAGGATAGAGTGCTGCTGGGCACTGGAACTGCCGCAGACAGTGTGCTGCACAAAATCGCATCCGATACAGATTTGTCGGATCACATTCTAGCCACAGGTCCACGTTATATACCGGGTGATATTCGGTGCGCAACTGTTGCCACCCTGGGTGATCACACAAGTGGCGTTTTATGTAAGTATTGCTGCATGTTTCGAGTAATGTTTATAAATTTCCATTTTAATCTGTTTCAATTTATTCAGTGTTTGGCCTTAACAAGGGATTGAGCCAGTCAATCCGCATACAGCGAAATCGGCCAGTGCGCGTATATCACATAACCGCACGCATGGGCACCGCTACGGAAAGCCACCTGCCTCGCTCCCGGGTAACGGTGCGGTCCAATCATCGACATGTGTCAGCAGACCGCATTAGTGGCCTGGCCGCCTCAATGCAGGCCTCACACCAACGTAAAATGTATGAACTTTGTGGCGTTGATCTGCAGACCCAAGCTGCCTACGAACTGGCATGTAAAGGACTACTTCGACCTGTCGACAACAGCCAGCCAATCATTTATGGCATCAAACTGATACACTTTGAGCGGCCACATTTTACACTCGAGCTGCACACTATCAACGAGAGCGAGGACTATTTGGCCACATTGGTGCATGATATGGCTATAGAGCTGCGAACGGTCGCGCACTGCTCGCAACTGCGTTGCATAAGACACGCCCACTTTGATGTAACAGACAGTTTGCTGCGACATGCCTGGCACCTGCCGGGTATCGTGAAGAATCTGAGGCAACAGCGAGAGGTTCTAGAAGCGCATCCTCAGCTTTTGGAGCAGCAGCGTGTAGAGTTACATGCAAGTTCATGATTGATTGATTTGTATAATCAACTTTCAATTGAATTTTTTTGTTTTGAGTGCATAGAATTATTGTTATCTAAAATGTATTTGTTATATATTAAATTTGTAGCTTAAACTGATGTCTGTCTGTGGCTGTTTGCCAATATAAATTTGTCAAGCTCGAAAACATCTTGCTGCAGCTTATCGTGCAGTTTTTTGCCGGCCACAGAATCTTGAACCTTTTCTAACACCTCCTGGGCCTCGGAAAAACGTGATCGAGCCTGTTCTAGATGTGAAGTAGCTTCTGCTGGCAGCCGGCGTGCCTGTTCCTGCAACGTGTGTGCAATCTCAATTAAAATAACACTGACATAAATGGCCAGCTTAATGCTGTGCGGATCAAGACGGTGGCAAACATCGTACAGCTCTTGGCACAGACGTAGCTTGCGGCCAAGCTGAAGATCGCTAAGCGTGTTCAGCTCCAGGCCCGACTCATGGCCGTAGAGCTGGATAAGCGTGTGCTTTAAATTGAACATATGAAAGTGATTAGGATGCAGCAGCTGTGACAGCCGCGCCAGCAACAATTCCACTTGACTGGCCGTTGGCCGTCCGGCTAGAAGCCTTTCTACCTCTTCGGTCATATGCGTCTGTACTTCGGATACATAGGCGGCATCCACCAACATGGGACATGTGTCGCACTTCCACTGAGTGTCCTCTTTAAGTGGATCTTGCGGCAACTGCACACCCAC
Organism: Hirtodrosophila trivittata; assembly: GCA_035045065.1. Lineage (NCBI taxonomy): Eukaryota > Metazoa > Arthropoda > Insecta > Diptera > Drosophilidae > Hirtodrosophila > Hirtodrosophila trivittata. Next base: position 1,572,496 of record JAWNNK010000868.1, read on the forward strand.
ACAGGATTTGGACACATCGCCGAGGCAACGCATGGCACTCACGTAGCTTCCATACTCGGTGGGATCTTGGCAACGTGGGCAGCGGCAACTGAAGTGCTTGGTCATGCGCAGATGGTGCTGGCGCATCTGTGTGCCCCACAAAATGTTGGTGTATGTAATCTTCAGATGGTCACCCTTCTTAATATCGCATCCTGCGCGCACCGCAATACGCTGCGTGGCAGCATCAAACTGAAAGTAGCAATTGGGCTGACAAGCATGCTCCATCATACAGGCCTGCCGAAAAAGTCCGCTCAGTTCCACGCCCGTAGCTAGCTCGATAACCATGTAATTAGTCTCAATAATACCGCACAAACGATGCAGTACTTCCGGTCCGTAGTCGGATAGCAAGCCCTTGCTTTGCTTGCCAGTCTGCTTAATGCGTTGCAGGAACCGCTGTTCTAGGTAACTAACAATTCGTTGCTCCGCTTCCTGCTGCAATTCAGTGCCTTTACGCTCTTCTTGATGCGACTGCATCTCCAACAACTCCGTCCAACGCTCCGGCTTCTGTCGCTGCAGCAACAGGCACTTGAGCACCAGAAGTGCATCATGTCTATAATAGTCATGCAGCGCTCGTGTATCTGATCTGGCTGCGGGTGCACTGCCCAGGCTGAGTATGCTGCACTCCAGCTGCTCGTGCCCGCAGCCATTGCTACACACTGGCCAATGACAGCTGTAAGAATAACAAAGATTAATCTATAATCCAGCTTTTAACTAAGTGAAAGATAAAATATTCTTAGGTTAGAAACATTTTAACGAACTGAAATCTTTGTATAGGAAACATATGTCATCCCCGATCAGTTTCCGCTGTCAGCTACTCACCTACGGCACTGATGTTTGCCCAGGCGGCAGGGTGTGTAGCACCCGACACAAGGCACAATAATGGCAGACTTTTCGGCCTCAGCTAGATACCATTTGGGACCTACGACAAGCGGCTCTTCGACGAATATAATCTGCTTGGCCTTTAGATCCTGTGTTGCCACCAGGTAACGTCCCAGCTCATCATCTTGCTGCTCCCGGTAGGGCTTACAGCAGCGCTTATGCTTTGGCCAGTGCTCCTTCTGGTGATCCCCATTGCAGTAGCGCACCATTTTGCACCGGGTGCAGGTAAGGGTCGCAGCCACGCCGCAAACTGCACAATCCTGACTCAAAATTGTCATCGCAATGATAATTTGACGACTGCCCAACTCGAACTGATGTTACGTTGGCAGCGAAAATTCGTCTTTATTTAGGTTTCGTTGTTTATTTTTAGCACGCTTTTCCAAACATTTTCCTCAGCCCATTCGAAAAATACAACGTTCGCTCATGTTCTCATTTGAAAATGAAATGAAAAATTCTCTGTTTTGAAATCGTGTGAAGAGCACAAGAGAGATTCCACACTCCGAACTACCTCGGAGTAGATAGAATAGATTAAATATAATTTATAATTCTCGAATTAAAAATACCTTGCATATCTCTTGGCTGTTATGTCAGTTATAAGCTCAGAAATAGGTTAAGTAGTGAATGAGATGCAACCCGTAGTGACACGTTGGGGTAGAAAGTACTGAAAGTGAAAAGCGTATTGAATAATCTGGGCGTAGTTTATGTTAATTTGGGTTTCGTAGGTTCCATGAATTAAAATCATTAATATTAATGGCAGTCAATCAAATGCATCCCTGTCACCCAGTGCAATGCTCTCTATAAAAGGCCTTAAAAAATTCGCTCAGTTTACAGTCAAGCGCCGAAACTGAAACTGAAACCGAAACACCTGAGCTCTGATAATTGTGCCGCAAGCAATTTATTTATTTATTTTGTTTCTTATAGAATCGACAGCATGGAGTCCGATATGCAAAAATTTTATAAAAATAAAAAACTTTTTATTACGGGTGGCAGTGGATTTTTGGGCAAGGGTATGTAAAACATAAATAAACAATAAATTGTCGTTTGCAAAATTAAAGAAATCACAGCAAATTGAACTTTAACTTAAAAATTTATTATCAAAGACATACTATAACTATATCCAAATATATATACATATATGAAAACTTAATACATATACGATTACCAAATACATATACAATATCCAAATACATATACTTTCGTATATATACCGTATATATATCGTATATATATGCATTGTTTTAGACTAGAATTATTCAGCTTGTGCTTGCATAAATTTTGCAAAATAATTTTTTTTTTCTAATTCGGAGCTAAGTATGAATTAACAAGTAAGATTAAGGTCTCCTGAATTTGCTTGTCTTTTAGTGATTATTGAGAAGTTACTGCGTGCAACGGATGTGAATCGAATCTATGTACTTATGAGGCCCAAACGTGGCATGAATATACAGGAGCGTGTTGACATATGGAAAAGTGATCCCGTGAGTATGGAGATTGATTCATGCTAACTAGACCTATGGTATATGATTTGTTTAGTTGTTTGAAACTCTTTTTAAATCCAAACCCAATTCGTTGGAGCGAGTTGTAGCCATAAGCGGTAATTGCACGGAACCTGAGTTAGGCATAAGCTTGGCGGATCGAAAGCTGCTCATAGATGAGGTGGAGCTTGTGATTCATAGTGCCGCCACGGTGAACTTCACAGAACCGTTGCATGTGGCGCTGGACACCAACACGCGTGCCACCCGGCTTATGTTGCAGTTGTCCAAGCAAATGCGTCGCCTCGTGGCATTCGTGCACGTTTCCACTGCTTTTTCCAACTGCGTAATCTATCACATTACGGAGCGCTTCTATCCGGAGCACTTGACCTGTAGCGCAGATCAGGTATTAGCACTAAGAGAGCAGTTGAAAAGCGATCTATTGGACAACATGGCGCCAGCGCTAATGGACAACTTTCCCAATACATACACCTATACGAAGGCTCTTGCGGAGCAAGTGTGCCAAACGGAGGCCGGCAATATGCCGATTTGTATATTCCGTCCAAGCTCTAGTAGGTGGTTTCATTTAATCTCTTCTGACCATTTTGAAATCCTACCTTATAATTTATTTGATAGTTATTGCGACAAACAAGGAGCCCGTTTCTGGTTGGATAGACAACATCTACGGACCTATTGCACTTATCTACGGTGTCTCATTTGGTGTATTACGTGTCGCACCCCTCACTGTGAACGCCCCACTCAATGTTGTCCCTGTGGACAGTTGTGCTAACGTGGTCCTAACCTGTGCATGGCATACAGCTGTTCAGGCTGCTCAGCGCAAGCAACAGAATATCGCATCACCTCCGCCAATCTACAACTACGTTCCCAGCGAGCAGAATATGCTAAAGAATTCGGATATGATTACGGCCGTAGAGAAGTGTAGGTACAACTACCCATTGACCCAAGCGATATGGTACCCTTTTTTGCATTGCGTAACCATACCTTGGGTATTTAAACTGGCCACCATCTTTTATCATCTACTGCCCGGATATTGCATGGATCTGGTGTTACGCTTGCGTGGAAAAAAGCCGCGCTTGATGAAAGTGTACAGTAAGATACACAAGAACCTTGATGTGCTGCATCATTTTTTGGTCAGCAGTTGGACATTTGAGATGCCCAACACTGAGCGCCTCTGGGACTGCATGTCCCCTGCTGACCAACAGCTATTTGATTTTGACATGAAATCCCTCGATTGGGTCAGTTACTTTGAACGCGCATTGTTCGGCATGAGATTTTATTTGGCCAAGGAGGAACCCACCGAAGAGTCTATACAGCTAGGTCGTAAAATTGCAAAGCGGTACGTTGCTATTAGAAATAATATTACAACTGGATCTTAACTGAAAACTATGAACTTTCTTTCTTTAAAGGTACACCATACTTCATAGGTTATTGCAGTTTGCACTTTGCTGCGGTGCTGCCCTCATTGTAAGATGGCTAATACGCTTGTTTATATAAGTTTAAACGTTATACATGCATCGGTTGCTAAACGATTATTTCGGATTCGAGATAATGTTTTGCTACGGTTACGATTTACACCGGTTAATGGTTTCGGCTACGATTTAATAAAAAAAAATCATAAAACACGAGATTTAACATCCATTTCCTGCTTTGCGATAGTTGCGACAATTTGTTTTTATTTATTTATTTACTTCTTTAATGTAAAAAGATTAAAGTAGAATTAACATAACTTACATTAAATAAAATTGAAATTATTAAATTTAAACTGCAATTGAGAATTTAATATTTTGAACTTTAAATTTTAAATTAATGTCAAAGTCTGTGGTGTACATGATCAAACAATTGCTGCGAGGATTGGGAAAAACCTAGAAAAACCAAATCAAATCAGTAAGATTGGTAAAGCTATTAGTTTTAGTTACTACGTGCTAAAAAGTTAAGAATTTGGTTTTATATAGTTTGAAAAGAGGACTCTGACTCGAAAAACTCTGTTATAGTAACACAGAGCACTCGAAAAGGTTCATGCAGAGAGTAGCTAGCAGTACAAATACTTAGAGAAGTAATACTTAGTGAAGTTACGAGTAGGTCTCGAAAAGTTAATTTGGCTTAGTAAAAAATATGAGTCAATTTCGCAAATTATTAATTTATGTAAGAATAAAACTACCAGCATCAAGCGACGATTAATTAGAGAAGATAGGTTAATTAGTAATAATAGTCTGAATGCAAGCCGGTAACTGGAACCCAGTTAAAGCCACGAAGAGCAAAAGGAAGGAACTTTTTCTGTACAGTTTCAATTCTGTCCTGGTGTACCTAATATTGTGGAGACCTCACGCACTCCAGAATGGGCCGAACAAAAGAAGTACAGACAGGGGCGGATTTAAGCGAAGGCAAAGCAGGCGGTAGCTTGCTCGTAAACGTCAAGTAGCTGCTCCTAGGGCGCCAAGTGATTGTGCATTAGAAAGGTCGAATGAGATTTTGCCTGCATCTTAAACTCTTAAACTCTCTCTCTCTTAAGGGAAAGCCGGTCAAGCATGTAATTAAATGTCTGTGTGTGAGGTGTACTTCTATAGAATGCCATAACTTTATACTTAGAGCAATTCAGAGCCAACAAGTTGCATTTTCACCAAGCAAAAACAAATCAAGCTCTGTTTGTAATAAATAAGAAGAGATGTTGTCATTATATGTTAAGCACAAGTTCACATCATCGGCGTACATTAATACATAGGAATGAGGGAAAATAGACTTTATATAGTTAATAAATAGATTTAAAGTAAAGGACTACCCTGTGGTACATCAGCGGTAACAAAAACGGGCTTAGAAAGGGAGGTTTTAAAAAGAACTTTTTGAGTTCTAGAAGTAAGGTATTCGGAGATCCACATTAGAAGGACAATCCTAAGTTTTTGAAGTGGTTAACACAGTTAATGGCCTTGCTGAAATCTGTGTAAATTATATCAGTCTGCTTTTTGTTGTGAAAACCTTTGATAACAAGGGAGCTAAGTAAGTTAGTGATAGTAGACCTTGATTTCATAAAACCATATTTCATAAAACCATGAAGTAATAGAGCTACATAAGTGTTGAGATGTCAGTTTCTCAAACACCTTAGGAATCGCGGATAATTTGGAAATCCTCCTATAGTTTTTAACATCGGACTTTGAATCAGGCTCGGTGCATGTTTTGAGGTTCACGCAGCTACCGTGGTTTTTTTTTCCAGAAAAATTGACTGAAATTTATTCATAATATTAGCAATTCAATTTTAAATTTTTTTCAACGTGACTAATTTACAGTTTTGCGGTCAAAAACAAATTAGTGTTAAGTCAATGAATATACAAAAGCTACGTAAATTATAAAAAAAAAATTACTATGATGCAACAATCGAAACATGCTATACTATTGTATGTTGCAGGTGCAAGAATTGAAAATCGACTACAGTACCTTACTATAAGTACTAAAACGAATATTAACGAATATGATATTATATATATCTGAATCTTATCCGAACGAAGACTTCAGGCAGAAATAAAGATAGAGTATAAGAATAAGCAAAAAATATGTATTTATTATTTTATGTATACGAGTATATAAGTTTAAAAGCTGACAATACATTATTTACCTACAACACCTTTTTATGGAGCAATGTAAGCCAGGGCAGTCGGCTTATATGCAAATTAAGCATATAGTTTTCTATGCTTGACTTTAGTCATGCTCATGTTAGCGATGCACGATCGCTAGATAAGCGAAGCAAGCAAGTAAAGGGGTCAGAAGAGTAAATTGACTTAGGTCCGGACTTTCCTTGGAGTCCAAACAACTGAAAGATGTATGCACTTTCATATGAAAATAGAACAGAAAGTGAGAGTTATGAAAATTAAATATCAGTGAATTTGAAAGTATTTTGAAATTTTGTAAAAACCCGCATCCTGCAGTTGCTCTCGATGGCAGTGCTGATAAGACAGACGGTGTGATAACTGCAATGTTTCTGTGTGCCACTCTCTCACTAAGTCTCTTACTCCCGCTCTCATACGGTCACTTTCAAATTCACTCACTCTCTTGAACTTTCACCGCTCTCGCTCTCTGTGTTGTGTGGGGCAGTGTTGCCAGGTAGTACCAGTGTTCCCAGATTAGCTTATTTCTGGCTAGATCTGGCATATTTGAAAATAGAACTGCTTATATGGCGTCCAAAAACATACATCAGCAACGAGCTCAAATGCAAGAAAAAGGTTTTAGCTCATTTTAGCTTTTTTCCACAGAATAGATTTTATGCATACGATCAGTACCTGGCAACACTGTGTAGGAAGAGCTGCAAGTGCAAGTGAGCAGCCACTGAAGCAGCGCAGCAAATTCCGCTGCTTTTGCTTAAATCTCTACCGGCTTTACAAAACACTCAATGGCAGTGCAAATGTGAACGTCATAGCCAACGGTTGAGCTGCCGACAATTTGTGATTAATATCATATTTCCCGGGTAAATGTTAATGTTTTTATTAATGTGTGGGAAGACAAACTTTACTTAACTTGTCTTGTTATGCCAATCCGTCTGCCAAACCACCTAAAATTTAATGTTATTACAATCTATTTTAATCTGCGAACTACAATCATTTCTAACTGTATGCAGTTATAGCACAGATATCACCGAGTTATATACATATAGTATACTCGATGTATGTATGTATACCGTCTATTTTAGGGGACTATAATTTTACTATAAACTATATCTGCCAATGTAAACAGATACTTATATATGCCTGAGAGACTTTCCTGACAAACTAAATTCAAGTTGTGTGGTGCGGCTGTGGGTCTAGCGCAATGGTAATTAGTATGCATGATACTTCATTATAAAGGCGAATATATTCAAAGTTGAATATATAAATATTTGGTTATGTAATTAAACTTCAGTTGAGTGATCTTTCACAATGAGTTAATAAATAGACAATCAAATTGTATTCTTATATATTGAAATATTGTATTATATAATACAAATAAAATTTTATTTCAACGCCAACAAATATTGTGGTTTTTAATTTTATTATAGCTTTATTCCAGTTTTTTAATTCATATACGAAAATTATTAATTCAATACGTATCCCAATCAACACAGTTAATCTTTGATAGCGTTAAATTTTCTTTTTATAAATTAATTAATTAATGTATATTTTCTCGTTCTGTTGACATAGCTAAGCTTATACATCATATATGTATTGTTCATCCGACTCCATGCAGCACTGCTTGACTTTATATATAATCATTTATCCTCTCTCTCTGTTTTAGGTTTTCGGATTCTAAAAAATGTTTCAAAAGGAGACACTTTTGGCCATAGCACTGGTGCTTCTCAATAGTAATAGGGCTAATCCTACAGCAATACATCATGATATAGCTACTGAATTCATTATCCTACATAATAATGATATGCACTCTAGGTTTGATCAGACCAATGTGAACAGCGAAAACTGCCCTCCACAGGATATCATCACAAATAAATGCTACGGCGGCTTTGCTCGTGTAGCCTATGAGTAAGAAGTCCAGCAACCATCAGCCTATGCCAAAAATTCCATATTATATTTTCACAGAGTCCGAAAATATCGGGAAGAGGCTAAAAACGGGGGAATCCCAATTCTTTATTTGAATGCTGGTGATACCTACACCGGTACCACATGGTTTTCAATATTCAAAGACAAAATAACCAGTGATTTTCTTAACAAGCTGCAGCCCGATGCAATGGTAAGGTGAAAATAACAAATTTTGTAAGAACTATTCCTATAAATGAAATGTTTACACCAGTCCTTAGGAAACCACGAATTTGATGAGAAAGTGGAGGGTCTAATAACTTTCCTAAATGAAGTTAACTTTCCAGTATTAGCCTGTAACTTGGATCTCACAGAAGAACCCACATTGGCTGCCAACACACAGTTGACGAAGTCGACCATCCTTGAGGTGAATGGCACCAAGATTGCTATTATTGGTTACGTTACGCCGGAAACAAAGATTCTGTCACGCAAAAATAACGTGGTGTTCAATGAAGAAGTTGTTTCAATCAAGTGGGTATACGACCTAGTACTGGCACATATGTTCAATACTAAATACGCTCTTTTATCTTTGTGTTACCCACAGCGCTGAGGCTGCTAAACTTAAGGCTCAAGGCTATAAAATTATCATTGCCTTGGGACACTCTGGCTATAAAAAGGACAAGGAAATAGCCAAAAACTGCCCCGAGGTTGATATCGTTATTGGGGGACATACCAATACATTCCTTTATAACGGCGAGCAGCCAAGTCTTGAAACCATAGACGGACCATATCCTACTGTAGTTACCCAAAATAGTGGAAAAAAAGTGCCTGTAGTGCAGGCCTATGCATACTCAAAGTACTTGGGTAAATTGCACGTGAAGGTTAGTTCCTGTCGGATACTGTAAAAGAGTAACATACCATTAATAATAGTTATTTTCTTTCAACAGTTCGATATAGCTGGAAATTTAGTGGAATTCGATGGATCGCCTATATTATTAAATGCCAGTGTGCCCCAAGACCAGGAGTTGGTGGATCTATTGGAGAAATATCGTGAGAATGTAACGATACTGGAGATGAACGCTGTTGGATATACTAAAGTTCATCTTGAGGGATATCCCACTTGTCGTTCCATAGAGTGTAATATGGGAAATCTTATTACCGATGCCATGGTGTTCAGTCGAGTAATGGAGAATCGGGGTGGCTCTTACTGGGCAGATGCGTCCATTGCATTACTGCAGGCAGGTGGTTAGTGTCTCAACAAGCCATTTAAAACATTTTATTTAGTGATCCCTTCAATCATTTTCAGGAATACGAAGCTCACTTGAGAGGAAACCGGACGGTATAATAACCGAGAATGACCTTTTAACGGTACTCCCCTTTGAGAATGATCTCTATGTCTCAAGAATTAAAGGAAAGACCTTAAGAAAAGCACTTGAACACTCGGCAGCGTCTAGAAACACAGACTCTGATGGAGCGTTTCTTCAGGTGTCCGGGCTTCATGTGGTATACAATCCCACAATGCCAGAAGGACATCGCGTAGTCTCTGTAGAAGTGCGTTGCGCCAGTTGCAAAGTCCCCACGTACAGCAGTCTAAAAGACACCGCCTACTACAATGTAATCCTGGACAAGTTTTTACTTGAAGGTGGTGGTGGTCATGTCCTGGTCGAACAAATTAGACAAGCAATACCTATGCAGAAGAATAATGTGGAGGCTACGCGACAGTACCTACAGAAGCGGGAGTTCGTATATCCAGAAGTGGAAGGTCGTATTGTCTTCAAAGGATTAGATGATTCCAAATCTGCTGCATCTACGATAAGCATTATGAGATATCTCACTCTAATGCTTTTCCCACTTGTAGTCCAGCGCGTGCTTTAATATATTTAAATATCTCTCAAGCCTAAATATATTTAACTATATCTCAATTGCCCAAAGCGTTCAAACTCTTGCTCAATACCTTACAAATATTATCCTTAAAAGATAACCCAATTTTTGAACGTATTTTCATAAAACCAAGGCAACCTTGCTTTTATATTTCTCTATTCATTCTACACTTTTAAGTCTATGAGAGAAAACATAAAACACACAAACCAAATAGGTGCTACTTTTTATATTATTATAATAATCCTTTGGATATAACATAATAAAATGGATCTTCAGCTTAAGATTCTCTGGACTTTGATACTACATCTATTCCTTATTAAGCGAAGTCTTGGATTCAAGCTCACCATCGTTCACAACAATGATATACACGCTAGATATGACCCGGTTACTGGCAATGGTGAGAAGTGCTCTAAGAAAGATGATGACAAAGGCCATTGTTTTGGGGGAATGGCTAGAGTAGCTACTGTGTAAGTGTTAACCATATTTTAATTAAATGATAAATAGCAATTACCAGCATTGGCATTGTGTTTTAGTGTAACAAAAGCCCGATCAGAGGGTTCGGCCCTTTTTTTAAACGCAGGTGATACTTTTTATGGAACGATGTGGTATCGACTCTATAAGGGCCAGCTGGCAGCAGAACTATTAAATATGCTCGAACCCGATGCAGTGGTAAGCACGTAAAGATAACACATTAATCTTATATCTCTAATCACATCGGCTCTGACAGGCCCTGGGCAACCACGAGCTCGATGACAATATCGCTGGACTGGAAAGCTTCCTCAAAAAAGCCAAATTTCCCATTCTTTGCTGCAATATGGAATTGAGCAAAGTTCCTGAGCTTAAAATGTATACAAATTTAGTTCGTTCAACAATTATTAAAAAGTTTAAAATGAAGATTGGCATCATTGGATATCTCACTCCATTAACCAACTATTGGGTTCCCCTTAACTTCATTGACTACGCTGCAGAGATACCGGCAATTAAGTAAGCCTAAGCTATAGTTATTTATTATTTATTTGAAACTACTTTCTGGGCTCTTAAGCGACGAGGCAGCCAAGCTGGTCAAGGAAGACGTCAACATAATAATTGCACTCGGTCATTCTGGCTACGAAATGGATCAAAAGATTGCTTTAAATTGCCCACTCGTTGATGTCGTCGTTGGTGGACACACGCACACATTCCTATATACGGGTAAGCCCCCAAAGAATGATCACCCTGAAGGAGACTACCCAACTGTGGTGACCAGACCAGATGGTCGAAGGGTGCCCGTTGTTCAAGCCTATGCGTTCACCAAATACATGGGTAAAATCGATTTGGAGGTGAGATTTATTCGAGTATAAATCAAATTTCTATCATATTTAACTTTTTTTGTTTTCTATTAGTTCGACAATATGGGTATCCTGACGAATTTCAGTGGCACTCCTATATTATTGGACAAATCGATACCTCAACAAGCCCGTGTTAAAGCTTTCCTGGATACAAAGAGACAGCAAGTTGATATTCAGGATAACAAGGAATCTGTAATGGGATTTTTGTTTCTGAGCTAAGTACGAGTAACTCCAGGCAATATTAAACAAAATACCATTAAAATATCAGGACTAACACAACACACGGGATATAAACTCATCTCTCGGTCCTAATTAATTATTGTTTTGATGTGGACAATTCAATACTAAATTTTAGTAATTCTTAGATAATATATATTGTACAAATATTTGGAAGATCTTTCGCTGACTCGAAATTGATTTATAAGTAGTGTTTGTTACATTATGTAAAGTTTATATATAGGTACTGAAATATATATACCTATTATACCTTTAAATCACAAGATATTTCAAATTTACTTAACTTTACATTGTTAAAAAGTTCTCTTAGTGCACGTTTATCACTTTAATCATTCTAAGCAATACCGTTTCACTTATACCATTGGTAACATTCCATTAGAACGCATTTTTACTGTAGACCCAAAACTCAATTTTAAATAACATATTTCAACTGTTGTAAATGTAGCCAAAAGCATATTAGATTTTATAAAGCGTTGGTTAAAAGATTTCAACGACTCTTTTAACACTAAATTACTTTACATATTATTTGACCTACGACTTGTTCTTGAATACTGTTTATGTACAATATTTGGTCCTCTCAATATAAAAATAATGAGGCCCGTATTGACTGCATCCAGAACCAATTTCTGCTCTTTGTCCTACGCAGACTCTTACTATTAAATCCTCCGTCTGTAGTTAACCGTAATACAACTTAAGACAGCTAAAGTTTAATTCAAATATTTATAAACGGCAACGTGAAAACTACTTCTCTCTTGAGTCGTCTGAATTTCTCTATTCCATGTAGACCTAGTAGAAACTGTCTTCCTCTATATCTTTACACAATTCTTTTTGTATAATATGAACACTCCCTTCGTTCAATCAAAATTTCTCTTTTCTATCACCTTCGGGGATATCTACTTACACTAACACTTGTTTTTCTGATTGGTCTTCTCTGGGTTTTCCCCAATCCTTTGAACTAATATTAGATCTATTCCAATTTAAGATCACATTAATAGTAATAGCAGACTTCTTACTTCGTTAATGTAAATTTCCAGTTAACTTTTAAATTTATATTACACTATAATTTATAATAATTCCTCTAAAAGTAAACTTTTACCTTCTATTCGACTGCTAATATTATAAAGTTGTATATATAAAATAGAACCTGAATAGTAAATTAACGTCTGCCGGTTTCCTCTTTAAAACTGATTGGCAATTAGGAATTCTATAAACAATCAATAGTTTACACGTAACTACGTCAAATTTGACATTTGACATTTGACGGGGATTTAATGTACATATATATTAAATGGATCTGAAATTAAAATTCCTCTATAGTGTGATATTAATTGTATGCCTTATTAGGCGAGGCTTTGGATTCAAGTTCTCCATCGTTCACAACAATGATATGCATGCCAGATATGACCCGGTAACTGGCAATGGTGAGAACTGCGCGAAGAAAGATGATGACAGAGGCCTTTGCTTTGGGGGTTTAGCCAGAGTAGCTACAGTGTAAGCGTTCTATTGATATCTTATTTATATTATAAGTACAAAACATATTTTGTTGATACGTGTTAGTGTAACAAGTGTACGAGAAGACGGTCCGACGATTTACCTAAATGCAGGTGATACTTTTTATGGCTCGTTATGGTATGGGATCTTTAAGGGCGAGTTGGCAGCCGAACTATTGAATATGGTTGAGCCCGATGCAGTGGTAAGCAGAGATTATAACCACATTAATTTTGTATGCGTGATCTTATGTCCATTGGCAGGCCCTGGGCAACCACGAATTTGATGATAATATTGAAGGATTGGTACCTTTTCTCAAAAAGGCTAAATTCCCCGTTGTTTGCTCCAATTTGGAACTGGGAAGAGTTCCTGCAATCTTTGAAAAGGTGGTTCATTCAACGATCATCACAAAGTTTGATATGAAGATTGGCATCATTGGTTATCTTACTCCACATACCAAATATTGGGTTCCCCATAATGACATCGAGTTCTACCCAGAGATACCCTCAATTAAGTAGATCCTATGAGGAATTCTGTAAATTTCACATTAATTTACATTATTTTTTGCATATTTTAGTTTCGAAGCGATGCGGCTGGTTAAGAAAGGTGTCGACATAATAATTGCACTCGGTCATTCTGGCTACGAAATGGATCAAAGGATTGCTTTAAATTGCCCACTCGTTGATGTCGTCGTTGGTGGACACTCGCACACATTCCTATATACGGGTAAGCCCCCAAAGAATGATCACCCTGAAGGAGACTACCCAACTGTGGTGACCAGACCAGATGGTCGAAAGGTGCCCGTTGTTCAAGCCTACGCGTTCACCAAATACATGGGTAAAATCGATTTGGAGGTGAGATTTCTTCGAGAACAAATCAAATTTCTATCATATTTAACTTTTTATTGTTTTCTATTAGTTCGACAATAAGGGTAACCTGAAGAGTTTCAATGGCACTCCCATATTATTGGACAAATCGGTACCTCAACAAAGCGCTGTGAAAACTCTTCTTGATTCTAAGAGGCCGCAGATGGATTTGATACCTTCTGGTTCGGGTGTTTTGGGATATTTGAAAGATTTACTATATGACACCGATGATGATCCTCATACTAAGTTTAAAGCCGCAGCACTGCCATTGTTCGCAAGATATGGAATCTTCTTGTTGTGCTTAATACAGTTATTTTTAATAGCTATGTGTTAGTGTAACAAAATTTAAGAATTTAAACGTCTTTTGTGATTATGATTAAAATGTACACAAAATTTTTCGTAAAAGACTTAAATGAACTTATTTAAATAGGCTGAAATTAATAAAAAAGTACTTCCGCTTAGATTATGTAAAGCTAGACCTACGCTTTAAGTACATTCCCTAATTTTACATATCTGAATTTAGTTTCTTATATAAGTTAGCTTATTGGAACTCAACAGCTTATGATCATCGTAGGCAACCCAATTTTTGATCTGAGCAAACTTAGCCTCACATTTTATTGAGCCTTCTCTAAAACTGACTAAACTTATCAATTTCATGAAAAAACAAAAGAAATTCATTTACTGCAGGAATTCAATGGTTAACAAATGAATCCTCATTTAAAATCTCTTTGGAGTGTGATACTAATCCTGTTGTCACTTAAGCCAGCCCTTAGTCTGAGGTTCACCGTCGTGCATACTAACGATATGCATGCCAGATATGACCCGATGAAAGGCAGAGGCGAAAAGTGTCTCAAGGAGGAGGATGAGAGGGGCCTCTGCTTTGGGGGTATTGCTAGAGTAGCCTCCGTGTAAGCTTTATTCAATATTTTAATAAAATGACGTGATCTTATCACCCCGCTTCAGTGTGGAAAACGTGCGAGCCGAGGGCCCCACACTTTTTTTTAACGCAGGTGATACGTTTCAAGGAACCCCATGGTATACACTCTACAAGGGCGAACTGGCTGCCGAGCTAATGAATATGCTTCGACCAGATGCAGTGGTAGGTATTCCTGGTAGCACATACATAGTATATCGGGGTTATAAGAAAAGATCTATTCTATGGAATAGGCACTGGGGAACCACGAGTTCGATGACCACATTGATGGGTTGCTGCCTTTTATCCAAAAGGCAAAATTCCCCATCGTGTGCTGCAATTTGGAACTGGAAAATCTTCCTCAACTGCAGGGTTTAAGCAACTTCGTTCATTCAACGATTATTACAAAGTTTAATCAAAAGATCGGCGTTATAGGCTACCTAACTCCAGAAACGAAACATTTAGTTACAGTAAATGAGATTGAGTTCTATCCGGAAATACCATCCATTAAGTAATTGTCTGTGAGAATATAACAAGTAAATAACTAAATATTATTTTTATATTCCATGCATCGAAGTGCTGAAGCAAGTAAACTTATCAAAGAAGGAGTCACCATAATAATAGCACTGGGCCATTCTGGCTACCATGTGGATAAACAAATCGCTAAGAGATGCTTAGACGTTGATCTTGTCATTGGAGGACACAGCCACACATTTTTATACACCGGCCATCCACCAGATGCGGATAAGCCACAGGGTAGCTATCCGACTGTGGTGACAAGGGAAAATGGTCAAAGAGTGCCCGTTGTTCAGGCCTATGCATATACCAAGTATGTTGGTAGAATCGATTTAGATGTAAGTATTAAATTGATAATAGATTAGGCTAAGGTAATAGATTAATTTAAATACATTTTCTAGTTCGATAGTAGAGGTAACTTGCTGCTCTTTGATGGGACTCCCATTCTATTGGACTCGTCGGTGATTCAGCAGCCGCAAATAAAATTATTCTTGGATAGTAAAAGAAAGCCTGTTGATGATTTGGACAATCAGGTTGTAGGCGTTAGTAAAGTGTTTCTAGATGGCGAACATACCAGGTGTCGCAAGGAGGAATGCAATTTTGGAAATTTAATCACTGACGCCATGGTATACGGACGTGTTGGGGAGGCCATGGGTGGACAATTCTGGACAGATGCAGCGATAGCGGTAATGAATGGTGGAGGTATGTCCATATACCTATAATATATTCTATTATTAACCTAACCTATCGACAGGTATACGAGCATCAATTGACCCGGCTGAGGACGGATTTGTAACTGGGTCAGATGTAGCCACGGCTTTGCCGTTTGGCAATGTCGTGGCAGTTACTCGTATCAAAGGGAAACAGCTTGTTAAGGCATTGGAGCATTCGGCATCTCTGCGCACCACTGACTCAGACGGGGGCTTCTTGCAAGTATCTGGAATACACTTAGTGATCAACTATAATCTACCCAAAGGAAAGCGCATTACATCTATTAATGTGCTGTGTGCCGATTGTCGGGTTCCAGCCTATAGGAAATTAGAGAGGAATCAATACTACAGAGTGTTACTACCAGCCTATATAATGAATGGTGGCGATGGTCACAAATATTTCAGGGAATCAAGAGATCAGTTTACGACGATGCTTTTGATTGATATCGATCTATTGACCAAGTATTTTCAGGAGCACAAACTGGTGTATCCCTATGTAGAAGGCCGGATAACTATTGTGGAGAAAAGGATCCATTCCTGCGCCCCACTCCGATCACAAAGTCTCTTTGTTCCGTTTGCACTTCTAGCATTATATTTTATACGAATCGATTGTTTTTTAAATCTTTATTTTATATAATAAACAAAAGTTGATTTTCAGAAGCTGAAGATCTTTATCGCTATCATTAATTGTCACCTCAACGAAACCCTCGTCCAACTACGACTGTGTACCATTCCTATTCCAGTCTTCCCGCTGGATCATTAGTATTCTAATTTCGAGTTTGTTTTAGTTAATTACTTAGCCCCAACGGGTCGTCGTACTCGTACCTCAAGCTTGTGCATTGACCCTCCTCTATTAAAAGACGCCCTTGGGTGAAGTCTCGTCTCTTTTGTTTTTCCCAAACCACTCTGTAACTGGCACACACTGATTAACATACTTATTTACTTTGTTTTGGTCTATCCGCATAATCAGTGGCCTGTCTTGACCGCATCAGAAAAACTTTCTGGTTTGCTCTAAATAAAAGGGCGCAGGATTGAAAGGCTGGCACAACGTACTCCAGAAGTTGGGTATATTTGGATTGCCATCTACTATTTCGATGTGATTTAATCAAACTTATTCGCTTCGAATGTATAAGTACACCAAGTGATGACAATCCTCCAGCTAATTTACTTACTCTTCAACAATTTGAATATATTCAGATTTAGTTTTTTATATGATGTTGCTTTTTTTTATAGATTTCGTTTATATTATGATAGGAATTTATTGATAATACTAAACATACATAAAACGATATCAGGTATAATAATAATCAAGCCTTAAGACCTTAACATCTGAGAACTAAAGATATGATAGATAGGCTATCCTAAAAGACGTAAATCGTTATATAGAAAGGATTGTTAAAGACGGTTTTATTGTCTGTATTTATTGCCCAAGACTAATCCTTCTTTTATACACACACTCGTACCAGCATATTTAGTTGTGTGTCTTTGTGTCAGTCCTCATGTCTGTTGATGTTAAATTCTCAATAGTTAAAGCTTCTTGAAGCGTTCAACCTGCACACTGCTTCCAGTCAACTGAAATTTTATAAGTTACTTTCTGTATAATAATTTAACATTTCCGAGTTAAATTATAGTTGTAATTGAATTTAAAGACTGTTATTATTTGAATGTTAAAAGTGATTGTATAGCTACGGATACGACAAGTGTAATGACATTTTGGAATACTTTGATACTCTGTGTCTAATAATGAATAAATAAAAAGTTTACAATCAACTATCTTACATCTGACACGCTATATAAATTACGAAACGATAATTCTTAATTTTAATACCTTATAATTTGAAGAGTATAATTTCACCTGGATTGACAGACTACACTTAAAGAACATTAAGAACTGCGGTGATAGTTGCATTTGTCCCAGTGTACATTCGTGTATGGCAGTTGAGGTTGTGGCCCTCACCCTCACCCTCGCCCTTGGCTCAAAATCGCTACCGGCGTGTTCCGCTGCTGCTGCTGTCGCAGTCGCTGATGTCGTGAGAATTACACACACATCTGCACATTGGGCTTAGGGTAAGGCCAGTAAATGACTTGGTCGTAGGCGACACAAGCACATTCAGCTGGCGGCATTTGGCTTTGGCATCTTTTTCAGCTTTTCAGCTGCCTGGCCTGGCCCATGGGCCATGGGCCATGGTTTTGGCCCAACAACTGGGAAGTTTTCTGTACTCGTATGTAATTATGGCGACCAGCTCATACTTAAACTCTGTCTTGGCACTTGATCTCAGCAAGGTCTGGGTGCTAGCTTTTGGTTTGTAGGTTCTACGTTCTAAGTTCTAGGTTCTTGGGGCTTGGGTCTTTCGTTGGACGGCGGTCAAGTGCAGAATCGGTCATTTTGCACGCCACTTTAGCTTTCAACTATCAGTCATTCAGTTAGTCATGGTTCAAAGAGGTTCTTGAACTCACCCACACCCACACCCACACCCGCATCACATTGAATGTCTGCTTAAATGCCAAGATGTTGGCAGTGGCATTTCAATTTCGCAAATAGACACGCCACTAGATGTTTAAGTGTGTGTGTGTAGATATATGTGTGCGAATGTGTGATGACCCTGGCCGGAAAAACAGGCCTGGGCCATCTGTTGGGCTGCTACTTTGTGAGCTTGCCCATTGGTACGAGTCAACTATAATCTTCTTAACTGTTTTTCCGATTTAAACGGTAAATTTGCGCATAAAAGACAACTTCCGTCTATGATTTCCTTCACTTTGTGGACTGTAATAGCCATATTAGTGACATTAATTACGCCTTTTGGCCCATTCGCAAAGAGTCCGTTCAGTGATAACCATGCTCTACATACATCCAGAGTAGAGATTCGGATGAGAACGTCTTCGTACGAGTACAAGTTATAAGATCATGTAGCAACTCGTGGTTAGTACGAATATGTAGACTAACAGTCGGAGGAACAAATTAGTTGAAATAATCTTCATTCAACGCGATTTTCGTGTTGTTGCAAGTTGTTATTTTGCTGTTGTTTTCTTTCTAAGCCTTTGTTACTTTTTCGCTGTTCCTGTTGGTCGTGATTTTTTTGCCCAGTTCGTTGGAAGAGCTGAATTGGCTTCACCTTTTGACATGGAATTCGAAATGACGTGAATCACACAAAGAAGAGCCCAAAACTGTGTTGTTGTTGTGGTTGTTGTTGTGGTTGTTGTTGTTTTTACTCTTTCATAGACATCATCGGCATGGGCCAAATTTGCCTCGTCCTCATTCTCTTTGATTGCCAGCTAACGCTATTCAGCCATAGGCCATTAGGCACAAGGCAGAAGGCACCAGGAACCAGGCATCAGGCATCAGGCATTGCGCATCGAGCATCATGCATCCAGCATCGGGATCGGGCATGCCAAATGCTCATTTGGCTCGTTTGCTTATGTCTTTTGGCTGCCTTGCTTTGTGATCGAAATTATTTACCGTTGATATGGTTATGGTCAAGGCAAAAAGCTTGCTCGATATCAGCACACCAGGAACAAAAGAAATCTGAGATATTATACCCTCGCACAAAGATATAACGACTTTGTCACGACTTCTGCAACGCATGAATGGATGCATTTACAAACTCTTGAGGGAAACAAATACAAACAGCTCAGTGCTAATCCCATGAAACCCTCTAGAATACTACTGGAATTATTATTTTATTACGATTTTAGTTAAAAACGATCATTAGGGGTTTTAATGGGTTGTGATTAGAGTTGACAGATGAGTTCTACATACTAAACTCAGCCTTTAAGAAATAAAAGAATAAATATTTAAAAATGTTATCATCAATAAAGAAATACAGATTTAATTTGTATTGTATTAAAGCGCAAACTACAGGGACTACCATAGTTCTATTTAGATATAAAGAACAAACTGACAAAATTTCATATATAGCAGACAGGAATCCCCCATTAGTACATAGCTGAATGAAACTTGCGGGTAGGGTATCTAAAATTCGTCGATATCGACAGATAGAATATCCCTAGAGCATTGTCTGCAATTTAGTCCGAGTTGATAATTCATTTGTTATGCTAAACTTTTATTGCAAATGCTGGCTACGATTCCGCATATTTTAATAACTTATTGCAAATTTCGATGAGGATGTGGATTCGAGTATGAATTTATGCATGAGCGGACCGGAGGGGCAATTCTAGATGGTTTATGTGATTTTCTGGGCTTGGCACTCACGACACGTGGTAAGTGCTGGACCAGATGCAAATGCTGATGACCTTCGTAGATCAAGGACACAAACAGAGAAGCGATCCATTGGGATGTTGGTTATGAAATTCTAGCACTGTTGCACATAAAATCAACACGTTTGATATCTATGTTTCGGGCTCAGTGCCAGCTGAAAGAGCACTTCTAATTTGAAATCAGGCAAGTGGAAATATGATGTCTGCATCATATCAGCTGGATCATGAGATCGATGTCATATTTGCTGGCAGTTACCAGAATGAAATCCGTACACTTAATCCTTTGATATCATGCGGAAAATCTAAATGCGAACACATACTATATACACAAGTACATACGTGTGTGTGTGTGTGTATATTTGCTCTTTTGCATTCCCGCTGATTTGGTTCTCTTCAATGAGCAGCATGCCATGACCATGTCATCATCATCATTTCTGAAGTTGACGCTAAAGTGGATTTTGTGAATACTCTGGATACAGGAGCACGCACCTGAGATTCAGATTCAAATATTTATGTACATCTGTTTGTGTGTGTGAGTGTGTGTGTTTGTTTGGGACTCGTATGTATACATATGTATGTATGGACAGAAGCAAAAATAAACCGGAGCCAGCGGAGTTCGTCTGCGTGTTGCCAAAGTCCGTTTGCAAAGTCGAGGATTTCTACCAAAAGGCGAATTAAATTCCTCAATCTTGTGCCAAGTTTATTTTTAGACCAACAGCAACACAGCCCCCAAACAAGTCACTGCGAAAACTAGCAATGAAATAAAGCAGAGAAAAGGAAAACAACAACATCGGTAACGTAGCAAGAACCAAGACGAAGAAGAGCCAACAAAGTAAGCAGCAGAGCACACAAATGGTGAAGATCACAAGATCAACTAGAACCAACAGCAGCACCAGGAACATCAGCAGCAGCAGCAGTAAAAGAACCCAACGAAAAACAGCAACATGTAGAGATGGATAGGGATGAATGCTGTTAAGACGAAGGCCATCCAAATAGCTGCCTTTAAGACCCTAAACTCCATACTCCAGCAGCACTAAATCCAGATAGCGAGGAGCCAACCGACGCGACGCGGCGGTCACATTAAACTGAATGCGTCGACAGGCGTCAGCAGCGGCGTTGGCGTCGGCCCGGCGGCAACTTCAGCCTTACCGTCAGAGGAACAACAACAGAAACAACAACAACAACAATGCCAATAAACGTTGCTCGTAGGGCGGCCCAAAATCTTGGTGCGTTCCTCGATAGAATTTTGATTGCAATACGCACGCACAACACGAGCAACACCAACAACAACAACAACAGCAACTGCCCTAGTCGCAGTGCCAACTTTTTGCTGCTACCCAGTAGAAGTCAACAACTACCTAGACTCAAGCTCAGGCTCTGGCTGAGGCTCAAGCTCTGGCTCAGGCACAGGCACAGGCTAAGCCCTACTTAGTACCAGTGCCATTGCTGATGGCAAGCGATCGAAGGAAGCGACTAGGGCCTGGGCCAACTGGGAAAATGAACGCATTTCATTTCCCATGACTCTTAATCACCCGGCCATTATTATATTTACTCGTACTCGGACTCCTATATAATTATACCCCACACCCACCTATCTAGCTCTTTACTCATCCATGTGTCGAATTGGATTAACTATTGATTACGCTTCTCCACGAAAAGGGAACACCACAAAAACTGCCCCCATGAATTACAACAGCAAGGCGATAGTCCAAGAACTGGATCTTAAATAACCTACGAGAAGCTTCCAGCTGAGCCTATCTTTATGAAGGCATATTTAATTGACAGCTTTAACTAAGCAAATGTCACTTGGAATGGGAAACAAACTGAAAACGTGGAAAATCAGAGGAAAGCTTACAATGGACTGACTGAATACCTTAACGAAGATTAACAACATTTCATGCTTATTAAATAATTTTCTACTGTGCAAGTTTATGTTCACGCTAAAATTAACTATCTGGAACTTAAACCCGTTTCCTAATGATAGTCCCAGGAAAATTTATCACAGTTGGACTGCTGCTACCTTAGATAGATGCAATTCGAGGTAGCAGCAGTCCAATTGTGATACACAATTCAATCAGATTTGGATACAACTGCTTAGTTTAACATTAGGATCAAGAGTATCGATATTCTACTACTACTCATATCATATTAGCCAACTTCTGACCCATTTGGATGGGTAATAATATAATCAGATTGAGGATTGGCTAAGAATGAAAAGAATGCTAATAAGTATGGAGAAAATGGGGAAGATATCCAAGAGCTTTTACCATATGTAAGTATAATTATGATTCAACGAATACGAAGAGGAATATTACCATTTTACGAGTATATTGTGGAGTTTGTAAGTTGTCGGTGGTACTACGATTATATATATATATATTTATATGTATCGTATATAGTACGTATGTATATAAGGTGGGGGCACCCGCAGAATTATTGTCAAAATGCAAAAGAGAAGATCATTATTACATTTCACGCTTCCAGGCAGGGATCGTAAAACCGAAACCACAAACCAGTCGAAAAAAGACGTCGCTTTCGACGTCGACGTCAACGTTAACGTTAACGTCGACGGTTACTGCGATAGCGTACCAAATTAATGGAACCACTGCGCAGGGCTGGAGCTGTGGCCAGAGGCGGCGATAGTGACGAGGCTGGCACGGGACGGGGACTGGGACCGGGACTTGGACTGGGCCTGGGCCTGGGCCTGGGCCTGGGCCTGGGCCTGTGCCCGGTACTGCGACGGGACTGAGATCGGGGCCCTAACATACGACAGGTAAGAAGTGGGACCAGCAGAACCCAAAACCAATGCGGCGTTGTGGGAGAAAGAATAAAACTAACAATGAACAGCGGACTGCGACTCCCATTGGAATGATGAAACGAAGACGTGCAACAGAGGTAGGTATCCATGTGTGTGTACGTGTATGTGTGTGCGAGTAGCTGTATGTGTGTGTGTTTGGTATTTCGGTTTTGGCCCGCTTGTCTGTACCTTTGAGCCGACGCCACCGTCGCGGCTTTATTGCGTTCTTTGTCTAGCATTGAGTTCGGGCCAAGACTATGGCCAAGAAGTCATCAATTCCCCGTCCCGCACGATCACAAGCACGCACACAAAGGAAACACACACACACACACACATGCACACTCGTACATATGTACATATTTATACGAGTGCCGCGTTCCAATCGCCTGGGCCAGCAATCACATCCACGAAATGCGCAAATAGCTGTTCGGCTTTAGGAATGGGAATGGGAATGGGAATGGGAATAGGCATGGAAATGGGAAAGAGTATTGGTTCGCGTTTGGGTTTGGGTTCGGGCTCGGCTTGGTTCTTGTCTTTTCTTCAGTGCTGCTATCGTGATAGCCACCGTCTCATTTAAGTATTCGTATTCTTTGGTTTGTTGCTTTCGTTGGGCCATCGCTTATTCCATCGCTGGTTCATTCATTCATGCTCACACACACATATGCATATATATCCGTATGAGTCCGCCAATTTCCTTTTAAGCTAACGATCTGGGCTTCTTCACGACATTTACCATTGTGTACTTGGCCAAGTAACATTACCAGCTCCGATAATATCCGACTCGAACCGAGCACTTAGAGCACTAGTTAGAAAACGTCCTCAACTTCACGATATATTTGTGTGTTTTTTTGGTGCAAGGATTAAACACACCTCAGTGTGTGTGTGCGTGTGTGTGTATCACTTGCCTGGAGTGTGTCTGTGTGCGTTTGCGCCTAGGTGCGACTCATCGACTTCGTCATCGTCATCTTCCATCGTCTCACTTCGTTTCGTTCTGCGCGCATTGGAAGAGGAAGTTCAGGCCGAAGCTGGAAACTGGAAATCAAATTGGTATTGGAAGTGTTGGCGTTCTGGAACTATTCGTAGCAGCAGCAGAAGCAGCGAGTTTCTGCCTCAGTTTCTTGACGGTTCGCGGTTGCGTGATATAGCCTGGATATCAGTTAGTTCAGTCGAAGGCTTACAGTGAACGCGACGAAAAGTGCCAACGGTTCCTCGATCAGATCAGCATCACCGCGTTCGTAACTCAAATCTCTTCTGCTCAAAGATCCTCGAGAGTTAGTAACCTCTTGAAGTGAATATGGCCAAAATCATATTATTTTGTGTGTTCAGCCTTTTGGCATGCGCTGCAGGTTAGTAAAAAATTCTATAAGGTTTTTATATAACTTTAGAAATTAAAAAAAATAATTAAACAAAATTAAAAATATATTTAAACAAAATAAAAAAATATTTAAACAAAATTAAAAAAATATTTAAACAAAATTAAAAAATATTTATGTATCAAAGATATTTTAAAACACTTTTAAATGAAGTTTAGAAAAGGGAAAATAATTCAAATAATTTTGTGCTTCTAAAAAATTAAAAATTTTAGTGAAATTTTAATAAAAAATAAATTCATCTTAAGCTTTGCAAAATAAATAATTATTAAGATATATAATTTTGCGGGAACATCTCTATATAGAATTTATGAGTGGAATTTAAAGATTCTATAAGTTAGTAAAAAAAACAAACAATTTCAGAACTATTAAATTTATAACTAGGAACAAAATTTGTCGATTAGAATATATTTAACTTAGTCTATAAAATCTATAAAATCATTAAACATTGGGTTCAAAATAGGATATATCTCTTTAAAATTTCTTACTGGTCGAATTTTATTTTTCTTTCTAATCTGTTTGTTGATGAAAATCAGAGGGAAGTTAATTTGATCAGATTGCTCTCCGCTTTCAACGGTTGAGTTCACTTCTAACTGTTCTGTTTTGTTTTTTCCTTTTCCTTTTTCTATTTAATTTTTTTTTTTATCAATTTCGTTGCTACTCCGTCAAGACTAGATTCAACTGTTCGTGCATAATAATCATTTGCTGCTAACCGGAGGGAAGTTAGGTGCCAACAAATAACTAGGCTTAGCATCATTTGATTACATTTACGCCGCGAGCCTTGTGAGTCGGGATCTGGTCAAACACCAGAACTGACTCTGAGTGCATCATTAGAGACGTGCTAGATTCTAGATTCGTATTCGTATGCTATCGATATACATTGAATGGAGGGGCCCAGTCAAACGTAATTACCTCGAAATTATAGTGCTCAACTAGGTTCGGAGACGGGAAGTTGGGCAAAATGCAGTTCAATTATTGGGTTACCCGATTCCAGTTCATGTACCAGTCCGAGTCCAGTCAAATTAGCTACAATTCTAGGTGGGTAAGTCGATTCGATTCGGACTGTAATAATCGTAATGAGCGATTCAATGGCAGATAAAATCAATTCCCAGTTTCAACTGTTAATTACAGACTCAACGACTTTAGAATTAACCATATAAAGTTCAAGTTAAAGACCAGATCCTCATCATTAGGAAGCTTATTTTGTTTATAGCCCTTTAAACTAGGGATTAAATGGGATTTGTGGGGATTAGTGGGGATTATTTCATTTCTGCTTCAATTTCTTCATTCTTTAATCTTGTTGGAGGTGTAAAATACGACTTAAGCGTTGACTTTGATTCCTAAAGATGAAATACAGATTTTATTTCATTTTATTTTATATGTTTTCTCAGGAATATTAAATGTTTTTTACGATTACTTGTAATTTGATAATTAATCATATTGAATAATTATTGAGTTCTTGAATTCAATTGCAATAGTATGATTCCTTTTATATGGCATTTCACTTCTTATGACATATAAACAGAACCAGCTATTTGTGTGTCTGACAGTCTGACAGTATGACGATCCTTCGTTTGCTTATTGAAATCAGAAGACTTTGACTTTGTGTGTGTCTTGCATTTAAATCGCCGGAAATAATTTAATATACAAACACACACTCACACACTATCAGTCAGGCAAACACTGGGCCCTCAGTGTCTATAGCCATACATAAAGCATACTTGTATCGTACCTATTCTTGACAAGTTCCATAAATAGGCAACTGTCGGCTGAGGCAGCCTTCCGTTTGCTTAGAAGGCTCCGAATCAGTATCGAAAACGAAAATGTCTTTGGCATAGGTTCTTGTCTTTTAAGCTGGATAAGGCCAACACCAATGTACACACACACACACACACTCACACACATGACAGGTTGTTGTTGTATTTGTTTAGCACGCTCCGAGTGCCTCGCCAACAGATTAAAAATGAGGGATACGTCTATGACCGGCGGGTGACCGGCCAACTACCTGTTGTCCCATGCCCGAACCCAAAGCAGTCAGCAGTCATTGTCATCTTTGAGGTTTCTTCTTTGAATGAAAGCCAACTTCTACCCTGGGACCCGGAGATTATATAAGAAGTTAGACACTTACAAGCTGCCAAAGGCAGTTACTTTCGTTCGTGGCGGTCTTCTAACCACATTTCTTCTACTACGACTATTGAGCTAATTAATGTCATCAGCCATTATTTCTCATCAGATTTTACGTAATTAGCTTTTGTATCTGTATCTGTATTTGTATCTTCTGAGGGTCATAGACCGATAAATGCTTCTGGTCATCATCATCATTATCACTGTAATGAACCATCCGGCTGTGTTCTTTCCAACCTCCAATCCCATTCTAACATTCTAACATAAGACCAAGCTGCAAGTCGAACCTGAGCCCGGTCTCTGCTTTTTATAGACACCAATAAATACGCCGAAAAATGTGTTTTGTCATTGGTATGAGTATTGCTCTTTTTTTGGTAATCCTATTTAATGATATTTACTTTGGATATCTTTTGTCGGTTCTACGATTACGCATTCGATGCGATGCCATAATGAAACCGTTACGCTTACGTTATTGCGATTACTCAGTATTCAGAGCGGACTGTCTGTCCGTTCATTGGGGTTCATTGGCCCCATCTTTGAGCATTAACTAATTGAGCGTTTTTTCTTTTGTTTCGATTTTGATTCGGTTTTTGGTCAGGTCAACGCATTACGACCATACATCTGGATGGCGTGCAGTACTTCATCAGCCGCATGAATCCGTATTCGCCGGAACTGAACTATTTCCTGGCCTATCAGTACTGCCGCTCGCTTGGCCTGCAGCTTGCTTCGTTCGAGACCAAGGAAAAGGCTGAATCTATGACTACGTATCTAAAGAATGCCGGCTACGGCAATTATGATTTCTGGACCTCCGGAAATCGCTTGGGCACGGGCATGTTCCTATGGATGAGCACCGGATTGCCGTTCAATGCTACATTCGACTTCTTTGAGAATTCCGCCGATGCCATCCAGGCCGGCCTTCTGGATCCCGTCGATCACAATAGCAACACTTCCCCACAACGTACAGCACGTGACAGGTGAGACAAAGTTCGGTTCTCGGATCGGAGAAACCCCGTTACATTTTTAATTTCAGCTACTTGAGGCTACCTTAAACGTTTTGCCAAATTGTTTTTGTCTTTATAGCAGCAGTGGTGCCGAGAAGGGTTGCGTCATACTGAAGCAGCCGACGCTCAAGTGGATGCCCGAGGACTGCTCCGCCGTCAAGGACTTCATTTGCGAGCAGACCCGCTGCTATTACTACAATTATGGCAGCATTCCGGTGTCGTCTGCGCAGGGGTAAGGACTACTAGAGAGCATGGGCGCCACTAAACAGAAATATAAAAAGCATAAATCATAAATCATAAAACATAAATCATAAACTATAAAACATTAATTATAAATCATAAATAAAAATAACTGAATTACAATTGAATAATTAATTAATAAACGAGTATACAAGTACTAAGTATAAACGTAATTGATCGATATATGAATGTCCTTAATTAAGATAAAAATACACCAACAAATAAACATATATATTTATAAACACATAATGCAATGAGCAATTGATGAAATTGATAAAAGAAAAATCGTATTTAATAAAAGTTAATTTAGTTGACCACAAAACAGAAAACAGTAAAAGAAAAGCAAAAGAGTAAAGAAAAACACAAAACTTGCACACAATGGAACGCTGCCAAGCGTTCAGTTCAAAAAGTAATACAAAACTTTATCAAATAGGTGAGCTAAACCCCAAATCGTTAAAATATATTCGTACCATTACTACACACATATACTACATAAACAAGTACAAGTATAATACAGATACTGAATCCGGTTCAGTTTCTGGATATCTGTATCTATGTTATACCTCGTATACCTAATACAGAAGACTAATGCGAAGCTACCAGCTTTTTACTAACTTACAAGATCGCTTCAATATAATTACAAAAAAATCAAGACAAAAACTACTTTGCTGTTTCTTAGAACCCAATGTAAACCCCCCAAAAATGTTGTGCAATCCGCAAGGAAAAATCTCAAACAAAATTTTACCTAGAGTTTACAAAGATTTTATATAAAGGAAAAGTAAAAAAGAAAATCTTGGATGATCCAAATATAGCCAAAAAATTTTAAAAATAAAATAAATCTCTGCTATCTGAAAAATTTAAAAATTTTAAAGTAGGAGAATAATATGTATGAATATCATACCAAGGATTTATCTCAGTGTAATTTCATTTCAATTATACGAGCATCTGATAAAAAAGAACTTAATATATTAGACTTATCGTCGAATAGATCGAGAGAGCGACATTGCTTAGTCGACTATATTTCCGATCCATATCTGGAATCTATATTCCTAGCTTTCTCTTAGTTTTTCTTGCAGTTTGCACAACATTGCGGGATATAACATATTTCTTGGTTTTGGGGCTTAGCTTTTCCACAGATGTTGTTGTTGTTATTATTACTATTATTATTGTTGTTGTTACCATCAAGATTTGTGTTCAACTAACTAACTTTAGCCTCAAGCTCGCACTTTCGCACTAACCCAATGCCAAGCTCGCTGCTAGTCAACCGATTACATACATATATTGTAGTATACTCTACATATGATTGATGTGTAACTGAAAGTCGTACTTCTTTCCATTTTACGTTTTCGACTCGTATAGACGCCCCATCACCTCAACTACGCCACGCACGCCTGCCGCCATGCTGAACTTGAGGACCACAACTCCGCTCCCACTCATCATGTCCACCAGCGCCAGCGGTACTCTGTTCGCCAAGCCGAAGTCTTCGGTGGCTGATAGCGCTGCGGATGGCTCTCAGCCTTCGACTGTTTGGTTTAAGCTGAATCATGATCGATCACTGGTTGACTCGGATGCTGCTGATGTGGATGGTGACCTGGAGGCGGATGTTGAGGAGCACGACGAGACTGACGGCGACACTGATTTCGAAGACCATGAGCATGAGCACGAGCATGCAGGCGGTGATGCCTCCAATGAGCATGCACGTGAGCTGAGCGATTCCGATGACGTTAAGGAGCACGTTTTTCCGCTGAACGACAACGAGTTGCACAATCCAATTGAGGAGGTGCAGCTGCAGCTACAATCCAATGCCGACGACGACCACCAAGAGCATGAGGAGGAAGTGCCGGAAGCGGATGAAAACATCGGCACAGAGCATGAGCATGAGGCTGAGCCTGAAGCCGACCCGCACATCGAGTCCTCAGTTAGGGTCAGCGAGACACCAGCTGCAATGCCCATCTCTACGGAGTCGCCTGCTATTGAGGTGCGTATCAAGCAAATAGCGCAGGACTTTGAGAAAATGGCCAGCTCCAGTGCCGCCAGCAAGGAAGAGATCACACCTCAGTCATCGCTCTCGCTTAGCGATCTGATACGCACGTTGCGTCCTAACGAACAGCAGATTATACCCCAGATCGACTCTGACTACTCCAATGCCATGCGTGTATTGGGCAAGACCTCTGCCGTGGTCAACAACGACGACTCGCGCAAGTTCAAGGTGCTGCCGGAGTCGCACAGCTTTTAGTTTAAGTCGTAGAGCCCAAGTTTTGTGCGGAGTATAAAGTGGTAGTGGGTTCCACTGGCGTGGGTTCCACTGAGGACTGTACATTTTGGGAGGCTTTAGCTCCATATACATGCAAAATGTCGCTTCTCTCTGCGGACTCGCGACAGTTCATACTCTTTGTAGAAATTAACACTGACTTTTCCACTAGCATATCAAGTAGAGAGCTTAAAATCAGTTAAGATCCACTTACTTATATTCTTCTTTATATTATATGCTTTAATTGTATGACAAAACTTAATAAAACGAATTTGGTAAATGTAAAAAAAGGAATCTAAACGTTTTAATGGAACTAAGATGAGTTCTATTCTATATGGATGCACCTTTTGGGTATTTATGATGCGCGTCTGAGCACTAAACTAGTTGTGATTTATTTGACTTGGTGAATGCTCGTATAAAAGCCAATAACCATAAATAAAATTCTAAATCCTAAAGTGAGTTTGGGAAATGTTACGATCATTGCATTGGATTGGTTGTTGGCCAGAGGCCTAGACTAGCACCGGCACCCGTAAAGCTAACAACCATGATTGGGTTTGCTTGGCGTGTCGTGGTGCGTGTCTGCAGTCAAATGTGCAAATCATTTTCGTTAATTTAAAGAGGATTTAAAAGTTGACGCAGACGCATCACATTGGATTTTATGTGCATGTGTTGGTTGAAGATACAGATACAGCACGACGGGTGAACCAGTGAGCTCGGTGTCCACTGTAGACAAAACACATTAACCAGAAGACATCAACCTGGCCTGGCTGGCCACCCGCCACAGCCATCCTCTGCACCTCTGTGCTCTCGCATCTTTAGCTTCTCCTTGATTTTGGGTGCTGCGCAGACGCAGATGCAGACGTAGATGTAGACGGAGACGAAGGCGGGGACGACGAGGGAAGACGACTGACTTTGACTTTGACTTTAAGTCTGAGGTTCGTTTGAAGTTCTGCTGACGGATGTTGTTGCTGCCGCGGAAAGTGGTTAATGAAAGAACTCAATACAGTCTTCCACCTGCGCCTATGTATGTATGTACTCACACACACACACACATATGTATATACACACAAAGAGTGAGACACACAGATACTCAGAGGCTTGTGGTTGTGAAGACAACCTTGAAAAGTATAGCAGGGTCCAACGAACGAATATAAAAAAGTTTCTCTTTTGCTGAAACGGCAATCTCAGACTCACAAAAAGGTAAACATTCCACACGTACATCTTTGAAATGTAGCAGGAACAGCCACAGTCAGAGCAAAAGGTAACCGGGATAATTGAGTGGGGATCTTAAGAACCATTCGTATGGCATCTGTTTAAGTTTGTGTATCTAGTACAATAAAATAAAAGAATTTGAATATGGAATGTAGATGTTAATGAAATTGCTCTCAAACGACGAGCCTCCCTCACGTCCTGAAGCAGCGACTCCAATGTTGTATTAATAACAACTTGGAATACAGCTTCTGTATACCTTTTGATACTCTGATACCAGCTTATTTCAATTGCAAATCAAAAACGTATATAATTATATTATAAAACAGTTGATTCACGTTCCGGAAGTTACTTATTTAAATTGAATTACGAATTGTATACCTGCACTTCTGTCACATCCGTTCTTAAAGAGAAAGGTGCTTGTATATAAACAGAATCCTCGCAGATGCAGAATCATTGCAATTACAGCATCCGATCGTGAAAGAACCAACTTCAGTAACACTTAAACAACATGAAGTTTATAATTGTAGTTTTGGCTCTCGTTTCATTCCTGGCAATCGGTTTGGGTGCACCCCAAGTGGAACGTGGTCATGGCTCTCTACTGGGACCCAGCGGTGTAAGTGCTCCTTTTCACCACCTATAAACAGATTCTGTATAACAATTGCACTTTTTACCATCTGCAGCGTTTTGCTATGACCACAAATTGGGCAGCTCCACCCGTGGACTTAAGTCAGCCCATTATCTTCCTGCCAATCGCAACACCCATCACAGAGGCGCCCCAGGAACCAAAGCTATCATCGCCATCTAAGACTGGCTAGAATATTGATATAAGTATTTGTTGGATTTTGTTGTTAGCTCATGTTACATAATTGATTAAATTCGTATTTATAAACGCGTTTGCACACTTTTAACCCAAATAATAAACAATGAATTGAATTATATTTTATTATTATTTTTATTTTTTATATGAAAATCAAAAATAACTGGTATTGCTCAGCACACACATTCAATTTATTTAACCTTAATTAATTGCTTGGAACTAATAAGAAACATTCAAGTTAGAGATGAGCACAACTCAGATTCTTATAACACGACACGACATGCTCCACAGAAACGTGTATTATTGTATGCTTCTAAAAACGTATATAGCTTTTCACCTTTTGATACTTTTTTATTTTCGTTTTTAGATAGGTATTTCAATTATTGGAAGGTGATTTTTGATTGTGGATCCGAGTTTTAGGGAATTGGGTCCCAGGGGAGGTCCAAAGGATGTCTTCTTTGAAGCCTTCTAGTGGAGCTGCTATTGTCTAGCAGACCAATGGCAAGGTGATTATAATGGAGGTGGAGCCTTATGATGTGCTTGAAGCTGGATTTCACAATTTCGTCTTTAACCCATGACGTAGATGTGGGCGTTGGTCGCCTTATTTTGAAGCGAATGGTTTATTCTTCGATTGCTTCGGCTGGCAGTACCCCATAGTTGGATGCCGTTAGTCCTAATTGGCTTTATTATTGCCTTGTAAATTAAAATTTTAGAGCGAGTGCCTTATAGTGTGCCTTGGGTTTTCCCTCTGCCTGTTTTCTGTTCTCTATTAAGTCGCACAATTTGGCTGAAGAAAACAAAATATATGTCCTTTTCTTATTCAACACAAGAGAACGTATTTAATATACTTTTAAAAGACGTCTTAAAGATTTCTTCAGAATCGTGCTTATACACACATATATATATATATATATATATATATGTATATATATACTAATATATATGTACTATATACTAATATATTAAATGTTACTTCATAATTACTCGCTTCAAACGGAACCAAATATGCACCTAAGGAATCATGAATCTTGTTTTGATCCATCAGAATCATTTATTCAATTTATTGTAGAATTACTTTTGCTGTTTTAAGACTGTTAATTGCAATCGGAATACCGTTATATTTCAGGCAGAGAGTTTTGTAAGAAATCAGGTATTTCAGTATGTGTTCTTTCTGTCCCTCTAATTAGTATAAGACTTATATTATAATATAAGACTCACATGGCTTATTTCTAAGAGTAAAGCACCCATACAGACATATATCATACAGTTAAAAAAAACAACAATATTTATTCTGTTTTGATGCATATCGCTAATTAATATCGCTATAAATCGCCAAACCAGTCGACATTTCATAGCACCGAAAATTAATAAACATCCAGTTTTGTTTTTAAGACCCAATCGCAGCATTTGTGGCTAGATCTCTATGATACGATATATAGCCCGACTGGCTTATAAAGTTTGTATTTAACTTTTTTTAATTTAATTTGCATGATAACGCAGATTCGCCGACGATCGCTGCTATAAAAGCTACGCCTCGACATCTAGGTCTCGCATTTATATTGACCGATCAGACGGGGAAGGTTACTCAAGTAGAGGTAAAACTAATAGAAAATAATTCACATATATATTAACTCAGTGATAACAGTTTGACGTGATCAAGAAATAAAGTGAAATGTTTAGAAATGAAATGTAGTAGTCTGAAATCAATTTTAGTATACTTACTTGTATACTTGTACATATACATAACAATACTTTATACGTAATTTTATTTTTGCTAATTACGCTCTGTAGCATTTCCCAGCTGATATTAATCAATTTGCGTTTGTATTTAATCACCTTTAGCTTATAAAGTGCAAGGTTTACTGGTTTTTACCGCGCCAGAGTGGAAATTATGATATGTACAAGTACGAGTATTACATGGGAATGAAATATTAAAACAGCAATATGCAAATATAAGTCTAAATATACACATTGTCTGATTGAGAGTTAATATCTCTAATTTTATATCTTCATAAATTTTCTGTTAAACTGCTCACCTGTCCGGCTCCATCCGATCAAATGGCAAAACGTGAATTCACGTCTTGTCAATAGTGTAAAGATATCTACAAGCTTAATTTTAAAAATTTAAGATATTTTTATTTATCATTATAACTTTAATATTTGTATCTATATATATACAGATCATAATGAAAGTGGCTATCGTTATTTTGCCATTTGTGGCACTGGCATCTGCTCAGTTTGGAGGCTTTGGTGGAGGATTTGGTGGAGGCATTCAAAATGTAGCAAATAATTTTCAGCAAGGGATTTCAAACATTGTCAGCAGTATACCCTCACCACCGACACTGACGAATGTGCAAGACTTTGGCGACTTTGTGGTAAGTCATAAAAGCTATCAACCTTTTTAGTGTGCAAGCTAAATATTAATCTGCGAGTATTTATTTGAAGGCTCAAAGCGGCAAATCCTATCTCTCAGCGGCGGATCGTAAATTGCGTGAGGGAATCTTTAGTGGTCGCAAGAGCTTAGTTGATATTCGTAACGCTGCATTCGCGCAGGGAACCTTATCGTATGAGCTGGCTGTGAATGCTTTTGCTGATCTAACTATAGACGAGTTCCTTAAGCAGCTTACTGGTCTGA
The DNA here is from genome assembly GCA_035045065.1 of Hirtodrosophila trivittata. Classification (NCBI taxonomy): domain Eukaryota; kingdom Metazoa; phylum Arthropoda; class Insecta; order Diptera; family Drosophilidae; genus Hirtodrosophila; species Hirtodrosophila trivittata. Next base: position 1,606,994 of record JAWNNK010000868.1, read on the forward strand.
GGAAGTCTCCATCTGGCGAGTAAGTGCATGTCAAGTATTTGAACACTTTTCAGTCGTAGATGTGATGACTTATTTGGCTTACAGGCAAAATGCTGCGGCACATCGTGTATCACCCAAGCTGGCAACGAATCAGCCTCTACCCGACTCTTTTGATTGGCGTGAAAAGGGCGGCGTTACGCCTGTCAAGTTTCAGGGAGAGTGTGGCTCCTGCTGGTCGTTTGCTGCAACGGGCGCTATTGAGGGTCATGTATTCCGTAAGACAGGCAAATTACCAAATCTGTCAGAGCAGAATCTGGTCGATTGTGGTCCGAAAAAGATGGGTCTCGTCGGCTGTGATGGTGGCTTCCAGGAGTACGCCTTCAGTTTTATAGCTGAGCAGAACGGTATTGCCCTTGGCAATAAGTATCCTTACGTCGATAAGAAGGATACATGCAAATATTCAAAAGCAATAGCTGGCGCCACGATCACTGGGTTCGCACCCATTCCGCCAAAGGACGAAAACGCCATGAAAACAGTAATTGCCACTCAGGGCCCATTGGCCTGCTCTGTATATGGACTAGAAAGCTTGCTTCTGTACAAGCGTGGTATTTACTCAGATGAGGAATGCAACAAGGGCGAGGTAAATCACTCTATCCTGGTCGTTGGCTACGGCACTGAGAATGGCCAAGATTATTGGATTGTTAAGAACTCGTGGGACAAGAACTGGGGTGAGGACGGATACTTCCGTTTGCCCCGTGGCAAAAACTTCTGTGGCATTGCCAGCGAGTGCAGTTACCCCATTGTTTAGGTCAAAGTGCATAAATACATATATGTATAGCAACATATCCCAGAAACGTTGTTTCACAATAAAATTCATTTTAAAACAATAAATATATGTGAACTTATAGAAAAGTGTTTTTTATATTAACTTTTAAATTTAAAATCGCTTGGAAGACATGTTAACTATGCAATGTAATGTAATAAGCTGAAGACGTCAAACATCCAATTAATCTTTAACTTTAATTTTAAATTTCGAATTCAAAATATTAAACACTTAATTTGAGTTTAAATTTAACAGTTTAAATTTTATTCTGTATAATTTATGTTAATTCTACTTTAATCTTTTTACTCCTTAATTTTTTTGAAGACTGTTAATAGTTGACATTAAAGAAATAAATAAATAAAATGTTTATATTGGCAACAATATTAAATATCACAAATGTGTAATTACCTGCTTAAGCGATTGCCGTAACTGATCAGGAATTCAATTGTTTCAAATTTACCGCCAAAACTGTCAAATTATATTTCAGGGCGTTAACACTACGAAAGTTGATATTCAGGGATGCACTCATACTCATAGTCAAACGTTCTCCGTGCGAACCAGTTCCCTACTATGCATGTTCTTGTGTTCACTCAGTCGTGAACAACCCAACACTGCTTGTGTGGGAAATATATAAATAAATAAATATTAAAAGTCGCCAAGTAAACAGTTTATTTAGAAACGGAACTGAGCAATTAACGTGCATCAGAGTAATGATGCCTTAAAAGATGGTGACTGTGCGTCAATTGGAGCGCAAATACCCAATGTTGTTCCTGCAGGTGTGTGACTATAATTCTAATAAGACATGACTTGGGGGGCCCAGCCCACTTTTTGAGAAAGTGGTGGGCGTTGTCACCCTGTCACAAGGCTGTTCTCATTCTCTTTGCTAACAATCCCCTTGTGCACTGTTTACCATTGAGAAAAAATGTAATTGTTTTTGTATTTACATACGTTTAACCTGATCGCATACTACCAATTCCTTCTTACAGAAATGCACTTGACAGTCTAGTGCATTAATAATAATCCAAAGAACCCCCCAGGGTCACATGCATTTTACCAATACCAAGTCAACAATTCCATCACCTAATTGTCATACCCTCTTGACTAACTGATACGTCCAAAAATGGATCAAGACATTATGAATGCAGTAGAATCTCTTTTTGGCAAAGATGTTAAAATTGTCGACTGTGAGACATCGTCCTCTGTTCAACAGGAAGAGGTATTACTAATAAACGGTGTACCGGTCAAATTAGACGGTCTGCCTGCGGATGATGCAAGTGCCATTAAAAGCGCCCTTCTCGATGGTCAGATGCCGGCTGTGGAACATCTGAATCAACTTCTCTTTCGTGCTGGGCTAGCACAACAGCCCATCGAAGTGGAAACATCACTTACGGTTAAGTCCTCACTAACGACTACCGAAGAGGTGCTGGTCTCACGCAACGGACAGGTGCTGGACGAGCGAACTGTCGAAACCAAAGAGCACTTTAACCATGAGTCGCACCAGAAGGAAATCTGGCAACCACTTAAACAGCAGAATGCATTAGCACGTGCGACGCCAGAGAACGCACTAAAATATAGAACGAATTCTAATTCCACATGTGCTTCCGAAATAACAGCAGATGCTGAATCGAATCGAGCTGGGGACAATCTTGGTCGCCAGCTAAACCAAACATTCTCGAATGCCTCACTCATGTCCAGTAGCTCAGCTATAACCGACTCGGATCAGATGATTGGCTCCACTTCTAATATATCTACTGCAACAACACTGGGCGACAAAAGTCTAAACATCAGCAGCTGTGATTCTGGACACGACGGGCTCTTCCACAGCGTCTCAATGAGTGCCCCCTACACACAAGCTCGCATCCGTGACACTCAGACAGATTCAATGTACTGTGACATTCCCAGCTCAGCAGATGAGTCTGATGTGGTTTCAGTTACCCTGATGGTAAACTAAAAAAAAAAAACAAATAAATTATAAAAGCTAATGAAATTTATTAACAGAACACACACTTGCACATCACAGAGCCATCCGATGTACCCAATGATTGCCAAACACTGCCACCTTATGCCAAAGACCTCCCAGCCGCTGGTACACTTGACAGCCTAGTCACTTTAATGGTCAACAGTAGCAATAAAGAAATAGATTTTGCCATTCTGCTTTGTGCACGTTTGTACGTACCATTGCAAGAGATGCTGTCAAAGATTATTGAACAGTGCCACGAGCAAGAAAATACGCTGTTGCGTCTACTTACCCAATGGTTGCGCATGTGTCCAGGAGATTTTCGTAACGAAACATTGCTTCAAGAACTGCGCAAGTACAGCCAGAGCAAGGACTTTTGTGCTTTTCTGGATCGAATCCCCTACTCACTGAACCAACATGAGGCGAGTCAACGCTCACAACTGCAGTATTTACTGGGCAAACAGCCTTCGGCCAGCTCCTTAGGGCGTCAGAGCAGTATTAAGTCGCTGAAACGTTTCGCTACAAATGTCTACAAGACAGAAAATATAATGAGCAAGTGCAGCAGCCCCTTTGATTTGGCCCATCAACTGTATGCCATTGAATATGCCTACCTCTCGCAAATACGTCTGGAAGAGTTTGTTGAAATGATAAACAAAGGCGAATTCCAAACGTGCATGACTCAAACAAAGGCGAGTACGCTGGGTTCCAATTGCAGCTCGGCAAAACAACCGGAGGTTAGCATTGCAGCCTATGTGCAGTGGTTCAATCAACTCTCCTTTTTGACTGCCACGGAGATACTCAAGGTAAGTGTATGAACTTCAAATCGAACTTAATTAAAATACAATTTTTTCTTACAAGCTTGGCAAAAAATCTCAACGAGCTCAAATGGTTGAGTTCTGGATTGACACAGCTTTGGAATGCTTCAACACGGGCAATTTTAACAGTTTAATGGCCATTCTAACTGCCCTTAATTTAACCGCCGTGTCGCGGCTTAAGAAAACCGTAAGTGTGACTTCTAAATCAATCACTGGATGTATTTTAATATGATGTGCTCTGTTTCTAGTGGTCCAAGGTGCAAACGACGACTAAGTTTGAGGGCTTAGAACATCAAATGAATCCCAGCTCCAATTATCAGAATTACCGCTCTACAATGAAGGCAGCCATTTGGCGCTCCGAACGCGAAGATGCCAACAAAATTGAGCGTGCCATTATACCATTCTTCTCGCTGTTTCTCAAGGACTTCTACGCCATTAATGAGAACTACGAAACCAGGCAAGCAACACAACTATTTCGTTTTATATTCGTCTAAAGGAACTCTGATATGTTTTTCAGACTGGCCAATGGATACTTTAATTTTAAAAAGTGCTTCCTTTTTGGCACACAGCTGCATTATTTTAACGAATGGCAACATCTGGATTGTCCGTATGAGAAACTGCCAAACGTTGTAGTCTATTTACAAAAGGCAGATGCTTTTTCGGAGAACCATCTGATGAAAGCTTCTTATGATTGTGAGCCACCGGATGGTATTGAGGAGAAGGATCATTACAAAGCACTGAAAACTGCAAAATAATAGAACACAAAACTATGCACTATTCTACGTGAATATCGGATCGATCCTCACACAAACGTCGAGGAGTTTGTACACTGTTTTGTTGACACTTCCATGTTTACATTTGCATTTGTATCGCAATAACGATAATAATTTTAACAAGTAAATTTGAATCATATTTATTTATTTGTATATAAGTGTGAAGCATGGGAGTACCTATTGGTATCTTAATAAAATCGCCGTTTTTTAGAGGGATTGCCCGGACAGAATGTGAAACACAATTGATCTGGTTGATGTGGCAGTCCCTGTACCAGTTTTTAGACTTGAATCACTTGAATAGCCTAATTAAGATGGTTAGTTTATAAAATCCAGCTAAAGTGAAAAAAATCTTTAATTTAAGAAAACTAATATAAACAGAAGAGTAAATTAGTATTACTGGAAATTTGTTTAAGTTTAATTAACGTATCGTAGAACATTTCTGAAAGTCAACAGTTCCGAATTTACCAAACAGTTCCAACGGATAATGTTTGTGATCACCGCCACAGGGGGCGTGGATGCGAATTTGGCGCATGTGAGTGTCGCGACCATTTTGATGATTTGAGATGACTGCAATTTGCAGCATAAAAGTACGTAGGGACTTCCTTCCTTCCTTAATGGGAACTAGGACCCAACCATTTGGCTCTGTCAGGTCGATTACTTGCAGCTCCTGCAGATCATTGAAATTTGTACCAGATCGTATAGAAATTCTGGATGGTGTATAACTCTCGTCGAGCTTGTAATCAGTGTATATATATATCTGGCTGATGTTCGTACGCCTATGGAATTGTATATTAACCAAGTGCGGTAGTTGACCATCCGACTGCCAGTATGTGTCCATTATGTTGTCACGTAAACGTTCTACACCAAAACCTACAGAGTACCAGGCCTATAAAGTATTTTTATACTTGATTTTATAAAAACTTACCTGGCTTGCAGGACGACAAGCTCCAAACAGCTAATCCGCCTACTTCCCGTACAAAGCCAAGCCGCTCCTCGGCAATCGGATCCTCCTCGCTGGTAGCGGCAGGCTTGGCTGAAGTTTCCTCATCTACAGACGCCGCCATGCTATTGGCATACCGGACTCAACAAGGGTAAACAAAGACACAAATATTACTCAATTATGCTCGGCATTATTCCAGTTCTTTTTGCAGTATTCGACAACGCCTTTCAACACTGGCTGTTTTCCAAGACGCGATGCAAACACAGCTGTGCGCACAGTCAACAAAAATTGATATTACGTTTTTCAACACTGACAAAACAACGCACATGTTGAGTTGCGTTTAGAAACAAATAATACTATAAAATATGGTGCGAAAACTAAAATTTCATGAGCAAAAATTGCTTAAAAAGGTAGATTTTATTACATGGAAAGTCGATAATAGTAGCAGGGAGAACAAAATCCTGCGCCGCTATCGCATACAAAAACGTGAAGACTACACAAAGTGAGTGTGGAACAGAAAAGTAGACATTTCGGTTTTTTAATTCTTTCTGTTATAGGTATAACAAATTGTCGCGCGAGATCAGAGAACTTACTGAGAAAATTGCTAGACTTGATGCATCAGATCCATATAAAGATGAAGCAACTGTTATGCTCTTGAACAAACTACACGCAATGGGAGTTGTCAACGACTATCAGAGCTTGGAGAACGCCAGCAGAGTTTCCGCAAGTCACTTTTGTCGTCGCCGTTTGCCCGTGGTTGTTGTCAAACGTAAGTAGAAACTTTAAACGATACGTGATATTTTTTAATAACGATAATTTCTTTCAGTGAGAATGTCTGAGAGCCTCAAACACGCTACAGATCTGATTGAACAAGGGCATGTTCGTGTGGGTCCTGAAATTGTTAAAGATCCCGCGTTTCTTGTCTCCCGCAACCTTGAAGATTTTGTCACCTGGGTCGATGGTTCCAAAATTAAGGAGCATGTTCTTCGCTATAATGACCAGCGTGATGATTTCCAAATGTAATAGTATATATACTATAAATTATCCTCTTTTAAGTAAAATAATATAAATGACTTTTTCTACAAAAGTTTACCATACATCACGTTTTTTATCTATCAGCTATTTTTTAAATATTTCCCAACTGTGATCTACAGAAAGGGCATAAAGTGTAATGTTGCCGATTAGACAGTTTTTTAATATATAGTAAAGTACAATTTGGAAGTCATTCAACCGTTATAATTTTTAAGTTATCGTAACAATCTAGATATTTGCTTTAATGTCAGATATTTGCTTTAATGTCGGATATGCCTACTAAATATGGACACAAATTGACAATTCTTCGAATAGTTGTTACCAATGCATATGACATACCAATAGAAGTAGTTTTCGCGGACTATTTTAAATTGACTACAATACTTTTCAGCTGGTTTGCAATCGCCCAGTATATGATACGACGGTGTTTACTTGAGTCTAAAGCGTTTCCATCTGAGTTTTATTATATCCTTGGTGAAATTCCTAGTCAGAAATAAATTGTTATACTTTAGAAATGTTTATATATTCCTTTAATATATAACACTTTAAAGACCCATTTTAAAACAATTCATTTGTAATGAATTTATAGAAAGAAAAACTACTTTAATTGCAATTTGTTAAATTATTAATTTTAATAACTTTATTACATTTCATATAATAATGTTTAGATCGAATTATTATTATTCATTAATGTTGGAGATGCCTATCACGCCAATGGCGCAGCAGCTGCGCCAACACTCATAAATATAGTACATACACATATAGTATAAATCCATTCTGAATCAACCTTCGATATTTCCCTTTGCTACTTAAATGCGCGATGTCGCACATCATCTTTTATGAATGGCGGTACATAGTTAATGACTTATTTTTGTTTTTAATACATTGTTATTAATAACTCTCTCACAATTCCAATAAGTAGATAGATAGATCAATACAAAAATTAGTTTGAAAGTAAAATTAAAATCAATTAAAAAAAAAACAATCCATACGTAGTTAAAAATTATATAATACGTAAATGAGTTAAAGAACAACTTGCATTTTATTTATATACGGTAAAATGTCTCGTTAGGGACGAAGGTGCACTGTTGAGCGGTACAGGTTTTAAGATAGAGGAAGAACAACAATTTCTACAGTTATGTTGATGGCAGTTACACGCGTACAAGTTGAAGCAATGTTTCCCCAGTTTCTACCGCTAGAGTTTGCAAGCTATCTGAATTGGCCCTCCTCAGAGTTACCAATCCCAAAACTAAAAGAAATACCTTGGCAAAATGACTTAAAACAAGAGTTTTTGAAAATAGTTTTGAATACAATACGATATTTAGAGTCTGACTGCGTCTCTTGATTGGAGCATCGCATCTGACTTTATAAAGAAACAATTGTATTTATATAGTATATAGATAAACATCATTTGCGTGTGTTCCTACAGAATTTGTACAACAAAGACAGCTCACAAAAAGTTCAGCCCGTTTAAAGTCTTTTTTCATATTGTTGCATAGATATATATGTATGTATCTTTTAAATATTAGTTGTATTATTCCTTTTTAAGTTTGCATAAAAAGTAACTTAGTAAATTACGTGTTAAAATAAATAGCTAGTGGCATTAAAATTAGTGTCGACTGGCGAAATTTTATACAACTCCTTTTGACGGCGGTCTCACAGTTACCGCAGATGCCAAATGGCAACTAAATTTCGCATAAAAAAAACTTCATAACAATTTAAAACAAATTAATAAGGTAAAGATTTTCTACATTTGTTTTTGTTCATTTTTTGTGTATGCTTATATGTGTATGTGAGTGTGTGTGACAAAAATTTTAAGTTATCCATTGGATATTAGTTTGGCTTTTGTTTGGGGATTTTGATTTTTTGTTGATCTATTGGTTTTTTTCTTGTTGATTTTGTTCTCTCCTTATGCAGGCTAAATGTGAAATAAATATCTCATTCGCATTGTATTCAATTAATACAATATCTTTTTGAATTCCAAATTGTTGATTCTGCTCGAACATGTGCAATTAGTTTTTAAGCCATAAAATACCATACCCTGTCCCAAAGCCCCGCCGAATACCCAAGCTCTGCAGTTCCTCGCTTCTGTATATTTAATTTAAATCTATTAACGCCGTTTCTTTCTGTTTAAGGTTGCGCCAAGCGCCCAATTGCCACGGCTGCTAGTTGAATAGTTGAAAATTACATGTTACGAGGCACGGCTTTATGTGTCACTTAGATCACAAGCGCCATATCCTTTTTGCTGGGCAGCTGCACTCGTTTGCCCTGCCACAGCGAGTTATGTATTGTGAAGGCGTCTATCGTAACGGTCAGATGCTTTGTGTGCACCTGTGAGAAGCATTTACCACCTGAGTTGTACCTAAAAATTTATATTGATTATATAGTTTCAAGTTCAATAATTATCTCAATTATATATTGTACTTACTTAAAGAATTTATCGAACATGACTTCGTCGACTTGACTAGGTCCCGTGCCGTACAGTTTTGTCACGTGGTCCGTCTCGGGTAAATAACTATAAAGTGCGCGGAATTGGCAGCCCGCGTCACGGAAGAGTACAAGGAAGTGTTTGGCCTCTGAGCGTGCAATCTTTTCGAGAACTTTTTGTTTAGCCTCGCGATTGACGGCTCCGGGAAATACGCAGTATTCAACGGCATTTAGTATTATGCCGCGATTAGATTTGGCCGCTGGTTGTTTATATAGTTTTGGACCTGTTAATTAATACAATGAATCAGTAGCACTCTTTACTATGTTAATGCGTATCAAATATCATGGATGGTCTACTCAGTGTTAATAGCAAGCTTCTTAACTTAAAATCAAATATTTCAAATTGCTTTGGTTTCTTATGCAGGACTACGTGCGATGCGAGCATACAAAACTGCAAGGCAGATTAATAGCTAGAGATCACTCACAGCAATGCCTGTGGGCTGTTTGATTAAGAATAGCATAAAAGATATAGATTATAGCCTTAAAGAGTCCTTCAAAAAGTAAAGAATCGATTTGAATATGTTTTAACAGATTCCAATTTACAGTTTTAGATAAAATCTATATAGATTTCGATTTGAAATCAAGATTTTTCGGAATATCTGTTAAAAATTCTAAAAATATTAAAGAAATTGAAGTAAATGTAAACATTATATGAAGATCTTTTCAGTAAAGTCTTTATATTCAAATATCTGTGATAAATTAACGATTCTTGAAGGACCCACTTAAGGCCTATAGTTTCTATGTTCTTTGATCATTACCTATATACTTACATTTTGATAATCTAATCTAATTGATTACTAAATATAAAACATTCCAAAATGAAAATATACACAAAAAAAATGTACAACGAAAGAATAAGAAATGTAAAACTTAGAATTAAAATTGCTTGCAATTTTTCATTTTTGTTTTTTTTAGATAAATCTGCAAATGTGAAGCGGTTAATTGGATCAATCGGGCTTAATTAAAAATCGGTTTAATGTGCTTATTTCATATAACTAGAAGACACATCTCGGTTTGACTATCGAAGTCGTGGATTTGACGACGCAACGGAAGAACGAATGGATTGCAATTGCATCTACGAGTATTAACGCGCGCACACACAAACTGTTGGAGCCCCTACGTACCTTTTGTGTACGTTTTCTTTAGGGAGTACTGTACTATATTCATATAGGTATAATTCAAATCATATTGGTGATGTATTTGATCATAAAATGTATGTAGGGGATATGCCAATTATATTGAATGGATGAAACATAATTGAAAGAATGAACAAAACTAAAGAAGAACAACATAAAATTGAATGAGGCGTTCCAAGAGATGTACAAATGATGTATGAAGAACCAATATGTATGGTGTATGTACGATATTATGTTGGTTGTGTGGTGGATGTGATATAACTGAGGACTGTTTGAGACTAAGTACAAACCCGAGTATTCCATGAAATCGCTTGATCCATCATCAAATCCGCGACGCTTCGATATCAAACCTGGCGGCAAAGAGCCTGGTCCAGAAGGAGATGGCATATGCCTACCTGATGCCGCCATTCCTGGTGACGGTGCGCGCCGCGGCGGTGTGGCCCGTCCCAGTCCCGAATCTGTGTCTAACCGGTAAGCGAGATTGAGCGTTCATCAATCATCAATCAGTCAAACATGCATTGACGCACAATACGAGTAGTACAACCACGGCCAGCGATACGAGTGGGCAGTGGACAGGGGATAGAGAGAGAGAAAGAGCAGGGCAACAGTGTCAGAGTTGCCATCCATGCAGTAAATTCATTCGTTTTGGTTGATGCAATTCGAGTTTTTGGTTAGTTGCCACAGGATGACGTCGATGAGAGCGATCGATCGAGCGATGAATGTTACGGCATTTATTAATTTTTAATTTTAGTTAATTGGTTTTTTGATTTTCACATTTTTTGTTTGTTATTCATTTTAATAGTTGGGATTTTTTATACACAAGTTTTCGAATTGAAAGAAAGAGAAATAAAAGAAGAGAATGTGTGCATTGAATTTAGTTAAGCAATTTTGTTTTAGATCGTACAAAGTAGCAGATACTTAAAACCTAAATATGATATCTCTGGCTGAGTGTGTGAGTGAGTATGTCAGTGTGTAAGTGTGTGTGTTTTGTAGGTGTGAATGTGGTGTGCAGGCATATTTATGTGCGGGTGTGTGTGTGTGCTCGTGTCTATGTACGTGTATATACACATTCTTAAAAAAGGGCAATCCCGTTCCCCAAAAAGCGGACAATACAAGACGAAATTAAACCAGAACCATTTAAAAATCATATGACAAGTTTGCAACTAGCCAAAGCCAACTGACAAACCCAGAAATACTGTTCAAAACACCGCCACCGCTTTCTTTTTGTTCTTATTTAAATGGTATTATAGAATCAAAATAATATGAAGAATTAAATTAGTTTTAAAAACAAACCGAAATTATAATAAAATTAATAATTTCTAGAAACTTTTTCGTTAAATACAAAAATAAATTTAACAGAAAATGATTGAAATCCATTGAAGTAATTGCTTCCTATGTAGGAGCTTTACTGTACGGAATGATATAAGATACGAAAGAATAATTGTCAAAAGATATGCATATCGAACAGTAGGTATTACATGAAAGTATATGCAGAATAAATTCATACTGAATATCATAGTTTATATTTGAGTTTGTTATAGAAGAATTATGCATGTACAATAAATATGATTTATATAAAGACGAACTTGCCTTCTTTTGAGATTACAATTATTTTGTTAATTAGAAAAATAATTAACTAGTTCCTCTCAAAATAAAATAAAAAAATATATGTAATCGTATACCCAAGATAAAATTAGTTTTAAAATTATTGACAGATAATGTAATATTAGAACAAGAAGTACAAATATGCGACTGTCACCAGCGAAGAGATAGGCGAAACTTATCACCAAAGAAAACAAATCAGAATACTTATAAAATCAAATGGAAAATAACCTTAATTTACAATCGTAATACTAAAGAATATAAGAATGAAAAGATCTGCCACCAATGGAGCAAAGACAACACAAAAATGAAAATTTCTGCGTTACACCAGAACCAATAAAGAAAAGTATAAAGTATATGCATATAAGATATACATATACATATAAGTATATATAAACGAACACATAAATAAATCATGAAGTAGCAGGAGTGTAAAAGTAAGGTAGAATATAGAGTAAAAGTAAAAGACAAGCAGCTTTTTTTTTTCTTTTTTTTTTAAAGCTGTGAAACGCTTCTTACCGCACAAATTCATTAGCGAATTGGACTTTCGGCCACGGAAATTAAGTGTACTCCCCTTAGCAACTGATATCCGCGACAAGGTGCGGCCCCTTTCGACGGTTGGCTCTGTAAAAATTGGCAGCACGGAGACACGCAAAGGCCGAGTGTATAATACGAATGTCAAGATCAGATTGAGTTTATAACAGAACACAATAAATGATTAAATGAAATTTGGTTTTAATTAAACTTAAGCGACTTTTCTTTCACCCCCAGCCCAAATAGAAAGTGTTAACACTAATAAAAAAAATAAAAATTATAATAGTATGGAGAACATATCCTATCACCCAAAGTAAATTCCAAATTCGCTGACTGCCACCTGCCCCAGGTGGTTATCCGCCCAAGTGCATATGCTTATAGTTTATAGATTATACTAGAAGGTGCGCTAGCAGTTAGTTTTCTTTGATATGTTTAAATTAATGTTAAGTATGCGATTGTTAAACTAAATTTTTATATAAGTTTGGGTGATTTTTAGCGTGAATCTCTAGCGCTAAGCACGCCTTGATTGATTGAAAAGAGCGCTTATAATACGAAATCAAAATAAAATAAAAATAAAACTGTGTGTTAATCAGCATCAGAGGATCAGGTGTACAAGTTTAGGCCAGATTCTTGTTACCTTTTGTTTTTGTTTTATTGCTTTTAGATATTTCGCTGGCATTAACACAAACTAACCAACAAAAGCAAGAGTAGAGTAATAAAAAATATTTAGGAGTGAAACTTAGTACTTGTTACCCAACACCAACCTCTGGAAGTTTTGTACGATCCCCGTCGTCCAATCGGAGTTGAACTTGTGCTGGGATAATCATCGGGGGACTCTGTTGAACAAGATTAGTGGTTACGACTTATCAATTAAGATACATGACCCAAAATTCACTTAAACTACAGTAAGTGCTTTAAAATTAAACTTAAAAGCCAAAAGTTAAATAAAATTAATAATTAATTTCGTTTTCTTATGCCCCTGCACCATAAAAAACTTCAAGAGAGACTACATCAGACAAGAATTCCAAACTTTTCATGCTTCAAAATAACTTAAAAAATGATATAGACAATGACATCGAATGGAAATAATAAACAAAGATATATAAAACATTTACCTTTAACTGTGAGGGAGTCTTGCGAGCCCCTGTAATAGTCTCTTTTCATTGAATTTGAGCTTAGTTGACCGTAGCCTGTACAATTTTAGGGGCCAACCAAGTTTAAAACATAAAACAAAAGTTAATCAAATTAGCTAAATAAATACAAATAATAACTAAAAAGAGCGGCACAAATAAAATCAAATGAACTCAACAGAAGATTTGCAATTTCGACTTGCCGAAATTTACACACAAACAAACATTATACATCACAATGTGTTGGGATCTTTGGTAAAGGTTGGAGATGGATCAAAGAATTGATCCTATGACGTCAATAACATTATCATAGGTTCAATTCTATTGGGAAACAATAATTAATTAATTTTGTTCATTATTAAGAAACAAATTCATTGGGCTAAAACGGAAGCTACCAAAACAGTCGACTTCCATCGATTCATATCATATCAGGATATTTGTTATATACCGAATTTGATAGCCCTTTAATGTAAGAATTTTGGGAAATTGTTCCTACTCTACATAGCTTACGGTACGAGATAAATGATGGACTCCAAAGGATTTCCATTAAGGTATCCCAACGAAGAAAACTTGTGAATACTGTTGTTGTGTGTATAAAACCGAATGGGCAACATCTGTAGGAATTTAGCAAAACGCTCACCGGTTAGATTTGAGCTTGAGCCTTTCTTTCCCCGACTAGAGAGGCTTGAAGCCTCACTGATGTCCACACTGGCATCATCGACATGTATGGTCTTGGGGCGTGGCCGGGTCACACGCTGCTGTCTAAGACGTGGCGTGGACATGTTCGATGACTGCGGCTGCAGTTTAATATGCAGGTCTGGCCGGTCCAGCACTTTACCCTATATGAATGCGGATTAGTTTATGTACAACAGGAAGTCTTGCTATGGCATTGACTAACCTCTCTCTCGGCCTCTTCGATGGCTTTTTTTAGTCTATGTTGTTCCAGTATGGCCGCTCGTCGCGCCATTTGGTCCTCCTTCTTACGTGCGCGTTCTTCCTCCTTCTCCCGCTCCTTCTCTCGTTTTTGCGATGCCTCAATCTCCTTTCGTGCCTTTGCCTCCTCTTGCTGCTGGCGACGCTGAAGTGAGAGCAACATAATCTTCTCCTTGCGACGCTCCATTTCATCCACGGATTCCTTCAAGCCAACGTAAAGAATCAATTGCTCCATGAGAAACTATTCCTCTATGTATTATCACTCTTATAAAAAAAAGCATAGTACTTACCGGATCCAGATTGTTTGCATCAGCGCCAATGACTATCGCCTTGTTCTTGGCCGCATCGGCATTATTCTGTTCTGCCCTGAGCCGCGTCGGCGAAAGTGGCTGTTGCTGTGAATGATTGTTCAAATCCTCGTTGTGTCCACGATCGTGGCCGCTGGGTTCAGCCGACGTTGTGGTTATCTGGCGCAGTTGGATTGGAGCCTCATCTGTATATTTGTTGTATGTGGCGTTCCCAGCATTGGCTAGAACGCTTGGAAGCGTGTGGATGCTGTGCCTAGCAATTGAAGCGTTTTTGGCCTCTTCGCTAGCTGAATTGTTGCTGTTGTGCAGTTGACTTAGCGATTCACGTTTAATGTGGTTGTCCACACTATCTCTGCTAGACTCCTTCTTGGGTGACCGCTTGGCACGCAGTGGCGGCTTTGGACGCTTGGGCTGATCATTATCAAAGGATATGTAGAAGCCCTTTTCTGCCGGTTGCTCGTCACCGCCACCATTATCACGTGGATCCTGAAAACTGTTTGCTTGTATGGAGGGACGTGAGGGTGAGGGTATACGGTAAGTGAGATTTCCGCTGGTGATGTTAAGCTTGTGGGAAATCAGCTCCCCGCTGTCGTAGTCCTCCGAGCTGCTACCACGACCGCAGTGCGCCGCCGGCATTTGCTGTTGGTGAAGGCGCTGCTGTTGCTGCACTACAAAATCGGAAATTCGAGTTGACTGCATTTGCTCGATGATGTTGCGCTCCAGCTCATCGACATCTTCCTCGTCACCAATAAAGCAAATACTTTGCGGCGCCATCATATCCTCTTGTTGCCCCATCGTCATGGCTTGTCCCATGTTGCCTCTAGGGGAACGATTATCGCGCAAATTTGTCATCGATTGTTGACGCTGAACTCCATTTGCATTGCCACTGGCACCGCCAAGTACTCGCTGGCTATGCTGCGGCGAGGACTGCACCTGAAACAGATGCTGCAACTCTCCGCCCCCACCGCCACCATTCTGGTGCAGCACAAAGCCCTGAGACGTGCCAGCACTGGAGGGCGGTCTATTGGGCCAGTTCTGCTGCTGCTGCTGTTGCTGCTGCATCTTTTTCTGAGTTTGCCAGGCATTTACATCCAAAAGTGGTTGCTGCTGCTGTGCCTGTTGCTGCTGCTCGTAGGCAGCTGCAGCCGCCGAGTGTGCCCATGTTCGGCGCTGTGGAAGCGGATGCTGTTGAGGATGAGGCGGGGACTCGTGCAGATAGAAGTGATTAACTGGCTGTCCGTACTCGTCGTAGACGCTGTTACGTTGCTGATACTGCGGCGGGGGACCCGCTCCGTAGGGAGAGTGGTTGTTGTAGGGCGTTCCATTGTCACTGTAGATGCTCTGAGGCTGCATATAGTGAGCAGGCGGCGACATGTACTGGCCGTGCTCATTGACGTACTGCATCGGCGACATTTGCATGGGCTGTTGGTGGGGGTGATGCTGCTGCTGTTGCTGTTGGAGTTGCTGCATCTGCTGTTGCTGGTAAGGATCACGGCTGGGCGGTCGGGAGTTGTAGGCGCTAACGGGCGCATTAAAGGCCTGCGGAAGATGCGGTGATGAGCCAAAATTTTGCTGCATGGGTCTCTGCTGGTAGTGGTGGTCAGCCAAATGCTGCTGGGAGCCATACGTTTGTTGCTGCTTTGTAGATGCGATTAGAGGGGAGGAAGCACAAAATATGGACATACGATTAGGCAAACGAACAGGCAACAGGCAAAAAACGAAACAAAAGGATAAACGATAAACAAATAAAACAAACCAAAAAGCAATTTCTGTTAATTTTGTAATGATGCGAGATGCATGGTGCGTCCTGGCGCTTACCTGGTTTAGCATGTTGGCTATTTGTTGCGCCTGCATCAGCTGCTGCGCTTGCAGATGCTGTGCCTGTATTTGGCTCTGCTGGGTAGCTAGCCGATGAATATCTTGCTGAATATCCTGCAGATTCATGTTCATAATGGCGATGCTTTGCTGTATTTATTTCCACCCGTCCATGGCCAGTGTTAAGTGTTTTGTGTGTATGTTTGTTGGTTTGTTGGTTTGTTTGTGTGTTAATGTGTTTGAATTTTGTGAGTGTGTTGTGTGTTATGTCGATGCAACGGACACAAAAATTGCACAACAGTAGGGAGTATAGAAAAGAGACACAAGCGTGAATTAACATTTACCAGGGGTTAGAGCATGCTCGGGGTGGACATTTTAGGAAGTTACAATATGCATTTGAAGAGTTGGACATACCTGATACTTATCCATGTCAGCAGCATCTAGCTCTGGTGTGCGTTTAGATTCATTGCTCATGGTTTCCCACTTTAAAACGTCCGGGCACGAATCCAAATCCTCCTAAAATTAAAATTAAGATATAATATAAAAAAAGCCTACAAGTACTGCCTACTATAGTCTAATGATAAATAAAATGAATATATATTCTATACTATTTTATTCCTTTAGAATTTCAGAGCTCATTATACCTTTTCTTGATGCCTTTGCACTGCCATTTCGATTTTACGCTTGTCCTGCTCAATGCGTCTACGCTTCTCCTCCAGTTTCATGCGCATGGTGGATAACTTAGTGGCATTCTCCAGTGATCGCATGTCATCGTCGCAAACCTCCATCTGCCAGGCTGCCGGACTAGCTGGCATGCTGCTAGTTGACACTTTACGCACGGGTGTGGTTTCCGCATCGTATCCAGTGGATCTGGCATCGTTGTAGTGATCGGCGTGCGTATAGTCCTTCTCGCTGGAATGTTGCTTGTTGCGCGCAACCGGCAACGGACTGCCCGCATTTGACTGATTATGCCCCGAGACCGAGGGCACATGGTCAGCACTGCTAATAAACAGAATATAAGATAAGGTTAAATGTGAAAGGTAAAGAAGAAAGCCTAAAGGACTCACCTTGCTTGTCGACGCATTGAATACTTCTCCGTTTCGCGATCCTGTTTCTCGGACCCAGAATCAGTGTCATAACCCAGCTGCAGCGTACCGCGAGCATCTGCAATAGAGGATCGCACTGCCACAGCTGGTTCTGCATTTAAGGGAAGATACGGGTATTTGAGAAATGCTTTTAAATGCAAAGAGCAATTTTTTACTTACCGACACTTGTGTTGGATAATTTACGTTCCCTGTCCCGTTCGCGTTCATATCGGCCCAACGTATTCAGCTGATCCTGTGACCCACCAAAGTTCTCGATGGTCAACTGTGAATCTTCGCTGGAGGAATTTCTACGTGAGCGACGTCCTAAAACATCATAATACCCATTTAATACTACATAATTCGACATGTATCTGATACAGATAGGGGAAAGCTCTTCGCATTTAGTTCGGACACAAGGTCAAAGTTATAATACCAATAATCTCAGATAAACATTTATTATATACACACACATACACACACTCACATGCATACGCTAGGGATTCAAACACCGACTAAAGAGATATGTAGCATACCTGCAAAGCTCGGACGTCGGCTCTGTTCCCAGTTACTTGGTCGACCCGCAGCGACAAAATCGCCTGTTTCGATTGTTGATGTGAGAGCAAAATTAATTAAAATTATATACAGTAATAAAAATTAATTGAAATCAAATGAAACAAAATGATTTTACAATAAAAATTAGTAAATGAGCAAAACAATTATCAAAATAATGATGAAGCATAAAACAATAGGATTATTCACATAACGCTCTTATCATCAGAAAAAAAAACACGTCCTATCCGAATTCTACTGAACATTAAATAATATTTCCTGGAAATCATTTGGGTTGTCATCAAGTCATTCCATCTATCTATAGCTTGACTTTTGAATCAGTTTTAACTACTCGTAAGTGTATAATATGTATAATTATATCTGCTTATATCTTATCTTTCAGCTAACTTAGTGCTGCAGCTTTCCAAAGACTGATTTGGTAACAGACGAGATATATCTACAGCAATTACCAATGGATTCCAATGATATAAAGAATAACATTTTTATATGCAATAACCAGGTAAAATTGCATAATTATGCAGGTGAGATTAATTAATATCATGGTCATGGTACGGGTGACAAGTGACGGAAGAACGGAGCATAATAAATGAAAAATGAGTTAAAGTACTGCCAAACCTCTCTCGTCTGCCTTCGACTCGACATTGTTCTTTTCTTTAGCTTGGCGCAAGCGAGCTGGAACCAAGGGCTCCTGTTGGGACTGGTGCTGCTGCTGTTGCTGGTGCTGAAGCTGAAACTGTTGCTGCTGTTGCTGCTGCTGCGAGTGCATAGATGATAGTGTGGTAATGCCACGCGACTTGTGCACGACGAATGCTGCCACATGCGAAACAAACAGGCCAAAGCGACGTTGGCGTCAAGGTGGGCGTGAAATTAGGAGGTAATTGTTGTTGTTGTTGGTTATGCGATGGTGTTTGGTTGGTGGCAGTATTAAAGCATATGTGGATAGTTCGGTGGTGGAGAGAAAAAAAGAAATAAAAAAAACCAAAAAAAACACAATTAAAAACAAAGAAATTTATTTGGATTGTTTGTTATAGGGCAAATAAAAATAAACACATCAAACATAATAAAAAACAACAGTAATAAAACAAGAACAAATCATAGTTGAAATATTCATGTAATTACCTTCAGCTTGATGACCATCGAAATTATTTGACTGCATCGTTTGATGTTCGGTGGGTGGAGTTGATCTCCGAGTTAAGCCGCCGCTAAATGAATTTGTATTTGGAACTAAAAATATAAAAAATAAAATACAAACACGAAACAAAAACCAAAGTTAAATAATTTGTGTGTAATTTTAATGTATATCAAAAATTAACAGCCAAAAAAGCAAAAGCAATTAAATATAAAAAAACAGAGAAGCGATTCATAGTTCATGAAAGTTAAACTATAATATGAGTGGATAGATAGTATTCTACTGTGCAAAACACTTGAAAGTTATTCTTCATGTGCAAAAGGAACTCCAGCTCCAACTTAAACTGTTAAAATAAACTTGACACAAACTAACAAATCTCAATATATAAAATACATAAAAGACTTTAAAACTGCTCGTATTTCCGATCTCATTAGACGAAGATCCAATTCAAGTAGTGCAAATAAACCTACAAATCTAATTTGATAGTTCTATCTCTGGTATTTGATCCCCATGAATAGACAGACAAACAGCTCAATATATTCATTTGGCTATGAGTTCGAATATACGTATAACATTTAAGAAATTTCTATATTTCCATATAATTTTCGTTATAGCCTAGTTGATGTTTCACTCATAAAAGATCTCTCTTTTTATTTTCCTAAGTTCTCAGTTAGTTGGAGTCCATGGACGCAGTGCAGAGTGCTTCTAGAAAACAATGCCAATACGTGCCAAATGCTAAGCAACCTTCCCAAGTGCATAGCTTTTATATTTTTTGCATATATGTCGTGAGGATTATCTTATGGTTATATTGTCAAAATTAATCATTAATTGTTGCACATATGTATGTTAGTTAGCTTATGCTACTGTTACTGACCATTAGTACTTGATTGCAATAACAAAGCGGCGGAAAGTTGAGATATAATCATCATCAAATGAAGGAAATGTGAGCAAAAAACAAGCAAACAAACGAACGAACAATTAAACAATCAACAAACAATGAAAATGCAAAACATTCACGGTAAGAAACGAGGCAACAAACAAATGTAAATTGAGGAGAAGGGAACACACACAAAAATCACACAGAAATCTTCGCATTGAAATGCTCAAAGAAATTGCAATTAAGAGAATTAAACCTTGAAACGGCGGTCGATTGGAGGGCGAGCCAACTGGTGGCTGGTCAAGATCGCTGCGCAAATCGGGTATGGGCGTTACGGGCTGCACTGTGAGGCCCCGTCGATGGCAAATTCCGTGCTCATTGGCGCCCAGGCTGCGCCTTGAGATGACATCTACGTTACGCGTGAATCGATCAAAATAAACGAATTGTTGTGGTTGTTTTTTTTTGCCGTTGTTGTTAATATTATTGTTGTTTGTTGTTGTTGCATGTGTGTGTTGAATGGAGAGAGCATTGTGTTAACACCCATTCAGTTGGTGATTTGTGGTTTGCACATAAACAAAGAAAGAGAATCAAGTATAAAGTTGATTGAATTGTTTATTAAGTAAACTACTTTTGATTGTTTTCCAAATGGATCAGGTGCGGGGGTGACAGCAACCGGATAAATGATCATAATTCAATGAGGGTGATGATTTTTTCGATGTTGGTTTATAATTTTGTAATGGAAGACAATCGCAGTATCTAATTGCAAATTGTTGACTTTTACGTGGTTCAATGATTGTTTGGTTTACTGGGAATAAAGGTGCTATGATCGGTCAGGTGTTTCAACTGATTCGATCTGTGATTGATCAATCTTTAAGCTTTACTTTGCCAAGTGTTTCAACTCTAATCTGATTTAATGCTGCTCTACTCTTTAGTTAATATATTTGGTATAACTTCAAAAGTGTCGTGTTGAGAAGCTGATTTCAAATCGGTAAAAACTATCTGCAGTTAGTAGGTAAAATTATAAGTAAAGCTTGTATACGAGCTACAATTTGTAATAGTTATTAAATACTTTACTATCTAGCCCTTCGATTACCCTGTAATTTTAATTAAAAGTTACTAATACTGTTTTTTCTTTTTGACAAATTATACGCATAATCCAATTGTTATAGAATTAATTCCTTTCGTTATAAAGTGCAGCAAAACAAAACGAAAGTAAACGTAAAATGCAATGCAAACCAAAAGCGAAAGATGCTTGTGAACAGAATTTCACGAGACAACAAGGACAAAGACGACGACGGCGGAGACAACGTATAACATGCCCTGAATGGAAACACACAATGGCCAATGGTTTGGGTACTTGGTAGGTCGGTTGGAATGCGATGCGGTGCATAGTTGAATGGAGTAGGACTGTCACTTACCCTGTCCATCCATGCCCGGATAGCAGACACATTTGGCCGGGTGTATTTCAAAAAGATTGAACAAATCCGTCAGCAGTAGGACCAGATTTAGTTTCATCGAGCTGTGGATGACAAAGAGTGTTATATTATAATGATACGGTATTCATTTCAGTGGAATACACTTACCCCCGCATATATGTGATATCCTCAGGTGTCATGTGGAAGACGCCGTATGGCAAATGCTTTTGTGAAAAACTGCTCAACAGCAGTATATTGTGTATGGAGTCCTCTACGGCAGGCAGATAGTTAATTCGCACACTAGTCCAAGGCACCACCTTGGGACAGTAGTAGGAGATGAGCAGCGCCAGGCAGATGCCATCGCAAAGATCCTGAAAATCACGTACAGGCGGTATATCCGGCGTTTGCAGACGTGAACCCTGCAGTAAAAAATAAAAATAAGGATCGTTCAGGCAACATAAGGATACATTAATGCAATGATTCTTTTTGGTTTTAATTCATTTTTCTACATTTAATGAACAGGTCTAAGAACCAAGTTGAAAACTTGCATCCTGATTTTAAGATAGATATTGTTCTTACAATGTCATCCGGCAGACCTGTCTCCAACTCCTTAACAATGCGCTTTTTCAGCGCTGCGCACGCATGCGATATCCAAGCGAGAAGCGCTTGCTCATAGGACTGGCCCGGAGGCATCTGAAAACTGCTGCCAGATATCCTGGAATAATTTGAAGATTTAGAAATTTGTATACAAAAAAAGGTTTAATAGAAACTCACCTTCGAATGGCCGCCATAACGCGATCCCCCGATGATATTTCTTTTGCATACAGAACCATCAGTGATTCTATCACAGACATGTGGGCGTTCTTAGGGTAAGATAAACAATAGACTTGTAGTTAGTTATCGATTATTGTATATTGATGGAGATTTCACTTACAATTCGCAACGGATTCGTTTGAATTAATACCGTTTCGGTGATGGGCATGTCCGAGGACTCAGCCACAGGGACACCCTTGCGCGCTAGCGTCTGTAATATTGACCAGTGATTTAAGCTTTGGTAGTTGGGATCTGAGTAAAGATTAGACAATGTCTGACAATAGAGTGTCGCATTGCCCAGCTCCACAACGATTTGTGGCTTGAGACGCTCTTGATTCTCATGATCGCGATAGAACGGCTCCTTTAGGTTATCTGGCACGCGGTTGTTGAATGCTTTCGAGAGCAGCCATTTGACGGAAGCACGTTGACGAGCCTGAAAAATGATTACCAAAGGATTAATTGACATTGTCAGAATGAGTAACAGTGGACTTAAATTGCCTAACGTAAAATGTTGACTTAAAGTATAAAATAAAAGCAGACTTTTGTTTCTTATACAACTTAGTAAATATGTAAACTTCAGCAACTATAAAAGATCTAAATTGGGGATGATGATTCCATCATATATGGTGCTTAACAGTTGCTATTAGCAACTAGTTCCAATAAAAAAAATGCCTCTCGTGCATCCGGCTAAAAGAGAAGGTTTGGAAAACAGCAGAATGTGCAATGGCTCACACACAGACAACAGTGATAGCCACAGGCGAAGAGGAGGAAAACCTTTCAGTGGATTTTATTTTACATTTTAATATTGGAGCAATTAAGTAGCGCACTCTGCAGTTTACTCAGTGTATTTGTATGTAATTGTATATGTGCCCGTGAAGAGGTTGCTGCATCTGTGTGAAGCCATGCGTACAATCTTCAATATGAGTTCGATAAACTCGCTGGTGTGTTTGGCTTGGCGTGCGCCGTTTCTTCATTGTGTCTGTTTGGATCTTTAGTTCGCTGATGGTCACTCAGCATGAAAAAGAGGGAATCGCCAGCCGCAGCCGCAGACCCATACCAAGACCCAGACCCAGACCCAGCCCAGGCCCAGGCCCGTGGCCAGACAGTGTAGTTGGTATTTATATTTTTTTTTCTCTTGTAACTTTTAGAATCTCAAGTGCTGCAATGCTTCGTCAGCAGAGCCATTTCCATTTGCAACTGCACTTATACTCATCATTTCGCTACAGTCTCCGCCTCGTTCATCGGCTCTGTTCATTTTCTTAGAAGCAAATTGAAAATGCCTCTTATTAGTTTTTTACTACTCCTTTGGTCCAATTGAAACTAAATGGAATGTTTTCGGATTGGGCACAAGAATAACCGACAGGTTGGATCTCAGAAGCGATCAGTTAAGTCTTAACACTTTGCAACCAAACACTCGCAGATAAGGCCAACAATTTCTAAACTAATGTTTCAATTTGTCTTATCGCAAGTGAGAACTGTTATATCTTTGAGGAATGCGACTGATAAGTAAAGCGTATTTTGAGTTTATTTTATTTTGGACACTACACAAACAAAATTTGACTGAGATAACATTTGAAGAGTAAATCTATGCATTTATCAATTTGGCCGAAAGGCAATAAAAGAAGAAAACAAAAAGATAAAAATTGAAATAAGATAAGCAATAAGTTGTTTAAAACTCAATATACCCAAAGATTTATGGCTTTCTGAATAAACCGAAAATAAAATGTGATTAATCATGGCTTGAAATTATAACCTTATTTTTATTACACATATTTTGTTTTAAGGTTTTGGATACGAAAATGTTGTTAAAAAGTTACTAAGCTCATAACTCTTTTATAGAAACAAGTTTCGTTGCAAGCGGACTAATAATTAATTTAAACCTTTTCCAATTTTCTCTTTGGGAGTATATAAGTTTTAAATTATGCAACACCGTAAAGTTTTCATTAAAACAAACTGAAAATTTAAAACGAATTGGACTTCAGTTTTTGAACAACAGGTTAACCAGTGTCAAATATGTTGGTGTAGGTCGTAGACCGTCGAACTATGCGAATTGGCCAACAAGTTGACGGTCGGACAGGTGGACAAACTTCCTGCGCAACCAGTTTCTCTTTTCTTGCTTTCCAACCTACCAACAACGAAATGCAGTTTTTTTTTTTTTGGTTATTTTTTTCTTTAGTTTTTCCAATACATAAGGATGTATAACATATAATTATATATATTAGCTCGTAACTCAAATTTCGATGTAGACAACAAACAACAACAACAAGAACAGCAGCTATGAAACGCTTATGGTTTGGACGCCCACATGGATGGCATAATTTGTGCTCTGTCGTTTCTAGTTTGTCTTCTTGGCTGTGTGCATATGATCAAATATATTAATAAGTATGTACATATGTACTTTAAAGTACAAACACACACAAATATATGTGCATGCATATGGAAATGCTCACAATTCAAATTGCGGCTTGGCGGCATTTATGATATTTTCGTTATCTCTCTCTGTTTGGCTCTCATGCCTGAGAACTGCGACTATAGGCTAAATATAAATGAAAAAGAAACAGACAAAAACTCTTTGTCTTTGACAATTGCGAGCAAATAGTTTTTGTTGGTGTTTTTTTTTTTTTTTTTTTTTTTTTTTTTTTTTTTTTTTTTTTTTGGGAGCCAGTGGAGAACGTAGAGTGGAGAGAGGGAGAGATTCCAGTGCCAGAGAGCGGACAAGGCAGTCGGCAATGTCGGGGAATGCTTAAAGCTGTCGAGCGTGCGCTCAAGATTTGAATGGCTTTCGATTTTTTTTTCTTCTTTTTGTTTTAAAAGCCCATAATGCGCTAATTGCTTAAGCGAACCAACAACAACATTAAACTGAATGGCAGCAAGATAAATATTCGATTGTATGTGAGGCGTTTAACTTTCTAGGGAGTTAGTTCCAAATGTGAATTAGAGGGGCAGACCGCACGCACGCAAGCACATACCCGGCTCCCAGCTGTGGGTATGGCTACCTAAAATAAGCTCAGAGTCAACGAATTTTGTTCCCCGGCTGCCCGAAGGTTGCCAAACTGTCAAACAGGCAGTTTGATAGTCACATTTTTATCTCTCTTTCTCTTCTTTGTTTTATATAGCGATTAGGTCATGCAAGAGCAGTTAAGATAGAAATAATAACAAGAACAACAAACAGAATTGTACGCAAAGTGGATACAACAACATTCAATAGCATTTTCCGGCTCTGGAACAATTTTTTATGAATGAAGTTTTGAAGTTGATTGAACAGCAGCTAGCAGCGGGCTGCCAATACATTTGAATTGTTGCCAGTGCTCCTACTTGTTGGTTGTTGTTGCTGCTGCTGCGTTGTTGTTTGCATTGATTTAAAAACCAGTCAAACGGTAAGTAGGTGTCGGTCGCATATTAAAGTGCTCACTTGGCCGGTCAGTGGGAGCGGCGGTGTGCCGTGTGTGGTTACCTCAGCGCACCATTTTGGCAAAGAGAGTAGGTGGCTGAGCAACGACGCCAGCGTCAAACAGCAAAGCCGTTACGCTTATGGCTAGCGGCAGAGACGCAGGCAGCGTTTGATGAGCGCATTGCTAAGGCGTTAAGCAAATTGGTGATGAAGACGGCGACGCGACGGCAGCGTCAAACTCTTTGGGGAGTAACTCTGACGGCAGCAGCGACGTAGACTTCGCAGTCAGTGTAGGAATTTTAATGAGCGCGATATTTAGTTAGTAAGCATACAATTCATACATACATATTTATTAGAAGCACTTCACATGCATGAATGTATGTTGTATATGTATGTGTATGTGTGGGAGTGGGAGTGCACGCACACTAAGAAACAGCTGAATGGGTTTGCCGCTGGCGTGCTGGCTAGTATGTGGGGCTAGGGATAAGACATTTAATTGCTAAAAATATGTGTGTTTACCTGTCGTATTTCCTGTGTTTCGGCATCCATGTTGGAGATTGTGATGACACTGCACTTTATCGAGCTTTGACTAATTTCTTTCAATAAAAATGCTGTTGCAGTTGCAACAGCCAAGGCAGCGACGGCGGGGGCTACAGATGACCGTTGACGGATATCACTGGCTGTCCGACGCCCAGTCTCCGCGGCACTTGCAGTTCACTTTTCTTTCGTTAGCGGCTAAGCGCTTTACTGTTGCTGTTGTTGTAGTTTCCACACTTTCCTTATTATGTTTTTGTGAGGCCTCTCTGTGGCTTGGAATTTTCACTTCAGCCGTAAAGCAGCCTAAAATCACACGCACACACAAACATAACGATAAATACATACATCACACATAAATATTTATAAGCACTTTTACAACTATTTTTGAATTTTTGCAAAGTAATTGCGCGCACGCATTTGCTAACAATTCGCGCAGCACAGCACAGCAACAACAACAACTATAAGAAGAAGCAGAACAGTAACACAAAACACAGAAAGAGGAGAAAAAGAGGCTAAAGGAAAATGTGAATCATTCACTGGGCGAAATTTGCAGTGGGCGGAAACGGGGAGTTGCTTTGCCGTGGAGCTGTGCTTGGCACAATAACAGAATAACATAAGCAGAGCAGCAGCAGAGTGCAGTAGCAGTTGACGCAGCAGAGGGGCAGCGGCCAAAGTGGCAATGATTTTTAGTGCTTTACTACAGCATCAGCTGTTGCGATTTGGTGCTACTGTTGACACAGAAACGCACTTTTTGGTGAATTCACGTTAATTTTCGGCTTATTAGTGCACAATGATTAGCGTGGCAGTTGCGGTTTTTTGCAATTTTCTACTTTTCCGCGATGGCAGGCAGTAATAAATGAAAACATTTTTCTTTTGCCTTGTGTTGTTGCTGTTGCGCTCGCCGTTGTTTCTCTCTCTTTTATGCGCGGTCCGCTGCCAAACTGGTAGACACTGTTATGCTCTTCGCTCTCATTGAGGGCAAGGCATATGATGACGACGCCGACTGCGACAGCGACGCCAACGTTGACGTCAGTTTGTAAGCAACGACGAAATGATGACCGAAAAAGCTGAGTATGTGTGAGTGGTACACGCACATTCTCCCTGATTTTTGCATTGCTTTACCGCCTGGATTCATAAAAGTGCATTTTACACGCTCCGCGCTCGATTTGCACTTCGTTTTACACTTTCTTTTTATTTCAAATGCACGAAAGATCGAATAACAACCAGCTTCTTCTCTTCCAAAATTTTCTCTGAACACTCACAGTGCTGTGCAACGGCAGAAAGCTGGCATGTTTCAGCACTAAAATCTATCGTCCTGAAATCTACTAGTTGCCTATCGAACAACCACCACAGTCTATCGTAAACAGTCTACCAGTAAAACTGGTAAAATATCGAATCGTGTGAGGTATAAATACAAATCATACGATACATTCATTTTAATTTTGAATTGCATTAAAAAAATTCCCTGTTTTTGAGTAGACAAATTGTTTAACTGTCAAATCAACTTATTAATAAATTAATAAAGTAAATCTCAGATTCACATAGACATAATTCATATTATTTATTTAAATATTATATTTGTATATTATATTTATATTTATATATATAAGTGGCTGGATCTATGTATGTACAGAATAACATAACTAAACCATAAAAAGTTTCGAATATAGAATTTTTATAATTTTATGACTAATTATTTGTTATGTTACATATGTTATACAACGTAATTAAATAGAATTGCTGTGTAAAAACATTATTTTATTAACCATGTCGTCTTGAAATAACTGAGTACTTTTATTGGCTATTAACTTTCGAGCCTGTGCAAATGTCTTTTCCGAGGGGGCACTAGTGGCCGGCGTACCTAAAATTTTGCAACTAGCTCGGTATAAAAGTGGAAAAGTATCTTTGTTTGAATACCACCAATTTAATACGTCGTATCCCTCGCTCAAAGGCACTTGAATATCTGAATATCTACGAATTTCCTTGAGCATTCTATCTTCGGTTGTGTGCGAGTTAACAAAATCAGAAAAAAGATCGTCCTCTAACTCTTGTTTGATATTTACTACCATATCTGCACTTTCATTTTCCAGAGGGCAGAAACCTTTCATTAACAACTTGCATTCCTCTATTGTCTGGTGTCTTTCAGTTTGCGTGCATTGCAATAGTTGGTTTGTTGGTGGAAAAAAGTACATGGCCATCTTATGGAACTTGGTTATATCGTTCACCACTAAACCTTCTAAAGAAACTAAGAGGCTGAGCTTCATCACTGATTCTATTGTGGTTATACTTGAAGAATTGCACATCTTTTTTAGTCTGTGAATGTGTGGTATGACCAAATGTAAAGTTGGAGACGTTTCGTTTTCCAAAGTCTTAAAACATTTTTCAAAGTGACTGAGAATATTTACCACAGAAGAAATCTCATTGATGTTAAAGTTTCCCATCGAGTTAAGTCCACTTTCTCCTCCGCATATATTAATAATGTCTACCCAATTGTTTTCTATCGATTTTAGCATGTAGTAAATTCTATTCCACCTAGTTGACGTTTGAATTGGCTGATGTTCTAAGCTTAAGATTGCACCAGACTTTTGCAAATAATTGATAAGTTCGTTGGCCTGGTTGAACATTGCCTTAAGAGCGCTAACTTCATTAAATGTTCTTTCAATGATATCGTTAAGCAAATGATTAATACAGTGTATTTGTCCGTTTTTGTGGACATCGGATAAATCTGGTGCAGCAGGTGTTACGACGATGGGATTGTCTTCGTCAATTTCGCAATGGAAGTCACGCAAAATGCCGTCAATTTGTGTTTTTAATTGTAAATCTAAAAAAATATGATCAGATCATGTATGAATATTAAGTATCTATAATTGTTACCCGTGGAGTACTCTTCCTCCAAACTGGTAACTGCGAGCAGGCGCCTAATCAGTCCACCATCTTTGACGTAATGTATGGTTACGCATAGATGTTTCCTTCTCAAATAGTTATCTATCCAGGTATCGCATGTAATACTATATCCATTGACTTTTGCAGCGCACACATCCATTCGCACTTTATCCAGTGTGTCGTGGTAACATGTATCAACATTACAGGATACGGTAGCAGTTTGAGGTAAAAGTTCTTCGATGTTGATTTGACTACCAAATGTTGCTCCTATTTCAATAAGAAGCGCTGACAGCTTTCTTAGTCCAGTATCTTCAATAATATCCAATGCACGGCAGTTTTCCACGGCCCACTCTGATATAACATTTGCTATTCTTTCCTTGGTATCATGATCAGGGACAGTTTCTGAGGTATTTTGTTCATCCAAAGGATCTATTGTGTCTGTGCTGTATTCTTCGTCTTTCAAACTAATTTTGGCATTCCTTGGGTTTTCATTTTGATCAAAATCTTCTAAGGCGTCTTTGTAGCATTTATGCCTTACTAAATTCGACGTGCTACCATGAAACTTAAAGACGCTTGGGCACGTTCTGCACACAACACTATTAAGTTCAGTACCATTTTGATCTACAACTCTAGAAAATACATTCCACACTCTGCTGCGACTTCGTTTGGAGATAACCTTAAATTCACCACTTTGAACTTTCGATCTAATTAATGCATTGTTATAACAGACAGATTCCGATTTCATATTGCAAATGAAGCTTTCACTTAAAGTAAATAAACTTTAATTATTTATATATATTTATAAGCACACAGTCACTTCATGCTTTAAGCTAGAAAAGATGATTCAATTATGAGTCATTCGTTTTTGAGTTGGTTTGTGTGCATTATAAAATAAAGGCACAGTATTTTGCTGACGGCGTAGGGCTTATTTCACAGAAGTTAATTGCAACAAACTCTTATAATGTTCCTCTCTACTACCAGCTTAAAATAAATCGTCATTTGTATTAAATATATATGATGTAGGCAGTCTTTAAAAATATAAATAAACACTTTAACCAACACAGCGGACTGTGTGCTTCAGAAGGTATGTGAAAATTGCAATTATTGCCTGCCTATCGGTCGACCTCCATATATTATCGGAATTAATGTCAAAAGAACAGTATGAATCAATTTGAAAATGCACCATTTGACAAGAAAATAATGTTTTTAAGACTTCAGATTTTATAGTTTGCAGTCAAAAGTAGCTGTCGCTATTCTAACTTTCTACTTGGTGAATTTAGTTTATAAATATATGGCAAAACTTAATGAATTATGTTAATAAAATTGATCAATCATGCTTTTGAGACTGATGAAAATTGTTGTGATTGCGTTGTGCGAATCCAAAGCTATAGGTAAATTCGCTAAAAATCTAATCTCGACCGATATTTCCCAGGAAACTGTATCAGGGTCAACAAATTTAAGAAAACAAAAATCTGTACCATTTTTACTTATTTAGTAATGCTTAACGAAAAGAAAAATCGGACCTTACTACATGGCAACCAAAATGCGCTAATAAAAAAATACCATTACCCAAATATTAGAAATTTCATTTACATTCAGATGCGGGGCTAAAATAATCTTCTGGTACATGAATTTGGATGCGATTGGATTTCCATGTAAGCTGTATCCCATGGGAGGCATGAATTATGCTAGTGCCAAGTATAATTTTACTCAAAATAGTCTGGCTGATAAGGTACAACTTTGAACTGAAGAATATTTTGCCCGCTCAACAGCTCTGTGATGTGTGCTTTAATTTTGTGCTAGTGTAGTTGACTACGACAGAACTGATAATCTCGAACAAATAATTGCAAAAAGTTATTTTTTTAATAAGCTCTAAAGTAAAATTTATATATTATCAGATTCTACTGTTACATTAAGTTAATTTGGATCTAAGTTGTCTTCATCGGAAGAATTAATATATAACAGTGTTTTTTTATTGTATGCTGACAACTCTAAGAATAGAGTCACACCACCAGCTGGAGCTTGCAGTCAACAGGTGGCAACGCTAATCTCTCTTGCATCAGTTGTTATTCAACGGCTAAGCTTTGCGGTTGAAATTGTTGTTGATACGCATCGCGTTTGTGTACTTGCTTGTAATCGCGTGTTATTTTCTGTTATGTTTGTATGTACCTGAACGTCGGGCATAATTTGCGCGACTCATTGACAGCGAATAAGGTCAATACGCTTCAGTGATAAAGTTCACATTATCTGCGTTTTTGTGAAAAATCAATTACGGAAGCGCGGAACGCGTTAACAAAATAAAACAAGAAAATGCCTATTGGAACTTTTGATGTATGGGATGCTGTGGTGCTGTCGAGCATTTTAATAATCTCGGCGCTGATTGGCATCTATTATCGTTACACTGGCGGCAAGCAGAAGACAACACAGGAGTATCTCATGGCCGATCAAAGCATGACTACATTTCCGGTATCCTTTAGCCTGATGGCCAGCTTCATGTCTGCCATATCCCTAATGGGCGTCTCAAATGAAGCCTATCAGTTTGGTACATTATTTGGTGTGATCAACATCTCTTATTTGCTGAGCACACCGATTGCTGCTTACATTTTCCTGCCTGTATTCTATCGAATGCGCACGACGAGTGTCTATGAGTATTTGGAGCGTCGATTTGGACATGCGACACGTCTTGCGGCTTCCATGGCATTCACCTTACAAATGGTACTCTACATGGGTATTGCTCTCTATGCACCAGCGTTGGCACTGGAGGCAGTCACCGGTATACATAGGGCAACCGCTATATTGGTTTTGGGTCTTGTCTGCACCTTCTATTCAACACTAGGCGGCCTTAAGGCTGTGCTCATCACAGATGTCTTCCAATCGTTCCTAATGTTTGCCGCCATTTTTGCTGTAATTGGCGTGTCAGCCATTAAAGCTGGTGGCTTAGGAGCCATTTGGGATGTGGCCAGTGAGCGTGGGCGTACACAGTTTTTCGAATTTTCCGTAGATCCAACTGTTCGCCACACCTGGTGGTCACTAATAATTGGTGGCATGGTTACCTATCTTTCGCTTTATGGCGTCAACCAAACGCAAGTTCAGCGTCTGCTTAGTGTGCACAATTTAAAGAGCGCACAGTCCGCCCTATGGTGGAATCTACCAATCCTAGGATTGCTCAGCTTTAGTACCATCTTCAGCGGCTTGGCCATCTTTTATTACTATCGTGACTGCGACCCGATGCTCAATGGTCGCATCAAATCAAGGGATCAACTGATGCCGCTGTTTGCTTTGGATACAATGGGTCAGTTAAACATAGATATTCAAAACAAAGCTTAAAATAGATACGCCAAACCGGTCTTATTGATTTCTTTAAATTCATAAATTTAACCATCATCACAATGTATCTTTAATGCAGGTCAATACCCTGGATTGTGCGGTCTCTTTGTATCCGGAATTTTCTCGGCCAGCTTATCAACGATATCCTCTGCGGTTACTTCGCTCTCAGCTGTCACGCTAGAGGACTACCTTAAGCCACTATACAAGACTATTTTCAAGCGAACGCTTGTCGATTCCAAGTCAACGTTCCCGACCAAAATCATTGCCTGTATCTATGGGTTGCTCTGCATTGTGTTGGCTTTTGGTGCTGGCTCATTGGGCGGCGTACTGCAGGCCTCGTTGACAATCTTTGGAGTTGTGGGCGGTCCATTGCTCGGCGTCTTCACGCTTGGCGTTTGCACTGTGCGTACTAATCAACGCGGAGTGCTACTGGGCTTTCTGTTGGGTCTGGTTTTCTCCTTCTGGATTGGGTTTGGTGGTCCCAAGCCGCCAGTAATCCCGCTTCCATTTGATACCACCGGTTGTGTTGCTCAAAATGTTACTGAGGTAGCGCAGGCGCTGCAAGAGATGGCTCATCAGAGCACCACAGAGCATCACTATTTTTGGCTGTATCGTGTCTCCTACCTCTGGTTCTGTGTGATCGGTTTTGTGATAACCCTGTTTGTGGGTTACTGTGGCAGCCTTACGTTGGCCCACTTTAATTGCGCAGACAACTCTCAGATTTATTTGGACAAGTACCAACAGCAGGTGGACTACGATCTCTTTGCGCCGATACTCTCACGCCACTGGCAACGTAACCAGGTGGAAAAATCGCAGCCGGCCGATGACGAGTCACTTACAAACTTAACATCGACAAACGTACCTAACGTATATGTGGAATCAGGATAATCTCAAACTTCTCATAAACATATAGAGTCATATTAGAAACAAGTTCCGCTGGAAATGAAAGCTCAAATCAAACAACAAACAAAACGAAAAGAACATTCAAATTAAAATATGAGTTTGGAACTATTCCGGTTCTATTATATTAAGAACCCTGGTCCCACATATATAAATCAAATCAATTTATATTCTAGACTATATAATAACATGACATAGTGTTTAAGGCTTATGGCGTGACATATTCTCTGTCCAGCCGCAGCCATGGTCCGGCACAGATGATGTCTCACCTGTATCCTTACTTAACTAAACTAAGCTGCTGTCTCAGCATTTGTCGTACCTATGAAGTGGATAACAATGTGACCTTATTGTATACCTGCGAATAATTTATAAACTGCTTTAAGGGCCAATCAAAGTCTTCCATATTGAAAGTGCATAAAACTTAGAACAAATTGTAAACTAATTGTTAAATAGAAAATGTTTAATATATTTGCTTATTTACCTCGTAGCTGATATTCAGTGGGTATTTATATACATAACTAAAATAAGCTCTGGGAATAGACAATAATAATAATGATAATAATAATGGATCTGGTATTGTTACACCAGAAATGCCAAACAATGTGTATGTTTTGTTTTGGAACACGAATTATATATAAAAAGTTTACATTAAATAAATTGAATGACTTAATATTTAACTCAGTTATCAACTGATCTGTAGTATTAGGTGACAGAACTCTATACGTTTTGTTACGAGTATTTTTACCGAATTGTTGTTGAGAATCTAAAAGCTAATTGTTTATATAGAGTATAGAGTACAAACTACGTGTCTTCTAAGACGTAACAAATCAATGAACAACAATTACAAGTAAGCGAAAGCTTAACTACACATGTATATTATAATTACATTTTATTGTACTTGATGTAAGGCAACATTTGCTGACCATTAAAAATTTGTGCATTTTAAAGCTAATTTAAGCGTTCAGAACTGCCAAGTGTTCTTTTCTTCTTGAATAAATTAATAACCAATAGCCATGAAATCGAATGCATATATATAATATATACAATATATATATACATTAACATATGAATATGAACTCACGATGATAAGCAAATTTTACGCAATCGACAATTGCCGCACGTGTTTATATTTCAAGTGAAATTCATAACTATTCACATATATTCATATGAGTGTATACTCTACATATCTTTTCGATTCTATCGTCATGCCGAGTGCAAAGTTCGCATTGAACGATGATTTTGTTTTCAAACAAAAACAAATATCTCCAAATTGGCATTAATTAAGCTTGTGAACCGCAAATAGATACTCTTGTATATATGTGGAAACTTTCCTAAAACCAGAAACTTGAGAAATAACATATCATTCTCTCATGACATAGATATTGTTATAAAGCGAATGAAGAAAATACAAGAACAACACAGACAAGTGGTCAAAGTCAAAGTTTTGTTTACTTCAAAGTTTCTCTGTTATACCCTAACCAAACGAAGGGTTTCACAATTCTTTGACGAAATGTGTAAAGAAAAGAATGGGGTAAGTATTTCCGAACCCATTAAGTATTTATTTATTTACATTGTCAAAACGCAGGCTGGGTCAAATATATGTATGTAAGTCTGTCTATGGATAAGTTTCATACAAGCAAGTCTTTTGGCTTTGAAGATATATTCATCAGACTTGATACAGACGTTAACTTTATGTATATCGGACAACTACATTACTCTGATATAATTTAATCTATCCCACTTAAATTTATAGTTTATGGATCTACTAGGGTATTCCTAAATAATGCGTTATGTTCTCTGTTCTCTGGCAAAATCGAGGAAGATATCCCTCATCGATGTCTCACTTATTGAATAGTGCTTAATTGACAATGAGCGGTAGTGCTCTTCCATGTATCTGAATATCTTGGACCACTTTAGCTCACTATCCGGTATCACAACAGTCACCAAGCCGCGATAGATGTATACGTCCCTGTACATAAATATATATATATATATTGAGTATATATAGTATTATCCGAGATATTTATATACATACGAGAGATAGCTATGGGGAAAATCATTGAGAAACGTCTTTTGTAGGTTCCGCAATAGATTAAAATAATGATCATCGATACCCCTTGAGAATTGGTTGAAACCGCTTAATTCTTCACCTGTAATCACCAAATTTGTTGGCCTCGGTGATTCTGATACATTTGAGTATACGGTTACTCTTGGTGATGACGTAGGTTTGTTCTCTTTCGCATCTATCGAGGTTACGATCGGTTTATAGGATGCTCTTGGCGATGCTGCTGGCTTTAGCGTAGCAGATTCTCTTCGCGAAGATACGGCTTTCGGTTGAGATGTACGCTTTTTTTTTTTAGGAATAGTCTGTGTACCCTTATTGGTACCAAAATCTTCATAACTCGCTGCTTGCGTATCGACTGAAGCTCTGGAGCTTGGTGTGGAACTTGGAAGCGGTGTTAGACTTGAACGCGGTAACATAATTGGAATCGGGGTTACATCTGAACGCTGTGACATATATGAACGCTGAGACATATATGAACGCGGTGAATAATTTGAAATTGGTGAATAATTTGAACGCAAGGTTTGGATACTCCTACTATCTTCTGTATCCGAGTCGGTTTCACTATAAAAATTTGTTTTATTGAATACTATGTTTTAAATGGACACTTACTTTATGTAGGCTTCCATTTCCCATTTGCTGATCAGTTGAATTTTGATTGAAACCCCCTTATTAAAGCGGTTCTTCAGATGCTCCACTGAGCCTAAGCAACACAGCTGGCCATTGACAATAATGGCCATGCAGGAGGAAAGGGTCTCACACTCGTGTACGCTGTGCGACGTGAGCAACAAGGATCTGCCCAATTTACGCATGCTATTGAGTACCAGCCAGATCTCCTGCTTGGCACTGATATCTACGCCCGCAGTGGGCTCATCCAGGCACACCAGTGTTTGAGATAGTACCGCCATGGCAATGTTGAGCTTCCTCTTGGTGCCAGCGCTGTAGTACTTAACAGGTTGATCCAGATGCTTGGTGAGCACAAAACTCTCAGCCAAATTGGCGACCAACTCCTTCAAGTATTTCTTCTTGATGCCACTCGTGAGGCAGGTGAACTTCAACATTTCGCGACCAGTCATGTAACTCATTACCAAGTTTATTTGAGGACAGTAACCTATATTTTGGATGCAAGCTTGCCTTTGGGTCTTTACACTTAATCCCTTAACGTAGATATTTCCACCAGAAAGCATAGTATTGCCGACGATCAGGTTGATGATACTTGTCTTTCCGGCACCGCTTAGACCCAGCAGACAGAAGCATTCGTAACTGAGAAAAATAAATATAAATAAACTGAAGGATATACTACGTTGAAGCAAGAACCCACGGCCTGATCATGATAGATACACAATTGACAGCCAAAAGGTTTTTATACTTCTTTGTAACACCATCACAGACTAGACCACACTCCTTAAGATGATACTCATTTTTGACAATATCCTTGACTTCCCTGCGTGCACCACTCACATCCTCATCTTCTTCGATGTCAGCTGGACAGATTATGGGACGCCTGTGTGACAGTAAAAAAAATGTTGAATGCTTTCTAACCTGTGTCAATAGTAACCAAACCAAACTTAATCGCATATCTCAAGTAGGGAACCCTGCTGATTAACAGTACCAATACAAAGAAGCCGACCGCTCCAATCACCAGAGCACTGATCTCCACCCAAAGATTAATTGGTTTTGTAGCTGAAAAATATATATAACTAATCGAATGCTAAACTCTCTTGACAGAACTTTACAGCAGCAATTTTCAGATATGGTACACACAGTTCCGAGATGCACAAACTCGCAGGTACGAATATCAGAGCTATAGCTAAATAGTTTGAGGGCGCCACAGTATATTGCATAGTATGGTAATATCATAAATAAGTAATGGAGCACACTGAAACCACTGTCCTTCAGGCGCGGGTTTATAAAGATGGCCAAAAAAACTGTAACAAAGAGGTAGGAGTAAAGGTATAGACATAAGTCAAAGTTAGTTAGATTACCGATTATGCAGTTAATGACGAGCACATAGCACATTCCGTTTCCAGGTTCATGGAAGAAGAAGGACAACAGGTAGGTGAAGGTTAGAGCGGAAAAGCCAAAGAGCAGCAGCAGCAGGAAAACCCAATAGAGGACTTCAACAGTTTGCTTAGAAAGTGCCAGCAGTAAGGCAGCCACAATGAACATGAAAATAAAGAAGTCCCACAACAAGTGGGACATCCAGTAGGTCCAGAAACTGATGCCGCAAATTAGCTGCTGATGTTTCATTTGGGAAACCCGCTCTTGGATGGGCATCAGGACAAATGATGCCATGACCAAGCAGAGAAACAATGTAACAAATCCGGTTAGAGTCCTCGCGGATAATGATTGTTCATCTATATACTTTGACTTATTCGTGTCCGGCCGTGGCTTATTGATGACATCAACCTCTATGTTTGAGAGCACATTACCAATCGCTTTGTAGGCTAGGCCGAGCGATAGTGGCGCTCCATGTACCAAACGGTTATTAAACCAGGCTGTGACAGCAGATTCATGAAATGTAGCTGCTGCCACAAAGGTTTTTGTAAATCCTTCTGCAGACCAATCCATGCTGGCTAACAAAAGATCTTCAATGCCCTCCCGCTCCGAGCTATGGACCGTAGCGCCGCCTGCCATGGCAGCTTTATCATATTTAGGAGCAAACTCAGCGCTTTGATCTGGAAGCACCACCTTTCCTTCGTAGACCTCATCGTCGGTTTTCAGCCGCCGTAACACAACTGGGCCCGCATACGGATTCACATCACACACATTTATAGAAAACTTGTTCGTATTGGTGCTGACCATATTGAGCAATGTGAAGAGTACGAGTAGTGTCAACGGCAACATAATGAACAGTATTATGAGGAACGGATGGTGCCAGGAGTATAGAATCTTCTTGAGCATCATGCCATGCCAATCGTTGAGGCATCTCTTCCGTCTTGACAGCTCCTCACCGTCATTGGATCTTAGCACCCATGCTGAACTCGTAATAGATAAAATGATGAATAGCAAATGAATAACGAATATTTACCATTAGCGTTCTCCAAGCTTAACAGCCTACGATTAGCTGTAATCTTTTCGGCGCCAATCTTTAAGAAGGTCTCGCTCAGGGTTGGTGCCCTGACTCCAAAGCTAACCAATCCCAATTGTGTCAGCTTACTCTCTAGAGCCCTAAACAGTTTCTGAAATTTGCTTTTTTGATCTAGGGACAAGCGATAGGTGATATTCAAGCCCGCAACGCTCTCCAGGTGAATGGTATTGATGTACTGTGCCAGAAACTTTGTGACCTCATCCACATTGCAATTGGCTTGCTTCACACAGACCTGTTCAAAGTTCAAATTATAGCGCGAATAAACATTTGAACCTGAATAAAGAGTAGCTTGCCAGACTGTAGCCAGGTCCTAGAGTATTTATCAGATATGCCGCAGAACCGTAGCCGTACAGCTCGCCCTCACATAATATGGCTATGTGGTCCCCGATCACTTCCGCTGCTTCCATGCTGTGTGTATTTATTAGTACGCAACGTCCGATCTTCTCACTACGCAGAAGATCAAACACATCATGTCTGGCTGCTGGATCCAGGTCGGCGGTGGGCTCATCGCAAAGCACCACCTAAAAAATTCATCTTTGATTATAGGACGAGGCCTAAAAATGGACTTGACACGAAAAGCTCACCTTAGTGTTAGCGCATAGCGCACAGCACAGGGCCAGCTTACGTTGCAGGCCCAGGGACAGAAATTTGACTTTTAATTCCGCCATTTCTAACATATTCATTTTCTCCAGATACTTGTCAGCCTCCGATTCAGCTTGTCGGCGGCTGTAGCCTTTCAAGCGGCTGTAAAACACAATATGCCAACGGGAGTTCAGTTCCTCGAAGAGGACACTTTTCTGCGGACAGATGCCGAGGGACTGGCGGGCTTTTTCTGGTGCTGTGGCCATGTCAAATCCGTTGACGAGTACTTTTCCGGATGTGGGTAGATACATGCCGGCAACCATCATGAATATGGTCGTCTTGCCGGAGCCATTGTGTCCGAGCAACACAGTTATCTCATCTTCATACAAATTGAGGCTGAAATCGCGAACTGCCTCGAATGTACCAAAGGCCTTACGTAGATTCTGCATCTCCACAATTGGCGGCTTATTACGATGTACATCCTCGATCGCAGTTACATTCTGTAAGGAAGCGTGCGAGCAACCAGCAGTTTGTCGAGCTCGATCCCATGGACACCAAAATTTGCGCTGGAATGGAAAATACCATTTTTTGCCTACACCATATTCGCCTGGATGCATCGTATCTGCATACAAGCAGATGATCACACGTAGCAAGGAGAGACCCAACATGATTATCATTATGATACCAATGCACATTGAATCATCAGGATGATTGCGCCTAAAGATAGTATTCCATTGAGCTCCAATGCCTCGCATCTCATATCCGGCAACCTGAACCATCATAATGTTCAATGCGCTGTTTAGAAAAAAGCTAACGATTGTAGATGTCACCACGCCCGGATCCGGACCCATTAACATAAATGGTACAATGCTGAGGAGATGCATAAGAGCCAGGGATATCATGGCCATTAAGGTGTTCGTAACAAGAGCGGTGACCAGAAAGGTCCAAGATATCAAGGCGAGCAAATAAATTCCAAATATGAGCATCAGTACCCCAAGATTACTGAAGGGGCACATAAACCACTTGATCAAAACGACCACCACAAACCCTGGTATGGCGAATAGTATGAAGGTAACAATGTACCACGAGAGCCAGTTCAATCCAATTGACAGTCCCATTATGCGCATTGTCTCCCTCAGCTGCTTTTGTTTTTCCCTAATAATTTTCTGTAAAATATAAAAATAACAACTAAAAAATCCTGAGAAGCACTTTAACCCATGCAAAGAATCAACGTATCAAATTTCGTGTCTATAGATCTTATAGTCTCTGAGAACAATCAGACGGACATACTATATCGACTATTAGTGCTGATCATGAATATATATACTTTACAGAATCCGAAATACTTCCATTTACATTATTAATATGTAAAGAGATTATAAAGTAAAACGGATTACCACTAATTTTAAGCTATCCTTTTGTAGTCTAGCAGGAAAACTTAATGTCAAATATAAGTCCCTGGTACGTCGGTAATTGCACCGTGCACAAAGACCTCCATCTGTATACCATTGAAGAGCAGATCAGACGACACAGCAGTCGATGCAGTGACAGACTATTAAGACACCGGAGTGCCCTCGCAAGAGGTTTACTTCCTGCTAGACCTCTCAGGCGTCTAAAGAGACTAGGGTTCGCTAGGACCATCACTCAACATTGATATACATATATACATATTCTGCCTCTCAATGTCAATGAACTCCTCATGCTTTAATTTTCTATAATTTTCTAGCATAAGGTTTGGTTTGTAAATATGTTTATAATTGTGTTGTTATGGTGCTTTCTGAATGTACGGATTCTTCACTTCATA
Organism: Hirtodrosophila trivittata; assembly: GCA_035045065.1. Classification (NCBI taxonomy): domain Eukaryota; kingdom Metazoa; phylum Arthropoda; class Insecta; order Diptera; family Drosophilidae; genus Hirtodrosophila; species Hirtodrosophila trivittata. The sequence continues at coordinate 1,647,724 of JAWNNK010000868.1, forward strand.
AAGGTATATACGATAAAAATGTCAAATATCGCAAAATAAAGTGGATCCCTGCAACTTTGACATGGTTATCTTTGCATAACGAAAAAAGAGAAATTTATTAATAAAATTAACTTACTTGTGCGATAATCAAAGGGGGGCCCAAAAACATAAAAGGGAACATTCTAACGAACATCTTATATGCCTGTAGCAAGTGGGTGTAAATAGTTTGGGCTTGGTCTGGGAACGGTTTCAATTGGACTTGAGGAATTTGGCTTGGTTTCCTGGTTCTTATTAATGACTCGATTAGTTTTGCTTGCATGGTCAGGAATCCTTCTGAGTTATAATTGTTTTTGCCCGGGGCCTCGAACATACGCTTATAATAACTTAAATCCCAGGTATGACTACGCGATCGCAAATGGATTGGGAAGCGCAAAGCAACACTGATTTTAGTAGGTAGAGTAAGAATATTTTGAAGTTTATCCTCAAATTCAATGCCCACATATCCATCTTTCGATATGAGCGCCTCTTCTAGGTCCTTTGCATACATATATGATTCGATGCTGTCAGAATCCACAATGCCTAAATTCAAAGCCGTGTCGAAGACGACACTCTCCAGAACTTTGTTGAATGGTGAGAAAAAAATGGAGCTAAGGGAGAATTAAGCACCGGGGCACCTGTCGAATTATATTGCATACATACATACGTCACATTGGGTTCGGCTAGATCTATGAGGCTATATCTAGTTTCAGGAATTTCCACTGGATCCGGGCGGTCCAGTATATAATCAACTTGAGAATACAAAAACAATAATATAGGTGCCACAATGATGACCATTGTGCTCAAAGGATGTGCCAGATGTAAGCTTTTGTTTTTGCTAATCAGCAGCAACAGCTTGCTGAAGCTATTTTTATGGGTTGGAGGAACTATAACTGTCGACGACATTTCAATTTTTTTTTAAAAGACATCTGAAGTATAAAGCAATGCTAAGCAAGAGTTGCGTATTTCGTCTTTGTCCATTTGAACCAGTCTTAAAAGATACATAGTTAATCTATGGTGAATGCCAGTAGACTGTGCTATAAGGCTTCTATTCTGTTAATTAAGTCGATATAATTTGATATAACACAATTGTAAGACTTCATTAATTATCCTGCTCTCGTCCTACGCAACTGTGCATAATTATTTCGCAGAACAGGATTAAAATGCGTGCATAATCACTATATTTATGAACATAATATTAACAGTCGACGTTAATCCTTATCCAATAAGTGATTTTTATATGCGCTATTTGTCCGCAGTAAATTTTAAATTGTTTAACGAATTCTATAGCATAGACGAGGATAATAGGACACACATACTTATGCGGATTCGCAGTATTATTGAAGTATTTAGAACGCCTTTCGCACATTCACAAATTCACCTTTATATTTTTATAAAAATTCAGTAAATTTCATTAAACACTTTCATCAGCCATTGTACACAAACATATTTGCTGCGGTTTTTTGGATTTTTATGTATTTGTTTTGTTTTTGGAGTAGATGTTATAGTTGAATTATAAGCAACGCCAGCCTGAAGATAGAGACCGATGCAATAACCGCTTGCTTACTTCTTCTTGGACACACCAACGGTGCGACCACGGCGACCGGTTGTCTTGGTGTGCTGACCACGGACACGGAGGCCCCAGTAGTGACGCAGACCGCGATGTGAGCGAATCTTCTTCAAGCGCTCCAAATCGTCACGCAACTTGGAATCCAAATTGGAAGAGGTCAGCTGCGAGTATTTGCCATCAATAACATCCTTCTGTCTGTTAAGGAACCAGTTGGGCACTTTGTACTGCAGAGGGTTGGAGATGATGGTGACAACTTTGTCAACCTGTCGAAAAGATAAAATGTAAACAATGTAAATAAAACCAATTTTTATGACAATGGTAGCACTATTCACCTCCTCCTCGGTGCATTCACCAGCACGCTTGGTGAGATCCACATCGGCCTTCTTCAGCACAATGTTGGAGTAGCGACGACCAACACCCTTGATGGCAGTCATGGCGATGCCAACTTTGCGCTTGCCATCGATGTTCGTATTCATGATACGAAGAATGTGCTGGAACTTCTCTGGGATGACGAGCGACTGTAAGAGTAGAACAGTTGTAATTTGTTTATTAATTTTATTTGTCGAACAATAAATCAACAACAAAAGCCGAAATTGCATTTCCGTTTATAATTCGCAATGTTTTTAAACTATATAAATAAGATTTATAGGCAGCATTTTGCTCTCGTCACGCACTTCATTGTATGCATTTTGTTATTTCGGTTTAATCTGCTGCTTTTGTTGTTTGATTAACTGGATATTTCATGATTTCTATGGGGACGCACCATTTTGCCCTGTTTAAGCGACAAATATTCAGTCGAAAAAGAAAGCGGATGTGCTGCTTCTTTCTACTTTTGACATTGACATTTCGAAAAACAGTGCTGAACAGCGTGTCAATAATTTATATTACTGATCCACAGGGGTGTATTAAGATGTGGTAGCCCTGATTAAAGTGCCGTTATTTATCAATATCAATTTTTAAAGATGACTGCACCTGAACACTTGAATGGTAAATTACACAATACATTTATATTTAACCTTCTTTACACAGCTACATTTTCAGCCCTTAAATGTGTTTTTGACGATGATGTTGTGTCAATGCGTATCATATGCGCGCTGGCTAAAAAGAAACTTTACGATATTGAGGAGGTGGACAAGAACGGGAACACACCATTACTCAAAGCCTGCTATCTGGGAAAATTAGAATGCGCTCGCCTATTGCTGGAAGCTAAAGCCAACATTTTCGCACTTAACTATTTTGCACAAAATGCTCTTACACTAGCTACCTATGCTGGTCATATGGAGCTGGTGGTGGAACTGCTTCGCCACCGTTCATACGAAGACTTCAATCTATCATCGCTTATACCAGCCATTTTTGTTGCGATTATGCAGGGACACAAAGCTTTAGAGGATTATTTTATCAGTCTTGATCCAAAATGCGAACACGAATTACACACTGTTCATGGTAGGGTAACTTATCAATATCTTTGAACTACTGTTAATTATTATTATTATTATTCAATTTTTAGGGCTTAGTGTAGAAGACTTCCGTCAAATGGTAAAAGTAAAATTAGAAAAGGAACAATCGGAGTCTACTGATCCAAAAGCACCCGGGGAAACTAATTAAATATCTTATATAGTAACTTGTAATATCCAAATTTGTTTATCCTTATTATTCATTAAAATTATATTTCGAGTTTTAAATTTTATTGTATATCAGGGCTGCATTTTTCAAACGTTTTATCGCAGTTGGGCAACGCTGTTCCAATCGCGCCAAATTGGCAGCTGTTTATCGCGCCAAAACGCTAGTTTTACCGCGAGAACGGAGTTATTCTATAGTCACTCGGTCAGCATACAACACGCAGCAGCAACGCTCCGGTTAAATTTGCAAGAATTTAATTTCAGCAAAACAATATAAGTTAAACAGTTATCATGTTTGAGGCACGCCTTAGCCAAGCAACTACACTTAAGAAAATTCTGGATGCCATCAAGGATTTACTCAATGAAGGTACCTTCGATTGCAGCGATTCTGGCATACAGGTTCGTAATCCATGGTGCACGCCACATTGTAGATGTTTCTGAACGGATGTTTTTTTTTTTGCAGCTTCAGGCCATGGACAACTCCCATGTTTCATTGGTTTCGCTGACGCTTAGATCGGATGGTTTTGATAAATTTCGATGTGATCGTAATCTTTCAATGGGCATGAATCTGGGCAGCATGGCAAAGATTTTAAAGTGCGCGAATAATGAGGATAATGTGACAATGAAGGCACAGGATAATGCTGATACTGTCACTATTATGTTTGAATCGGCTAACCAGGAGAAAGTCTCCGACTACGAGATGAAGCTGATGAACCTCGATCAGGAGCACTTAGGCATTCCGGAAACAGACTATTCGTGTGTAGTGCGTATGCCGGCAATGGAATTTGCCCGCATCTGTCGTGACTTGGCCCAGTTTAGCGAATCTGTCGTTATTTGCTGCACGAAAGAAGGTGTTAAATTCTCTGCCAGTGGAGATGTTGGCACGGCGAATATTAAGTTGGCTCAAACTGGATCCGCAGACAAAGAAGAGGAAGCTGTCATGATTGATATGCAAGAGCCGGTCACGCTCACATTTGCCTGTCGTTACCTGAATGCCTTCACCAAGGCAACGCCACTGTCCACACAAGTACAGCTATCCATGTGCGCCGATGTGCCTCTGGTGGTAGAGTATGCCATCAAGGATCTGGGACACATACGCTACTACTTGGCGCCAAAGATTGAAGACAACGAAACATAGATACCTGTATCGTATTCATATTTACATGTACCACATAATTCCTCACATAAAACTAATTGTTAAGATTCTTAAAACATGCATTCATTTCCTTTCTCAATAAATGTATACAAAAAGCAAAAAGATTGTTTTATGGCAATAACCATTTAATAACACCGTAAATAACACTGGGTATAGTCAAGGTTAAGAAGTTCGCATATAGTCAAAATAAAGGAAATTCGATTTATGTTTATATAGCTTCACTCAGATTGAACGTTGCTCCTTTACATCAGGTTTGTCAATCTGAACAGCCGCAAATTATAGCAGTTTCTTTAGAACTTAATAAGCCTCCATTATGTCCAGACTTCTGAGCCATGTGAACTTAAGCTAAATACATGTATAAATAATAGCTATAAATTAAATGTAAAAGTACTCGTTTATAACAGGCACATATTCGAGATTTTTGCAAAGTGGTGTGAGTACAATTTTGAGCTTAGTTTTAACATTATAGAGCGTGGCGAGACGCTCTCAATACTTGGATAATTGGCTTGGTTAATACAGAAGCTTAAGCCTATCTATTATTGTATATAGATGCCATTATAAAACATATATAAAGCTAAGCTAGCTGTGTTGCTTATAATATAAAAGTGTATAAAAAACATTCGAGATGCAAAAAAAGCAAGAATTGTGCCATTGTGACATTAATAACATGTCCTTCTTGCCTATAACAAATTGTGTATAAATATTAATTTATATAAATATATAGTTTCTATATAAGAATAAATGTGTATATTGTTCTTAAGGCGCTGTCGATGCAGCAGAGCTTACACTGGGACTGGTGGTCTCATCGTTAGCTGGGCCATCGTCGTTGTGGTGCGGAGTTGACTGAAGCAAGGACTGAATTAATTTGATGCAGTGCTTGGAGCCTTCCATAGCTTCATTAGACAACTATAAAAGAGTTTATTATTAATAGTTTTATGATTCGCTTTCTAAAGACTCTCCACCATATCATACCATCGTAAAGTTAAGAAATCCATGCGGTAATCCTTCAAGTATCTCCAAAGTTACTTGGCGTCCTAGTCGCTTTAATTTTTTGGCAAGCATAACACAGTCATCCAGGCAGGGATCCATATTTAGAGTCTACAACATATTTTAAAATTATAGACGTGAATAGATACGGATAAAGTTTTCTCTTTCAACTTACCAGTATTTTTGTTTCTGGTAGCTGTGAAAGCCACTCGTCGCTAGCCCAATATGGCGATAAAAACGGATCCTTTGGAACATCGAAAGCAAACTCTTCACTAGGACTGCGTGCAATTAAAGCATCCATATTACGTACATCCTGCTGGCCAGGTGCCATGGTGCCGTGTATCTCATAGGACTGTGTACATCGATTGATTATATTGTTGACGACCTCATGTAAGCGACCCGGTATCGTATCTACGGCGATTATATCGCGGCCCGTTTCAACAAGAATGTTTTCTTCAGATCTACTTTTAGCGTGTCCATTTGCTAATGAAGATTGTGCCGCAGTAGTTGTGTTCTCCTCGGTGGCCTCCATGGTGGCGGTGTCAATAAGATATTTGTCCAGAAAACTGTCAATATATGCAGCAGATGCGGCATCCTTAGGTATATCCGCAGTGATTTCAATCGGGTAATGTTCAATAGGCTGTGAGTCCTCCTCGAAAGACACACAGGAACTGTTATCGCTACCTTCACTGTCCGGCAATTCGGTGCGCTCTACCGTTTGACTATGATACGAAGCACTGGCAAAGGTGTCACTGCTCTCGTCGCCATCTGAGTGATTCAGTGTATCCAGCGGAGTCATCGGACTCTTAGCTGTTGAGGTGCGTCGGCTAGAATTAACGCTGAGAGTTGGTTTCGTCGACTCACCCTCCACCGAGGGTCCATGTGCGTTACGAATTTGCTCTAGTTCTTCCACATGCTTAGCATTTTCTTGGAGCATTTCATTGGTTGGTGCAGCATAGGCACGCAGGCAACGCATCATGAAGCCAAAAGGCAGCAGTGGATCCATCAAGCACAGCAGTCGGGCTGGACTGGGCACAAAACTAACTAACGTAGGACAGTAGGCTAGGAACAATCCATCCGGCACCCGCACGCCTTGTTCAATGCACTTGAGCGCCAAGCCAATAGAAAGATTCGCACCCGCTGAGTCCCCAGCGCATATAATACGCTCAGCTGTTGATCCCAGGTGTTCTGCGTTGTTTATCATCCAGCAATAGGCATAATAGACTTCCTGAAGTGCCCGAGGAAAAGGCGCTTCAGGCGCCAAGCTGTAATCCACAGAAAGAATGGGAACATCCAGTGCTACAGCCCAGTCGCGCAGATACAGCTCGTGTGATTTTGATGATTGTGCTACAAAGCCACCGCCATGACAGTGAAACAGAATAGATTTACTTGGCGGCACCGGTCGCCTCCAGCCCCTATAGCGACCTTCACCTAGCATCCCCGTGCGACGTTTGGCGCTAAGTAGACGCACTGAAATAGGCAGGCCAGGACCCAAATGTGCACTGGGCACGGGTATGTCCACAAACTGCAACTCCGTGTCGGCGATATTTGTTGTTTGTTTCATACGCGCCGGTAGACGTAGCGGCTCGGCGGGCAGCTCAATTATGCGATTCACTTTGATGGCAGTGCCCACAATACTAGGCAACTTGTGCATTAGCTCCGATTCAGCTAGAAACCAAAAGGACTTGCAAAAATCAATTTTCGCGTTCTGCGATATATTCACAATACGTCTAGCGCGCAGCTCAGGATTCATAAGATATTTGCCACTAGACCAAAGGCTTCGTGTTGTCTTTAATAAAGCGTTTCCGTTATCTGCCTGCGAGTAATATGTTTCGGAGTAGCTTGCCATGCCAATTCCCAGAAAACGTAGCACACCGCGTATGGAGTCACCATACTGAAAACCCAAGCAGCGTCCATAGAAACAATACTGATTGATGGTGTCTCCAAGTTCGAAAAGCTGTTCAGCCGTATGCTGCCCGCTGGCGAACAGATCACCCGTATTTGTCGACCACTGGCGTAATATTAACAGATATTGTAGACAGGTGCACAACGAGCAAAGTAGTTGGGAGCACGCCTCTACCTCCTTCATGTAGAATTTTTTGCGAAAAAAGAGCGCGGTGCGTGTGGCCAGCAGTTGCTGGCAAATGCTGCGTCCATGTGAGATGCACGCGTTGGTCACGTAGATAAAGCTGCGATATCCATTGCCCGGCGTGCTGGCATCAAAGTCATATTCGTGGGCAAAAGCCTCGATTTGTAGCACCAGTCGGTTCGCCAAAACTATGAAATCCTGCCAGGCAATGTGTGCAGCATGCAAACGCTGACCATATTCGGTGTGGTCCTTGGCAAAGTAAGCGGCATGTTCCCGGCAGTCACCGTACAGTTTATGGTACGCGGGCTGCAAGTCGGCGGGTATCGGTGCGTATGTAGGTGTGGCTACGGGTGGGGGTACAGCTACTGAAGTCGGTTTCCCATTGACCACATCGTTATCCTGCACCAGTTTAAGATTGTTCACAAACTGTGCATTCGGCTTTTGGGGGCGGCTGGCAAGTTCAGATGTCGCCGCTGCTATCATTGCAGTGCTGTGGATTAAAGGAAGGTCATTAAATATAAAATCATTGGTAAACTAACGGAGGAAAGATATTACATATTTTCTATTTAAAGATCAAGTAGTCCTGGCTAGTTTACTACCCGAGATTCGAAGCATAATCAATCCTGTCCCCAACTAATAGAAATATAGATCTATTGGGATAAGAGAGTCTACCGCGGATTGTCCGGAAAAAGGGCTTTACTCTTCTGGTAATTACAACTTTCACTTTATAATTACGCAGTACACAATAAGAACTTTACAAATACTGAAGTTTCGGTCGTTAGCTTTAAATTATTAGGTAAGAGGACATTAACTTACAGCTGGCTTGATAATTTTTTATTTATGCATTTTAACGTTCAATTAAATAAAAATTAAAACGTTCGTCAAACTATTGTACTTTGGAAGTAGTGTTGGCTTAAAGTAGTTTTATTCATTTGAACAACCTTACTAGTTCTCTTTTGTTGACTTAGTTCATTTCACACTTGGTTTAAATTTATGCATTGTATTATAAATATATTTGACTTTTAATAAAACAAGAATTATATTTAGGCTCTGTGTTTTTTATTTAAAGAGAGAATAAATGAATACAAACATGAGCAAGAACAATTAAAAGGAACCAGCTTTCATTCAGTTAATCAGTTCCAGCAAACAAACTATTGGAATACCTTATCCAACACTATTTTGGTATCGATAACTTCCCATTAACCAAATATCAGAAGCTGTATTTCGCAACAGATAAATCGGCACCGCGGTTTTGGTTGCAGCTTTATTTTGTACCGAAGTGTACATTTATAATAAAATAATGCACGTATTCTAAGAAAAAGAATCGAATACACAACCATGAGTCTTAGCATTGTGCATTACTTTGGGCCGCAGACAAACAAATGCGGCTACTGCACAGGAACGAATTGCAGTAAGGCATACGGTAAGAATTGAAAAATCAAACACCTGCTGCAAAACTCAGGTGCAATGTACCTCCTTATCGATTTGTTCCTTTTGAATGTTAATGTATGAGTGCATTTGCGTCATAACAGGTATGCATGCGTATCGTTTGTCCTGCGAAGATTACCAAGAGCTTATTGATCGCGGTTGGCGTCGCTGTGGCCATTACTGCTATAAGCCGCAAAACGACAACACTTGCTGCCCTTGTTACACCATCAAGTGCGATGTACTGGAATTTAAACCGACTAAGTCCAACAAGCGAGTACTGCGGCGCATGAATAAATTTTTGCGCGATGGCAAACGTGAATTAAGCGAACAGCAGTCACAGCAGCACGTGAGTGAAACAAAAATAGGCGATGGCGAAGACATCGGAGTTGGGGACAATGCAGGTGAACCTCAGCCAGAACTACCTGATAAAAAACCATCAGTCATTGATGTAGAACAGGTGCAGAACCTAGCACAGGCACACGCCAAGCAAGGAAAAAGCCAATTTCTAGTACTGGACGCGAAGGCGAGCAACGAAGATACATCAGATGTCTCTCATGCATCCAAATGTAAGCGTAAGTATTGGGTTTCTTGGACTACAATTCTTTAATATTGATTTATTTAACCCAATAGCTGTAGTTTCCGACTCGAGACAACCACGTAAAAAGGCCAAACAGATGCGTCTGGAACGCAGATATGCTAAACTGGGCAGCTCCACTGAACAGCCGTTGACCAAACCGTTGACAAAAGAAAAAAGCTTGCGAGATTTTTTTTATGCAACCAATGAAACCGATAAGCATCAGCTGAAGGTGCGTATGCGATGCTGTCATTTAAAGTGTAACTAGGACATGTAACATTAATTGTGTTAGCAAAACGTAGCTGTTGTCATCACATATATAAATATATATCTTTATATATATATTATATATGTGTATCCCTACATATATGTATATGTGTATATAAAGGATTGTTTTGAGCTACTGTATGTGTCTCTGAGTCCCTTTATGTAGACACATCGTGTTTGTGCTATTTGTTGCAGATCGTTTTGGTCGCTGCCTCAGATACAGAGCGTACTTGCACTGATGTAGTACACGCATTGTATCGCAAATACCAATTAGTCATACACAATGATAACCCCGCACGATTAACACAAGCTAAAATGCAGCGGTTTTTGGTTAAATCAGCCCTAAAGGTAATTATCAATGATCTTTTGTCTTTTTCTGTATTTTCTTTAGTTGCGTCTAGTGAACGTACACAGCGAAGAATTTAAGCGAACCTTGCCACACAGCTATGAGTTGTATAAGAAATATCAGACTACCATTCATAATGATCCGCCCAAGCATCAGAAGGCCTATAAGGAACATCTGCAACTGTCGCCCATGAAGGTTGCCAATAGAAATGAATTTAAATATTTAATAATAAGGCTTATTCCTTATTTCAATTGTAATCTTATAGTTTCGATTACTTGCAGCACGAAAATACAGATGATGGTCCGGACATGGGATATGGATCTTTCCATCAGCAATACTGGCTGGACGATAAGTTGATTGCTGTCGGCGTCATTGACATATTGCCTGGCTCCGTTAGCTCTGTGTACTTCTTTTACGATCCAGACTACAGTTTTCTATCCCTGGGAACTTATGGTTCTTTGAGGTGAGTCGTAAATGCACTCAAGATAATTATTATATTTATAGTTCAATTATATTTGATTATTAGAGAAATAGAGTTTGTGCAGACGCTGTCCGAAACTGTGCCAGCCTTAAAGTATTACTACATGGGTTTCTATATACACACTTGCCCGAAGATGCGCTACAAGGCCAAATTAGTAGCCTCATATTTATTGTGTCCAGAGACTTATGTATGGGTGCCTCTAACCGCTGGTAAGAAAAAAAATATATTTTGACATGTATAATTAGATAATAATTTCATTGTTCTCATACAATAGCAATACGTGCCAAACTTGATGTGGCAAAATATCAACGCATCAACCCAGATACCAAGGCTGGGGATGTGAACGAGTTTTTGATTCAGCATTTAAACGATGTGAAGCTTTTGATAAGTGCCCAAACCTGCGCCACTTACGGTGAATTTTTGAAGGTAAAAAAATAGAACTTATTGAATGTAGAATGAAATTCATATAGTGTTTATTTTTTTACAGCTCACTAATGACTCTATGGACAATCGGGATGAGATTGTTGAATATAGCAAACTTGTTGGTAAAGTCTGTGCCCTGCGCATGCTTTACGTAAACATGAAATAAATGCCTTACTGTTGAAGAATATAACGCGCAGCTTTAATCATATAAAACTCAATGAAACCTTAGCAAAGTAGTACAAAACTATCTTATTAAAATTTAAATGTTTATTCACTGTTGAGCCTAGCAAATATGTAAAAGTAATTTATCTTTGTTAATCCAGTTAATTAAAGAAAAGAAATATAAGAAATTGTTGCGACCCAATACGTTGTGTTTTAAAACGTTTTTATCGATTATACTAAGGTCTAAATATTTTGATACTATTATTGTATACTCTGTACATTGTGTAAACTATGTTGACATGAACATCACGCATATTAACAGCTGTTATCAGTAATCATCGCTGCTTATCAAGAATAGGCAGCTAAATGCATTAATAAAACTAATTATCTGACAGCTCACCGGGAAGCTGCTGCTGTCACGAGCATTTGGTGTACTTCACGGCATGTTTACCATGTACGAATATAAGGCAAAGCGTTGGTACGGCTAAAACACATGCCAGTACTTCAAGTGAAGGCTTATATCAACTCAATAAAAGCTGTTCACCGACGAATAAATACTCTTTTAATATTTTCGTTCATGATAGCTTTAGTTAATATTAAGGTAAATAGGGTGTTTTATAGGTAGACTATATTTAGTTATTATAGACGTCCAAACACTTTCATCTTGACCATTGTTGGAAAGAGTAACAAAGGATTACTTTATTTATTTAAAATTTAAACTTTATAGCGTGCAGATAAGAGACAAGAGTTAAACTGAATGCAGTTGATAAGATCTGGAATGAGATGTCAAATCTTCAATATAGTTTCAATTTACAAAATAGCGCATTATATTACAGTAATATAGAATTTTAACGTTTACTTGCCATTGTGTAGAAATTTGTTAAGTGCGCTAATTAAACAAATTATTTAAACAGTCAAACGGAGCAATAACCTATTGTTCTAGACGCGCTGTCAATTTATATATTATATGATATACCCAGTAACATCAATAAAAATCAAAGACGGCTTGCTAAAATTGTGGATTCAATATAACAATATAAGTGCTTCTTAACCTTATAAAGGTAACACATATTAATGTTGAGGAAAACACGTTTGTGAATTCCCAGTAACTCCAGCAACATCAAGTCTTAGAGCAATCCTTGATCTCAATTAGCAAAGACTATAAACTATTTTTAACTTCATATATTGGTAGATACTATATAGTCATATATGTAATGTTTATTTCTTGCTACTGGGTATATTCTAAATAATTGACTTCTCCACTTCTTTTTTTATTTTAATTTTACGCGCATGCCTAAAATATGTTTTTATTTTTTTTTATTTTTTAAAAAAAGTTTAAATAAATTATTAAAACACGTTTGTCCGTACTGGTTCACGCCAGGACTGAAATATAATTAAATAAATAAATTCCCCGAAATAATTGAAATATCGTAAGTCTGCTGAGTTACAAGATACTTTGTACTTAATTCGTTTTGAAATAAACAGCTTCTGTTTTTTCTATAGTAAAATATATAAATGCAAAATAAAATTTTTTGCAGCAAATAATTTCCAAAATATTTGTAGGAGCATAAATTGATAAAATGGAGTCTATCTCTTGATGATATTGTAGTTAGATAGACAAAATAGATACCCGTTTTACATTTGGCAGTATTTGACATTATTCTTACACACCTAATATCTATTTTTAAAGGGAAAATTAAATAATACGAAGCACTTATGTTTGCTTTATATAAATTTGAAGATTAGCTTTTTCAATTAAACCTTTTGTTATTTCGGTTGTTTGTCATAAATTCTATTGCCATAAGATTTAGCACGAATCTGTTAAATTCTGTTCACCTACACAAATTTCTCGCACGCGATTTTGCTAGATTTACCTAGAGGCGCTATCAGAGTGCGAACGGGAGAGAGAATCGCTGTCAATCTCGGAGCCGCCAACAAAACAGTCAACAACAAATTTAAACAAAAATTTTAACCGTTTATTTTTTGCGCTACGTTGTTGCTGCTTGAGGCTTTTGCTTTTGCTTTTGCTTAAAAACGTCGTCGAGTCGGCTACATAAGTAAGTTAACTATATATGCCATTGGCAGTTGGCGATTTGGCTTCATTCGTTCCGCGACGTTCTCAGCTGAAGCTACAGATATTCCCAATCCCGCACCCGTCACCCTCTACCCCAGATATTCCACGTAATACCAGTGGCAGATCGGGCGCTACCCGCGTACCTAAAATGTGAGTGTGCGAACTTGCAAGTGTCTTTTATCCAAAATCTATTGCCATAGTCCCAATATTGTACTCTAAGCAAAAGGACTTATATCAGGACAATGTATTATCGCGGTCATGGCAAAAATTTCACACTTTTGTATAAATTAATTTCGCAAATTTGTGTGCCAAGCAGAGGAAAAAGTTATAATTATGTATATGGGATCGTATGAATGTGTTGTGATTCAAAAGTTATAATATATTGGATACAAATAGAATTAGCATCCTCTGGTTAACTGTAACATGCGAACAGATCCTCTGTATATGACGGGCCTACTGGAAACTTTCTCGTCTCGATTTTTACTGCTTTGCATTTTTTTTATTGTTTTTTGTATGAATTTGAGTTATAAAATGTTAGTTTGGACGACAACTGGTTTAGTTTGGGCGCGTTGTAATGATCCTCTTATAATAATTTATTGATTTTTAAATTCGGATAGTCGTAGACTTGAGTCTTTTGTATAATCAAAGCAGATTTTAATCAGATACTTTATGTTAAAGAATTCATGCACACATTCTATCTATAAAAAGTTTATCTGGAATGTTATGCAATTTTTGGAAACAGTTTTTAAGTTACTTTCGTGTATATTATATATTATATATATTTGAAGATGATTTTATTTGCTTTAGTTAATATATATTTATTGAAATTTCAATGTGATATATTTTGCATTGATTTTGAATTAATCGAGTAGCTAATTATATGAATAATTATTTGTACGACAATTAAATGTTTCACATTTTCGTTTTGTGTCATGTATTTAATTGCAGGTCGTGTAAATGCGTTGGTAATTTTTTGTTTTTTTATTTTACATTCGAAAGTTAATTATAACGTGGAAATATTCAATTTCTGTGGGAATGAGTGCAATTCGTACTGGGTAAAGACTAGTTCGATTCGGTTACTGAGAACCCCATAACAATACATAATATTAAAATAAACAACTAGAAATAGATGAATAACTGATTCAAGTACTATAAATACTAAGTGGCAGATCAGATGTTGGTATATAAATTTGATACGAGATACGGTTCATTGCCATTGAATTAGTTTGCAGAATTCAAAGGCGAAACAAAACAAAAACAATGCGAATTGAAACGAAACAAACAAAACATTCAAATAGCCATGCAAACTGACAAAAAGCGATCTGTTTAAACGCTTTTCAAAAGCCAGGCCAAAATAGAAAGAGATACAAACTACCAAACCATGTCAATTGTGAGCTCATGTCTTATGTAAATGCTTTAAGCACGCGTGCTATGGGTATATAATATGGGTATATATGGATAGTATGTATATATATCGAAAAATTTTATATATATCCAATTTTGATTAAATGCATAGTGATGATGGGTAACGGTATCCGATTCGGACTCTTGTATATCGTGTTATCGCAACCGCTCTTGATTTATTTTCTCACACAATAAATCAAATCAATATGGGCCAATCAGCAGGGAGTATTGCTGCAAGAGTCCAACAATATGGCCAATATATATTTTATGGCTAATTGACGATTAACCCAACTTTAGTGAGAATCATTTGCTAACTGCCCATTATCGCCCGATCACGTCGTGCGCTATACACCCCATATATTTTACAATTACAATTTCTTCTTTGCCCTCGCCATAGGGAATCATAAAGTTTCAAGTTGATTTTATAAAGTCAGCAATGGCAATGGCGTTGATAAAGTGCTACTTTCCTGATTAGAGAAGCAAACGACAAGCTAATTAGCAGTACTCTCCGCCTGATGATACCCATACCTGTACAAGTTGTACTCTTCCGAAGGGTTTCAGAGGTACTACATGGTAATTTTCCACTTTCTTGAATCTCTGTATTGTATATCGCTGTAAGCTGTGTATAAATTCTACCCATGCATAATTGCCCCGGCATTTGGTTATCAAATAGATTATAGATTGTAAAAAGAATTTTTCAGAAACTGATTCAAAACAACTTTTTATGGTATAGCACCATAAAAAACTGAAGAATTTTGTAAACAATTATTATTATTATTATTATTAGAGAGAAAGTAATTTTATTTGCCTTGTTTTGGTTTTTGCATGAACTTTGAAATGAGCTTTTAGGGTTATCAACACGATAATCAACACTTAGCACTTCTGTTCACTAATTAGTCTATCACGCTAAAGTTAATTAATTATACATATTAAATATCAAAATCTAACTGATGTTCTACATTTGATATCAGACTCAAAGGTTATTTGCAATTTTTTTTAATCTAATTAAAATAAGCGTTCCCTGCACGTTTTGTTTTTTGCCCATGAGCTATCTTAAATGGGAAATCTTGAATGGGGTATCTCTAATGGGATATCTTTAATGTGATTTCCATATTTGGTAGTTGCTTACCTCTTTTTAAGATTTTAGTGCAAAATTAAGAAGATTACTTATGCACGTCACGTACGCTCAATGAAGAAGTATATATGCTCGAACTTAGATATGCAAATATATCTATATCGACTACCGGTCGAGTTAGCTCACCTACACATGTATTTAAATATATAGAGCCTATTAGTTAAACATATTTTATTTATTGAGCTTTCGGATTTTTGATGGCTAACTGCAATAATTTGATAATTTGATAAGATGGCTGTACACTTTATAACTTTCGTTTTTTTTTTAATTTATTTTTGTTTTCATTTATTGTATTTATTTTGTATTTCTTTAGTTCATTGAGAGCTTGGGAAAACCAAATCGAGTGCTTATCATTGCGAGCAGAAATAAATGTTTATGAGGCTGCTTAGAGCTATGTGTTTTGTTCTTGGAACTATAACTGTGACAATAACCTATATGATATGTTATATCAGAGGAATTTTCTAAATCCAGGTTGAACGATTTATATACAGGGTCCAATCTTTCTTCTTCTGTAAGGATGTTGGCTAACAACCGTAGATCTTATAAATTTAATTAGCTCTTGCTGAGATTTGATAAGTAAAAAGTTTAATACAGGGACATTGAAAATACGCGATATGATTAAAAAAATAATATTTGAAGGTAAAAGTTATAGAGAAGTTGATGGAATAGTTGGGTGCTGAAATAATATGATTAGGCATTTCATTATTAAGTAAGAAAAGTTCGAAATACGGGGAAGAAAGCGAGTTCTAACCCAGCGTCAGGTCAACATATGATTCTAGGAAAGCAAGAAGGGTCCTTTCAGAGCTGCTACTAAGCTTAAACATTATCTTAATATAAAACCAATAATGCAAAAGTAACTGTTTTAGAGAGCACAATTTAAAAGCCTGTAGCCCATGAATAATCCCATTTTTAAATACAAAGCATATTGCCAAGCGAATGAAGCTCGCAAAAAAATATCACAATTGGTCAGCCGAAAAGTTGAGGGCTATTTTATGGACTGATAATAATGTAAGGTAGTAATGTTTGGTGGAAAATGCTTTCAGGCGTCCTCCCAACTCGGAAAATAATCAGAGCTATATCACTATATAGCTTAACTTAAGTTAGTTTTTCATAAAGTCGTTAGATTTGGGCATAGAAAAGCTTTGTCAACATTCGTCATTGATTCCTCGAAATCTAAACCGTTCAACAAGTGATAGATTGAAATTTTCGCACTACTCGAGCTGCTCCAGTACAAGTGTGTATATATAAATATATATATAGATACCATACTTAACTGACTTACTTAACCCTGTCAAGTTAATACACGAGCCAACCTGCGATTGGAAAAATGCATGTGCAATATTATGAATTGCTTTCAAACAGCTGTCCAAATGGAATCCAATATTCGATTTCTACGTGCCAAGGCCGTTTATATCATAATGGAAGTCGGTATTGTATTGTGATTGCATTTCCCCTGAATGCAGCCTGTGTGGTGCATCTAGTGTTGCACAAATGCTTTTTACTCTAATTTGAACAATTTTTTTTAATTTTTTAGCGTGTTGCGGGGCAATTACCTTATCAAAGGCTGGCCAAACAATGACGGTCAATGATAGCCGGCTGTATAAAAGTCAAAAATTAAATCAAAACACTTAAAATGTGCACACGACAAGCTGTTGGTATTGCTATTTGTCATGTTCATAACTCAATTTGGTTTAAACGCTGCTCACGTGCATTGGCCAAGTGCCAACTGAGACGTGCTTATAATGTTGGCCAAGCGATACTCTTATAGTAAACCTACAAGTAGGAAATTCATGTGGTAATTGCATTTTGGCGACACGTGTAACTTTAATGAATATAATAATATTGAGAAGACATTTCCTAATTAACATTCTGAATGGACAAAGTTCTGAGCTCTAATATTTTGTATTTATTTTATTTAAGTCAACTAAAAGCAGCTGACTAGGAATTAAATTTAAAACTAAGTTGCAAGGAAAACCCAATCAGATCAATAAGTATTAGTATAGAATATAAGAGTATTACAATATTGACGTTATACTATTACTTACATATATACCATTGGGAGCATAGTATATTTCAGTTGGGAAACTTGAGCTTCTAACTCACTGATGTAATACTAATAAATAACAATTTTAATTTTAATAGTTTTCTTTTTAAAGTTAGCGCCCTTTCGAGAGCATTCACGTTATCTGAGAGAGCTTAATTTAATTTATCGCCTAACACGTTTAAGCGATGTGCTAATACCCTATTCAAATATATATATATAAGTGGCTAGAAAAATTACAGAACTTGTAACTTATCTAAACTATTTGTAATTACAGAAAAAATCCAAATGCTTTCAGATAAGCAATTGTGACAAATTGCATTGTTTAGTTAAAATAGGTCATAACTTCAACTAGTTGGGAAAGTTTATAGGTTGGGGTTTTCTTTAAACAAAAATAAATGGTATATTCCAGGAATTTATTCATTTTCGAATCCAACTCGTTTTTACACAATCCAATCCTAAATTCCTTAAGACGAAACCTGAATTGATGATCATCTGGCATAATAAAATCAGCAAATGAACCTCCGCATTCCCTTTTGATAATTAAAACAAGTGCAACTTCCCCAGGGGTATTCAATATTTGTATACTATAATAATTTTAACTGTTTTCTTTCTTTTTTACAGTCGATATTGACGGACGACACAATAAAAACAATAAGCTGCCAAAATGGCCGTTATACCCTGCTGTAAGTACAAACACACTCGAAACGAAAAACTTTGCTTACTTTGAGCAAGTTTTAAAGTTAAATAAAATAAGGCAATAAACGTTAAAATTTTTACTGAAATAAATTTCACGTGATGCTGCCCAAGCCAAAGTTCCCCGAAAAAATGAGATGCTCAAATATTGGAATTTACGCTTGCGCCGCTAGACATCTGAGGGCCCCATCGAAAATAGAGATGGATTTGACAGATCCAAGATCGCGTGATAATTGCTTTTATGTCTAATCGGAAATATAAATATAAATCTATAAATAAGCGAAAAAATAATGAATTGACACAAAAATAATATTCAACATTTTCTCTCCTCCATAGTTTATGTACCGAAGCGCGTTAATTTGGCGATAATGCTGTTCATGATTTGTCTAGTCAATTATATGATGCGCGTTAATCTGTCCATCAACATTATTGCTATGGTCCAGGATCGATACGAAAACGGCACACTCGTAGAGAAACCAGATGTACGTATATGGAATATCCATCAGTACAACATAATATTCATCTAATAATCGAAATTGAAATTCTTATTTGTAGTATGGTACACGCTACGAATGGTCGCAACAGGATCAAGCATTGTTACTGGGTGGCTACTTTTACGGTTATATGATTACCTCGCTACCAGGTGGTACTCTGGCCGAAATGCTCGGCGGACGCAATGTGGCCGGCTACAGTTGTCTTGTGGGTGCCGTGTTGACCGCATTGACACCGGTTGCTGCTGCCTGGGATAAATATGCCGTCTTTGCGATACGTTTTCTAATTGGTCTGGTGACTGGTGTTGTGTATCCATGCTGTCATAATTTGGTCTCAAAGTGGTCCCCACCAGATGAGAAGGGCAAATTCATAGCGTCTCTAATGGGTGGCACGTTTGGCACTGTTATCACTTGGCCGCTATGTGGCGTCATTATTGAGGGTCTTGGTTGGGTCTGGGCCTTCTATACTGTGGCTATAATTGTGCTAGTTGTGGTAGCTTTCTGGTTCTATCTGGTCACAGATACGCCAGCACAGCATGGCACAATTAGCATTAAGGAACGGGAGTATATTGAAACTAGTCTTGGCGATACATTGGCCAACAAAGCGGTAAGTATTCTATAATTAATTTTGTTTTCCTTCACTGATTTATAACTAATTTCTTCTCTTTCTAGAAATGGCCTCCATACAGACAGCTTCTTGTTTCTATGCCCTTCTGGGCGTTGACACTACTGCATTATGGCAGCATGTGGGGTCTGTTCTTCCTGCTGACAGCTACGCCGAAGTTCTTGAGCGAAGTGCTCCACTTCGATCTAGCATCAGCTGGTACCCTGTCCAGTTTGCCGCACGTTGCGCGTCTGTTGGCTGCCTTTGGTTTTGGTGCCATTGCGGATTGGATACGCCGCAAGGGCTGGTGGACCATTACTTTCACCCGAAAGTTCTTCTGTATTCCTTGTAAGTACAGAAGCTGTTGATGTTCTTATTAGCCTCATTTAAATGAATATATTTTATTTCTTATTCAGCTCACATCTTGCCAGGCGTTATGCTGTTAGTCTTGGCCTTCTTTGGCCGGGAACCCTATGTATGTGTGGCTATAATGACTATCTCGTTAGGATTTAACGGTGCTGCGACCTCCTCGAATTTGGCAAACTCGCAGGATCTGGCTCCGAATTTTGCGGGCACCATGTACGGTATCATCAATTGCCTGGGCACCACGCCCGGCTTCTTTTCTCCTTTAATTGTGGCAGGATTTACCAAAACAAGCGTAAGTCTGAACATTTAAAAATATGATACAACAATTACTAATTTTGAATACTATTTTTTAGAACACGATCGATGAATGGTTTTGGATATTCATAATTGGCGCCGGCGCTTACATTCTGCCTGCCATATTTTTCTGGATATTCGGTTCAGGAAAGATACAAAAATGGAATGAGGTGAAAACCAGCGAGCCAAGTGAAGATGTTGTCAATACAAAGTTGTAGTTCCAGCCTTGGCAATTCTCTGTGATGTTGTAGTACTAATGCCATATTATTATGAAGTACGAGTACGTACGCTATGTATATATATTGTATGTACGTTGCACTTTAAGGTGTAAAAAAGCGTGTCCTATTAAATTTAATATTTTGTATTTATTGTTGTAAATTAGTTTGTTTTTCTTATATAGATTTTTTTAATATCCCGCAGTATATAAAATTTGTTTTTTCAAAACGAAAACAAATATTTTGTTCAGTTTTTTGGTAAATATATATTGTATGTATATTAAGTAAAGATTTTTTGCACTTGACTCGCTTCAATGCCCATGCTATTTAGTCATTAAAACTTGTTGTTTTATGTGGACAGAAAAACGAACATATCATCGACAACCTTAGTTTTTAGGGGGAAAAACTCGAAGTGGTTGAGGTCTTTTTGAGACGGTAATTTTGCGCACTCAAGTAAAAACCCCAAATTGACACAACAATTAGTTTAGCGTTAATCAAAATGCAGAACTGCAAACCTTGCTTTTTTGTTGATAAATTCCATTCATTAAATTAGCATGACGACCGTGGAGTATGAAGCAACTACGTCAAGAGTGCTTTCTAAAAATACAAAGTGGATGAAAATTGCGTTGTGCAAATATAATATTATTTACGTTCATTTGCTGCTCTTAATTATTTATATAAATATTCCGTAATGTCATAATATACGTATATGTATATTATAACTTTATTCTACTTTTATTATTTCTATAATGTATTTCTTTTTAAATGAGTAATTCGCGAAAGTTAATGATTTAAAGTAGATACCTGGCAGTAACGAGTAGATTTTTATCAATTTGCTCGTTCATAATTGCCGCTCAACTATCGATAACACGATCACAAAGTCTGCGCTACCAAATATTTTAAAAATTTTCATATGCGGTCACATTGATCAGCAATCTCGTATACATGCGCACTTCGTAGTTATATGAGTGTGTATGCGTTTTCGTTTAGACACGCAAGATAGGGTAACTTCGTTGATGTGTATTTTTTCGGAAAAGTTTATAAATAAAGCCGCGGAAAACCCGTCAGCGCACATTGCTATTTAATAAAGCTCAAAAACAACGTTAAAATGGCAGAAGTCGACGCAATTCAAATTATTGCAGAGTCTTTAAAACAGCAGGTAAGCGGCATATTTATATTTTTATCCAGTGCATATCTTTTTATGTATCTTACATATTTGTGTTATGAAATGCAGTTTTTGAATAGAGAGTGTAACAAGCTGAAAATCTGCAATGCATCTAACTGCAGATTTAAAGGAGCTAAAACCTATGTAGCCATAGCTTATCTATCGGCCACCCGGTTATTGTACAAAGTTCAAAAGTACTTTAGGCTTGGCCAGCACGTTACTGGCTGTGCCCTCGATTGTTGTTATTGTTGTTGTTGTTGTTGCTACGCGGTGGTTGTTTAACATTGATATAGATACGAAAGAATCTTGATAGTGCTATAGTTCCAAAATTCCAAAGGTGTTTAAGAATGGACTAACGAATTAGGCAGTAAATCACACGAGTGTACCTGCTGATTAAAATAATAACCAGATTCAAAGGAGTCCCAAATAATTGTTTGTGTTTTAACTTGAAATAACTTAAGAACTTAAAAGTTTAATCTATAAATTTTAAATATTTTGCGAAGTCTTAAGCGTGGGTGTGGTCTTATTTTAGATTTTGCGTATTATTAACTTCAGCTTTGAGCTTAAGCTGTATGAGATATACTAAATGTTTCTTTTGTTACGCTAAATGAAAATTGCAAATGTATTTTCTCTGTGTTTGTAGGGCGTGGAATATGTGTTCGGCATCATTGGCATACCCGTTATTGAGCTTTCCATGGCCTTCCAAGCCGCCGGCTTGAAGTACATTGGAATGCGCAATGAGCAGGCCGCTTGCTATGCAGCTCAAGCCATTGGCTACCTAACGGGAAAGCCTGGCGTCTGTCTGGTTGTGTCTGGACCAGGATTGCTCCACGTCACAGGTATGTAATGAGCTCCAACTATTCTTATTTTATTTAAGTTTTATTTAAATTATAGGTGGTATGGCTAATGCTCAGGTCAATTGCTGGCCACTTATTGTCATTGGTGGTGCAACCAGTCAGGATCACGAAGGCATCGGTGGTTTCCAGGAATGCCCCCAGGTGGAGTTGTCGCGTCCATACTGCAAGTATGCAGCACGTCCACCAGCAGCTGCATTGATTCCGTTGCATGTGGAGAAGGCCGTTCGTTATGCCACTTACGGACGACCAGGCGTCGCCTATTTGGATTTTCCCGGAAACATTTTGCTCTCAAAGGCGGCAGAGTCGCGCATCTACAAAGCACTGCCGCACCCCGCTCCCCCATTGGCCTATCCGCCACATGATGATGTTATACGTGCTGCTGAATTGCTGCGTAAAGCCAAGCGACCACTGGTCATTGTTGGTAAAGGCGCTGCTTATGCTCACGCGGAGAACACACTCCGCCACTTTATTGAGAACACAAACCTGCCGTTCCTGCCCACACCCATGGGAAAGGGTGTGGTCTCCGATACGGCTGCTCAGTGCGTTTCCTCGGCACGTACCCTGGCACTGCAAAAGGCCGATGTAGTGTTGCTGCTGGGTGCACGTCTTAACTGGATTCTGCACTTTGGACGCGCGCCACGTTACGATAAAGATGTAAAGTTCATCCAGGTGGACCTTTGCCCAGAGGAGCTGCACAATTCTGTTATCGCGTCAGTGGCCATCCAGTCGGACATACGTCCATTTGCAGAACAATTGTTTGAGCAAATGAATGCTGTGAACTACCGATTTGGCTACGAGCAAGACTGGTGGAAACAGTTGGCTGCCAAATGCAAGCAAAATAGGGATACCGTTCAGCAAATGGCCCTAAATACATCGTCACCACTCAACTACTACGCGGTCTTCCATCATCTGCGTGAGCTGCTTCCACAAGACACAATTATCGTTAGTGAGGGCGCCAACACCATGGACATTGGTCGATCCATGCTGCTCAATGAACAACCACGTCATCGACTCGACGCTGGCACTTTCGGCACCATGGGAGTGGGTCCTGGCTTTGCCGTGGCCGCTGCCCTCTACTGTCGCGACTATGCGCCTGGCAAACGTGTTCTGTGCGTGGAGGGTGACAGCGCATTTGGCTTCTCTGGCATGGAAATTGAGACAATGGTTCGTTACAAGCTGCCAATTACTATTGTTATTGTTAACAACAATGGCATATACGGTGGCTTTGATCACGACACCTTCGAGGCTCTCCGCAGCGAAGGCGATTTAACGCAAATGTAAGATTACCATCTAATCATTTTAACACGCAGCTAATCTTATCTCTTGTTACTTGCAGCACACCACCATCGGCATTGGGTGTACAGGTGCGTTATGAGGAGATGATGAAAATGTTTGGCATGCAGGGTTACTTCTGTACCGAGATCAAACAGCTTCAAGAAGCCATAAAGGCGGCCAATCAGTTGACGGATAAGCCCACTATTATTAATGTGGCCATTAGTCCCTCGTCGGATCGCAAGGCCCAGTCTTTCAGCTGGCTTACTGAGTCCAAACTCTAAACCGAAACAAATACTTATGTGCGTTTTAGTCGAATTTTATAGACAGCAACGTTACTAAATAGATTTTAGGTATATAGCAGCTATCATATATGCATTCCTCAAAAGTTGAAGTGCACGTACCACCAAGTTTTTTTGTATATATATACACTGATACGCACTTTTTTTATAAAGCCAACGATTATAAAACTTCAGACACTTGTTAACATTACAGATTTATCTGGAAATAGCAAACCTATATACATAGTTAAATAGCCAATAATACCAATTTGCATTTTTAAATTTGTATATTATGGAAAATGAGTTCAAAGCTCTACTTCAAACCGTTACCTACACAGTTCCGATTTGCAGTAGATCTTTGAACTAAAAGCCAAAAATGTATTGGAAAAATTTTTGATTGATCAAAAGTTAGCGCGCACCAGTTCCTCCTCCAGTCCCAGATACTCCAAAAACCAATTGAAGTCCACCAGGCGGCCCTTATGAAGAAACGGTAGCTTGGGACATAGCTCAAAGGCTATGTTAAGAGGCGCGATGTCGGGCACCTGATCGGCGCTCATGTTAAAGAAACCCATTACATCGCGTACCTCTATTTCGCCCTGGGCGTTCCGCTGTAGCACCTGCAGTATATCCTCCACTAGCTCTAGACTGAAAGGTAGCCGGCAGCCACGCAGTGTGGATCGCACCTGGGCCTCTGAAATATATGGCTTGCAGGCTGGATTTATGTGACTTAAGTGCTCAGTCAGTTCCTCCACATTGTTCCATAATGCACGCTTCAGCTCTAATTGAGCGGCGGCGCGCACATGATTCCGATCGCAGCTTGGAGGTGGCATTTGCTCTGCCGAGAAGTGACGGCAGACAGTGACAATTTCATGATTCAGCAGGGATTCCTTGGAGAGATAGGCCAATAAAGTTGATTTCAGGGTATCATAATTAATGATAGCGCAGTCGCCCAGGTCACCATCCGGTTTGCAACGGAGCACAAACTCTTTGTACTGAGGACGCACTGTGTCCCGAATCTTTTGCATAATCGTGCGTATATCTGCCACCGGAAACTGTTGAACGAGTCCAAGAAAGTGAGTCAGCTCTACAGTGAGTACTTTATAACACTAACCTCATTGGGATGTTGCTCCATGTAGAGCAACGTAAATTCATCGGCGGAAATAATGTGAAATATATGATCTTTTAGGTTTAACGTGGAACCAATGTAGAAATTGTTGGCGTGATAATACTCCGGTCGTGCCGAGCTGAACTTCTCCTGACCAGGCAGTGGCACCCGTCCGCGCTTTAAAAATTCTCCACCCATGAAGCCAGAATTGCGTCGTGCCACCTCGTAAATCTGAACAGTATCATCTGCCAGGTAGTAACTGATCACAAAGCTACGCTCGCAGTTCTCCCGTATAATGGAAACAAGTTTGGCACCAAACCGCAGGATGCACCCATCGTACTTGACCAGCTTCTTAAAGTCTGCCTGTGGTGCTTTAGGCTCCACTGTAAGGCAATTGCCCTCAGAGTCTTCATAGCTGCCCCAGCCATTGTAAGGAGGTAGGCGACGGATGTGGCCCTGACCATATGGACGCTCATCGCTGCGTTCTGGCAGTGGATGCGGCGTAAAGTCTTGAATACCATACTAAAAACAGAAAGCAAGGATTAGATAAGTGCTTAGAGGAAGTTACTACGATCCACACCAACCTTCTCTCTATAATATTGTTGCGTGAAGTGATCACAGCTGACCAGAACTACGTCACGTCCGAAGACATTTAATACGGCGCCAATTTGCAAATCTTTATCACAATAATAGTGAACTTCCTTCTGACCCGTATTCAATGAATCGGCCACGTAGCGAACGTCACGCATATTGGAGCCCAGAACGTTAAGCAGAGTTAAAGAGGTTTGCTGACCCGGCAAGGCCATACCCGAAAACTCCTTTGGCAGTTTTCCGCGTTTGAGAAATGTGCTAGGTCCCTCACGGCCCGAGTTCCTAGGGAACTTCTCCTTAATATCTATGGTATCATCGGCCAGATAGTAGCATATGTCCAGCTTTCGTACATCTCCGAATTCGGAACGATCGTTCCAATAACCTTGGAACTTAAGCACACAACGGTCAAACTCCAGAAATTGGGCAAATGAATGCCGCTTTGGCAAGCCACTTGTCTCGGGCCTTGCCGTCTGCTTCAGAGCGGAACGCCTCCGTATTTCCGTGGTGGGATCACTAAGTATGAGAGAAAAAGACATCTGTTTAGTGATCCTAAGCTGGCACAAGAAAATCGGAAAATGTATACCTAGGCTCTTGAAGGGCAACGGGCACAGGTATGCCAGCGCGATTGAGAAACTGCCGTGTGAAGATGTCGCAGCCACTGATGTGGTAGATGCGATCAAAGATTTGCACATTGGTGTCCACATTGAGGTCAAAGATTGAAAGAAATTCACGATCGCTGGGTGGGCATTTCGGTATGCGCTGGCGATGCACGAGGCAGCCTTGTGGTATGCCAGAGTTTTCAACTTTGGGCTCAGTGATTTGCATGGTGCCGTCTTCCAGATAGAAGTAGATCTTCACCTTGCGCACTTGGTAGGGGGCGTGATAGATCTCTGTCAGCGGCTCCTTGAAGTAGGCGTTAAAACAAAGCACCTGCTTATCATAGGCCAGCCAAGGTGGCAGCTTTGTTGTCATCTTTGGTGCGAACAGCGCCGTCGATTGTGCTGCCACAGGCGGACATTTTGGATCTACCAACGGTCCATTAGGCTCTACCAGTTCTGGTTCCTTGCGGTCAGAAAGCATGTGTATGCCCTGGTAGTGCATCAAAGTTTGCCGGCGCGGATGACGCCGTTTGCTGTACTGTAAGCCACCAGGAAAATTCATATAAGTCACAGTGGAATATCAAATTGCTGCAGTTACTCACATCATAGAATTGCGTACCTGGCAATAAGGGCATACCGGGAAGTCGCAACATTTTAAACGGTTAATTTAAGATTCTATCGAAATTTACACCTCCAAATTTAGAAACGAAAAGTTTTTGCCAAATTGTTGCAAATTACATTTATGGCAGTAAACGCTACGCAGTAGCTTCTGGACTGTTCAACTGTTTCGAAATTTTCGCTGTTCGATAAATGGAACAAACAACACTATGGCAATGCCCGCCGTTTGCCATGGCAGCCGGAGCAGCAACTGGTAGCAGCCAGGAGCGATGGTAGTCAAGGAGTTCTCAGCGGGTCACTCCACACGCTTCAACATAAGAAATAAATATATAAATAACTTAAAATGAAAGTGTTTACTTTCCTTTACACAAAATGTAGAACGGGTCTGCCACTTCTTGTGACGTGTGTTACATGGACCCCAGCAATTAGCCATGTCGTGGTCTGCTCCACAGTCGCGTGCCCAAAACCCGACTTACATGCATGGATGTTGTGTGGGCAGCAACTGGAATCTTAAACTCTTCGCGATGCACTAAGTCGTA
This sequence comes from Hirtodrosophila trivittata, assembly GCA_035045065.1. NCBI lineage: Eukaryota > Metazoa > Arthropoda > Insecta > Diptera > Drosophilidae > Hirtodrosophila > Hirtodrosophila trivittata. The sequence goes on from JAWNNK010000868.1 coordinate 1,675,188, forward strand.
TGGAGAGTTTACTGAGCTTACTAATACAGTCTCATTATGGGCCTTACGCACACTATCAAAGCTCACTTAATTAGTTGAGACATGCGTCAAAGTGTAATGAAGTAAGAAATGAGGCCTATCCATAGTTGAAATGTGGACATATGCTTATAAATATAGCGAAACCAGACGCTGTATACACAAATGTGATAATTGAGCCTGCATGGATTAGTAGGAAACCCGTCGAGGGCACGTGCATGTTTCTCACACCTCTCACTCGGACTTGTAATTAGAACTTGTCATAAATCTGTGACCAAAGCCAATGCAGTCGGAAGCGTCACCATCATAGACTGTCAACCATTCGAGCGGACAACACGAGAACGCGGCTAAATGAACCTGATGTGTGTTAAAACAATTTGTTATCAGATTTCGGATATTCATTTATATTCCCGAATACTCTTACTTAAATTTTATATTGTTATTTTTTTTGCAGTGCGGTATTCACATTGGTGTTCCTTGCCCTGGAATCTGTGCATGCAATGGGTGGGAATTTGACTGCCTGGCAGGAACATCGCAGACAGAAGCGTTTTCTGATCTACCAAAATGGTGGCGTTATAAAGGTATAGCTGGAGATGCGATTGATCAGTTAATCAGTTACTCACAGCTTAATTTTAACCTTTCAGATGGTAACAGGCACAGCATTTCCTGTTGACTTTCAGGAGAAGCACCAATGGCGTCAATTGGTCTGGCTAATGAACTATCATTATCAGTTTCCTGAGCCAACTACACCGATTTACTGGTGGAAGCTTTGGAGTGGACGCGACATGAAAGGACCACTTAAATTGACCAAAGTACAACAACAAGAGAAGCATCCGGCTATGGAGCTGGCAGTGGACGAGCCTCAGCAGTTTCTTTACGAATTTGCAGAGGAATATATGAATCAACGTGACGAGAATGGCAAAGCTTGTCTGGAGCGTTTGATCTGTGAGAATGGTCAGGTACACGAGCACAATGGACTCTATGCACAGCTGCTGCACAGGTTACTTACGTGAGTACCAATACAAGCTCCAAGTTGGACTTAAGTAGTTACCATACGTGTTTTCCATCCTCAGTCCCCATAGTTCCCTCGATGTGCGCTATCTGGATGCATATAAGATGGGCAAACATGGCGTCAACTGTCGCAAGGCCTATCCCGAAGCTATACATTGTGTGCTGGATGATTATGTGCATGTCCATGAACGTGGACTGACACAAAGTTATCTTTAAGGATTATTTATTCGTAAGTGCATCCCCTGGAAAAAAGGCGCCGGTTGCCATTAGTTGTTGGGACACTTTAATGATTTTAATTTAACAAGCTAAAGCATTAAAATAACATTTAAATATTACCGCCTACAAATTAAAACAAACTTAAGTTTATTTACAAGCAAATAGAACCATCACTAGTTCTTAGTCATTATCATTATCATCATCATCTTCGGATATCTGCCAGTCCACTTGATAATATTTCTTCATATTATTCGAGAGCCACAACAAAGCGCAATATTGTGTGCAAAAATTACAGGTGAAGAGCTGCTTGGAGGCACTACCACGTCTGCAAATATATTGAAATTAGGTTGAACATGATCTTTAGATATTATATGATTCATCAAGAGAGATGGAAAGTACAAAATAAACAACAATCTCTTATCAATCTAAGATAAAAGCAGCTTTAATTATATTTGTTGATAATCTATCAGGTCAAAGAGAGTTTGCTCCAGAAACTGAACCGGTTTGCCTTTAATATAACAGAAGGTAGACTTACCGCTTGACTACCATAAAATAGTAAGACGTATATAGGCAACCCGAGCAGGTGGATGTCGTGCAGCGTGCGATGGGCCCGTTGTTGATATGCGAAGTCATATACGGCTCTGGTAGGAGACGATGGAGTGCAGCATTCTCATAAACAGGCACCTGGCGATTTATCGATTGCAATGCATGCACACAGTCATCGTAGAGCGTGACTCGGTTCTCTTTCGAGGGCACGGCAAACACTTTGCGTGTACCCACTGGCAGCAGCAGACGGGTGTGGGTCTCTAGTTCACGTACCCAGAAGAGACCCTTCTTTGAAACAGATCTGGCAATAAGTAATATCATTAGCTAGAATTATTATATAGAAAAGTTTTAAAAGGTGTTTCAATACTTACATGGGCGTCACTTTTTGTCTGTTGTCGTAGAAATTCTGGTAGAAACGCTCGTAGACCATGGGTATATAGTTGACAGAAGTGTTGTGAAAGATGCGCACATGGTTCATGAACTTGGAGAGCGCAGCCGGTAAATAGATAAGAGCGCAACCTGCAAAATAAAGAAGAAGAGTGAGAGATCAACTGCCCATTTGTCTCTGAGATTAGCTGCAGCACTCACGATCGGCAGCCAGTGACTGCAGCATGGGAAGATTGGCGATGCGCTCAGGCAGATGCAGTAGGTCCTCGTTGTCACTCACATTGAGTTCGTTGAGACGCACGCACTCGCTGAGCTGCAGGGGCAGGCGCCGAAATCGATTTTTGGCAATGTTTAGATGCATCAAATTGCGCAGACTGCTCATCTCTGAGGAAGAGTTAAAAAAATGAGTTCGTTGCCGAGTGACTCCTACTTGGTGACGTACCCACGGGGAGTTCGGTCAGCTGATTGCCACTGACATTCAACTGTTGCAGATTGTACATCATACCCAACGTTCTGGGTAGTTCCTTGAGATTATTGTTGGATACATCTAAGAACTCCAGATTCTCCAGCAAATCAATGTCAATGGGCAGCTCGCTAAGATTGTTGCCACCCAAGTGTATGAACTTGAGTGTGGAAATGGTTAGCAGCCAATTGGGTATGACAGATATGTAGTTCTCTTTGAGATAAACCTCCTCGAGATCCTCATAGAGAAACAAGTCCATGGGTACATCCTTGAAATTCAAATAGCTCCAGTGTAATATAGTTTTATTCATAGTGATGCGGGGGCGTTACACAATTTTCATTTAATTGATACAGACGTATATTGATTGTTTGCGTGTTTGTTTGTTGTTTGTTGTTGCTGCTGTTGTTTTTATTGTTCTTGTTGTTTGTCGCCTATCCGCATATATTTAGCCAGCTGTATTTCTTTTTATGCGGTCATGATCAAATTTTGGCATGCGGCGCCTTCACTGTCAACCACAAAACTGGCTCCTCAAAAACAGCAACAGTTTGCTCTGATTTCCACTTGGCTAAAATAGTCTCAATGGATTTTGCAATTCTCACGAGCACATCTATTTCTCAGACCGTTCGAGCATGTATATTTCTATTAAATCTTATTTATTTTTAAATATATTCACTTTATTTGCATTTTTCGTTCCGTCCACTCTGGCGTATACGTAATATTCCGCCTAAAAGTATGTAACTGCCAGAAAGCTTTTTTGACACTGACATTCAATTTTATATGATGCAGTGCGTGCGGCTGTTTGTTGTTGCAACTGCCTTTTCAAGGTCGTTGCAGCATATAAAAAAAGTAAGCTTTCAGCTAAGCTATCTGAAAGCTTCGCCTAAGGTATGACTATTGGATTGAGCTCGACTGTAAACGAAAGATAGTAGAAAGCAAGCGCTACAAAAGCTATGTTTGAAAGCTGGATGAACTTTTCCATAAAAGTAACTAAATTAAAATTTCGGAAAAACTTTCGCTACTTATATAAAGCTTTTAGCGTATTTTATTCAATTTAAAAGTTGTTTACAACGCTCTGAAAGTTCACGTTATCAACTCAAAAATTATAATTCACTCGTAATTTTTTAAACATTCATATTGTAAGCCGAATCTTTTTTATACTTATTTATTCAATATCTAGAATCAGTCTGCATTAAGGACTTTTACAGGGCAAGGGAATTAAGTTGTTTGATAACCACGGCTAATCTATTTTTGTAGTAGATTGTGCTGAGTAAGATCTTCTCTTATATGAATTTCATTTAATTTGCAATTAGAAATTTTGCATATAAAGAAACAATTAACGCTTGTCGTTGCTTGTCGCACAAATAAATAAAACGCAATTTATGGGTATTCCGAAAATAATGTGATACTTTATAAATTTATACAGTAGATGTGCGGCTTAACGTACTCTCGGTTCATCAAATTCGCGATCAAAACGCTTGAATAACTTATTTATCTATGTATGTATCTTCCATGAAAATGAAAAATGTTCGTTCAATTCTCTTAAATAAGTGTGAAGTATTCTTTATTTTTAAAAAACAATAAAATATTGTTTCTGTTAACATAATAAAAACATTTAATGCATTTATAGCTGCAAAACTGGGTCCTAGGTTGGACCCATATACTGGAAATGACGAACAGGGGCTTGCATGAAATCGTTCGTTAAGCCGAAGTCCACTTGCTCTGCATACATACATACATACATACATACATACATGCATACATGCATACATACATACATACATACATACATACATACATACATACATACATACATACATACATACATACATACATACATACATACATACATACATACATACATACATACATACATACATACATACATACATACATACATACATACATACATACATACATACGTACATACATACATACATATGTACATACATACATACATACATACATACATACATACATACATACATACATACATACATACATACATACATACATACATACATACATACATACATACATACGTACATACGTACATACATACATACGTACATACGTACATACATACATACGTACATACGTACATACATACATACGTACATACATACATACATACATACGTACATACATACATACGTACATACATACACACTTGTCCACTTATCCACTTGCAAGAACCAAACACACACACTCACAAACTTTCACTTCTATGAAAAATTCACCAGAATGCCTTTGCTTAGGTACTACATATGAGAATCGCGGAGAAGGGCTGCTGAAAAGCATTTCATTATAATTGAATAACTCGAGTTGTGTGTGAGATAGAAAAAAATTATTGTTGGATTCGAAAGCCCTCTTGATGACTGTGTGTATATATATATAACATCGTTCAGTTGTGCTCATAAAAATAGTAGTATTATAACTAAACTACGGCAACTGGTATTGAATCTACTATACTCAAGTCACTCACCCACACTTACATACATACTCACCCACACTTGCATATACATATACACATACACATTCACACAAGAAGACACCAAAAAAAGCGTGGCCTCATATGAGCTTAAGTACTTCATTTGAAAATCGAGGAGAAGGGCCGTTGACTCACTTAAAACGGGTAATTCTTAGGATTGTTTGTGATGTCGAAAAAAGTACTAGTAGTAGATAAATTTGAAGACAGATCGCACTTCTGTTGTGTAAAACATAATTTCGAATAAAGAACAACAAGATATGTTTCATATACTATATATAACTAATAATTATATGTTTATAATAATGATAATTAAAGCAAATAATAATACGGTAGAAGTCAAGTTTAACGTACACTCCGTTTAACGGATTCGCGGCATGGGTCCACAGTTGAGTGCCCGAAATAACGAACTATTCGATTTAACGTAATGTTTAATGGTTCGTTAAACCGGACTTCTACTGTAATTTATTTTTATTTATTTGTTCACAGTTTGTTCTCAAGCTTTCCATTCGTGTTTAGTAGTAGTGTCCATAGTGCCCATAGTGTCCAGGGTAACCATGGTAGTCGTAGGGCGACGAGTGATGGTGATGATGGTGATGATAGTACGTTGAGTCATAGTACGGCGTTTCATAATACGGCGAAGAGTAGGGGTAAGACACAGGCAGGCCCACACTGATGATATGCGGCGACGGCATAGCGTCCAGGTGGCCCATTAAAAGGCCTAAAAGCGCAAAAATAGCGAGCAAGACTTTCATTATCCGGCGAGATTTGTGTACCAACTGCGTAGCACCAGAATTTAACACCTGTCTTTTATACGAAAATATGCGAATAAATTTCTCCAAAAATTAGCAAGTAATGGTAAGAAGGTATTTCCCCGCGCGAAAGAAATTAGTGAGTATATTCAATACAAATTTGCTTTATTTGGTAAATAATCAACATTTAATAAAGCTCTACACCGTTTATCACAATTCTCAGATTAATTTGTTAAAAACAAAATTTGAAAATGATCTCACGCGCCAGACTTGACATTTACAGTGAGTTGTTTAAAGTCGCGATCGCTGAGCAAATTCCATTTGTAGCCCAAAATTTGAGAGATTTCTCGTTCAACAGCCTCATAGGAGCGTGAGTTGCGCTTCAGCCACAAGTGGAACTCATCGTTCCACTCCGGATGCCTAGGCCAGTCGCATCTTAAGATCACAGCGAAGCGCCTCACATGAAGATGCTGTAGATTTTTCGCGGTCCGCGCAATCAGCAACAGCGTCGAAGTGGACACTTTTTCACGTATAATCTGCATATTTACTACGTGATAATAATATATATATATAGATGAATAATATTTATGCTTACCAGTGTATCCAGGTTAAAGCACTGGCGGCACATCAGAAGGAGCAGGCTGTCTATGCGATTGTGAAAGGGCTTTGGACTGCTAAAACGTGGCAGCAGCTCATGACCATAAACGGCCAGCGTGTTCTTGTAGTTATCCACCAGCCGGAGCAGTAGTTCCGGACGTATTTGAGTGCGTGGTGCCCAGTAGGTGATGCTATGCACTGGTGCCTCCGGCTGTAGTACCACATCACCATCGACCATGTTCTCTACACGTAAATGTACTCGGAGCCGTGGATTGGTTACCTTCAGATTACGCCACGCCTTGACCCCACAGGGGCTGATGCTCAGGTGTGTGGGCGTATAGCTGTTTTGCAGCAAATGCAAATGTCGCAGCTTTGTATCCGCCAGCAGAGAAAGTACATCATTGTCTATGTTTTGCGGCGAAATGGTTAGCACCTGGGCGAAGCATTGGAAATAGAGTTCACGTCTAAAAATTCAGTTTAGAGCTTATTCACCTGCAAGTTGAGAAACAGTCCGACATGCATGATGGGACAATGTGTTGTGGTCACATTCACCAGGTTCAAAACACGCATTTTGGTGCAGCAGCTGCAGACGACTTCGTCCAGCAAATGATTTGCTTCGAAACGCTCCAGCACAAAATCAACTAGTTTCAGCGTGTGAAGATCGGGCAGGCGCATTAGCAGCTCCTTTAGACCCTTTAACAATTGTCCTCCAGTACCGAAGAGCTTAATGCCTTCGGGATCGTTGGGCTGGGACATATTGCAAGGAAAATGGTAAACCAGCGATCGGATGCGCCGACCCATGCCGACCAATTCCGGTTGCGGATTTTGTTCACCGGCCTAAAAATATGTAATGGCATATGTCCTTAGTTACCTTAGCTATAAGATTAGTCCAACTCTGGAATTCGACATCAATCAAGATACTGTTTCTTGTCACTTGAGACTTACTTTATCAATGCTCCATGAGAGCATTGTCATAAACTGATAAATGTTATTAAAGCTATGCCAGGGTCGAAATTCGATGCCTCTCAGGTGTCGCCCGATTCGTGCCAGGCAGTTTTGGGTTCTCATATGATCCAAGCAGTATTGCCAGCCCGAGTAGTAGTTGTACTTTGGTCGCGTCAGGGTGCGATCGTCGACCACAAAGTTGTCCCAGACTCTGGGTAAATAAAGTGCGGTGTACCAATGCCGGCAAACCTAAGGAGCAGCTTTGATTTTAGATACGTTGCGGTCCAAGTCTAAACAGATTCCATTTACCAGACTGGCATAGTAGCGCTCCTTGGGCGTGAGATACACAAAGATATCCTCCAGCACCAGATTCGGTAGTTCGGACCACTTGGAAAAGACACGTTCATTTTCATCTACCTTCTCGCTGTTATTATCGTCATCCTCATCAATGTCTATATAGCAGGCTGTGTGCGATAAATAGAAACTGTTCTGTGATTTCTATGTGCTCTCTTTGTTGACATTTCGTTTTATTTACCCTTCTCATTCTCATCGATCTTCCAGCCTGCCTTTTGCATGACCTCCAACTGGGAACAGGCACTGCCTTTGCGGGCAGCGCTGATAGTGGACATTTTGTTCTTTTAATATTTGCATAAAATTTGTCGCTGATTTTGGGTAAAAACTTATTTATTTACAACACAAGAGGCACACAACTGCATATAACTATGTACTTATGTTCCATTCTAATTTTGAAATATTTGGCACAGCTTGCTGTTTAATTTTGTTGGTCTTTTCTCAGATGCGATTTATTTTTATATAGTTGGATTGCTTGGATCGCCCGAGTAGCGTTTAGTGTGGCACGTCGCGTCGCGTTTGGGATACTACTGACAGTTTTAAGACTAATTCTTTCAATATTCTAATGCTATTTTCGAAAATGAGAACGAAACAAATGAGAATTTTGTTGGTAAGTTTTCGTTAAGTTTCGAAATTGTTAAAAGCTGCGCGTCCGTTCAATCTCTTTTTATTTATTTTGGTAAATATCTTTTTGTTGATGTTTGAAACGATCACGATAAATTTTGTATATAGGAACTGCTGTTTTTATTTTGTTGTTATAATTAGACGCCGGCAAGGTCTAAGGGCTCGTTGTGGCACCGAATGGGGGCAACTTGTTGATGTTGCCGCTGCTGTTCTATTGAGGTGTTAATTATAAATAAACGAATCCGCAGGTCGACACATGGTGCCTCGAATTCAACACCGCACGCAATACAATCTAAGACTACTTATTGCACTTACTGAGTCTTCAGTAGAACTTAAATCCAAAACCAAACTCGACGCTATTCTGATAAATCATAAAGCTGGCAGCGTCATAAAATTAAAAAAATAATATGACGGTGCGTGTGAGTCTGCTTCGATTACAATTTCAGTTCTTAAATTGGAACTTTGTATCGCAGGTTTAGTTCAGTTAATGGGGTAAATGGGGCAAGTAATTCCAAATTACTTTTATATTTTGTCATATTTTTCTTAAACAATTCAATATATTGTTTTAAACGTTGTTTAAACGCTTTAAGTGTGAAAAGCTTCTTAGCAATCATGATGCTATCCTTTGACATCTGACACCACTTTGCAGCGTCAGTCGAGTGAAATGCCAATGTCCTCGTGGACAGTGCTGCCAGCAACTGCTGTCCAAATAGTCCAGTTTGTCCATTGTCTGCATGCCAGCAGCATCAAGGAGCTGCACTTGGAAGCAACTACACACAGGCCATTGTCATTTCCGGCGTAGTGGAAGGTACACTTAGCGGAAACAGCTGTTTATGTTGTTCCTAGCGGTGGAGCGGTCAATGGGGTGGGCACTAAGCATAGGAAAAATGCGGAAAGGCATTTTGCAATTTTCTTTGGATATTTCTGCAGAGTGACCAAAAGCGACTACCGACTAGCGACTAGCGACTTTGGGTCTTCTTTTTGTATTTTTATTTTCATTATTTTGTTGGCTGCTGTCTGTTGGCAAGTAAAAATTCCCGTTGCATACTTTTAGGATCAGCGCATTTTTCGCACCACAGCACTTAAAAATATGTTGAATATTTTATAAGCCGCGTGCAAAGAGCTGTCTGAAACAATGTGCAATTGCCATGTAATTAAAACAAATTTAAAAGCAGTTAACACACACACACACACACACACACGTTTATATGTCTATTAGGTGAGTAACAAGTGAGTGTGTGTTGTGTTTGGGTGCGTGCTTCTGTGTGGGCACACTTTCACATTCGGTTTGAACACATCAAATATGACAGGAACCGTTTTGCTGGCACGAAATTTGACTATGCAAATTTGAATGTCAACAAAAACTTACAGTTTAACCCAAAAACCTTATTTTGTGGCGTCGTTTGCCATTTGCCGCTTCTGGCAACAATTTTGTAACGTTTACCAAATGCTTTCGACTCGAAAGTTGGCAGAACGAAGCGCATTGCGCAAAATTTATGCAACAGACGTGTGTGTGTGCGAGTGTGTGTGTTCTTAATAGAGATGAGGGCGTGATTCCACGATGTCAGAATATGTGTAATCTTTGCCCAAATTCGAATTTGAAATAAAATAAATAATAGATTAACAATTAATTCAGTTTATACTACTTGCGATGTCACAATTTCTTTTCCTTCGATCAATTCCCAGCACCAAGTCCTTCCAATCAGAATAAGATCAGTCCTTGCTGTATGGCTAAAGTTAATAGTTGAGTTTATTTTCCATTCCTTTTTATGATCCTTTTTATGAAACAATTATGTCGATACTTTATCGTACGTTCATCTCTGACACGCATAAGCATAGCCGGGTTTATATTTCGGGTGTGTGCATGTATGTGTCTGTGTGTGTTTACCGGCAGCTCAAAACTCTCAAACAGGAAGTCGCTCGTTGGCTTGGTTAGCCAGGCCCGGCCAAGTACTCGACGCTGTCTTCCTGACTGTAAGTTATGTACTTATTGTTCTTGTTGTTGTAATTGCATTTGGCCTTTCTCAGGTGCATCGTGTTGGCAGCTATTTTGGGCCATTGTTTAGCCGTCGGATGTTGCCAAGTTGTGGCATTTAATGTATAATTTTGAAGCAATTTAATTACTTGCATTCGACCCCCAAACATAACGGTGCCACTTACCTTTGCCGTGTGGCTATGCAAATTCTCGTCTTATGGTAATGGCTAAAACGTCGCATGACTTTGATTTTTGTTTAAATGCACACTGCATTTGTATGCTTACATTTTAATTGCAAATCACTTTGACAGTTGTTTTGGCAAGTCATTCAAGTATTTTGTTGCCAGGAAGCAGAACGTAAGACTTCGTTTGTTTGGGCTTATAGCCAGGGAGGTTTATCTTTACTGTGGAAATGTGGGGAACACTCAAGTAAAGAAGTACAAGATGGAGTAACGAACACAATATTGACTTTTCCAACACTTTTCCAACATGATATCATATATATATTTACGTATGGAAATTCTGAAAGAAAGATCAAAATTGTATAAGACTATTTCTAATTAATTAACTTGAGTTAATTGTTTTTTTTCCTTGAAACATGTCTTGATTTAGGTTTATTAATCCACCACATTTAAGATTCAACATTCAATTTCCTCTTTCAATTACTCCTTCCCCCAACTATTTCCCTCTCTACGCGTAGCTTTCAAAAATAAACTTTTTGACTCGCAAACGCCTGCTATGAATTTTGAAAGCGCAGCTGTTGCTTATGCAAAGTTTTGCTGGGTGGATAACTTAAAGCCCCGAAGTTTTGTACTCTTATAAACTTACATCCTATATACATATAGGACTCAATCTCAATCGCAATCACACAGCACTTGCAACTCCAACCCTCGCCCACCCTGTGTGTGCAGCAACCCCTGATGAAGCAACATCAACTCAATTTCAATTGTTCTGGCTTTGACACTCGAGTTTCCCCTCACTCGTATAGCTGAAACCCCTGTTTCGATTGTCCACCACCCATGGTAATTTGCCCTGACAATAGTCATGCATTTTAATTGAGCACCAGCTGCGGTTCATCTAGCGTCACCACACCCCTTGGCCACCCACTAAACGCAGCAAATTGTGACCATTATAAAAAATACCACATAAAACAGAAACTTTTTGCTCCATTTTTTTTCACTTTTTGTGTAGAGAATGACAGCAATTATTTGTAAAATATTTATATTACAATTGAATTGAAAAAGTTTCTGTGTGTGGCAGTTGCCCCAAAAAACAAAAGGAGCAACTTTGGGGCACTAATAAAATGAATGGAAATTAAAGCACTGCGAATATTTGTTGGCGTGTGCAAAACAATTAAGCTAAAATTGTTATTGCAATTTGAAAACAATTGTCAAATTATGCAAATGCCGCCTGATTGCCAAGTATTTTTCAACACTCCTCAGTCTACACTCTAAAACCCCCTTAAAAAGTTAACAAGGTAAACAATTGTACACCCCCACAAGGCAGGAGAGCGACCAGAGAATGCTTGTTCAAAGATTTATGGCCAGAGCCTCGGGCCCCCCAAGACTCCTGGTGTGGGCAGCCGAGATGCCGCAAAAAGTTGAAAGTGGCACGTTGTCAGCTGCAAGGCGATTGCAATTTGCATAAAAATTCATTGGTTATGCGGCAAGTTGACAAAACGCAGGAGCCAACAGGCTGCCAGCTAAGCTGGAGTGAGTCGAAACTTGAGTGTTCTACCAAGAAACTCTGTTCATCTCCATCCAGCAGCCACCTGGTATATAAGTTTGTGTTTTCAGTAAATTAAAGAGAATCGCCTATAAAGCTATGTTCCAATTATATAAATGATACTATTTTTCCATTATTAATCAACGAAATAAAGGATTAAATGAAACGGATACATTTTAGGAACTGGCGTGCCAGCTGTTGTGGTTTGTGTGCTCAAAAAAATGTCAACTCTCGATAAAAGATGACGATGACCGCAATCACAGCGTGCACCACATCCGCTGGAAGCTGCCCTACCTCAATCCTCGCAGTAGATTTGCTGCTGCTGTTGCTGCTGCTGCTGTTACATTTCCGTTACATTAACAAAGCGCCATTGAGCGGCACGAACAACACCAAACAAAAGCAACAGCAACAACAAATGGCACAACAAAAATGGCGTACACGCTGCGCTTTACAAGCAGAAACTAGTTTGGGCACCGGACAGGGATAACAACAACGAGAACGACAACGGCCATTATGTTACAGGGCCATGGCGAAGGGGCAGTCAGCTGGTTGGCTCTCTTTCACACTTCCCTTTCCCCTTCCCCTTTCCTCTTTCCCACCACGTACTCCCACCCTTACCAGTGCGTGTGTATTTTTCGGTCAGTTTTGTAATTGAATCACGTTTTGTATTAAATAAACTTTTCAAATTATCGAAAAATTGACTTGCACTACAAACGCCGCCTAGTTTCATTTACTTGTGTGTGCGTGTTCTACATGTATGTCCCTCTCCTCTCTCTCTCTCTCCCTCTCTCTCTGTGTGCGTGTGTGTGTTTGTATGTCTTGCGTGTGCCTTATCCATTAACATAAAAAACGCTCGCGCCCACAAAAGCAGTTTTCCCCTCTACATTTCTCTTCTTCCTTTCCTTTTTTTGATGTTTTTTATGCAAAACACTTGACAGCCTCATTAGTATTGAAGCGGTCAAAAGTTATATAAGCGCTTCTGCCGCTGCCCCAACCACAGCTGACCCCTTTCTCTGGCGCTGGCTTTCTCTCATTCTCGGTTTAACGCGCACGCACATAAGTATGCAACACGTTTTTGACTTTACAACGTGTTTCTGCCAGGGCTGAAGGTCTGAAGGACTGAAGGGCTGCCAGGCGATTTTATTTTCCATATGAATATTTTTTGTTTGTGGCATAATTGAAGTAAAACGAGTTAACAAAACAAACAAATGGATGCATTTGTGTGATCACGTGCAGGGCGCCTTCAAACCAAAATGAGGCATCCAAGTACTTGGTCATTTATTGGGCACAGCCTGCTATTGCACGTGTACAATGTACACCCAACAACAACAACAACAACAACAAAAGCGACAACAACGACAACAACACAATGCATTGGCTGCATTCTTTTCATAACATATTTTGCATGCAATGCTGCGTGTCTGGCAAGCTTGGCGCCGTCATTTTCACCCGGCCAACTGGGTGGTAACTGGGTGACCATCAGTATAAGCTGCCAGTGGCTGCCCAATGGTGCCCACACACACACACACACACACACACATTGAACGTACACACACACAAGTAGACAACTTGTTTTCGCGCCATTTGCACGCGCCATGAATTTTTCATAAACATTTAAAGGGATTTCATTACAATACTTAAACATATATATGCACACACATATGCATCCATACAGATATACGTACATATATTTATATATATTTATGCATGTACGGATCTACATTTAAAAAAAAAAAGTATCCCAGTACTCAGGCTGGCATATTTAAATCCTCTTTGTTGTTACCGTACTTATTGCTTTTATGCCCTGTATTTCAGTCTGAAAAAGTGCTTGAATTAAAGTCAGATGAATAAAAAACATTTTATGAAAAATACAAAAGGTCTATAAATACCACAAAATATATATCTGCATATAAATTTATCTGTCTGGCGGTTTTATGTGATAACTTAAAATATCTCAAAGTAATTATTTGTATACCATTTTTTAGTTCTTGTAACCAGTCGTCTTATGTTCCTTTTTTATTATGAAGTATAAATAAATTGCCAGAGTATCTCTGGGTTGTGCTCACTTCAGTTCAGTGTCTTTTCTTGATTTCCATACGCTCTCGTATAAGTGCTGAAAAGCATGTAAATTAAAAATTAAATTCTGTTCACAACATGCATTTTGGCAGCTGCATTACGTTAACTTCCAAGAGAAAATTATGAAATGGACAGGAAGCAGAAGGCCCAAGGATGCGGTCACTGAACCAGAGCGGAACTTATACAAGTTAAGCTGACAGGGCCCTCAATAAGCCCATTTATAAGCCATTAAGTAATTAAGGTTGAACAATTTGCCGGCTGGAAATGTGTTTGTAATTGTAATTGTGGGTCGATCCCATTGATTTTTATTAATACTTACATTTGTCTTCTCTTCTTTTACTCATAGCAATGCGTTAAATGAATTTAATGAAAAAATATCGATAGCTGAAGTCATAACAAGCAGATTATACATCATGAACGCATTGGAATTATTTTTTATGCATTTACCCATTAAGCAATGTGAACGGTGTGAATATTGCAAATTCACAATTTACAATTCAAGCAGCTCAATGGTTGAAGCAATGAAAAGCATATCCATAACGCAGATACAAAACAATTACTCAGTCAGTTTGGACAAAGGGAATGCCATTCTGCTATACCTCCAGTAAGAGCAGTCGTAATATTTTCCAAACGCTTCAAGGCAGGGCTCTCAGGGTTGTCTCGAATGGGAAGCTTTTCCACACCAACAAGACTCCACATGGAATACTCTACAATTAATTTTATAATATATTATTTATAGATACTTACCTTCTCTCTGTAAAAAATTTTTTCATTTTAGAACTTTGAACTCTCAGGGTTGTCTCGAATGGGAAGCTTTTCCACACCAACAAGACTCCACATGGAATACTCTACAATTAACATTATAATATATTGTTTATAGATACTTACCTTCTCTCTGTAAAAAATTTGTCATTTTAGAACTTTGAAATTAGTCTTAGGTTCTTTCATACTGACTTCTACTTAAGATATACTAATATTTATTTATTTATTTATACCTTATACTAATACTTATGGATCTAATTACTTTTTTCTGGGTTCCCCATGACTTGCAACTAATGTTGGATCAACTAAAATCAATTCTATATTTTTAATTCAGTCATTTTGTCTGTCTGTCTTTATATATATTTTTATTTAAATTTGTAGTCTAATATTTTAAAATGTTGTTTATAATTAATGCGATTTTTTTCCCTTAAATTCATACAAAGTTGACTGCTATTTGTTGTATATGAATAGGGTAAATCAGCAATATACCAATCCACCCGCTTGATTTTCTCTTTTAATTGAGATACAATAAGTTGCTACCCAAAACTTTTTATTGTAAAACGGCTCTTCCAACTAAATATTGTTAATTGTTTCCCATACAATTAGCTGATTGTCCTTTTGTTTTAGAGAACTTTCCCTAAAAATTAACCCAAAAGAAACACAATTCAAGGTATAATTATAATTACCAATAATAATTATTTTTTATCGATGCAATAGTCAATAGAAAATAAATTTAGTAATCAATTTTACTCTATAATTAGATGTTAGTCTGCGAACTTGAAAACTGATTACAGAATGTATCCAATGGATCACCTTAGACTCTATATCCGATTATGCATGCTTATATCGAAATGAATCAAGAGAAATGTTTGTATACTTCTTGTCTTTATGGCACAGCTCAAATTCTTAGTCAAAATTTATGCTTCAGTATATAAGAAATGCAATTTGAATACTTCAATAGCGCCTCACCTTATACATAGCCATGAAATTGCCATTACATTTTGATGAGCCTCATTCAAAGCTGGCAAATCTTTTTATCAACCACAAACATGCAAACAACTGGCCAACTCTTTACTCGAAATCATCTTTTAACGGTTAATTACACCCACGTGGCCTGAGCCACATTTTACGGCCGTTTTTGGTACGTCCAACAGGCTTTGGCAACCGAAATGCAAATAACTTCGGTCCAAAGCGAGTTGAGACTCGCATTTCCACTTCATGAACACAACTGTCACTTGAGCACACGGAACTGACGCCAATTTGCAGTTACCAGCCCGCGCATCATATCATTAAAAATAATACCCAACATTCTCAAAGACAAACTAGCAAACTACCCGCAAAATGTGCTGTGCTGTGCTGTGCACTGCGTGTTGAGCACCCAAATCTAGCCTGTTTCAGGCCAAACCAAAGTTGGCCATAAGTGCCACCCACTGGCAGCGAATTAAACGAAATTAGTGCGAGCTGCGGGCAGAGGAGAAGCAACATTAAACGGGTTTAGCAAATACGCACATCAAATTACGAGCATCGCCCCGCACTCTATTACCCACTCTGCCTACATTTGACTGGCATTATTCATATTTTATAACCCTAACGGTAGCTGACTGCAGCGCAAATACACTCACGCCTACACACAGCATACAGGACAGACACACACATCCACACACACACAGAAAGATGATGAAAGTAGAGTTGGCAACAATAATGGTTTCACTTTATTTGCTTTGTGTAGGTGGTGGTTCAATGGGGTGGTGTGTGTGTGTGTATGTGTGTGTGTGTTTGTATATGCGTGAGGTGTTTGCATTAGCGTTTAGACTAAGCCTGACTTTCATGTCGAATACCTGTCTCCTGCTGATATTATAATGCCTTCAGTTTTTTTATACCCTCACTTAGAAATTAGTCTGCAAGAGATCAGACAAGATATCCAGTCGTTTTATGGTAATATCCAATAAATAAAACATAGAAAACTGTAAAAGTTAAGGTTAAGATTATTATTAATTAAAAAAATATATTTTTTTGGTGCTGAGTCTTTCTTTTTATGGTCTATCTATATAAAGTTCCTAATTAAATATAAATAAATATACATATAAAAATAAAGATGAACTGGATAAACTTTTGTCGAAGATTAATCTGAAAAACAATGTGTAAAAAATTATATCGAGGCCTATGAGTTTTGTAATTAATATATACTTTTAATTTATAATTTTTTTTATGCTTTAATTTTAATATAAATATTATATATTTATGTGTGTTTTAAATTTATAAATGTCTTTTTTTTCATTAAATTTTTTATTTTATTTTATTTAAAGCTTGTTTCAACTTACAAAGTTTTTCCTCCGATTGAGTCAATAAAGAGATTTCTTCCATAAAGTCTTGAAAACATCAACCTGTAATTTATTTTTCAACAACTTATTTAGAATTATATAAATACAATGAAAATAATAAATTCCATTGATTCCCTTTATTTATTAAATATATAAACTGTTCAGAAAGAAAGAGCTAAGTATTTATGACTAAGTGAAAAAACATATTTGGCTTACCAAGGTTCGGGTATTTTGAAGTTGAGAATCGCTTTTCTAATATTTGGCACGAATGAAACGCACAAAGAGTCACAAATTGAGGGAAAGAGAGTGTGGGGGGAAAATAGATATTCGCAATATGCGAGACCTTTCCTCAACTTTGGCTGACATGCACATTCTTGCATATTTATGCAGTTTTAATTGTGTGTTTGTTTGCACGAGTTTGTGTGCTAATTATTGTCAGTTAGCTGGTGCATATGGGTTTTAATTAGCGCCAATCGCAATGAAGGTGGGGAAAGGGTAACGGGTAACGGGAAAAGGATGTGGTAAGCATTGAGTGGAAATAATAGATACATTTGTATTTTTCATTCAAGGTAATTATTATAAATATTTCATTAATGTAGCAAAAGTAAGTATGCATTGTATATTCGAGTGAGAAAGCTTATCGTGATATGCTTAAGCTCATCAGTCATTATTAAAATTGCATTCCTTTGGCAGTCATTTTCTGCGCTTATCATATTATCATCAAAAAGCACTTTTAGGGGTTTTTCTTTTGTGTATCTAAACCACTGACCGGGGACTGTTGGAACTGTAACTCAAAGACCGACTCCATTTGAATTACACCATTGACTGCATTGTTGGTTCGCTTTTTTTTTCCAATTTACAGACTGATATCAAAAACGCATATTGAATCGCAATACACAAAGTGTAACTGCAAATGTTTCGAAGGAGAGGCCAAAAAAATAGACACACACACACACACACACAGAGAGACACACAAATAAAAAGCAAAGGGAGTTAAAAGTCAGTAAAAAATAGGAAGAGGAAACGCCAAACGTTCATTTCATCGACTAAATGGAGTTCCTATAGAGTGGATAGGGCTCTGGGCTTGATGCCATTTGTTAAGTGCAAGTTCAATAGCATTAAGAGTGCAACACAAATAACCATAAATTCCGTAAAAGCTGCAAATTTTGCATATTTTTGCTAGTCTGTCGTTTGCCTTTGCTCGATTGTCGAAATGAAGTGTGGGTGGAGCGTCTCTCTTTCACTGTGATTGGAAAATCGCACAAAATGTACGGAAAATTCACTAAACGTATATTTATTTTGCTTGCCAAAAAATGGCATTTTTAAATAGATTACGTATACGCTCTGTTGCTCGTTTTGTGTGTGATTTATACGGGCGCCTCAATGTCCATACCGTGCGCAAGGGCCAGGGACAGCTAAAGAATTTGCCACTTCTTTAAGTTATTTTAATATTTACGCTCCTGTAACATATGGCCGCACGGATGGGCGGGGCTAGTCGCTGGTAAGGCGCTAACAATAAATTGCCAGCCCAACCACAATGATTTACTGCGGAGAGCAGGAATAGCAGCAGGCGGAGAAGGTGTCGGCAGGCGGAGCAGCAGCAACCACCGCAGGAGCAGCACTATGCCACATTACGTATACGCACCTTTGTGTGTATATAGTATATCTCGACGTGTATTGCTATAATTCTATTTTCTACTCAAAACCACATTTATATTTATTACTTTAGCATAAATCTTGTCGCATTTTCGCATTTGTGTCGAATTTGTCGAGTTTACCAGACACCAAAACCCACCGCCATGTCTCGCAACTCCCACCCAACCATCTTGGCCAACATGGCGCGCCGTTTGCACGTCTACAGCTTAACGTAAACAATAAACTGACCCCAGTCCAAGCTACCGACACAACACAACACAACAGGAGAGTCCTCCAGCTTCCAACTGTACCTGATGTGTGTTACAAGGAGGGTGCGAAATATATGGCGTGTTTTTCTTATTTCCTCATCGCATCGTACATGAAATGAAGTGTACATAATTTGCCATCGCACATCAAGTTGCATAAATTTTGTGTGCTACCCAATAAAAGCATTATAGTTGTCAAATACAAAAAGCAATTTGGATACAAGGTTCAGCTCGAATAACTACTTACCTATCACAAAGCCAGGTCAACTGTCCTTAGTAAATAAGCAACTGAGTACCAAGTTTGTCAATAATTCGAAATATGTACACATCGGATATTCAGTACAAATTTCCTATGCAAGTTTACTTTGGGTTTTGATAAATTATTTGCACTTAAGTTTTCAGTTTAGTTCCTTGACTCATATGTTGACTCTGCAGGTGTAAGGAAATGTTGAAGATGTGTAAATATGAATTTATGAACCATATCGATTACCAAATTAGAAATAAATTTCGTTGAAACAAATCTCTGTCTAGTCATATTTCAGTTCCTTTTATGTCTTTCTCTCTGTTCAATCTCACCCTCAAATAAAACATAGACAGAGTTTTGTAATAACTAACTTCATCAAGTCAAAAGTGTTTATCCATTTAAAAAGTTAAGAATAAACCCCTAACTAATCCACTTTAAGACCTGTTAAACAGTTTTTAAGCACAAGCTAAGTCATTATTTAACTTTGTTTAAGCCAACAATGTCAAAATGTTGGCCAAAACTTGCAGGTAAAATGTCACAATAAGTTAAAACTATGCAAAAATGCAGAAATTCGCCTGATGTGGCCTGTCAAATATGCAAATTTCAATTCGTATGCTGAAGTTTTCAAGGTTCAGCAATATATTTGAGTTTTGTGTGTTATTTTCTGACATGCATGAAGTTATTTGCTGTTGGTTTTTTTGCTTTTGTTTGTTGAATTTTTAGTGACAGTGACACGTCGTAGAATGTGCAACAATTAATGTCAGTTATCTGAACAATTGGACAAAAATATTAGTTAAATTATGCAGCCCTGAAACCAATTAACTTTACGTCACAACAATTGACAATGGCCCAAACTATGACAACTAGGCCGAAACACAGAGTTAAGGCATGTACTTGACATGGGTGTGGCAATATATTTGAGAAATGGTGGCATTTAGGCAGATTCCCATACGGTTCGTTGGCTATGCTCGAAAAATAACAAACTTATTGTTTTGATTTTGCCAATGACAGTATTCCAGTGCCTTTTTTGTGCATCCAAGTAAAAGTAAAGCACAACACACAGGCAAATGTGGCAACTGGCAACTGGCAACTGGCAGCTGGCAGCTGGCTGTGAGCCCTACAAAAATATGGCTAAAATAACAACAATAGCGGAATACATTGGATGAGCTTGGGAAAAATAAACTGTGTGGCCACAAAAGAATCACATCGTATGTCGGAAAAACAAGAGTTTATTTTATATGCTTAATTCTCGTTTAGAATTTATAAGAAATAAAATACAACGTTTTCAATTGAGATAGAAAACAACCTTTAAACTGATTTGGTTTTACGAGACAGACAGAACGAAGCCATTAGGTAAATACTACAGCGAGCAGTTTTGTATTGAAATAAATGAAACCGTACTTGAAATATATTCTATATTCGTAAACCATACACAGAACCCATTTTCATTCTCTAAAAAATTTAAGACAACATAAAACATCACTCAGCGTTGAACACTCCACTGCACACAAACTAATTTGATCAAACTTAATTTATATGTACCCCGGCACTGAATAGCTCCACCGACAGACACAAACTCCACAAATTGACTGACGGACAAACTGACTGACTTACCAGTCTGACTTGGCAGTGATATGGCTGTGGCTTTGTGGTACCTTTTAACATTTGAAAGCTGTTTGAAATCGCGACAGCAACTGTCGCATATTCCGTCACTTTGTTATTAACTGCAATCCCCTTTCTATACCCTTGCAGAGTCTAGCATATAAAACTGACTCGATGTCTATCGCAGTGAAGGGCATATTGGACACTCAGAGTCTATTTATATCTATTTTTTAGTAAGTAACTAACATTGAAGAGACAAACTTTTGATAAACAAATGACGAATAATTGACAAAATATTGATTTAAAGAGATTTTGATAAATCCCAGAAACCTGTTATGATCCAATTTATATTCTTAGAGGTGTTCCTGCTATTCCAGCTCATGCACAGAAAATAAAATATAATATTGTCTCACAGTCAATAATGATATCAAACTGCAATTTTGAAGGAGTAAAAAATTACTAAGGCTTAAAGCAATTCGTATATTTAGAACCTTGAAGGCTATTAGGTTATTTTACTTTAAGCCTTAAAGTATAAAATAAAATGTAGAGATTAAGAATAGTAACAAGTAACTAACATTGAAGAGACAAACTTTTGATAAAAAAATGACGAAACTAATTAACAAAATATTGATTTAAACCGATTTTGACTAATCCTAGAAATTTGTTGTATATATTTTATATATATTTTCTACAGTTTAGTAAAAAAGTTGCTTTATCCTATTACAAGGGTAGCAAAGTTTCGGTAAGCTTGCCACTCGTTCATCTTTATTTTTACAGCTGCAAGACGAGCGCAAATATAATTCAGTTTCAGTTGGTGAAAAATCTGTGACAGGTCTGACAGCAGATGCGTAACCTGGTAGAGCGTCTGTCTAATTTGAAGTTGAAGCCATCTGACAGAGAATTGCACCTTTTGAGCGTCCGCAAACAAACTAATCTAATACCAATTTGCATTTGATTGCGATTTTGATTTGATTTGCAAAAAACGTAAGGGGCGCGTTACGCGTCGAAAGTTTTAACAATGCGACAAAAATAAAAAAAAAAAAATGGGAGAGTATTCCACAAAAAAAAGAAAAACAATAATGGAAAACCATTGCAGCTCCAATTTGAATGGGGTGTACGATTCAAACTTTTTGTGGGAGCCACACACCAACACACACACACACACACCGAACGACTTCAACTTTCAACTCGACATCGCGTTCCAAAGTTTTAGCCACAAAGTGCGGTTTAGCTGCCAGTGTTAGTGCCAATGCCAGATAACTAAATCAAGTTGCAGCTGCAGCATTGACTCCACATCCGTTTGCTCACTCACATAATGGCACACTTTCCGTTTCCGTTTGCCCGACAAAATGGCACTGCCAACTTTCAGTGCTGGCCACTCGATCAATGGCTGCTCTCCCCCCTCTCTCTCCAAGCCTTTTCCACAGAAAATACAATAATTTTAATTGCGAAGGCAACAAACAATAGCAAACAAATTGCTAGAGAGAGATAGAAAGAGAAAGAGATAGACTGAGAGAAAGCATTGTCGGCAATGTTGGCCACAATTTCCGATGCCAGTTGGATTTAGGTTTTGGTCATTGGATTGTTTTAATTGCAGCCGTACACTAACTTTTCCTGCCCACTGTACTGACCCAACATCTGCAGCTTGAACCCGTTGTGGTTTCAGTTACAACTATTTCCCTTAAAACCTTTATAATATTAGGTATCAGATACGCTCAGACCAGGATGCCATAACCAATACCGCCATAAATTGGTAGAATAAATTATTTTAAAGTGTCAACCGTTAGCATAAAAGGCCAATGGTATCAATTATGCTGGAAAGTGCTTGTAAAAAATCGATTTGTGCTTACAAGCGGCTTTTGGATATTAATTAAAAAATAGCAAACAAAGAAATGTATGAAATTTTGTTAAACTGAAAATTAGTATCCTTTATACCGATGACAATGACCATAAAATATTATACTAGAGCTGGAGTTAACGGTATTGTATGTGAAACTTTTAGTTTAAGCCAGAGAAAAAAATGCTTTGAACTTTATGAGCCTGGTCATCAACACAAACATTTATAGCATGACATTATTTTTAATTTCTTTCGTTTTTCTTTCATTTTTTTCTGTTACTGTGTGCGCCACTCTTGTTGGGAGGCTGCTGGCCGGCAAATTTGCGGCTTTGCTTTCTTGTGTCAATTATTTGGGTTTTTTTTGTGCCCCCACTACCAGCCTCTGTACTCTTTTTTGCTGATTTTAATTGAATCTCATATACAAAGTAGAAGCAACGGCAGCAGCAGTAGCAGCCTCAGCCTCAGCAGCAGCAGCGAGTAGGGCAAACATACTCGAACTCGAGCTCCAACTGGTAGCAGTGCTTGTATTGTGCTCCCAAGCACAGCATTAACTTGGCCCGTTGCATTGTTGGCTACTCTGGAGCCGCTGCCGCTGCCGTTGCTATCAGGCACTTTTATCGCTGGCCACATCTGCACCAAATAAAATAATTGAACGTTTTGCGATAAGCATCGCAGTGTAGAGCGTCTAAAGATGCTGCCGGGTGCCGGCTGTTGAGCTGCTGAGCTGCAGAGCTGCAGAGCTGCTGACTATGGCCTAAACGAGGCGACTCTCAGCAACATAGTAGCTCCTCCATCTGGTGTACTCGACTCGCTGCTCGTGTACAGCAAATGTCATGTTTACAGACCGCACTCAGCCGATTTGTGTCAAAGTTGAGTTTAGTATCTATAAAATTATATAATACACTTCCTGATTTTATTCCTTTTTTTTCCATCTCTTTTCTTTTTTTGCCTCTGCACTGTAATATCTAGTTCACAATGGAACAAGCCCCTGTTTTGACCAGGCATTTGTCTCTACATGCCGCGGCATTGTTTAGCCGCCCTATGTGGCATCTAAAGGTTTGGGTCTCGGCCAGGCCATTGTGCTGCCGTTTGCTGATCTTAAAAGGCCAGTAAATGTTGTCGGAAGGACGTGAAAATTGACATAAGTGCAGTCTGTTGGGTTATCTCAATGCGCTACAACGTATTTAAGCCTAAAGAAGTACGTGGAGACAATAAATAGATTCACAATATTCAAATAATATCCATAAGCTTAATATTTTTTCTTTATTTAATAAGTTATATGAAGACTTTAAATATATGGATATATATATATACTTACAGCTCAGTCGGAATAGCCCAACTGTAGGGTATCGTTGTAGGGCGATCAACTTAAACTCGCTTCTGCATACTCTTCGCTTCGGTAAGCCTAAAATGTCTGCGCTAAAGACAAAGCCGTAAGCGATATGCCGATAATATGATTTTCAGTTAATAAATAACTGCCTAAAGAGGCGATAGCTTCATGGTGAGCTTGATGGGCTGGGTTACTGGAAACGGTTGCTTGGCGTAGTCAATCGGTTTTGGCTTTGATTAACTGTTGTCAAAACTCAGGGCCTGTGGCACGAGCTGGATTCCTCTCCAGCTGCTCAGCTGCTGCTCCTGATGGCTTTGTTCGATTGCCGCTGCTGCAAATTACTTGTGCATTATTATAACTTTGATTTTGCTTGCCGGACAGCATCAAGAAGTCAATAAGGAAAAGCAGCAACAACAACAACAACAACGAGAACAACAAAAGCAAAAAAATCAGGGCGCAAAAAATCTTGATGCGTCGCCGTTGCGTTGTAGTTGCTCTTGTGGCATCCTCTGTGGCTGCTGCGATTTTTCAACTGCGGCGCGTTCTGCTGTCTTCATTGTGGCGTTATCTCAGTTGCTGTTCTTTCTTTATTTTTATTTTCTTATTTTTTTGGGTTTACCTCTCTGTTTTTTTTTTGGACTGCATACGTCAGTGTCTGATAAGCGAGCATTGCAAGTTGCTACCATTTTTGCATGGTCCGCTAAAATATTTTTCATGTAAAGGGCCCGACGGTGATTTAGCACTGTTCAGAGATGGCACAGGCCGGCAGGTTCCGTTGTGTGCATTAAAATTGGTAAAAAAAAAAAGAGCCCAAAATCCAAATAAAAAAATCCCACAGTGAAGATTTGCACAGCTGATAACATTACGTATACGACAAGCTGTCTTCGTATTTACCTTTCAGGCGGCTTGAGATATACTTTTTGACAACTCTCTGGTCATCGATTAAGCAGCTTAAGGCTTATCGCTTATCCGGCAGACTGCCCAAAAAAAAGGGTGAGCATTGAGTTGACGTTAAGTAAGTCGGGTGATTGACCTCCCAGGGTAACTTCTTCTTATGGTTATTGACATTTCATTACTTTACCTAGAAGGCTAGTCACAGTAAACTATGATAATATAGTATATAATATTATCTTCGGTTAACTTAAACTGTTTATATTCCAACTAAACAGACAACATTGAACTGCTCGCGTAGCAAGTCTCATGCTCAGTTGTCAACTGCTTTGCATTGGTATCCAAATCTGTTCTGCCCGTCCAACGAAGATCACTATCAATTAGTAGAATCTAGTGGCTTATTTCTTCAATTCAAATGCCAACTCGTCTTCTCATATGCTCCCCCAGCGAGTCAGTTCAAAGCAAACAACAAAAAACGGAGCAAAGCTAATCTAAACTGCGCTAAACTATTTATTAATGCTAAAGGCTAACTGGCTGGCGGGTCTTTGGCATTCGTCTATCACGGCTGCTGTTTGCTGGGGATTTGTTATTTTTTTATTTAATTGAAATGAATTCATTAAGCCTTTGATTTGCCTTGCAAATGGACGGAAACAGAGCTCCATGCAGTGCTCTGACTTTACCTTTGACGTCTCAGCTCGACTCAACTCGACGCGACTCGACTTGACTTGAATCGACTCAACTCAGCCCCGGATTAATGGAGTGCACATCAAAGCGCGGCCAGTTCTCTGGGCTGGTAAAGCGTCGGCATGGCAGTTGCTTTACAATAATTTCAGTGGAATTAAATATATACGAAAATTAAGTGCAGCAACAGTTGCTGGTGAACCAATTCGGAGCAGTCGACTCTTGCAACTGTTGCACGTTTTGCATGTCAAGAAAATTGCTTCATTTGTGTCCGCGCGAATGTCAACCACGAACATGATAAACCCAGACCCAGAGCGGACATAATGAGTGACTTATAGGACTCACCGGGCTACAGCGTCAGGGCCAACGTACGAGTATTTAAACCAAAAAATATTAATTATTTCCAGAGTCGCTGTTCAGATTTAGTTTAATAATTTAAAATATTTTCTGATAGTTTTGATTTAGTTTTCTCTTCAGAAAGCTGAAAATATGGCATTATGCTTATCTAAGATCTTAGCCTAACTTATTATAGAAACTTAACCAACTCTGCTAGGCGTTATAGGCACTTGGCCACAAAAAGTTTTATATTTTCTTGGAGGAGCAAACGGGTCAACCAGGCAACTAACTACGTGACTGACCAGAAAAACTTTGGGACAAGTTGTGCTCGAGCGGCAAATTAAAATTGTTCAAAGTGCCGCCCCCAACGCCCTCCTTTGGAATCTCAACTCAAGCTTCAAAAGCATCATGAGCTAATGGCACGTGCTTATCGGGCATATCAGCAGGAGCTCAAGCATTCTGTCACCATTGAATGACTTTCATCTCTGATGCGGCTCCAGAAGTAAGATATAAAAAAAAAAAATGTAAAAATAATACGAGTAATAGTCATAATTGAATTTTATTAGGAAAAGTTGCAGATAGCCGCAAGAGAGTTTGGTGTGAAATTGGTGCGAGTATTGAAATTTATGGGTTTTATATGCGTTTTGTTTGCTGTTTACTCTGGCCGTTGGCTAAATGCTTGGCCAATAAATTTAAATTCTATGGCCGCATAGCAATTATGCAATTGTTTGGGTTGCAAATAAAGTGAAGCCAAGTGTATCCGTTGGATGCAAAATAGTTTTGGCCAGCAAGGCAGGAACCCCTGCACGGCAATGGCAATGGCAACGGCGACGGCAACGGCAACAAAAACCAAACCAAGGCACCAGCGTGTTCTGACAGTCGAAAAACTCCAAATCGATATGCAAATAAACGAATCGCAAAACAAGCTAAACTCAACTCAACTAAACTGAACTGAGCTGAGCTGAGCTCAGTTTGAGATGCCACGCCCCCTCAAACCCTCTGCTGCACCATTGCATCGAAAGCAGTTTTGACCAAATTCGTCGCTGGATCCCTGTGTTACCTGAAGACGGCAACTGTGGCTATAACAACTCCTCTGTATGTGCTTGATGTCTGCTGGCTACTGGCTGTTAGCTGCTAGCTGCTAGCTGAGCTAAGCTGAACATTTGCTTTGGTGGTCCACTCCTGGTCATGGCTTTTTGCTATTGCTACCAATTGTGCATGCAATTTATTTTTAAAGAAATAATTGCTCTGCCGTTGCTCTCCCTGCGATTATGCAAATATTAGTATTTGTTGTTGTCCTACTCCATTCCTAACCAAATAACTTGGATAATAATACGAGTACGAGTTCGAGTTCTCGTTGAGAACGGCAAGTGAAAGAGTTCGTTTCCACGTTTGCATATCATCCAATTTGAATATGCCACACACAAACACACACACACACACACACACATCGATCGATTCCTTTGCTTAAATTTCACATAAATCAATAAAAACAGAATCTGCACTTAATTATAATTCCATTATTTTCCTTAAATCTCTATTCATTTGCATTGCAGAAAATTATTGGCGCCTGCCTGAAAGTATGTGTTAAATAATTCAACGAAACGATAAAATGTGGCCAAATAAATTAATATTGCGTGTGAAAAATATTTAAAATGGGAAAATGGGAAATACTAAAACGAATGAAGAGATCTTAGATTCCAGCCATGTATTTTATAGTACATGCATTGGCTGGAATTTAAGAAAATATTATAATATTTTTTTTAATAATTTAATAAGCTTCTAAATTATATATTACTCGTACATAGGCGATTCAATCTATTGGATTAAGCTGACGATTCTTATATAACTTGCTTGCTCTTGCTCTATACTTCTTTTATTCCGCCCATTCTAGAATACGGATCTGGTGTGAGGTCTCCACAATATTCGGTACCCCAAGACAGAATTTACTCTGTATAGAAGTTTAATTTTTTTTGCTTTTGGTGGCTTTAACTGGGTTCCAACTACTGATCTGCCATCCTACCGCAGAAGACTATTACTAACTACCATCCCAACTCTTACTAATCGTTGCATGATGTTGGAAGTTATATTCTTGTAACTTAAACTATTGATTGGGTTTTTCTAGGTTTTTCCGAATCCTCACAACAATTGTTGGATCATTTAATACATTTATTTTGAATACCCCTGACACTAACTTTAAACTTAAAATTCTAAATATTCAATTTAATTTATGCTTAAATTCAGTTCAGTTCAATTTAATAATTTCATTTTTATTTAATGACATTTATTTCAGTACTATTTAAATTTTTTTACTCCAAATATTTTATGGTCGACTGTTAATTAAATAAATAAAAATATAATAATAAATAAACATTTAGCAAAAAACAGTTACCAGTGATATTTAACCCATATACTAGTATCTCGTTCTTTTACAAACAATCTGAAATATTTTTCATTTCCTTGCTTAGGTGCTAAGGGTCTTTGAATCTATTCGTTTACCCATCCGGCTAATCCCATCCCACGTCAAATTGTAGCAGAATTCCAAAGTCTTAACTGAAGTTCACAACTTTCTGAGGGCAGATAAAACATGCCACATGTTTCTTTTCCTTTTTTTTTTACTTCTTTGGTTAATGAAAGTGGCAGTAAATGAAATTGGCATCACGTTATTATTTTTGTGGTTCTTTGTGGCTTTTTCTTCGGACAGACATGTGGGCCTCGCTCAAGTTTATCTTATAAAACAACAACAAGCACTTAAGTGTTATATGCCACCGTATTACAACTGGCAAACCGAACCAAACAGAACAGAACAGAACAGAACACAACTTGTACCGAGTTCAGAACGACCCAAAATGCAGCGTAGCATAAACGAAGAAAGCTGATAAGAAAAAGTAACAAAAAACAGAAAAGAACAAGTTAAAAAGGCGGCACAAAAAATTGCTGCCCGCATAAAAGTTGTTGCTAAAAGGAAAAAGACAGCAACAACGGGCGAAACGAAATAATAATAATAAAATAAAACAGAAATTGAATGTTGCGATTCGATTGCGTGGCGGGCCCAGGTGACAAGCAATTCCCCACAGGTGCTGGCCAAGTTAACGGTGTTTGTGAGCCACTCTCGCAACAACATATTAGCAATTGCCCTTAGCGCTATAAAGCCAGGCAAACATTTTGACATGGGTTAGTTTCAGGAGTCCGTCGTGTTCTTACGGTTAGGTGAAAATGAGGCGAGCCAAAATCCCATCGGATTGCCGCCTGACCCTTTCTGCGCCTGGGTGTTGCACCCATGTCATTGCACTGACAACTGGCGTTAACCAAACCAGAAAGAAAGTCAGCTACAGTCACAAATCATAACGTATCATATCATATCAGAGTATAAATTATAATGAGTTGCATTTCAGCAAACGTGCAAAATGAACAGCTCCATAGCATACAAAATTGTATTTCCGTTCATTATTTTTGGCATTCTTATCTGTAGCACGTTTATTCCCCAATCCCCCAAGACTTTTGGGGATTGTGAACTTATCAAAGACGCGTCACTGTCTGTCTTGAATGTTTATGATATGTTTGTCCAATAAGTTGAAAGTGCCAAAAGATATGAAATGCTGTCTTTAGGTATTGTGCTGCCAATTAGCAGCTGTAGCTTTTGCCATGCAAATATTTATGAACTTGAAGAGCGACTTAAAGCGGGTCCTCCACTTCCGTCACATAATAAATCCATAACGAAGCTTGCATGTACAGACGAGGTTCTAAATAACGAACTACCATTTCATAATGATTTTCAATAAGTTCTTTACTTACCTAATGAACCACAAGTATAGTACATACATATTTACACGTAGAGTTTTAGGCTTAGTTTAAGTTTAACAAAGCCATACATCAAGTTACAATATTGGTGAAAGATTCTTTATAGGGTATTCGGACTGTATCAACTGTATTAGTGTGTATGTGCGTGTGTGCAACATGGCAACATGCGACATTATAATGCCACATTATGTTGCTAGTGCGTGAAAGAACCGTACATCAGCGGTATAGCAGCCATAAATCAAAATCCAAAAACACATGCGACGTTGTCTATGCGATGCTGCGTGTGTGCAGCTTGTTTGTATCTGCTGTATTCGCGAAATTATTACACTTGACATGATTGAATATACCGCTGAGTATGGAGGGTACACACATGCATAAATATATACATATATATCAGCAAGCATACGAGGAGGTACCAGTCGCGACCGATGCTGGACATTGGTTCAGTCGTTATTCCCGTGCCCTCCACAAGTTCTGCACGTCCCGCTCTTGTTGCTTTTGCTCGCTCAATTGCTGCTGTTGCTGGACATAGTTTTTTGCTGTCCCAGTGGGCAATTCCCGTTTCTCTGCATTTATGTTGTAAGTTGACATGCCGCATAAATGTAAGTGTGGCTACAATGTTGCTTTTAGTACATGGCTGCACTGTTCGTAAAATTCAATTAAAAACCAAGAAATTACCAGATTTTTAATTTAAAGTCTAAAATTTGCAAAATCGATTACGATAGGTTTGGCACAATAAGGCTGCCTGTAAAGGTGATCTGCATACTGAGCTATGTGAAATGTTACCAGCAAAAAATGTTAAGTCAATGTTAATTAGTATACGAATATTAGATATCGATATTTAATCTTATTTATCGGCACCATCCATCAGTTTATTAAAATTTTCATCAACAATCAACTGCTCCCAGTAGTTTAAAAATGTACAAATATAAAATTAATGATTCGAAATTCTTTTCAAAATGTGTCTAAATATATAGCCACCATCGGACAAAACAACATGTTTCACCAGCACATTTCGATGAATTCCATCATATATGTCTAAATTGTGTAAGATTTTGGTAATGCAATCTAATATCTTGGCTTAAATGAATTAAAATGATTTTTTGTTTTTAGCTGTAACCATTAATAACCATGTGTTTGGAGACCACATCGACTAATAACAAAACGCTGGCTCTGATCAACCAAGGATACCAGGTACTGGCCGAGTATCACCTGATCGAGCAAAATCAATTAAAGGGTATCTATGCGATACCCAGCTATTCAAGCGGCTTGCTTTGGTTCGGTGTGATCTTCATACACAGTGGTCTTTATGCAGAGAGCATGTTCCGCTTTTCCATACTGCTGCCAGATAACTTTCCAAACGAAATCAGTTTGCCCACGGTCATTTTTCAAAGGGACATATTTCATCCGCACATATGCCCAGTATCGCACAGTCTCGATTTGACGCCCCTTTTAAAAGAGTGGGACAAGAGTCAGCATCACATTTGGCACATTCTTAAATATATTCAGGTGGTATTTGCCGATCCCGAAGGCAGTGTCTGCATGGCGCAGTCATTAACCGGCGAATCAGTTCCTCTTACCGAGGTAAACAACATAGAGGCTATGCGTTCACTGGCCAACAACCGGGTGGAATACGCGCTCCGCGCTAGGGTGTCTGTTGATTGGAGTTGCAGCCACATGTTCGATAAACCACCCATCAATGATCCTCACTACATCATCTTTGAACGCTACCGACCCGAAAGACATAAAGCTGTAATGGAAAGTCTCAAAAAGCGCACCTGCTATGACCTATCAACACATTCCTCACCGCCTTCAATTTGCGTTTCGCGTATGAATACTGCACGAGAGTTGCAAGACGAGGAGGTGGAGGTTCTTGAGGCTAGAGCTGCTGGCAGCAGCCTGAATTAGCGGAGTAAGCTCTCCTCGACTCGGAAAGTTTGGCACTTTTTATAACATGTGACATTTATGTTTCGGCAAGTATTTATGACTATCAATAAAATCTTATGAAGTGCAATAAGAATTCTCAAGTCGCCACGTTAGTCGCTGTCGCTGCGCTTTTATGATCCTCAATGCATACAATTTAGTCGTATGTGTGTGTTATAGGACCTTATGTGCATAGAATTGAAAAATTCTTGTAATAAATTGTCGATGCAATAGGCAAAAATAATAAATGGAAAACAATTGGATCATTCTTATAGTTTTATTAATTATTTATTTTGTATTCGACTCGACAAAGGTTCTGCAGCCTGGTGCACTGCTTTTAATTAAATTTAGATTTAAATCGATTATATAATCGAATGTTATGCATTACTGGATGAAAAAAATTAAGAAAAATTAGAGTGTAAATTAATAGTTAAGTTGTTTCTTAAAGGTGTACAAAATTAATTTTTGTTTTACGTTAATTTTTTGATTGTAAAATGTTGCTGCAACTTTGCACCTGGTAAGTGCAAGGGCCCGCAGACATCAGAGAACAATATAAAAATGTGTATGCATGTACGTTTATTTGTGCGTATGTATGTGCCGACGTGTGTATATATGTATGTACGCATGTATGCTTAAAGTTAGAACTATTTGCTCATTTATTAGCTCAAAATACACCTTGTGTACATATATAAATTCAAGAAATCATTAAAATAAATTAGAAGGAAAATATAAATTTATGCTTATTGAAAGAATTGGCATATAAACCATTTCTTGCGTTCACAATGTTACTTGAAAAGCTTTTTCGCTTTTAATGAGTACTTTTTGCATAATGAGTAATGTTATCTTCTGTTCATGCGATAGTTTTATCGAAACATTCAGTAGTTCCAGTTGTTTTTACATGTGTGCCGTGTTTTTGCAAAATCCTCCATTTTTGACGCGACAATAGTGAATTTTAAGTGAATTAATGAGTTTTCTTCGAGAGTTTTCTTCTCCCAGTGGATAAGTCAGAGTCTGCGCTTGTAAGTATTAAATGAGATACTCTCGCTCCTGCTGCTTTTGATTCTGGCCAGCTGTTGCATTTGCAGTTGGTGCACTGGTTTAATGCTGTTAATAGTGACATCTTTCACGTAGAATAATCAAACAAATAATAATTATATGCCCCTGTCCACAGAAAATGCACCGCAAGTGACACAGTCACCGTTATACATAGAGTGCTGTACCCAAGCGGCAGGCTGCAAGTAGCAACTGACAACGCACGCTGTGGAGGCATAGGCGATATATTAAAAGCCTGCCTCTTTGCATGCACTGTGTGAAGTTGTCGTCAGCTGGCGCAAAATATACAAAAGTGACAATTTGATTTATCACTGCACTTTGTCGAGCTCCGTTCAGAGTCTGGGGATATGGAATCTAGAATCTGGGCTCTGGCCTCGGTCTGTGGTGAGCTGTGCTGCGTTATGCAGCTCGTTAGGCAGTTGGTTGCGTCCCAAAATCGTTCATGAAATTATGGATGTGAGTGCAATGTGCCATATTTTAGGCCATTTATGACTGGGCTTTTAGTTCTGTTGGGCGGCCAAGTAGGCGTCGGCGTCGACGTCACTGTTTTCAACTAATTGCACTACATCATATGAAAAGCTCCTTTTCTAGGCATGAGCATGCTAAATAGACATCATGGGAAATGCACGCCAAACGATTTCCATGGTCTACATTTCAATGGGCTCCGACTCAAT
This sequence comes from Hirtodrosophila trivittata, assembly GCA_035045065.1. Classification (NCBI taxonomy): domain Eukaryota; kingdom Metazoa; phylum Arthropoda; class Insecta; order Diptera; family Drosophilidae; genus Hirtodrosophila; species Hirtodrosophila trivittata. The sequence goes on from JAWNNK010000868.1 coordinate 1,708,712, forward strand.
TCCACTCGACTGGCGGACTTGCCAACGGAACGCAATGATAGAGTAGAGCAGTCAGAATTTAAAGAACACATTTTTAATGCTCTAGCAAAGTAGTTTCGAATTGATAAATGACGCTCGAATTGACGATGTATTTTAAGGGAAACTCCGGCATTAACTTTCGCTTGATTCTTTTTCAATTTCTTTTCTCTACTGTTTTCTACATATTTTTTTCTTTATAAAATAGACTACAAGTTCTTTTGACATCTTCATATCAGTCAATGAAACAATTTTAATGGTTTTTTTTTCTTTACCCTGTGTACCCTGTCTAAACAAATCCACTAAACCTCTCATTGTGTGTGCGAGATCATCTAGAATTTAATACATCCGGTCAAGGCTTGGCTTGCATTAGCAGGGCACTGCCATTATTCCATTCTTGATTTTAAGGGGCGTTGCGAGGAAATTAAGACATACCGAATACAATCGGCATTAAGGAATACAAAAAAAACAACATTAACAATTAAGTTGTAATAAATTTTAGCACTGCGTGGGTTGAGCTTGGACTCTTATGGAGGGAAGTTTGCAAGTTTCTGGGGTTTCAGCCTCAATTAAAATGCCATAAAAATTGTTTCAAGCTGCGTCTGGGTAACACGTGACAAAGTATAAAGGCCATTGTCATTTTATTGATACTTTTTATTATTTTTTGTTACTTTTGGGCCTGGCTCATCAGTCCCTGGTGAAATCGGCATCCCCCGCTGCTGTAGTTATCAACGGACATCAAAACAATTGCCACCATCGTCGACAACGATGCAAACGGAGTGGGAGATGGAGATGGAGGCGGCTCCGTTGCATCGACTGCAGCGGTTTCGTTGGGTTCGTTCGTTTGTCTGACAAGTTGGCGGGATAACTAAACCACAATGCCAAACCCAAAGAGTATTCAAGCTCAATTGCACCAACAGGTAAAACAGGACAGACACTGAGACGATCGCACAGTGGAACCAACTGTTGACTATTTTGAGTACACTTTTATTGTACGAGTATGTTAAAATATAAATTTTGACTTAAATCCTGTAAAGCTTAGGGTTAAGCACAGGTTGGTATTAACTGTATTCTTCTCTTGACTTCTCCTCGTTTCTTTCTTTTTTGATTATACAAATCGAATCCCTTATCATATGCTTCAGTCTTGATTTGTTATCTTTAAACCACTGTGCCTTGTCGAGCGGTCCGTTGAATGGCCTGTGGGCTGAGAGCAGAGCTTCAGTTTCGGCTTTGGCAGCGTTTCGATTTCCTTGGAAAACCGCTAGAGAGTTGCGAACGACCCGATCAACTGACTGCTTAGCATTTGGCTTTGCAGCGGCAATTCGATCCAAACGTCGAAGACGAGGACGAAGACTAAGACGAAGACGTCGGGCACACAGATTGGTATTTATATGCAAGTTCATGGCATGGCCAAAGCGCGCACACACATCATCATCGATTATAATCGAAATGGGATTGTAAATCAAATCGCATTGAATGGTAGTGACTTTAAAATGGGCTTCATTATCGCCGGTGCCGACCTGGCAGCGGCAGCACCAGCAGCATCATAAGCAACAGCAGCGGCACCAGTTGCCATCGCCATTGCCAGCAACTTTGCCATTGTCGGTGGCGACTGCCGTCGCCGTCGTCGTCGTCGAAGTGACATTCAATGCCATAATTTATGAGTTTATCTTTTTCGCGCCGCCAAATCGTACGCTAAATGCTGTCTGGCCAGACCAGGACAGCACAGCACAGCACAGGCCACGGGACAGACCTAACCAGACAGACCAGACCAGACCAAACCAAAGCATATGCCCATCCGTTTCGTTCTTTGGCTGCCTGCCTTTGGTTTCGCATATGCAAACAAACTGCAAACAAACCAAACGTGCGCATATTTTATGGCGCTGCGAATCCCATTTGTATTGGTATTGGTATCGGTAATGGTACTGCCATTTCCATTTCCATTGCCATTGCCATTGCTATGGCTATTGCTATTGCTATTGCTATTGCTGTCGCTATTGCCATTGCCTATTGGTAGAGCTTTTCGATTTTTAGCTATATTCGTATCTGCTCGATTTCTGACTTTGCCAGCCGACATAGTCCTCGACGTCGTTCTTCGATCGTTTAATGTCGGGCAATTAAAATTGGAGTTCTCTAGTGTTTGGTATGTGTTGCTTTTTATGAGTTATGGGCCACGTTGACAGTGCCCTGCATAGGCGTCTATATTTTTTTAAGGGAGTTGATGGGAGGTTTTATCGTTTAAAGTGCCTCAGCTGCACTCAATTGTTGTCATTGAAATTGCTAGCCAAGTTTATGAATTATAGTATGTCTCAAGAGGTGAAGTCAATTGAAATGCAAGAGCTTCATATGATTTGAAACTTACCTGAGTATTCAACGTTCTTGTTAAATATTAACTTAACTTAATAGATAATATATACAATTTTACTATATGTAATATTTATGCTGTTCATCAGTACTCGGCTTGGCTTATGTTGAATTCTTTTATTGACTTTACTTGGTATTTAATAAACTTTATAACCACATCTAAAAGATTCAGAACTTCTCATGTTCATCAGAGTCTGTATACTTATAAATTGAAAATTGAATAATGTTATCGAAACACCCTGTGTTGCATTCCATTGGTGCTGCTCTGCTTTAAGTATAGCTGCACATTTCACTCAACAGCTTGCAACATTTTTCACGTATCCACAAAGTGCCGACCAGTTCTTGGGCTGGTATCATCAACTGAGCAAGTTGCTCACTTCTTTTCAATTTCAACGCACTTGGCCATGTAATCACAGCGCCTAATTCTAAACCGTTTTTCATGGCCGAAATGCGAACCGGTTGGCCAAGTTTAGCTAATACATCATTATGTTGGCATCTTGCTGTTGCGCTATTGCAGTTGCCAGCAGTTGTTGTTGTTGTTGTTGTTGCTCGTAATAATCAATTACGCGTCAGGCACGATCTTGACGCGATCCTCGCATGCCATGCCACTCCAAGCTGCATCATGAGCTACGATTTCTTCAGCTCTAGCCACATATTTTCCTTTCGGTTCCAGAACTCATGCGCCAATAATAAATTACAAAACAAAACTCAAAGAACAGGTTCAATTACATTTAACAAGAGCTGCAAACAGCTGATTTGTAGTTGCAATCCACAAACCGATCGACAAAAGGGGAGGCTGCAACGGTTACCGGGGGCAGCGGGCATTGAAATAGAGCCCAATGGCAAATTAAATAGATTTACGCTGGTAAAGTGTTGCTGATTGGGATAATCAACGAGTTTGCTGAGTTGTTGCTGTTGCTGCTGTTACTAGTTGTTGTTGTTGTTACTGCTGTTGCTGTCAAGGCATTATTATCGTCGCTTGTTGCTGTTGTTGTAATTGTTGTTCTGCTGTTAATGTTGTTGTTGTTCTACAGCTAGCTCAGATTGTTGCTGGTCCAGGCAGTTGAGTTGCGGCCGTTGTTAATCCCGAATTCGCATTGAAATTTGCATGGTCGTTGACGTCCATCAGCGACCTCTACAACAACAACAACAACAAGAACAGCAACAGCACGACCGAAAGCAACTACAACACAGGTTGACACACTTACTCAATGTGTGGTATGCATGTGTTAGTGAGCTGTTGTTGCATTTCCGGTGGTGTTGAGCTACGCGTCCGGTTTTAATAAAATTTCTGATGCTGCTCAAGAGCTTCCTCTGGCTCTCCTGCTGCTGCTGCTTTGTGCTGCAACAAGAGCAACAGCAACATGTTGCAGCTCGCGTTAAACTTCCTACGTTTTGTGCTTTTGTTGCTGCTGCTACTTCAGCTGCTGCTGTAGTAGCTGGTTACCATGTTAGCATGTTGATATCACCCGCAGCGTAAATCTTGTGGATTAATCCAATTTAACACTTTATGCTGCACTGCGCTTTGACCATGTTGCATGCAACGGCAGCGAGCCAGCAGCAATATGGCCGCGTCGCTACACTGCAAAAAACAAATCCATCGAAGTATCGCTGCTATATAAGAAAACTCTATAATTGAGTTTAAATTCAAACATTTCAATAGGATCTTAGTTTAATTATTTTTGTGTGCTTTGTTTACTTTTATAATAAATAAATTTCACTTTTATATATATGTATCGTTCTTATAAACAACCATAATATATAACTCTTTTTGGATATCTCAATCATTTGCTCTCTTCTAGTTCCGTCCTCTCTGTAGCTACTTTACTTCTGTCGATTTGTCAATGGCGAATTGCGTATACGCCACATACTCCCAGAGCGCCCATTTGATATTCATATCTCTCTTTCACTCTCTTAGTATCTGTCTCTTTTGTCCCTTAACACATTTCGCTCAGTGCAGTGCGGGCGACCTTTTCAGTCAGAGCCACTTTGTGACTCTGTTGGTTGGCTACCTTTGCCCGTCACAAATCCCGAGGAGCACCTCCCACAGTCCACTGCTTCTTTCTCTACCTAGGTATTGCTCTATTTTCATGCCAGCCCACTTAGCCACCATTCAGCACCAGCCAAGTTTTACCCTCTAATTTTTTTCGTTTTGTTTGGTTTTTATTTTATTTTTTGGAGTGCGCACAAAATTTAATACGCTTGTGGTCACATGTGTTGCGCGCTTTTTTACATACTTTTAAAAATAGCAAAACCAGCAACAAACGATTTTTTTTTTCGTGCTCACACTCCAGTTCCCCCCTCCCTCTGTCATTGCCGTGGACTATCTGGCTGTTCCGCACTTTGTTGCGCTTTTCTCTTGTGAAGTTGGGTTCCGGCAAAAGCGAGAATTTAATTAAAATATGCAAATCGCTTTGTGGCATTTTGATCAAGTGTTGAGTTCGCTTTGCAGTCACTTGCAAGTTCACGAGGTCTTTTGCCCTCTTTCTCTAGGTTAAGCCACATAGTCACAGACACACACACACACACAACTCCACTTGCTTGTTACTGACATTTACTGTATTTTTATATATGTATTGTAATACCCTGGGGCCCTGGTGGTGTCCCAACATTTGAGATAACTTTGTGACCAGGTTCCTGTTCGAAAAGCCACTGTTTCATACAATAATTTAATAAAAGTGAGTCTCAGTTGATAAGATTACATTGATATGAGGATGACAAAAGCTCTAAAGTGTTGGCATAGGGTATTTATATATCGGGTATAAATTATGCTACTATTCCTTTAATTTCAGTTTTGTCTTTTTGGCAACTTCAAGTTTTGGTGATAAAAGCTAGAGATAACAGCGTAACCAGTAGAGTTTTTCGTTTCGTTCTACTTATTGAGTGAGGGGCTCTCGTCTTCCCTGCTTACCTCTATACACACACACATAAACACACATATACATGTGTATCGAGGAGCGAATCCAACACTCATTTATACCCTTCGCGAGGTGTGATTTTTATTTGGCTCGAAACGCCATGCAAATTAAATTTATTGCACATTTTATTTCCTTTGATGTTCGTTTGTTAACAAAATTGTTGGGGGGATTAGCAGAAACGGGCGCGGATTAGCCGTGGCATTAACCAAGAGCCAACATCGTGATATGGCGTAACTCTTGCACTTCATCACTTTGCTGGACTTGGTGGATTCCATGGATTGGAACTTGCTCTTTCCCTCGTTGTTTTGTTCTGCGCCATGTTGGTGGTGGTGCTTCAATGTTTCATTTGCATTTTTATGGCAAATGTCTGGGTGAGTGCAGACTTTGTTGCAAATGCGATTAAGTCATTCGGTTCTCTTGCCTTTCCTTTCCATTTCATTTTTTTTTGTCTGTTGTCGTTTGTCTTTTGTAGGTGCTCGTTGGAGCTCATTGTCATTGCTTTTGCCTTGTACACTTTTAATTTGGTCTAATTAAGCTGAGAACGCACAGGCAAAGAATGAAGCTACAAATTGTCCGCAACGAAGGACATTTACTGACTGAAGAGATACATTTACATTATCTAATGGAACACAGCTTAATTTGTGAGTTATTGTGATGATTCATTATATGAAAATAAAGCCAACGCTTCATCCCCTTAAAACGTGCTTAAAGTTACTTGAATAGAATCCATTTTTATATTGCGGTCGCGGGATTAGTTCCACGCTATCTTTAACTGGCAACCACTGGCCGAGTCTTCTATATATGTCAGAAGATCTGAAGGCTGCGTCAAGTTTTTTTTATTGAAGCTCTTGTTTTCAGTGCCCACAAAGCTGTATAAGCGCACTGTAGCTATTCCTCCCATTAACTAAAGCTTCAATTATAATGATAATAAGAGAATGCATACCCTTTCTTATGGAAGTATGTGAGTGTACATCATTAACTACAGTGTCTGTTTGCCCTAGTCATGTCATCCCGGCTCAACGTCATCTTTTTAGCCAACATTCTGGTCACATTCTGTACCCAGAGGTAAGCCGTTGCAATCCACTTCATCATACTCAAAGCCGCCAACACCTGTGTAACTGTTGCAATGCCAACTTGGCCAACTACTTACTGTGTGACAATGTGAGCCAAATTCAAGACACGTGGCAATACAAAGTGTCAACCAGCAGCTGCTTCCTGCCTGCATGTCTGCCTGGTCTGTTAGCCTGGCTAAAAGAAAAACCAAATAGTAGCAAATTTTCTTTTATAGCCGGCGGGTAATGTTTGAATTTTCATTTTCATTTTCATTTCGTTTCCCTGTACTTGCGAACAGTAAATGGTACCAGGATATTTTGCATTGGTAATTTGGCGTCATTCTCAGATAGTTGCCACTTCGTGTTGTTATATTCTAACTGTATTTTACCACACTGCTGTCACCTGCCTTGTCTTGTGCTGTGGCAAGTTGGGGCAGAGGAAGGAAAACACAAAAAAAGAAAATAGTTGACCCAGTTTGTTGTGTGTTCTCTGTTGTGTGTGCGCCGAGTCGATATTGAGCTACATAGCTGCGGTACAGGCAGCAGCAGCAAACAGATACACAAACACAAAGAAATTGCCGTACTCGTACAAACAGAAATATCCTTGCAACTTAAGCCAGGACCTGTCCGCAACACGTTTACACAGGACACACACGGCATAAACAGGACATGATGCCGACAGCAAGCGCTCCCGCAGCATATATCCTTGAAAGCATCAAACTCAACTCGACTTGGCACGACTTAGCATCGACAACGAGAACGACGACGACGACGACGGCGACGACTACCATTGTTGTTAAGCCAGCCTTCAAGCTACTGTCAGCTGCCAGCTACTGTCTGAATGCAACCTGGTGGTGGTATCATTGTGCTGACCCCCAGGGTCGCTCGCCCTCACAACCAGACGAATTGCGTCGAAAATTGCTAAAGCTTCTAATCAATTTTTGAAATGGTAAATTTTGTGCAAGGCAACTTTTCCATTTTTGCTCAAATATTTGTCTTGTTTTTGTTGTTGGTTTTATTGTGGTTGCTTTTTGCTTCTCCTTTTACAATTTTACTGTTTTACAATTTTACAATTTTGTCGGTTTGTTGTCGGCTCTATTTAAAAATTCCTGCACTTATAGACGTCTACTGTCCTGGCCGATATTGCAGTCTTTTTAAACTTTGTCAGCTTGCAGTTGGCAGTTGTCATGTACAAAACGTTGAACATGCCTACTTTTATTTACCTGCCCCCGCTTCAGTTTGTTCATTCGTTTCGTTTCGTTTCGTTTCAGTTTAGTTCAGTTCAGTTCAGTTCAGTTCGGTTCGATTCAGTTCAGCTCCTCACCACCTGTTCCTTGCCTCGCCGCGCCTTTTGGTTGGGGGAGGAGTGCGGAGAAGCTGTCACACAACGCACTTTGTAAAATCGAAAATCCTTTTTAATTGAACGCAAGTCAGTTTCAATGCAACTTTACTTTCTCGTTTCTGTCTCGTTTTTCTGTGTGGGCGAACACATGTTTAAATATTTGTACACATTTTTGCTTCAATTTAAATTCCCTGTTTCACATATTTACGACTATTTCGCAATGGAGAATGGTCTAAATATGTGTGTGTTTGTGTGTGTGGTCACTCTGACGTAAGTGATGTGGTAAACCTCAAAACGTAGCAAACCTGGCTGTTTAGCTAAGGGCCCATTTTTGGGCTGATTGAGTGTCACGAATTTTCTTGGGTTGGGCTCGCCTGGCACGATTCTCAACAGGCTAAACGATAAGTGTAATTTAATTCGCGTTTTACTTTAAAAATACAAACCTAATTGTATATATTTTCGCTCACTAGTGTAGATTAACTGCAGTCTGAACTGCCTGAATAGGGTCGTAGTATTTATTGTTTAGGGTCTTAAAGTGATTGCCAGCACTGCTTTGCCATATATGAATTATTCCTTTGCCAATTTAAATTTCAAACTTTACACTTTATTGAGATTGATTTGAGTTGAGAAATAAGAATTATTTCTTTAACTTGGAGTACCAAACATTAAATTTTATCTTTAAGTACCAAACCCGTTAAGAATTGGTACAAAGTGGACTTAAGGCTTGTGCAATAACAGACAAAAAGTAGCAGATCCGACCTTATAAAGTATATATATTTTTGATCCAGACCAATAGCCAATAGGGTTGATGTAGCCATGTCCATCTGTCCAGCTGTATAAGCGCGCCAATCTCAGGAACTATATAGACCAAATTTGCTACATAGGTTCTATACTCATGATCTTTGGCCTGAAGTCGAAATTGGTCGCAGCGTTCAGAGAGAAATCCATTTTTCATATGAATATAATCTAATGTAAGTATTATCCGAATGTATGATATATTTTAGATCCGTTAGGTCAGATCTGTGCGATGTTATTATGTATATATACTTCCATATTTGTGTATACCTTTACATACCAACCTAGTGTACTTCCATGATATCATCTATTTTTTGTACATCATTTTGTATTCACTTTTTATACGTTTTTTTATATTATATATATATATTCTTATATCATACTTGTATATCCCCACAACTTCCTCAAAAAAAAAAGGGATCGACACTTGAATAAAACTGTTTAATCTTAAGTTTTTTTCTTATTCTTTCTAGAGAATATAAGCAATTTAGTCTAGATGAAGTTTGTTTGAGATTTTGGAAAATTTCCTAGCTATTAGCTGTTCTACATAAAGTGCTCTGTAATAACCCATTCAATACGTATATTTGTCGCATATTTTTATGTATTTGCTTGGTTATTTAAACACTTAGAAATATTTGGGAAATTTCAAAGCTTTGTCAGCATATTGTAATGCCATAAATCATATTTGTTATTTACTACAAAAATATTTGAAATAATTGATTGCTGGAAAATCAAAAAATACTTGTGCAAATATTATAAATTACCTACATAAACAATTTATATACAAATAATCCAGCATTGTGGCCAAACTGTGTATGCTGCTTGCCTGTGGCTTATGCTGTTATGGCTGCAATTCAAATGCCAACAGCCAACAGGCAACAGCCAGAACCGAAAAACCAAACCCGCAGAGCAACTAGTACATATCTTGAAATACTCATATGGGTTACATGGTTAGCTTTAGGTAAGGTTGGGTATAAATCCAATTCAGTTTTTCGATGAAAATAAAAACACAAAAGCCGCAACGCAACATGGCCAAGTACGAGTTGGTATGTACTATACACATATATGTGTAGTTGTATTTGCTGAATGTAATAATAAAAATTACTGATTTAATTTCCAATATTGATAAGGGAGCCTGACCTAGTTAAGAGTGGAAACCACCATTAAATAATAGTCACAGCAGGAGGGCAGAAATCAATTTCAACCATAGACCAGATAGGCATAGATATTAGAGAGAGAGAGACACAGATTTTACAGATAAACCACAACACAGTAATTAATTAAGTTTAGTTTTATCAAATCGAGTCCAATAAACGGCCATAAGATTTATGAACTTCTATGGAGAACTGCAAATACTTTTTGTTAATTACAGTAAAATGTTGTCACAAGAGAAAGACGACTGAAAGGAAAGAGCAGGGGAAAGAGGGAAGCGGCCAGGAGACAGTTGAACAGTTGGACAGTTTTGGTAGAGTTTTATTTGAAGTAAAATCAATTTGCTGTTACATAAACATGCATCAATGTCGTCCCAGTCGTGGTGACAGCCATGGAATGCTCTTTGCTCGGTGTTCAGCGTTCAGCGTTCAGCGTTCAGTGTTCAGTGTTCAATGTTCTATGTTCAGTTCTCATTTCTGGTAAGATAAGAACGCTGTAGATTTTTGCCTGAGATTTTCCAACAAGCAGCTACAAGCGCCAATTAGAACGCCGGACCCAAAGCAAAGAACGAGGCACAGAAATATTTCACTCATTTTCGTTGTGTCCAACTGGTTCTAGGGTTCCCTGTTCCCAGTTCCCAGTTCTTAGTTCTCAGTTCCCAGTTCCCACTTCTCTGATTACAGCCCAGCGACATTGAGAATCAGACTAAGACTGCGACTGAGACTTACTTAGACAAGAGACACAGACGACAGGGAAAAACGCTGTTGCACTACAAGATCATAGATAATAATATTAAATTGGTTAAATGCTGTCTTGGATTACCCAAAGCGCAGACAGAGCACAAACGGTGTCTACGAATCCAATTCTTAATATTAAACGACCACCCTGAGTGGCTGCATTTTGTTATTATACCCTATAATTGTCAACAAACTGGCTGCCAAATGGGTATAATAAACAAGTCGTCAAAGAGCAAGGCAAGATAATATGTATTATAAGTCGATCTTAGAGATTATCAACCCTCAGCAGCAAATGTAGCAGTGGAATGACTAAAAGCAGAGGCAACAGGTACTTAAGAGCTAGAACAGGGTGTCTTCTATTCGATCACCTTATTCTTACAACATTCTTAGTTATTTTGTTCTTTCGTTTCCTTTTCGGAAACCTTATCTAATATATTGATATTATATCTTGTCGGGGATAACATTTTCTGGTAATTAATACAATAAGTTCAAGATCGTTGAGCGTCTACAATTTCCAGCGATTAAATAATTGATTTCGTTAGGTTGTTTTGACATTATTGAATTACCTGAAGACATTTGATTAATTTGCATACGACAACCAATTCGTGATCTAAATTATTTCATTCGTTCTCTTTTTTCTGTTCTATCGACTGTCTCTGTTCTCCTCTGTCCTTTTATGGCCAATTGTAAAATGTTTTCAGTTAGCTCAGTTTCTGTTCATTGGCCGTGATTGAAGTAAAAGGGCCTAATGAGCCACTATAATTCAATGCCAGGCCAAATTTGAATGTTGCCGCCACCACCGCTGCGGCTTGGCTGCGAAAAATTGTGAAAATTTGTTTTGTTTTCTTTTTTCTTTGGTTTTGTTTTGTGCTAGAAAATTTCACCAGGAAATGTTGAACAATGACAAAAGTCTGAGATTTGTATATCTCTTATTTGTTTTTCCTTATTATTTTCTTTTTTGAAGATCATGAACTCGAGCTGCGGTCTACTCCGTTTCGCCTTTGTCTTGCGATAATTTTGGTAGCACAAATCAATAAACCACCAGGAATATTTAAATGTGCCCAAGAGAAATTATTGCAATACTTGTAACACAAAACGTTTTGGTAGCCGCAGCTTGTACTTCATATTGTAACGGTTTTCTAAGGTCTAAAGCGGGTTTGTCTTGCCTCGACTATTCGGGCTAAGCAGGTGGGAAGGGGGTACTGCATTGGGCGTTATGAAAATGCAGTGTACAAAATAAATGACATTTTTATTGGATTAAGTCGGTTGCAAGAATCATCATAAGAAACATCAAATAAGCAACTATCGATCCTTTAGTAAAATATATTTTGATGGAGAATATATGAACCTGTCAAGTAACCAATCCGTCGTTCCCAACTCTTTAAATCTTAACATCTTATACTTTTGCATAGCATATTTCAAAGTCTTAAGGTTTATTTTGATGTATTGAACCATATATAATACATAAAAATTGGCTGTTTAAGGTGCAATTTTTTTCTTAAAGTGTATTAGGAAATTTAAGTTTAGCTTCAAAGGTAGCCATGGCAAATATCACAGCAACAACGTGGCCAATTCCATAGCTATTTTGTTGTTGTTGCTAGCTATGTTACCTTTTGTGCTTTGTTTCAACTGGCAACTAGCAACTGGCAACTGGCAAAAGGAAAAAGCAGCTCACAGTCAGACAAAAGGCTCTAAAGCTGCCAGGCAGTCAGCCAGGCCAATACCTAATTTCATGTCATTAGTTTGTGTGATAACTGTTACCATTGAAAACGAACCAGCAGAGCAGCTCCTCCATAGTCGTCGTCGACGACGTTGTCGACATTGTTGTTGTTGGCCACGTTGGCTGCCACTGGGAGCGAGGAGAAGCAGCAAACAAGCCGCCTCCACCAGAAAAGAGCTATTGAAATCATTTAAACCATTTAGACCATTTAAGCTATTTACAATTTGCCATCATCACGACATTTTCGGCTGCCGCTGGCGGCGTTGGCTTTAACGGCGCTGCCAGCGGCCCAAATGCAACAAAACACAAAAGCTGCAGCAACTATTCCTGCTCCTGCTCCTGCTGCTGCTCTGATGCTGGTGCTGCACTGTAAGTTGGCCAAAATCAGAGCAATTCAATTGAAAACATTTGTAAAATGTCTCGCTGTGTGTCTGTGACTCTAACTGTGTCCTATATGAGAGTGCCAGGCACGAAGACGACGGCGACGACGACGACTTAGACGATGTCGACGACAAAGTTAAGAAGTCAGCGGAGAGAGCCATATGTCAAAAGGTCATTGCTGATATTTTTGTTGTGATTTGGGGGCTGCCGTTGTACAATTTGTTAGCAAAACGTTTGAAATTGCTTAAATGTCAGCCTTCTGGGTTTCTGGCTGACATTTCTTTTTAGCCAACTCCCTAACTAATTGAGTCAAAGTTGAGTCGACGCCACTCGCATTTGCATTTTGCATTTTCCTGCTTTACTTTTGTCATATTAATTAAAATAATGACGGGAACCCCACACACACAAACAGACAGACTCACACAGAAGACCGCCATGAATCATGTAACTTTTTTGTTGCATTGGTCTTTTTTTTTGTTTTTTGTTAATTTTGATTGCATTTTGATGCATTCAACAGGCGGCTGGCTGGCAATTTGCATGCGATTCACAATCGATGCTCTTCGACTGACTCAGCCAGCGCCTGCAGTTGGTTGCACGCTTTTAGCTCTCGGCATTGATTGAAAGATCGATTGCTTAGACAAAAAGCCAAATGAATTTCTTCGATTCGCAGTTACCAGTTGCCAGTTGCCAGTTGCCAGTTTGCCAGTTGCCAGTCGATATCAGAGTCACAGCCGCATCATTGTCTTGCCAGTTGCCCAAAAGGAGCAGCGTACGTAGCTTGTCAAGAATCTCAAAATGCAAATGCGACCAGTTGCATAGCCAAGTTACTTGACTGCTCCAATGGATCCTTCCCAGTGTTTGTCTCTCTCAGTATTTATGTCTTTGTTTTTTATTTTTATCTTTATACCCTGCATCCATCAGGAGTCTACCAAGAGGGTATAATCGACAGAAGAGACAGCGTCTTTGACAGAGAAAGCCTCTGCTTACAGCGTGTGACTTTGACATTCGTACTTGAGGTAAAGGGTAACTCATAGTCAGGCATTTGTGGCTTGTTACTGGTTTTTGACTGCTTTTCTTTCTTGCGCCGTCTGTCATTTGGTTTTGATTAAATTGGCTCAAAATGTTGTTAGTCGGTTTAATTCCAGGGCTGACGGCAATGCAATTCGTTGAAAGCAGAATTGACATCTGTATATTCTCTACTTTATAATATTCTGTAAAATCTATATTATATTATTTATTATTAATAAGCCGAAGAGTAGTATTTATATATTTATATTTACTTAGTGCTTTTTCAGCCCTGATTTGCTATCGCTCCGCCTTAACTTTGGTCAAATCCGAATGCAAATTATGATGAGCTCTGCTAAATTGCTGAATAATTAGTGCTGCCAAATGTTTGTTGGTCGCTTGTAACCGTATCTTAAAATAGAGGCCAACTAACTGTTTTTAGCTGCAAACGTTGGTAAAGTTTTTAACAACATTTTACGACTGCACTTGGCCAACAATATTATTGCCAAGTCAGCAGGCGGCCGGGTGCGTGAAGCTTTTCAACTTTTTCTGCCGGTGCGGGCTCCGCATGGGAGTTGCCAAAAAATTAAATGCAAATCTAATTAGTAAATTATTTGAAGCGTGAAATTGGAAAAGCAATTTTTTACTTTTATGCAGATTTTCCAAATGCGTGGTACCCATAAGTGGCCAGATACAGATACAATAACACGTCCAGATACACATATATAGATACAATAACGGATACGTTTAACTACAAGTATGAAAGGAATACACTGGAAAAAAAGCACCGCTGGCTATTGACCAGTGTCCGTTAACTGTTTCCGTTAATTTGAACTCAAACTAACGAATTAAATTTAAATTTAAAATTAAATGCAAACTGTTATTTTTACGCTTCAAAGGAAATTGCTGTGCAAATTTTAACCGTGCTGCAATTGAGTTAAATCTGTGATTTCCCAAAAGGGTATCAAGGATATGGGTTGCCGTATAATATTCCCTTTATATTGTATTCCTGCGAGCAGTTCCTTTTATGAAATGAATTCAGGCTCATCCCAAAATAATCCTCTAGATTTCCTACTTTAATTTCTGCCAACATTCAAAACTAGTTTAAAACTCTTTTGTTTTGTGCACCATATATGAGTTATTAGATTATATTTTCTGATTTAATTATTTTCAACACAAAGTTCGTATGAGTTCAACAGTCATGGCCTGTTTGTCAGAGGTAAACTCAATTATAGGGTATTGAATGCTCGGATTTATTGGCATGACATATTTGACAAACTTTATGCTTTGTTTCGTTGGAACAGCTGCTGTTCCGTTTATTATTGGATTGTTTTTAAAGAAAAAACTATGGAAGAAAAAATGGTTTAAACATTTTTTTCCTTCCGGCTTCGTAATTGTCTCTGTGCGTGTGTGTGTGTGAGTGTGCGTGAGTGAGTGTTGGGACCATGTTGAAATTTCTGATTGAAAAAACAAGCAAAAATGTTAATTGGACTGCTGCAGATACATTTGTATCTTTATGAAGCTGACGTGGCAGTGTGCGAAGGTGATGAAAGCTCAATTAAATTAAGGCAATTTTCAAATTGAATTGCATTTATGAATAACAATTGGCTACACTGAGTTGCAACTGCAATTGTCACTGCAACAGCAACTGATGATCAACCGCAAACTGCAGCTGCGCCTACGTAAATGTGCAACACACAGAGACGGTAGCACGCGGATACTGTTGCACGGTAGGCAGCAAATTGGTCCATTTTCCAAATGCGCTGACTTCCTTGTGCCCTGTTTTATGTGGGTTGTTGCAACAACAACACAGCAACAGCAACAACATCAGCCTAAGCGGCGCTGTTGTACGCGTATTTCATGCTGCTATCGCCGAGAAACAACTACAACAAATACATCATCAACATCATCATCATCATCGTCGTCATCAGCAACATCATTAGGAGCATTGTCGCCATCGTATATCATGCACAATTGTAGAGCGAATGGAGCACTAGCCCACCAACAATTGCGCAGGAGATGACAACATAAACAATCCTAAATGTAATCCAACAGTATCATCAAGTCGAGCGCAGCAGCGGCAACATAACCCAGACTCTGGCACCCAAAAATATGATTGCATACAAATCAGGCAACAACGTCGTTGGCGGCAACGGCGACAATAACCCGGAACACTGGTTATTAGATCACAAAAACAAAAACAAAAACAAAACGCAAATAAAACTAAAGGAAGCTGCATGCAAGTCGCCAACTCCATGAACTTCCGCTGGGAAGTGTTAACTCAATGTGATATATAAATTTTTAACATTTCTTCTATTTAAATATTAAAATATAAATATATTCGATAGAATTTCATGAACTATTATAAATAAAACTAAACTTTCTGAAGATATACTAATTAGTATTCACACAGTAGAAAAAGATCCTTAATGTTGTTAATTATTGCAAAAAGAAACATCAACTCCACCTGCTTAAAGCTCAAGTTTCTATAGGAATAAAGGATTAGACATTTTTACCTAATAGTAATATTAATAATAATATTAATAATTATAAGTTAACAAATAATTAATAGAGTAATAATTATAAATAATAAGTTAACACCAAACGGAACTTAAAGGCGAGCGCTGGCGTTTTTCAATTAGAATTTGCACTCCTTATTCTTTCTACTATTTCATTATTTCTCAATTACAACTTGTATGCAATATG
Organism: Hirtodrosophila trivittata; assembly: GCA_035045065.1. Lineage (NCBI taxonomy): Eukaryota > Metazoa > Arthropoda > Insecta > Diptera > Drosophilidae > Hirtodrosophila > Hirtodrosophila trivittata. The sequence continues at coordinate 1,724,899 of JAWNNK010000868.1, forward strand.
CACTCCATTTCTTTCTTTCAACTACTTCATTATTTTGAACATACTTTGTCCCACTGTGCGGCGGCCACTTGGCAGGCAGGCGTGCATTATGCGAAATTCAAATGCCTGACGGCATATTTCACAGCTGTCGCCTCGGCGAGCAAAACTTTTCGCAGCCGCCGGCGTCATCGCTGTTGTCGTCGTCATCGCCCAATATTCAACGTCCTCGTTGCTGCTTCATGCTCCGTTCTCCATTCTCTGTTCAGCATTCTCCAACGCTGTTCCTGCTCCGGCTGCACTGGCGTTGACACTCCCTTTGGCGCTTTCCTGCATTGAAGCATATGCAACGCGCTGCTTCAGCGGTGGCAACTGCGGTGAAATTCTCGCTGAAAAGTGCGTGCAGATTGTAAGGGTATTTGCTTGTACTCATGATGCTGCCTTTCTGTAGTTGCTTCTGTTAATTTTGCTGCTGTTGCGGTGCATGCAATTGGCCGTCATGAGGCATAGGGGTATTCAGCAAAATTGAAGTTAATTTAAGTTAAGCTCGATTTGTTGATCACTTTTTGAGCCGACAAGTAGATGCAACAGTCTGGATCTAAAAGCATTTCATTTGCATGCTATAATCAGTGTGATCTCACTGAATACCCCTAATGTTATCTGTGGTGTATGCCACACACAAAATGTGCGCCAATTTCACAAGCATCGCCTCACGCATTTGCCAGTTGCTGCGGCGACTCCTGTTCTGGTTGTTGTTGAATTTTGATTTAGTTACGCATGAATTTGGAATCCTACAATGTGCTGTAGTATGCTGCTTATATTATATATTACATTCAGTATATGGGATATACATCAGATTTACATACATGTACAGCTGTAGCAGAGTGGATGAGTGAAAGGCTGCCTGGATGGATGCATTAATTGAAAACTGGCTGTGTCGGTAGTCAAGCGTTTATGAGAACGTGATGGATCTGGAGGCTGGCAATGGGCACCCGCTCATTACGTGTGTGCACCCTGACATGATATGCATATGATACGAGCATTTGTCGCCTCAGTGCGCGCCTGTCTCGGGCTCCACACAGAGCGTCAACACTTCATTTCAATTGTCAGAGCAGGCGACTGGCAACAGGCAGCATGCAACAAACGGGCAACATGCAACATGCAATGGGCAACCCACACACTTGCCGGATATACGCTTGCCAATGTCATATTTAATTATACTAACTCAATTTTCTGTAACCGTGTGGCTGGCTGACTGGCTGGCTGTGGCATAGAGTTTAAGTGCAATTGCCTCAACTCAAAACTGGAGGAAATTCTCTGTGCGGACTTTTTGACTGCGTCTCCGTTCGGGTCTGGGTGGCCCGTTGAACGCCCATTTCAAAAGCCAAACGGCAAATTGCCGACACGGCATTGCTTTAAAATAAGTAAAGCAACAACATTTATACAAAAGTAACTAAATTAAAGCACCGAATTGGTTATGCTCTACAAATATATTCAAAATATATATGTATAAAATGAACTCTTGGATCTCTAAATAAGAAAATGTTTAGTGATCCCAGTCATTAACTCATTTGCAAATATGCTTAAATTGTGTGTATTTTATGGTATTTGTATATTGGAAGTACCAAGTTTATGAGCAATGAGGAATACCCCACAGCAGGCGTTTAAAAAGTGTCCGTGTGTAAAATAAATGAGGAAAAGGCATTAAAGAAAGTCATTAATATGCAACAGCAGACTGTCAGGCGGTAACGGACACCTCGGCACATGGACAGACGCACAGACAGCTGGCTTAGCTGACTAAATGACTGGATGACTGACTGAGTGACTGACTGACTGACTGAGGGACTGACTGACTGACCGGGCAGCTAGTGGAAGTCGATGGGATGCGACGCGTCTCTGGACGCGGCAGAGTATCAATTACTTGAGAAAAATTACTTGTCCAACTCCTCTGGGCTGGATCCCTGCATTGAAATATCCGTGTGTGTGGCGTCGACCTGCCGGCTATGATCAAACGCTTTTGTGGCCCACAACGCACACAACAAATACACACACACACATACGCACATTGAATATGTGCTTAAAGACTACGAATTTCTAGGTGTGTGTACGTGAATGGTGCCTGGGTCCCCAACCCCGGAGGAAGTCTTAATTTCCTTCTATGCAAACTTGGCCATTTGTCGTTCGACTAAATGCTCTATTCATGAACATGTTTTTTTTTTTTGTTTGTCTTTTAAGAGACTGTTGGTGGAAGCGGGAAAGAGGAGAAGGAGGTTGAGGAGGGAGCTATTTTTTCTGGCCTTTAAGCCGCGTGTTTTGTGTTATATATTTTGCACTTCTAAGACATAAATTTTGTTCCGACTGCAGGCACATAAATATGCACCGAGTAAAGGCACTGTAAAGCGATTTTAGCCCGTCCTGCGAGGGCTTATGTTTTTCTTGTTTTAGTTTTGGTTCAGGCCCAACAAGTGCAGAGTGTGTTATACTCTATTCAGGATATGGAGTATAAAAACAGGACGTGGACCAGCCTATTGTACTTAAGTTTTGAATATGTAAATGATTGTTAATGATCATTAAATGTAAGCTATAATTATATATATAATATATCAAAGTTCATTAAATATAGCGTAATATAAGACTATAAAAATTAGTTCTGTATTTAGACACGACTATTAGATATTTATCTATTTTTAAGGATACAAATTTGATTATAAAAGAGAAAATATAGAATACAATTTTTAAAAGTAAACTGGAATAATAAAAGCTGCTGAGGGATAACGAAACATAAGATAATGATTATAAATTGTTTGTCGTAATATTTGTTAAGGGTTAATGGAAAAACCCAATCGGAATAATAGTTTTACTATCTTGCTTTATCTACTATGAAAATAGGTTAAGCCTTAAGATAAACTTGAAATGTATTTGAACTTATATCAATAATACATATGTTATTGTATGTGTAGATATATAACACATTATATTCTAATTGATTTTATTACATAAACTGTTGAAAGATCCAGTTCCATACAAAAGTATATAGAGCACTGACTATTCTATTATCGAAACAATTCGATTGTTCTCTATCTGGCTAAGAGAAAAAAAATGTTCTGTTTTTGTCTTTGGTTCGTTGGTGACGTTAACTCAATGTCGAAGTCGAAGCAGAACTCTGCTGCTATGTGCCCCTCTGCCACCTCGTTGCTGCCACACTCCTATGTACTCCTGGTACTCCTCTCTGTGCTGCCTGGGTGCTCACAGTGTGTCGTTTGTGGCTGTGGCTCAATGGAAATGTCATCCTGCTGTGTTCCAGTTACTTGGCCATGCTGCTTTGTACTGGCATTGGCAATGTGCGATGCGATGTATCTTTTGGGCTGCTGCCCCGCTGCTTGGTTCAATATTGAAACGGTTTATGGTTTTTAGTAACGCGCCGGGCGGGGCCCATTCTGCCTAGGCTAAACTTGATTTGATTTTTGTATCGCTTTTTTTGCTCTGCTGTTTTGTTTTTTGTTTTTTGCATTTTTGAGGCAAGACTTGACTCCCTTGTGCACTTGTACTTGTGCGGTGCGTGGCGCAGTCGTATCTATAACTGCAAATCTTGAACGTGCATCGCACACTTACACACACACACACACACACATACGCACATGCTCCACAAAGATTAAGCCAAAATCGTACATCAGGCGCGGCTCGCATTGCGCATATGGCCAAACTGTGATTTGTATGGCCAGAGCAACGTGCAACGTGCCAGAAACCGGCTTGGGATCAACTCGAGCTGCAAGTCGTACATTAGCCCATACCCATACCCATACCACCTCATTTACCCGCCTAGCCCCCGACCCACCCACTCTGTTGCCAGCTCGAAGTTGCACATATTGGGTGGCATGGCAAACATTAATAATGTCAAAATTGAGACACTCCAAATGAATTCTGTGTCATTTGTAATTAAAGAGCGACGCTTGCGGTTATAAATTTCTAACATGTTGCAGCTGCAACAACAACACCAACAACAACAACAAAAAGAACACACATAAAGGCATACCCCAAAGGCATATCGAACTTTCTTTCTTTCCTTTTATTAATATGTAGAAAAAATAAATTTATTTTGGTTTTTACGCAACGTCGATTGAATTGTCCATTGGGCAAACAGAAGACTTACAAATTTTTCATTGTATCTACAGGCCTGGTTTTCTTTATAAACAACATGTATGAATGTATTTATTGTTTTTTGTTTGTTTTTTTTTTAAGTCTACATTTGTCAAAAGGCGAATTTTCCACACTTGACGGCACACGTCGCTTGAGTTTTTTCGTATTCTATTATACGCTGTGTAACAAGTTGAAGGGGTATGACACAGTTATTCGATATATATATATATATAGATATATCATATATATATGTATTCTTAAAGTACACATCTACATATGCCTGATCAGGCAAGTCTTAGTAGTTATATGTCTATCCCTTACCTATCTTAAGAAATAGTAGAGTGAAATTTTTGTTTTGTCTGTTACTTTTGGTTGCAAACAACTTGTTTACGGGGTATCTGCTGGTCAATCAGTCTCGCTTGTTTTTCCTACTTTTTTCCTCCTCATGTTTTCTGGGTTGTGTGGGTCACACGTGTCAAAGGTGTGCTTTTGACTGGGGCCTCTGTCTGACTAATCGAGCATTCAATTTTTTAATGAAAACGTATTAATAGTTGACGCTAAGTAAAGTCGTCGTTAGGCATCTTTTGACTCCTTTCTGTTTGATTGGTTTGGGTCTCTTTCTAATACTCTACTTGTTGTCGTCTATTTATAAGAACTTCTGACAAGTGATACATTGTGCGTGGTGAATTCTTTGGAGAATGTTCATTTCGAATTTTTCCGCTGAACCAATTGAGGAGGAGAACCAAGTGAAAGTTCAGAGTTTAATATTGGGTTTCTAGGGCAACAAATTTCAAACTTTAATTTAAATTTTGATGCGGAAACGAAATAGAGACTTAAACTTTATTATGCCAGGGCTACTGCCAACGCTTTAAATATGATATTTATCAAAGATATTAAGGTTAATTTCAAAAATCTATAGAATTAACCACGAATCAATCGAATTATTTTAAAGTACGCAAATATTTGCATCTGCAGGAGAACTTATGTATCGGGCTCATCTGTAGAATGCCTCGGGCATATTAGAATTATGTTGGTTGCCAAATAGAAAGCAATACAAACATGCAAGTATATATCACAGAATTACCACAAGTGGGCAGCCAGCATTTCAAAGGCTAACATTGCTTCGGGCCTGGTTTTAATGCCAACGATTTGCGGCCTGATTAGGCCAAAATGATGCATCACACACAAAAACACACTTACACACACACATACAGTTAGTCATATACACATTCGTAGAGCAATCAGTGGGTAGGCAATGCGATACTGTAAGGGGTCCAAAAGAGGGAGCTCGGCATAGGGTAAAGACACACGCAGCGCGAGTTAAATATGCGCACCGTGGGCTCAGTGTAACCGCAGATGGTAGATAAGAAGATGGGCAACACTGCAGTGAGAGAAGAATAGAGGAAGATGGAGAACATTTCATATACATAGTTAGTTTTACCAATTTCAAGGAAACTGCATAAGGGCTGCCTCGCTGCTCTCGCAACAACAACAACAACAACAACTGTGGCCAACAACTGCGTAAGAAATGTTGCAGCATCGCACTCTACTTATGCTAAGCAAATACGTAGCAAAAATCGTTGTTGTGTTCCTCATCACAACTATGAATAATCCAAAATTTGCAAATACACCAAGCACGTTGCATTGCTGGAATTTCTAGGCAGCAGCAGCAACATCAGCAGAAGCAGCAGCAGCAGCTTTTGAATGTTGCAAATCTCAGCCACTTTATCTCAGTGGTTTCTCATTTTTCTTCTATCCAAACTATCGCCATCGCCACCCGCTCCACCGAACCGACTACTTCGACCCCATCTCCATTTGCTGAATATTTGCGGGATGGCTCAGTCGAGCAGTCGAGGAGCAGCATCCTCGCAGTTGAGTGAGTAGTTTGCAGTTAGCAGTCGAGCAGCAGCCGCTTTTGTTCATCCAGATTTCACTGATAAGCATTTAAATGAGGCTCTGTTGCTCTGTTTGGACTCTTGGGTCCCTTACCCGTACCCGTACCCGTACCCATACCCGGACCCAAACCAAGACCCAGACCTAGAGCCGGACTCAGTTTCGGACTCCTACTCGTGACTATTGTAGCTCTGTTGTACTGATAATTTTGTACTGTGTACAAAATATATATTTGTGTGTGTGCATAATACAAATATTGCACTAGTTTTGTTATGAATTTGTGTAACTGGGATGTAACCTTGGCAGCATATAAAATTCAGCTGCTGTATGCGCCACACACTGCACAGTGGGGCAAAGTTATTTGTAATTGTAAAACTGCTTACGGATATCCTCAGTCTATCTTCCTCGATATCAAAGACAACTTTAGACTTAGGTTCGATTCAACAAATATCATCTGATTTGATACCATAAATATATATGTATATCATTTGTAAACCTGTTTGCATACCATCCCAGAAATTGATTGCTCCACTTCTCTGTCATATTCTATGGAAGCAGCCAGTACATACATGTATATAGAGAGTCAGACAAACGGAGCAATTCATTGCCCACTTCTAAGTAAAGAAATCGAAACCGGGCAACAATAAAATACTATAAAGGAAAATCAGTGTAGCAATGGAAAACAACAACTATGAGTGGACGGAAGAGAGATGCTTGCGGCCATATAGGATGCAGTCAGTGACTAACATCGGGCAGGAGGATGGGGCTGAACTGGCCACTACAATAAGCCAATTCCTTGGTATTTAGTGCAGAAGGCAGCAGGCGACTGCGGTCGCGTCTGCGGCAGCAACAAATGTACTTACGACTGATATTATGATTATTATTATAGTCAAGTAGTGAGTTGTGAGTGGAGCAGGCAGATAGGAGGAGGACGTGGCCGAGGCCGAGGCGGTTGAGGATGAGGATGTGGATGTGGACAGACTAAAAAAACAAAGACAATAAATCTGCAGCAGCTTCTTTTCAGCGGCAAATGAAAATGTTTGAAAGCGAATGCAGGCAAAAGGAGGAGTTCGGAGCTGAACTTGGTCCAGGAGCTAAAGCTGTAGCTGAAGCTGTTGGAGAAGCAGGGAGAATCGCTCGAGGTGCACAGATGCATACCAGCTGATAAGAAATATCTCATATTTTTGTTCGACTTGACTGCTGCTGCGGCTGCTGCTGCTGCCGTTGCTGTGTGTCCAGTGTGCCTCCTTTTCTTAAGTGCTGAACTGCAAGTGAGCCCTTTAAAGTAGTGCAGGTTGTTGCTGCAACTTCAACTTTGGAGTTGAAGAGCCTCGACTACAGGTTGCTTCAATCTTGACTTGCACTTGGAGCCTTGGATTCTTGGAGTCTCTTTTTTTCTTTGTTTTTTTTTTCCTTGCAAGCGCGTTATCGCTGCACAGCCGCATAAATAATGCAGCTTAAAGAGCAGGTTGACGCCTACAAATACAAAAATACAGGAGAAAAAAAACAGTTAAAAAAGGTAGCAAAAAGCGAAACAAAGGGCTGCCAAGTCGGTTAAGACAGTGTCTACTCTTACCTCCGGTTTATTCCTAAGTAGTTGTTACTTTTTGGCATTTGCTGCAGTTCCGGGCGGTGATTAAGTCTGCCAACGTATTGGCAGCCTGTTCCATAACTTCTCCCAAGATGAACCGAAAATAATTGCAGCTGAAACAGTTTCGCTCGTTATTTATATATCTCGCACTCTCTGTGCTCTGTGCTGTGATTTCAATTAAAATGACCAGCAAATGCGCATAAAATGTGAACAAATTGCCAAGCCCCCAGTACCCAGTACCCATTCCTCGGACGAAGCAGAAGAATCCATTTTGTGCACTATAGATACACTACCTTGTCTTGATGTACTTTTAACTGTAGAGAATTATATTAAAAACAAGTAAACATTATTCAGTCACGAGTACACGACTAGATGACACCCTTTAACTAGGTCAGAACTAACGACAAACTTAAGGATGAGTACAGAAAGGCTAGAACTATGTTTTTTCTGACTTCCCAGTTTGATTTTTATATGATATATCAAATCAAGACTATATCTTAGAAGTTGATTTGGTAAGTGGAATCCGTAGAGAATTTGATGATACACTTTTTAGTAGTTTTCATGGAAACAGGGTATTAGAGAGTCTGTAAACGAGAATAACAGCTATGTAGCTCTGGTTTTTTTTATGACAATTTCTTCATTTTAACGGCGTAGGCCCGGTCTGAGGTAGTGGTCCAAGTTGGCGCTTCCGTTGCCATTGCTGGCAGTACCAAACCCAAACCGTAAACCCAGTCCTAGCAATTATACCAGCGGCAAGAGCAACAACCAGAACAAGCACAACACCAGCAACAACAAATATTTTACGAGGCAGCATTTCGAACTCCATTAGCTGCAGAGTTATGAAAGTTTTATTGCATTCAACGTGCTTTTTACCTCCAATCTCCTGCCTGGGCTAGTGCCTCCTGTCTCCTGTCTCCGGTCACCGGTCTGCTGCCTTCCGTCTCCGTGTTTCCCAGCATTCCGCCCCTCCATCCTAAGAGGAAGAAGTCATTGGCATTGCGCCGGTTCTTGCTCTTATGTTCCAAAGTCAACTACATTGGATATCTATATGAATATGGTCTTAACATGGACAGGGACATGTGTATTGGGTAGCTTGCCTAATGACTTGTCGTTAAGCTTTCACATGAAGTGTTCTTTTTGTTTAATATGTGGATGAGTGTATGTGTGTGTCTGTTGTTGTTGTTGGACTCGCTGTTCGTGTTGGTGTGTGAGTCTGCCTGCCAACTATTATTTTTTTCTAAATATTTTATGATAAGCACTCACCTCTTAAGACTTAAGACTTTAAACCACTTGCCTGCATAATCAATCCAAAATTTTTACCGCTTTCTCTATACTTGGTCAATAAAAGTCACAGAGATCCTTCGGAATGCAGGAATATAAAATATCTATATAGTATGTTCTACTTTCGATTTCTATCAGAAGCAAATTAGGCTTGTTTAATGCCTAAAATATCTGCTTAGATTTGTGTAATAATTAACATTTGTTCTTCCTTTATAAAAAGTCATTTCTTTATTCATCCTAAAAAAAGGATTTAGTTTTAAGACTTTTGCACATCGTTTATCTATTATGTGTGCTTAGTTCTTTAAGGTATCTACGTATACGTAATGTGCTGGCAACATTTGGGAGACCACAGATTACTCATATTAATATTTATATAAGGTTTAGGTCTGTAGATGACTGAGTAGGAATATATTGATAAAATCTATAGAAAGAATTCCTTGTAAATATCCTAAGTAAGAAGTAAATGAATTTCTTTTTTTATTACTATTGTGCTAAGATGCATTTCTAAAATTGTTAAATTACATATTCATTAATGGGAGGGCGCATTCCGTACACTTTGATTTAAATTCCGAGCTACACGATCAATTACAACACGACAACCAAGGCTTGGCTCACGGCTCTTGGCTTTGCCCTCGCTGGATGACGCGCATGCGTCAGAGGGCGTGTCCGAATCAGGGAAGAAGCTCATATTTTTGCACACGATGACGGCGACGGTGACGATGATGATGATAATGGCAATGATAATGACGATAGGCATTGATGATAATCATGTTATTCTGCGTGTTGCCAATGTTGTTCTTGTTATTGTTGTGCTGCGTTGCACCGATTGCTATCAAGAGACGCCGCCAACGTCAGCGGCGCCGCGTTGCCGCCAAGTGATTATTGTAATGATAATGAGACAACTCGCCTAACCTATGCCGCCCTCGTCTCCTCTCTTCTTCTGTATTTTCTCAGCTCTCTGCTAGGTCCCCGTCGGCATTTTTGCCAAGTGTTCCTACAACATGTGTCGCGTGCATAATTACCAACCGATCGACCGGAGACCCTAAAGGTGTTTGCCAGGTTATCTGCTCCCTCCGTACCGTTATGGTTCACGCTGATTTGGACAACTTGTGCTGTTGTTGCTTCTAATTAAGTCATAAAACAGACGATGCCGCCGCGGCAAACAAACAAATAACTTTGCTACTCTGACCAGCCACCCCCCCCTGCTCCCCATCTAAGCCCGCAAACTCCCAGCAACTAACACCCAAGGCCCGGCCCCATGGCCCTTTATTATCAACAGCTCGTAACTAAGTATGTCTCCTTCCGCAAGCAAGTTGCGTTTGCTGTTGTTAGCTGGGAAAGTGCAAGAGAGGAGGACACAACTTGTTTATGACTGCTTTGTGACTTTTAATTGCCCGCATATAACCGCAAGTTGAACCAAAGCCAACAACAACAAAGTCAAAAACTCCCTTTACGTATCGCAGACAATGCTCTAATTTCGCATGTTCTTATACCCTGTACTCATTAATGAGTAGTGCGGGTATAATAAAGATTTGCAATTGTAGTCTAAAGGCAAAAAATTATAAAGGAGTCATCAATAGCCAAATGGATGCAATTATGTCGAAAACAAGTTTTCTTCAATAAGTTTCTTAAATTTCCAGCATATATTTTATACGATATGTAGGATATCTAGTAGGCGACTTCTTTCGACTTAAACATATTTATATGATTTTTTATTCTTTAAACTTTTTGCGGCTGTCGCATAACTTGACATTTTTTACTCTACTCGTAGTTTTTTTGGGTAAAACTTTTCGTAGGACTTCTTTGTGTACAAAAACCTGTTGCGTTCGTTGTAAAATGGAATGTAAAATAATTTAGTGGAATGTAATGTGTTTATAGGAAAATATTTGGAACAATTGTCGTGGATTTTTTAAATAGCGCAAAAATTCCTGAAGAACAGAAATAATTGTCTTGACCAAAATGTTTAATAGACAGACCAAAAATGTGTGTAAAATCTATGTATCTGTATACTATATGGTACATCAATTGCCAGTCTTGAGAACTGATGCGCTATACAGTATAACATAATGATATTAAATCGAAATACACATTAGAATGATTAATTCCAGACTTTGGAACTGCGCAGCAAAATGATTGTTAGCTCTCTAAACTACGTGTAGAATCACAGCGCTTTAAGCATATTTACCATAATTGGCTAATATCCCATTGGAGTGTTCATCCGACGGCACGTTAACAAATCGAACTTTATTACAAGTTATTATTATCTCTTTTTGGCAACAAACAAGACTACAAATCAACCGCTCAAACCACATTAAGACAGACACACCCATATACAACAATCTAGCGTTATTTGATTTGGTTTGGCTACCAAGCGACCAAATAACATGATTTTTATAATAAATTCTCAGCTCGTAGGGCTTTGATTTGAGCCGACTTTTGGCCAAAAGAAATTAAAAAAAAGCTAACAAAGTGGCAAAAAAACAAAAACCATAAATGAAACTTTCCAATGCCTAGTTAAAAATGAAAGGTTGAGAGGTTGAAGGGATTTAAGAGATAGTAAGAAAAGAAACACAAAAAAACAGTAACTAAACCTGAAGCTAAACACTTGTCGTCATCTGGGAAAATTAGAAAACTTTAACAAGTTTTTCGTTTTTCATGCTGTGTATGTTGTGCCAGGAAGTTGTTGCAGTTGTCGATGTCTTTGTAGTTGTCTTTTGCCGTTGCCATTGCCGTTGTCGTTGTATGTAGCTTTTCTTTTATGATATTTTTGTGAGCAGCTTAAAGGCAAATTTTAATTAAACTATTCATGCGTCTGTTTTTCTCTTTTTGTTGTCTTTTTTTTCTCTTGCTCTCGGGGGCGGGAAGACTAAGCCAGAGTTTGGCAAAATAGTTTTTGGCATCGAGAAGTCGCCTGGTAGCAGCTCCGATGAAGGCAGCCTTTGTGCAAGCAGCTGCTAGACATAAACACAGACACTTTTCAAGTGCGTACTTTCTAATTTCCACTTGCAACATGCAGCTCAGCAAACAAACAACATCACAATACCAGCCTTACTTGCGGCTCAGACAATAACAACAACAACAACAGCAACAACGACATTAGCACCAACAACTCAGTAACAGTAACAACAACTAAAACAATGACTGACTTTTGCGAGTCTCTTTGAGTGGTGAGTGTCTTGACTACATTGCTTGGTTGTGTGTCTGAGCTCTGCTTAGTGCTCGTAAATGTCGAAAACTTTTGTTGTAATTCTTCACGTTGCTTTTCATCGTTGTTGTTGCTGTTGTTGTTGTTGGTTTCATTTATTTTTATGTATGCTGATTCCTCAAAGTTGAAACTATGCGGAGAATAAGAAAACCTCATTGTTAAGCTCACTCACTGGCTTAATAATCTTAATATTTGTATTTTATCTCTTTCTTTTATGCGAAGTGTACGAAAAGTGCAGTTTATTTAAGTGTTATTACCATTTTAAAAATATCGTTTTGTTATGGAAAGTTGGTCGTTATTAATACTCGTACTCGTATGCTGGTTAGTAATTCTACTTTCATATTCAAAAGGTCCTTACATGATGATTTCTTATGGCGTTTGCTACACTCTCTTTCAAATCTATATACAGACTTATTTGTCATTTTTTAGTTAGTTGAATAGGGGGAATACTTTAATAATCTTTTATTTATTATATATATTATTTAATTATATATATTTTATTTAATTAGAGTCAACTAAGAGCAGCTGACTTCGAATATTGACAATTTGAAATATAAAAAAGAATCATTAATCAAAAATTGAAGTATAAAAATTTAAATTTAAATCTGGGGAATAAAAAATATAAAAAAACTGATTTGATTAACAACTTAAAACAATCAAAAATATTTTATTCAATGACTTGTATTCAATTGTTGCAATTTACGATAAAAGGAAACAAATTAAGTTGTGTTATTCTACTTAACGGTTTCTTGTGGCTTACTTAGAAGAATCCATAGACCATAGGTATAATGGTACAGACATTAAAAGAGCTTTACAATAAAGCACTTCTCACCATTAGAGCCAACCACAATAACTAGCATTAATAATACAAATTTCTTTTTTTTATAATTATATCCGCTTATTTGACTTGATGCCTTAAGTTGTAAAACCGCAGAAATCATTAGAGGCGGTGTTAAAAAATTTGACCACAATAAAAACTGAAAGCATTTAAAACGATAAATCAATAAAACCAAGAAAAAAATATATATTTATATAAAGAATAAAGCCAAAAATTATTTGTTTTAGCAATCGTTGCAACGTTGCTGCTTATGACATTAACAAATGGCAAATTGTAATAAAAAGAAACACACACACAGATGTATCGAAAAGTCTAAAAATGCTTCCTAGATTTTGCCCTAAATGTAGCACAAGTCTCCAAAGAGTTGTAGAAGAAGTAGAGCCGAAATTTAATGGCCACCCAATGCAATGTCTGTTTTCCAGACTAAACTACAACATTTTTTGTAAATGATGTTTTCTTTGCTTTTACGAGAGATAAGAACATTTTTATTGAGTAGCTTTAATTTTCGGGTTTCCCAAGCAGGCGTCGAGTTCAAAATGTCAAACTTTACAGAGGCGCTGATGCTGTAATTACAGCAACGAACCAGTGTCAAGTGTTGCAGCAACAATAGTGGAATGGAAAGAAAAACGAAAAGAAAGAAAAAGCATTAAAAATACTTGTATAAAAATATATATAAATTTACAATATGTACGAAATCGAAATCGAAATCGAAGCAAAGTGCTGATAACGATTTCCGTTCGCTTTGGTGGCTTTACCCCCCTCCCGATACCTTAATGACTTCATCTCGAGAAACGTTTTGTTCGGCACTTAGCGGCATTTGCATTGCTTTTTATACCCTAACAAAGGATATTCAACTTGTATCATCGAATGTGTAACGAATTCTAGAATCCGTTTTGCATCCCCTGAAAATATGTGTATTATTATCAATCGAACAGAATTGTTCATATTGTCATACATTTATACCTCATTATAGAGTTTCATTATACTTTCATTATACAACTTTAAACCGATCCTGCGTATTGTTGAAAATGTGTAACAAATAAATATATATATATAGTTAAATTTTCAACTATATGACCACACGATTTTAGCCATATGAATGTTCAGCTATAATTTGAAGTATATGAAATTTTCCCTTGAGTTTTCACACTACTTCGAGAGGCTCAAATCAGATTTCTATACCTTTCATCTGATAGAGTATACATGCTTCGGTATCCCAATAATAATTGTTATTTTTTCTGATTTGTTTTCATTGGTATTTCTCTTAAGTCGACGATAAGCGTTGACACCATTAAAAATTAAAAAATATATTTTTCGTTGGTCGCCGCTGCTGATGCTCCAATTATAATTTTCAACAGCCATGCCGCATCATTCATTTGCATTTTCTTCAAAAGGGTTACAGATGAGGGCTCAAGTTGAAAAAGAGTGGGGTGGGGAGGTGATTTTTGACCAGGCAGTCGCTTTGTTTTACAGCCTGCTATCAGTACACAAGTGACAAACCCGAAATTTATGATTTGAAAGTGTGCCGAAGTCGTTGCCATTGCTGTTGCCCAATGTCCCATTCCCTTGAGTGTCAATGCAATAAACACTTGGGACATGGAGCTTGGTACTCCGGGTGAGAGGCAGGCAGTAGCCACACGTTGCATGTGTCATCATCAGCAGCAGCAGCAGCAGCAACGTTGTCGATGGTTTCTTCTTTGTCGTGCCCTGGACACTTAGATAAGCCTCAAGCTGGTCCAGTCAAACCCACCAGCCACAAACCCACTATCCACTCAGTCAGTCAGCAGTAGCTGCTGCAGTCGCACCTCATGGTCTGTTCTAGACATGGCACCACAAATTGTCAACTAAGTATGCATACTACTTATAAGCGCCTTACAATCTTCCTCTCACATTCATATAAATTTAGTTCTGTTCGTTAATGGTCAGTCAGTCAGTCGGGGGAATGACTATATGAACTAGGGAAAAGCTAGGGCTGGGGAAACTTTCGATTTTTCCAATCAAAATTTAAACTTGTTAAAATATTGAACAAGTTGTTAAAATTCTTAGAAAGATATTCCGATATAACAAATGAATTTTAGAAAAATTAAGTTATATATATTGATATATGGATTATTATGCAAAAGACTGAAAGCTGGCTTGAACGGCGTCTTCGTGTGAAACTTAATGAAGCATATTGTTTATTATCGCTCGAAGTGGTGTTGATGCTTTTATGTTTTACCCATTTCCTTAATGTTAGCTTTTTAAATGAAAATTCAATTTCTGCATTCTTAACTGTATCATCGTTGATATCCGTTACGATCCACACGTATTCCACAACGTATAACGGTGAGCATTGAAATTTAAATTGAAAAGTCAATGCGTTTCATGCATCCCTAAGTCCTTGTATTTGTGGAGTCTCCATAGTTGTCTACTGGCCGCACACAAAGTGCAGTTTTAGTAGCTGCCTCCCAGCAGTTGACAACTGCAAAATGTTGATGATGACTTAATCTTGGCAGGCGGCAGGCACTGCAGCTCTGCAGCACTACAGCAGCAAGTAGCCGCAGCATCAAGTAGCAGCAACAGCAATGGGAACACAGCAGCAGCAACAGCTGTGCATCTCCAGTTGCAGTTGTCAGTAGCTGCAGTTGGCTTGTAGTTCTCTTTTTCTGGCCAAGATGGAAGGGGTCTGGACAGAGCATGGGGTCTGGGGGCATTGGGCCATTACCAAGACGTCTCTGTGGTAGCTGCTTAACGAGTGCGCGCCTCCGCCTCGCCAACAGTTAATCTGCAATTTTATTATAATTTGATTTTTTAATGCTCAGCGAGTGCAAGTTTCTTGGCTCGTTATTCGACTCTGTCTCTGGCTAGCTGAGACTCCGAGAGTTATGCTTTCTTTTAGCCATGGCCAAGTTTTACGATGTCTTCCCCTCTTTTTTTATTATTATTTTTATTATGCCCTTGCAGAGGGTATTTCAGTTATAGACTCAATATTGGTTTTAGGTATTGAAATAAGCAGTCTCGATCTTATCAGGTATAAGAGTATGTATAAAGTGTATATAGTATGTGCTTATCGTGTTGTTCTCTTACAGAGCTGATGCATCTAAACAATAATTCATTATATAGAGATCATATAGATTTGATTGGATTGTAGATTGGGAATCGATTGATGAATTTATTGCTTGTTTTATCATGATGCTGATAAAAGTGCAGCTTTGCAAGGGTATCCAAAGTTCGGTACTCATAGATAACTGTTCATTCTTTTTTTGTTTTGTTTTTTGCATTCTTTTTACAATGTTGCTGCCCATCCATGGACACTAAATAATGCACATTTTAATATTCGGCGCCGATGCAAACTAATTTTTTGTTTTGTTTGCTCTTGTGTTGTCCGTACGGTATGGCCACAAATGGCATATGAAATGTTTCCGCCTGGACGGTGCTCATGTTTTAATAAAAACATAAACAATGTTAACACAGCGTACTCAATGTGAACCCATGCAACAATGCCAACAACAGTAAACAATAACAACAACGTCTATCTGCCGTACTTGCAACGTTCTCTGAATTTATGCAAAAATATATTTTTGCAATTTTTCCCACAACAATCAATCAAAAATCAAGTGACATTCTAAACGGCGCAGAATACAACAAAAAAAAACAACAAAAGCGAATCAACCCAGAGGAGATAAAAAGCCTTTGGTGTTTGGGTACGTTGTTTGCCTCGTTGGTCACTCGATTTGGGTTGCTCATGTGTAATATGTTGCTGTGGGAGCTGTGTCAGCTATGGGCACTGGGACATTGCTGCAAGGAACAACAGCAGCAACCCATGAAGCCAGGCTATTAACATATGAATATATGCAGCTGACCGAGCCGAGGGCGTGGGTCAATCGAAAAGTATTGGAAGGTGTTGCAGTTGTGCCTAACTAATAACTGGTATTATGTGATAACTGTTATTATTCAACGCGACTCTTTGCTACCCTAAAAGATTACCAATTATATTTTTTAATTTATTTTGAGCTGTCAGTCGAATGCTGAAAAAATTAAATTGAAAAAGAATATTTATTAATTTTAAACAGAAAAAAATATAATTTATATATTATAAAAGATTAAATTGAACGTTCACTAATAAAATTAAATATAAATTAAAGTATTTTTAACATTCTTATTACCCTTTGGCATTAACGAAAGTTTCTTTTAATTAAAAGTATTTCTTAAAACTTGTAGCAAATTCCATTTTCTCTTTCCTTCCATTTAAGCAATTTCGTATATTTTCCACATTTTTAAGATGCTGTTACTTTAAAACAAGATACGTTTTGGCCCTCTTCCAGCTCCACCCCAACTAACCAGACTTTACCAAGATGTGTAAACCCATTCGGTTCAGGCCAATCTTGAGCTCTCGTCAAAATGGCATTTCAAAGCTGTTATATGGTGGAAAAACTTCATGGCCAAAAGCAGCCCTTTCAGGCAACAGAAAGATTCATTTTTGTTTTTGGCATAACGACTTCGTTTTGTTTTGGGGTGTTGCCTGCTTGGGAAAATGGCGGCTGTTGTTAAAAAATGAAAATTCTGAAATGCAATTTGTATTTTTTTGTTGCTGCTGCTGCGGCTGCGAGTGCTGCTGCTGCTCGCGTCTGCAGATTTCCCACAGCACTTTTGTTATTGTTGTGTTTGTTTGTTGCAATTTTGCCTCTTTTTGTTTTTAACAAATTCAATTGTATTATGCAACATCTGCTGCTGCAGCAGCCGTCGAAGCGACCTCCACCTCCACCGCCATTCGCGTATCTAAAACTTAAATTTATACAAATATGCAATCCATGCTACTGAGCAAAGTCGAGCTGCTGTTGCACAGTTTTCTCTGCCTACCCCCTTTGGCATTGCCACTGGCAGCATTTATTGTTACCATCAATAAAGTTATGTAAACACACACCAAATACACACTCACACAGAGAGAGAGAGAGACGAGTGATACCCGCTGCCAATCCATTTTACATATGCAACATTTTAGGTTTTTCATATCAACGACCTCAGTTCGTCAGTGGAATCAGTTAAGGAGCAGTGGGAGTCACAAAGGGAAGAAGGGAACGAGGCCGGGTAGGGTAGTCAGTCAGCCGTCGAGTGAAATTTACATGAGGTACATCATTGTTCAGGTTTGTCAAGCGCACAAAATTTGTACGAATATGAATGAATTCAGCGGCAAAAGCAACAACAGCAACAATTACAACAGCAGCAACAATGTGTGGCAAGTGCCGCATATGAAATACGCTTTCATATTAGAACATTGCTTATAAATTCATTTATATATATATATTATTTTAATGTTACTTTTATAACTTAATTGTTAAGAAACAGACATTTTGTTATAAGCACAAAAACAAATTTATATTAATTTATTCAATTTGTATCTTTCAAATTTGGCAATTATAATTTATTTTAATGTATAAGCAATTACGTTGAGTTCAGTTTTGCCTTTGAGCCTTCGGCTCATGAATAAATAGATACTTTGGCATAGATACTTATCTCTCAACAATAATTTGATAGTGATTGAATGCGCATTTCAATTAGTAAACTCATTAATTCATTGATTGTTTTGCTTTTTAGCGATAAGTCTTCAATAGAACGAATGAAAACGAGTAGAATAAAAGAAGTCAGCGTTCCAGTTTCGTAAGGCATCTGTAGTACCCATTTTATAAAGGGCATAGAGTCGTACTATATAAGTATAAATCGCTACCACTGTTACCTTTGAACAATCGTGTGGCTATTGTTGCATGCCGAGAACGAAAAACAGCGGATAACAAAAGACCAGACTAGACCGTACTGAACTAAACCTAACTGAACCGGGGCCGAGCCGGGTCCAGGTCCAGGTCCAGCCCTGGACCCGTCAGGTATCCACTGGCATTGCCTTGCAGCATTTGC
This sequence comes from Hirtodrosophila trivittata, assembly GCA_035045065.1. NCBI lineage: Eukaryota > Metazoa > Arthropoda > Insecta > Diptera > Drosophilidae > Hirtodrosophila > Hirtodrosophila trivittata. The sequence goes on from JAWNNK010000868.1 coordinate 1,743,709, forward strand.
ATATGTTTCCTGTGACTTTTGACGATTATATGATTTTTCTGCTCTTTACATCAAGTTGGTTTCAGTTTTTATTTAGCTTTTTTTTTGTATTCCCCTTTTTTTTTTTTTTGCTGCCACTTGCGCAACGTTGAACGAGGCAACACTGCAGACGCGTTGCATAAAAATAAATCTCCACACACAGAATAGAAATACTGAACAACGACGACGATGACGATGACGACGTGCCACATGTCCCAAACTGCCCCTGGCTTGAGTGTCTCTGCCTCTGGACAGTGTTGTACCAAAGCCCTGGAGATTTACGTGCAATTCAACAGTTTTATGACTTTACCATCTTTATCCAGCGCTCGCTATATAGATACACATGTGCATATACATATGTTTATGTATATGTGTATATATATATATATTATATATATTTAATATGGTTTTTGGTTTTGTCAGTTCAGCTTCTTGCTTTTTGGCCAGCAGCTGGCCAAAAATAATAAATAAATATAAAAAGACAAAAAAAGCGTTTGCCTCTGGGAATTCTGGTAGCGTTGATTTTATTTATGGCAATAAACATATTTGAACTTATGTAAATTTCTGCTTCTACTTCTGTGCAGAACTGATGTCAGATTCCCAAATATAATTGCCAGAAACAAGTCGACTTTTATTTGATATTTGTTCCTTGACAAATCAAAGATAAATTAAATCTTTTCCAGTTAGTTTGTCTTTATAATAAGTATTTTTCCTTCAGAGATTTCAAAATACAATGCACAAAAACTTATTTACAGACTTGATATTATAAAATAAAATGAAATTAATGAAGTCTGAATCGATAATAGAGTGTGTGTATAGGCCATTCTCTTAATATTAGAACCTGTTAGTTGAACAGAAAATCTCTCAGCATGAACTCTGCACATCATCCAATACGATAGATCTTTCATTTTCATGCTGTGAGTGTTTAAGTTAAAGCTGAAGTGACAACCAATTAAATAGCAATTTTTTTTCAGAAGGCGTAAAACCCATCAATAATTATTATAAATACAGAGCCTGCTTAGCTACAGGTTGTGTTTAAAAATGCCCAAAAGAGGCAAATAAACTGAGGAACAACTGACTCGAGATACCCTGTATACTACCCTAGACATTTATTGGTTGTTTTCCTTCGATCTTGATTACGAGTATTCTATGTTTAGAATCAAGTTCATCTAGCTTATAAAGTCAGATCTTTCATATCGAATAATTTAGTCATATATCTCGTAGAACGCCTACTTCAAGTGTCTGTATTGTCTGCACAAGTCTATGCTACCCTTTCTATACATTTGGAATGGGTATTTTATATAGAAACACGCAACTGAATAATGTTATTTAGCTTGACTTGTCCTCAGCGCGTTCAACAATGGATCATAAGAGATATTTGAGGCATTGTTATTCAAATATTTGCGGCTGCTGTGCAGCTAATAATGATATATGCCTAAAATCAGATAACGTATAAGGTATCGCCCTTTCTGTTGGAGCTGTTGGAGCGAAAATTCGATTCCTAATTATAAGCCATATACGACTATACGTATGTAGGTATATAAAAACCAGTTACAAAACGTTGAAACACAAATTTGCATAAGAATCGGAAGTTTCAATGTATTAACTTGTTTTATGTTTGTCATTATTGGCGATTTTACAGACATGTTTCTGAGCTACTGTGTATACCCATACTATACCATACCATACCATACCAAGAGCTAAGACCCACAAGAAAAAACTGAAGATAGTAGGAAATTTTGTATGTGTATAGTGTCCGTGGTGTCTGGTCTGTCTTTGGCAAGTTTAAGAGCAACCGCGACTCATTAACACAGCCAGCAGCTGGGTGGGTCATAAAACTATGTACGCAATTTTTTTAGTGTTGGGAGCGGGTTGGACTAATGAATATTTATGGCATCTTAAACATAAATTATTTCGCATACTTCGTATCGAAAAATGCAAAAGCCAGCCAAGAAATTTATAGTTAATTTGATTGATTTTATGTATATGCGGCGCACAGACGTCAAAAAGGAGCAGCAGCCCCCTCTACCCTTTACCTTTTACCCATAACATAGCATATGAGAATGACTTCAATAGTGATCTGGACAGGCAGACAATGTAGCCTTTACATAAACAATTTGTAGGCCTTACATTGATTAATGGTATTGGCGGTCATCTTGAGTGTTACACACACTACACACCTACAGAGAGAGAGTGTGATTTCTAACGCCGCGCTAAAGATGCGCAATCATTAGGCAGCTGCGATCCTTTCAACATGACAGCGCAGGATCAAAAGGGCTAACAGCGCTACACACAACGGACTACACACAACACACTCACAAAACAAAAAAAAACCCGTCTAACGATTACAAAACAAATTCGATATTGATTATGGTGCGGCATAAACAAAAGTACACAATCAAAACGCCTCGAAACGTTAAGATCATACCAAGATCATTAGATTGATTGATGTTAAGGATGTGCACTGTGTGTGAACTTTATGTAAGCGCAAGAAAAGAGAAACTGGGCACCGAGTGTTGCATCATTTAGCTATTTTCGGCTAAAATCGGATGCAACGCGAATAATATAACTTTCCTCGATATTCATATAAGCGTGTTCATGGTGATATTATTATCTGTCTTTTACTTTAAATGTTTTCTAGCTACTTTTTTTGGCTTCTTCCTAGAGGCGAGTCTCCTTTTTTAGCCATTTTCTTGTTACTTTTCTGGCTAGTCTTAAGGAGATCTTACCAAGATCATTAGCTTGATATTATTATCTGTCTTTTACTTTAAATGCTTTCTACCTACTTTATTTGTCTTTTGCCTTGAGGTGACTTTCTGTTCTTAGCCATTTTTTGGTTACTTTTCTAATTTTATCTGTCTTTCACTTTAAATGTTTTGTGTCTACTTTTCTACTTCTTCCTAGAGGTGAGTCTCCTTTTTTAGCCATTTTTTGGTTATTTCTCTGGCTAGTCTTAAGGAGTGCTCGACGCAACTCTGATGAATATTGATGAGACCATCATCGAAATTGGAAATTCCTGTGCCTTCTGTCTTCCATAACAACTACTACTACTACTATGTAAATCAAACGCTTTGTAGACGCCCTGCAGCTTTCTAGCTAATTAACACTTAATTTTATATCAACTGCAAGCAACAAAGAGGCTGGAAAAACAGCAGCTGCCATTCCCGAATAGCAGTTATAGTTGTATGTACATATAGATATACATTTGCTATGTACATATGCTTCTATCCTACATGGATGTCATGTTATAAATTTTGTGGTAATGTCTTCGAATTGTTACTGTTGCCGTTGCTGTTGATGCAGTTGTTGTTGCTGTTGTTGTTGCTGTTGTTGTTGCAGTTGTTGTTGCTGTTGTTAATCGCATGTTTGTCGAGCGTGTAATGCGCCCATGCTGCGGCTGCAATTACTTTGCACGGCCATTATAAAGCCCCAGACATGTGCTCCTCGTTTATAGTTAGATGCAAGTAGAGAAACCTAAACTCTACTTATATCAATGTATCTGTGTGTATCTTTGTGTATTGCACACATATGCATACATAATTAAACAAGCAGCCAAATGTTTGGCTTAATGATTCACAAAATTGTTCAAAATTTACGGTAACAAATGCAGTCGCACAGCCAAAGGCCAAAACTGTTCCACCTCCTTCTTTCTAGCCACTCTCTCTCTCCCTACCTCTCTCTCTCCCATGGCATTGATTAGATGGGCAAGTAAATGCATTTACCACATATGGTTTTCCTATTAACACACAAACTAACTAATTGTTATTTTCTTCGCAAATTGGATTTTCATATGGATTATTGCAACACGCAAATTTTACGAGTCCATGTTGATCTATACCTACGATAAGTTTGTTAGACACATATGTACATACACGTATATAATAACTGCCTATTTTAATATTGTTATTTTACTATCCACTTACACTACTTATTAGTCCAAAGGGGCTTTTAAGTACCTCGCTCTCAACGTGTTTGCTGGCTGGTTGCTGTTGGCGTTTTAGTCAAATCTGATAAACCTTTGCTAAAACTGTCGTATGAAATGTGGCTTGAATAATATTATTATTAGATTTAATGTGCCAATGCGGAATATATAATTATGTTTATGAGCTCATAATAGCTATGTGTTTAACTATGATGGCATTTATAATTATACAATATAAGTAAGTATAACAAGCTCACGTCGAGGAGTGTACTTCGATTCGTGGTATCCCACTTTGCCATCTTTTCTACTCGTACCTTAACACACACAACAGAATCACACGCACACTCATACACTCAAAGGTACAATTAGACACACTTCATACATACTCATTCTGCTTAGAGTTTGTTATGGATTTAAATTCAAAGTGAAAAACTAAGCTGGGCCCTGACTTCATTTTGCGTTCACGTACTTTGATTTAATTTAAATATATATATATATTGTTTCGGATGTAAATCTGAACACCTCAACCACTGTCCTTCAAACAGTCGCACGCTCCACTCAAAGCCTCTCAATTAAGTGCACAAAACATTCAAATTGGCTAAACGAATGACAACGTAACGTAACGATGTGTATTCAGAGAGGAAGGTGCGGGTCAAACGAGTATGTTCATATTCATATTCAAATTTGCACTTATATATTATGCTTAGAGGCTTGCCAATGTGAGTGCCATATAAATAGAAATTTGCTTTTAAGAGGTGGCCACAGAGAGAGAGAGAGAGAGAGAGAGGTCTACGGGCAGCAGAAGTGCAGCAGCGGCAGGCAACCATATCAACTTGTTAGCAACGGCAGCTAAAACATTTGCAACAAAAGATGTGGCAGCCAAGGCGCCACATACTGAGCTGCAGCGGCGCCTTCATACCACTCATGGAACCTCCTCACGCACAGAGCGCCGCTGCTGGTTATGGTTAGGAGGGGGGCTGGGAGGAGGGTTGGGTTAGATAGTGAGAGGAGGAGGCATGTGGACGTGGTTATACTAGCTCTGAATATGCTCGATGCGGACGCTCGTTCGAGACTTCGACTCCCGACGCGCACATAGACGCCAATTAGCGTTCAACATTTTATGACAATTCGAGCGTAGCGTGCAACACACTGTGTGTGTGTGTGTGTGTGTGTGTGTGTGTGTGTGTGTGTATGGCGCTTAAGGGTGCAACACGAATATGGCAAAAAGAAACAAAGTCAAAGTCAGCAAAACGCTGTGTTGCAGGTGCCCGTCGCGACGACGGCAGCGGCAAAAATCAACGCACTGCAACACTTCATTATAATTACGGCAGCAAACAGTTCTTGCAACTAGCTAAGTTACACACACACACACACACTCACATATATATAATATACATATTAAGATATACACACATCTTGTCGCAGTCTAAAACCACCAAGAAGCGAGAGCTTTTTGACATTGGCGCGACATTGACACCAAATGTTGGTTAATAAATTTTCCCGACTGAAAGGAAAATCCCACAACAGTTTTCAGTGTCAAGTGGTTGACACTTGTGCGTCATTCTGAAGACAATGAAAAGCAGCTTTTTTGCGAAAATCTTTAATACAGTGACTCGAGCTTAACATTTATGTCAGACTCATGTACATTGTTAAACCTTACCTGAGTATGAGGTGAATACAGAATGCGAAGCAATTGACACGAAACGTTGCGATTAGTGACAAGAGATTCATACAATGAATCGAATTTAAATTAAATTTTTTCTATAAAATTACTTTATTTGCGGACTCAATTATTATAACCAATCCAATCTGTTTCAATTCGATGCATTAGTATTCATAATATATCGATCGATTAATCATCAACATATTCGGAGCTCTCTTGAATTTAGCCTGTCGTATTTAATATGTGATATAAGTCATGTGTTTTGCTTAAATTTTTATATGCGTAGCTTCGATTCACTAGATCAAGTTTATTTATATAGAATTTGTATATATTTTAGACTAAAAGTTGAATTCCTGCTAGACTGTAGATATCTTTAGAAGAGTGTCAGCATTCTCTTTCTTATGAATTTCTCTTTTAAAAATTGAAAACGGTTTTTGAAGCAAGGAATACCCCTGATGGTATTCAGCAGCGGTTGCTCTTGTCAGATTTTGTGACTGAACTGCACATTTGATATATAGCCACACCTTTAATCACTCCGCCACCGCAAATACTCACAATAAGAAAAGACAGCAGCAGAAAAGCATTTCAGTATTTATTTCGGAACTTTGATGTGCCGAAATTGAAATGGACTCATTTCGTGAGAGACACATACACAGCACACAACAAAGGCATAAAATAAAGCTACAAAGCAGATCTGAAACTTAAGCAGTTGATTTGTGCTGAGTTATTCGCCGAATCCTCCGAGCAGAGCGAAAAAATTATAATTTATTTAGAACAGCCGCCTGAAAGTGTTGCTCAAAGAGCTTCTGCTTTTGCATTTCGATGTGATTGGCCCTGCCTATCTGACTGCCTCACTGCCTGACTGCCTGCCTGCCTGCCACAAGAAAGATACAAATTCATTTCTCTTGAATTTTGGATTTAAAAGCGTGAGTAAGTTGCCAGATTTGGATGTTTTTTGTGGCATTCCTGGCAGCCAAACGGGCGGCCAACTCGGCCAACTGGTCAGCCAGGCAATTAAAACAAATCTCTTGGACACTCAAAACTGAACCGTTGAGAATTGACTGGCATCAAGAGCATCTGATGTGGCCATTGACATTGGCAGTGGCATTGGCCAAAAGCTTCAAACCGTTTTTGGCCCCGACATATGGTTTGCCATATGTATTTTAACCTCTATCTAACAATAAGCTGCTGAGCATATAGAATGGGATCAGTCGACGGGTATTTGATAATAAATTGCATTCGCAATAAAACACTTTTAATTATATTTTTGTTATGCCATATGCACGAAACACAAACAAGTTTCAGCGCGTAAAAACATTTTTTATAACAAGCTTATGTGAAGCTTAATGCTTTTATAAGTATTTGTAAGAGGATGGATTGCTATTTGATTTTTCTGTTTGTAATTTGTATGGGGATTAAGCTGAAATTAAAATACCAGGATATTTACCAGTAAAAACAAAAAATAATACTTCAGTAACTCTGTTATGAGTTTCACCACGAGCCAAGTGAGCCTTTGATATAAATGGTAAAGAATGTAGGAGCTATACACTTTACTGCCTTTAATCTTATCGATTTGAAATTTCTATTCATCTCTGATTACTCTCGTCTGACCCACTTATAAATCCATTTTTTTATCCATCTATTAAGCAGTTCCTCTAACAAAAGTTCAACTCAATTATTAAAGTGCTGTTGATCTATAATTTAAACGGTACTATTATTTATTTATATGTCCACAAATTTGTCAAAACTCATAACTTTGCAGACGAGTGTAAGAATACAGGATTCAGAGTGATATTAAACTGACTTGCACTTCTCAGTTAATCTTATGCGCAGCTCCTTCTTAGTCCTTCCAAGTATTTTTGATTGTTATAATAAGTTGATATTTATGGAATTATATATAGATAGAAATATATTAAAGGCGCTTTTAAACTTAATGTTGATAAGTTCGGGCAGAAATTGTATATACAGATCAGAAACTGTTTTGACAATATTAAAAATCAGAATTATATCTATTTATATATTTGTCTGCATAAATTGAGCGCAGCTGTTGCTGTTATTTTAAGCGTTGTCCATTGCTTATTTAAAGCATCCTTTGCACAGGACTCCAAACAGGCCAGAAGCAGTGTTTACGTTGAAGAGAGGAAAAAATAATATAAATGGTTGATAATGCATAAAATATATAATTTGCAAAATTAATTAATTTTTACAACACATTAATTTCACCCCGGAACACACACACACAAAGCGCACACAAGCACACAGACACCTATAACACACACGCAGTTGCACTCAGTCAGCCGTGCCACATGCACCGTTGCCCCAGTGGCCACATAACCGATGTCCCCCCCGCAGCCGGCTCATAGTTCCCTTGGTTAGCGATTCCCTGACAACCCAGGTCCCAGTCCCAGTCCCAGACCCAGACCCAGTCCCTGTTCCAGAGCCAACGTTGCGGCCGCTTGGCTATTGAGGTAAAAGTAACTGCAAAAGCGCTTGCAGCGCTCATTATGCTGCACCACTTGTATAATTTTTGTTTAATTTATTTAAGGTAGCTAAAGTAAGCACAGTACTCACACACACACACACACACAAGAGAAAACCAGGGCTGCGAAAAGATAAGAACTAGTAAGAACTAACCCTTTTTTAGCTCTACTAAGTTTTGCATACTTTATTGGAGCAGTTTTAAACACAAAAATATGTAAGAAATATTATATATATATATATATATATATATATATATATAATACCTGGTACTATAAACCGATAAATTTAAAAAAATATTTATATATATATATATTTATAGGAAATTATTATTATTATTTAACTGAGTGTATAGTACGAAATATATAACACCCAGTAATAACATCCTATGAAACTATATGATGGATATAGAATTCTATAACTTATTTATTTTTGTTTAACTTTAAAGAGTTGCATTAGTGTTTTTCTTGTACATATTTTCTCCTCTTCCTATTAACAAATTAAAGTATATTCTTTAGAATGTGCCACCTCTGGGCGTTGGCTTGCCTCTGAAGCTTTTCCCAGGTGTCTTTAGTCTAATAATATCAATGCTTCTCTATAGTTTTTGTTATTTCAATAGGGATTATAATAAACTTACGACAGCTGTTTGTATTATATGATTCCTCCAACCCTGCGACTATTTTATTTAGGTTATGATCACGATACTATACTATGTATCGAAATGGACTGTCGTTCGTTTAGTTCAACACTCAAGTTCATGTATCATTTTGTCTCGTATGTAGATTTTTGGGGGCAACATAAGCATATGAGTGGCTCGATCAAATTGAGTTGCCTGGTCTGAGCCAGTGGCAAGTATCTGACGGCCGGGCTGGTCGTGTTGCAAATTATGTATGTCTTTTGACACGCAGGCCAATGGATGGGCCTGAGGGCACAAAACTTAGCCAAGGGTAGTCCGAGGCACACTTTATGGAGTTGCCTCTTATGAAGACTCTTGTGTGAAATTAAAATGTGCTACATTCGCATGTTTAATTAATGAAATGTTTGACAATGTCGGCTTCAGCTTCACACTGTCGTCTTCTAGGTCCAGTTCCTCCCATTCCATCCCTTGTCCTTCGTTGGGTCTACCCTGATCCTGTGTACAACTCCGCCTTCTGCTCCTGTCCCTGGCGTTTGCGGTGGAAGCGCTTTGATGGAATGCTCGCTCAAAATGCCAACGCTGGCACGCACATGTTCATGTGTGTGTGTGTGTGTGTGTGTGTGTGTGGTGTGTGTGTGAATTGTAATGGGCCCCTTGCATTATTGAAATCGACACAATTTTACTTTTAAGCAGCAACGGCGTCACTGCAACATGTGCAGACCGCATCCAAGAATCGCCCTGAGTGACAGAGTCTTCAGGCCAAAGCGACGCACAGTGGGACGAAATAAAGGGCAAAGAAATATTTGTTGTAAGAAACAAAATGCAAAATAATTTTAATTGAAATTTGTTAGATAATCAATAGGAGAAACAGAATCAAGAATCTTAAAACAAAATGTAAATATAATTGATCATATATGGTAATTCGTATAGACATTATAATTCATAAGATCCGTTATAATTATAATAACTATTAGCATTTATAATGGTTTGATTTATAAGTGTCGAGTCTTCGAATCAGTGTGCAAACTCAACAACATGTTGCGTGAGGTGTTGCTCTTGTTGATTGTGTGTCTGATGTTGGTGTAATGTGACTGGTCTGGTCTGCTGTGGTCGGGGATTCGCGCAGCCCGCCATCAAGTTCAAAGTCGAAATGCTTGTAATATGCAAAAATGTTTTAATTAATCACTTTGAAGCACACCGGCAACGCAGCACAGGCGCAGGTCTGGACGAGGCAGAGGCAGAGGCACAGGCGCGGGCTCGTGACATATTGAGAAGATGTTCAGGGCCATCGTCGACGAGGAGTTGCCGGCTAACTGTCTGTTCGAGGATGTTATGTGATCTTACAAGTATATCCCCCCCAAAGAACTATTTATGACTTAATAACTTTGTGATTGAACAAGCAAAGATGCACAGAAGTAAAATGATAATGTCTATGGGTTTTAATGTCAGTGCGGATCACTTCTCAAGCAATTTAATAGCTGTTTGCTTTGAAATTCTTGACTAAGAATTTAACACGATTGATTATACAGTTTTAAAGTAGGAATTTCTTATAAAGGATACTCCTAATCGGGATAACGACTGGGACTATTATGCTTAATCATGATTAAGACACGAACATTGAGCTCACAATAAAAAACTTACAAAATACTGCGAACCAAATTTAAGTTTTTATGAAAATCTATTTCAGTCTCAGCATCTGAAAGGTAACATAGGAACTACAAAACAGGTAAACCTCCTGTTTCGCGGCTCACAAAATGCGGACATTTTCTTGTAACGCTCCTCTTACAATGCGATTTTTACGTAAATTTTTCAAATATTTACTATTTTAATTTGAAAAAGGTTTTATTGCCGTGACGATCTTTCCGATGTTGAAAAAAAAAACTTTTCACTAAAAAATAAGCTTTAAATATGGCAAAGCAGTTGGAAGAATAGAGCAGAAATATTTAAACGAACCTTCAAAACAATGTAGCTCCCTATCAAGAAATTTATAAAGACTTGCGAAATAAGAGCAAACGATTTTTTCAAACCAATAATCGTCGAAAGGATGCCCGAATCTGATAGTGGATCCAGCTCAGATTTTGAACTAGTACGAAGAAAATGTTCGAAACAAATCATACAAAGTGATGAGGAGAAGTAGAAAGTTATCATTCTATTTTGGCTTTAAATTATTAAATCTTTCAACTTGAATATTTTACATAGAGTTGAAATTTTATTTTATTTTGTTTTTGTTTAAATAAATGGAGTGTTATTAAATTACATAATATGTGTGCTCTTCTGAGTCAACAAATAAATAAACAAAATTATATTAGCCACATATTTTTACTATACTATTTCCAATATTTTATTGAACATTTTTTTACTTACCAAACTCTGATTTTTGTATGGAGTTAGAGTCTCCTACAACGCGGAGTTTTTCTGGAACCTATTCACAACGCTGTAGGAGGTTTACCTGTATATCATTTATAGTAAATACCTGAAGTTGTATTAAATTGCTGTAGAATACTTCGTAGAACAGATTTTTCATAGATCTGATTTATGATGACTCGTTTTTTTGTAGAGCATTTTTACATTTTCATCTCATGATATTCTGAGTTTTTGATTCTCATCGGAAAACTCAATCGAGTTTCATATTTTCATTTCTTCAAATATTAACGTATGCCACGTTTTTCCGGATTTTCATGTGGCATGATTTAAAATTGGATATTCCTTTGGCTTCTATTTTTGTTCAGAATGTCGCAGGGGCTTACAAAACGCTAGTTAAATTACATTTTTTGGTCAAAGCAGTCGCAATGGCACACAATATTTTCCACTTTTCAGTGATTTTGGTCTATTTCCAATATTTTTTACTTGACAGCGTTTGCCATTGAAACCTTCACCTGGGTTTAGGCTACCATTTTTCCTCTCGTTTATTTTTCGCATTTTTCTGTTGCCAGTTTTTAATTTTCCGCCAGTGCCGTTAAGCTCGTCATTAACCCAGTTTGAACTGCGGCCAAGCCATGAGCCACACTGTGGCATTAAATATCGATATATATATATATATCTGTGTGTGTGTGTGTGTGTGTGTAGTGTTCATTTTTTTTATGGTTCACTCTCAGATTTAAATGAAATTAAAATCTGTGTATAGCCGTGGGAGCCTGACTTTGTGGGCACTCGCCTGAATATTTAACTTTATGCGAAATGGAAATGTCCCAAATATATTTTTTCATTAAGGTACGACTATTGAGGTAGTTTTAATAAAAGTTGGCATACATATATTCGATGCCGAATCGAATTGGATAGTTAAAAAAAAACAATAAACTGCCAAACTACTACCTGTCTGAATCAGTAACCACATGATTGAAATGTGCCATGCGTGAATTGGGAGTAAATGCGTTTACAATTACAGACGTCCTTTTTATGTACAATTTGCGGTCTTTAAAAACTGTTGTGACAGGCCATAATTTTGTCGTATAAAAACATATATAACAAACGAGAGAATTATTAGGTATTAAATGGAAATATCTGGAATTGCAGATTCTGTTTACTTTATTTTAGTTTAAATACTATTGAAACATATCACTAGCTAGTTTATAAATTTGAACTCTGCATATGTTTATTTCAATCGATTTATGCTAATTCGTTTCTGAAATACACAGAAAAACTATGAGACACTCTTGTAGGATTGGCTAGAGCTTCATTTGTTTTAATGTTTTGCTTCTGAGTGTTCAGTCATAATAATGAGTTGTTATTATTTTTAGTTCATTTGTTTTCTAGAAACGCAAAAACGCAGAAAACGTTTATAAATTTTCATTTGCTGCATTTAGCTCTTTGCGGAATTTTAAGCAAGTAGAATGTGCACTTTGGCGAGTAGAAGAATTTGCACAGTAAGAAAATAAATTCCATAAATATGCTTGTGTCTGGCTGTGCGGCAAGTTTGTTTGTTGTCTCTGTGATATTTCTTAATATAAAAGTAGTTTTTTTCTCTGTTTTCGTTACTTAAGAATGCCACACAACGTGGCAGGAGCCGGCAGCAAGAACCATAACAAGTAACAGCAACAAAAATAAAAAGGTCGCTCTGAAGTGAACCTGGAACGCTAGCAAACCCAAACCATAAAAAGCTACGGAAAGGCAACAAGCCAAATGCCAATAAATGAACAAAAAGTCACAAAGAAATATAAAAAATAAGAAGCGGCATATTTTGCTTTTATAAATAAGAATACGGTAAGAAAAAAACATGAAAACAAAAATAAAAAACATTTTTGCTGCCGCCATAAAGCGTAGAAATAAAAGCACTTAAAGTTTGTCAGCAACGCGATCAAAACATGTTAAAAATCGAACTAAAATTACGGCACTTAAGACGCTCCATTTCTGGTTCTTCAACAAGTATAAAACTATGGCTCCAACGAAATTTACGACTCGGGTGATAATGCGAGGCGCCGCAAGGTGCCGCAAGGTGCCGCAAGGTGCACGCACTGCGATTCATTCTAAGTCTCATAGAGTCGCCCTCATACTATGCCTCATAATATGGCCATTATGTGTATGCCATTGGTATTGGATATTGGTATATATAATATGGTATATGGTATATGGTATGGCATCAAAGGCATGCTGTTAACTTCCGATTTATCTCAATTGTTGGAAATTGAAACGCCAGCGCATTTAGCACCAATTTGGAACACGAAATCTTGAAAACTGATACATTCCGCATAAGTGGACGAAGAAAAGAGTCCCCAATACAATGTGAATGTCTTCATTTCACGCCACAATAACAAAAGGCAACTGGACTGGGCTTTAGAATCATCAACTTTTTGGTCGATGATTTGCGTATCAATTTGGTTCTCGTTCGAGCTGTTAACCCTTTGAAATTTGAGTAGCTAGGTATGTAGAATCAGAATCAGTTTTGTTTACTAAAGAGGGAAGTTTTTGGAGTTTCTCAGTATCAACATCTACCATGAACTTGGTAAAGTATCTTTGAACATAATCGATTGCGCAATAGTATCTTTTGATTGATTATTTTTAGATATTGATCAATAAACCTGATGTTTAGTTTCCAATACTTCTGTAGCTATCCTCTTCACTTGACACTCCACTTTCGCCCCCTCTTGTCCTTAACTTTCCCTGGCAGCTGTTGCGGCACGGAAGTAGACGCCCTACAATAAAAATCTTTGAACGCCTCCATGGCAAAAAAGGGCTCATATCAAATTATTTGCAAAAAAACAGAAAAAAAATCAAGGTAAAAATCTGTCCAAACACTTCAAAATAATTTGACATCGGCTCATTTTATTCCCACAAAATCTGAACGCAAAAGAGATTCCCTTCTATCTGCCTTTGATATCTCTCTCAGTTTCTCAATAGATTGTCAAACTAATTTGTGCCCAGGTAGCACCAGGAATCAGGCACTAGTCACCAGCCACCAGCCTTCAGCCTTCAGCCACCAGGGGTCTCCGTTCAGCCATTATGAAGATGTTGAATAAAAAGTATCACATGACACAATTCGAAAAAAGGTTGACAAACTTCTTAAATTACAAAGCCCGGAGACGTATGAATCCCTAGTCTGGGGCACACAGTCTCTGGCTCGGTAAGTGTCTGTGTCCGGGCCAGTTTCAATTTGTGGCTAGCAAAAATTTATGAAGCGTATAATTTTCATATGCAACACCTGCTGCACTTTGTCTGGCACTTTCCGATGTCTTTATGGTTGAAATGCTTATATAAATAAAAACTTTATAATTGCCGACTGACTGTGTGCGGTGCTTTGCATTATTATGAGTCTGGCTGGGAAGGGGAGGTGTAGGGTACTCCATATTATGCTCAGGGTGTTGACTGCAGTGTGTAGGGTATAGGGTATAGGGTGTAGGGTGTAGGGTGTAAGGATGTAGTGGGCTGCTTATAAATTAAGTCGAGCTCTCCCACGGCCGCTGCTTGTTCTGTACATTAAGGACACTTGATAGCTTAATTTATTGCAAGGCAAAAGATGCAGGACAACGGCTGCAGAAAAAGCCAATGCTGAGATAATTGCATGCAGAACAAGGACGACAACCAGACGACGAGTAACCCAGCCGTGGGTCCTGCTACTGCTACTGGTCCCAGGCTCGCTTCTCCTCCTGATGCCCACTCTCCGGCCTCCGGTCTCTGGTCTCTGGTTCTGGTCTTGTTGCCCGTCCTTGTTGTTGTTCTTATGCCGCGCTGCGCTTCGCTGGCTCCTCTCATGCTCTTCATATGTGTGGGTGCTGCAGCGCTCTGTGGGTGCTCCAGGATATATCAGTGTGTGCATTAATACACATGTGTTTGTGTGTGTGTGTGTGTGCTCGCGCTACTGCATAAAACATTTTAAATTGAGCGTTAAAATTAAACGATGCATCGCAAAACTAACAAACGTGGCTAGCAAAAGGGCACAAAATGCATCCACTAGCGTTTGTGGGTCGAGTGGAGGATGGGTTCTCTACATTTGTTTATAATGTCGTTAATCGTATATGTGCATGCCCCATAAGCGGCATATAAAAAGTATACAATATAAATTCAAAAGTCAACGGCACTTTGTTGAGATTCAAATGTTTCCGAGGTTAAATGTTAGGAGATTAAGGATTACGTAAACTTTGGCTTGCGACTCGTTATGATAAATAATACGATTACAGTTTGGCTCATTTTATGCGATGAGAATCCTGGAATAAAGATACCATCAAATATTTATTTGTATAGCTTAAACCTAATAGTCTAAATGCTATTAAGTAAAATGTGAAAGTTATATTAAGTGTTCGTGTTTATATATAGACACTCACTATATATAAAAACGATTAGTGATTGCGATTTTATATTGTCACAAATTGTGATAGGGATATTCTTAATGATTGTATATCAATAACTAATTGTGATACTGAAATAATGATTGGAATATGTATGGTATTTGATTATGATTACGATAGTTATCAAGAGCTTAATTGTATAGACACCTGGCTGTACAAAGGCATCCCAGGTAAGTCAGTGTTGTTTGATCTCAAAAATAAATACAGGGTGGGCCATCTATTGGTACGTTTTTGAATTTTGTCGTATGACAACACCAAACGAGCTACAGACCCGAAATTTCAACAGTTCATTAGTTATACCGTCCGCGGCGCGAATAATAAATATAATAATAATAATAAACAATATAATAAATCTAATAATAATAATAAATAATATAATAAATCTAATAATAATAATAAATAATATAATAAATCTAATAATAATAATAAATAATATAATAAATCTAATAATAATAATAAATAATATAATAAATCTAATAATAATAATAAATAATATAATAAATCTAATAATAATAATAAATAATATAATAAATCTAATAATAATAATAAATAATATAATAAATCTAAAAGCATCGCAACATTTTCAAATATTCAGCACATATAGAGAAATACAAGGTCTGTCGCAAAGGAAACAGGACTTTTTAAATACAATATAACTGTTTCTGGTGGCGCCACCTATAGGTGGGTATATGAAATAAAAAGTTTGATCTCTTTTTGACATTTCGTAAAAACTTTAAGACAATTGGACAACTACAATCGAAGTTATCGATCAAAAAGTGACAGCAGCTTTTGGGCATCGGTCGTAAAATGCATTTTGAACAAAGAGCAAATATTAAATTTTGTTTTAAACTTGGAAAAACGTTCACTGAAACATTTCAAATGATAAAAACAAGTTTATGGTGATCAGTGCCTATCCCGTAGTAATGTGCATGAGTGGTTTAAGCGATTCCAAGAAGGTCGTGAGGACCTCTGTCAGTGATTACCCAAAACAATATTGAAAAAGTGCAGGAATTTATTAAGAATGAGCCGAAATCTTCTTTGCGTTACATGGAAATGGAGTTAAATATCACCAAAGACAAAATTGGGTCTACGAAAGGTGTGCTCCAAGTTTGTTCCGCACAAATTGACTGATGAGCAAATATTGCTACGAATCCCACATTGTAGGGATTTGATTAAGGAGTCGAGAAAGGACATGCTGCCCGAGTTGACATTGCATATGAACTTATAATAAATAAATATTAATTAATATTTATTTTGATTCACATATTAAAAAGTTTAATTAAATCTTGGCTCTATTTATGTGACAAGAGTTTTGGATTAAGTAAAATAAATAAATAAAATTAAAGGTCAAATCTTGTTATTTAAGTAAAATTCTTGGCTTATATTTTAATAAGTTTAAAATTCTTTTCTTTCTAGATTAAAATTAAACCGCTGATTCTACAATGTATTCAGACTTGGGTAAGATTATTTAATCTACAAAATTCGAAAAAAATATTTACATATTATATAAAGCACAGCAACGATTTACCCCTTATAACTTCTATGTGGAAAAACTGTATTTGACAGCCACTTTGCACAGAGTCCAATTGAACACAAGAAACTAATTTGGTGCAGAGAATTTTCATAAATTTTCAATAGCCAATCCGGCGAATAGGCCGGATCACAATAGTCAACAAATCGAGAGAGAGTCATATGAAAGTTTGTCAATCATTAACAGATGCAGCACAGAACTGTAGATGCAATTGCTATCCTGGACCAGGCACTCATTCCCCTCAGTCACTCACTCAGTCACTCATCCAGTCAGTCAGTCAAGTCAGCCATGAAGTTTACCTAGTTAAATAAACAAACCGATAGATGTGTCTATTTCTAAACAAAAGACTCTGCACAGGTTACGGTTAGAGCCTAAAATAACAATATGGTCAAATGAAAATGTTGGCCCAATCAAAAATAAGTAAATGAGAGACCAAACGAGCGTCCGACTCATTTTGTTCAGAATTAAATCTAGTTCAATTTCTATACCCTATAGGCCACAAATCGAGCTTGTATATACCAGTAGCACACAAAACCTATATACCTATATATCTATTTTATTATATATAGATATATACAAGTTTCAACTCACGATTCTGTTCACATTTTATAGGGACATTAGACTATGTTCTAAGAGTTTTATATATTACTTACAGGGTATTAGCTTAGTCAAACACTATGTTTATTTTGCATTCTACTTTGTTGGCTCCGTTTCGGGTTTGGGTTTTGGGCCAGCGCTTGCAAATTGACAATTTAGCCTTTCACCTGTCTAAACGAATCTATCGCACATCAAAATAAATATTAAAAACTAACCAACAATGGCAAAGCACAGGCTGAGGCAAGGCTAAACAAGGTTGTTGTTGTTGTTGTTGATGTCTGTCAGACAGTCAGTCGGCCAAGTAGCGCAACGTCACTCAAATGCTTGCTCCGCATAGGCTTCATTTTGGATTTGGATTTAGGTTTGGGTTTGAGGTATGGGCATGAGTTTTAGTTAGGGGTTTGGGTTGGAAAGGTTTCGAGTTTTTGGAGTATTTTGAAATTTGAGGCCACCGGTCGGCACTCAAGAGTCAAGGCAGAGTCGTTTCGCTATAGTTTTTATTGACATTTTGGCACGTTATCGCGCCGGTCAACAAAAGGAGTCAACTTGAAGAGCGCCAGTCAGGCAGAAGACAGTCAAAGCAGCGCCAGAGAGCGACAGGCAGGCACTCAGTAAGGCAGTCAGTCGGACAGGCAACCTCTAATCAACTCAACTGGCTGAACTGAGTAACTGAATGACTGACTGACTTGCTGCCATGGTATGCAACTATCTATGAATGTGCTCGTAGTTTGGCAACAAAGCAAAACTATGTTAGATTAGTAACTTTTACGAAATGATCGACTAAGGAATACTCTAACTGAGACAAACTCAAAGGAAAAGTATGTAGGAGTGAATGTTTGTTAAAACTTTCTTATAAATTCTAAATGCAGGTTCCCTTTAACCAAGTTCTTCAATAATTGTTTTATATGTTTCGTAAAAGCTGACCTAAGAACAAATAGACCCCAAATAGAGACTTCAAGCCCCACTGTGGCACCACTGATAAACAACAGCAAATTTTTGGCGCGCTGTCTGACAGCAGCAACTGAAGCGACGGCAGCAACTGCAATGCACATTATAATTTCCATTAGAAGTCAGCGAATGGTGGATCACCGAACGGGTTGGAGGGGAAGAGGCACGGGTAGGGGTACAAGTACGGGTACGGAAAGTGGTACGGCAACAAGTCCAAGTCCAAGTGGCTGCAAGCCGCCCAGTCGGAATGATGGCGTAAACAGAGAACTGTCATTATGACAGTTGATTCTTAGCGGCTGCTGTTGCTGTTGCAGTTGCAGTTGCTGCCAGGCTGCCAGGCAGCTGCCCATTTAAAATTATGGCCACCGAGTGCAGTTGGAACTGGCAACTGGCAACTGGCAACTGGCAACTGGCAAACTGGGATACTGGCAAACTGGCGAGGCAAAGATATATAATTTTATACTTTCGCATAATGTTTTGCATTAAAATTATAATAAGTTTCAACTATGGCATTGCAGTTGCGCCCAGTTGATTCTACTGGCAGCCCATTTTCTGTTTTCTGTTTTATGTTTCTGTTTTCATTGCATAGATTTGAGACTTCAGATTTCAGCTTTCAGTTTTTCAACTCAGTTGAGAGTAGTCGTCGCGTCTAGAGTTGAATTGAGTTGAGTTCTTTGGGTCAATATCATTGCGTTATCTCATTGCTCCGACTTGGCTCTGGCAGAAAGTGGAGCAAGTCAGCCAGCCTGTCATTTATTTAATGTTTGAAATGCTTGAAATATACTCTCTGCAGTGCATTTTTAATAGCACTTTTCTCCCTTTTAATGGCACTCACATTAACTAAAAGGGTCACTGATAGCTCTAGGAGACTCTCTGCCCAATGACTTTCCTTCCATTGCCGGTTCACTCGCTAAGTAGGTAAGTGAGTAAGTAAAAGGCGCCTATTAACTACTTTGAGCTTAAGTTTTAACTGGGCAATTTAATGGACGTTAAATTATTGATAATGTCGCAGTTCTCTGTGCAAAGTCCTTGATGTATTTTCTTTGAACATGGTTAATGTAGAGAAAGGCGTATGAAAGTCAAGATAAATATATTCTAATTTCCACTATTCTTACTTATTTATTTTCAATTCAATCCCAATTGCTTATAATAATAGATTGACTTATGATATTTTTATTTACAATATTCACTGATATCACATAGTATTTGTCGCCTTTCCTTTAATGAATGAAACTAACTAAAGCAAAAACATTTTTGTTTGCCCCCAAAGCATCTTTACAATGATTAACACTTAATTCTCCAGCCCCTTGGTCTAAGTAGCTGTCAATATGCAACAGAAACAGCAGGAGAAATAAAGCAGGTTGGAGCTGCAGAGTTTTTGATAAATATTATATATTACAAAGAGGTGTGCAACAAGCGGCAGGTATACAAAATGCCCAAAACATCAATTTATTCTCATTAAAAGATATGAAGGTGTTTGCCTGTCGTCTTGGAAAGCTCCAAGAAAAGCAGCTCTGGCAACAACAGCAAAAATGTTGAAAAGAAAACTTTGTGCGGAAAATCTGAACAAAAGCATGCAATTTACAAAACTGTTGCCTTGCTGGAATGGAATGGCTTGGAGTGAAGAAGGACAAAGGATGGGTGGGG
Organism: Hirtodrosophila trivittata; assembly: GCA_035045065.1. Classification (NCBI taxonomy): domain Eukaryota; kingdom Metazoa; phylum Arthropoda; class Insecta; order Diptera; family Drosophilidae; genus Hirtodrosophila; species Hirtodrosophila trivittata. Next base: position 1,763,929 of record JAWNNK010000868.1, read on the forward strand.
GAGGGGATGAATTCGGATCTTAACTTGATGTTGATGGTGTTGCTGTTGCTGTTGGTAACAAGCATAGGAACTTGGCCCGCAAGCGGCTGCTTTAGAATTAATGCACCAAATGGGCCACAAATCCCATGGCGGTTAAAGTTGTGAAAGCTGGAGGTTAAGCAAGTGCAACCAAAGGTAATAAAGTTTAATTGAATTTTCATTATACGCAATTTTTCTAGCCTTTCGTCTTAGTTGTTGTTGCTGCTGCTGTTGTTGTTGTTGTTGTTTATTGTTGAATGTTGATATTGTTGTTGGGCCCTGTTTGGGCCCTGCGACGCTCTAATGAAAAATGCATTTCAATATTCAATTACGGCTCGGCAAACAAACCTGCTAAAGCTATAAGAGGTGCACCCAAACAGTTCCAAAAAGGAAAATATAAATATATATTGTATATATTTAAAAACGAAATCGAGCATGAGAACTTGAATAACTATTTAACCAAATCTCGCCACTTATACCCACAGATTAATAATCATACAAGAGAAAAGGCTTTCAAAGAAACTGATTTAGACAAATTGTTATCGCTGGGTTCTTCGAGTTCCAGCTTAAGATATAATTAAGGTGATGTGATAATTTGATGAAATATAGTTTGTTAAAGCATTTAAATTAAATTCTAGACAAAACTCTGTGGAAAAATATGCATTGTGCGTAACTTGTTGAACCCATCTCGCTGAGAGGAGCCTGTCTAGGAGTTCTGAGGAGCAGCAGTTGCTGCAAGCCGAGCAGCACAAAGAGCAACGCGCAATTTGTGTTGCCTTTGTAATGCAAATTCAAGTGGGAGTCAAGTCGCGTTGCTGAGTGCTTGCCACGCCCACGAGCTGGCACGACGCACAGTCAGAGCTAGAGACATTTGGCACTTGCGACCAACCCCAACAACAACAACAACAACAGCAACAACAAGGGCAAAAGCAATGCATTGGCATTCATCAGCAGCCGCAGAATACACGTTGGCAGGCCGCATGTTGCATATAAATGTTGCCTGCCACATGTGCTGCACTTCGCTGTATAAGCAAATCAAATCACTGCCTCTATGACGCCTGCTCATCATCAACATCATATAACGGTGATAATGATGATCATTCTGAACATCATCATGAGCAGCAGCAACTATCACACTTCAACTTGAGCAACTCATAAGCTGCTGCCACTCTTCACCCCTCCCCTCCACCCCCGTCCTATCCCCTCTCCCAACCGCTGTCAAGTGCAGCATCTAATAAATCATTTTTTGTCGGCGGTTTGTTTGCATTTTTACACATTACTCTCTGAGGGCTACTGCCATCCCAATCTATTTCATATAGCAATACCCTACACGGTCTACATTTGTAGTCCATTCCCTCCCCATCCCCTTCTCATTACCCCTTTCCCTTGCCCTTCCACCCCTACAACAAATTAGTCTCATTAATGGGTTCGCGCTGTTTTCACCTAAACTATTTTGTTTTCGATATTTGTTATTCTGTGGTACCCTAACGCTCCATCCGCTGCCTACTGAAGCTCAGCTTAGCACTCATTAATCAATTTTGGAAACGATATCTATCATATTTATAAGCCGTTCGATTTATGTTAAACATCATCAAAAGTCACACTAGCAAAACATTTGGCATGCGTCGCTCATTTACATAAATTATATATTATATTTTTCTATAATCTTTTTTATCTTTCTCTCGGCTTTCGGTTTTAGTTAGATTGATTGCGGCATTTAAAACGTTTGATATTCCAAATAAAATGAGCCTTGAAAACCGTCGAAAAGAGCCGAAAATATTTCATTTCATATTCTTTTTTATACTTCTCGTATATCAACACGCAAGTTTGAGCTGAAACCATAAACTATCGTCTGATGACTTGGAAGAGCATTAAAGTTGTGGGATGAAAAAGTTGGATGTGATTGAAAGTTTGCTTTGGAAGTGTTTAACAGTACATAAAATTAGATCTTAAACCATGTTTAAAAGAAGGAAACTGCTTAGTATTAACTTATACTCACAAGTACATTCAAGTGAAAAATAAAGATAAGTTTGTTTAAAACCAAATCACATTCAAGATTATCTCAACCTTAGGGCATGTTTTATTTTCAATTCTAGACATTTTCCGATTGATATCCTTATTACTTTGTCTATTTATCTTCATATACTCTTGATGTAAGTCTATGCGGAACGTCCGCTGATGTGGCGTCCTGCAGTCTCAACGCTTCCTGCCAGATTGTTACCCTTCCTGGAAGGTCCCATGACACATACATAACGACCGCAACACATTAAAGTCGATGCCGCGCTGCAAAGGTGTTTCGTTTCGTTCGGTGATATAAAGCCAAAAGCCGCAACACTATTTCCCCATTGACAATAAAAAATCTTTATTTAAAACATTTCACGGCAGCAACAATAAAACACCGAAAAGTGTTGCTGCTTGTGCCGTGCTCTGTAGAAGCCAAAACCGCAACATGTTTGAAGCATTTACACGTGCGGCAAAGCTAAGCCCGTAACGGTATAGAACGGACAGGGATCAATGCGGAGTGGGAGCTGAATATGTTATGGAAGGGGAATGCAGATGGGGGGAAAAGAGTAGAGTGACAGAGAGATGGATAGAGTTGGAGAGGGGTGGGGGAGCAGGTCAGCGTAGACAGGAAACGTGTGAGTTGCAACGCCAACGGCATTTGCAACAAACTGTAGTTGCTGCAGAGCCATTTCAGTTTGAAACTGTCTCAACTATAAAAGAAATCAATTACTTTCGCTACGTACGGGATGGTGGCCCGAAACACAGAGAGTCTAGGAGCGAGTGTCAGTGGAACAGGCCAAGACACGGGCCAAGACAGGCCACGCCAGGCCAGGCAATATGTACTCACACTTCCGCCAATGGCGTTTGGGAAATTCAAAGAGGGGTTTTCGGCATGGGGCAAAGTCACGTGCCACAAAGAACGCGCTACAAATTTGTTACAACTAATGCGTGGGTGCAATTCGAAATGCACTTCTTACATATGCAGCGAGGGCTGCTACCAATATCTAGTAGTTGTTATACATTAATATCTGGCTTAAAGTAATATACAATATATATTTCCTATCTGATCAATTATTGATCTGATTTCATATATTCATATATACAAATTTCAGCAGCTTGACTTTCAATTCTTCTATATAGATTTTTTGACTTTCGCAGCTTAAATGCCCTTATCCTTATCTTTATTCTTCTGTTCCCTTTCTCAAATCTTCTGTAGTATCTTTTAGTCGTAGGACAATCTTCTTATTTGGAGCAATTTGAATAAGAAGCTACAGTTGAAGCCGCCCTCGCACTGAACATTACACGAACTGGACCCAAAGACTTGTGAATGCGGCTTCAATAGTACTTTGAATATTGTTACACTCGATTTGGGTTCGTTGACTTGACCCAGAGGCGTGGCGTGCCAGGGCAAAGGCAAAGCAGGGCTCTGGGATTTCGATTGGGAATGGAAACGGGCACTTTGAAGTGCAGCTTTAGTTTTTTATCAAAGCTATTTTCGTTTGCGCTTGCAAGTAGCAAGTAGCCAAAGCGATAAGATGCGTTAAGTAATTATAAATGTTTAGAGGCAGCAATTGGTATCTGGCATCTTAATGCAAATATTTGACGCGTATATGTGCGCTGGGCTTCAATAGGTTCCTTGGGATGCCTATTTGGGATTGACTTTCCCACTGCCACTGCTAATGTGGCACTTGTTAATCTAATCAATGGAACGGAAGATGCAACTTGCCGCAAACTTACCAAAAGGCAGCAATGCACTTGCCACTTGCCACTGGCCACTGGCCAGAGGTCCACTGGTTCACTGGTCGCTGCCACATTAAAGACCCAAAGGTGTCAGTGGCAAGAGCGCCCAGCGCCGTCAACACCAACAAAGCAACAGAGCAAACGGTGTTGTAACTGCCCCAAGGGAACGATGAGGCCGTCTCAACGACGTTCATTATCAACGAGGCGCAACTAAAATATTTTAATTAACGCAATATTTGCACAAAATAACCAACATTACAAGTTCAAGGCGCTAGATAAGCGTACGTACAAAGTGCTGGGCGGAGGAGGCAAAGGCCCAAAGGGAGATCTCTACCAGGGACGCCACAACATTGAAAGAGCAGAAGAGAACCCAATAAGCAAATTGTCTGAAGGAAGATTTGAAAACATATTTAGAGACCTCAACATGTCTATGCAACTGATTCCCTTTCCTTTTATTATATACTTGAAAACTTTTCGGTTATTGTTTCAATTTAAAGATTTGTATAGAATATGCAAAATATTTACAATGTATTCAGGCTTATTTGTTTGCTGGGTTATGCCCACTTTGCCATTTAAGTGTCTGTGTGTGTGTGACACTTGTAGAGCTGCGACTGCTGCCGCACTTGACTTGCCACAACACGCAATGGGCCGGCTAAGGAGCCTTGGCAGCACCGGAGATAGCCACTGCCACTGCCACTGCCACTGCCACGCAGGCGTACACCACTCAACGCCTTTTGCAGCAGTGTGTGTGTGTATGTATGGAAGTGTGTGTGAGCATCTAAGATAGACATGCAGATATCATTGTGGCAAGTACTTGCTGGACACTAGCAGAGTACATATACATATATATATATACATCTATATATATATATTTATATGTATTTATAAGTACGTCGTCCCGAGTCGCTGGCAACGACTATCGCATTGCAATCAGCGCATGCGTTTACAACGGGCGATCGTCCCTTTCACAGTAGCCGTTGGCCGGCCTCTTGACTGGGATCTGGGTACTGGGTACTGGGTACTGGATACGACTGAGAGTGGACCTGGTTATGGCCTGTTGTATCCGACTTGGTGCCCTGTCCTCATCAGCGATTTGGCTGCAGCGGCTCGCACGCTTATCGCATTTTAGTAGTGCAGCGATTTATCAAAGTTAACATAGACTTTTAGCTTGCGAGCCGCGATAGTACGGGAACCACAAGCACAAACACAAACACACAGACACCACTACAACCACAACGACAGTCAGAGCCAGAACCAGAACCAGAACGAGAACGAGACCAAGACGAAGATGGAGGGAACCTTCTCAATGTCTATTTGGCCAGCTTGCCTCGAGGGCCCAAATGGCAGCAACCACTTGGCGCTTTTGGCGGCGTCTGGCAACCTCAACGCATTGCGTTATAAATCATTTTTATTTGTTTTCTCTCTTTTAGCAGCCAAAGCGAGGCAAAGCAAAGCGCGCACTGTGAATGCCAGTGTATGCCCGGGGTCTGCTAATGTTTCGGATCTCGCCAGAGATTCTCATGCGTGTGTTATCCGAGCGCAAAATCAAAAGCAACAAATGTACATTAATGATGCATTTAAAATCTGCTAGTTAAGCACTAGCCAAAATACTAGTTGGCTAAGAGCTCACACGTAGGTATTTCCGATGAAAAATCAATGAGACTTTTATCAACCGACTATCGAAATTGTTTACCTATCGGTTCAATCGACTCTCATCGATACAATTTGCTCAGAATATAAGCAAAACCTCTAGTTGAATCTTTTATTTTCCTAGTTTATTTTCGAAACATCCAGATAACTTTCTCTCTTTTTCTGCTCACGTCCAGCAACGCGACCTTGGGAAGTTTCTTTCCTTTTTGTTTTGGCTTGTGTTGCAAGTTTAGCAGTGGTGCCACAAAGTGACAGCCAAAAACTTTTTCATTGCAAACGCAGGCAAAGAGCAGAAGTAAAGCTAAAACTGAAGCTAAAATCAAAGCATCGTAGTTCGTAGTACAACTTAATTACAGTGCCTGCCAAAAGGAGGCGCACTTCATTGACGCCACAACGCCTGGCTGGCTGGAATGCCTGTTTGGCCTGTTCTTTCTCCCTCTCTCTTTCCCTCTTTATCTCTCATTCTCTCTCTCACACTCACGGGCTGTTCGTCTGGCCGCTGGGTGCCGAAAATATCACTTAATTAACATTTTTTGCCATCGCCAGCGAGCGTGGAACGTCGCCCGTAATTAACGCGTCCACTTAATGCAAACGCCATTGAATAAACGAGTAATTGGACGACATGTTGGCCAAAAACGACGAAAAAGGGAGCACACCGGGCATAACACACACACACACACACACACACACACACATATACAGACAGAATCACAGGAACGATAGCCGGCTCTCCAGCTCGGCTTCAACTCGGCCTGTGGGCCACTGGCTATGCAAATGATGTGGTGCATGGCTGGCTGGCTTGGCACTTGCTGGGTGGCCGTGCGACAAAAATTAAAACCAAACAACGATTTCCAATCAAAGCAACAACTTGGCCGGTCTTGAGTACGGCTCGAATTCGAGTGAGTCGGAGGTCCAATGGCTCCTCTATACGAGTGAGCCTCCGAAAAGGAATCGCAATTCGCGCCCCGCGTAATTATGCGACAAATGCGTGAGGCAGTCGCCTTGACTTGCCTCGCCATTCCAAGTTTATAACGTAATTTAATTAATTTATGCACTCGCATTATTCAATGGAGTGCGCCGCCTGCATGCGTAATTTCTCTGCAGCTGGACAGGATCGATATCCACATCGATCGCCCAGTTGGCCTGGCGTCACGGCGACTGCCGACTGGGCGCCCCTTGCATGCATGATGAAGTAAGGCTAATGCCAAAAAATTTACAAATCTCATACAGTGGTTATTGCCTATAGGCTATACATATACCTGCCTCGCCACCTTATCTGCACTTTATTGTAGCTGCTCCTCCATTAATACACGCAAAGCTTTTTTATGACATTGAATTTACTTAAAAGGCTCTTTCTGAAGTGTGTTCCAAGGCGTTGTATGGCTAATAAAAAATAATATTATAAAACAATTAAGGCAGCTCTTCAGAAGACTCGACCTCAAAATACCCTGTAGTTACGCTTAACTTATCATAATATCTATAGACTCTATGGTACAGAGATGTTCCTATAGACCGATTAAACTGATTTTCCTATAGGAACATATATAGTATCTATCCCGTTTCTTGTTATCCTCTTTACCATGTTTATATGCTGACTGGGTAGAATTATTGTTAAAATGCATTAGCCATGTGGCTTTTATGGCATCATATTAAATCCCAATAAATTTTAATACACATATTTAAGTTAAAACGTGTTAAATATTTTAAAGGCCTTCATTTTTTAGAACCATACAATGTTGAAGTTAGTTAAACTATATTTTAAAGCTTTTAAAACCATTTCTATTCCACTTTACAGATTAACTTTATTTATTGGAACTCCATTTTATTGATATAGAGACTTTCTATATCATTTAATGTCCATCAAATTGGCAACCGTAACACCTAATGATCATTAATCTCGCAGAGAATTTCAGCTATAAATTGCGTTAAATCACTCAAATCTGCCTTCTGTATGGAGCTTCTATGTACATGGAAGTATTTAAAGCTAAATCGAAACAATGGATACCATTTCAGCTTCAGATTTGAGTCTGAGCTTCAGATGATGGTAATGGTTTGGGGGCGGGGGGGCCAGGCCCATGGGGCGTAAGACATGTGCGCGCAATTAGACACGCCCAGCGTTCTATGTAAGCCAAAGTATCTGTAAGATACGCGCACTGTGTGTGTGCTTACACACAAAATCATAATCCGCCACAAGCCGTTTGTATCTACAATTGAACAGACTGTCGCTGGGCCAAGTTGTAAAGTTGATTGAATAGCCTGAACGAGTGTTTGTGCGTGTGTGTGTGTGTCTGAGTGTGTGCGAGTGTGTGTGTCTGGATTTGACAGCTGGACAGTTGGACAGTTGCTTGTTGGGCTTTGCTTTTGTTTAGTTGAAGTATCTGCAGTTGACGTTGTTGTTGCTCTTGTCGCGTGTGACATGACACAAAGTGGACAGTTTTGATTACTGTTGAAATTGAAAGGGAAATTGTTGAGACGCAGTCAAAGCCATTAAGTTCAGTGTATACATACATATATATAAACTATATAAATACATGTGTGTGTGTGCATTTCTGTGGGTCAAACTGCCTATGCAGCATTGGGTAACGGTAGTCGACCAGACCAGACCAGCACTCGCACTGTGTGTGTACTTACAGTTCTGACCCAAATTGGATTGGGTTTAAAGGCGTGTTTTGTACACAGTCGAAAGCTTAAGGCTAAGCTCCTCTTACGGGCTCTCCCAGGCAGCTGTCACAATTCTAGCAGGTTGACCAAAGCCAGTTACCAACCAGATTTGTTATTGCAACAGCACACATAAGGCCACATCTACGATTATCTTTAACTTCTTCAAAGGGTCAACCAAATTTAGTAATCAAATTGTATTATTTCTTCAATGTATTTTCTTTGTATCAGTGTTAAGCAAATAACTGGTCGATAGACATAGAAATAGTTCAAAATTAAGTGATAGATCGTCTATTGTAGTTGCAGTAGGGTCCAAAGTAGTTATTAACTTGCAACTGTTGGGTCATTATTGGCCAATGCTATAGCCTGTCTTAGGCATTTGCAGTTGCGTGTGGATTGAGACTGCGAATCAGTCGGCGGTAGCAGATGGCTTGTCGGAGTGCTCAAGTATGTTGCCAATTGGAATATGAAAGCCGCTGCGGCATTATCGGAAACTATGTCATAACCCCAATGCATCAATTACATTTGCTAAGCCAACAAATTATATGCCAGACGTAACGTTCTGTTCCGTTCCGCGCACAAATCGTTCAAAACATAATAAATGAGGTTCTATAGGAATTTAGCGCATAATCAGACAATGAAGAGGTCTAGAGGAGGCTGTGCGGAGCACTGAGAGGATATGTGGATGTGGTTGTGGTTGCAACAAGCGTCGAATGGGCTTGGCGCAATGCGATAAGCGGCTAAAACAAATGTCATATTCGCTACAATGGCGCTCACAACCCGCCAACAACACTACACAAGACAACACGGTAGCAACATGTGTACCGGCAGCAACAACTGCAACAACAGCAACAACAGCAGCAACAGCGGCAACTGCAACTTTAGCTTGAACTCCTATAGCTGCTGCTACCGCATTGCCTTGTCCGACAAATATGATACGAGCCAGTGCTCCTTGGCGTCCTTCTTTTGCCTCATAATTGATATTTTTGTTTCGTGTTTTTAAGTGTGGGAGAGGGGACTGGCAAGAGGGGGGCGGGAGGCGGGGAAACATGTGCAACAGCAATAGCAACAACTGCAGCAACTGCAGCAACGGCAACATGTTGCCAGTTACCCAACTTTTGCCCAAGCTGCCCAGATAACAACAGGCAACTCGTGTCGGACTCTGGAGGAGCTGCGCTGTGCAACCCACATGCGGCTCTCAATGAATTCCTTTTGCTGCGTGGTTGTGTGATTTGAATTTATAACTTGGCCAAGAACAACACAAGTTCTGAGTTTGCTCAAGACTCCTCTCTGTCTTAAAGTATCTATGACTTAGGTTGGGTTTGTTATTGCATTATCTTTGATTTAAAACCAATTCATCAACTCGCTGACTTGACGATGACTCTGTTCCAACTCTCTTTCTCTCTCTTACTCTTAACTTGTCTGGGTGGGTTGCACTAATTGATTTTCGTTATGAATAATGATCCCGAATCGCACAGCCAAATGGATGACTTTGTTGGCGGCGTCTGTTATGGTAATATTCATAAATCAGGAACTGAATTAAAGACAAAAGCGATTGCGAGTGGGCGCGCAAACTCGCACAAGTTGCCAAAGACAAACGGCCAAGTTGAGCGAAAAAAAAGAGAATAGAACCTATACAACGACTTTGATACTTAGAGAGCATTTGATAGTCGTTCAGAATGGTAATTTACGCTGCAGAAATTGGGGTTTGGCTAGGAGTTAATTGAATCTGCAGCGAAGATTGATTGAAATTGAGCAACAGAAACTACAGATTAATCTCAAGAACTATTTGGTTTCATATGGGAAAATATTCCTACGACATGGCAACTATAATTTAGCACTCAAAGAACTTAAAGTTTAACTGTAAAGCTATAAAATTCTGCAATCGTTCAATGCACTCTCTTTATAAGTATATCTCTAAAGTGCTTTTGATAAAAACTTTGTCTGTCATGAAAACTGACTCATAATACCAAAAATAAAATGAGGATAATTGCTTATGCATATTTGCCAATTTGATGGCCAATTTTTTATAGCATTCTCCATAGATTAAATGTGCGTTGTTTTTATGTGGTGTTGGTGTTCAATGGCTGCTACCAATTTGGTAGATTGAACCCTGAAACCTTTTGTGGCGTCATAAAAATCAAAACAGACAAATCTTTATCAGCAAATGCATCTTCAGGCTGCAGTGGTAGTACTAGTAGAAGAAAGAGAAAGAGAAAGAAATAACAAAAAGAATCTTCAGTAAATGCCATGCATTAGCTCAAAAGCAAGTAACAGCGAAGACTTAATACTCTTTCTAGCACTTAGAAAATAGTTTTTAACCAAAACCTGAATAATAAGTAGAATATAATACCTATATAACATATACGTAAAATCTTTTTTTACACGGTCTTTTTTACACGGTCTTTTTTTACACGATTTTGAAATAACACGGTTCGTCAAGAAAAAATGTAAAAAAATTTTTACGCGTAATTTTTGATTTAACACGAATTCCAAAAAATTTTTTTTAATTTTTACATGATTTTCTGCAGTGTTAGATATCATCCAAGTGGCAACTCTACTTCACGGCTTGTTTACTTTAAGGAAAATAGCCTCTAGACATCCCTGCCAACTTTATTTGGAACCCAAAAAAAGAGGAAAACCCCTTTTTATTTAATATATCAGTTTGTTAATGACGAAATATATAATTTCAATAAAGTTTAAAGTTTAATATCACTTTTTTTGCACGGTTTTTTAAGAAAATATTTGAATTTTTTTCATTTTACACGATTTTTATAGGTTGTGAAACAGATCCTCAAATTTACATATGAATCGTGTATTTTTTTACACGTTTTTGATTTACACGGTTTTCTTAGGGAAGTACCTACCGTGTAAAAAAAGATTTTACTGTATATGGTTATAGATAGTTTTGATAGATTGATTATAGCAATTATAGCTGGTAGAAGATATACAATAGAAGAAAACTAAAACTAGGACTTATAGTTATCTGAAATTGTAGAATCAATACGCCTAGCAAAAGAAATTATATGATAGAAATCATCTCTAAGAAGTAAGTTCAACGTTCAAGTGTGTAGTTCATGATGCTCTCCACGTTAACAAGAAATCTATACGACCTTCAGTAAGGGTATTTTCTAATGTAAAGAGTCTATACTATAGACACGTCGCAGGTAAACGAATTGACTGAGGGCTGACTGTCTAGGATGGAGCTAGCTACTGTTATCTAGTTTTTTGATTTGAGCGCTTTGAGAATTTTTTAATATGCATAAATAACTCGTAAATATGCAACATTTGCTTGAGCTCTGCTGCTGCCCTTTCCCTTTCCCAGTGTTTGGCTTCCCTTTGCTGGGGCTCTGTAATACTATAAATAGCTACGAATCTTCTTCTTTTTTTATTTTCTTTAGCATATGAAAACAAATTTTCATTGAAATTCAGTCGAGGCAGACACACATATTTCAGATTATATTCAATTTATTTAATTCGTTTGGATGTCAATGGCGATGCGGCCGCATAGATAAGGCTTCATCTGATATTTCCCTATCAATTTTTCTATGTTTATTCTAATTTTTTAATTAATTGCTAATGGTTAGCCACGGCATTTTGAGGTCTGGCTAATGGTTAATGTCTACGCGTCGATGTCTTAACGGTCGGCTTATCTTACTCATTCTTGCTTCCTCTTACCTTTCTCTCTCTCTCCCTCTCTGTTGTTCGCTGTCTCTGTCTTTGACTGTCTGCCTTTAATTAGTGCTGCATTCGATTTTTATGGCAAACGATTTAAACGGCAAATCGCAGCGAGCAAATCAGCTGCCGGTTTCCATAAGTCATAAAGCATAACCATTCAATTTGTTCGGGTTACCTGCCAAAAAGTTACTACAAAGCTGCACAGTGGTTCCAAATCAAAGCAATAAGTTGGTGCTATGAGAATTGTAGCGAATATTATATTTTATATTTTAACATTCCTGCAATTTTTTATTATCATTTCATGTATAAGTTGTGAATATTTTGAAGCAATTACTCATAAACTATTGATTTAATTGTTTTTTAAGCACTGTGCGTGAGCGCAGATTCCCTTTGGGCTTATCGTTTACCACAGATCAGACGAAATGTGCCGTTGGTTGCGGTGGCTTTGCACTTTCTTTTCGGGGCTGCTGCAGAAAGAACATAAAGAACAGCATGTAAATCGCTCAGATATCGAACTTGTTAACAAGTACTTAAGGGCTCTTTTATAATTATGGACTCGGTATGTGTGCGGTTCCAGTTCGGGCCAACTTTGCCAAAAGGTGTATGCTATAATGAGATTGTGATTTCTTTTTCGTGTGGCGCGGTGAAAACAACAAAAGCCCAGCTACCAACAAATTACATATGTATCTGCCAGTATGTGGCATGTGGTACGTACGAGTAGTATGTGGCACGCTAAGAATTTCGCGGCATAATTTCATAACCCTCCTCCCTCTACCCCCTGCTCTCTCTCTCTCTCTGCTGCTCTTCCCCACCCAAAGCATGGTGCTGTTCTCAATCTTGTTGCTTGTGCCTTATGGCTCCGTAATTTATGAGCGTGGGGCAAGCAAGGCTGACTATATCAGTAGCTGTCATCATTAAGTTTTTTGTGCTGCACTTTTTGAGGTCAAAATTGGCGTCAGTTTTGAGTTCAATTTAAACGATGCAATGTGAACTGGGCTCTGAATCAGCGATAAAGCAATTTGATTGCCCTGGATATGAAATTTGTTATATATTCCATATTTATTCATAGTTTTGTATATTATTATATATGTATGCATCATTTCCTGTTAAAAGACTGCAGCTGAGCTTAAATTTCAGCGCTTTTTTAAACTATCCTCTGAAGATAAATCTACGCAGATTTTCTGCTGAGATTTACGTATAAGTCGTAGACTTTTCCTTCTCTGCTTTTCTCGGCTAAAGGTCAACATTTTCGCATACAAAACTAAATACACACATACGCTACGCATTTAGAAAGCAACAGCAGCAAACAAAAAAAAAAAACGAAAAGCTCATCCCAGATGCATCGCATGCCTTCGTCCAAGTCACCAGCTCTGTCTCAGGTCTCAGGTCTCCATTTCCACTCCATCCCAGGCTTTGAGTCTCAGCGCTCAGCTGGCTTTGGCTTTGGACGATGACAATATTGGTGGCATTGTCGTTGTTGTTGCCGTTGCACCAAGCTGAAAGCACCAAGCCCACATTTTCATAATTCGCATGGCCAAAAAGCCAAACAATCAGTAAAGGAAACCCCTTAATGGCATCTTGAATTTGGGATACACTTAAAGAAAAATCAAATTGAAAGGCTGTCGACTGTTCACAGTTTAAGAATTTACTAATTTTGTATTCTTAGACAAAGGTTGCAACATGTTCTTCCGATTCGAAACAACAGAATTCATTGCTTGAAGTGCTGCCAAAATATCTAACAGATCTTTTAACCAAAGTCACATCCTTCTAAGTGTTACAAACTGGTGGTTGAAGCTAAGAGACTTCACTGCCATTGATAAACCAAAGCAGCGTCCAATGAAACTCGAACTCATCGAACAACGCCAACATCGACCGTTGCTTGTGCGGTGTGCGGCGTGTAACGTGCAACGTGCAACAAGCACCGTCTGCCTCTCAATTAATGACGATCATTGTCAAGGCTTTGGCGTAGCTAAATAGAGGCTGGCTCGCAATCTGGCGTCGCTCCAATGTCGCTAGATGGTGCGTAGGAGTCGCCGCCGCCGCCCGCGCTCAACTTTTCGAGTATGTGGCACCATGGGCACGGGCGAGGGCACGGACACGGCCACGGACGGGGACACGGGCTCGGGCTCAGCTCGGCTCAACTTCTTCTCAGTGGCGGCCCATGTGCCGTTAGTGTGTGTGGCGCATATTTAGGCATGTTGCAACATGCCATTTACAAGTGCGCGCCACAGCGTTGCAATATCAAGTAGAGACTTTTTTTTTTCTTCTTTGGACTTGCAGTTACTGGAGTCTGTTGTCGTCGCCGGAGTCGTCGTTGGTATCGTTGTCGATGCCATTGCCGGCGGCGTGGCCGATTATGTTGTCGGTTTTGGAGGGTGCGTCAATTTATGAGTTCATTGTGCGTTCTCTTCGTTCCACACACAGGAAATGTAGACAAAGTTCTGCTCGTAGACGCTTTAATAGGTAATTATTACGCTTTTAAGTTCTGAATTTGTTGGGCTTTTAAGGCCATGTTAAAGTGATCTATTAGCTATAATTAGATATCGATACTAATTTTGTTCTACTTTCTTGGATATATCTTTAAGACTCGTACACTATATGTATTCTTAGATCAGATGATCAGAGGTCAACTAATTAAAGATTTGTTATTTAGAAGTTAATTTGGTCTATAAACACTTTCCACACTTGTTTTGGTCTTTTAATTAAACTACAGTGGATTTTTAACTTTACTTGTTGCACAGTCTTAACTTTCGACTTATCACACTTGCCACTGCTAGGTGCAAGCTGTAAATTTTAAAGTTTTTCTTCTCTGTTCCGTCTAGACCCCAAAAAACTTTTCCGAAGCGGACCGCAGGAAAGAAAAAACCAAACTGAAATTTTACAAGTTCATTTACCAGCTGAGCTTACCGAGCACCGCAATAGCCAAGCTCAGTCGGAGTTCTTCTGGACTTTTTGGCCTTGTGTAAGTTGCAAGTTCATTCATCATCATTTGCACTGGGTGGCTGTACGCATGGAGCTGCAACCTCGGATCGTTGGGTCTATTAAACATTTGATAATTTCATTCGTGTATTTTTTTCCTTCTTTCTTTGTTTTAGCAGTTTCTGCTGTTCCTCCGGCTAAACTTGTTCTATTTGAGTTATACTCAAGCTGTGTGTGTGTGTGTGTGCAACAGCTGGCTTTTTGCAACTTCTGCAACTGCGTTGGGCTTGTGGGTGGTGTTTGGTGTTTGGTGGTTGGCCACACTGCGGTTTCACTATGTATTTTGTCTGCCGTTTGACTTACGACTTTTGCGGTTGCAAAATGCGTTATGATTTTAGCGAATTTCAAAGTTTATTATGGCTGTGCAGTGAGCAGCGAGCAGCGAGCTTTCCATTGTGGTTAAGGAGTAAATAGGTAAACCCATTTTCCCTTACAATTCACTGGCTAACACGAGGTAAATCCCCATTGCAGAGGGCAAATGCCACATTGTTGTTGCAGTCGCTGCTGCTGCCTCTGCCTCTGCCGCTGCCTCTGCCTCTGGCTCTGCCTCGGCGGCGTTGAGAACTTGACAAAACATTTCAACAACGTTGTTGCGACGCCAGCGCCCGCATGCCAATTGCAGTTGATGTTGCAGGCTGAGGCTAAGGCTGAAGTTTTAGGCGCAGACAACGCCTCGGAACTAAGCAGCAGTAACAACAACAACAACAACAATAACAACAACAACAACCGCGACAACAACAATGTGATGCCGCCATGAGGCGAAGACTGTGCAACGATTAATGATGCAAATATTTTTTGAAAGCGCGAAAAATTGTGCATAAATTTACCATGACCATGGACAACAGCAACGAAAGCAACAACATACAGCAACAACAACAACTTCAGCTACAACAATCAACAACAACGTTTTGCTTGTTTACGAGCTGCACTTTGTTGTTATACCCTTTGAGTCAACTCTCTGGCAATTTTGTCATCAACTTGGCTAAGAACAACATGGGAAAACTGATTCTACACTGTATCAATGTGTATTTCCTAAGCTAAATCTAAATTTTTCGATACTTCTTTAAACAAAATATTGTAGAAGATACTTAATTTTGAATAACCTTTGTTTGTTACAATATTTAATCTGTTTAGCTTAGGGTATTTTCAGCTTCGGCGTGTCATAAGTACATTTTTTTCTGTTGTTTGTTGTGGTTGTTCTTGACTTGTTTTCTTGCCCATATGCCGGCGCGATGACACTTAACAAATGATCGCATAAGTGCACACAAAACGCACATTGCAGTTCAGGATGGGAATGGGAATGGGACTGGGACTGGGGATGTTATTGAGGCTGAGGCCACATTGATTGGGTTGTTCCTGGTCCGAGATGGTGTTACTGAGGCCTTTTGTGTGGGCAAAATTCTTGAGTGCTATCACTGCTCACTGCTCACTGCTCACTGCTCACTGCTCAGCCGGCATATTTTGTATGAAAACAAATCGTGAGGGTACGGCTCGTAGTAGAACGAGTACATGTGAAATGTTTACAAAATAAATGCGGCACTTGAATTAGGCAACATTTGTTCAGGTTGCTTTGGGGGCAGGTTGCCTTTCTCTGGCCATAAACCTTATTAAACTCAATCTGTTTAATCAAATTAGTAGAAATCAGCACTAGACAGAGAAGAGAAAGAGAAAGACAGAGAGAGCTTCTCTTAGGAATCACAATAACAAAAGTGGAGGAGTGGAGCCTCACGAGCAGCCAGTGTCAGTGCGTTGGCGTTGGCCCGATCCTCAAAGGCGCTGCCTCGAAATGTTGGCAATGGCATTTGGTGCCGCTACACCCACTTTTTGGCTAAGTGAACCTTTGTATAACCCAGCCACATAGGCTGGCTTCCCGGCTGTCAGAGTCAGAGTCAAAGTCGAACTTAAAGTCAGAGTCGAAGTTGGAATTGGAGTTGCAGTTGTTGTTGCTGTCGGAGTTGGTGCTGCAGTTTCTGTCGCACATTAGCCCAGGCTTTTAGTCTTTCAGTTTGGAGCTGGCATTTGAACTTATTGCCACAGTTGGGCACGCTGTCATAAAAGCAGTCAGCTAAATCTTTGTAGGTTGGCACCAAAACTACAGTTTGGCATATGGGTTACGTTTTGCTTAAGTTCCAGAGGCTAAGCCTCATGATTTCAAAGGGGATCCATTGATGATGATAAAAAAGAGAGAATAACTATTGTTCCCTTTCGCTCTACCACACTGTCTCGGCTCGTACATGTTTATGGCTTGGAACAAAAGCCACAAAATCGCAAGTCGCACTCAATGCCTTGTGCCCTTTGGCACTTTTTTCCTCAGCTGCATTGGCTGCCACGTCGTTGTGGATGATGGTTTGCTGCAACCCGCACCGGATCCCATTTATTGGATGCTTTGTGTGGCTGAGTGGCTGAGGCTGGTGCTTTGGGAGTGGGTGAAACCTTTGCTCGGCTGTTGAAAATCCTTTAGAGCGTTACTAATTAAAATATCAACAATTTAAGAGGCGTTGTGAATGTGTTAAATTGACTTTTTCTCCGAGGTGGCTTTTGACAATATCTTGCTCCAAATCGATGCTTTGTCGTGAATGGATTTGGTCTTTGCTTGGCCTAAGGTCAACCCTGGCATTTGGTGAGGTCGCATTTGGTGCTTGCAGTGGTAGCATTCGTGAGAAGATGCAGTTACTAATTAAGTTGCAATTAAATGTTATTATAGTCAACTCCAATTTCAACATCATTCCTTGCAACTAACCCGTCCACCCGTTCATTTGTACCCCAACTCTTACCACAAAATGCGTGGCGTCCAAATGAGGAGCGCGCCTCATTAAAGCGCACACGGTCGGTCGGTCGGTCGCTCGGTCTGTGGGGTTATTACCAAAAGATGCACAACGCAATTGCAAAAAAAAAAGGAGCCAAAAACCAAAATATTTCTCAAAAGTTTCCAAAACATACATATAAAAATGAAGCGAACAGCTAAATACCCTAAAATCGTTAAAAAGAAAATCTGTTCTTAGGTAAAGGAATAAATTTAAATAAAACTTCGAGAGTTGTTTAAAAAGTGAAATGATTTAACTTGATTCTAAACTCAGTACATCTTTTATCCAGAGAACATTTATTTGAATTACATTTACCTGCTGTTAACCCGATGTTGCAGTCAAGGTAACCCTTTGGCAGTGTATAAAGCCGCAGCGTCCTTCTGGGCCTCGTCTTCGACGTCATCGTCAAAGGGCTGCGCATGCGCACAACACATGCCGTGGGCAACAGTTGTTGCTGTTGCTGTTGCTGGTTTGTGCTGCCCTTGCCACTGCTGCAATAAACGTCAAAATGCGGCCCATTGCTGTCCATTTCATCAACGTGTGAAATAAATCACTCAAAGTGCTGCAGATCCATTAAGGGCACCAGCAATGAGCAGAGAAGCCGTCGACGCCGCCTTATTCGCTGCAGTCGCTGTTGCAGCCACAGTCGGTTGCAGTCGCAGCCAGAGCCGCGCAGTCGCTGCTGACGCGCACCCGTCGCGACGCGTCTCTTTTGTGGTAAATACATTTTTAGCATTTTGTCTGCTGATACCTTTGGGTGTTGTACAAGACGCGGCAACTGCTTCAACAATAAAGACGCAGGCACAGGCAGGCTGCATGCCACTGGCCACGCTCAGCTTTTTTCTTGCTTCTTGTTGTTGTTTCTGTCGTTTTCCTTTTTTTCCCTGTTGCCGTTGCTGTTGTTGTTGGCCATGTCCGGATCCATTGGCCCATTGCATGTTGTTCACCTTTTGCAATTTCATTTCACGTTTTGGCTTTGGCGCTGCAACTGCAACTGCCTCTGGTTTTATGATGATTTCAGGCGTGCTACGCGACTTGGGCACATGCAAAACTCCAAATTACATTTCATTGCTTAAATTCAATTAACGGCGTGGCAAGAAATACGAATCAGTCATATATATATGTATTCTGCTTGCTACCAAAAAGTAACAAAAAAACGAATAACGAATGGTATTCAGCGCTGCGTTTTCGTTCTCAACTGCAGCTCTTCTGAGGCTAAAACCAAGTCTTGGCCATTAACTCAACCCAAGGCAAGCAATCAGCAAACAAGTAGCCGCCTGGCGAGTAGGTAAACAGAAAGTTGATTGAAAGTTTCAGTAAAGTGTGCAGCTGGGGAAATGGGAATCGACTAAGTGACTAAGAGAGATACGAAACGAGAGTGAGATGTGTAGGAGCCAAGGCTGACAGGTAGCTGAAGCAAATAATAACAAACACAGATTCAATTAAAAACAAGTTATAAAACTGTTTTGACTGGATATGTGATAGAAAGAAAAGCTCAACTTAATTATACAAAAGTTTCATTTGACTGTGACTTAGTCTTATCTAATATTGTAACTTTGAAACTGACACAAGAATTAGAAAAGGATGTACATTTTATATTAGCTGAAGCCATCAAACTGACAAAACTATAACGATTGAATATAGGAGTATATTTATTAAGATCTTGTTTCTCTGATGAAAATATTTCGAAATATTTTGATTCAATGATTTAAAAAAGTAATCTAAAATCAAGGAAAGATAATCTTCTCCTTCTTCTTTAAAATCTTTTCTTTTCCGATATCTTAGTAGAAATAATTAAGATCCTTTCTAGCTAAACGATTATTCCTATTCGATCCTTCACTTTTCTCCATACCTTATACATCCTACTTGTCTTTCTATCTATCCTCTTTCTTTCTATAACTCTTGTATCAATATGTGTGTTTTTTTTCGAGGCATAGAACTTTAAGTTGGCATTACTGTTCAAGACGGCAACCGATTTAACAGCTGTCAAGTGATTTATTCTCAGTTTGGTTTGGTATTCATCGTGAATAGACTCACGCCTGAACAACGCTTGCGAATAGTGCAATTTTATTTTGAAAATAATGGTTCTGTGCGGAATACGTATCGCGTCTACGTCCATTTTATCGTCGGCAAAATCGTCCATCAGAGCAGTTAATTCGATCAACCATGGAACGTTTTCGCACCACGTTTACTCTTATTGATAATTCGCATCCCCAGAGACGCCGTACAGAAGAAGCTATTGCTGCTGTGGAGCGTAGCATTGAGGAAGACCCGAATGAGTCTATCCGCCATCGAGCACAGGACTTGGATCTGTGTCCATCCACTTTATGGAAGATTTTGTTGTTTTATTGCAATTTAAAGTTCTATACCTCTAAAAAAACAGAATTAACATACTAAAACTTACTGATCTGATTGAGTTTTTCTGAAAACGTTTCACTTTGAAAACGTTGAAACCACTCGTGCACTCTGCTACGGGATAGGCAATCATCGCCTTAAACTTGTTCCATCAATTGAAACGTTTCGGTTAAAGTTTAACCAATTTTAAAACAAAATTTAATGTTGGCTCTTTGTTCGAAGCTCATTTTCGCACCGATAACACAAAAATACTGACACTTAAAACGCAATAACTTCAGTTCCAATCGTTGAAATAGATGTCATGAATTTCTCACTGGAAAATCGATAAAGATAGCAGATTCTAACGCACCAGTCGACATATAGATACGCCGCCAGGTGGCGCTAGATTCAAAAAGTTCTGTTTACTTTTGAACACACCTTGTATATATATTTTATTTCAATCATTTAAAAATTGTTTTCCTTTTATACCTATATACTATATATTTACTTAGGAGTGATATTTAATTATTTTTGTTTTGTAAACATATTTTCTGATGACTTCTTTGCTGTTTAGTGTTAAACTCAATAATATTTCAAATCTAGTTAAATGCAAAGTGAAAGCCCACATAATTATGCTATGTAAATTTAAGCAATTGAAATTGAAATGAGTTTTTTGGGAACCCTTCTTATTGCGATTGAAATAGCTAAACTAATTATTTTGCACACAAATACACACATAATCACACACAATTAGTGACAGATAGAAGAATAAATCGAATAATCAAGCAGCCGAGCTTAGCCCCAAGGGTTTCTGAGGTATTCATGATAAATATTTGCAAGCTATTGTGCAATTTGCAGGCGTTTTGTAATTTCTTTATGTATTGTGTCATTAAGTGTAACTAATTGCAATAATTTGCAAGAAAACAAACGTAATTATAATGCAGTTATTGATGCATATAAATCTTATAGAAATTCTTTCTACTTAATTAGTTTTAATGTCCCCCACAAACAATGGGACATAACTAACAATTAATCTCGCATTGCTCATACGTAAGTTAACCACCAAATGCACATGTGTGTGTGCATGTGTGTGTAAGTGTGTATATATTGAAACATACATTCAGATATTTGTAAGCAAGTATATCGCATAAATCTTAATTACGCTTCGTCGAGCGTAAATCATCATCAGCCGCAGAGTTGCTGGCGAAATTGATTCATGCTCAGTAATTTTGCCCAGAAACTGTTTGAGAATATCTCTCAGTAAAGTAACTTTGACAATTTGACGGCACTTTTTTTATTATACGAGTATATAGTATCGTTCCTCTTCTTCTTCAGCCGTTTGCATATTTTATGACCCACAGACTTAGTGACGACTTCTTAGCTCCGAGAAATGAAGAATTCTTTAACCCATCAAGTGACACTGTGAAATCTCATTGAATATGTTCCTCGTTCCAATAGCAGAGCTTATAAAAGATAATTATTGACAGTAAATCAAATGTGATAGATAATCTAAGGAGCCACAACACAAATGATTTATGTCAAACGAAGAATGGGAAAATAGATACATAGTATTCTCTCTCTTGAGAGAGAGAGAGAGAGAGATTAAATCTTTGCTTCTAAAACTATTCGTTATAAGGATATTCCCATGAATTTGATGATGATATAACGACCCAAGAGCTTTAAAACAATGTAACCAATGGCTTTATGGTCCCTAATGGGTTAAGTCATCAGCTTTTGTGTGAGTTAGTCCAATTGGCAGTCATTTGATGTCAAAAAAGAGGAAAAATAAAAAAATGGATCAGTGCAGTGTTCAGGCAGTTGGCTTTATTTTTATGGCGCTGACAATTTGCAATCAACTTCGTACGCGGCAATTCAAAACGAAAAATTTTTACAAGTTGTAAAGATTAAAAGTCCATTAGGCGTGCCGGCAGCGGCAGCAGACAGCCAAAAGACAGAGTCACAGTCGCTCGCACGTACTAAGAGAACTTGTTTAGAGAGACCGCGAATACTACTAAACTTGTAGCATCCACAAAAATCTTGAAGATGGCAGCATCCATTTAAATGCGCGCAATGCAATCACTCAAATTGGCCAAAGCGCCGGAACGTGCAGATGGCAACCGCACGAATGGGAATTACATGAAATATTTTAATCCAAAAGATGCAGTTAAGTGCATCCATCAGCGTGTATTTAGAATTTAATAAATACGGAAGCGAGAACACGACTCGAACACGACTTCAAGCATTGCCTTTGACGCATGCTCATGCCTCCTCCTCCCCCCATGTCTCCGTAAAAATATCCTCGTATATATTCTACATACAACAACTCTCCAAAGAGGTATTTTAATTTATTTAAATTTCTAGTCGCTGCTCATATTACCAACTGCAATTTACAGACAATCAGACAGACCATCCCAGCTCAGACAGACCATCCAGTCAGCCAGCTTTACTTTTGGCCTGGTCTGGTCTGGCCTGGTCGGAACTTAACTGAAAAGAACTCAACTGCACTGAACTGGCCAGGCGCACACGACTTACTGAGCTGCAAGCTCCAATACAGCTTTGGCCAAGAAAAGTGAACATCCATTAGTTGTGCTAATGATGCGCAACCCACTTTGCTGCGTTCCACACCAGCCAGCATCTTGGCTGAGCTTGACTCTCGCCAGAGTGTTGTGTCCTGTCCTTCTCCAATGTGTCCTGAACTCAGCTGGGCGTGCGGATTTACTCAGCTATTTTGAAACGCATTCGCCTCGCTGGTTAGTTAGTTTCAGCCAAAGGTTTTGCTATTCTTTGTGTGTGTGTGTGTGTGGCTAATGCAATGTCAAAGTGGCTAAGACATGCACCGAATACTATTTGAACTTAAGCATACACTGAGCAAAACTATGAAACTAGTTTTTAATAAACACATTCAAAGTCGACTATTTATTTTCTACCAATTATATAATCCAAAAGTAAATTCTATTTAATCAATTTAAATTTAAGTTTAAAATGCATTTTACTTCGAAGCGTTTCTGTAGCAAAAGATTCTATAATATATTTACTGAATCTTTTTAAAGATAAACCTGTTTGAAAATATGAAAAATATCAGATAATTATCTTGATAGTAGCTTCGCTTTCAATTTCAATACGTACCATCAATTGATTCAAATACAATTCATAGGGTATATGACCACTGATTGGATCAATCGCTACTGGCCACATTTCATCCATTTCCTCCTGTGTAAATGGTTCACCCTCCTCCATCATCAGCTTACCAAATGTCTCTTTTGTCAGATATCCTTTATTTTCCACATCCAATATTTTAAATGCTTCCAATATTTTCTCTGGCGGTGCCGGTTCCATCCTGATGCAAAGTCAGCTTTAATCTAAAGTAATTCAATTATTTTTTAACTCAACTCACTTGCGTTCCATAAGCAATTGTGAGACATGAGGCAGAAATTTGGTCAAATGCACCACACCGCTGGTCTCCTCCGTTTCGGTGGCCAAGATGACCTCATTGACCTCCTGTTCGGTTGGAACACATCCCAGCAAACGGAGAACTGTTCCCACTTCGCGCACATCAATCAACTTGTCGCCGTGATGATCAAACACACAGAAAGCATCCGAAATGCGTTTCTCCAAGTCGTTATTAACTTGAGGGAACAATTTTCATAAATTTTGGATGAATTATATATTAAACATGCAACTTACAATCCAAATCCATTGAGTCAAGTTACAGAAGCGCTGCTTATGACAAATAATTTTAGAGAATAAATTCCAATTCGTATTTGTTAGATCAATATTTTCAGTAAGAATGACAATAAACAATTTTCCATGTTGCTAGGTAGCACTTCAATGAGATAGAGACGTTTAACTCGTAGACAGACAGAGACAGGGAAATTTCATTTTACACATAATCAATTATAAATAATATCATGAAAGAAAGTAACAATATATTATTAATAAGGAACATTTTAGATGCGTTTGATTAGAGTTCCTGGCATTTAAGATTGAAAAAGAAAAACGTTACATTACCTTTTCCATAATCACTTAGTATCCTCAAGTAAGCCATATTCAACGGTCTTGGCCATTTAACATCATTTATGGCACACGGAAGTATGGTTCCTTAAGTATGCCATAATGGTCAACAAGAAGCTGCAACAAGTGCAACATTATAAGATTTTGGTGCTGTGCTTCACTTAAATGGAAATTACAGCAAGAGAGAGCGAAACGAGGAGTGAGCGAGATGGTCAAAGAGAGTATGAAATGCATTGGATTCGATTAAAAAAATTGCATAAGGCAACTGGCAGCAACTACTTCATTGAAGCTAATGCGTGTCGTGTAGAACACACTTGCCACTTGAACAGCATGCTGGAGCTGCTAGCGGAGTTCCTGGTGGTGCAACACCACGTATACACGCGCTTACACACACTTGTGTATCTGCTGGCCCATCTTCTGCTTAAAGCTGCCTCACCTGCTGCTGCTGGCGGTCTCATCTCTAGGTGGCTACGGCCCTGGCCCTGGCCCTGGCTCTGGCTCTGGCTACTGCCATAAACACTAAAAGTGTTCGTCATTTGCTGTTCCAGATCCAATTAACCATTTTGATGCATTTGCCTCCATTAAGTTTTGCTCTCTGTCTCAGTCTTTCGTTGTCTCTGTCTCTCCTTATTTTTTTGTGTTTTTGCTATACTCGTACAGACCCTTTTCTTAGGCCTTTGCCATACATAGATGCTATTTGCAATTTTGCAGGCTTACTAACAACGTGATCGGAAGTTTGTCTTAGCCAACGTCGACGACGTGGCCGTGACTTTAACTCCTCAGCTCTTGTGTGCCTCGATTTTGTTGTTGTTGTTGTTGTTGCTGTTGCTGCTCGTGTTTTTTCTTCGCAAAGTACTTTGTAAATGTTGGCATGATTTAAGTCGCCTCTTAGTCTCTTTATTCTGACATTTACTCTAAGTTTGTCTATTAGGCATGCGATTAAAATTTAAATTAAAGTCGAGCGGCCACAGCCGTAAACCAAGTAAAGAAATGCGTTTCACTGCCCCACCCAGACTCATTTTTCCTCTATATTGAAAGCAACACGCCCTGTTTTCAGTCTTATGGCAGCTTCCGCTTGCCACATCAGTTTCTTGTTATTAGCAACTCGAATGCACTTCGCTCATCTATCAATTTCGACACCTGCCACAGACAGGTCTACGAGTCGCCAGTACCTTTCGCGCACTTCTTGTGGGGGGTTTCCCCTACTGTCACTGATCTCATTTGCCTTCCGTCTGTTTTATAGTAGAAATAGTTTCATTATGACCAACTAAAAGCAGGAATATTGCTTTTCTTGGAGGACCTACGGAGGACCTGTAAAATGATATAAAACTTCTATACATAAACTTGGATAATTGGAACAGATTTCAGACCTGTGGCTGAAATAGATTAAAGGAAAGCGTATGTCCTTCAAATCAACATTAAATTCATCGAAAAAACTAACTGAACAATATTTTTAATCCACATACAGAAGAAACGATTAACAATATCTACATAGCGACAAAAAGATCAGTGTTATAGCAATAATTTGCCTCTTTTGCAAAGGAACAAAGACAAAAATATTTTTCCATTATAATTATAATGATTATATTTTCAGTCTTTTGATTATTGGCACATTTTGCGTTCGATTTGAATGGCATTACAATTCTTTTGGTTGTGGTAATTAAATGGAATTTAATAAACATAAACATGCAAATAATGAGCGCTACCTTTCACAGCAGCAAACGATGAAAAACTGAAAACTAAAAGCTGTTCATAATAATAATAGTAATAATAGTTGACCCAGAAACTTTTGTTGAATTAATTAGAGTAAAAATGCTGTCAGACAGAAGCAGCAGAACAGCAGCAGCAGCCGCAGATATTTTAAGCGATTCGTAAAAGAGAATTCAATTGAAGCCCAACCAAATGATATGAAAGAATTGATTAATAATCATAGCGAAAACCACAAAAGAGCTGCCCCAATGAATGGCCCTCACTTTGAGGCTGTAACTGAAGCACTGGAACCTAAAGTGAGGCCGTGTCTTAGGCTGAGCCTCAGCCTCTGTGGCTACTGGCCTAAAAGCAGACACAAAAGCGCTGACGCCATGGTCAGCCAGGCTTTGGGGTCTCTCCATCTTCAGGTCCATCAAGGCCAATTGGTTGGCGTTGGCTGTGGCTCAATTGTAGGCCTGGCAGCTATATATATATATGATATACATATATAGGTGTATAGATATATGTATAACTATATATATGATCCATGGCAGCTGCTGCTGTGCTCCACATTCTCTGACGACTGGTGAACTGCGTCCAGTCATGTTGGGACTGGGCACCGACTTGACTTTGATTCAATTTCCATATGAAAACATCGATTTACGTTTGTGCGCCCGCGTCGTTGTAATCAAAGTGTTGTTTATGGAACACGTCCGGCGTGTTGGCTTTTTTATACTTTTTGTTGTTGTATTTTTTGTTATTGTACGAGTAGTAGTTGTTGACTCGTTGGCTTGGCTAAAAATTGCTCACGGCAACAATTGCGCGCCTTGTCTGAAAAATATGTAGCCAACGATTACATTTGCCTATTGCATGGACTCACACACACACGCACACACAACGTACCTCAAGAGGGAGCTAGAAAGAGAGTGAGAGAGCGAGGGCTAGACGCAATGGTTAAGCAAACGAGCCTATACACACATGGACACACTGACAGTCACACACATACACATACACATACACATACAGCGATCAAGTTATGATTGAGTTCTAATGAGTTGAGAAAAATGTATCAAGGAAAACCAGTTCCCGGAATCGCAATTAGATAAGTGGGTTTCATGCCTCAAACCGTGAACTACAAGAAAGCGCAACAAGCGAAACCAACAATTGTCCAAGCAACTTGCAACTGCAACTTGTGGTAGCTTGTGGCCTGTCAGGAAATGGAAATTGTTTTCCAGTCAACGTACAACGTACAACGGGGCAACACTGCAACACTGCAACAAATGTGCTACACATTTTCTATAATAAGGCGTTAAAAATATTTTGCAATTTCATTTATTTTTCTGCAGCTATAAAGCTGTATCTAGAGCCGTAGTAGCTGCTGCGAAAATTACCATACGAACAGGGATGAAGAACTCGTTAAACTTGTTCCAGCTTCATCTGGCTGAGAGTACAGTGAAAATTTGCAAACTTGTCTCTGTCGGAAAAGTCAGGTGTAGAATTTTCAGCAAATTTGAGAACATTATGAAATTGCGGCGGCCTACTCATAGAATATTACAACTTTTGCTTCATGATGCACAAGTTAAATCCTAAGACATCTAAGATATAGTCTCGGCTTTAGACGAGAGATATGTTTCTTTGCTTGTTTACAGATCTCTTAGCCAATATGAACCTTATTCCTATATAGTACTGTTTTATTTTCCATGCTCACC
Source organism: Hirtodrosophila trivittata (assembly GCA_035045065.1). Classification (NCBI taxonomy): domain Eukaryota; kingdom Metazoa; phylum Arthropoda; class Insecta; order Diptera; family Drosophilidae; genus Hirtodrosophila; species Hirtodrosophila trivittata. Next base: position 1,791,203 of record JAWNNK010000868.1, read on the forward strand.
TTTTTTTCTCCTACCAAAGCTCAACACTTTGACATAGATAGTGAGGGCTGCTTTATAAAGAAAAATAGCCAGTTAATGCAAATATAATTATAACATTAATTCCACTTAATTAACTTCATAATATATTCATCTTCGTTGCCCATTTACGTTTTAACCCAATTCCAGTTGAGTCATTATCTAGCCATAAAAATGCCTTTAGCAATTTTCTGCACTAGTTAACGTTCGATTAATAGGTGTGAAAAATTAATGCGCTAAACTCGCCTGAGATTGCTACTCCCCAAAACTAAGGGAAAGGTCTCCCAGTTCAGTCTCCAAGCTAATTGGTGACCCCGCGTAACCTCTTGCCATTTCCGAACAACGAATTACTTTCTAGCTATAAAAATGCCTACGCCCTAATATGCGTGCTGCCTTTCCAATTACTGAGTCCAAATCCAAGTCCAGCTTGGACTTGATGTCTTGGACCAGCCCATAATTAAGTAACTTTACTAATGATTTTGGCTATTTGCTTACTGAGAACATTTATTTTTTGTTTTCCCTTCCCTCAACTCCCCTTCCCTCCCCTCGAAACATTCCATGCATGTGATAATGGATTTGGCGGTACTTTGATTTTAGTTACATATAATTTCTTGGGGTTATTCTCATATGTGCCGCCTGCTGCCCAATGGGTCAACAAACAAGACAATAAATCAATAATTATTGCAAAATAATTCCAAGTTTTCATGTCAGCGCACTGTGCAGGCAAAGCCAGAAAAAAAAATAAGTAAAATTCAAGAAAGATAAATTACAACGCCGTTGCAGGCGTATGACTTAATTTGCCAATTTGAACGCTAAAGGCTAAAGCGTACTTGCTTCTTGGCCAAAAAAGGCCAGACAGCTGGCCGGTTCTGCCGATCGTTTTAAACGTCAATTTCCGTGCCAAGAACAGAAAACGGCAAATGGCAAACAGAAAACAGAAAGCAGCGAACGGCGACCGTTGTCTTATTAAGGCCCAAAACGCGTGGCCCCAGCCTCAGCCTCAGCCTCAGCCTCAGCCTGAGCACCAGCCCCAGTCACAGTCCCAGTTTCAGTTACAACAACCAGAAGAACAAGACCGACGGACAACAATCCGGGGCAGCAGCTAAATAAGAATTCTATTATATTCATGCCACACAATGTGATTAACTTGTTGACCCTGTGTCCAGAGCAAACAATTCACAGATTCAAAAACACAAAAAAGAATGATTTGGCATAAAGCTTACAAAATGTAGAACGGATCTGAACGGTCAAAATCCAACAATATCAATCGGTAGAGTCCCTCAGAGGCGGCGGTAACAACCGCATGCACTTCCGTGCGCTGCGGTAAAAACATATTTTTAATGCAAACACAACTGAAAATTGGCATTCGTTAGGCGTTGCTAATAATTGAAAAGCCCCCAAAAATCCTCAATCAGACCGCAAAGTAACTGAAACTGAAGAGTTTCCTCTTACCAATGCTGCTGCCGCTGTTTGCGACGCACAGGAATGCTACAGCAGCATTCAAACTGGGCACCTGCATGTGCCTCAAGCTGCAGCGTTTCAGGCTTGAACTTGGACTGCAAGAGCGCCATTGCCTCACCGTGGTGCTAAACGTAAATTCCAGTACATTGGTAGTAGTAGTAGAACTAAAAGTAGAAGAAGTAGCAGTGGTAGTAGTATCAGTAGTAGTAGGCGAAAAAGTAGAAGTAGTATCAGTAGTAGTAATAACAGTAGTAGTAAAAAAAGTAGAAGTAGTATCATAAGTAGTAATAACAGTAGAAGTAGTATCAGTAGTAATAATATCAGTAGTAGTAGGCGAAAAAGTAGAAGTAGTATCAGTAGTAGTAGAAACAGTAGTAGGAGTAATGGTAGAAGTAGTATCAGTAGTAGTAGTAGTAACAGTAGTAGTAGTAAGAGTAGAAGTAGTCGAAAAAGTAGAAGTAGTAGTAATAGCAGTAGTAGTAGGCGAAAAAGTAGAAGTAGTATCAGTAGTAGTAGTAGAAAAAGTATAAGTAGTAACAGTAGTAGTACGCGAAAAAGTAGAAGTAGTATCAGTAGTAGTAGTAGTAGAAAAAGTATAAGTAGTATCAGTAGTAGTAATAGTAGTAGTAACAGTAGTAGTAGGCGAAAAAGTAGAAGTAGTATCAGTAGTAGTAATAACAGTAGTAGTATAAAAAGTAGAAGTAGTATCAGTAGTAATAATAGCAGTAGTAGTAGGCGAAAAAGTAGTTGTAATAACAGAAGTAGTAGACAAAGTAGAAGTAGTATCATAAGTAGTAATAACAGTAAAAGTAGTATCATTAGTAATAATAGCAGTAGTAGTAGTCGAAAAAGTAGAAGTAGTATCAGTAGTAGTAATAACAATAGTAGTAGGCGAAAAAGTAAAAGTAGTATCAGTAGTAGTAGTAGAAAAAGTATAAATTGTGTCAGTAGTAGTAGAAACAGTAGTAGGAGTAAATGTAGAAGTAGTATCAGTAGTAGTAGTAGTAACAGTAGTAGTAGTTAGAGTAGTTGTAGAAGGAGTAAAAGTAGTAGATTAGTAATAATAGGAATAGTAGTAACCGTATTTTACTTTAAATGAATCAATATATTACCCCTATATAAGTTGTCTATAGATCAGAAAAATTGTTTTATAATCATGAAAAGTATCGATTAAAACAAATAGTCTATCGATACAAATATCGATAGGATTTTTATATACTTTCATAGCTTTTAACAAACATATTACTTAATTGAATGTTGGGTTACATTTTTCAACATATTTTTATTAAACCTCCAACCACGGTGCGTGCGCCTGTCTGAACATGTTAATTTTCACCGGCAGCTTTCGCTGCTGATTTGCTGGCAATTTATAGAAAATTTACTTGACATTGCAATTGGTAAAATGAAATGAAATTTGTATTTTAGTCGCACACACACACAAAAAAAAACAAAATGTTGGAAAATTGATTTTTCCTTAGCATGACAATCGCTAGGTTACTGTTTGGTTGGGTTTTTGGCTGCTGCAAGGCATACGCCCACTAAAATTCATAGTTAGAGCCGCTTAAGCCGTTACTTGTGTAGCTACAGTTGCTATGGCCAACTGATTCATGACTTAATCACCGGCAATCGGTAGCAGTGTCTTAAAGCCAGGCCAAGTGACTTGCCGGCTGGCTAGCTGCACCCAAAAATAAAAAAACGGCTTTATCAGCCTCGTCGAACTCGAGTGAGTGGCTTGTGCCCAGAGGCAGTAAGCATGCAGCAAACGAACTACCACTTGGTTACTTGATGTATTCTCGTGGCATGGCAATTGATTTTGCTCCATAACTGCAGGACTTGATTAGGCTTGAGTTTCGCTTTTGCAAAATTATGCTCTATCCATAATATGTATTACTATTGTATATTGCATTTGCCAAATTTTCACTTTTGATTGAGCCACACACAATAATACAGCCAACATCCGCAACAAACGTGGCTAGCTGACCACAGCAGTTTCCACAAGCCATTTACAACTGTTTCGAGCCATCTCAATTAGAGATCGACGATATGCAATATGCACGGTCTACGCTGCTGATGCCAACTTATAAAAGTGTAAATAACGTAATTACTGCTTCCGGGCGTAATTCCGACTTGAACTTCAAGCTGTATCTGAAGCCGACTTGGCACTCTCTCTGCCTCTTTGTATAGGGTGACCATATTCTCTGGCTCATTCTATCCAAGTACACAATACGTCCGCGTTCTATGATGTTGCAGGTAAAATAATTTACAAATTTACAAGAGTTAATCAATCTATCAAATTGATAGTATCAATACTGCCACTAACTTTCATACTGCCTTCGAGTATTACATTGATATTACAGAGGTGTCACTATCGAAAGTATTGATAGCATACTATCGACAGTGCAACCGTTTGTCTCTATGGACTAGACATCTGCGATATTACTACTTTGTGACAAGTCCGACAAGACATTAAAATACAAAATGATCTCCAAATGCTTAATATTTCCTCTAAATTAAGTGCTAACCCAATATTATGTGTTGACTGCCACTTCTACTTTGGAATAGCTATGAAAAATATCGGTGACAACATATATCGCCCAACTCTACTATAAAGACTGGTGTTTCAAGCAACGCCAGATTGATACGTGTCGAAATTAGAGAAATCTACGGGCGACCAGCCGGCAATTCCTGATGAGCCATAAAAAATTGGAGGATCCACTATTATATCCACATGCAAATGGGAAATTAATACCATAGTCTGTACTGGCCTGTCATTTAGCTAATAGAGGATGTATGTATACATATACCTATAACGGGTGATTACTAAATATCTAGAATGAGTTTGAGTGCCTGTAATTTTACAACTATTTGCTCTACGATGAGATGATATATTGCATTGTCCCTTCGGCATTTGAAGCATTTGACAACACACGATTAGCAGGAGGCGGCAAAATGACATTAAAACAGCAACAGCTGCGCCAACGTTTTGAAAATTTTATGATGATCATGTTTTATTCGGAAGACTAATATATGGCAGAAGGTGTTCCTCACAGCACTATTTATTTAATATAAAGTACATTGAGCGTTGAAGGGAAGAAAGATTCGTGAAGAAAAGCATTTATTGTGACGAAAAAAACAATCAAATCCGTAATGAGTGCATTTAACAATATTAATAACCAAAAAGAATCCGCAAGGAAATTTACCTGTTGTCAGTCTCAAATTTGAAAACATTAAAATCGCTTTATATTAATGCCAGAAAAATGCAGAGCAATGTCGTTAGATATGCAATAATTATAAAAAAAACGCGAATTTTTGTGAACGACAGTCATTTTCCTCAGGGTGCACCACAAAAGCCAGGAAATAACGTCTACTACACAGATGGTACTTTTCTGATGTAAAATGTAATAGGTATAAATATAATTCAAAAATAAATTTGAGCCGAAGAACGATTTTTCAAGCCAGAAGGAAGCGTCTAAGCAAAAATATAATGCCATTTATGCGAAAAAATCATCACGATGGTAATTTTTTATTTTGGCCGGACAAAGCATCGTCTCACCATGAAATGAAGACACCAGAGTCAACACACATATTTATAAAAATATCAATATTATTTATCAAGTCCTTATAGTTCAGGGCCTCAACTTAATTATTTTGTCACTGAAATAATATCATATCACCATATTATATTATATTATAGCCTTTATACGTATATTTCAATAAAAGTTTATATATAACTATAATCGTCATATACATAAGGCCGAATCATCATTTGCGTATGCTTCATAGAGTAGCTTCGACCATGCCAGGCATTCCAGTAAATGCATCCGGTTTTTTCATAAGTGTTTACTGGGGTAGGCCAGGCACAGCTGAAGTTGGCACCGTTAAGGTTACTAAAAGTAATCGGTTAAAATACATTAGAATCATCTTCAATCGAATACAATAACAGAGCTAATAGCTCACCTGTGAGCACAAGTATAATACCACCAAGCTCCTTTGAGCATTTGTGGGCAGTTCTCGAAGTAGTGGGGAGGGTGATTATTCCTGTCATAAGTCGAAAACATACCGTCAAGATGATAAGTCATAGAATCTTCCGCAGTTCCCGAATATCTTCCGACTGAGAATAACTTGTATTTCTCTCCCTCACTTCCGATTCTAAAATTATCATATCGAGCATAGCGAACCTCATTTGATTGATCGACAAGATGAATATAAAGCTCGTATCTATCCTTGTTTGTCAACCTATATAAATTATCTAGGCCGATAAAAAATTCACCTTGGACGTCTCCAAAGCCTTTTTTATATTCAGCCCAATTCCTATGGAAGTTGACTTGTCCATTGATACGACGTTGAATTACGAGCCATCCTGGACCTCCGCTTAGCTTGGACTCGCAGAATGCCACATAGGGCTGCAGGATTTGTATAGTTTTAGTTCCAGAGAAACTACCGAAACTAGCACAGTTTTGATGAGTGAAGCTCTTCCGTAAACGAACTATCAATTCTGAATTTTTTTTATTTTCATTATTCCGTTGAGCTATGCACACGTCTAAATCATTTTGCAATTCTTCAGTCCTTTTAGTATAATGATATTGATCATCATCACATTTGGTTTTTTCCACATAGTTTCTCTCAGAAATTTTCAACTTTAATTCTGTAATTTCGCTATTTTTCAGCTTGATTTCATTGGTTAACTGCCCAAGATGTTCGAACATCTGTCTCATCATATTATTATTGTCGACATTAATCGGCTTTAAAAACGTGGATAGATGGAAATATTATATAATCAATTCTTATTTTCCAATTAACTACTCACCTGTGGATCGTTGGCCGAGGCTTTTGCGATATAAACTGAAAGCAAGGCTAACAATATTGCAAATAGTCTTAACTTAATTATCATTTTATATTTATTTTATTTCCTTTTATTTTCGATCTTGTAAACTGTCGTAGTCAATGGACGAATCACGACTAAACCCTTGATATGGATACGGATTTGATGAAAGCTTTGACAAATTCTATTTTTTACGCTACTAATTCCGTATCATTTAAAATAATTACACACACACACACACACGCACAACCTTATGTAATTTTTGGATACGCTATCAAAATTTTTAGTAGCATATAAAATGAATACAATATCATGGTTCATGCATGCCAGTGAATACAATGAGTTCCTTCTAATTTCTTGGTTTATCGGTTTAAATTCATTATAAGTATATGTAATCGAATACAATAACAGTCTGTTATAGGTAACCTCACCTGAATGCACATACAGTATACAACCAAGCGGCTTAGAGCAACACTCCACAGTTCTTACTTGGATGACTGTTACTGTGAATCGTAAGCAGTTCTAGCATATATTCCAATTGAGACTATCTTGTATTTGTCTTCCTCACTTCCGGTTTTAAAATTATCTGTCGAGCATAGCGAATCTCATTTGATTGATCGATAAGATATATCCTCGTTTTTCAACATATATAACTTCTCCAGGCTTCTCAACTTCAACGTTTCTAAAGCCTTTTTTATATTCACCCCAATTCCTATAGAAGTTGACATTTCTATTTATACGATGTTGTATCACGGTCCATCCAGAACTTGGTATACCCGAATCACATGATGCCAGAGAGGGATCCAAATCCTTAAATTGTAAAGTATGAGTTCCGGAATAATGACCTACACAATTTAATTGATGAAATATGTTTTTTTTTTTTTTATTAAGGATGACATTGTGTTAATCTTTATTCTTGTTTTCTTTTTGGCTCAGTGTTTTATATCTATTATTTTGAATAATCTTATTACTATTAATTTTCTCAACGATTGATAGACTTGATTGCACATTTTGGATTGTTAGTTGGAAAGCGCACGATTTAAAATTATTTAGCTTATTGTCAAATTGTAATTTTAAGTTCTTTAATTGCATTTCATTCTTATTGAATTTCTTAGTTAGTTGTAAAATTTGCTGTTCGTCGAAAAGTCAAATGATGTCGTCATAGTCATTGAAAGCACTGCCAGAAAAACTAAACACTCTGTTAAACATTTTGGTTTTTAACATATTTCCAAGCTCAACTGTATCAAGCGACTTGCAAAAAGAGCGACTCAGAACTAAACTTAGAATACAAATTAGCATTTACCTAGCACCAACCTTATCAACACTAACGAACAGATTAAGAGGTCAAAATGGTCAATGGATATAGAAACTAATTTGTATACCATACATAGGAGAAGAATAAAATACAATATATAAACTAGAGTTATGTGCGTTCAATATTAAATTCCAAGGTAACACATAGTCTGTCATTGTCACAGTTAAGATTTAAGTGAATATAGAAATTAACTCCCGATAATGATCATTGCCATTAACACTGTACAGCTCGAAGAGCGATCTGTCTGGGAAATACACTCTCCATGTATAACCATATGGACTTTAAAAAATAGATTTTGTTGAGGAAATTTTATAATTTTAAAGTCTTCGAATATACTGTTTACTGTCTTATTTAGTTGGGAAAAAAAGAAGAAATATAATTTTTATAAAATTTTTTAGGGAAAATAATTTAACGTAATGGGAAAAGGAGCTTAATTTCATAAGAATGTCAAATTTATATGTTTTCTTGTTTTTGTGTTACTTTTGTTAGTACGGAAATAAAATTTGGAAAAATCAAAACATTTACACGATGTGTCGATAGCGCATTATGGCCTTCCTATAGCTTTCTAGTAAATCACATCATTTGATGTCTTAATTAGCATCAATTTAGAGACTCAGAGAACTGCGTTTGTTTTGCATAGAAATTTTACCTTGTGGCAAGTGCAAAATCTATGCCACGCGGGCTTGCGGCACAATTCAAAGACTTTGGTTGTGTGGACAAGCTTTTGCTTAATACATAAATATGTATACACAACTTGAGTGTGAAATGTGATCAGTGTGTGACCAGAGTCGTTTAAATTCATTCTGAAGCTTAAACACAAATTTGTTTATTAATTTTTATTCCAAATTTATTTGCCTGATTAGCATTTTGCCATAATTTTGATAAGACAATTTGCCGTCTATGAAAGGGAATGCCAAAAATATACACGACAGCCAACACACTATTAAGTTTATTTCATTAACGTGTGTGTATTGAGAAATTTATGTGAATCTGGTACTGGTATTGGTACGACTACTCTCTGTCTTTGTTTGTGCCTATGCAAAGTCTACTATTTGGACTTGGGTGTATAAGTTTGTGAGTTCTTCTCAACATTTTAGAATTGCTTAACTGGAGTACTCGGAATTATTTGGTTTACCTGGTGTAATTTAATGTTATGTTTATGCATCAAATAAAATAAGTATTGTATAAACAATACTATGAATGGAGTATTCACACTTCGTTCAACTAAATCCAATCCAATTTTCTTACTGATTTAATTGTGTGTTGACTTTGCGATTTTGTATCTCTTTGACCGTTCAAAATACCATAAATTTGCCGGCTTATCTTTGGTCCCAGATCTTCTTGAAGCTAAGCATTTGTGTTGATTCTCATAATATGCTAATTAAAATTGTGTGTTATTTGGAATGCCATTCGATTGACTGACGAGCGCTGCTTTGGTTGCTCAATTAAACAATATCGATATCGACATCGAGTTTTGTTCAAATTAGCATATGATTTCTGCTGCCGCCTCTTCGCCACATCGCCACATCGTCGGCGATGAGGTAACAAATTGCGTACAAGCATTTATCATGTTATTGCCATGAGTCTACAACAGATATAAATATATGTTTTAAATAGATTTTTATTTGAATATTATCGATAAAGCAGCACCCCCTTCCGAGTTAAGCCAGTTTTGGACAGTGCATACTCGTAAATAGACTTTGGGTTTCCACAAAAAATATATGTGACAGTTTCTAATGTCAACAAATAAGAGTGATGGATTTAAGTGTGGTCGACTGAAAAGATACCCTTTACAAAGTTCTGAGTATGTGTATATGTGTATATAACGTCAACATCCATATTTATTTTTATAATTATAAATTATGATTGATATTATGTTGTACATGTGGATCCAACCCTACTATAAAAAGTATTATTTGTTCATTATATAAGACCTTTAAGTATTTCTATCGGGTTGCTAACAATACCAACATGAATAGTATAACTGTTATCGATTCACTATCGATATCCAATCGATAGAAATCTTTTGATGTTTAATTAACATGGAAGCTCAATTTAAAACAATCTGAAATAATATTTACAGATTAGCTTGTTTGCTGATCATGTTCAAGAATCTATATACTTAGAGGGTATATTTTAAATAATTCTGCTGCTAACATTCATTCGATTCTAGAACACTTCTGTACAGTTTGAATGGGTATTTAAACATTTGCTGCATGACTGTTCAGCCGGTATCTTGGACTTATCTTAATGGTTAATCAATATAAAGCTCCGATATTTATTAGACACTTTTGTTCCTAATTCGCAAGGTAGTAGTTGCCTTGTTGTCGTGTTTTGCAAATTGTTTTATTTATGTGATTCCGGTCGATGTGCCAACAGTATTTCATTTAAATGTTAAATGTGTAGTTTAATTAACTTGATTTATTGTGGGTGTCCATACCCTCATTGGATTTGAGAATTTGCATTTTGCTGGGTTCACGCAAAAGATCAATGTGCAATTAGAAGTCGATTAAATGCATTTAATAACAACTTTTAAATCAAAGTCGATCTAGTTATTTACTGTGACGGAACAGATATTTGATTTATTTATTATGATTAATTTATCGACTGCAGTCAAATACATGCTTTAAGATTTTTCTACTCCACTAAAGAAAAAATTTAATTATTAAAGTGAAAATATATTTGCTTTTATTATATTTATATATCATATGTTGCTCTTCACGCAGCACCCACAAATAGCGAAACAGATAAAATAAACAATAATGGCACGTTAGCTCTTATTCACTATTTATTAATCAAATCGGTCTATATTGTGAGGTGTACAAGTCGTCACTTTAAAAATATGTTAGAAAATAGAAAATTAGAGCACTTAAAATACACGAACCCTAGTCTCTTGATAGCGAACGAACAACTGAATACATAGAGAATCAATGCACAAAGCAAAGGACGAAAGCTCCGCTTGATCTGCGCGATTCTGCATGTGTTGTTGCTGTTGCTTTACAGTTACTTATTTTACAGTTATTTCGCGTATATTTATTGATGCAGCTGCGACCCCTGTTGGAAATTGGCTGCGCTCCTGTTAATGTTTGGTTGACAGGCCTTGTAGAAATTGCGGTAACATCATATTTAATAAGTATAATTTCATATTTAATATATTATTATATATTATTGAATTGCATTGAAACTGAGTTTATTTTTGCATTTCACTTCAAGATCTTCAAATGATTTTAATTGTAGCAAGAAAAGTGCAAATTACAGAATCCAAATAAAGTTAAAATCTGCGTGTAATTTATTTAAATTGCCCATAATTACAGTGAGTCAAGTGGACTGCCAAAAAGACAATGCGAATAAGCAATTTGTAGTTTATGACCGTATGAGAAGCAAATTTCTGTGCCATGCGCCATGTGCAACTGGCAGTTAAACAAATTTATAAGAAATATGCAAGAAGCCAGCGGCAGCTGCTGTGCATAAGAAATTGAAAACGCAGAAATAACAACTCAAAAATTTATAACTGTGTCCGATCATAGCAATTAGGGTGAATTAGATTTTTTGCTTCTTTTTATGTTATACCCTATAACCGATTGGGTATGTATGTATGTTACAAGCAGAAGCCATTTGTAGATTTTATTTCAATGGGAGATATCGTATGTGGTATGTGTCTTCCTTCATTTAGACGCGTCTAAAAGCGGAAGACCACAGACCACATATAAAAGAATATTTTTAAATATTCAAATAAATAACTTGGATTTATATACAATGAAAATAATGAAAGTAAAGTTTATAAAGAAATAAAAAAACGATCAACAACTAATCTGTTTTGCAGCAAACAAAAAATATGAAAATATGATTATAATAGTTGTCGCTAAATGTGAGACCTAAGTACTGGATATTACTTACTTACAAAAATATGATCATGATTGTTATACTGTCCCATACGTAAGTGCTGGGTATTACTAAGTCTAGCACAGGGAACGCTGCTTCTCCCTGCGTTGCTCCTAAAAATTGAAAGTGTTCTCAAGCTGAGGGGCTGAGGCTGTGCGTAGCTAAAAGCTGCCGACATTTTTTTCGTATATGCATTTGCAGAGTCGCACACACAGCTGGATGACGTGGAGCCGTTGCTTGATTTGCCCACGGGTCGGCCTTAAGCTTGGTCGGTCGTAGCTGCGGTTGGGGCAGTTAATTGGGGGGCTGTGTTGCGGTCACACGCAACAGTCGGAGCACTGGAAGCACACTCGTATAGCAGCATTCATAATAAAAGCTGAGGAATGAGTAAATTAAGAATTATGGCTTTGGCATGCAAATTCGAAATTTCCGATACACAATAAATTACTTAAGAGCGTCCACCCGAAAAAAGAATACACAAAACGTGAACGTGAACGTGAACGTTAACGTTAACAAAAGCGCAAACAGCTTGAACCCCATGAAAAAGTTAGTTCTTCTCTGATCTTGTGAGTTACGAGTATCTTTATACTCGTTTGCGAATTGGAACTGTCTGGAAACCTTGAACTGATTTGCCCAGGCAGTTATCGTTGCCTCGCAGCCAGCGCAGTATTATATGATATAAAAAAAAGGTCAGTCATTTGGTGCCTTCATGTGGGTGGCCCCCATGTGGAGCAGCTCTCAGAGCTAGGAGTCTAGAGTTGCGAAACTTCTGAGGAAGTTGTGATTATGATGAAAATAAATTTTGGGCAGCATGTGTTGATTTCAAGACTCAATTGCCTTGGACACGCCTCCATGAGTAAATGCCATTCAAATACAGAAAAAAAAAACAAATTAAAAATTCAAGGAATCGCTATATAAAATATACTCGTACATTGAGGAAGCTTCCGCGACAATTCAGGTCAAGGAAACTAATCCAGAAGAGAATGAAAACAATATACAAAACGACTGCAGCCTAGGTAGACGATCTGTCTAAGTGACAGACAACCAAACAAAGCTTCAAATCGTATTTAAAGCTAAGATAGCGATAAGTCAAAATATAATATATTTAATAGATAGATTCACTTATTTAATCCTCTGAAAGTTCACACCATTCAAATTTCCTTGCCTTTTCCTAAGCGTCTACTCCTATTTCGTTTTTAATTATATCACTTTACTCAATCCACGTTTGCTACTCCGAGTAGTAACCAAGTAGCCCAACTAGTCGGAGATCCACAGACCGGTGGCAAATTAATTTGGCAAATTAAATGCAACTTCAACTTGCGGCAGCAGCAAACAGTTAAAAATCGTTAGAGCTAATATCCAGCAGCGGCCACTCAAAGATATATATATACAATTTTTTGCTACCATTTACATATCTCATGTTTCCACATCAGCATGTGTGTGTGAGTGAGTGTGTGTGTGTGTGTATGTAACTGGCAAATAAGTATTTGAGAATGGCCGCATCTATTTTCCCCACAATAAAATGATAAATGAATTTCAAACTGTGCGCGTAACTCAAACGGACTTGTCCATCAGCTTGCAACAGCGGGTCGGTGGGCTGCTGGGTTGCTGGGTTGCAGGTTTGGTGTCGGGTATCGGGCATCGGGTGGGGGTTTTGCTGGTACCAACAACAAATCGACACACGGTACACACGCCGTCGGCAATGCCATTGCCATTTGGCTTCCAGCCTGGCCAGCTGCCTGGTGGATGCCTCGAAGCCTCCGCCTTGCCCCATCCTGGCCAATTTCAAGTAGTTTTACCAGCCACAACGAGCCAACTGCGGCTAATATTGTAATTTTTCTTCATGAACTTTGTTTTCGTGAGTCGCTTAGCTATTTCACTTGGACAGCAACTGGCTGAAAATTTGCATTCAACCTAATGGAAGGATCTTTGTAGCTGATAATAATTTCAATATTTGATAGATTTGAGGAACTTATGACACAGCTCAGATATCATTTATTGCCGTCCATTCATCAATTCAACTTTGGCCAGAGCTTTTCCTAGCTAGAACAGATTCACATAAGTAGGAAAAGTATATTTCCTTTTGCTTTAAGTGTATAAAATCTTCGTTGCCTTTGGGCGCTTTGGGTATATGTCTTACGATATCGTTTTTCTTTTTTTTCGTTTTTTTCGTTGTTTTGTTTTTTGATGGTTTGCTTTCTTTCCATGGTATGGTTAGTGCTATTACCATTTCTATTATTGCAGTCATTATCTGGGAAAGCTCTCCACGTCGTTGAACGGCTTTTTTTAATTACTTTTGAGCGGTGTCTGTTGCAGGCGTTTGTATCATGCGTGTTCATCATGCAACCATGCAACCAAATGCGACCTGGCTTCCTTGCTAAATCACGATCCTTTCAACTTTCGGTTCCAGTTGCAGTTGCAGTTTCAATTGCTTCTGCTGTAACTTCAGCTACGGCTATGCTTGTAGCTCCGGCTGATGTGCTAAACGTGCGGCAGTCATTTTGCCAAACGATTGTCGATCATGAAGCACTTAAACCTGCAGTTAGCAGTTGCTACAAAACTTCTGCTGCAATTAAAGTACGCGACTATGGGATGGATCTATACGTAAGATCTATACGTTATCAGGAGCCTCTGCCGTCTGCCATTAATACTTTGCATATGTTGCGCGCTGACAGCCTAGCCACAAGTGTCAAAATGTCTGTCAATAAGCCACCTACATGCCAAGTCTGTAAAGCTGATCATCAGGCAGCAGGAGGCAGCGTTGCATGTGTCAAAATTGCCGCTTAGATTTATGAAGTTTGCCGATTGTGTTTTGGGGCCAGGCAATAATCGGCTGCAGCATCTATAATAAGCAGCTGTCGGCGAGACACTTGAAATATGTGTATCTTGCAGATACAAAAAGTGGCACGTTGTCGGTGCATAGCATGTCTGCAGATTGCAGATTGACCGTGCGTGTTGCGAGTTGCAATAAAATCTTAAATCAGTTGCTCACTGCACTTTTCAATTAAACTCGACAAGGTTGCCCCAACAAGAATCTATGTCTTGAGAGTCTTATTAGCATTCGCCTTGACCAGGTGTCAAGTATCTAAACTGGGTCATTGTCCAATAGCAATAGAATCTAGAAGCTGCATTAATCACTTTACTTTTTACTTCTAGTTCCAGCTTGCAGTTTTAATTCAAACTTAACCTGTGGACCCCTTCGAGTCAGCAGCTTTCTCAATGAAAGTCTCTGCACATTACTCACAGTTGGGAGTGTTGCACCAGGTGCCAACATTCCCTCTACCGTTTGGCCAAAATAGCAAACAGTCATCATGCCTGGGCCATGGGCCTGGCCAAAATGCTCTGAGGCAACGTGCTGCAAACTTTAATGCCACAATTGACTGACAGTCGTTTGTCGCACTTGTCAGGGTAGCCAGGTATCGTCTACACTGCGCTACACCAGAACTACAGTTCGAGCATCTTAGTTCAGTAGACATCAGTTCACATAATCATCAAAGAAACGGAGAAGATCTGATCTGATCTGTTTATCTGAATGATAAACTTGAGCTGATCGATCAGATTAACGGATATATTGCCTCTCGAAAGAACTTTGCTCTCTAATACTTTCGCCTTCAAAGTGTCTCGCTTTGGAGACTCGTTTCAGTTAGTTCAAACGTTTAAATGTTTTAACCAAATTTCACTTAAAATTAGCCAAAGGGCATGTTAACCTTCGATGCGCTGGTCGCACTTTAACACCATTATACACTTTTACACAGCAAATTAAATTTGCGCGGCTTTCGCTACCCGTTGCCCGCTCGTGTGACTCATCTGCAACCGGAATTCGGCTGACAGGCAGCACTCAGTGGCAGTGGAAGAGGCAGTGGCTGAGGCAGAGGCAAAGGTAGAGGCAGCAACGTTGGCCACATGTCAAAGTCGAGCGTTGGAAAGAGATGTGCAAAATGAAAAGTTTTCTAGCCGCAAACGTAGGGAGCTACTAAAAAGTTTCAGGGTGCAAATTGCTGCTGAGTCTAACGGTTGCTAGGTTGAGGGGGAGGGAGTTGGGAGTTGGGGGGAATAGCTTGGGCATAGCTATTAATTAGGTCATGCAACCCGCGGGCAATACAGAAACAAACATTCAACGTCTGTTGACAGTTTGGCAAGGTGTGCGATAACTTTGACATTTTGCAGCTGTGCCCCACGCAACACCAACAACAACACCAACAACAACAACAGCAACGCCAGTTGAGATGCGCGCAAAGCTCTCAAATGTGCTGACAAGCGCCGCAGCATGAACAACAGTGCGTATGATTTATATATTTTGCGAGACGCTGCAAATTGTGCAAATGTCACAATTATGCACAAACAAAAAAAGAAGAGAAACACTTAAGAAAAATATAAAAAAAAATGGATTGCATAACTCGGACTAACTAAGCCGGCAGTTAGTGAGGCTGCTTCGCATTGTTTGCCGAGAGTGACATTTTAATTGCCGCTGCCCGCATGATATATGATCAGCATTTGGTTTCGGCCTGGCCTGAACGAAACGCTCAAGTGTTCCCATCATGCAACAACAGTTGAGTGACCATATGTTATGTTGGCGCTGCCAATTAGACATCGTCAGTTAGTTGCTGCCACGTAAATTAATTTAATTATGTCAATGCAACTCACCTTGAAGCCAACTTCGACGGCGACGGCAACAGCGGCTGCAACTGCAAATGTAGTTGGCTTAGTTTATTTGTCAATCGGTGTAAAATGGCGTAAACAACATGGCTCGGATGCCAACAGCAGCAGCGCAGCGCAGCGGCAGTGCAGCTCGGAAGGTGGCAGCTGCAGAAGAAGCTTGTGGCAGGCAATTTGAGTGGGCCGTAAGACAAATAACTCAGATAATTGTCTCCTAATATCATAATTCTAGTTAAACAGTTGATTAGACTGAAACAAACTCTAATTCATTATTTATCATTTATTTTTGATTATATTCAGCACAAGGCAAATTCATATTACAAATTCTGAAGGGCGACCAACTTCTCTGGCAACCCTCGCTGGTTGTATACTTCTTTTTTTGTTGTTGTGCGGCGCTTTTGTAATTAATCAAACCCAAGCGTATTGACAGCGTGTAGACAGAATGGCGTACATGGAGCTTACCACCGAGTCCAAGTTAAAGCCAATGTCCTCTGTCTTTTCTGTCCTTAGTCTTTTGTCTCCTCTGTCTTTGGGCCCCTTTTCTATGTGGCATATGCAATCGAGTGAACTTTAAACTTTTCAGTCAGTGCCTTAAAGTGCAGCAGCAATGTCATTGTGTCCAGCAGCGGCCATCGTCCATCGTGCAGCATCAATGCCAATGCCACATTGCGACGACATGATGGGGCATAAAGGAAAAGCTCTGGCTATAAATTCAGGGCATTGTGAGGGGCCGGCCAATGCATGTTGTGGATGTAGTGGAAGGCCTGGAGGCCGTGAAAATAAATGGCTTGGCATTATCGCACTTGCTATCAAAATAAATTTCCACCTGTGCAATTGCAAATTGCAGTGATACCTTCTCGTTGTGTCTTTTCACTCAACGCGAAAACGCAACTACTGACATACAATTCGAGTTTCCTTTTCGCTGTGCTGCCACCACAAAGCACCACACCGCATTGGCACTGGCAATTATATAGTAATTTCCACACGTATCGAACATTGATCTCATTGAGAGCCCGGCCATACCCGGAGTAGCCCGGCCCTCTGCTGGACAGTGAAATTAACTAAAAAACAAAATAAAAATAAGAAAAAGTCCAGCGACTGGCGTACAACTAACTAGTTTTGATCCGGTCAGCGCAACAGTTGAAATGTATCTCTGAAGTTTTGCAAAAATGTCTTTAGGAGTATCTTATGGATGCTGCTGCTTTTGCTTTTGCTTTTGTCTGTACTGTTGCTGTTGCTGTTGCACTTCAAAGGAAACGCAGTACGTGCAATTATGCACCACGTTGCGCGTTATTAGAAGTGAGCCGTTGACTCGTTGATGTCCAAACCGCCATTTGATTGCCAGAGTTGCGTTGCGTACATGCCGGCGATTAACGGCTGATTAGACAGCCAAGGCAGCGAGGTAGAGAGATTGAGATAGATACGGACAGCGCACGAGATTGAAATGTATCTGCATCATGTGTGTATCTATTACTTAACTGCATTTATGAGAGTGCAACGCTTGAGATGCCAATGAATTCGTGATTCTACTTTTAAACTCGCCTCAGACGTGACTCTCCTTACAAGCTGCCCGGGTGCCTACTAAACCTGAGATAAGTGCAACAGCAATTAAACAAGGGAAACTCAATTTAAGGTAGGTATACTCTTATTTCGATGAGTTAGCAGCTCTTCAATTGATTGAAACCAATCAGTTTACCCTGACAACTGCTTCGGTTGTTGACAAGGATAAGTTGCTGTCAACTTTTCACTCACCATCCATTGATATATTGTTTCTAATAAATTAGCCCAATATTAACTTAATTTACAACTTTAACCCAAATATGCTAAAAATGTACTCGTACATTCAGCCGGGAAATGACTAATTGATTGTGTATATCTGAAGTGCATCAGAACTTAATTTATCCCGTTTCCTATTGTTTCAAGTACCTAATCTATCAAAGAACCATTTGCATCTGGGCAGAAATCGAATATGAATGCACTTAACTACAAAATTTATGGTATCCAAAGCAAATAATTCGCATAAATCACAAACTGATCGACCAAATTTGGGTCACTCTAGACGCAAGCGGTACATTTAAATGGGGAAAAAATTCAATTCAAATTTCAATGGGGAAGGGCGTGTGGCAAATACACAAAACTGCCTTGGTTTTCCACATCAATGGAAAAAAAACCACAAACAGAAGCAGCAGAGACAACAACAACAACAACAACAACTGCAACAGAAGCCAAAACATCTAAACAAAGAGCTGAAGCAAAAAAAGATTGAAATAACTTGCACAATGTGCGGCAGGGCAAACAATTATCAAAACTGAAGAAAAAACGAAGAAAAAAGTATAAGATAAACACACATGAAAGACGAAGGTAAAAAGGCAACAATTACAAATTCAATTGAAATCAAAACCGAATCGAAATGTAATTTTTTCTCCTAGTTTTTGTATCTGTTGGATACGTTTTCTGTGTGCGGAGTATGTGCCACAGTGTCTGCAGCGTTCGATTGAAGCGTTAATGAAAAATTTCACTTTTCAATATGCGCAGAGCTCTCGAAAAGGCAAACAGGCACTTTTTGTTGTTATTCTTGTTGTTGCTGCTGCTGCCAAATAGAAAACCACTTGAGCTACTTTGAACGGCAGCAACAAGACAACCGACAACCGACATAGACAATAATTATTACGATCAATTTAGATGCAGATTGCATGCGGCATACGGCAATCGGCAGCGACGCTGCCGTAATTGAGGTGGGGCTACCCCTACGCCCACTACACACACACAAAGACACAAAGACTCACACGAACACACGCACAAAACAACACACAAGCTGAAAGTGTTGCTCGGTTGCACAGATACATTCAATAGCTCTGAGATACATTTGTATATGGAGTGCGTTGGACTTGATTGGTTATGTGATTCGTTTTACTCCGTGTACTCTCTATTTATGGGGTATAATAAAGTTGTTCAAAGTAAGATACAATATATATATATATATTCGTGATCAGCAGCAGTAGATCAGACGATCCAGTCATCTGTTCATCCTTTCGACTTAAAGAAAGTGTAGTACCATCATCATTTAGAGACATTTGATATAGAGTTAATTCCGAGGTGTATGAGTAATATAGACACAGAGTATCTCATAGTCGAGTACTGTAAAGGTTTCAGACTCGGTGTTGGTTTCATTGTACTTGCATTTGGTATGCATATTCTTACTTATGGCCAGCTGGTGTTCAGCCATTTCCCTTTCGGTCTGGTGTTTTGTTTGCATACCGAGCCGCAACTGCAACAGCCCCGAAAACATTGTCATAATAATTATACAAAAAGAGAGGGAAAAAAAATTGCCTTAGGAAAAACGCCTTCGCATTTGTCTGGTCAGCAATTAGGCGGCCAGTTCGAGTGTTGCCTCCGAGGCAAATAAGCTGCAGCATGCAATGATCTCAGCATTCAGATAATATACTGCAATGGATATGCATAATAGTTGTAGCATTTGTTTTTGCACTTATTCTGAGTAAGCAATTCAAGCAACATCGATTTTATAGTTACTTTGGATTCCTAAACTGATTAGAGATTTATCTTTAAATAGTAGCTGTCTATGGAGTTTTATTTCATATTTCTATCTCTACCTTTCTTATTGAGAAGCCTCACCCAACCAGTAGCTGCACTCGTATCTGGAGGGGGAAAATTCATTAGGAGATGTCGAAAAAGAATTCTTGAACAATGTGAACACAATGCACTTGATTAGTAATGTAAGGGAATAGACAGCAGCTGCTGCAACTGATGATAAGACAGGTCTAATTAGCTGCAACAATGCGCACTGATAAGCAAATGTGGCATGAAAGATAAACACGAAAAGTGCTCCCAAGTGGCAGCACTTTGTTTTTTAAATGGCCAACATGCACTCTGGGCTCTCTTTACGAGTATCTTCAAGATAATATCTATAAACTGCCCCAGAGGGAGTTTTGCTTTTAGCCCGACTCAAGTCAGCATTTATACGTTAACTTAATTCACCTTTCGCCTTATTTTGGCAATTCAGTCGCCGTGCAGTCTGATTCGTAATGTTTATAAGCAATTAAATTCGATTGAATGCATCCGGTTGGGGCATGAAATTGAAAATGAAAACGAATATCTTACGGGGCCGCTGCTGCCGCCCGCATGTCAGTCACAGCGATTGCTTTTAATTGTAAACAGAAAATCTTAATGAAATTAATTTTAAACTGAAATGCTTAAAACCTGCAGACGTCGTCGTCCGTCGTCCGTTTGGTATTTATGAAAATTAATGTCAAGACAGTTTTACGTCTTTTAAGTCAGTCGCTACGAAAGCCACAAAAACCACCTTAAATGACAGGCGGAAGTGAGCCGTAAGAGCAGTCGTACTCGAAGCTGTCCGGTTTTTCTTTGGTATTTCTGCCTCTGTAGTTCTCAGGGCGGAAACTGCAGCTTTGCCAGCCACAAGCTGACCCAATATCCCAATACAGCTCATACATTTTTAATTTTTCATTTTCTTTCAAACGGATTTCAAATCGATGCTTTCTGTAAGGCACATAGAGAGAGAGAGGGAGAGAGAGAGAGAGGGAGAGAGAAAGATGGATAGAGGGTTTTTGTTAGCGGTTAAGACCACAGCACGTACAAATACACTGCGTACACTGAGCAAAATTACAGTACTAGTCACTGTGTAAACAGTTCCTATGCAATGTAAAAAAGGTTTTTTAAGCTTTGGCTAAGATAATTATCTATTATTACTGGGATTATAATTATCTTTTTATATCCAAAACAATAAATTAAAGACTACTTTAGATCAGTTCGACTAGAGGAAAGAATCTTAATTTAAAATTATTTTTTTTCATAGTTGCTTTCATATAAAACTTGGTGCGAATTCCAGTCATGGAAACAATAATTAGGTCGTCTTAGTTTTAATATTCCTCGTCGATGTACTAGGACCTATTATATATCCCATTATCTCTTTCTACCTCCACGCTTGATGTGTAAATTATAACAATCTATACAACGTGTTCTCAAATGAATCTTCTCTTTCTTCTTTGAAATCTTCTCTTTTCCTATATCTTAGTAGAAAAATTAACCTTCTTTCTCGCTACATTACTTCAATTTATCTTAGCTCCTTTTATAACTTTATAATTTTTCATTATACTTTAATATACTAATACTTCTAATAGTATATAAATTGGTAACAGTGTAAGCCCTATTTTCTATTCTATATACTATTGCTTCTAATAGTATATACGTAAGTAATAGTATAATTTGATTTCTCCTATATTCTATACTATTACTTTTTGAGCCGTTTGGCTTTTTCTGGGTTATCCCAAATCCTTGCAACAAATGTTGGATAGATTTAAGTTAAATTAATTTTTCTTATATTTTTACTTCCCAGATTTGAATTTCAATTCTTAAATTTCATTTGTTCTTTTTTAATTTTCAATATTTTATTTTGTTTTCAATTTAATTCGTTGGCAGCTCTAAGTTGACTTAAATAAATAAATAAATAATATGGTGTAGTGCGACTTAACACAAAGCTCTTCCAAGTTGGATCGATTTCTCTCAGTGCACTTGCATGTGCGTCACACAAGGTGGCGCTTTAAGTTTTCTGTCGTAAAAATTGAGCTATTAAATAATTTCTGTCACACAAATTTGCTTTTATTGTTTATTTCCGTTGTACCTGTGGGCCGTACCCTCCATCCCCCCATCCCCCAGCACACCTGAGTTTAACAATGCCCGAAGCGTCTTCCCAGCTAATTAGCGTCATTATGCACAATTTTAGATATTTACTTATGATGGCCATTGCTTGGCACATTTCCATTGACTCTTCGACTGCATTTTCCACTTAAAAAAAACTTTGCTTTTGTCACTTTGTATCTGTTTGTGTGTTTGTTTGTTTGTTTTTGTTAGTTTCTCTGTTGGCCTGTTTGTCTTTGGCGTGTGATACGTATGACTCATTCGCATAAGGCTCCTCCTCCTTCTCCAAAATTGCGACTTTGATCTTTGTTGTCTTTGCAATTCCCAGCGCCCTTTTGATGTCTGCGTGTGTGGAACAATAAAATTTAGCATTCGGCCGCAACATTTGCCTTTCTGATTTGGTTTTCCTCTTCCGCAATTTGCGGTGGCGTCTTCTAGCGAAAACCATTAAAAACGCAAATCATTGCCACAATAGTTGCTGCATCCCTCCCCCTCCCCCAAAATCCACGCCCTCGCTCTTTTAGGTGCAACACGCAACAAGTGTCAACTTTGGCCATGTGAGTTACTTGCGAGTCGGCATTTCTGCCTTTAAGTTGTTCCTCTCTATTATACGATGACAATAAAACACACACACACACTCACACACACACACACACACACACACACAAAGTTCAGGCCAACTGTCTGTCTACTCGTACATAGTATGTAATTGACAAGCCCCGTTTAACAAACCGTCTTTTGGTCGTTTTGTCTGTTTGCTTTGTGCGACTCTTTTCTCACCCTAGTTTTTGATGGATTCCACACCCAGCCCTAAGCAAAGCTGTTATCACACTTAAAAAAAAAAAGAAAAGAAGATCAAATTAAATAAATAAAATGTGAAACAAACAGAAAATAAACTGTCACAAGTCGCTGGTCGCGTACAAATAATTTTTAAATATTTATGCCCGAACGGGTTGCAATTCGCATCGCGCTATTTGCGAGTTTATTTCTTTATTTTCTTGCATTGTTGTTCTCTGATTTACTTTTTTGATCTGAGTTCCATGTTCCTCCTTTATGCCAAGAGCAAATACAACGTGCAGTTGTGACATATTGACCCATCCAACAATCACCGTCATCGTCACAGTCCCATCCTCCTTCTGAATCTCACCCCTCACCCATTAACGATTGGCATCGATATCAACTGGAATTGCTTTATTTTTTTAAATCTCGTGGGTTCCATTGCGTTTGTGCGTCAATAATTGCAATGGTAAACAAGGACATGTGCAATCTGCAGTTCGTCGGAAAAAATGTGGAGCATTTAATACAAATATGATATAACTTTTAACATTTTCCGTATTAATTTTCGTTTTTCCTTGGAAACATCATAAATAAAGGATTCTCCATGGAATTGGGTTCTGTGTAAAACTCCCAGTAGCACTCGATAGGGAGTGGTAGCTTATATATCTTAAATCGTATTTTATATACCAAACATATATCAAATATAGCCCTGAATCAGTCTACAAACAAAACATATTTTGATAATTTTCTTGGAATATGAAATCAAAAAGATTGATACTTCTGTTTAAAAGATACAAATGCTTTACCTTAAGATCGTTAAATACACTCAACTTAAGGGTCAGTTATGTCATTTGCTGAAGTTTAGAAAGCCGCAATATTTATTTCGGATATCCAGGCCAATTGAAGTATATTTTTGTTTCCAACGAACTGGAGCAAGTTATTTGGCTCAGCTTCAAGTGGAGTATACATTTTTGTTTAAATGCATTTCCGCTGATGTTGTTTGCCAACAAAAACAACAGCAACAACAATATGGAGAGCACCCAATCTGATGTATAAATAAACAGCTCTGAACCGACCTTAAACAAACCATTTGTCGTCGTTCACCCATTGCCGTTCGATGTGACGACGCATTGATTGCAGGCGCAGTGATGTCTACCCCAGTTACGGGCCTGTTGCCTGTCCCTGGCTCGGGTTATACGAGAAAACATACCACCGAAAGTCAGAAAAATATATGAGTATATAAAAAAGAGAATACGAAAAGAACTGCTGCGTCCATAACTGATTTTCCAGCGTTGCATTGCGGTGCGTCTCGGATAAGATCGGGTACATAACTCATTACAGAATAAGCGATATGATAGAAGAAGACGGCTCCGGACTTCGATGAGGCTCACTCGGAACAGCTAGTACACAGACCAGAAATCAGTTCAACTGTCGCACCACTGCAACTGACGTGGCTCCTATACCCTTTCCCCAAACAAATCGATTTCTCTACCAAGAAAATTTTAGAGTTTTCTTTGAATACTGAACATAAACTTGGTCAGAAGATAAACTTTCAATTCTTTTCCTTTTAGTAAGGGTATTCAAGTTTCGTCGATGCTCGTTAAACTGTGTCTCTTGTCAGATGCATTTGGGGATTTGTTGTT
This sequence comes from Hirtodrosophila trivittata, assembly GCA_035045065.1. Lineage (NCBI taxonomy): Eukaryota > Metazoa > Arthropoda > Insecta > Diptera > Drosophilidae > Hirtodrosophila > Hirtodrosophila trivittata. Next base: position 1,815,450 of record JAWNNK010000868.1, read on the forward strand.
TCTGCCGTCCGCTGGTGGTTGCTGATAATATGATTCGTGTCCAATGCGATATGAGAAGTCCCATTGACATCGCTGCAATCTGCGCAGTGTGGCTCGCGCTTCGATTCCGTTGGCTGTCATTGTTGTTGTTGTTTTTTCACATTGCAGTTGTTTGTGTTGTCACATAGATACAGAACTTATACACATACAAACGCATACATAGAAATACAAACGCACGCGTTAAGCACACAATTATGCAGACAGTCAGGCATTCGGAATTTGCTCTAGTCTGCGTCTGTCTCTGAATCGGTATGGGTATGGGCTTTGGTCTGACGATGGCTCCTAGGCCTGAGACTGTCAGCTCCGACAGCTCCATTTTACACCGAAATTAGATAAACAAACAGAAAGGGCCGAATTCAATAAACAAACACAATACTTTGATTGCACTGCACATACTCGTAGTACTACACGAGCCGCATCAATTCATAAGGAAGACACTGTCAACAGTTTGTCCACATTTGTTCTAATACTCGATCTTAGGGTAACACAACTTAATGACTGCATATGCTACATTTTAAAGGGAATTTATATAATCTACTTGTCTATTTCATTTAGTTTAATTTCTACTCTCTTTTAGGCAGAGAACAAATTGTTTTAATATCAAACTATGATTTCAACTTTTCTTTGTGTTATATATGAGAGGGTATTCACTCTTCGGTTTTCAGTATATATATGTCTTTTTTATGTTTGATGTACGTATTGCTATGACTCAATTTGACTCGTCTGAGAAAATCGTAATGGGAAAATTTTGGTGACTGCCTGCTAATATGCAAAATCAATAGCAATAACAAACAAAATACTCACAAATGTTTATACATATGTATTTTATATGATTTTATATGTAGATATATGTTGATTGACATTTCTCATGTGAGAAGGAGGTTGTTATTGGAGCTCCGTCTCGCCATGGAGTCCAGAGACTAATTTACGAAGTGATATTATCATATTGCAATTGGCAATCAGCTAGTTAAATAAATCAACAGCAATTTTAGAGGGCGAGAAAAATTGCATTGAAGCGATAAATTGATGGAAAAGTGTTTTGCTGCTGAATTATTGATAGAGAAATGTGTGTACACTGTGGATAATACTTTGTGTTTGTATAATTTACTGGTACACCTTTAATCGAGTTAGTTCTTTATCAATGATTAGCGGCATATTTACTTAATAAACAGGTTAAACCCAATATATATATTTATTCTGTTATCAACATTTCCCTTATCATGTAAGTACGTGCCACAGATCGTGTGTGATATGAATGTGGGACGACACAATCCGTGGTTCATGACAAGAATCCTCTCGTGACTAGAGCCCAGTCCATGGATGGGTCTTGTATAAACTCATACTATAATCGATATGACATAATCAGAATATGCTTGGAGAATTGTTTTCATTGAAATCAAAAACAAGTATCCAATATTCGAAATCAATTCATTCCCTTAGACTGAACATATAACCCATAAGCATTCAAATGCTAAGCTGCTCATATTTATGAATGGCCATTGTACTCTCATACTCTATTATAATGCCCAACAATTATTAAGCTATATACTCGATAAAGTCTTATGCAAAACTGTAGCAATTGTGCAAACGCAGTGCTAGTTTTGCAATCATAATAAAAAGGCAACTAAAGGCAGCTGCATGGCAAATCAATGACTTAAATGTTGGCTTCTACGATATGAAATTGCCATTTGCATGGATTGTTTGAGAGAGAGAGAGAGGGGGGTTTTGCTCCATGGGTGGCCCATAGGTGGGCGTTGAGCAACTGGCTAAAAATATTTAAAGAGTCGACGGCTCGTGGGCGTAGTCAGATCTCTTGGAGTCTGTGTGCAATTTAGATAAGTATTATGACATATTTGACACTCTTTCAGGGACGGATGGGAGCTTTGGATAGGCAACAGTTTCGTGTTTATTTACTGAAAATGAAATGAAAATGAAAATCAGAGTTCTAAACGGGGGGAAATGGTTAAGAAGTTGCTGGCCAGACCAACAGAATGGCTGGCAGACAGGCCAGCTATGTGGAAAAATCAATGAAATGCAATTACAGCAAATGCATTGCCAGACAGCTCTCTAGAGGGGAAGGGGAAAGGGGGAGGGGGTGGGTTATGACTGGAACTTGACTTGGCTCGCATATAATATGAGTGGATTGCATATAGAACTCTATATGTATACAATATAATAACAATTGTTGTTATTGTTATTCATGAAAGGGGTGTGTGACCAACACACACACACACACGCATACTAACACGTCTTGGTGTTGTTGTTTTCTAAGCCATAAGCATAACTGATAAGCTGCAATTACCTGCATTGATAATTTAGAACGTATTTTCATATAATGCACACAAAACCCCACAAGAACAACAACAACAACAACAATAATAGTTGTAGTAATCGTAATATTATTGTGCCACAAAGCCAAATGACATCTGTCGGTTCCGTCGGTCCTGTATCTCCCGAGTAACACCCCCAAGCCCGCCCCCTGAAGCCCACGTAACTCCCTCCTGTATCTGTATATGTGCCCTGGGCACACCCATAATTGAATAGCTCTTTGTCGAGTGTGTGTGCGTGTGTGTGTGTGTGAGATTGCGGGTGTTTGGTTTGGTTTGGTTGTCACTTTGACTGGGTTTGGTTTCAGTTTTGGTTTTGGATTTAGATTTGGGCTTGTGCTCGTGTATGGATTGCTTTTAGCCAGTCTCTCGCTATTCCTCTCTCTCTTTCTCTCCTGTTGTCTGGCTGTCCTTTCTTACTCTTTTTAGCGTTCCTGCTGCTCTGTTGCATGTTGCATGCTTCTGCAACCCATGACACCAGCCATAAACATAGCCAGAGCCCTCACGTGTCTTTCTCATTTGTAAGAGTTTAATATGTTATGATTACACTCTTAATGACAGACAACCAGGCAGCGCCTATACGAAATAAGTTCTGCAAGGCAAAAAATATCAGAATACATATTAGAAGTGCAGAGTTCAATAAACTGGCTCAGCGCGTTGTAAATATAATTGCAAAAATGGAAAAAATAATACAAATTAGAAATCATTTATATAATCCCATCACTTATATAGATTTTAATCTACTATTGAACACCTAATAATGTTTCCAGTTCCATAAATCAATATAGATTAACATAATCAATTTTAAACAATATATTCTGGTATAATCTTGATGTTGGCTATCCTCATCTGATATGCACTTCAGCTTCAGCTAACTTCCTATCAACTCAATATGTTTCCCCTCTCTTTTGTGTATTGGTCAAATCTCATATGGAAACATTTCTGGCTGCTGATCAGAGATAATTTTTCCAATGAAAACTAAAACAAACTAAACCCAAAAACACACACAACTATTGAGCAGCTCTCATGAATTTCTGAGCAGCAGCAGCAACAATCTTATCAAGGAAAAGCCAGAAAAATGAAGACAAAAACTTCAAGTTACTTGAAGTGTTATGAATTATTAATAATAATTTACAAATTATTGCGGGGGCAGCACAACATAGAGAGATAGATAGATAGATATTGAATACATACAACGCAAATGAAATTTCAATTAGCTTGTCATGTCGAAGGAAGTGACTGCAGCTATGCAACTTTTATCTCTCTGTCTGGCAGTCAGCCGGAACGCCATGGTCCCATTGAGATCTTATGAAATCTTAACCCATTTTATATTGACAAGTGTAATTATGCGCACGACACAATTGCCTTGTCAAATCTTATCAAATAATTGTAAAGCCAAAGCAAAGCTGTGCGTACGTTATGCAACATAGAAGAGGCAGCAACAACAACAACAACGACGACGACGACGTCGGACCACGTGCAAGAACTGCAGTCACGTTGCAACTTTGTCATCCTTTTGTGCATGCCACAAGCGCAGACCACAGTCACAGTCACAGTTACAATCTCACAAAGACAGGTACAGGCACAGGCTGGGCATTCCTAATGATATAAAGACGTGTTGGTGGTCCTTTTTGGACAATTAGTGCCTGGAGAGTTGAGTCCTCCTCCTCAGCACCTGTAACCACCTGAAATTCCTAGAGCTGTACATTTTACATGCATAATTTATGTCATATTTTGGTAGAATGAAACAGGGTAAAATGATTCCCTTATGCGATAGGCAATATGTGACATTATAATGTATATGCAGTCGTAGAGTATACAGGGAAATCTCGTATAGGATCGTTTATAAGATATAGGATCCAAGTCATTGATAACTAAGGAAAGTTTGAGAAAATGTCGCAGAATATTCAGAGAATTTCAATTTTGGGTTAAGTATTTTTTATGTATTATATTTCATTTGTGAATTGATCTTATGTAAGGGTATTTTGTCGTCGTTTTTCTTTTGTTTGTCTCTTACTGCGACTGCTTACAATTTTAGTCATTGATTGCCCAAAGTGCACGATGGTTCGTTAGTAATTTTTTGATTGGGTAAAAATTATTTATGACTCGAACTATTTGTAAATGCAAACACACGCACACACACTTAAGAACTGATTCTTTATATTTTGTTGCTGTTGCTGTTGTTTGTTGTTAGTTCTTTTTGCCTAATTGGAATTCATGCAATGGACATTTGCATATTGCTTTGTTGGCCAAGGCACTTGGCTGCTGGTTTCGTAACTGTATATTCGTTTTGAGTGCCTAGAAAGGTTCTGCTTAATTGTGGCCACAACTCAACTTAATCATAAAACAGCCAGCCCATAGCCATATGAGACATTATAAGGGAATGGGAATGGATCGAATGGGTATACACAAATATGGGTAAACGGGGATATCGAGATATGGGGAACACGGGGGATGAGGCAACCCAATCAAGCATGCGCGTGAGTCGTTCCATCTTTTTGCGTTCGAGCTGGTGGCTAACTGAATTCAATTACCAAAGTGCCTACTATATGCAAATAAGCCACAAGTGCACTTGACAAACGCACACACACACACACACACACATAACACTCAATACCCACTGGTCATACAGATAGAGATACAGATACAAATGCAGATTCATAGATACAGATACACAGTGCCAGTGCCAGTTGCTGGTTACAAATAAGTGAAGTTGTTGCACTCGAGCTACTGGCACTTGCCTCTAGCCTCTAGCCTGCCGCGACCCTCGATCTCCAGTTACCCCTATGCCCCGCGTCTCTCCTCCATCAGGCTGGGACCATGTGAAAAGTCGGCGCCGTGCAGATAAAAACCTTAATATAAGCATAATTAAGTTGATGATTTGTACAAAAAAGGAGACGAGAGAAATGATAAACACAAGTGGCTGCTGCTTGGCATTGTGTTTGTGTATGTGTATGTGTATGTGATGTGTGTGTGAGTGAGTGTGCGTTCCATGCTGCACTGTTACTATCTTGAAGCGCATTTAGTACAGTAGGTATTCGCTGGAAGAGCAAGGCTTAAGATACGCCAAAGGGGTATTCAAAGGGTAGAAGAAACTATTGTATAAATCCTTTTTTTTTCTATAGAATCACTTCAAAATTCATTCAAGAAATATTACAAATGAAACAATTTAAGATATCTTATCATAAGTGTACAACTATATTAACCTTTTAACCTCCTAAACCTTTATGTTATCTAAAGTAACTTTTAATATTCCCGATATGATTACTTGATCATAAAATCTAAAGTATCTAGATATTACTTTTCGATACTCTAATATCTTACATTAGTGCCTACTGTTTCAGGCATCTTCAATTGTTTTTACAGTCTGCACTTGAAGTTCCAGTCACATCATCAGTCTCGAGTTCTTGAGTTCTATAAAGTTATGATGGGTTGCTGATGGCTTCTCTGACTGACTGCCAAAAAATGTGTCTATGAGTAGATGAGTTCAATGGACACTTTTGTTGTTTGTTTCTGTAGTTGGTGTCGGTGTTGGTATTTCCGTTAGCAAAGCTTCAGTAAGTACAACAACAGGCATTGCATAACAATTAGCTAAAGCAATTGCTGTTGTTCATTGTACAAAGTCAACCAAAAAGAGCCAAAAATAATAATTCACAAAATTTAAACCGATGGCTTCATTAGGCATTTTGTGTGCCATATGTGGAGCCGAAACTGGAACTATAGTTCCATTGTGTTGTGCTTGTGTGTGTGAGTGTGTGTGTGTATAGATTGATGACACATTCGCTTCCATTTTTGGATAGGCAGCATTGTAAGTGTCTATATCGATGGCAAATTTATGCTTAATGAGCGTAGCGCTCAGTTTGATAACTCATTATGTCTAGAAACTGAAAATGAGGCTAAATTTGTTCCACATGATGTTTGCTGATGTTGAAATACGAAATACTCGTACAAAAAAGTTCTAACCCATCTTTGATTTCAGAAACGGGGGGTTATCTTCAGATTGTCCATAAATAACTGAAGCCAGTTTTTAGCTCTGCCTTTTGCGCAAATATCTACATAAAATTCAAACTAAAATCACAAAAAAGAAGAAAACAAAACAAACAAAACTCAAGCCGAAAAAAATGAGGAAAAATTAGGAAATTCTCTGGCACACACACTTTAGAGTTTATCATTGTAATGCAAATGAAGGAAGTGCGCTTCGTTTACACTCCATGGCCCCCTTGCCACACTCTCTGTCTCTCTCTCTTTCTCTTTCTCTCCCTATCTGTAGCTCTCTTTTACGCTTTTTAAGTAAAACAAGGTGAGGCTGCAACAGCAACAACTATTCGCAGCCGTGGGAAATGCTTGGCGCATGTGTTGCGAAACGGCACACGAATCACTTCTTGGGTGCCAACTGACTGGGATTGAAGTATGGAATGGGAGTAGAAGGAGATATGAGTCTCATTCTGTCATTTTGTCAGTCACTCAACCACTCAGTCACTCACTCAGTCAGTTAGTTGGGGAAGAATCGCAAAAGAATACTACAAAAAAGAAGTTATGAATATGAATAAATCATTTCACGCAGATTGCCAAAGCTCAGATAAAAATTCGCGCACTTTTGCACACACGCACACACGCACACTCGCACACACATTGCAGCAGATACTTTCATATGTCTCGCCTGTAAAATGCTTCCCTTTGACAATCAGCATCAAAGCTGATGGAGCTTATATCGTCATGCTGCCAATTCGACTGAGAGAACATATATATTGGCAAAAGTTTTTTATAAGTTTATTGCGGAAGGTGACACAAATAACGTTGTTAAACCCAAAGTGATTTTCTTGAAAAACTCTTGAAAAGGCAGCTGTCAGTTGAGTATATTGAATATTCATAAGTTTTTATGCTAATATAATTGCTTATTTATATATATAGATTATTAAATGCTATTTCTTTTAATTATACTGCATAAAGATTAAAGCTACAGCTAAGAGCGAACAGCTGCTCTCTTATCTTTGTAAATTGTTAAATTCAATTAACATTTAGTTATTCATAAGAAACTCAAATCGATTTAATCCAAATGGAAAAGTAGACTTACTATCAAGAATAACTTTATTCAACATTCAGGTTTTATTTTGAGGTTTACAACTTTTCACCTAGTTATCAAATATGCCCAAAATAACACGAGTCAACTTATGTTTTCATCAGAAACATAACTATGAAACTTGGAAAATGAAAACATTTTAGTTTAAGTGGAATGCCAACTGGTTTTTAAGTTTGCTGCGGTTAAATATACTCGCAGAACAACAATACGAAACGAATTCGCCCACAAACTAAGTGTACAACTTTACGAATACTAAAATGTTTGTAACTATTTTTCAGGGCCAGTCAAAAATTAGTTGTTAAAAACCAAAGTGCAACTGGGCAAGAGCTCAGGCAACTTTCGACCTGAGTCCGAACAACAACCAACTTGTTTTGCAGTTGTCTATTTATGCGCTTAGTGTAGCCCGTATGCAAATAGTAAGCTGCCAACTTCCTGCAACAATACGCTGCCCCTTCCCCTTGCCCCTTGCCCTTCGGTGCTGCCACACTGAACCAGTTTCGCGTATCGACCCAGTGTAAGCAACCCCGTGTTTGCATTTTTTATTAACAAACAGCCGAAAAAAAAGCAAATATAAAAGGGGCTATGCAAAATATTTGCCATAAATGAAAAACAAAACCCTTTTCGTGGTGGGCGTGGCCCGCCCGCTCGAAACGCCGCACAACACGGCGATAAGCCAAAGGGGCTGCTCAACCAACGTTCACCCCTGTGTTGTTTTACAACGTTGTTGTTGTTTGCACAGCTACAGCGATACACCATGTATGCAACGCATAATCGTTGTTGTTTTAGTGTATTAATTTTGGTTTCTAATAAAGCATAAATATTTGTGTTTGCGATTTAGATTTTGCGGGCTCTGCCACCACCCTCTATACCCTCTACACGCATTGAAAGCTGATGATAAAGTGTAAATTTTGTTGAAAGAAAGAGTTCATACAGGATAACTCATAGTCGAGTTTAGTACGTTTACTTGTTTACATTGAAGTTTGCCATATCAGAAGTTACTATGCCGCCCCACTCTAAGCCATCCCTAGGGCAATTGATTTAAAATGTATAACATATTAGCTTTTATCTGGCAGTATGAGTACTTAGCCCCTGGGTCTCTCATAATATGGTAGTTAGGTTTGCCAGGCGTTTATCTAACGCTGTCAAGCGACATTAATTGCAAATTCCAAAATGACACAAAATGTCCATATCAGGAGGGTGAAGTCTGAGGTATCGGACCTCGGCTCAAACGGGCTGCCTTATATGGCGCTGCGATTTGCCTTACATATGCCGTATGCATGTTTTAATTATTAAACAAATCAATTTGCCAGTGTCGAGGCATACAGCTTAATGGCATTTATCCATTTAGTACTCTTCCTTCCCCCGTACTCTGTCATACAGTGTCTTATGCAAGTACGCGCCCAGTCAATTAAATTTGCATAAATGCATTTCTAATATTGTGCAATTTTTGTAAGCACCTCCTGTATACGTACAGCCGTTAATTTTCTACTACTTAAGGTTCGGTCAGGAGTTTCTTTAAACTTTTCACCACTGAACCGGATGTATGCAACAGGAATATAATTAATTTTTAATATCTTGAATAACACTTTACCCACAATTTAGCAAATTTCTCAAACCTATTTTACTATCGATAAACTGAACACAATAATTTTTTATATGAATATTATTATTATTATGTATTATTTTATATATTTTTTAAATGTTTTTATGTATTATATTAATACAAAAATTATATATTTAATTAATTTTAAATAATATCTATATATTTGATATTATATATAAATAAGTTAGAAGTATTTCTCAACATAAAATTATATTTTAATTGTATCTTCACATACTTTAATATATTTTTTTTAATACTTTAAGTTTTTTTATTGTAATATTCGTATTCATTATTTATATAATTTATAAATAACATATTTTGTTTTTTTTTAAATTAAGTTATTTCTATTAAATCTTTCAAGATGTTAGACAATAATTGGATAGTTAGTCTGTCGCTAATGAAAACTTTGTTTGCTTCTTTGGATGTTCTTACGAGTGGCTGGAAGCCGCATTCAAAATCCATTCAACATGTGCATATTATGTTGTATCTAAATTTCTTTTTGTTGTTTTGATTTATTTCTGAGAATTTAATAAAGTTTATCGTTTGGCTTCTTAGAGGTCAAGACACTAAGCCAGCAACTTAAACCCAACTCATGTGCCAATGACCTGGCGTAACGCCCGTTTATATTTCGCAGTGTATCGCAGCTGCTTTCCATTTTGCCATTAAATTTGCTACTCACTTAGTTTTTTTTCTTTTTTGCCGGCTACTTATTGATTTTCAATTAGTTTGTTTCGTTTTCCGCTTCGACTTTGGCTTTGGCTTTGGTTCTGACTTTTGCAGTTCCCATTTTGGTTGGCTGCTCATTTTAGTTTTTTGTCTTCTCCTTTCGCATTTTGCACTACAAATTGACATACTTAATTTGCCATCGATGCCAATGCCTGTGTGTGTGTGTGTGTGTGAATGATATGAAAAAAAATGCAATGTTTTGTACTCATAAAATATGCAATTCGCTATTTGCTTTGCCAATGCGCTTCCAACTATTTGGCCAGCGTTTGCTGCTCGACTTTGGCAAGAGCTCTCTTGGCCAGACCGCAGTGCCAGAAAAGTGTCAGGGTTAGACCAGAAGAAGACACATGTCAATATTGCGGAGCTATAAACTAGCCAAGAGACAGGCTAAAGCGTCCGGGGAGGAGCTGCCACTTGGGTCAATGTCTGTCGATTGGGAAGCATTGCTTAAAACTCTCAAATTAAAGTTGTCGAAGCCATCAAGGGATTCATTAGTGGAGCTCGTATCAGAGCTAAGTAGTTGGCGTTTAACTAATTAATTATAGCTAAAACTAGTAATGGCAAAAAAAAGGTATTTTGATATAGTTTCGTTTTATTATCCTTTAGCTCTGAAAAAGTCACTAATTACGCTGGAAACCCTTTGTAGAATGGCGCGCAATGCTCTTAATTAATTTATAAAATTATTCATGCGGTTAAATAATAGATTTAGTTTTTAGTCTATGCCCTTTTGCATGGTTGATTGGCTGATGTAGTTATAGTAGAGAGAGAGAGAGACCTTTGAAAACTGCGAACTGCGAGCTGCGGTTTGCTGGTGCATGAAAACACAGAATTTATACGCTTGAAATTTCGAGTGAAATAATCGCGAGAAAGGCAAGTTATGTTTTATTTTTGTTATTCGAGCCATTTTAATTTCATTTTCACAAATAATAATTTACATCGAGAGGGGAATATACATATATATAACTACATGTAGGTCTGTTTATATGCTTTAAATATGCAAAGTGCATTTGTTTTTTGTTGTGTATTCGAGTGAATATTCCATTAATTTATTTATAAATAATTATTCAGCAGCAATTAAACTGTGTGTGCTATGCGTTATTTAGTTAGTTTTAGTTAAAGTTGCCATTATACATACACCTGAGAGGCTTTACACGGCACAAACAAGCAGCCAATTCATGACAAGAGTCCAATTGAAAATCCTCATTTGATGCGGTTATATTTTTATACTATTTCTATTATATAGTATGTGATCAGTTCAGATTTCAAATGTCATTCTATTTGGGACTTCTTCTTGTTGCTGGAAAACGATTTCATGTAAAGCTGCTCTCAGCGTGTGATGCAAAAAGATAAAAGATTTTCTATTAATTTTTTGTAATATTTGTTTATATATTTTTAATGTTGTTTTTTATTTTTCTCTTGTATAGTTTTTCTTGCGTTTTCTAATTGTAATAATTAATTTAATAATACATTCTTTTAGTTAATTTAATTAATTTAGTTTACGATCATAATACATAAATACATTAAGTGCGCTATTTTTTATTTCTTCTTCCTTCTAGTATGCATATATACACATATTTTATTATTGAATATTTTACTTTGCTTGTTGAATAGTTTACGAATGTTTTTAGTTGTTTTCTATGTAATGTTGTTTATGCTTTAATTAGGATTGTGATTAAGATTTAGAGGATTCGCCTGGCTAGAGAGACTAAGACTACAGTTATAATTAGGGGCCTTTTGCATACATTTAGTATATATATTTAATATTTTTAATTAATATATCACATTGAATTTGAAAGTGTTTCTTGCAACATTTCTAGTAATTTTTATATAATAGTAATATAATAATAATAATAATAATAAGCCTATATATTTATGTATATACTTTATGTTTATATATCGTTTATATATATGCGTGTGTGAGTGTGTGTGTGTGTGTGCGTGTGTTGGTTGTGCGACACAACTATTATATAATAACAACAACAGCGACTACAACACGTGAACACCGAAGGCGCATGCGAAAAAAATGCCTACGAAAAAGTCTTTTTATTTTTATCATATCATAAAATGTGTTTTGCGATTTCGCGATTTGCGATTTTGTGATTTTGCTTCTGTGGTTTTACGATTTTGTGATATTGTTTGTTGCCTGGCGCGCAAGCGAGCGAGCAGCTTCAAGATGGCCGCCCTTGCGCAGGAACCATTGAGCGAGTTCGGAGTGTGAGTGTGAGTGAGACAGAGGGAGCAAGAGAGGGAGAGAGCGTGTTTACACAAGGAAAGCTTGGTTGCCGTTCATATTGGTGCTTCCAGACTCGACGCCAGCAACTGCCTGTTGCTGCGCTTGCTGCGGCTGCTGCTGTTGTTGTTGTTGCTGCTGTTGCTGCTGCTGTGCGGCTGCAGCGGAAGTGGAAGCTTGAGCCGTTGACTGTGTGCTGGTGCTCGCCTGGCTGAGGCCGCTGCCGCTGCGCAAGTGCACAGGCGCTGAAGCGGCCGCCGACGCTGGCGCTCGGAACTGCGGCTGCAGCAGGCGCTGTTGCTGCTGCTGACGCGCCAACTGGTGCAGCTGATGCGCCTGCATCTGCTGCTGCTGCTGCTGGTGGGGATGTGGATGTGGATGGTGCAACAGAGCGTTGGGCATCATGGAGAGCGCCTCGTGCTGATCGTAGGCACTGTATTCCGACTCGATGCTGTGATAGATGTGCTCTGATGGCGGACGCATCGCCATTGACTCGACAACCGGGCGCATAGGTCTGGGCGAGGGTGTGGCAGTTGTGGCAGACGAGTAATTTGCCTCCATGTCCTCGGTGCAGTAGTAGGCGGGCGGTGGTGGCGCCTGGCGGAAGATTAGTCCTGGCGAGACTGGCTGCTTGAAGCGCTCATGATGATCCAATGTGTAATTGTTGCCCCTGGGGGATAGCTCAATTGGTATGGCATAGCGTAGTTTCTCCCAGAAGTAGCGATCGCTTGTGAGTAGGCGATTCGATGGCACCGACTTTAGATACGGGGACAGCTCGGCGACATCCTCTGCCTCGCTGGAAACGTTTGTCTCCTCAATGATGACCAGTTTCTGGGCCAGGCCGCGCAGTGCCTCGTGGAATGCATTACGGAACTCGACGCGTTGCCACTCCGTGGCCAGCAGATGACGTGTTAGCACCAATATTATCTTCCTGGATGCCCTGGCGCCTTCTACCAGCTGCAGGTGACTTGCCTGGGGTGGCAGATCGCGTTGCTGGATGCATAGCCGAAATGGCGGACGACCATGCTCCAACTCGGCGGCAATGTTACGGCAAACGAACTCATAATCCTTCTCCGAGTGCAAAATGATGGCATCGTACAGCTTGCCGGCATCCTCGAACCTCGGTTCACAGACGCGGACACCGTAATGGGCGAAGAGCCAGACGCGAACGCTCTCCCTGAACACGAAGACGATGATGAGCACGACGACCAGGAAGATGAGCACGAGAACAGCGGCGAGCAGGGGCAGACGATATCCATTAGCCAAATCCTGTGCAGAGCTAATGTTGCTGGCACTTGCGTCCAGCAGCTCGGAGCAATCGCTAGTGGGCACCTTCTCCTGGCCGAGACCCAACAGCTCCAGCTCTCGCTTAATGCCCGCATCCACGCAGTATATATCTGCCGCATCACGCACCACCAGCGCATTATCTGCCACAAACTGGACAAGTTCCCGCAGCTGCTGGCAGCGACAGCTCCATGCATTGCGACCCAGTGTCAGGCCCTGCAGATTGTTGCGATACTGAAGATTGGTAAGCTGCTGCAGCGGCATCAGGGTCAAGCGATTGTTGTCCAATCGCAGCAGTTGCAAGGAGACCAACGGCTCGAATGTGGCGTTGCCAATGTGCGTCAGCTGATTTCCCTGCAGATGCAACTCACGGAGAAGCGTCAATGAGCGGAATGACTCAGTGTCCAGGGAGCTGAGCTTGTTGTGCTCCAGATGCAGCACCCGCAGATTGGGCAACTGCGTCAGGCTGCCATTGCCGAGGGCAATCATGTTGGACGCATTTAGATACAGCGTATGGAGATTGCGCTGTCCGGCCAATTGTGTGGCATGCAGCACCGGGAAATTGTTGCCATCCAAGTAGAGCACATTGACATCCAGTGGCAAGCGCTGTGGTGGGCTGATCAGATCCTGCTTGCCACAGTCCACAATACTGCTGGACCAGTTGGCGTCGTGAAAGCAGCTGCAGTTGTTCGGACAGATCATCTCACACTCGCAGTTCTCATACTCGCAGCAGTGGCATGTGGCAGGGCAGTGGGTATCGTATTTGCATACAAAGTCGGCGCTAGAAAGACTCGACAGCGGACGCAGTGGCGCCTGGCGGCTGTGGGGCATCAAACACTCGATGTTACCCAGGTCCACGACACGCGGATGCTGACGTGTGGTCAGATTGTTGATGCGCTGCAGCCACTCCATGGAGCAGTCGCACTCAAAGGGATTGCCACCCAAGTAAAACTCCGGCAGTGACCGCTCCAGTGCCACAGGTGCCACGCGTAGGGAATTCAGTGTCATCTTGGACAGAATATTCGCGTAGAGATCCACACGTGCCAGACGCGTCTTGTCCACAAAAGTGTTCGGCTGAATCTGGGTAATGATGTTGTTGTTGATGAACAGCAGCTCAATGGAATTGGGCACTGAGTTGGGTGAGATTTCGGTGATGCGGTTGTGGCTGGCATCCAGTGTGGTGACGCGCAGCTCCTCTTGGAGCTTGTAGTAGTTGCCCAGGGCCTCAATGTAGTTGCCATGGATGTCGAGCCACTTGAGGTTTGAGGGTATAAACGCATAGTCGAACCAGACCAAGTGGTTCTCTGAGAGATTTAGCCAGAGCAACGAGGCGAGCGTTGCGAAAATTCCATTGATGTCCGTGAGGAAGTTCTTGTCCAATCTTATGGCCTCGATCTCTGTGTTCTTATCGAAGGCACCACGTTCGATGCTCTGTATGCGATTCTTGGCCAGATTGAGTACGCTCAGGCGGGGCAGCTGGTTGAACATGCCGACCGTAATGTTGCCAATGCGATTGTCAATCAAACGGAGACCCGTTAGCTGGTTTAAGTTGTTGAAGGTTCCGTTCTTGAATTCGGAGATTTGATTTTCACCCAGATCCAAGGTTTTCAGCATGCTCAAATCCTGCACTGCCTCGGGTACCTCCATCAGCTGGTTGGAGCTCAAATCGAGTTCCTTGAGATCCGAGCAATTGCGGAACGCTTGAGTCTCCACAATACTTATCAGATTATTGTTGAGAGTCAACTTGGTCAGCACATAGAGGCCATTGAAGATGCGGTTGTCCAGCGTGTGAAGGCGATTCTCGGCCAGGTTGAGTGTGTGCAGATTGTAGAGTGGCAGAAAGGCGCCATCCTCAATGTGGCCAATGGAATTGTTGCGCATATCCAGAATCTGCAGGAAGTACAGCTCCTTAAAGGTCTTGGCTCCAATGCGAGTCAAGGCATTGTTCGAGAGATTTAGCACTATGAGACGAATGAGACCCGCGAACGTATTGTTGTCCACGTGATGGCTGGTCAGCTGATTGGCGCTGAGGTCCAAGACGAGCAGCTGCTCCAGACGATGCAGCAATCCCTTGGGCAGATCGTACAGATCATTGTGATGCAGATGCAGCTCGCGCAGCTCCTTGTTGCCGGCAAAAGCTTCTGAGGGCAACGATTCCAGATGATTGTGCGAGAGATTCAGGACGCGCAGCGAGCTCAAACCTGCCAGCGAATTGGGCGACAGCGAGCTGATGTTGTTATGCTGGAGACTGAGTGTTTGGAGGCGTCTCAAACGGGAGGCGCCCCATGCATCGGGTAGAGCACGCAACTCGTTGTGCGACAAGTCGAGCAGCTGCAGCTCGGAGCCACCGCTGACGCTATTAGCGCCAACATTGGGCGAACCCATGCATAGCTTCTCCGAGAAGCCCAAATACTCCGCGGCGCGTATGCGATTCTGGGTAAGATTCAGCACCTGCAGACCGGGCATGCTGCACCAGACGCCCTCGGGCAGCTGTCGCAAATTGTTGTCACCAAGATGCAACTCGCTCAGTTCGCGCAGGCCGTGGAACGACTGTGCGTGCAACTCGAGCGTCTTGCCGGGCCCCCAGAGCGCATTGTGCGTCTCCAGCTGTAGGCGCTTGAGCGACATGAGACCCTCAAAAGCATTGGCAGGCACACGCTGCAACTTGCAGGCGTCCACTTGCAGCTCCGAGAGCTTCTGCAGCTTTCTGAATAGACCGCTAGTCAGTTCGCTGGCGTGCAACAAATCTGGGCTGCACTGTAGCTCGAAGCGATTTGCTGTTTCGGCGACTTGCAGATCGAGAGCGGAGCCCATTTCCAAGGCCCGCACGTTGCACTTGATGTCCATTGTGGTGCGCACAAATTCCCAGGCGCATTGCTGCGCATGCGCCGCTGCCAGCAGCAGAGCAAACACCAGCAGTGGCAGCAACAGGCCGCAACGCGCATTTCGTGCTGTTGTTACTGTTGATTTTGTTGACATGTTGCTTGATTTTGTGTTGTTGCGTTTTGAAGCTTCTCCAAGCAAAATGTATAGCTTTTGCTTAAGCTATTTTTGTGGAGGATTGATTTTTGGGGGGGATTTTTGGTTTTTATCAAACAAATTCACTTTCTGGTTTTCATATTTGATCGCTGTTTCTTTGCTTTTCTTTGTCGCGTAACCGTAATCCTTGTATGCGAGTGTGCGAGTGTAGAAAGGTGTGTGTTTAATTCTGTTGTGTGTATGTGTGTGTTTATGTGTGTTTAAGTGTTAAACTTTTAACTTTTATTTGCGTTGCGTGCACTCAGCGATTAATTTTTTTGGTCAGCACTTGTAATTATTTTTGAATTTTTCTCTCTTTCGAATTTCGTATTTCTTTTTACGAGACTCGCTGTTGGCACTTTAGAAATCGTTTAGGTTTGCGTTTGGGTTTTGCTTTGCTTTTGCTTTGCCGGAGCTCGTTTTCTTAAAACATGTTAACCGCCTCGCGTTTCAACTCAAACTGATTGCTGAAGTTGCACGCAGGCGACTCCGTTGGCTCGTTGAAAATGTTTTTACGACCGACGACGGCAACGATGCCGCACACCGACACTGCCAGAGACAGACAAAAACGTGATAGTGTGTACGTGTGTGTGTGTGTGTGTTGGTGTTGGTGTGAGTGCTGCTGCTGCCAACTAGTTCGTGCTCGCTGCTGCTGCACTCACACAGATAGCGCAGCAACAACAGCAGCAGCAGCAAACACACATGCACATGCATACGACACTCGCTCTCACATACGCTGCGCTCTTTGCGCTCCCACACACAACAGGCAGCGACGTCGACGTCGTCGTCAACGTCAACGTCAGCATCAACGTCGACGTCGAAGTTGACGTCGGCTGCTTCGAGTGCATTTCCTGCATGTCCCATAGCCAAACATATGCAGTTCAGCAACATGCATGTGCGCTCTATACGCTCGCTCTCGCTCTCACTCACTCACTCACTCATGTACGTGTGCATATATACTCGCATGCATACACACACTCATAAGCACATGAGTGAGAATCCTCTCTCTGTTGCTCTATCTCTTTCTCGCTCACTGTCCTCCATTCGCTCTGTCTCACCAAAAGTAGGGGAAATATTGCACACACATGCTTAGCACTCGCAGTCGATTCTGTCTATTAACCCCCAGAAAAATCTCAAAAATTGTTGTTGCTTCTCTCTCTCTCTCATTCAGCGATCGCTCGTTGGAAACAAATTAAAGTGGGAAAAAAACAAATTTGTTAAATGATCGACATTTAGTTGAGCCTTAAAAATTATTTAAAAGCTGAGATTAGCACTGATTTTAATAAGTAATGACCTCTCTTATCAGCTATACATATAAATTGTATATACAGATAACGACTAGAGTCGGGCGTTAGAACTGAGAAGTTTTCTTCAGAGAATGTTCTGACATATTATGAAACATATTTCAACTAATTGCGCTATAGATTATATATTCAGATATGATACGATCTGTGGGATGAAATATTAGTTTTCCATAGAACTATATATTTATATAGACACATCGACTGCAAGAGATAATGAAACAAATCTAATCGAGAATACATTTTTTTTTACATGTGAATATTCTTGCTGAAACTTCGAGTTTTTCTGAGTATATAAAACTTCACATAGGGCTTTTCTCACACTTTCCCTCTAACGGCAACAGGCTGTCTTGCAACATTTCGTGTGTGTGAGTCGAGTCTTATGCGCTGCTCCCCATTCGTCCTTTGGCAGCGGCTCGGAAACTCGGTGGCAGCCGTCGTGTTGCATACGAGTCGCCCCCCTATGAGTATGTTGCTATTGCCATGTTGCATGCTACAGGGCTTTTTCAAAGAAGTTGACCAGCAGCCACTCAAGTGTAGGGCTCATAAAATGCTAAAACTATTGTCGTATAACAATTTTTCTTGTATATTTTGGGAACATTTCTGAAACGCGAGGAAGTAAAAACTTAGTTTCTTTGCGAGCAACTCTTAAAAATACATTTCTTAAGATCTTTAACAACTTGTTTATCGTTTTTGCGCTCAGTAATTAAAAGTAGATATATTACTGGAATATATTGAAGATAAACTAATAGATGGATGGAGCTGAAGAGGAAATTAGGATTACAAAGTCGGGAGTTCATTTAGACAATAAATGAGTGCGCTATATCCATTTGTAGATATTTTTAAGCTATTCTTGAAGGTTGATACTCAAGCGAGCTAAGTCTAATTTGTTTCCATTGAACTTTTGGCATCTCCCCCTCTAAATTGCTTGCATGTGTTTACAAATCGCCTTAGAATTCCTTTGCAGCTCTCTTTAATCTGCATCTTTATAATATTCCCTTGTCTGGCTACTTTCTTCTCTTCTTCTTCTACCACCAGAGCTCAGGCATTTCGCGATCCGCCATCATTTTGGAGCTTAGCTGCCGGGAAAAGTTATAGAAATCTGTTCGTTTTGCGGTAGTCAGCGAATTTACGAGTTGCTACCGTGTCCATTTATGTCATACAAACAACAAAATACAAGGCAACAATCTCTCAGGCCTACACTCACACACACACACTCACACACACACACACCACTTACCTCCCTCTTTATCTTTACTCTATCCCTAAGTGCAAAGCTTAAAATATTACATATGAATGTTGCATGCGACGCCAGCAACAAACATTAACAAGCAGCAGCAGCAACATTGACGCCAACGTCAGCAGCAAACGGCAGCAACATCGTCGTCCTGTGGCAGCAGCAAAGTTGGCAACATTACAGTTTGAATGCTATTATTATGCCATTTTTAATGCCTTTTACATTCACGCGCAACAAGCGGCGGCAACTACCGGCCCGGCCGTGGCAGTTGCTGCTATTTGTGGCACGTCTTTTTTATGCTCTGCATTGCTTAGGAAATGTTGCCTAATACCCTGTAGTATATGCCTATGGCTGGGTATACTTATGTAATTACACTCTGGAACCTTAATGCTTAGCTTAAGCTCAGAATATGGGGACAGAATTTTTAATCTCGGTGTGCACATATTTACAGAGAGTGTGTGTGTGTGTGTGTTGTAAGCCTAATGGCCAGACACTTTGACTGCAGGAGGTCGACAACATGTGACAAAAACAACTGCCGCAACAACAACGACGAGGACGCCGACGATGACGACAACGTTGTCGGCACATGCCACAATAATGAAATTTAAAAATTCATAAAATATTCGCACCACTAAACAAACACCAGCCACAACACCAACAACAACAGCAGCAACAACAATTGCATTGCAAGTGTAACTCAATTAATTAATAACAATATAGTAACAACAGCAGCAGCAGCAGCAACCCGCAGCAGCAACATTAATAAGAACAACAAACAAAATAATTAAGTAACAAAAGTTTCATATTTGCACTGCCGCAAAGCAAAACACTAACAAAAGAAGGAAAAAACAGAAGTAAGAATTCTCTAGTTGAACTCGACACCGACTACAATATACCCTGTAATATACCATATCCATATTCCTTAACCTCGTTTAGGTTGGCAGCTAGTTTCTTGACTGTTGCCGAAGTTTTCTTTACCCTTTTAAAGCCATTGCAGGGTATAAAAAGAAGCAAAGGCAGAGACGCAAAATCCCAAAAGCTTGGCAAAGTTTGCACTAGCGACGTGTCATGAGGCAGGAAGCAAACCTGGCAAGGGCGAGGGCAAGAAAGCAAGCGCTGGGCGGTGGGCGTGACGTGTTGTGCCGTGTGTGTGTGTGTGTGCTGCTTCTTGCGTGGCAGACGACAGAAGTTTTTTAATGTAATTTTAAGTGGCATAAGTCGACAGCCAAAAAACATGAGTACACACAACCTATGCATATCTGTGTATCTATGCATATGTGTGTGTGTGTGTGTGCGAGTGCGCTTATGTGTAGGTATGACAGGTGGGCGTGCTGGGCGTAACATTAACATGCACAACGATGTTGCAACAAAAACTACTCGTTCAGCAGCGTCGTCATGCCGAATGAAGCTACAATTTGCTACTATTTTTTTGGACCACTCTAAGATGTGGTTATAAAACTAAACAGGAAAAAATACACACATCTTGGATACTTGCTAACAAAGAACTGACCTTAATCTTTATATATATTTTAGCAGTTTTCGCAGTTATAAGCTACCTATGAATATTTATGTGGAGATCTGAACTAAACTTGCTTTCAATTGATACTCGTATTATTTCAGTTCCTCCCTCTTTTTGGGACTGGCTTATACGAAGGGATATTCCCTTTGTAAGGATACAAAACATAGTAGTATATACCGTGATTTAGTTCAGTTCTGAAGGCAAACAAAACATCTGTCAACTGACATGTAACCCTTTGCTGCCGCAGGACCAAGCAAAGGCTCACAGAATCCCTCTGTGGCTGCACCACATATGATATTTTATGGGAATCTCTGTTGCGCCGGGCATAAAAACACGTCCTAAGCTACCCATTGGCAAAGTAGCTTTGTAGACAATCCTGGTAGAATCCAAGCAGAATGCAAGTTGGCAGTTGTCGCCCCATTGGAGGTTGGCGGAGATGGCAAAAAGTTGCCGACGACAGGCAACAAAAACTAGGCGAAGCTTAAATATTATTCATACGCCGCGTTTGCCATGGCTAAAATCCCAGTTGGAAGTTGCACGCTGCAAGCTGGAAGTTGCAAGTTGCAGCTTTCATTTCGCTGCGCATAACTATGTCAAATTAGTGTCTGACTCTGCGCGGATGCTCTCCAACTGACTGCATTGGTTGCAATGTGGCACGGTGGTGCTGTGGTGCGGTGGTACTGTGACTTTCCCAGTGGTGTATTTAGGCTACAGTCGCGTCCACAAAAACTTTCCCACTTCGCTCCTTGGGAAATTGTATTCAAATGTGCAAAACAAACATTTTTTAATTGAATTAGAAAATGGCAATGGGTCAGCAGCACGTTTGTAATGCATAATTTATTTATCTTGTCTTTGGCTCTGGCTTTGGTTTTGGCTTTGGCTTTGGCTTTGGCTTTAGTTGCAGCTTTGGCTCTGCCTACGTCGAGTTCAAGTTTTCTGAAGTTTTTCCAACTGCAACTGATTTCAGCTACTGCCGTCGGATGGGTATTTATACCCGCCGAACCCCCACAACAGCATTTTTCCAGGCCAAAATTTTCATAATCTTTTGGCAAACTAGAGAATTGTCTGCGGCGTGCACAAATTATGAATATCATTCATTGCATGGATTTTAATGAATCGGGGACTTTGCCAGTGAAAATGCACCCAATGCCAAAGACAACAGCTTCGATTTGGATTATGGATATGGAATATGAGCGTGGATACCCAAATAGATATGAAATTTTCTTAAGCTTCTTCTTGTTGTCGCTTTGTTTTCTCCTGGCGCTGTTGTTGTTGTTGTTGTCAAATTGGTTTGGCATGCAGAGGAGAAGAAGAGGAAAAAAAGAAATAAAAGGAAAATAATAATAAATAACTGAAAGAAGAAGAAGTGCGTGTGACAGGAGCAACTCCTTGGCAAGTTCCTGGCAGCTGTCAAGCGTACGAGTACTTGCATTACATTACCATTACACTAAGCAACAAGTTTCAGATTGAATTGAAATTGATCAAAACTGTGACTCTACAGATTTCAGAGTTAACTTTGAATAAGGTTTCCTATTCCAACTTATGATCGTATAAAATGGAACTAAGACTTAAATCGTTCCTCCCCTCATCTTGTTTTTCGATTATATTCAGAGTTTCTTCATATCAAGAAACTGCTAGAATTCATTTTCAATATTGTCTTGTGTGTCCTTTTAGTGAAATTGATTTCGTTCCTGCCGCATAGTGTTATTTGATATTGAGCTGCTTTGTTGTTGTTGTAGTCTTTGGGCTTGTATCAGGCTCATTTGATATGCGGGCTCAGCAATGCGCCCACACGAAGCTGCTGAAACAATGCGAGGCATTTTTTTTAATATAATACCTATATATATAAAACGCGATATTTTATACACATATTAAGTGTACATATATACTATATATATATATATATATGTATGTGCTTAGCAACAATACGACTATGCGACTCTATGGTGAAACATGCATATTGAGTGAATAACGAGCAGCAAGGCGATGCCATCGACCGCTCAAGTGCATCTTAAAGATACTTTGCCGCATTGTGCAGACTCGCGCTTAGCTGCAAGTTGAGTGCGGTGTGGAGTGAAGTATGGAGTGAGTGGTGTAGAGTGGTGCGAAGTGGTTGGCTGGCTATTGTATGGTTCCTGCCCAACTCTACTGTACTCCTCCTATAGGGGTTGATATATGAGCTTTACTTAAACATATAGTCATACATATGTATGTGCATCAACTCTTGTGCCATATTTTCAGTTGCTGCCTTCCAGACGTGCCGCAAAATGAGGTTAATTACGCGTTTATTCCTCTCGCCAAGAATCTTGGCCGCAAATATTTATTGGCCGCACTTTGATTTATGTGCCCTGGCCCTGTGTCTCCCTATAGCCAAAACTGATGGCAGCTGAAAAAGCTGTTACCAGAATCGGAAAGTGTATTAAGACTTTAAGCCCTTGCTGCCTCTGATGCTACCTGCTGTGACTAAAGGCCAAAACATGTGTGGCAATCACAGACCTTTGTTATGAGCTATTTGAACTGTGTGACTAACCGATATGAGAATAAACTTTACTGAAGCTTAGACTATGATTGCAGCTACTGATAATTCCATGAGAACTGTTTCTGGACTAAACTGTTCTTCATGTTATCCATGGTCATATTCCATATACTTAGCTATACTTTGAGCTATTGCATAGATCGTTGGGTTGAACCTTAACTTCCATTTAAGCAAATATAATGTATTACGTTTGGCTGATAGAGTCATAGGAAGGGTACCTAAAGTATTTCTTTAGCTACGTAGAACTTAGCTTTGTTTTAATTTTTGATTGGTTTTCATTCTACAAATTGGTTCATGTTCTGTTTTAAGGATGTTTCTTCTTTAGGACTGTAACACAGCAGGATATAACTAATTGCCAATAAAGTTCTTCCACTGTTTGTCGTAAGTTTTGGACTACAAATCGTGTACTGTATAAGCTGAGTTCCAGTTGAGTGAGATCTAGTTAAAGGGAAGCTGTTCAAGTTGAACTGATTTGCATATCCGCAGAAGAAATCGTTTTCTTTATTCATTTTTCTTTTAATAATAATGTACTTCCTATAATTTAAATATTTTGATAATTTGAACTCTTTTTAATTTTAAAGACTCGCAAATTCGCACAAAATGTGTTCAGTTAAAGCTGCCAAAAGAGCGTAAAAAATAGAAGAAGAAAAGTATATTAAAAAGCGCGTATAACCCATAATCATGGCTAAGCACAAAAAGCCAAGCAGACAATTCTAATTGTCAGCCGCAGACGGTGATTTCATTCCGTTTTTTGGTTGATTCTCTCGCAATTTTTCAGCATTTTGCTAATACCCACTTTAAGAACCGAACGATGATATTTAAAGATGGGACGGGACCGGGGCCCGACATATTCTACCATATTTATCCGAGAACCCTTCATTAGAGACACGAAAACGAAACGGACTGACTGCAGATTGGCGACTCATGTTTATAAATTGGTCTATAATTTTATTTGTACAGCTTACAACTTGCTTTACTTTTATTATTATTACTATTATTATTATTTTTACTGGCAATTGCTGTTTACGTTAACGTGAAATACCTATTTTTACAGCTTCAGTTAGCCCTCGCTAAATGACACTCAAAATTTTTGCAGGCCACAACTAATTGCCAAAAACCAATGAGAAATTACTTGCAGTAAAGAGGAAAACTAATATTATTATTATTTTTATTTTTTTCTTACTTTGGCTTGTTATTTCAGTCAACAGTTTAAGCGGACGAGCCTAAGCCCCTGTCTAAGCCCACAAATTCTAAGAGGTCTCCTTTACTTCTGCAGGTAGCTGAGCTGCGCTACTCTCACGCTCTCCCTCGCTCTCTCTATCTTTTGTGGAGGGGAAGTGTGTCACGCACACAGTTGCAGGCTGCTCGCTCTCTTTACCAACACATTGATCTGCATCTTGCGCTCTTTGCGTCTCTCCGAAAATGCTGCTCACTCGCTTTGGCTGCCTGGTTTTGTATCTTGGCACCCTCTCGCACATTTTTCGCTGGAAACGTTGGTTTGCTTGTGTTGGTGTCGCTCTCACGCACACACTGACAACTGAGCCTACTCTCCCGCTCTCGCTCTGCCGCTCAATCTCGCTCAAATAACTCTCGCAACAAGACGATCGCTCTCTCGCTCTTTTCTGCTGTCATTGACACGCTCAGCGGCAGGTTTTTTTCTGTGCTGCGAGGCAATTATGTATCTTGTATCTGTAACTCGCTTGCTTCACATATGAAGCTTTGCTTGTATCTGTAGCTGTATCGGAATCTGTATCTGTATCTGTAAGCTAGGCTCAAATGCCTGACATTTTGCTCTATCACTTGCAATTTTATTTCCAACAGCATATTTCCAGATTTGTTTTCATTGTCGCGCCTGCGCATATTCAATGAGTATCAAAATACACGAAACAAAAAAAGTATTTAAAAATTTTGCATAAAAAAATGAACTTTTAAATTTTGTCGCTTCAGTGCCTTTTGTGGTGTGAATTTCTGGTACACAACAACAACAACAACACAAATAAAAAATCTTAAAGCACGAATGAAATTTCCTTAGCTGATTGAGACAATATCGTAAAAATCGATGCATGTGAAATTTGATCGCTGAATGATCAAATCACCGGATCGGGCCGCCAGCTCCTCCGATTCCCATTGCCTTGGACGGCGGCGTCATAGCGAATTTTTGTTGCCTTTGTCGCCGTCGTTTATTGCCTGTCGCAGTTCTGCTTAACTTGTTTTACCACACACACAAAATGCTCTCATTTAGCCAACTCTTTTTGTAGTTGTTTTTGCCATTTTACAATACGCTTGTTGTTGTTGTTATGTATTCGCCTGGCTTAAATGAAACTAAATGAGGCAGTAATCAAGTTGTGTTCCAAGCGTCGTTGTCCGTTATACCCGGCACCTCTTTGCGGTATTTTCGTTTCAGTTGCTCTTTTCTTTGAGTTGTGGCAGTTGGTTTTTTTTATGCCTCTTGTGGTTTACAGCAAATTTCACACTTGTAGCATGAGTTGAGAAAGTCTGAAGGAAGTCTACAAAAGCGTAGACGCCACAAAAAAAACCAAAAAAAACAGCAACAACTTTTCGTGGCTGATTGATTTTTTAATGTTGCAGGGCAGGGCAAAGTGTTGGTAGAGTCAACTGATCACATGTGGGCTGGAAACAGCAAATTAACTCATGTAATGAAAATTTTAGAATTGGCTCTTAGCAGGGAATTACAGGAAGTAATTGAAATGAGTTAAACTTGGAGCATAGGAAGTTAAGCTCAATGGGGAAAGGATTTGCTTACTGACTTTACTTAATGATATATACAGAATATAATCAGTAGGTTGAACTGACACACACACATACACACAGATGGGGGGTCTTTCGCTCCCATTCCCCAGTCACTTGACAAATTCATTTCAATATTTTCGTTACACTTAAGGGCCGCATCATCAACAGCAATTGCTACCGCAATTGGTGGAACCATCCTGACCACTTCACGTGCATTTATGTATATTGTATGATAAATATTATTCCTCGACAGTTTTTTTCTTTTATTTCATTAACCGGCGGTGCCCAATGGAGCCACTGTGGCCACTCGAAACCCACTACAAATTCAGCGAGCGGACCAGGCCATGACTTAATTAAGAGCCGCACGTTTATTGTGCTTACCTGCGTAGTTTTGTTTTCAGTTCTCTGTTTTATTTTTTTTATATATTTTCAACAGTTTTTTATTTTTACAACGTTTTAGCTTTTGTTTTTGTTGAACTTACACTTTTTTTTATAGTTATTGTTGTTTTTGTTGTTGTTTTTATTTTTGTTGAAACGTCATCATAAATTGCAATTAATTTCAACAGTTTGCCGGATGGGGCACATAATAATCATCATGTTTTTTACGTTTCTTAATTTTCTGTATAGCCTGTAGGTGTTTCATTAAACTTAGCCTTGAGTATTTCGATGGCTCGACTCATGTTTTAAATTATTTTCACACCTTAACTTGAATCCACTTAAAACTATGCCAATCACGAGCTATGCTGGCTTTTGTTTTCTCATATTTTCCTTTATTTTTTCAAGTGTATCACTTCATAGACAACTGGCAACAATGTTGCCACATCATGGCGCAAAAATGATATAGTAGTTAATTTTATATATATTTGGAGCAACTATTCCCGGGGAATAGTCTTTGAAGTAGTGATAACAAATTGACAAAATTTACATATTCGTCGCTTCTCGTTTGTTTTACCACTTTATCGCAGAGGCTAATTTGGGTCTGTATTCTGTTGTTTGGCTGGGGGAAAGGGAAAGGGATAGGGATAAAAGTATTACGGAAGAGATACGACTAAAACTAGACTAAGAAACTGAACTGAGATCAAAAGCGCCGAATTTGGGGAGCTGTCGCATTTTATCAATGGGTCTTTGGGTAGCCATTGGAAAGCCATAAAACTGTGCTTAATTTTTGCCTTTTACGATCCAACAAATGTCAATTGATATGAAATTTCATTTTACAGCTGCAACTCGCGTGTGAGTTTAACCGCTGCCTGATGCCACAGCATTAACGCCTCCGTTGCAGTTGCAGTTGCAGTTGAAGTTGGCTGAGGCCAAATGCAATTGGCCATTGTCATAAAAAACACTTTGTGAAAGAGTTTTCTGTAACTGTGTGTGTGTGTGTGGCTTGCTGTTAGTCTTGTTGTTGTACCTTTTTTATGCATCGTCGAGCAGAAAGTGTAGCAGTTATCTGTTACACAAACCTACCGACCGACTGCTCGAGGATACGCGCCGCAAAGGCAGCCGCGCAACACTGAAAGAAAATTGTTGGGTAGCATGTTTAATAGACTCGCGGTAGATACACCTAATTTATGATTCTGATAAAGATATCAGAATATATATCTTTGATATAGCATTAATGGGAATATTGGGAAATCTTAGACAGCTTATAAATTTTTCCTTCAATGCGAAAGGATCTTTTTGCAAATAGTAAAATCAATCTAAAAAGCAAGAAACACTGTGGTGAATAGTTTGTCAAGAACCCCGCTCCTGAGTCACAATCTTGCCATGCTCTGGCCTTAGTGAAGAACCGAAGTTCCCAAAACGCACTTAAGCATAATTTGCATATCTCAATTGAGTTCATTTTCTTTGTATCTATGCCCAAGTTTTGGGGCAGTGTACGTGGCGGCCATTACAATAACCACAACATAAAAAAAGGATATGCCGTGGCTACTGGGGATGCCTTTAAACTTTGTAGTTCTATTCCACGCCCCGTTTTTATTATCGCCGGCTAAGTCGGCTCTCAACTTAAGGGACGGCACATAAAAACGGCAAGAAACCAACAACAACAACAACAAGAAGAATAGGAAAGGGAATGGGAAGGGAATTTTAGAACTGGTAGCCTAGGCCATTAGATGGGTCTGCGACGGTAAGTGCAGTTGACTATCTTGGCATGCGAAGGATAACACAGCCATAGACTCAATGGGAAAGACAGAGAGATAGTGTGAGAGAGAGACAGAGAGGGAGTACTAGAATAAAAGGTGCTACCACTAAGAGTTGACCCGAATTTTATCATCAATGTGACAGAAAGTAGCGATTAGATGATGCCTTTTATGTTCAACGCTGGCTGCTTGGCTGCTGGAGGACTTGCTCTTAATTTTATTTTTTTTTATGCAGTAGCTTGTTCTTTTCTTGTGGCTTTGCCGACAAAATGTGCCACTGTGCAGAGGTTACCGAACACACTGTAAACGAAATATGGAAAACAGAATTGGGTTTTCTTTTTTCCTAAGGCCGTAAAGCGTTGCTGATATCTTAATTTGCCGCGTATCGTAGCCTCTTGAGTGAGAGTGGTGCCACATCACGAGGCGAGTCCAGACGCCACTCAAAATGTTGCAGCAGCTGCACTTGTTTGTATTACCATGGGGCACATACACGTATCCGGCCTCTGTCGCCTAGATATGTCGCTAGGCGCCGTCAGAGCAAATAGACGCGCATCCTGTTGGGCACTTGAGAACCTTATACCCTGCAGGGATTGAATGTAGGGTGTCTTCTGACAGAAGAAACTACAAAACTTAATGGAAATAATATAATAATAAAAGAATTATCCAATGAGAGAAGAGCTCAGCTACACTCATATTTATAACTCTATTACAGGGTATACTCCAGTCGTATCCGTTAGATACTTTTCGCTTCTCGCTGTGGTAAATGATGCAGAAAATCGCAGCTAGCCTGCTGAGGCATTTGATTTTTGTTTGTTATGGCATGTAGGTAGGTCCTGGCCCTTTCAACTATGCATGAAATGTCCAGGAGGCGCCTATCGGAAGTCGATAGCGTTTTGATTGCTCCGTGTAACTCTAGACGTGGCTTCCTTTGAAGTGTCGCTAGTTTCTGGTCCGCTGGCCCGCTGGCCCGGTGGTCGCTGATAAAATTCTGATAAGTAATCCAATTTTTAAATGCAAATCTCAGCTGCCCGTTTCCTTTTGGACAAAAGGATGCCGCTATACGGGTGTGCGAGTGCTATACAAAAGAAACTTGTCCAGGACTCATTAATTTTTATGGGGTAATCTAAAATATTTTTACGGCCTTGCAAATATAAATTGCTGGAACCAGAAACCTTTTTGAAAGCCAAGTGCATAAAGGCTTTGCAAGTATGAGAGAGCACAGGAAGCTCTTTCCATTTATATCGTGGACTCTCTTACCAGCTTGGCCTGCCTGGCTATTTATTTAGCCAACATTAAGAGCCGTCGACATATTTCTTTTTTATTTTGTATATTTTTGTTGTTAATCTTTCAACAAGTTTCCAGGCATTAGATTTTCCAGCCTCATGCGCCCTCTGGCCAATATTTTCTGGCTCTTTTCTTGCCCTCAACGCATTTGACACGCAACCTGAACCTGATCCCCCGCTACCCCGCCACCCCCTACCGGACCAGCTCCTCGACAAAGGCTCTGTCGTGTCGTCGGTTGCCTCAAAATCAACTGCTAACATGGCATAACTTATGGCCCAGTCATGCAAATTTTTGTTTTCTGCTCCATTATAGCTTGGCGGGTGAGCAGGAAGCAGCTTGTGGGGCAACCATTGAAGTTTAAGGCAAAACTTATTGGCACCTTGTCCAAAAAGCAAATAAATGGCTTTAAGAGAGGTTTACACGTTTATCCAAATTGCGTTTTATCGGTCAACTGAATGAAGTTATGATTTTTGAGTACGAAATATACCAAGAATCCATTTCAGGTTTCAAACTAAAAACCTCAAACACAATCTTTAGATATTTTTATTATAAATTGTAATAAATTTGTTTCATTTTGTTATTAAAAATAAGCTTACATATTTTTTCGATATTAATGTTATTATTTTTATATTATGTATATATATTTCTTCGACTTAATGTTAGTATGAATAAAATTTAAATTATACTTTCTTAATATTCGATTTGGTAACCGATTTCTCTATTATTGTATCTATCAACTTAATACTGCATCAAGAATATAATGTAATAAGACTTTATAATAAACTTTTTACTGTTTGTTTTAAGCATTTATTAAAATATTTGCTTTGCTTTCATGAGACATAAAATTTGCTGTCAGTTTTTGTAGCGTATAAACCAGAAGCCTCATAGAAGGACCTTTTAGGACTTGCGTGCAAGGATTGCATATTGCGAACGCAGTTAGCCATTGTTCCATATACCAGATATGTATGTACATGTATGGCAGTGGAACAGTCGCCAGTAGCTGCATGTAACTTGTTAGGACGATAATTGACTAAGCTAATTTGAGCTATTTACGTAGATTTGTACCCTTTGGCAGGACCTTAAGTAAACATGCAAATGAAGGGGCAGCAGGAGGTTGCAAGTGCTTTTTTCTTGGCAGATTTTTGTACACGTTTGGTCACTTGATGGAAGGCAATTTTCGTGGAAAACACTTGAAGCTCAATTGCCAAAATTGTGTGAAAGTCAAAAAGTGTGGCACTGGAGCAACAGCAAAGCAAAAGAAACAACAACAACATTTGAGATTAAACACTTTTATTTTGACATTAGTGTTAAGTGCAACTGAACATGGCATGAAACTGTAATTAATTGGATGTCTTTCGACAGCAGTTGCCCAACTTGGGTAGCAACCAAAATGGAAACTAATCTGGCAAACCTTGTCAATATTTGTGGGTGTCTACGGCTTGTAAGTTGTGCAACTGCAACTGCAACTGGCGCAGCTTATGAGTAGCTGTTTAACTGTTTGGCTGTAATATTATCATAGAATTGGGCTGAAAACAGACACACACTCACACACAACTGAGACAAGAACTTATCTAATCTGTTTGTCAATTAGGGCTACCACAAAATGGGAGCAGCAGCATCTCCAACAAAATGTGGCATGCAACGGCAATGCAAATGTTAATTGTGTTCATAAAAGAGCTGTGTGCAGAGTGGGGCTTGGGGGAGTCTATTTGCTTAGTGGTAGCCACCAGGTGCCACGGCTTGTCGCTGCGTTCAATTAGAAACGAAAACAGAACAAGAAAATGGCCAGAAGAAGAAAATAATAGAATAAAGTAAAATAAAACAAAAACAAGATATTTGGAGAGAGTAAAGAAAGAGGACGACATATGTACCAAAGGTAATTGTCAAGTAGAGCAGACAGTCAGACGTGGCAGCCGCGGCACGAACCACACCACAAACACAACACCCACAACACACATCAGCCAGAAACAACAACACCCAAACCGATGCACAGTCTTGAGTCTTGAGTCTTGGGTCTCTCGAGGAGTCCGGTACTCCGGGCTACTGCGCACACACATTAACCCATTGCAGTCCCCATCTTCCAAATGATACACAAACAAAAATGGTAACAGAAGCTACTAACCCTAAATCGAATCATGGATACACTATTCACTTTTTTGGATGGGGTAGACCAGGAGCAAAACAATAATAAGTTCAGCTAGTTCCTCCTTAACCTACGAATAAAATCATATCAACAAATCATAAATTCCAAGTAGAAGGTATAAGTGTTAAAAATGTTGAGCTTAGACTTTAGTTAATACCTAACTAATACTTTCGATGGCAAACTAGTCAGCAATGGCCATATACCCGATCGCCATAGAAGAAGCGTAAGGCAAGCCACAGTAGTTGTTACTTACTCGAATGTTTTGTCTGGCGTAGATGAAAACACTTTTTGGTAACATTCTTGTGGTTTTAGCTTTTCAATAGACCCAAAATATGCGCGACAGCGGCTCCGGTCTGTGTCTTTGGTCTGTTTGGGTCGTCGGGGGTTAGACATATGCGTGACAATTAATATAAGACTCTTGTCGAGGGAGGAGGAAGGGAGAAGCTGACATAGGTACACAAAACGGAACTGCAGACATTGGGCCTAAGACAAGGTGAACACTGCCGCATGGAGCTCGTGTGTTTGTGTTGTGTCTCTGGGACAGAAGACGCTAGACAGCAAGTTTGTCTCCGGTCGTGTTTTGGTGGCATATGAGAGTCAGAGACATCCATGTGGCGTCTAAGTGACAGACCCAAACCGTTGTATGCGGGTGTATGTATATGTCTATGTGTGTGTGTGGTGGATTTTCTGGATACGGCACCTGCTGCCACGAACTGCAGCCAAGGCAGAAACCAATTTGCGTGGCATAAAACAAACTGCGACTATACCCGGGATATATACCTGTGCCGGCCTCTCTCCGTTATTACGTGTGCCACGTCTGGACTCCTCGGAGGTTGGACTTGAGGACTGTGTCAGGTCGCGTGTCGCTTATCAGGCTGCTTTATCAGCTCCAGCAACGGCAACGGCAACAGTCCAGCGAATTCAGCTCAAAAGGCTGGGCAAAAAAACTTCGTTAGCGTTTTGTGGCGTCTCAAGCTATTTGCTACTTGTTTTCATTTGCTGGTGCTGCACGGGCCCTTGTGTTGCATTATTATTTACCCGATTGTATGTATATAAATGTGTTTATATGTGTGTCTGTGGCGGTTGCATATTTTAAGTCTGCATTGCTGCTGTTTTCATTATAGTACTCGTACATACATAACTTGGTAAGTTTGTGTTTTGAAAATGCATTTTCCACTCAGATCCCAACTGATTGTACCCTGAGACACGGTGCAGCACAGCAACAAAGTGCAATTGACAGCCGTGGCATGTGGAGTTAAAATGCCATTTTAGTTACGAATTCTGTGGACAAGGAGAGTGTGGGGAAGTCCTGGAGTAGCTTTCGTATACCATAAGCATGTGATATGCTAAAAGGGAGAGAAAGATGTGAACCAAACGTATAACATAAAGTCTGTTATTCGCTTTCCCATATGTGTATTCACTTAAATTACGTAAGAATTTATAATGTGTTATAGAATAATGTATGGAAATAATAATTTGATTCTTAGCTATCTACATTGACATGAGCTCAAGTAAAGTTTTGGCAAAAAAAATAACTTGACCAATGCAGTGCCACATGAGCTCTATACACACATCGAAGACTTCGAAGAAGAGATCCGTTAGGCTATGTATGACAGCTTTATGGTTGGCTCTGAGGCCGCATCATTTGTCCTTGCCTCTTTGGATAAACACGAAGGCAATACCACCGATAGTATGCGATTCAATGAGGGGGCAGCTTTCAGCACTTTTGATCACGATCAGGACAAGGAGGATGCAGTGAATTGAATGATGATACAGTGAATGTGGATTATGGTAGGTTAACTACTTATATAATAAGAAAAGTAGAATATTATAAATGTGTCTTTTCTGTCCAGTAACTTGAATGGAGATTATCGCATAGCGGATGAGGCCTATAGAGCTAAAGGAAGCGGCATCTATTGCTGGCATGATTTTGGTCATTCCTTAAGATACGTTCAAATGATGATCAACAAATCACAACATTATTAATAAAGTTGGAATAGAGAAATGCATTGATTGTCTTCTGTTTTATATTGAGAGACTTGGAAACGTCCCAAAGGACGATCCAACGGAAGTAGCTCTTGAGGCAACGGATACAACTTACAGCTCAACTCTTACAACGAATTCAAGTGGGACTTAGGCACTTGCCGATGCATACGATCTTTGAGAAATGCGTGAAATAGATACCTAAATGATGTTGCCGGGACAGCTGCAGGATATGAGGCATTGCACGATTAAGTGGCATACGAATTACATTTAGACTCCATAAAATAACTCAATTTGTTGTGGAGAGTACGCAACAAATTGACAGAAATATGACCCACAACAAGAGCCCAATCGGAGGGCCTGAACTCATTGAAAGTCATAAATTTGTCATCGATTGCATGTGAAATTTGAGTCCGTCCACAGGCTGCGACTGCAGTCTGCATCTGCCGGAGAGACGGAGAGACGAGGAGCCCGTCGTGTACTCCACAGTTTGTGTGTATGTATTTGTTTGTTATCCTTGAGAGCGAGCAGTTTATTGCTTTATTATGTCCCTGGGCGTCTTCATTGTGTCACTGGCTGTCGATTTCGTTGTTTGTTTTTTTATCTTTGTTATTTTGTTTTATTTTTCTTGTTCGTTTTCTACGTAATCCGTGTGATTTCTGATCTGCAATATACAAGAACAAGTATGCAGGCAGCAAATATTCTGCAGCGTCTTTAAGCGATGCTCTCAAAGTTAACGCTGAGCTCTACTACGTGTATTAAGTTACATTTTTTGCCAGCCAAATCATTTAGTTTTCAAAAATGAAACAAAAAGTGCAGCAAATGCAGTTTAAAAGCTAGCATATGCGACTTAAAGATACTCTGTAACGGGAGCAATCACTGTTTGTTTAAAGATGATTGGAATGTAATCTACTTCAATACCTTTCCCAACAAAATATGCTAAATATATATACATACGTTTGTCTCCATCTTCTATGCCTCTTTGCATAGATTTTCAACACCATTTTAGCCACTCTTATGAGGTATACAAAAATTGCTCAAGATAAAATGTGGTCGGTCAAAGCCTTCGGTGAGAGGAGAGAGAGGGAGAGGGTGAGGAGTTGCGCCTTTGGTTTGTTGCTCACTTAACTGGAATAATTGACATGAACGATTCCTTGGCCCAACTCTTTTGTGGTTTCATATTTTACTAGATGCTTGCTGCTTGGAAGCTTTCAAGCAGGCGCACAACTGAAGCAGCTTTTATCCCTGGGTTTCCCCCGGCCCCGCAACCCGCTGATGGTATCCCATTGCTACTTGGATTGTCAACGCCTGCTCCTGCGGCAGCTTCTGCTCCTGCTCCTGCTGCCATTCGATGCTCGGCTGAGTAGCTTCACTCAAGCTGCAACAGTTTATATTGCATTATTCTGCTTGAATGGCATTTGCACTTGGAAGAAAATCACACAAAAAAAAACATAAAAAAAATGGCATTGCCCAAAGAAAACAAAGCGAATTTCATTATGCGTTGGCAGTCCAGGCCCGGACACGCTCAATTTGAATTATGAAAATCACGGCTGTTGCATGGGCAGTGGCAGTGGCATTGGCATTGGCGTGGGCGGGAGTGGGGGCGTGGCCAATCGCTTGACTTTTGAATGAATCTTACTCAATTCAATTTGCCATTGAAGCGTAAGATTCACAGCTGTTGTCAGTTGCACGGCGTTTTTTTCTCATATCATCATTTGTGGCGCATATTTGATGAGGCACCATCAGGTGCTGCCTCATATGCGTCACAGTTTTGCTTCCAGGGCTCTTGCTTGTAATGTGGTGTGGCAATATTAAAATGAAAGCCACACAAGCGTGCAACCAGACCAGAGAGCGTGAGAGAGATGGATAAGTGAGTGGCATGTAATATGCGAAATCTGCAAGTTCACAGGATTTTCGTTGCACCAAAGAACAGCTGAGACTGAGACTCAGACTGAGACAGACAGAGAGTTAATATATGCAAAATACCGTTCAAGTCAAAGGATGTATTCTATATAAAACTCAAAGAAGTCTTAAGATCAATCAGTGGCTTTCTACTCACAGCTTCCTTTTGATCGCTTTTCAAGAAAATCTTGGTCCAGTGTCTAAACCATGCCACAGTCAGAGGCAAAGGCTGGCGAACTAAAGCAAGAGAACAGAATTTGTCAAGCCTTGATCATGATTGTTGCCACAAAAGACAACTGAAGAGGCAATAGGCCCAGTCTCCCCGAGTTCGACTCCAAATTCTTGGCTCTGCCCTCGACCCGTGCGTGCTAATGGTCCACAATGTTACCCACATGCTGCCAGTAAAGGCCCCAGCAAAAGTGTGGCAATACTTTTGTCACACGTAGGTGTTCGCGAAACCAAGTCATACACAATATATAACACACTGACAGACAGACAGACAGACAGACAGACAGACAGGGGCAGAGTACGAGGCCGCTTTCTTTACCCAGAATGATGGCATCTGAAACGCATGCAACTGGACGCTGTCCAGATCAAGGTGCTCTGAGACTGAGTCCTCTTTGGAGTCTGCTTATTTTTCACTTTGAGTATTGCAAACAGTTTATGCAAAACGTAACAAGGCGCTGCAAAGCAAATCAGACGAGAATTTCTACGTTTTTGTACCCTGCAACCAAACCAAAGGAGAAAGGTGCCAACTCTGGCAGAGACACAAATCCAAAAACTCAATTTTATAGACATAACTTTGGCTAAATAAAATTAAAGTTTCCTTTCGGTTTGAGTCGGTTTCTGTCTGTTTTTATATATGGATTGTTGAGTAATTGAGTGTAGGGTACTTTGCAGTCGTGCACACTTGAAGATGGAGCATTTTTATTGTGATCTAATCGTTTGTCTCTTGGAGTTGGATGTTGGATGTTGAATGTTGAATGTTGGGAAGTTGCAACTCGTCGTTGCCCACGCTCATGTATTTTTATTATTATTGGTTTTTAGCATTTACGAGCTGCATTTCAACTGCCATTTGCATTTCTTATTACAGCCAATTGTCATTCAGACTCAACGTAGCGATAATGTGTGAAGATCGAGGCAATGTTTCTTTCCAATTTCGAGGCATATAAAATGAATTGCTTTGCTGATTGGCGCTAGGCAAAGAAAATTTGTACGTGATTTGCTGGCAGGCGATTTATGTGGTGGCCCCGGGTTCAAGTCGTGTCTACCAGGCGGGGTCAATCTGACCTTGCAGTACAACTTAATAGGAACTTGGTTCTGGCGTCCTGCTCCTGCTGCTCCTGCTCCTGCTTCTGCACATCACGCCGTTGCCTTTTGATCAGTCAGCCTGGATTAGTCAAAGGCTTTGACTGGCGTGGTGCGCTTCCTTTTGGGCTCTACTCGTAAAGCTCATTCTCGTCGCTTATAATTAACTCAAGAGCCGCCCAAGTCCATGGGAAACGGTCAGCCAGGCTTGTCACGCGTGCCTGTCACACACACTCACACACACACACACACACATATGAGAGAGACACTCTCGGCTGCACCCCTTGACTCCAACATCAGCTCCAACTTCAACTCTGTAGCCGCTGCCTGTCTATGGATGTTGATAAACGAGCACATCAGAAATGTGACTTGTCATAAATTTGCCTGCGTGGCCATTACTCATGTGTCATGTGGAGCGACGGCCGTTGCAGCGGTTGCAGCGTCCTGGCCATGCCCCACAATCATGCCCCACACCCCACACCTTATGCACCAGGTACCTGTGCCATCGCTACTTCGACAATATGCCAAGCATGTGAAGTAATCGCCGTTATCAACTTTTGTGACATGATCAGCCAGTGCTCCACATACACCAGCAACACTGTAAACCGTACTCTTCCACGTTCCTCTTGTTGTTTTCGTTGCATTTTTGCTATAGACTTGTTTGGCTTATTAGCCATCATCGATCTGAGTCTGTTCTTGGCATCTGTTTCGCCCATAAAGTTATTTTTCAATAGACACACGGAAATTCCGTTGAGTTCGGTAGAAAGTCATGAAACCTTTCGAATCGACAGATATCTTATATGCACATCTCATAGTTGAGTGCTCTCCTTAAGGATAATTCAAAATTTTAATCTCTTCGCCATTTCTTGATTAAGTCTAAATGTTTGGGTATTATTTTAATCTATCGAATTTCTGGTTTCTTCCCAGTTATTTATTTAGTGCATGAAGTATGCTCATATGGGTTCTATCTACTGATATCTCAGATTCCTTTTGCCTTGCAGTCCGCGTTTGGGCCCTGTCAGCTGCCGGTTGGGGGCAAGCTTTGCTCATTAAGCCAAACGATCTGCCGTTCTGGCACAAATGAAGTCATTAAACAATCGGATGCAACGCTGCATGGAATGAATGTTATTGTTTGTTGTTGTTGTTGCTGTTGTCGGTGGTGCCACCTGTACAAATTTCTCAATAAATTGTTCACACTTAATTTTTCATGAAAACAATGTAAAGCCCGAGAAGCCTTAAGAAAAATGAAGCACTGACAACTCGTGCTGTGGCAGCTCACCAAGAACCAGAGCGACCCCGGTGGAACTTCTTGTTTCCCATCTTCAGTCTGCTCTCTTTCTCTTCTCTCTTCCTCTGTCTCTGTCTCTGTCTCTCAAGTTCGTATTCGCCCTTAACCCTCTGCCGGGAAGCCCCATGCCGCGCACTTCGTCGGCGTCTGCATAATAAACATAAGGGGCAACAACTATTTTCCACACCTCGCGGTAGGCGGCTGTGGCGCAACCTGCAGCGCATACATTAAAAATTTATTAATTGGTTTTTAAAAGCACTCACACCCGTCGAGCCATTCATATTTTTACCCCAACTCTTAGCTCCGAGCCTCATCGTAGGTTCCCCATTCGTATTTGCCGCGATTTTCAACTTCAATTTCCGCCTAATTTCATGCACTTTTATGCGGCTTTTGTGTGAATTACGCAGCAAATCTTTAAACCGGAGCGGAAAAAGACTCAACGAAGAAATATGCTGGGAAATGAACTTGCGAGGAAATATACTTCATAAATGATTATGTTTATTTCCATCTAATTTGGCAGAAGCTATGTACGAGCAGTAGAAAGGCAACTGCCTTTCAAATTAACTTTAGTTTTTCACATACTCTTAAAGAAGAACTGAAGACAGTCTTGCAGGAAGTCGAGATGTGAAATAAGTTTTGCAATATACAAAAATATATTTCTAATTGGATATTCTTCAGTATATCGAAACGATCTGATAAATTTTGAAATGAAAACCTTCAGCTATGTTTTTGTTTTTGTATCTTAAGCTTTTCGGAAAGACTTCGATTACCTAATTGATAGATTCGGAGATTGTTTAGACTTTTTCGTCTATCAATTGCAATCCCATTTTGGCTCTTTCACTTTGTGCGGTTTCTGTTTCTGTTTCTGTTTTATTCCCCCGTCTCGCTTCCACTCCACTTTAATAGTTCGGTCAAATAGTTCAGGCATTGGCAAGAAATTTAATTAATGATTCTGCATTGTTCGCTCGATTGCCACCGCCGCTCAAAATTCTATTGTGGAAACACAATAGTTGGGGGGAAAAAATAAAGAGTTTTGGTTTGTAATTGTTTGTAGTTGTTGCTCGTGTTGTTTGTTGTCTGTTGCTCTCCGGTCAATGCAGGCAGTCGAGATTCGTAACGCCATCATCATTAGAGGGACGGGACCACGCACAGATACAGAAATCTCCACAATCGACTCTGCTTCGATTGCCGGCAGTTGGTGGTTGGCGGTTGGTGTTTTTTTCTATCGAAATTAATTTGACTATTCTTTCTGTGGTGCCTAATAAGCCATAGGCAATTAAGCAAAACACTTACTCATGCCGCCCTTGGACTTGGACTTGGACTTGCTCTGCGACTTGGATATGGAATTGGACACGCGAATCTTGGACCAGTCACAGCCGCAGAAACTACTTCATCAGCCTCGCAGCGGGCGATTGTAGCGAGCCAAACTGAACAAAACCCCAAGCAAAAGTCAAGCCACTATGCCATACTATATTCGTATCTACAACATATAAAGGCAATTCATTATGGCTTATGAATTCATATACTTATGAGAGTCTGTACGAAAGTATCCACACAGAGTGGGGTATATTAGGTCAAACGGAGCTTGGGTGTATATATGACTACTTCTTCAGCCATTTATAGGGTATCGCCTAGCACATAACAATACATACAACAGGCTTGTAGCTTAACTCCTCTCTACTTAGTCGATAGTTACTAAGAAGTTATTCTGCAACTATATGCACTATTTATAGGGTATCGCCCAGCACATAACAATCACATGTGATTGAAGTTTTTAAGCGGCGTTGTTAACTCACAGTTTATGGCACTTTTGGAACATTTATTTTATTTATTGAAAGAATTTCCTCGCGGCCTGCTGATGCGGGCTGCTGATGTTGAGGTAGCCCCAGAGCCGAGCTGAGAAATGTATGCCAAAGCTTCAATCAGTTAATGCTAATTAATTGTTCTAATAACGCTTCGCATTGTTGTCTATAAATCAAGAGAACTTTCATTTGAGAACCTTTCCAAACTGTGGCAACTTTCAACTGCGAATATCAGAGACTTTGCTAATTGGCCTAGTTGGTGCATTGAACCTGCACAGGAAGTCTTGTTTAAGCTTAAAGCCATCTTTAGGTGTTAACTATAAACAATACCCGAGCCGGCTTATTTATGACTTCCATGGCAAACACCGCATCCCAGACCTAACCCCCGCTTCCCGCTTGCCCTCGAACGAGTGTCTAGCGTCTGCGAATTCGAAGCGTAATTGCGCATGTGCTGGCAGCCAAGAAAGATTTTTAAAATATTCGACTTTGCATCATTTTTCAGGCCCAACTCCCCATACAATTAACCGTGCACAGCAACTATCTTGTTACCTGACGCGTTTTTATGATTTCTGCATAAAATTAAAACGTTTTGCCAGAACTACGCGGAGACTTGGGCCAGATCTTCATACCATATACACATACTCCTATACTAGTGCTCTATCGAACCTCAACAGGTTGATACGAGCACTAACTGTGCAGAACTTGTTTGGAGCTTCTCTAGTCTCTTCTCCTGGCTGTAGAGTCTTCTGCTTTGCAGTCTGCTCACTCATTTTCTGCCTTAATAATTTTTACTTTGCTTTAATTATAGTTTTGCGCTTAATAAATTTCACAGCCTGCCAGGCCAATAGTGGCCCGTGTAACCAGCACCTTCTATCAGTAGCCCCAGCTCATCTGCTACCCCGCTTTAGCATAGCTCCCTCTCTTTCTAACTCTCTCTAACTTTGCTGCTTTTCTTCAACGAACGCGTCGCATTGCCCCTTCTTCAACACAAACTGCGTGGAAATTGTTTTAAAATTTATAACTCCAGCTTGTTGGCTCGGCTTGACTTAGTCTGGGTTTACCCAAGCAAATTGTGTTAAGTTGCTTAAGCCTGATGTAATAGTTAATAACATACATTGTTAATAGTAGTAATAAATAGCTGTGATGTACTTCGAGAACTTAAGCCAAGTGTTGGATGTTC
Source organism: Hirtodrosophila trivittata (assembly GCA_035045065.1). Taxonomy (NCBI): domain Eukaryota; kingdom Metazoa; phylum Arthropoda; class Insecta; order Diptera; family Drosophilidae; genus Hirtodrosophila; species Hirtodrosophila trivittata. The sequence goes on from JAWNNK010000868.1 coordinate 1,856,126, forward strand.
GCAAATTGCAGAGAACCCATATATTTATCTATATAGAAGTTATATATTGATATAAAGTATCTTTATTAGCTGGAGATACTTGGGATAGTTTTTATTTAAAGCTTCATTCATTCGCATATTTCATTTTAAGAGCTGACAATTTGTTGTATTTCAAAATGGTTTCCAGTTTCCAGTTTCCATTTGTGCGTTAATGAAATCTTCTTGTAATCTCATGGCAAAAAAATGAAATTTTATCCAATTGAACTGCATAAATTAATCACAATTCGTTTATATTTTTTTATACTATTTTTACTGAAACATATGTTGAGCGAATTATTTCAGGGCTCTTGTTTTTAAGTGCACTTTTTCGATTACTCTGCGAGAATATTAGTGGGAAATAATTATTCTTCAATATAGAAAAGGCATTTCCATCGTGTATAAAGTTTGTTTTTTCCGAATGAATACCCAAAGCTCTGAATATTTATTTGCGAATTAATAAATATTTGAATGACTATATTTAAAACTACTTTTAGAAGGGTATTTTGTAGTCCTTAACAGGAGTTTGTGCTTTCTGCGCTTGTTGATTTTTTGTTTCATTATTAATTGCACATTTTATGCTTCATTCACCTTTTCAATTAATTAATAATCATCATGCTAATAAGTTTGTGTCTGTTGTTGTTGCAGCCCTGCCTTCCCACTGTTGTGCACAACAATATTTGCTTCCTGTGCACAAGAACAAACAAAAACTCGTTGCACAATTTAATTGCATTTAATTTTATTGCATGTCAATGCTTGTAGCGCATCTTTCAATATGTTTTTATTGCCGAATGATTAATTTTTGTATCTATCTTTAGCTGGTGTAATTTTGCATATGTCTCTCCAACTGAATGATAATAACTATATAGATTAAAGAAAGTGAAACCAGAAACGGAAACATCTAACAAACTCGATAAACACAATAAACAGCGGCTGTTTTGCCGCTCAGGTCAAAGTGCATTAGCCTTAGATCGGCCGACTGAGGGAATGCTACACAATTGTACACAATATGTTTAGCTGCCTGTTTTTATGGTCCGAGCTCTAGTTGTAACACTCAAACGCCAGACATGGCAAATAAAAAGCATTTAAATAGAGCATAAACTGCAACAATAACAACTTAAGCAGCACCAGAACCAGAACCAGAACCAGATCCAGACGCAGACGGGGCAGACCTATGGACGTGACCAACTTGCTGCACGTTCTGCAGTTAGAAAAACAACAGGGAAAAACATATATATATCGCATATATATTTATGTTAGAAGAAAATCGACACACTACACGAAATTTCTCATTGGAGTGTGAAGCGACGGCGTCGGGGGCGGCTCCTTAGAAGTAAGCGCCATTGCCGTTAGTCGGAAGTCCGCCTCCCTTGGGCCTACAAACCGAGTTCCTTTCTAACGCTCACTAATTAACAGATATAACAATGCATATTTGCATTGCATTCTGAATTTGTGTGTATACTGCTGGGCGTTGCAGTGCCACGCCCCCAATTACAATTCATGAACTTTTACGCACATTTGTCAAGTATCAGCTCTGAGGCCCGAAGGCTGTCTAATTGCAGTTATGCTAACGAGCTGCCTCACAACGGGGCCGATGTGAGGTTGAGGGTGGAGTCTGTGGCAGGGTTCGTTTTCGAGTGGCTTACGCATGTGTGCGGAAGAGGAAGAAACAAAAAAATTTGTCTTAATTATTGCATTGATTTACATAGCAGCCCGAAAAGGGGAAAACCAATGGATTCAAGTGTCCCAACGGGCTGCTGCAAGTCCCCCAACTCCCTCCCTGACCCTATGCCTTGTTGCAAGACCAACTGCATTTTGTCGCCAATGCAGTTCTGAAGTGCACTCAACTCTCCCCCTCTCTTTCTGTCCTTCTCTTTGGACCACTCGGCACTCGTCGCGTTGACATTTCGCCAGTTTTGGGATGCAATCGAAATTTCAATGTGCGTGCGTGCACGAGTTGTAGTTTGTGGTGGGCTGTGCCACTCAGCCCGGCGGTTGCAGAGTCCCAGTGCCACTTCAGTTGGGTTCGCTTTGACAATGGCAGCAGCGGCAGCAACTCTGCCAGCTGGCACGTTTGGTGGTTGAATGGCCAACGACCAGATCTGCTGCATACATGAAGCTACTCCATGGCAGCGTCTGGCGCCCACTCCAGCCGCTATTTGGCGCAATATTTATGATTGAAGCGAACGTTTGACTAAATTCCAAAGATTAACACATTTTCAGCAATAACACGCCATCGTTTTGGCCACTGGGTTCAGGGTACTCCTAATGTGACCACAGCACGTCAACCGAATCGATAAACAACACAAAAGCTCTCAAGTGTCTTGATTTAGTGAGACATTTTCGATACTCTTTAGATTTCTCGCAAACTTCAAATGAAGAAAATAAAATTTTAGAATTGAATTATTGCATACAGTTTGTCACAAAAGTGTTTTCGCATGAAGAAAAATTCATAATTAATAATAATCGACACGCCGCCCCAAAGCCCAGATATTAACCCAATAGAAAATTTGTGGGCGTATTTGAAAAAGAAGGTTGCACTTCCCGACAAATGTTGAAAGACTTTATAATGGAAGAATGGACTCAGATTCCAATAAATTATATTGAAAAGTTGATCAATTCTTTATAAATTCTTTAATTATAAAAGCCAAAGGCTACCACACCAAATACTAAGATAATTATATTTTAAGTTTAACTTTGACTCTTTCACCAAGTTCCTCAAGACAAAAACAATTTTGTGACTGTGAAATTTTATTCGTCCTTTTTTGCTTTTGTTATAACTCTTTTTTTTTATATACTTAAGAAATAAATAAATAACTTGAAAAAAATTAATAAAAAACGTCAAAAGTTGGATTTATCTTTATTGATAAAAAGTGAAAAATTATGAATTTTTCTTCATGCGAAAACACTTTTGTGACAGACTGTAAATGTATGTATATAATAGGAGGTTCAAGAGAAAGTTCAAAATGTTGGCAATCGGAGAGGGACTCAGCCAGAGAGAGAGTGTAGTTCCAAGTTCATGTAATTAAAAAATAGCTTTGAACATCGCATGTTGGATTGTAAGTTGGTTTCTAATATGAAAACTATAGAGCAACTGTGTTACGTCTGAACATGGCCCTAAAGGAGCGACCATCCTTCCATTATTAGTAGTTGCTGTTGTTGCCTGAATTTATTTGCGACCTGGTCAAAATACCAAACATAATTCACAACATGCCAAACCAACAAGCGACAACAACAACAACAACAACAACAGCAGCGGCCACTGTGACATCGACAACATGTTGCATTGTTGGCGGCAATTGTTGTTGCCATCGTTCTGATTGTTGCTGTTGCCATGGCATTTATGCAAATTTGTAGTGGAGGCCCCAAAGTGTATACAATGCGATTATTTTCTAAAAGCTTTTTTCTCTTGTATTTTCTTTGATTCCAAATGCATTTAGCCAGAAAAATGTGGCTAATACGTTATAAACTATAAACAACAACAACATTCATTAAAAATATTTATTGTTCTATTTTGATTTTTGCCATAAAACAAACTGCCAAAAGCTCTTGTCAACTCGTTGATGTTAAACTGAAATTTGCAAATGATTTTGTGCTTCACAAAATGTTGACATCATTTTACACAAATGCCCCATGTGGCATACAACAAACAAACAACAATCCAAGCTAAATATGTTGGCAATAGAAAATTTGTTGCACTTGCAAATCCGAAGAGTAAAACAATAGGCATTAAAATAAGTAAACGGAAATAATATAAATTACTGTAAATAAATTGAAATGGAAAACAGCATCAAATTTCACACATAAATTTAATATCGAATTTTTATATAGAAATAAATGTTGATTCCATTGTTTGGCTGATAATTGGTAGAACTAGAAAGTAGAGTTCTGAGCAAAAGGTGAGCTAAATTTGTTTGTAAAATGAAAATTCCTTATTTATTCTTGTTCATCAATTTCATTCCCTTCAAAGTAATTCTCTCCCGATAAACTACACTTATGCCAACGTTTTTCCAATCCTCAAAACTTGCCAAATAGTCCCTTTCCGGCCTTCTTCGATTAAGCCTTTATCTCCTCAATCGACTCAAAACGCGTTCCCCGGTCTCTTGAGTTTTGGGAATAGCCAGAAGTCACACGGAGCCAATTCAGGCGAATACGGTGGATGTGGAACGATATGCGTCGAATTTTGAGACGGTGTATTGTCGTGATGCAAGAACCAAAATTTTGTTGACCCATAATTCTGGTATTTTTTCGTCTAGAATTGCTTCACGCCAACGACGCATAACGCTCAAATAATATTCCATATTAACAGTTTGGCGAGGTGGAAGGAACTCATAGTGCACCACACCAGGAAAATTTAAATCGAAAATTCACCTTAGACGGAAGTATAATCTATACAATACCTTTGTTCTGCATATAATATAATATATAATATATGTATAAAAGACAGACGGACAGACATTCCTAGACCGAATTAGTACCTAATCTGAATCTGAGTCCCTTCAGCTTGTGCAGTCCCTTTTTTAGTTCTCGACTGCAACTTTAAGTTTAGTTCAATTTGTTTTCTATTTAAATTTGTGTATTTCTTGTTTTTGAGTATTCTTAATCTGTGAGTGTGTGTGTAATATTATCATTATTATATAATATATATGGTCATTTCTCTGTTCGTACTCATTCAAAGTGAAAATAATATATGTCACAGCAATATTTTATTTGGAAAAAAGTCGAAACTTATAGCTTTTGATTAGCATTATTATTGGCGTTAAGCATTTGTTTATCTTAAAGTTAATAACAAGAAACCAAGCGATTCGCACGCGACAAATACAGAAGCCGATTTCAATTCGATCAGTTCAAATTTCTGATTTCAGCGAAATGATGTCCGTCTTGTATTTGTGTGTGATCTCCGCCATTTGAGGCGATCACCAGCAAAGGAAGTTGTTCCCCTTAGAGCAGACCCGTGCTACCTCGACAGCTCTGCATCTATTTACACGGGTTGTACGAGTTTGCCAGAAAAACAAAACAAAAAAGGAAGAAAACCACATGATTTATGCATATTCTATATGTAATCCTTCAATGTACTGCAAAGGATACTGAGAGCACTCAGAAGAGGAGAAATGCTGGCTAAACATATCGGCATTGCCTCAGAACTTATTCTAAATTAATATTTACGCCAATCGTAAAAAAACGAATTTAAAAATGAAACAATTTATGCATATTACATATATATTTACATATTGCATTTAGAATAAGCATTTGGATTTGAACAGTCGCAGCCAAAAGACGATTGTCGCATATTTTACTAATACAATAGTATATATTTTCCATTATATAATTTAAAATTTATCACATTTGCCTCTTACAGGCATTTGCATAAACTTTTTAAGTGAATTTTCATTGTATACAGCATAAATTTTAATGATTATTAACAATTATTTTATACCCTTTCGCGTAATTACAAATAAATTACAATTGAAACGTATAATTCAAGGAAAACGTTATGCAAAGTAAATGTTGTGTGTGAGTGTGTGTGTGTGTGTGTTGCCATGATTATTCATCGCTTTGCATGCCGCTAGCAGAATGCAATTTTGTGCCTTCGCTTTCTTTGGTCCAAAACACGCCCTCCCTTCAACAACTGCCAGCTGCCCGCATTTCCCCAGCCGAGACAAGTCAACATATTGAGACTACGCCAACGCTTTTGCCTTGTATAAGCTGCAGCCGCCGAAAGCTGACGGAAATGCAACAACCAACAACCAACAACCAACAACCAACAACCAACAGCGAACAACGAACAAGCAACAAGCTAACAACCGAGTAACTGAACAAGCAAATAGCCAGACAAGCAGCAACTAAGCCAAGTTAAGGTCTTTGACGCATGCGCCAAATGGCCAATTTCGGTGTCTGGAATAGACCTCGGCGTTTCGGGTCTGATTATCGGCATTACTTTTGTATATTGTCTACCTGAGAATTAAGTGGAAAATCAATCACTTTCACTAATTTTAAAACGATTTTCCCCCCACTCAACGAGAAAATGCCTCAGCGCGACGGCCTTCTTGTTATCAAGTGTGGATGCAAACGTCGACCGTTGAATGTTGAACGTTGCACGTTGCACGTTGAATGTTGAATGTTGAATGTGGGGAACGCGACGGCGTCCTCCTAATGTGAAGGCATTTGTAAATGGCATAAAAATAAAGAGATTTTTAACTGGGGGAAATGAAATTTAAATGAAACGGTGAAAACAGCTTTAAAAAAGAATATTTTATTATCAAAGCTAAAGTGCAAATTGATTAATTACCGACCAGCCAGACTTGTGTATAAATTTGTATACCCTACCTAACAGGGTATTATCGGTTTGACGACAAATTAAATTGTTTGTATTTATTTATAATTAATTGTAATCAGAATGATTCCAAGATGTTTTGCAACATCAGCTTTTACTTTACGCTGTACTTCGTCTCATCGGTTGCTTTTCATATAGTCTAACTATGTCTTATTGCTGATTATATACACAGATCCTTTATCTGAGAGAAATAGATAGCAATAATACATGTATTTATATATAGAAAGCTGATAGAGTATTCCTAAGGGTTTTCTGAGTTCCTCTTTCTACAATTGTTACAGCTTAAACCAAAGCAAAATGTTTCTAACTTTTCCCTTGGAACCTGCTCAACTCTGAGCTATGCAAGTGTATAGAATCTTCGACTTGTTTAGGTTTTATGCTCTATCTTGTTAATTTGATAGTTGGCTCTTTGAGGAAGCGATCAATCAGAGCGATACGCACCTCTGCTGCACCTCGCCTAGGAGTATCTAACGGTCTTCAGGAGGTTTCGAATTTCTCGCAAATCATGTGCCAAATCGTAAACGGAAGCTGCGCGCATGCGTCATGGTGTCCCTATGTCTGTCTCTTTTTCTCTGGGTCAAACTCTCCCTCCTCTCTCTCTCTCTCTCCTTCTCTCCTTTGTTTCTGTTTTGGCCTGTATGGTGCGTGCTGGGCCAAACTTGCAACGTTTTCGTGTCTGGTTCGGATTTCAGCCGCCTCTAAAAATTTCTTATTTATTCTCATGTTAATTTTCACTGTGGCCCCAAACACTTGCGTGACTTGATCGTTTTGGCCAGATATTATTTTGTTACATTAAAAAATAATTACCGCGTTTGCTTTTACGTTTTCTCTCTCTCTTTCTTTTTTATTTTTCCCCTCCCCCACTGCTTACCATTCCACCTTCTTTCGATTTGTGTCTTGCGGTCAACTTTGTTCGACTGTTGATTGTTTTTTTTCTTTAAAGTCCGAAAATTAGTTCATTTAAGTTAAAAAATTTTAAATTGTTGCCCAAATTTAAATTCCAATTTCGAGGCTGTGGAAATTAATGTGAAAATTACTGTATAATTTTTTTATTTTAGCATTTCCCAACAAACTCATGCGGAATATATTTTTTATTAACTTTCGTATTTAATTATATATCGTTATATCGTTATAACATCGTTTAATTTAATTGTAATTATATTATATATAAATTCCTTAGGAATATCTTTATTTATTTAACATGATTTTTAGCCACAATAGAAAATATTCGATGGTTAATTTTAAATTTGTTGCTGATTCGATTAATTGCAACCATTTTTTTGGGTTTTTTGCGCTGCGTTGCATTATTTTGGCTGGAAACTTTATGTTGTTACTCGATAGCTGCATACTTTGAGCAGCCACTGTTTGAGTCAACATAAAGTTCTCGGCACGATTTTCTAATTAAAACTTGGCATCGACCAATGAAATCGAAAGTTCTTTGCCTCTTGGTGTGTGGGTGGTGTGGCTTCTGTCGTCTAGACAATGTCCCAACTCTCTCCAAGATGGAACAGAACTTTATAATACTTGCGATATATATATCTATATATATATATATATACATATGTACGTATTTTAACAACCGGACATGGTGCAAACTTTTTACAGCTACGTGCGAAAGTGAAACGCTTAAAAAGGCATCGAATGTCTTTATTATATTGGCAGAGCCAATCAGCTCCCGTTGCCTGCAAAATCGAAACTGCAGACGGTTAGAACCATGAGTAGGTAACGGTTAGCGGCTGTGGGGGCAAGTGGGGGGTGGAGCTGGGGAAACGACTGGAGTTGCTGCGACAACGCTTGTCATCAAATTTTATTGTTATTTAAATGACGAGACGGTATGGGAAGGCCTCTCGACTCGACGGCAAAAGAAAATGTCATGCAAAGTGTGAGCAGCAGCAGGGGAACTCCTGTAATATATACCCTAACAGCGAGTTTCAAAGGGTCCACTGAACTGTTCAGTAGCTGAATTAAGCTGAAGGGAGGTGCTATAGGAAACATTTTTCTCGGAAAAGCTAAAATAGCTGCAAGCAAGATGGAAACTAAACATATTTGTATCTCAGCGATGACTGATAGTAAATGTTGAATATATTACAGGGTATCCCAGTGCTGAGAGCAACTTTAAGTAGTATTTTTTTCCGCTTGCTGCGAATGCCTTGCCCGTATAAAGTCTGGCCAAGAGCAGGGCTTGCAGCGGAGACACCAAAGCCACTGCCACTTTGTATATAGCCTCAATTTTAGGCACTCTTCGCTGCCCCTCCCACGCCTTACTCCTCTACAAACTTAAGTGTATATATATATATGTATATATATGTATTTATTGCGCCTCGTTTCAGTCAATGGTGACACTTGCTGCATTTTAAATGGGCGCGCGCCTGCACATTGCTGTTGTCACTTTGGTCTGGTGCGAACTGAGAGTGAAGGGTAGCTTCAAGGAGCTTTAAGCCAAGAGAAAGAAGAATGCAGAATGCAGAATCGCAGAAGGTGCTTGGCAACACACTCAGCTAAGAGCACAGTGGCCAACACGTTTTGCGGCCATCATTTTCCTCTCCATTAAAACCATCAAAATGTATGGCGCTGGCTTTATGTTTATGAAAAATTTGTCTCGCAACTTTTGTATCTTTTTGTTCTCTGTTTTTTTTTTTAGTTGTTTTTGCTGTTGTTTGTAGTGGCAGTCAGAAGTTGCAGGTATTGCACGCAAATGGTGCTGTGGTTGAAGTAGCAAGTTTGAAACATTAAGGAATATTCATATTAAACCAGAGCCGAAAGCCAACTAGCTAGGGCTAAGAATTCATTTCCATCTGCTTAATAATAATAAATAATATAAAATTTCCTTGCAGCTACCAGAAATATCAGAAGAGATTTTCCCTTTTTGTAAGCTGATTCATTATCTTTAATAGGCTTTTTACTATAAGACTCGACTACGTTATGTTTCGTATATCATCTTCTCCACAGGTTTATTTATTTATTTTAGTTACTAATTTTTAATATACTTTAATATTTTCCTCTTTCATTAAAGATTTTTATTAAAGATTTCAGTGAGTTTGTTTAAATAAATTCAACAGCAACTCGGATTTCTTTTAAATCTTAGGAAGCTGTTTTTTCTACGTTTGCCAACTTCTAAATCTTTTTCTACGTAAGCATGAGCTTAGGATGAGGATGAGGATGAGGTATATGTGTCCGCTTGGACTTGGACACCGTCAAAGTAAATCCCTCCTTCCATGCATTTCAAAGAACTTTACGAGCTGTATTCTCTTTTTCTTTTTGGTTTCTTAGTTTTGCATGTGGTCTTTGGAACGACCCGGCGATAAACTGAAATGTCGAAGTGTTCTAAGTATATGCCCCCGCAGGGCATAGTTGTGGGTAGGTGGATATGGAGGGGAGGCAGGGGGAAGCTTCAATGGGGCAATGTGTGAACAAAATGCACAGCATCGTTAGAGGATGCAAACAAGTTTTCTTTGTCCCGTCTCTTTCCTACTCACTTGATGCTGTCATTGCAGTTGCGGACGCTTTGTTTGAAATGTTGCTGACAAACCACTTGAAATCGTATTTGTTGTGTGTGTGTGTGTGTGTGAGTTGTCTACACGCTGACGTATTTCATAAGAAAAGCAAGTGACAAGTTTACCCCTCACACACTTTACACAGTTGCCGAAATTATGCCGCCTAGGAGAAAAAGGTTAAAGTGTAAGTGGGGAAAACAAATTGTTGGCCCGACGAGTTGGCCCAGACTGACTGGCTAGCTGGCTGACTGGCTGACTGGCTAGCTGGCTGACTGGTCGACTGGTTGACTGGCTCACTGGCCGACTGGGTTCGGTTCGTCTAAATTGTCTGACAGCCTCCTTGGCAAGTGTCGAAAACTGGCCTACTCTGCCCAGGCTGACTGGCTGGCCGCATGTTTTCCCTGGCCTTCAACAATACACACAAAAGAACTTTGTGCGTCCGCAGAGAAAAGTTTTTTTTCTTGCATCTCTTTTCTTGTTTTTTATTTGAAACATTTCCACGAAAATTATTTCGAGTGCTTGACAGCTGCGTGTTCGGCCTCTGTCGCTTTTAATATACCATTTCATTTCATTTCATTTCAAGTTTTTCTGCTCCCCCTACCCCCCACCCCCTTCTACACGTTTTTCCACCACTTCAATAACAATTTGTTGCCGCGTCTGAAATTCTTTAGAAAATATGCACATTTCATGCCACATTTGCCATCTTGCGGCTTCCTTCCTTCCAGCGAAAGTGTGTGTACGCGTCCACACAATAAATCTTCCCAGCATCTACGCACTCCACTTTCTAATCAATTATTTTGCACTTACCTATATGTATATGCAAATTTTCAAGCCAACAAATAAATCAATTAAATAAGACCCCCACCCCTCTCCTCAGCCAAGCCCGATCAACGGCTCCGCCGTGGCAACAATGAACCAATTTTGAACAAAAAGCACCTTTCGCCTGCGAAATTGCGTTGTCAGCATCAGCGCCACCGCCGAAGCCGGTGAAGTGCTTGGGTTTCTGCCTAGTTAACAGCTTTTTTTACCCATTTCTTCTTCTTATTTTAGCCATCTTTCGATTTCGCGCTGAAAAGCACAAACATTTTGTGAATATCGAATTTCAAAAGTGGGCAAATCAACTTCGGCGGAAGTGAGCAATGTTGACTTTCAAATGCGCTCCAAGGTGGTCGCTTACCCCCTAACAGACACTTGTCAAGTGCTCTACAAAATATAGAAAAAACTGTTACCTCTCCAATCTTGGCTAACACTCGATAGTTGAAAGATATTTTGCAGAATTTATGAAAACAAGTTATCTATAGTTTAAGTAGGCAATTGATAGCTGGAATGTAATAAAGTATTCCTGTAAAATTCTTAGTCTCTCTTTGAATATATGAAATCTATCAGATCTTGGCTCACACTCGATAGTAGAAAGATATTTTACAGAATTTATGAAAACAAGTTGTCCATAGTGCAAATAGGCAAATGATATCTAGAATGTAATAAAGTATTCAAGTAAAATTCTTACTCTTTCCTTAAATATATCAAATCTATCAGATCTTGGCTTATACTCGATAGTAGAAAGATATTTTGCAGAATTTATTAGAACAAGTTATCTATAGTTTAAATAGGCAATTGATATCTAGAATGTAATAAAGTATTCAAGTAAAATTCTTACTCTTTCCTTAAATATATCAAATCTATCAGATCTTGGCTTATACTCGATAGTAGAAAGATATTTTACAGAATTTATGAAAACAAGTTATTCATAGTTTAAATAGGCAATTGATATCTAGAATGTAATAAAGTATTCAAGTAAAATTCTTGCTCTCTCTTCAAATATATCAAGTCTATCAGATCTTGGCTTACACTCGATAGTAGAAAGATATTTGTCCATAGTGCAAATAGGAAACTGATATCTAGAATGTAATAAAGTATTCAAGTAAAATTCTTAATCTTTCCTTAAATATATCAAATCTATCAGATTTACACTCGATAGTAGAAAGATATTTTACAGAGTTTATGAAAACAAGTTGTTTATAGTTTAAATAGGCAATTGATATCTAGAATTTAATAAAGTATTCAAGTAAAATTCTTACTCTCTCTTCAAATATATCAAATCTATCAGATATAAACTGCAGCTTAGTACAAATAAAAACAATCTTAATAAATGAATCATATAATATAATATCTATTTCAATTTATACTCTTGATAGACTTGTTAGATTACAAGACATGTTTCCAGAGAATGAATATAACATTGCTTTTTTCCGTCTCGTCAAGGATTTTCTGTGTCTGCTGCATTCCTGCCGAGAATATGAGATGAATATGAATAACAGAAGTGAACAAAGCTCTGAATATTCAAATGAGTCAGAAGCCAGCCCATACTTGGCAGCTGCATTAGCCAAGTCCATAAGCCTAAGCTCTTGTGCACAGACATACCTTTAAGATATACAAAACATGCAGACTCATTCAATTTCAATTAAATGACAATAATACAAAAATGTTTTCACGCCAAATCAACAATTCGGAAATTTCATTTCATTTCGTATTTCTTTTTTTTGCAATTGCTTCGGTTTCGTATTATTTTTCGCCTGCAAGCGAATCGAAAATTTTTGTTTTTTGTTGCAAGCTCAACAATTGGAGACACTCAGCTCTGACAAGAGCAACAAAAATTGAAATCTGTAATAAAAACTCGCGTTTCATTCATTGACAGACGAAGACGAAATTTTTTGCTCCAAATGATTTGAAGAAAAAAAAAAAGTGTATGTATTTTTTTTGTCTTTTTGGCGCGTGTGTCTGAGCTGCAAATTTTGCCAAGATTGTTTTTCGGATTGGTTGTTGTTTTTGTAACAAGAGGCAAGACTCATGTTGAACAATTTGAATAAGTACATCAAATGTTTGTTGTTGCTGTTCCTCTACTTTTGACATCCAGTCCGACAGGCAGACAGACACGTTTGAGCAACAAAAATTTGATCTCTCGCGTTTTGGCACGAACTGTAATTGAAAATTTTCATTCCTCCAAATAACACCGACAATCCGACAAACAAACAGCTCGCTTGACACTTGAAACACTTGGCTATATCTTAGGCTATGGCTTTGGATCTTTCTTTGGATATTCGGTGTTTGCTGTTTGGTGCTTGGGTTTTCACGGATCTCTTGGCCAGGCAGCTTTCTTGTTGTCCGGTTATGTTACGATACGTGAAATTTCAAATGTCATAATTTTGACAGTTTGATAGTCATACACATAGATACATATAAAGTTTTTGTTGGTGGGAAGCTGGCAGTCACTGGAGCGGTTTCTTGTTTGTTGTCGACTGTACGAGGCTATTGCCCAAGACTGTGTAACCAAAAAGTAGCCGACAGCAAACAGAAAGTGACAACTCTGGCATATTACGAGTGCGAGTGCCATGCACAGTGGTTAAATAATTAGAAATAGATACAAAAATAATTGACGAGCTTATTGAATACCAACAATATTCTCTCTTCTGTGACTAATAGAAACTTAAGTTAGATTTGTCATTTATCCCACAGTTGAAGTCTTTTGAGTTTACATCACATTTGCAGCACAATAACAATGCTGTGATGTCATATATTACATCATATAAACCAAACATTTGGTTCTGTATTAAGTTTTCTGAAAATGTATTTCCATTGCAATGCGAGAGACTTTAACAAGTCCCATTGAAGGCGGATATTGTACGAGTACATAGACCACACACAGCGATCTGGCTTTGAATTTCATATAAAGTTGCACAACATGTAAGATTCAGCTCATGTTTTACAAGTGGAGAAACAGCTGTAATAAGTTTTAGATATTCCCAGAAAGAGACCCCAACACGAGCTCCCAAATTAGGCATTGTGTCAGGCTTCAGTGGATGTAACGTGCTCCACACAGATTGGGTTGCCAGGCTATATACGAGTAAGTATTTTTCAGCAGCTTAGGGCCTTATACATATATATAACATATTCATATATTTCAAGTAAGACAACAGAGGACAAGTCTTTGGGAGAAGTTGCTGCTCAACAAGTTGGGGGAAAACACGTGGAAAAAGAAAAAGAATAAGAAAACTTTGGGCCTCGTCAGCTTTGACATTGACGAAGTGGTTCTTCGAATGAAATTGTCATAATTTTTTCGGGTTTTCTACATGTCTTTTGATGCACACAAAGCGTTAATGTTGCCCACTTTGTCATACTTTGCGTTAGCCCCAAACAATTGAACAATTGATAAAAGCCACGACAGCGAGCCGACCAACAATACTAACGGTGCATTTGAGGTTCCGACACACACACACGCACACACACTTGCTCATTGGTATGTATATAAGTACATTTCTTTATGTATCATATTTACATCAAAACAATAGGGCCTAAAACATGACTCAGGCCCGTGGGTTGCAATTGTACTTAATGGGCGTGGCACTCAACTATTTGTGCCTTATTTCTGACTGTTGTTATCATTAGATCCCTGTGCCATTTAGGCCATTTCAATGAGGTCTAAGGATTACCGTATGCCTGGGCTCCAATCTTGGTATTAGCCAAACAATAGAATTTGTTTTGATTCCTTGCTTGGCCCCAACAATTGTTTCAAATTTCACAGTTTTGAGTGCTTAAATCAATTGGTTCCGCCTGTTAGGGGTGCTCATAATGGTTTCTAATATCAATTTGTTGTAGGCGCCTTTCGGCAATTGACTTCTGACAGCTGGCATCAACTTTGCCCATAAAGCAAACTTAATTGATTTGGGTTTTGCATGGAAAGGCTGTTAATTGCATGCAATAATGTTAACAACTAAACGATTTCTGATTTGTGTCAAATAATCACAGTTAAAGGAAGGCAACTTACAACAGTAACCTGTAAATGTGAAATATTAAATACCGAATGTCTTGTCCTGGTTTTCATTTAAATGTGAAATCATTTGAAACAATTTGCTGATTGTTCTTAAGCCTAACTGATACTTGATTTTGTTTGTAAGGAAGTCAGACAAGTGGCAATAAGTATAGACAAACGTTTAATATTCCAGCCATTGCCTTAAACTGGCTGTAAGTGCAGCACAATTTTGAGTTTGATTTAATCCATGGAGCACGTCACATAAATTCAACTATTTATTTGAACTCGGAAAGCAACCCACAAGCCGTCTATAAATTAGTTCATAAATATGGTTACCCGTCTAATACCACCAGCAGCAGCTCCAGGGCCAACAAAAGCCGCGCTCTAAGCCACAATGAGCGATTCCATAAGCAATTATTATATCGATTTATGACAAGCGAGCCAAAGTTTTGCCGAGGATTATGTCGGTTCGGGGGATTTGTGCCAAGGCAGGCGGCAATGGCTCAAGCTCCCATTCCCAAAACAAACTTAGACAGCACATGAAATTTAAATCCAAAGAGGAAAAACAAAATAATAAACACAGATTCTATGTCGGTGGTAAACGAGTATAAGAATATATATAAAAAATAAAATTACATTTCCGCCTGGATAAAAGTAATCGAGACAGAGCTCCGGTCTAGGCCAGCCCAGGCCAGGCAACAGGTAAACACAGAGGCAGCTAAGCCAAATTGTGGTGTGCCATGATGTAAAGTAACTGAACTGCAGGTAAGACCCAAAGGTTCTCTAGGAGGTAATACCTATACCCAGCTCTGAGCGGGTTATAAAAACTGTCATGATTTACAGTTCGCACTTTTTACGATGCCGCGCACTCGCTCTGGCCGTGGCTCTGGCGGCTGTTCTATCGGCCTAGGAATTATTTGGAATTTAAGTAAGCGGGAAATATATATTTAAACATAGTTTTTATTTGTCGGAGTTTTGTTATGCTTTGCTTTGTTTTTTTTTCCCCGTTCATTTTGTTTTGATGTGATTTTTATGGGCCGCCTTGCAATTCCCATACCAAATGGCCCTTTTAAAAATGCCAGCCTCTATTCGGATTTGGTAGCAACAAAAAGGGTAAAAGGTAGTGTATACATAGAGTATACAGTAGGTGGCTTCCTTTTGAGGCTAGTGACGCCTGCCTGTAATTAAAATCATTTATTGGCATCAGAATCGACATAAGCTCAATTATTTTTTGCCACCAGAACTCACGTAGGTCACATAAAACCCGCAGTCACTGAGGCATAAAACATTTTCCCAACCTTCTGCTACACTCCTCACATATCATGTAACATTTTCACTTAAAATTCACACTTGATACACACACACACACACACGCACACCACGCGAACATTTATCATTTCGCTTAGATCTCTTGCAGCGCGCCTTTTAGAGCGTTTCAAGCTTCAAAACGAGGCCTAAAAGTGTCGCCAGTTGTTGCTCTTTAGGGCTTTGTTTGTGTTTCTTTTCTTTCCTTCTTTCTACCAACTCGTTTTTCGCATCTTTTGATTTATTCTCAAGTGCTTCTTCTTCGCTCTTGTAGTCGTCTTTTGGTTTATTTCCCTGCCAACCTAAATATTCAGATAGTCATCTGCGGTCAGTGTCAACTGGAGCGGCTTGTTTGGTTCACTTTGAGTCCAGTCGTATATCTCCAGCCAGTATACGCTTTATTAGAACTGTCGTAAAATGTAGCCAAGATCTGAGTCTCATCGTACTCTACTCCAAAGAAATCAGAGATATAACTTTAATTGTGACTATGAGTGTAGTTAAGAATTGCATTGGGCACTCAAGAAACTGAGTGGCTTTTGGCCTGGACACGTGCATGGAATAGATAACTCTTGGTTATCAGCCTCCTTTCTTAAAGACGACACGTTTTAGCCATACGAGTAGAACACTTTAAGAGACTTTGGGAAAAGTGCTGGAATTGATATACGTTTTTCCAGAGTGCAGTTGCTTGACAGAAGAAAGCACCATAAAAATACTCTATATTTACAGTCATGGTCGTATTAATAGGAGCACAAACAATTTTCAATTTATAGAATGATTTTTTTACTTCTTAAATAGTTATTGAAAATAAAACAGCTTTGGAATTTCATAGAGTAACTTATTAACTAACTAATTGATAAAGAAATATTTATAAAAGTTTTGAAACAAACAAAAAAAAGTACACGAAAAACACCAAATTCGGAGTAAAAAATTGTTTTCGCAGAATTTTAAATATATTTCGGTACAGCCCTAATATAATTTATTTAAAACATAATAAAATGGGTCCTGGAACGCATTGCTGGATCGATGAAATGAAGATTATATTCAATCTTAGTGAATCTTGAAAAAAGTGGCCCGAAATGCCGAAAAAAGGAAATTCTGCAGAAAAATTGTGTAACCTATTTGATTATATTACGAATAGCGTTATGGTAAGGCAATCTGAAAATTAAGACAAGTTAGTTGAGTTACAAGAACTATTACAAGTTATAAATTTAAGTTAATTAATAATTATTCTTATTCGAGGAGGAGTCCTGGATTAGAATCCAAGCAACATTTGTTGTGATGTCTCAGCAATTTCCCATAAGGAAGTGAGATACCTTTTCATGAGGTAAAGTAATTTATACAATTTAATTTTTATCCATTTAAGGAAAGATTTGAAATATAATACAATTGTTTTTAACACACTTTTTTGTTTTTTGTTTTATTAATTCGATTTCCTTTTTCTCTTGGTATTCGGAAATGCATTGCCATTTGTCATCGCACATCTGAAAGTTTACAGAAAACGGGAAATCTGCTCACTCTTAGTGGAAACAGCGTACATATGTTTGATGCTCTGATTTCTCATTTTGTGCTGTTCAATAAACTTTGAACACAATATTAATTACCGACCATTAGCGGCATCACTCAACTTTAAACATATGCAACATATGCAACGACGACACCAGCAACAATGGGACACAATGTGGCAGCTAACGTGTCGCAGACTGAAACAAGTTGATAAAGGTAAAACTGCTCTACTTCGAGTGAGCACGACAGAAGATACCCATTAAAAATACAAAATACATATTAAAGAAAATACTTTATATAGTTTGTCTACTGAGGGATCATCGACTGGATGGGTGAAGTTAATTGAATATGTTTAGAAACACAAAGTTTATAGTCTGTAACACCCGGTTTATGGAATTCTAACTGGGTATTGGGTATCAGAAGTGGATACTATCTATGAACTCATACATCAATGCCGCTAAATCCACTTGTCAGGGCAACAAACGTGAGAATCGTTCGAGAGTAAGAGAACAAAAAAATAAAAATATACAAAACAAAAAACAAAACAAAATGAAATAAAAGCAAACCTAAGCGCAAACAGATCGAACAACGAGAAAATATTGTCAGGGCGACACTTTTAACCCGGTACCGATGCCCAGTCCCAATCTCAATACCAGGCCCTGCCCCTCTCCCTGTCCCTGTGGCGTTGCAAGTTTCTAGTATCGAGTATAGTTTGGATCCGTTGAAGATTTGTTGCTGGAGCAACGGAGACACCTGCACCATTTGAGGGCTGCAGTGAAAGACTTTTTTATGCTAAATACCGTCGCAGTTTATTGATGACGACAACAGCATCGAAAACAATGTGATATATCTTGGTATATACTCACACACACACACACACACATGTGGTACACGCACACACTCTTGGGGCAGTAGGGAGAAGAACAACAACAAATGGGTGACAAAACACCACAAGGAATTTTAATCCCAAAATGATTGATAATCATTTGCACGCCGAGTAGAAGAAAAAGCTTTATCACGTTCCGTTTTCTAGGTGTAAAGTCCATGTGGTATTATCGACAACGCGCAGCGTCTTCATCTTCTCCATCTTTCTCCATCATCATCATTATCATCGGCTTCTGGGCTGCTCGGCTGCTGGGGGACTCTCTCGCACTGGAATTGAAATTGGGTTGGGTTGGGTTGATTTCGGTTTCGTCTTCGGTTTGGCTCTGGCTCTGGGTTCTCCTTCTCCTTTTGTTATGGGCAACAGGGCAACCTCTAGACACTGTGCTAGGGCCATTGTGTGCTGCTAATGTTTGCACTTAATTCAACAGACAATAGCCCGGAAAGCTGCTGCTGGGTCGCATTTTCTTTTGGCTTTTACCTCAAGAGATACAAAATAAGCGATGGCCACTAAAATTTATAGTGGGTGTGCGAAAGAGAAGAATTCTACAACGGAGCAAGAGACGAGATGCCAGCCAAGGCGAAAAATCTAAATTATGTCGTTGCCGCCTGCCGCCTGGCAACGAATAGAAAATGCATCGTTTTGTTAGCTTAAACAGCGACGATGATGCGCTTTTTTATGAATGGGGCAACACTGAAAGAAATCTATAGAGCTTGTAGGTGTAGTAGATGAAAATTAAATTAGTTTTGACTGATTTTCTGATTAGTTTTTCCCTGTGTATCTTAAAGGTATTCTCCTCTTTCTCTGATGATCTTTTTGATTCTTTGAAGCACTTTTCAAACTTTCCTCACTGCACATAGTTTCGCTCAGTGTATGCATACCCACCCACAGTTAACCATTTGCCATATCATGTTGCACATTTCACTGGCAACAACCCCTCCACCGCCCTCTTCGAATACCCCGCGCAGCCGCCACACCATTCACTGGCATCTCATTCAACATTTAGTTAAGCGCTTTTGCATACGAAATTTTCCATTTGCGTCGCCTACAGCAACAACCGAAAACAAACAGCAACAGCAGCAACATCATTATTTTTATCCATTTAGTCTTTTGTTTGTGTTGGTGACACCTTTTCTAACACTCACACACACACACATTTATACACAATTTTCAACTATTTAACCTGCATCACCTGCGTTGCATTTGTCGCTGTGAGTTAATGATGAGCTGAAAATTGAACAAAAGCTGATTTAAGTCATAATTTATCATGATGTTGGATTAGTTGCGCTCAATTTTACAACTGTTTATTTTTAACACGTCCGCATTGCGCATACGCCGCATATGCTGCATGTGGCACTGTGACAATGTGGCCAGTGGTTAATGTTTTAATTTATGGACTATCAAATGGCTGAGTCTATTCTATTTAGTGCTTACTGCATTGGTTTGTCCCAAATATGCAACAAAAGAGATTCGTATGCTACTGACTTCCCCCACGCTCCACGCTCCTCCCTCCACATTCCACCCTTCGGGCTGACTTGCACTACACACGCCTTTATGACACGGCCAGCCACGCCCACAGCCACAACACCAAAAAGTCAGGAGAGAGAGAAAAAAAACTCGTTCTTTCACTTTTGACTGCCTGCAAGCGCGAACATTATGGCTACACCTTTAAAACCGATGAGGATCGCGCCGCACAACAACTTCTAGCGGTAAATAAAGAATTGGCCAGCGCCGCGCCCACCCAGCGGCCAGGCTGAGGACCACCAAATGAAAAGTTCAAGCTCTTTTTTCCTCTTACTTAGGTACTTTATATATTTCTCCATCGGACTTTTAATACTTCTGGGTGCGGTTCGGATTAAGAAATTTTAAGGAACGCGCCCCACGCATTATGAAGAAATTAATTTGCACATACAGAAAATTAAATTCAATTTTCGGATCCACACTCTCAGCCCCCCCTCCCGACCCACTGCCCCGCCTGAAACGAAAGTTGACCCACTGACTGGAACAAGCGGATTCTGGATATAGAGGGGGCTGTCGCCTAAATCGCCCAGAGTCTGAATTAAGACATAATAAAGCTGTCCCAGCCGAAGGAGCAACAACAACGTCCCAGCGATGCCTCAGTCATCCGTCAAAGCGTTTTGGCATCAGTTTCGGGGCGTCACGTTTTGAGCATCGTCTTCGAGCAGTTCGAACACCTTTGCCTGGCTGACGAACTACGTAACTCGACAAGAAGTTTTTGGGGCTTAAACGATTTTTTGGGGGGTCAGAGAGAGAGCGAGACAGAGAGAGAGAGTGAGTGAGTGAGGGAGTTCGGAAGAGATATTGTGGCATATTCTGCAGTTCATTTTGTAATCGCGGCTCATTGCCTTGTCTTGGCCCTTTCCATGTGTGCGTGTGTGTGTGTGTATGTGTGTGTGTGTGTGTTGTTTGACAAACGAGTGTCATTTATCAAAATGTGACACTATTTGCGCCAAGTCATGTGTTAACTGCACTTTATTTTATTGTTATACGTTGCCCGTGCCCAGAGGAAAACAGGAGAATACGTCCGCCGCACACAAAGGCATCCAGCTCAAGCTTCAGCTGGAGCTGGAGCTGGAGCTGGAGCTTTGGCTGCTCCTCCTGCTTGTTGAGCTGAACTGAGCTGTCTGCCATTGGTTTTTAAAGTGCTCCCATAAAATATATATCATAATTGAGGGTTATGCTTTTTATTATTTCGATTCTTTTTAGGGCAAAACTTTTTCAGCATTTTCAACTTAGTAAAAAGCAATTGACCCAGACACAGAGAGCCACACAGCATGGACTGTCTCGAGATTGAGATATGGGTAGACTTGGCCAAGTTAGTGACTTAGTGTTGTTGTTTGCCTTCGGGGTATTCCTTAAGAGTTCTTCGATATTAATATGTGAACATATTTAATGTTCTTTTTACTGCATGCGCTGCATGGGAATATCTGTGAATAAACTTGTAAATTGTTTGGGGCTTAACTGAAAGCCAAATTTATTTCAATTAAGTAAATACTTTGCCAGGTTGAACTAATAGTTAAAAGCTTAGTAATTCCTTCGAAAACTAATTGTTGACATTCCTCGTGGAGAATACGTTTTGCGTTCTTGAAAAAGCTGCAGAAACCAATCACATCCGGTCTATAAAACATCGAACCAATCAGTTTTTATATAGAAATCGCCTCTTCTTTACATTTTTTTGATTCTTTTTTCTTTTGGGGCGGTGACTGTATTTAATGCCAATAATATAAATATTATGATTATGCGCTCCAAACATGGGCGCAGTTATATATTTTGCGCGTTCCGACGTCGCTAAATGTAGTTTTTTTTTCCTTCTTCGTGTTTTTTTTTATGCCTGCCCAAAGAGCCGAAACTGGAATACCGAAAAGTAATTTCTTGCACGACATTAATTTCTTTTAAATTACGCATAATTGAAGTACGGGCCACTCGAACTTGATCGATGGTCGAGTCAAAGTTGGACTCGAGTCGAGTCGAGTCGGTGTTTGGGACTCCTTGGACTCCAATTTGATCGAAACGAGTTTCACATCTGAAAGAGTGCTCCAAGTGCTGGGTGAAATTGCTATAGCAACTCCTTTAAAGACACAAAAACACAGAAAAAATATAATATATAAGTCGCTGAAGATTGCTTCTGCGCCATAATTATTTAATTTCTCGACTCTGGCTTGGCGTTTGTGTTTGCTGTAAATTCTCCATATGAGGCCAAGTTCTGGGTCTTTCACGGTTGACATTGACATTCGAATTAGACACCTGACAATGGCCAAGACTCTCATATCTGACATGTGTGACGTTATTTGATGGTTCTGTTCCCTCCCCCCCTCCAGTCAGTCGATCGTCTTAAAGCCTTGAGTTTGATATTATTTTTGTTGCATTATTTGAAATTTGATTTTATATTTATTTTGATTTATTTTCTGTTTCTTTTGCTTTTGCCTTTGCTTTGTTCGTGGGCATTTAAGCTGAGCTCTCACTCGTTTTCTGGGCGTTTGTAATTTCATATCTTTGTTGGGTTTTTGATGGTATTTAGTTTTGTATATATATATTTTTGGCTTTGTTAGCGCACTAAGCGGATTTTTCTTACATCAGTTTAGTGTCACATTAGCGCTGTCGTGAAGTGCGACCTGGCACTTAGCCGATCCCCACAATTCCACATTCAGCCTTTAGCTTGTGGTTGTGTGACTCTTGTGGGGGCGACAGATCAGTCACTCACATGCTCAGCCTCTGCACTGAATCCCAGTCGAGTCCACATGGCCGAAATCCGAATATATTTTATAGCCGCTCAACACACACACACAGAGCAGTCAACAAGTTCTGCTCTTTATGAATATATGTACATGGCATCATCTGCATCTGGGGAACTGCATCGGAATTGGAATTGGAATTGGGGTTGGTATCGGTATCGCTATCGGTATCCCGGATCTCGGGATCTGCTTGAGGCTGCCTGCAGCGTTTAACGCACGTACTTACGGCCAGTCTGCGTTCACATAAAATGTTTCAACAGAAAGAAACTTATGAATTTCTTAATTTTTACCCGAACATTTTCAACTCACAAGCGTTTTGCATTTTTTATGGCTTTTCGTTTTGTTTTCTTCTGCGATGCTATCAGCATATCTTTTCTTGACTTCTTCCTCCTTTTTGGCGCTGCCTTTTGTCAACTTTTGCTCGTTAAAATTTCGTGCAAGCAGCTCGATTTATTGTATGAATCATAAACTCATAAAGAGGTATTCAAAGAGACACTTTTTGAAACGGTTTGTTCTTAACTGAATTGCAAGTAACTTGCATTTTGTTACAAACATTCTTTTTGGCGAATGGAAATATTCACTTTTAAAACTTATTTTCAGCCCGTGATGAGTCTCTGAGCTAATTTGCATCCTTGGAACGGAATTACCAATTGCACTTAAAATTGGTTTGTTAAGCTTTAAATAATTAAACAGAAATTATGGATTCAATTGAAAGCCAATGGGTGATTATTTAATATTATAAAAATTGGTTCCTTTTATATTTTTCTTTTGTAAAAATCTTTTCTTTTTAGTCCTTTAGTTAACTCTAAATAAATTATTATCCTTACTTAAACCTATATTGATTTTAAAACTGAATTATTGTGATAACTAACAATTATTATATTGTTTCATTAAGTTTTTTATTATAATGTGTTATGACTTAACCCATACTAATACTCTTCTCAAAGTTTGAGTCTCATGTTCTGACATCATAAAGACTGAGCGTATTATTTTCTGTTGTTTTGTTTTGTTTCTCTAATTGATACGCTCAAGTAAGTCCGATCAATGGAGCTCAAAAGCAAATTTACAATATATGTTCCACATTTTAATACTCTTTTTTCCGGCAGAACACACAAACAGTTAAAAATGCGATAAGTTCAAGTTAGTTAGCTGTGGACGGGGCCCATAAAAGAAACAGAAACTGAAACAAAAACAAAAATGATTTATCATAATGGGAGTCTGTGGCTTGGGGGCTTCCAACAGCGTTGCCTAAACGGGCGATAACAGCTACAAAAACAACTCCTACGGTAAGAACAACA
Source organism: Hirtodrosophila trivittata (assembly GCA_035045065.1). Taxonomy (NCBI): domain Eukaryota; kingdom Metazoa; phylum Arthropoda; class Insecta; order Diptera; family Drosophilidae; genus Hirtodrosophila; species Hirtodrosophila trivittata. Next base: position 1,880,018 of record JAWNNK010000868.1, read on the forward strand.
ACAACAACAACAACAGTAAGGAAAATAACGACAACAATGACGCGACGACGCGTCTCGACGACTTTAGGGCCTCCAACGAGCTCCTCTGAGGCTGAGACTGGACCGAAATGTCAACTCTTCATATAAAAATTAACGAAATATAAATTAAAAAATATGCCCAGCGACGAAATAAAATCCAGAAATGTTTTTTTTTCCTCATATTTTGGGTACATTCTTATTTTGGTTCTCTTGGGTATGTGTGCTGCTCGTATACCCTTACAGAAGGTACAACACTTTTGTCGCGAGACGTGTCACTTGCTAGGGAAGATTTGACCCTAGAAGTATAACAAATTTATATATCTAATATCACAAATTATATTGATAACGTTTCTCTCATATGTATACACTTTCATTTATACATATATATACATATAGTGTATATACTTTATTCGTCTAGTGTGGAGTCGGTTCTAATCGCTAAAGCGAAACTTGATCATTTTTTTGTGTATAAAAATAGTTTGGATTAACACAGAACTTAGCCTTCTGCTTACAAATTTTATTTAAGTTCAGATTCTGTGTTGGCAGAGTATCAATTCTTCGGCATGGTAGTACTGCTTTTTCTTTCCTGTTGATTATTTTCTTAGTGCGCTGGCAATTTATGTGGATAGCGTCCCTTTTGGTATCGAGTTACGCCTGCGCGACATTGTTGGGTCTGTGGAGTCGAAAGAGCCGAGGCTTAAATTATGAATTGGCCTGGCCCGTTTCGGGGCTTATCGAGCGGATGCATCGCTGCGTTTAAGTTTTATCTATGGCAACGCATTTTTATCTAATGGCTGCAGCTTCTTCCCATTGATTAGCTACTCACAGCGGGCAGCCGAGCCTGGCTCCGATTTCAAGGCTGACTTATGACTTATGACATGCGCATATCAGTTGAGCTGAGCTGAGCTGAGTCCAGTTCAGTTGTGCTCTGATAGCTTCATAAGCTGCGATAAGGCCAAAATCAAACGCTAATTGCCAAAGCCAAAACCTTCCAAGGCGCCAGGCGTCGGGCATTGTCGTGGCACGGGGCGTGGCTTTGACAGTTTTCCAGGCGCCGGCACAACACGCGCAGACTTGCAGCGCTCGTATCGTATCAGCTGCTTGTTATCGCCAGACAAATGCATTTTGCAAATTATTAACATACTCGCGTTTGTGTGCCACACTGTGGCAACAAGCAGCGCCCGGCCCGGCCTGGCCAACTGCTGCAGATACATTTGTATCTGACGCCGAGTGGGTAGCTGTTCGCTCTTTGCTGCCGGTTGGGACTCTGGCTATGGCTTTGGCTTTCGTTGTGGCTGTGGCCACTGCAGCAGCTAATTGATGTCAGTGCACAAAACTTGATTTATTTCTATTAATAAAGCCTCAGTGCAATCGGCAAATGCTGCTATACTATCTATATATATGCGGGCATTCCATTTCGACAATGCCCAATGAGAAATTTGCCTCACGAATTGGAAAACATAATTCACAATTGAAAATGTAAACAGAATACTTTGCTCAACCAAAAATTAGGTTATACTCTGTATAAATATTTATACAGCTGTCAAATAATTTGATTTATACTTTCGCTTCATTCACTCGAAGTCAGAGATAATCCCACAATTCATTCACGAAATTAGTACCGAAAGCAGCAGCCTACAAATTGCGGGTCAACTTTTTCGCTCATCCGATTCATACTTATTATCAATATGTAGGTAATCTTTTGGTCGGCATTTCATAATAGACAGTCAAGGTTTCCCAGATGCCAAGTACAGCTATAAATTAGGTGTCAAAGCTCTTAGTTTTAATGAAATGACGAAATCTCAGACTGATAAAGGCGGATTCTGTCAACCCCAGCTGAATTTTTGTTCAAAATGTTCTTATCAGAAAGGAGCTAAATCAGAATTCGACTAATTATATTATACTTTTGCTGAACTTGAGCTGAGAGAATAAAATGTTATCAATTCATATTGTGGCCGATTTCCTACTGGGCATATGAATTTAAGTCTAGTCGATAAATCGCTTGTTTGGCCAGAATTACACACACGACGGACGGCAAGCCGAAAATGGCCAAAACCAAAATAACTACTGCAATTGCAATAATCTAAGCTCTATCTTGTTATTGTTGTTGCTGATGTATTTGTTGTTGTTGTTGTTGTTGTTGCTGCTGTTGTTTGGGTTGTTGTGATAAAAATCACGTAAAAATTTAGTTGCATAAATTTTAACACCGATTTTAATCGACATCGCCATGTCGCGGGCTCAGACAACTCATTGAGCTGGGGGACGCGGGTTTTCGAGCCGATGGACGCCATCATCGATATCGAAATCGACATCGGCATCGACATCGACATCGACATCGGCATCGACATCGATCGACACTTTGCGTACAGCATTTTTCGATCGTAATTACGGCTCGCAGCAGTTCCGGTCGCGTTGTTGTTGTTCTCCTTGTTGTTGTTGTTGTTGGTAGAGCACTCTATAATTTTGGTAGACTCGTAAATTATAGATATGTCAAATCAAACTCACGGCGAGTTTCTTGGCTGATGCCTGGTGGAGCACAAATTTGATTAGGTTGCAATTTGTGTTGGTAACAAACGAGATTTAAAAAGTGGCTCGAAACAAAATGAAAGCAAGGATCTCAAAGCTAAAGATGTGCATATGTTAACGGACTTGACAGATCTGGTATTATTATATATTTTATATTCTTTGACAGACTCTGTTAGCTTTGATAGTGCAACATTTTGATTTATTGCCAAAATTTGTCAAATGCAGTTCGTGTTTAGCTAAAAATATATTTGAAAGACAGAAGCGGCCCCATGTTAAACACTTTGCTTTACCAGCCAATCCCCCCCCCCCCTCTCCGCTCTCCAACAGAAACCGGAATATAAAGTTTTCTGACGCAAAATTCATTTTTGTGAGTTACCTCATGTTTGGGCTTTGGCGCGTTTTAGTTTCGCTTTTGGCCAAACTGTTGTTTTTTGACATAACTGGAGCGGCTCAGCCGACCCCAGGCTCATATGTAGGAAAAGTGTGGCCAGCAGACAGCCGGAGAAGCGGAGAGGCAACCTGATTCGAGTGGTCTTATAGTACGAGCATAGTAGAGCTGCAAATGTCTGGGTTGTCTAACAAAATGCTCAAATGCTTGTCTTAGCCATTTGCATTTCGATCTTTTGGTAACTGGCCAACAGGCAGCAACAACAAGGGGGAAAACATTGTCTGAATATCCTATGATAATAAAAGTTTTGTTTGGAAAATTACAAGCAGAGCGCGAATGTGTATACTAAGCCAGGAGGCAATTCCTGGTTTGGCTTTGGGTTTCGCTTTTTGGTTTGAGCTTGGGTCTGGGCTTGGGTCTGGGTCTGGGCTCGGGGCTAGGTTACGGGGCGCTCTGCCTGCGGTTACAACGCTGTCCGCAATTTTGTTGCACATTTGACTTTCACTTTTGGACCGCCAAATGGCCATTTGGGCGTTTTGGCGTTTTGGGCATTTTGGCTGACTGCGCTTTAAATTTATGTTGATTGCTGCTCGAGTTTGGTTTTTGGTTAAATGTTGTTAAATTGTTTTCCGCCTAAATGACATGTTTTTGACAAATGATTAGGCCTAAATTTGTGAACGCAGCTCTAACCTCGACCCATTATGTCTGTCTATTGATGGAAACGGAAAGTGCAAGGAAAATTTATCTCAAAATGTGCAAAATGTGAATCTAATGGAAAGAGTGAGAGGAATATAAGCCCAAAGGCTAAACATACTTTTATAATCTCATAAATTATATTGTTATTGATTTCGTTGACTCGTATCGCAGCATCAAGAATCTCAGATAACTCCTACAAAAATACGAGCTCGACTTGGTAAAGGTTTTTTTTTCAACTGAACCATAAAACATCAAAAACTAAACCCGCAAAAACTCGCTACGAGTCAATACAAATAAATACTAATAAAGTTGGGTCAAGACTCTGCTCTCCCTTTGTTTCCTTTCCTCTATCCGAGTGGCTCTTTTGTGTACTACATAAATTTCAATATTTATGGCGGAATTTGTACGTCGCGCTGACGCACAGGAGCAGCACATGGCCAGAAAAACGGCGAATGCTACCGAAAGGGCATCGAATCAAAGGGATCTGATCTTGTATACATTGTTGTTCCTCTCGTCGTCCTGTTTGTTTTTGATTTTCATCTTACCTCGTGTAGGCGTATGACAGGGCGTAGCCCAAATGGAGGCGTTGACGCTGAACGGGCGCGGCATGCGCCGTTTACTCTTCAGAGATTCCCGTAAATATACGACATTCATTTCTATGTAACTAACGGCCTGCCGCACAGGCAAGGCAACTCGTGGCTGGAAATGGGCTATGGGCTATGGGCTGTGGGATGTATGGGAACCGATGCTGGTGCTGGCCCTGTTCTGGTTCGCATCATAAATCGCAGAGACATAAATTCAGTGTAGTTTTGACACTATTGCCTACCTGGGCTGGGCGCGGTGCACCTGACACAAAAAATGTTGCTTCTACTTCTGGTTATTCGCACGCTAATCTCAGTAAACAAATCAGTGAAGGAGGCGGCAGGCATGCCCTGTGCTCTGGCCGTGTCCTTGGGGACATGTTCTTTTAATTGCTGCCAGACGTCGCAATTTATGAGCATCAATAAAGTGTCAACTTTTGTATTTTGCTGCTGCTGCACAAAATGTACAAAATAAAATGCGCTTCTGGTTGTAAATCATCCGCGTGACTTTCCTGGAAACTAGTCACAGTCACAGGCAAAGTCACAACTGCAGTTAGCACTCTTTGAAGGGTCTCTCTCCTTGACTGCAACTGGGACTAGGTCTGGCTCTGGCTCTGTCTCTGACTTCGGATCTGGCACTGCAGATTCTTAACTTGGTTCAGACATGCAAGCTGGCAAGACGCTCACTGAATGTTTTTGTTTTCTTTTATTTTTTTTTCTGGTATTTGCATTTCAATTGAAGCGAGTAATTAATGTATCGCATATCTGTAGAATTTTAATTGCCAAGTCAATGCACTCGCCGCCGCGCTGCACAGATGCATCACTTTACTCAACAGACACTCAACAGCAAAACTGGGGCTCAAAGGTTGCTATCAGTTTAAGTTTAACAAAACTATAAAAAAAACAAGAAGTTTACTATAAATTGTAACAAAAGTCGAAAAATTTCATTCGAATAGGAAACTAACAGCGGCAGAAGAGAAAAATTATGGAATTATTACTCCTTTCCTCATTTACTCGTTAGATTCTGTTCAATGATCATTGAAGATTATTTATTTAATATTTATTTTTAATATTTAATAATATTTATTTAATTTAGAGATGACTAAAAGCAGTCGAGTAGCAGAAAAAAATGATTAACATAAATTATACGATTTAAAATTTTAAAAGTAATTTGGAAATTCAAAAGTAAAAAGTTGAAAAATGATTTTAAATTTGAATTGTATGATAATATTTTACTGATAACTTACCATAATCAAGATGATATTTGACCATATTTTATATATTTATATTTATAATATATTTCTTTCATTTATTTATTCAATTTTGGAATCGACTAAAAGAGAAAATCTATTGAAGCAGAAAATTATGCCCTTACCATTCAGTTAAAACTCAGAAATAAGTACTTTCTATTTGAAATCGTACCAGGGGTTACTTCGGGTCAGCACAACTGTTCGGAACATGGACAACAGATGATGTAACCCAGAACTTGTTCAATAGTGTAATAGGCGCGCGTGTGGCCCCGGCACGTATAGCCTTCTGGTAAGTTAAGCCTCTAAATGGCAGCTGGCGAGCAGCCAGAGTGGAGCAACAATTAAAATATGAAAGGGTTTGTTTTTCTACTGTTGTTGTTGTTGTTGTTGCTGCTGTTGTCGTACAACATTTGCAAAGTAATCTAACAAAACCACAAGCTGGGACAGCCATTGACCAAAATCCTCATCATGGATTGTAGCCAACGAGCGTTGCGAATGTCCAATGCATATTCTATGCCATATGAAACAGTTGAGCCAGAGGAGAAATAAAAAATCACAAACACAAGAAGAGGAAACAAACCAAATATTATACAGACAGAACATTGTTAGAAGTGGCTGCTCTTGTTGTTGGTTTTTGTTGCTGCTGCTGCACGTGATGATTGCATCATTGTGTCAGCTTAGTACGTGCCCCGCAACGTTCTTGTCATACACAAAAAAAAAAAATAATAAAAAACTACACGAAATTCTCGGCATTTGATGCATTAGAAACTTTTGCATGCAATGGACAGATGTTTGGCGAAGAGCTCATAGCTCATAGCTGAAACCTTGTGGTTGCAATGTTTCTGTGAATTGTGCCCAGACACCAGCCAGTTGACACTTTCGCTCTGAAACTGAAGCATCAATCAGGCTGCGTTGATATACACAGATCCAAGCATCTGTTACCATTACTGAATTGTGGTTGCTCGATTGGATAACGTTTGGCAATGCAATCAGATATTGTTTATATAAGCTTCAAATAAACAAAAGAAAAAGGTTATTAAGTTTCAGACAAAGTCTGTGGACTGAACATATGTTTTTAGGTAATATTTAAAGCTAGAAATAGATACTTACAACAGATACTCGTGTGCACTTCAAAGAAAACAAACTGAGATTTGTACAACAGAAACATTCCACCTTTTCTTCAATTTTCATTAGGTATTCTACGTGTTCATTCATCAGCATAAAGTTGCCTCAGTGTCTAGGAAAGAACCAATATGACTCATAGAAATAAGAGAAGGGTGCAGAGACTGCTTCTAGATGTCATTTGGTGAGCGCTGACCGATATCCGCTTTATTGTTATGCAAAATCCGTTGTAATATTCATAAAAAAATGAAAAGTATTATTAAAAAGGTATCGTAAAAGCAGACCAGGCCGAAGCCTGGCCATAAAGCAGGCAACTTTCGCCTGGGCTGGGCTTGAAAGCATTTAAAATACGTTTCCATGTTGGCCTTTGTGGCAGAACCAGAAGTGTTCAGTGTTGTGCACAACACAAAAGGAAGAAGTTTTTTCTTCCATAATAATTTATGGCAAATGCGAGCATTAAACTTCATTAGATCGAAATTTAAGGCGAAGCGTTACGTTGATGCTACCATTAAAATGGGAACACAAAACTAAACTGGGGATCTGCTCGGGGCTCCTCTTTTTTTCTCTTTTTTGTTTGCAATTAGTTCAGTAGAAGTTAACGGCAGCGGCAACAAGAGAAACTGGAAACTGGACTACAAGTTCATTGAGCAGAGTGCGGGAACAGCAATGAAGATGAAGTTAGAAGCGGAGGTGGAGGTGGAGCAGAGCCGATACGAGGAATTATCACATAAATTTATTTTTAAAGAAACGCCGAAAGAAATGCACCACCAACTGCGTCATTGTTGGCGGTTGCATTTGTCAAGCGGCAGCCGTTGAGCAACTTGCACACAGCGTGTGTTTCCCCCCTCTTCAAATCAACCATCAACATATTTTGGTAGTTTATGGCAACACCCACCCAGCCAGACTCAGAGCAGAGTCCATAGCAATGCCCCCAGTTCGATTCCCAGCCATGTGTAAACATTTGCCGGCATGTCAAAACTAATTTTGTTGCTGCTGCTGGTGCTGCGTGGGCCTTGGAGCAAGTGCAGCCATTCCACCATCCCTCCACCGATCACGAAGATGATCAAGTTGACGAGGTTGCTGATGCTGATGATGATGACTCTTCACACTTAGATGCCAGCCTATATGTGGAGTGCCGAAAGTGTCATAAATTTCAATGCCATATGCAGAGTGCAGCAGCAGCTTTAGTGCTCCAACTTCAGATGTTTGCAGGGGGTATACTTATGGTATAGTAGAAGTAGTAGTAGTCCGTCAAGAGGCAACACTTTGTGGCTGCCACGTTCCGTTCAATTCTTCACGCTACCTAAACACGCGCTCGGCTCAGTCGACCTTGACCAATTCGCGGCGTGAAGCGGGCTATAAAATTCAATTGACAACGTTTTTCCATATTTGGGAAATTTCGTCACTCCGGGCTTGGGAAATGGTAACGGGACCTCCTGGTCAGCGTCTGTCGCGTCGCGTAAATGAGCCTGAATCTCTATCGCTGTCCAGGTAAAACGCCACGTCAATTTGTCATGCTCGAGCATCCTGACATTTTGACTTAGCCGGAACTGATGCGTCCAAGGATCTGTTTATAGCCTCTTGCCTAGCATTCATTGAATGGCCATAAATTAAAGGATAAGGCACGTGCCCTGGCTAAATGCGCTTTTCTAATATCCATTGGCGCATTTTGTACCTGTTGCCCTTCTGGGCTCAAGTGTAACAAGTGTAAAACTAGCAGCCATTTTGCTCGATTTTTCAGTTTCTGGGGCTTAAGATTTTTTGAAAGTCTTCAGAGAGTTGAGAGTGCATGGACCACAAATCAACTGGGGCCAACCTTGAGCTTCAGCTACAGCTTCAGCTTTAGCTTCAGCCTGGGGATAACAGCTTTGGGTTCAGCGCGTAAATTGTGGCAGACACTTAAGAGCCGAGACAAGATTAAATGTTGAATTACGTTAAGGCCAACTCAGATAAGCCAAGTGCCAAGTGCCGAGCCAGAGTCAAATGCAGCGGGCTGCAGTTCCAGACTCCGCCCGTCTCGCATTCAGACAACGGCCAAGGAGTGGCCCTTGTTCGGGCCAAGGTGATAATGATAAGGAAATGAAATCGAGTTAAGTTTCGCGACCAACACAATCTTTAAATGAGACTCAGGCTCAGAATGGGACTGAGAATGAGTCCGCGATGTGCGCACTATCTGGGCGCGTATAAAGTATGGAAACTGATGCGTAACATAAATTATCAGTGCAGACAAGCACTGTGAGAAAAACCTATCAAAACTTGGACAAAATAATATGAAACGATCTCATATGATAAAAGTAACAATTCGAGATTGGGATTACACTTGTTAAGGGATAATATATACTTGAGACTTATAAAAGATTTCTATAACTGGATGCAGGCAAACAAGATCTCACTTTTTGGTTAGTATATTTTATAATGTAGATCTGAGAATAACAAAATATAAAGCTGTATTGATATATATATATAAACTGATCGATTGCATATCCTTATTCTTTCCTTAACATTTGCCTCTGAGACAACTTTGATGTGAACTGTAAGGCATTTCCATTATTTGGTATAAAATATCAGCATTTTATTTATAAATATCTTTGCTATCATTTAACTAGTTAGATTATAAATATAATTATATATTTTATATTTATTATTTATAAAAATTAAACAAGTTTTCTGTTACCTTTTAGCGGTTGGTGTTGATAAATATTTAGGACTAATTTGATAAGCTTTTTGTCGATTTTCCCCACTGTTTGTAAATGTCGTTGCCATCTGCATATGCAGATATATTTTCGTATTTCTGTGAAGTCTATGTGTGTGTTTGTGTGTGTGTGTGTGGCTATCCCACGTGTAATACACACTTGAGATAGCATAGTTATAGCAGCCTCTGGCTAGGCTTGACCCAGGCAGCTGACTGATAAGCGTAATTGATTTTTGCAATTATTTTGAGCATTGCTCAAAAAAATGCTTTGAAAATGTGTCAAATGGCAACGATGACGACGCCGACGACCTCATAATTTTTATGATTAGTGGGGAATGCTTGTTAGTGGGCAGCAACATCATCCTCAGACTGAGCCTCAGCGTAAGTCTCATCTTCCAGCTTGGAGCTGGAGCTGGAGCTGGAGTTCGAGTCGTCGACGATGTTGGCGGCGGCAACATCATCAGCAGCCGCATCAGCAACACGTACGCACACTTCTCACACAAGCCGCAGCCAAAGAAGCCGAAGCCGAAGACGTCGACGGGACGAGGCGGGGCGAGGCGGCAACTCTGGCAAAAAGGACCGCCACGCCGACGTTCCGTGATAAATTGCAATGATAGCAAAAGTACTTGGCTGTTTCTGTTGCTGTTGCTGTTGCCGAAGCAGCAGAATAAAACGAAACATTTTGGCAGACGTGTCCACCAACCAGCAACAGCAACAGCAACAGAAAAATTAACCGCCGGCAATAGGAACGCGCACGGGGAGGTGGAGTGGGGCAGGGAGGTGAGAGAAAGGGATAGAGAGTGAGAGAGAGAGAGAGAGAGAGAGAGAGAGAGAGCCAAAACGCTTCGTGTTGCATGTAAGCCAGTCAGTCAGCCCAAAAGATGATATATCCGAAAATTCCATATAATGACTGCCAGGCAACACAGCTTTGTTGTTGTTGTTGTTCCCAGTTGCCCGCTAACTGTTGCTGTTGCTGTTGCTGATGCTGTTCCCGGTCAGCAGCAATAACGGCAAGTACCCAACGCGCATTAGAAGCTGTTGCAACGGCAGCACAACAGCAACAGAAGAGCACAAAAATAAAATAGTAGGAAAAAAGTACCCAACTAGCCCAGACATGGGAACTATTTTCACGCTCAGTTGCAATCTGTCAATGCCGTTCGCCACACCGAGCTATAACAGCAACAACAGCAACAGCAACAGCAACAACAACAAGCACGACACCTTTTTGTGGCCTGTTGTGCAGTTTTGAAGTTGCTGTAACGCCCCGGCACGCTGGCCAGACAGACCCCGGCTGATATATCAAAGCCGAACCATCATCATCTTATTAAAGAGTGCCAACTTAATTTGCTTGCCCATGTTGCTAGACAAGTTGTTGCCGGTGTTCCTCTTGCTCTTAACTCTTCCCCCTCTCCTCACTCTCCTGTGAGTGTTGCCGATGTGCTGGTCAAGGTGTTGCTAAGGGGCGTCACTCGAAACAGTTAGAAACCAGAAAAACAGGCAAGCTTTTATGCAACGACTAATTTATATCCTTAAAAGCAGAAGGTTTCCGTTTACTTGAACTGGAAAACAAAAAACTTTTATAAATTTCCATCATTTTAACTTTAAAAATAAGAAGAATTAATGAATTTACAATCGATTCTGATTGGCAGGGTAAACGATTAAACTAATAGACTTGAATTATACCCTGCAATCGGATTTCGTATAGCTTTCTGTCAGTTTGTGCGTGTGCCCGACGTTTGCCGAAAATAAAAATCGAAAAAGTCGAAAAGTCTGGCTCTGGGTTGTATCTTGTATCTCGTGTCTGTTTTTGGGGCTCATCCACTCAACACCTTTTGGGCTGCCGTTAGCTCAACGCTATAATTAATAGATTATCATCGACAACATTTTAAATTCGCATTAAATTTGCCAGCGCACCAAATTGCAGTGCCAAAGTGGAAAAATTCTCCAACAAATATTTTCTTTCCATTTTCCTAACGCTCCTCCACCCCGCTCAGTCCCTTCTCCGATCGGCGTTCTATGCCTTTGGACTGCTGGTCGCTTTGGTCACATACGCGGAAGTGATTTTTCCACTTCAATGACGTCTTCTCCACTGTTGCTGTGCCTGTTGCAGTTACTCTTGTTGCTGTTGTTGTTGTGGTGCAACAAGTTGCAGGTTGCTTTTGGGGGTCTCTATTGTTGTTGGCTCACGTGCTGTAACCGGCCCACAAAAGAATCCAAGTAGAAAACTTGCCTCTATAAGATATAACAACATTTCTCTGCAGTGTTTCTCCACTTGCTGTTGATAGACAAGATCAATTGTTGTTGTTGCTGGTTAGTTAGTCAGTGGGTTTTGATTACAGCAACAAGAGGAGAGAGAAATAAGAATGTTTTGTTGCTACGCCCTTGGAACGAATTTCACTTCGTTGTGGCCATTTATGTGTGAAATTTTGCCCATAAACTTTCATAGCTGGTCAACTGGAAAGGCTTTTTATGGCTTCAAATTCGTTGTAGGTAAATAACTTTAACCTGTTGAGCAGAAAACAATATAAATTTATCTAAAAATATCTCAAGTATGCCAATAAAATATTATATAAATCTATTAACCTTTTCTGTCTATCATTATAAACCTTTTCCTTTGACAGCAATTAGCCTTGTCGCACATATATCATGTTTCCAGATCATATAAGCAGTTCATTATCCTTTTGTTCAGGTCCAAGCACCTGTCAAGAGCTTTTGTCCAGCCTCCAGCTATACTCATTGTGGGACTACATATACGCACGAGCTGACAGCTCAATATTTATACAAGAAATTAACGTGATTGGGCTCATTAGGTATTCGCTTTATTTACTCAAAGCTCATAAAAAGTCTCGTGTTTAATAAGCAAATATTAACACCTTGCAAAAGACTGAGAAACACACACACATATATATACTTTGTGCGAATGCAGTTGAAGTCGAAAATGAGATGAAGATGAAGTCATCGCAAGTCATCCCTGCTCGGTAGACATACAAAGCAATCAGCAAAGAAAACATTGCCTGCTGCCCGTCGCCTGATGACGATGCTGATGAGTTGGGTAAATATAATTTTTCAAGATCAATGTTTATTTACACAACGTAGGCCAAAAATGCATTATTGGCAGCATGCATCTTCGTAAGGGACACAGACTTAAGGGGAAGGGAAACGGCAGCTAGAGCCAAAGCCAAAGCCAAAACCGAAACCAAAACAGAAAAAAAAATAAACAATGGACCAAGCTTTAGACACGCAATTGCAATTAATGGGAAGTAACCAAAAACCAATGGATGATATGGTCCCGAGACGCCGTCAAGTGTCCAGTAGGCGACGCACACATACACTCACACACACACACACACACACTAACACTGACGATGAAGTGGCAAGTTGGAAATTGAAGTTGTGGCTGAAGCTGCGTCTGTGCCACAGTGTTTAAACCTCAAGATGTTGTGATGAAGTTTTTCATTTCAAGTGCTTTGGCAACTTGACGACGCGTCGTCGTCGCAGTTGCCGCCAAGCGGCAGCCACAAAATTAAGACGTCAGTCGACGTCAATTGCTGACCAACGGGCCTCAGAGCGGAAGGTATGTCTACGAAATATAAACAAACATCGATGATGACGACCTCGACTTGGAGTCGGACTGTGCTTCGACTTAGCCTAGCGACGACGACGAGTGTCACGAAACACTCAACACACAACAGTCAACACTTGCCACAAGCGGCAATAGCAAGTTCAATGTCCAAGGATATATTGCCACAGACAATAACAGAACAATGCTTTGCCTTGCCAATTGCGTGCCACATGCAGCAGCAACAGCAGCCGCAGCAGCAACAATATGAGATGCTGATTAGGCATCCATACAGAAATCGAAGACTTAACCACCTCGGCACGCATGTCCATAAAAACGCTAAATGCATATTGGAAAAAATAATGATGACAGTTGGCTAACTAAGGCAGACAGTCAGGCAATGCAACTCAACTTGCAACAGCAACACTTTCGCAGCAAGACACTGAACAAATTAAGATGCAAACGCAGACAGGCGGGGACTGGGGCAGGCATTTCTATTATAAACATGATCATTATAACACTGTTCAACAAATTTTCTCTCATCTCTTTAATTGGTTTATGAAATCTCAGTTCCATTTCCGCTCCGAGCTCCCACAGAACAAGTGTGTGAAAATAGTTGATAAGTTGTAAGAATACCCATTATGATGAATGTATTACATTATACTCATATTAGTCAAACAATATCAATGAAATAGTATCTTCCAGTTGTAATATATAATATAATCTATTTTATAATAATCTTTCAGTCTGTAAACTATAAACTCAGAGTTAAAGACACTTTCAAGCTTGTTTTTGATTTGTTCTCCAGAGATAGTCCAATATTTCTGAGTGTGCTCTAGATGCTCTACTTACCTGCTCTTAATTTGTTGCACAGTGTAACTGCCTGCACCTTATGTCACATTACCACAAGCGATGCGATGACAAAGCTGATGCTGAGAATTGGGTCAGTCAGTGTTCATGTCAACATGTTGCTGTTGCTGCTGTTGTTGTTTGTAAGTTGTAAGTAGTTGCTCTTGCAGTGCCACATGTTGCACTGCAGTTGTCGGGGTCGGGGTATGGCAGATGGGCCTGTGACAACGACCATGCAACTAAGCTGCAACTTAATGACAGCCCCAACAAGTCAGCCAGAACCGGCAATACACACGCAGTCGGTGAGGAAAGTTTTGTGGCAACAATTGCAATTGTCTCATTAGCGTGACAGAATACAAGATGCCACAGCCACAGCCACAACCCCTGTGCCTGCCCCACCCACGTTGGCAACCTTCACGTAAGCAAGGCTGCAACTATTGTTAGATACTCGTACATATTGCAGTTGGTAATTAATTTGCGTCTCGCAATGATTTCTCTGCATTGTTTCTCACAGCACATTTGCATAATTGTTTCACATGGCTCGTTTGCTGTTTGCCAGTTTGCCAGTTTGTCTGTTTGTCTGTTCAACTGTTTGCCTATTTGGCAGTTGCCTCACGTAGGTGTTGAAAACTGTGGCAGTCTCTGGCCGAGTTTTAGATCCAAGCCGGTGCACTATCTGTGGCTAATTTTGCAATTGCCGCTCGTAACTAGCCGCGATTAATCAACTCTCCAGCTCTCCAACACCACAGCGCCAATGGCATAAACGAATTACTCACATGAGAGCCGCGCCCGCAATTGCAATCTAAACAAATGCACTACACACACAGCTTCCTTTACCTCCTGCAACCCCCTTTTACTGGCAATAACCAACTCTATTTGTTTTGGCCGCAATTTTTCTCGCATTTCGCACTATAATTGATCATGTTTTTGCGCTATTTTTGGCCTCATAATTTTGCTCGTAAATTTTGAGTTTGCCCAACAGGAAATTATGGCTACCAAATGGAGTTTTTGTTTCGCATCTGGCCTGTTTGCTGTTCTACGTCTACGAGTTGTTCATATGCACAAGTATATTGGCCAATACAGCAGCAGCAGCAGCAGGGTAATAGCCAATGAATCTCAGGAGGTGGACACAATCAAAATATTCAGATCTAAAAGTATTTGACTGAAGTGCACTATGCGAAATTTCGTAATCAAATTTGATTTATTGATATCAAAAGGGGTCATTTTAAAAAGTCCAATTATATATAGATAGATGTATCTAATATGGAAAGATGTTTGGATAATGAAAAAAATATGTATAGGTGAGTCCTTCAGGTATATTTGGATACGGATAAAATCATCATATATATATTGTTGGTTCCTATGCAAAGCAAAAAAGTCATATGAAAGCTGAGTCCTGGAGCCTTTGATGAGTTCCTGATTACAGTTTAACTACCTCTAATCGAACTCCTTTAATTAGAATATCTTCGCAAATGGATGTGATGCGATTTCCCTAGAGCTTAGAATGAAAATTATATACAATTATAATATTTCTATAGCTAACTCCAGAATTTTTCGCAGTTTTCTGAGCAGTACTTGATTATAATGAAGATGAAAGTGACATATCCATAACTTCCCAGAATAATATAGATAGATATCGCAGCTTGATAGAAGCTGATTACGATTAATTGATAAGATTGAATCGTAATAAAGATATTTATGAGACTATTGAAGATTAATTCAAGTGAGCAATGAGATTTGCACTGCAGGTTTCTTATTACGGATGTCGATTGTATTGAACATTATATGAGTAAGTCAGAAATAGTGAAACTAATTTCAAGATGGGCTCGGAAGAACAATTTATTCGACAGCCTTTTAAGAACAATTTACCGAAATCCTTAAGAGTTTGAGTCTTATTCTATTTGCAGATAATGATAATAAACACTAAACAAATTAGTATCGCTTCTCAATGGAACTAACAAACGAAAGTCCTAAAAGCAAAATATTTAAACTAATTGTATCACACCGCTCAATAAGTTCCCGGCTTAACAAGGAAAAACACATTTTTTTCTGAAAATTTTGTTTTATTCATCAATATATGATAAGTACTAGTTGAGTGGGTGAAATCAGACTTTCTGTAGCTCAATAGATTATACTGTATTTCTTAAAAGTTTATGGTTTTAATGAAGAGTTCTATTACTCAATATTTTCATAAGTCTAACTGCTTTCTTGCATTATGATTCGAGTTTGGGAAGTTTAACTCTCCTTTATTCGGCCACTAAGTAAACTATGTATTCATTTATTGGAATATATATATACACTAATATCATATATATATATTGAGCTTGATTTGAATAAGAATCTTCTTCCTTGGCTCTTGGCCAAAATCGGAATATAGTTTGAAAGTCGTAACTCGTTTTTAATCTGACTAAACTCTGAATAAATCCCTAATAGCATTTCCAGTGATTCGTTTAAAAGTTGTATTTTTAAAAACAAAATCTATTCGAGTGTGTGTTTTAGCTCTTCATTTTTCATATAACTATTAATCAAATCAAGAATGCAATTTATCGGACCTAATATAACTGTGAAATATTGTGAATTTTGTGTATTTTTTAGCAGTAAACAAATCCAACCAATTACTCAATTATTTTATGCATTTAAGCGCAAAAAAGAAAAGTTTCCACTGACTTTTAATTAACTTTGAAATCTATATTCAACGTATTCGATATAAAAAAATATAATATTTTTTACCAAATAAATTTGCAACGTTAACCAGTTTGGGCAACCAAACCAGCTTGGCAATTGCAGCACCGCTGAACCACTTTCCACCGAGGGGCTTATGGTGTGGTTGAGCGCTCTTCAATCTGCATAAGGCCCACATAACGTGAGATATATATACATATATATGTATATATTTTCGATTTTCAATTAGTTACAAACTTTTCACAGCGAAAAAGGAGGAAAAACTGGTTTAGTTTTGAGCAGCAGCTACCAATTTTTTCACCCCCTGTTGGCCTGCAATTAATTTTAGCTTAATTTTAATGGCTTACTTTATGCATTTTCTGCAATATTTTTAAAAACAATTTTTTGCTCTTTTCTAGTTTCACTGATTAAAATTAATAATATGTTTTCATTGAACGAATCAGCACAGCAACTCTCGTGTGCCATGATAATAAATTCATTCACTCATTCGTTTATTGAGTGCGAAAAAGTGAATGCAAACCATTTTCAGCGCTTTGACTCATTAACGCAACAGGGGGGAGTATTATTCATTAACATTTGCTCTGTGTGTGAAATATGAATAGTTTTTAATATAGATTTCTGCAGCGTTTTGTTCACAGCTCTTGATACCCTGCAAACAGTTTAAACAGGTTGTATGAGCTGTGCTGTTATCTATGTATCAAGAGGTAGAAAGACATGAAGATAGAACTTAGATTCTGAATATATCATAAATATTATATATTATATATATGTATTTGGTGTCTGATATTTATACTTCGAATACATTTTATCACAAATATCAATTTAAAGGAATTAATAACGATTTAAAAGCAGTCTTACCTGTAATTGTTTGATAGTTCCAGGGTATCTTTTAGCTGTGCATTCTCATATGGATTATATTTACTTGATTTCTTTGAGGCTGTGGCCATTACAATTGACTCGATCGTGCGAAGGTGTGGTCCGGATCTGTGGCTTACCTGAGTGCACTATAATAAAACGAGAAAAAAAAACTCTTTTACAATGAATTAAACTTGACGCTGACCCATTTTTAAGAGGCCAAAGCGAAGCTGTCCACTCGCTTATAATACAGATAATTGTTAGCTAAAATTTACTTGCGGAAATAATAAATTAAGTTTAAGAAACAATTATACAATAGTATAATAGATATATATATAATATAGAGATAATAGATAATATTTATATATGTAGTAAAACTTGCAGCAGAATTTCCTTTGGAAGTTTGAGGCACAAAAGTCAAAAGTCTGTTGCACCTTTTGCCAAATTCTGTTTCGGCTTAATGTAATTAGGAATACTTTTAGTGCATAGAGGAAAATTGTATAGGAATTTATTGTATAGGAATTGTTGAGGTCTGTTCCCTTTGGACAGATTTTTGCAGATGCGAATGCCGAGACATAAGCAATTTTCACACTTGAACATTTTCAACACACTCGTAAATAGACGAATGCTCAGTGAGTGTGCCCCAAAAGGATTTTCACGCTCAGCATTTGTCCTGCTGCTATTTCGTTCCAGCCGAAGGTGACACGCATTTCAAATTGGATTTGGCCGAAACCGAGACGAGGTTGTTTGCAGCCACAGTTGGCCAACTGGTTGGGCCAGCAGCGAGTATAATTTTTGGCAGCATTTGGCAGCTGGTTGGCCGGAAAAGCATTTTGTAAATGCCAATTTGCAATGCTTGATACAATTTGCCCGTTCTGTTATTTTTTCTTGCTTTTGGCTTGTTTTTTTTTGGTAGCAGCGGTTATGAAACTAACTTGAAAGTCTTCTTACAAATTAAGCAACACTTTCATAGTAGATTACCAACACTCGAGTCTGTTTGTTTTATTATTTTCTACACTTTTTATGCGCAACTAATGAAGTTTTTTTATTGCCCTATGTAGGCCTGAGATTTGAGCGATTTTAAAAGCGGACCCACAAAATCCCAACCAACATAAAGCAACCCATGCTGCGCTTTTGCCCAATACTTAACCTGATTTTGCTTTTAATTAAACAACCAGGGCACAAAACAAATGTTTAACAACAATGAAAACGGCGCACAAATCGCGTTTAATTCAAGTCCATAAAATGCCACTCGGACACTCGGAAATTCGGAAACTCGCCGGGACGTCCAAGGAAAGTTAAAAAGTGTTGGTCGACCTCCCAGTTACCTTATCTTTGGATTTGACCAATATTACGGCCAAACGATAATGTTAATGATGGCCTTAAAGACACATTTTACGTTCTTTCAAATGCCGAACAAGTTCGCTTTTGCTTTTGCTTTGGTTATTTGCCTCTATTTTCACCGTGTTGCGTCCATCATAAAAATCGAATTTGATTTTAGTTTTATTACAAGTTTTACTTTCCTCAATGCATGAATTCACTCCAATCATTTCCATTGCGGCTTGCTCTAAAAGTCACCACTAAAACTTAACTATCCAAGTAGATAAGATTAAGCAACAAGCGAAAGCACTTTCAGAAAACCTCTTGATTTGATTTGCTCTGAACGATACGGGGGAGGTCTTAAACATGATGTATTTGGGTGAGAAAGGAGACAGCCGAAAGAGTTAAATGGATTCTGTATCTGAGATAAAGGTAATAAGTCCTGCACAGGATTCTTTTGATTCTATATAGATCTTAAACCAGCACACCTATAATATACTTCGATTGATCCCATTTTCGACTGAGAGTCTCCTAGGCGACCCAAGCATGACCTGCAATACTCTGAAAAAGTTTAATCCAATCAATTGTTAGTGCTTAAGCCATAGCCAAGTTGTCTGGGGACTGCCAAGCCCATAGATAGCTTAGAGACAGCCTGTTAATGTGTTGTAATCTAAAGCTAAGAGTTTTGGAAATCAATTACAGCTGTCACTCATATCGTGCCCAATTGTCAGTGACAGTTTAGCGGACAGTTTGTGTTCGGTACACAGATACTACCATTGGAGTGATCAACTCCCCAGACAGTTGACATTTAGGCATTATTGAGGTGCATTCCAATCTAAAAACTCAACTGAAGTGAAGTGCATTTAAGGTGTGTGTTCAGCTCTGTAATGACTGATTAGTAAACTGTTGCAAGGTGGAAAGGATGGAAGGGGAAGGCTATGATAAGATCTAACCTCGAGGTGCTCATGCAGACGCTCCGATAGCTGTTTGTAAGGATCATTTATCAGGTGATTAATTAATCAATTATATAAGAAATATTGCAACGCCTACGCACAACGCGAGTGGCAACGTCAAGGAGCGAGCTGTTCATCAATTAGGCGGCACTACACTTGCAACATGTGCGTCTGATGGGGCTGTTCGAAACAGTTGCAAGCTGGCGGCGCCAAGTGCAGAGTGGGAGAGTGGGAGCGGGTGAGAAATAGGTTTGAGTGTGTGTGTGGCAAGTAGTGAGAGCTCGTTAGTTGTCGTTCTTTGCTCATTTTTCATAATTTCCACACTTGGAAAATGCAACGGATCAGCCCGGAAAACCAAATATAACAAAACATACGACTTCCGCTTGCAATTGATGACTGGCCACTAGAGGATTCGATGGCAAACGGAGTCAACAACTGTGAAATCTTGGCCATTGCCAATGCCAGAAGTCAACTTAATTAATTTTTGCGCCAGCAGCGTTGCAACTTGTCGGCTGCTGCTGCTGCTGCCGCTGCTATGCGGCAAGTTGGACTCTAACTGCAGCATCGATTTGATTTAAGTTACGCTACGTTTTGTGGCATGCTAGCTAAGTCCAATAACCAATGGCCAACAGCAACAGCAGCAGCAGCAGCTACCAGGTCGGTCCCAGCCTCCCAAACAGGAAGTGCAGGCATCGACTGCTTCTTTATCTGTTTATTGCCGCTGCAGGAGCCATGTCGATGCTGTGCAGCTAGTTGGCAACCACGGCAGGTGTTGCTGATATCTCTGATTAAATGGCGTACGCCAAATAATGGCCAAAAGCGTTTTTAGACGCACATTAACTCTGTTGCAATTCTATTCTTGCCGCAGCCCCTCCACAACTCGACCAGCTAAGCTCCAACTGAAACCTGAGCTCTATAAAATTGCTGCAATTGCTGCTGTGATTAACATTCAAGTGATGCCCAATCGCAGGGTGGGGGTCGTACTTGAACTGGACCAAACACTTAAAGCTTAACTCTGATTCCAAGCATCTGTATCTTAGTCAGTCAGTACATACAATAGATGAAGTCATAGACCAAGGTTACACAGAGAACTTCTAATACATGTCACAAGATGTATTCTACTGCTCAATACCTGAAATAGGGTACACTACTATTTTCTTGAACACCACTGAATACCCAATTTGTACCATAGATATATACATATATAACACAGTGAACTTTTAATACATGTCACAGGGTACACTACTATTTTCTTGAACACCACTGAATACCCAATTTATACCATAGGTATATACATATATTACACAGAGAACTTCTAATACATGTCACAGGGTACACTACTATTTTCTTGAACACCACTGAATACCCAATTTATACCATAGGTATATACATAAAACTACGACAAACATTTGATTTAAAAACTTATTTATTTTCAGTATATGATTCGATTTAATTCAAAAGATAACCTGTTGGATTTGAAGGGTAAGTGGAAGCTTATAACCAATTTGCTAGTTTCTACATACATACTTAGCTGTAGAATCGCTCTGATTTGGGTTTAGAAACTAGGCAATAACAGAGAAGGTTTTGCATATGTACAACGTGCTGAGCACATCTCTTAACTATGATATATATAGGGATAGGGATGGGCTTAATATGTGGTCGATTGTCTTTGTCTAGCGGATCGCCCACACACAGTAGGCGATGTTCAGAGGAGGTGCCGCCGCTGGAGAGGAGATGACTAGCTGTAAAAAGTCGCACATTTTTGTAACGAATCGGCAATTAGTAATGCCAGTCGCTGCTGCCGATGAATGGGACCGAGTACTCGATCAATGATGTAGACCTACCGCAAAAATCATTGCCAAAAAACAATGCCCTGGAATATATATAGTAGTAGTGAAAGCCGGAAGATGTAGGGAATGGTTGGTTTCCTACGGCGTGTGAACCGTGTAACAAGTGTAGCAAATTCGAGGCGAACACAAAAAAATGTGACACAAATTAGTAACGCCCTGTGAGATGGGTACCAAGTCGGGTACTTAGGGATAGCCTGGGCTCTCTTCTCCTCTCCTGCCAAGTTGCAAGGCTCTGTGTGTGCCCTCAGACATGTCGGCGTCCTGTTGTGTGTGGGTGTCTATGTACGTATCTGTCGGTGTGTTCTTGCCTCTGATGCTGCCGCCAGCGACGTCTTCGTTGATTGTGAAACACTTTCATCACTTCAGTGTCAGGCCACAACCAAATGCATGTCATCCATGCCGACTGAAGACTGAAGACTGAAGACCTGACAAACGGTGGGCGTTTGTTTTAATATCTCGTCTCTAGGTCTGGAACTGGCTTTTGAGCCCACACACATATCACCAGAGCAGCAGCGCGTTTGAAGTCTTACAAGTGACAGAGCGCCAAAAAAATATGTGTATATATATATACTTATATATATATTTGAAAATCTGGGAAAAAACTGCTTGTCATATGGCTTTGAAGTGAATACAACTTTGGCCTGCCTACACCTGACCAGCTACTACCAGAGGCAGCCCACCCAGCACCAGAGCATGTCGCAGTTAATTTGTCGGTTATGCAAAAGGAAAATTAAAAAGACTAAAAACTGATTAGAATAGAATTGAATTGAACTCAACCCGATTGAAGTGAACACAGTTTTAACCTAGTTCTGTTCAATCTGCAAACAATGCACATTGACATAGATTTTCATTTTCAGTTTCATTAGCTCTTCGTTTGCTTTCCTAACCGACTACTAACCAACTTTCTGCCATCCACTCTACACTGACTGATTAAAAGAGCAAGAACAACAGAAGCTCCAACAACAGCAACAACAAGTGAAGCAATCATAGCGCCTGCGACTGGGGCAACGTTGATAAAAGAAAAGCAGCCTGCATAACCACAATACTGAAGCTGCATCACCATTGACACAGAGGGTGTGTGCGGCAACCCTGTGCCCATGGCATTAACATTGCACTTGATTAGAAGCAACAACAACACTGGCAACTCTGTGTGTGTGTGTGTGTGGGTTGTGCATCCCAAATCTGGGGGCTTGTCGGGTTCAGCCCAGCTCTGAAACTGTGTCCTTCTCTCTTGCTTGGCTGCTCCTCTGCTTGTTTCTGCATGCGTTTCATTATGTCAAACAGTCAATCATGCAAAACAGTTCAGACTCCAGCAGTGGCGGTGCAAAGTGCGTGAGCACATGCACAGTGGGGCAAAGTACCCATAAAATTAGATTTCATTAGAAGTTTAGTTTTGCAAAGATTCATTCAAACTGAAAGTACAGTTTTTCCCCATCTTTTAACTCCCTTTTGTTCGCATAATTCTAATTTGCTTTCATTATAAGTTTATCTGGTCTGCTTCAGTGTGCATCTCCAGCTGGTAGGCGGCTGACAGCGGCAGCCTTCGGTAGCTGCTGTTGTAGGCCAATAGTGAAGCACTCTGCATGTTAAGTATATGCAAAGTCGATGCCAAAATGCAATGTTTTTTGAGCTGCTCTGATTCCCAGCCAAATGGGACCTGCACCAGCAGCAAGGACCACACAAACAACACACACATCACACACACACACACACACGTGGGTTCAGTGGGATGGTTTTTTCGGGGCGCTTCAAACAATTTTTGGCAATTGAGCGCAAACAATCGCACATAGGCACAACAATGGCAGGTTGGAAGGAAGGGCCCACCTGAGCAGATCCTAAATTGTTGCTGGCAAAACACTTTAGGGATGCGCAAGTGCAGCCAAATGAGTTTCAAATGAAAGCAAATCGAGCGGCAAAACAATGGCAAAGAAGTTGTGAAGGCAACCGCCTCGGCTTCCGCCAGGACGAAGGATCCAAAGGCTGCGCGCTCACGTAACTGACTCCTGCAAAAGGACACTGTGCCGCCTTTGGCATGCAATAAAGCTGTGGCAGTGTAAAAAGGACAACGAAACATTAGAGAAAGGCTCACCCTCAGGTGACAATGAGAGAATATTAATGGCCTGAGAATGTCTATAACAATGACAATGACGACGACGACGATGACGACGACGTGTGCGACATTTTTCCCAAGATGCCGCCTCCATTGTCCAGTTGAAAACCAATCGGTAGCCCAAATGAGAGAAGAGTCCCATGGAACAGAATAGAATAGAGCATGGAGAGGACTCTGATGTGCCACACGCAAAACCAAAACGATGACGTTGACAATTTTTGTTCTCGAACTTGGAAAATCGTATTAAGGTGACATATGAAAGCCACCGCCGCAGCTCCCTTGCAAGACCTGCTACCGATTGTGGCACCGACTTCTGCCGCACTGTGTGTGGTTGCAAGTTGTCGCTTGTAGCAATTAGAAGACATTAGCAGTGGCTCATTGTTCGCTTGTCGCTCAACCTTAGCAAATTAGTTAATAAAGGTGGGAAGTTCTGATGTGATCTGATGTTATAGTATTATCGGAATTTCTCTTTCATCTATTTTTATGAGCAGCACAATGAGTTTGCGAATTTGGTTCTTCTTGCGTGCCGACGGCAGCTCTGAAACAACATTCTTTCCATTTAGTTCTTTCAATATTTTGACAGCCAGAACAATCGCGTATTGAGTACGCTTTAGTTTCCCACGTTGTAATTGAAGTGGCGGCCAGAAGAAAGTGACTCACCACACACAGATCGTATATAAATAGTGCTTTCATATAGTTAGTTTCAATATATGAAAAGTTAAATGTTTCAGCGCTTCTACTTTCCCTTTTGTTCGTTATCATAAGCCGAAAATATCTGAAAGCCCCTATTTGTGCGGCTTATAAAATGCACGCAAATGATGAAGAAAACTTTTGTGGAAAACTAGCAAATAACAGATGTAAGCCAATGACAAAGGAAAGGAAATAAAATTATGAATTGTTTAATGCAGCGCAACATGCAATGCAATTACGCACACAGTTGCAGGGGATGAGAGATTGTTCAGGGCGGGGTAAAAGAGGGTAAAGAGGGTTGGGACACAAAGCAAAGCGGCAAAACTTGTGACAAAAGCGCGGAAAAGCAGCGCCGGAAAAGTTTTTGCCATGTTGCTGATGAAAAACGTTTTGTGCGGGCTTAAGCCAATTTGTGCCAAACACAGGGAGAAGCACAAGCACAAGCTAAAGCCGAACCCCAAAGCCAGAATCAGAGCCCGTTTCAGGGACAAACTTGCAAAACACCAAAATTTGAAGTTGGAATAAACTTATCGTTTTTTTTCCTCGTCTTAGCCCAAAAGCGGCTTAAAGCCAAGTGCCAAACTTGCTTGCAATCCTGTCGCATAATGAGTGCAGTTTTCCCTTTATGAGTTCGAGTGATTAGGGCGCGATAACATTTAAAGGCCAGGCTTAAATATAAAGCCCGATTCTTTGGCCAGAAGGAATCTGTTGAGACTTTGTTGCTCGTTTGCTCGTTTGCTCGTAATTATTGGCAATTTCACGGCAATAAAATCACAAGCGTGTAAAATTATGAATGATAACATTGCCACAATGCAGGTGGAATTACACAACATTTAAGGGACTTCAGCCATGGCCTTAATCTCTTCTCTCCTTCCCTTTTTCTTTTTGTTTTTGTTTTCCTTTCATTTTCCTTTTTGCCTTTTTACGCCGTTTTCAGCTGCCTGATACAAGATTGTTGCACTTTTTGGGGCGTGCACCGCTTAAATAGCCGCAATTTTTAAATTAAAAGAATACATACAAATATATATATATATAAATATATATATTAAGCATAATATATAGGCTTAAAACTTGTTTGTAAGTGCCGCTTTGGGTGCCTTTAAAGCCTTCTGCCCTTGCACCTACCGCAACCCCCGCCGCCTGTCGCTGTGGCAAGGTGTGAACGCGTCAATGTGGCAATGAAGGCACAGCCAAAGGCTTCAACATCAACCCAACAAGCAGCAGCTGACGCCACTCCGCTCCTCGTCTGGGTGCCCTGTTCTGTGTGCAATTAGACCCTTTTTGTAATTAATAAAAATGATAATAGAGTACACTGAAAATGTTTGTAAATATGTCTGAAGCGCTGCTTAATGATGATGCCATATGCCTCCGCAGATTTTAAGTAATTTGTTTCTCAGCAGATTTAAGAAATAAGTTTCAACACAACTTTAGGAAATAAGTTCAAAACATTTAAAATGTGCCAATCACAGAGGATATCTAAACTATGTAGAGTTTTCTTTTAAAATGCTTTTTTTATGTGCAGAACAAAGTTTTGAAAGTTTATTAATTGGGATAAATGTTAATAGAGCCAAAGATGTTCTTTCAATTTCAAATGTTTCAAACTTGTCCTAAGTTAATAATACAGAATATGCCCAGAATTTAAAATGTCAGATATTATTTATGCTAGCATTGTTTTTAATTATTTTTGAATCGTAACATTCGCTTTTACTTTGTTTCAACAAACTATTTTATAAAAAAGAGGAATCGCCAAAATAGTTCCTTTAGAGTTTTGCTACATATTCGTATATGTTTTAAATAGAAATTTACTTGTATATGAAAGAAATATAAGAAATATAATATAAAATATGTAAAGCGACAAAAACCACATTATCTTAGATAACAAATTTTGCAAATAAAACAATAAAAATATCTTAGAGAAGCTTGATGAAGGCGTTGAAGGGAATCGCTTGGATCAGATATAGATTTCAATGGGACGAAATCTGCCACAAATCAGCTACATAAAATCGATCAGGGAATATATTTTATTAAAAATAAATATGTATCAGTTGATTAATAATAAGATATGTCTGCATATATAGTTTGTGGAAAGTGAATTTCTATTTTATTTACTGTTCATAGAAACATTATAGCACTTCCAGAAACTTAAACATTTCGAAAATCTGTATTATCTTAGGAAGAAAGTGGTTCTAACCTGCGAGCATTTATTTATTTATTTATTTATTTAATGTCAACTATTAACAGTCGACCAAAATTTGAAAGTAACAATAAAGTTTTTAATATAAATTATGATTTTAATATAAAAATGATCCAACATTTGTTGCGAGGATTGGGAAAAATCCAGAAAAACCCAATCAGATCAGTTAGTTACTACGTGCTAAAAAGGTAAGGATATGGTTTTTAATCGTATCAAAAGAGGACTCTGAGTTGAAGACTCGAAAAAGTCTGTTATAGTCAACACAGAGAACTCGAAAAGGTTCGTGCAGAGAGTAGTTAGTATTACAAGTATTAAGAGAAAGTGGTGTGAAGTTACGAGTACGTCTCAAAGGTACAGAAAAGTTAATTTGGCTAAATAGCAGAGATTTTTTCTACTATAAACAGAAACCTTATAAAACTCCCAGAAAATTTTGTATTGTCCTAGGAACAAAGTGGATATAAATTGCGCACATTAAGTGTATAATTTTATAGTGTTTAGTTATTTTGATCCTATCAAACTAACCCTCTGATATGTCAGATATATCCCATACCTTTACTCTATTAAGGATAGAGAGATACAAAGTGTTATCATAGGGTTCTTTCAACCAACCTTTGAGCTTCAACTAATACAAATCTGCTGAGGAGCGTCTCATTAAGGAAGACAGCTAATAAACGAGATGAGAAATTTGTTTCTTTTCTTTAATATTAGCTTCCTCTCTCTCTCTCTCTCTGTTTTTCTTCCTTACTCTGACTCTGGTTTACTACTGTTCAGTTCGGCACGCTTATTAGCGATAGTCCAGGGGAGGAGCATTAAGTTCTTGCAGCCTTTTGAAACACGCGACATTTGTCTAGCTGGCAGCAGATTAGCCACGCTCTTTGTATGCCAAAGGATAATGGGCTACCAGGTGGGTGTATTAAATGCAGCTCAAGGTGATCCCTGACCAGTTTCCCTAGTTCCCTCTTCCTGTCCAGCAACGCTGTCATAATTTGCTGTGACTAAAGGTGCAGTTGTGCGCGTGCAGCGGACCGGGTCCACAAACTGGACACACGTACCGCGATTGGCCACGCATGCGCAGTGAGAAGGTGAAGGGAGAGGCAGGACAAGGTATTGTCCGAGCTGCATAGAGGTGCCTCTAGTTAGTAGCTTAGAAATGTCAACTGGTTGGGCTCGCTGATTTGGCACGCTTGAGACTTCTACTGCTGCTGCAATCTGTGCAATCAACTGGGCCTCTTGCCTTTTAATGTTCAGTCATAAAATGCAATTTCAAGGCTTCTGCTGCCGTTTCGGTAGTCCATGTTGCTGTTGCATCCTTTGTGTTTGGTTCATGGAAATGCTTCATTGGACGCGGCATGGAACATCGCACAATGTCAATCTGCAGCTCATACGTTGCAAATATTTTGGTCTAAACAAATATCAAGCTGCGTCAAATTGCCCATAGGGACGTACTGCAGTGGCATGTGTCTTGTCCTGTGACAGGCTCGTGCTGCGCTGCTTCTGCTTTTACTGGCTGCTGCTGCTGGTCCCAGGCTCGAAGTGCTTTGTTTATCAATTTATAGTAACTAACTGTTGTTTACGCATCTTGCGGTTTCGCTCAGGTGCAGCCAGCTGCCCGTTCAGTCAAAACAAAAGCACAATTCCAGGATAGTCTCCAGCTGCCGCTGCCACTGCCGCTGCTGCAGTAGCTGCAACTCGCACAGCAGCTGGTCCCTGTTGCAAGGACACTGTTACGATATAGATAATAGGTTTGCAGATTTTCTATATTGCAGAATCGAATATGAACCTTCAGTCAACACAAAACTAGCTTCACTCGAATCTAATAGCTTTGCTTACTTTTTCTCCCTAGCAACAATTAAATACTTCAATTCATTTTTTGGGATTTATTTCCCAGCAATTGCTGTAAGGATAACAGTTCTCACATATATATATGCTATGCATATCGATTGCAGCAGTCGTGTAGATTAGTTTAGCATGTTTGTAGCAATAGTCGATGCATGTTTGAGTGCTCGAATAATTGTGCTAATGGCCAGAGATTGCCAGATAGTACTTGAGCCCGTGGCGAATGGAAACAATTGCAACTAATTGGGTCAGATGTACTTCTATTTGCATCTAAGCTGCACTAAGTACACTCAGAAAATTGAATATTAATGCCGGATTCCACTTGAGGTGGGCCAGCAAATTGCAACGCATTGCATGCAACAAATTACAGACATTTCTCCTCCTGCTCTTCACAATATGCAATCGAGCGAGCAATTTTCTGTTCTCTACGCATTTGCCACGCCACACAAGAGCCTGGACAGCTGCCTGGAGACCGGATTGGGATTTGGGTTGAGCTCTGGTTCAGTTCTAGCTCACATATATGCAGCTATAGAACGGAGCCAGTCAAAAGGACATTTCATTAGCACTTTTCGCATCTTTGGGTCGCTTAAGTCGAAGGCAACCGAGCGTTGAAAATTTTATTTCGTCACAAGCGATTTGCTCTTTTCGTAGTTTCCTCTGCGCAGGCGCAGCGGCAAGAACAGACAGAGACAGGAATAAAGGAATCGTAGAATAGTGGGATAGTGGGATAGAGGAGGAGGTACTGAGCTGAGGCTCGTGTGTGTCCCGTCTCCGACTGGGTGCAGTGGCACGTTAAATGTGTGTCAACCTCGTAAATCCTGTTTGAAATTAAGTGCGTCGCGTTGCGACTCGTTGCATGCGCTGCCTGTAACGAATTTCTTATTTGATTTTGTGCGCACTCTGTCATTTACAATGTGTTAACTTTTGTAGGAAATACAAATTTTCCATTTCGCAACGCTTTTGGATTTTGAAATGCCTCCTAAGTAGTTGCAGCCCAGTGCAGCTGTGTCACACCAGACAATGCGTCATTTGGCCTCTTGGACACTAACGAGGTGTATCAGGAGCTGGGACACATGTCTGTAATTCTATATATCGAGGGGGATGTCGGAGTTGACAGACCGACCAGACAGCCAGGTGCCACTGCGATTTATGTGCACTAAAGATTAAGCTTTGAATGAATAATAAATTTCCTATATATATATGAAAAAACCTATAAATTGAAGTTAAAGTGGGATTAACTTTCTATTGGGTAGACGAACTTTGCGATAAAGCAGGACGAAGTCTTCGGAATACTCTGAATTCAGTGAGAGTACACTGATGGCCAAAAAAATAGGCACACCTGGAGGATATCGATTTGGTGGCTAATAACAAACAATTTCTTAATTGCAGTTGATTATTTAAAGCTGTTATATTATATTTTTCATATAGAAAGACTAAGTCCAGTAGAATTTTAGTTCATAAGGAAATTTCAATACAATTTGTTTAGCATTAACCTTAAAATTTGCCTGCTCATAGCAGTAGGTGGAGTCAGAAGAAAAAGGTTTGCTGTGTTAAAGCTATTATTTCTTTTTATTTTGATTGATGCCTAAAGAAGTTCCTTACTTCTCTATCTTCCTACTGTTTCTCCTTAAAATAAACCTTGTCTCGAAAGTTCAAAGATTATTTAGAGATAAACACGAGCTATTCGAGTAGCTGTTGTTCTTTGAGCTTAGGACTGAAGCAACTCCTTAATCTAACAGTCAAAATAGAGGCTTTACTTCCTCGAGGCAACTGTTTGACTAAAGTAAACATAATTTACGACTTAAATTGAAAGTCTCTCGATCTGTTTTATTATTCTAGTGTCTCGCCAGCCTCGCGGTAGGTAATTGTCAGCTCATATGGTTTTGGAAATGGACAAAGCAAAACCATATGCCCTCACACCTCTCACTCGTGTGTGTAGCTGCTAAGCCCTGGCAAACGCAAACATATTGCTTTAGCCCAAAAAAAGGAGGAGAAGAGAAAAACAGTCTGTTGTCTGTTGTGTCCTTGCAAGGACAATAAGCACACACACACTCATACACACAGACCACATGGAAATGCATATTCGTACAGGTATCTGCCTGACTGCACAGCATCAATTGTAAAAGGATTAGGGCTTAATTTGAAATGCGCATTCATTTGCACTCAGCTGCTGGGTATGTATCGTCGTCATCGTTGCTGCTCCTCCGTGCCCCTTGTCTCTCCTTTCTTCTTCCACTACCAACTCTAGAATTCATCGCTTTAAGCGGATTTCTGACTACCGCCTGGTTTTTCGTGCCGTTTATTTGTTTGTTTTTTGTGTTCTGTGTTTGTTTTTTGTTGTTGCTTCCCATTTTATTCCATGGCACTCATTAGTTTTCAAATAGCTGCATTAGAGCACAGAGAATGTGCTGAAGTGGGATAGATATACATATGCCAAGAATTGCTCAATTTGTGGCATTAAGCCCCCTCAATTGTGTTGCCAGGACTTTCTTCTCAGTGTCCATTGTTCATTGTTCAGCCTTGTGTGAGTATTTGTGTTATTGCAGCTTTTTTTTCAGTTGATTGTTGGCCTTTTCCTAATTTCTCTTCTTACTTTGTTACATTTTTTGGTTAAGCCAAGATCTGGCTGAGTATTAGAATTTGGGTTTTGGTTCTGAGGGGTAATCAAAACACTTTTTTCAAGACTGAAACAACAAGTTTTCATACTAATAGAGGCTGAGTAAATATTCTGGTTTGACTGAGAATTGTGACATTGAGTTCTTGAGACATAAGCTTGGTCAGTCAGAGAGACTAGTTTACTGTATGAAGTTCCCTCCTTGCCGTATTCATTCACAATCAACAAGTTCGTAAGCGCATTCAAACATAACTTGGTAGCTGCTCACAGCCCCTAAGCAGCTCACATAAATTACAGGCACAGTCCTCTGCTGGTCGGGACTACTTTGTTCGAGCTTCTGTTTCTGTCTCTGCTGCGACAATATTTCTTAGCCAATTTTGTTTTGATTTTTGGTTGGTTGTTCTCTCTTTTTTTTTCTGAAAATCCGCTTAAAAAAGCGACCACGTTGCAGGAGACGTGTCAGAAACAAGAAGAAAAAAGCAAAAGTGAATTAAAATGCAACAAAGTTGTGGAAGGTGACGAAGAGCGCAGTCGGCGTGCAACACATTTTTCTTTGCATTTCAGTTCCAGTTGGAGCTGTTGCAGCTTCCGTTCCGAAAGAGAGAGAGGGAGTCACTTTGGGGCAAATTTACTATACTATAGTTAGCTGTTGGGAGTTCTGGCTGGAGCAGAGACTGAAACACATGTCACAGATTTGTTTCACTTTCGAAAGCACTTAAGCACTCAGCGAGCGAATTTGTTTGAAAATCTGGAACTGGCTCCTTCTTCAATGCCAGCCCATTGTTCAGTTTTATTTTTAAAATAAATATGTATCATAGGGGCAATGTATGTGTATGAGTGTGTGTGTGAGCTTTGAGGGGTTGGAGGAGATTTTTGGTTTGGGGTAGGCCGCCGAAAAAAACAAATTGATGATATGCCCCTCTGACACTTAAGTCCATTATTTATGCGCAGGCTTGCGATTATTTCCACATACGCTCCGCTACCCACCCGATCACTGACTCACACACACACAGAGAGAGAGAGTCAGCTCCTCCGGAGTTGAGCCAGTTGATGGTTGTCGCTGGTTGCGCGGATTTGTTACTGTCCTGCACTTCCATTTCACTCAAAAATTCGTTGCAGCAATCAGCTGAGCGCGCGACACGTTGAGTGCCTCGTTTGGGGCACGTTAACACAGACACAGACACACTTGCCTCTGGACTTTGTTTTAAATACTTACCTTCTGATTGTTCCTTTTCTGTGTTCCCCTGTCTCTTTCAGCTTTCGTTGTTTTAAGCGCATTTCAAGCTTAACGGTACACCGTGACATATGAGTTATTGTCCCTTCTGTACTTACTTAAATATTATAGCAGCCCACTCCTGAATGAGCCTTCGCTTTTGTGCCAATTTAATGCCCTCTTCCATAAATCTTAACACATTTTGGTAGCCTGTCCAAACGAGATGTGCAGAGGATGATCTCCACTGATGTATAGTACATTTTATGGCAGTTGGAACTAAACGTAATTTCCTGCTGAAGACTAAAGTATCTCATATTATTGCCTCTATTCCCAACTAACCGCATAAACATATATATAAAAATATATTTTTATTTCTTAGAAGAATTGCTATGAAGGCAGTAGTCGAGCGTAAATCATGCCACAGTTGCCACATTAATGAACTATAAAATGTTGCTGCCAAGTCAGTCGATAGAGGCGGCTGCCACAGAAAAATGTGAGTTTCCTTTGAGGCAGTGCAGCGGTGAAGGATTAGGGGAGAAGTCGCAATGCTTTGGCATAAATGAATATATAATAAATTGCAAAGTTTAAAAAAGACGATATATCATTTGTCGCAGCATGTGTCACACACAAACACACTCACACACACACACACACAGACATACATGTTCAGAGTGCGAACGATTCAATTAATCCTGACACTATTTATTATTATTAGGGTTAAGGCAGAGAGACAGGAATACCGAAACATAAGCAGAATATGTGCTGAGGATGGGTATGAGTATGAGTATGAGTATGAGTATGAGAAAGAGGACATGGACATGGACTAGTCTGTGGCTCAGTTACGACTACCCATGTAGTTGTTACATTAATTAGTAGAGCAGCCTGTTCGGGTACTGGCCACGTCCAGCGCATTATCATATTTATTAAGCAGCCGCATCGCCTGCAGCTTTGGTTCTGGATGACTTGGATGCGCCTCGACTTCGACTGCGGCTTGAGAATAGCTTTAGCCTTAGCCTTAGCTTTAGCTTTGGGTGCTGCTGGTGGTGGATGTGGTGGTGGTGTTGGTTGTACTGGATCCGGTGCTGTCTGACTACCCGCGGCTATCACAACAACGAAAATTGATTGCTTCTGTTGTTGTGGTTGGCTTTGATCGTGTTAAGATAGCAACAGGCACAACTCACAAGGCAACTGGCCCCAAAGCCTCAACTCAGCTCAGCTCAAACTTGAGTTCTATAGAAAGTTTTATGCATAACTTTGGCTCAACCGCGCTATGGGCATCGTAAATATCTTTTACTGCCATCCTCCGTGGCTTTCAGCATTCTCGCAGCATTTTTGCATTGCACGCATTTTTTTTTTTTTGATTTTGTTGTTTTCTTGTTAGTTTTATTTCATTATTTTTTTATATTTCGCCGCACCTAGAGTAGGGTGTACGACTGGTATTTTTGTGACAGATCATAAATCAAAAATCATACACGCTGCTGCATTTCAATATGCAAGCAGCACTCGCTCGCACCACACACACAGGTAGGAGGCGACTTGCAGGTGTTTGCTCCAAATGAACGATTGTAAATTAAGTTCAGTTCCAGCTCCCTGACTGACACCCGAGCAACTGGTTCATGTATTTGCATACCCTGTTGCTCCATCTTATAATAGCTAGAGAAGTTATTAAAGGATTAAAACAAGGAATGATTGGCAATTGTTGGGCAGCATCAACTGATGATATTGTATTGGACTCTCTTCATTAGTTAAAGACACAGCTGAGGTAAGGAGAATCAAGTTGAGATGCAAGATACAGGGTATCTGCTGGTCAAGTATTCCGCATCTGTAGCCTTTCCACTTGCTTTAATATGTATCTTTGGCTGTTTATTTGCATATTCATGTGCAGCGTGTGGGCAAAGTGTGTGAACTCTGTTCAGCATCTCGGAAGGCGGCTAATCTGGCAACTGCAATCGAATTGTCAGTCGGATAAAGTTGTCCAAATCAGCGGATTTTAGCATATATATAAACCTAAGTCTTGATCTTTGTCATAAGCTATACTAGCTATATATAAGCTATTACATGTTTTATATACTCTATTAGACTTTCTGCTCATAGATTTTTATTGCAGACATGCATAGAATGAATAGTATCCAAAATCTCATACTCGTAACTTTAACACTCAGAAATTAAAAGAAAAGCATTTCCTTTTGCATAGAAAGATAAGTTTTCGGTCTTTGGCTTTAGCGTTTTATTTTACATTTATTGGCCAAGTGGAATTTATGGCCATTTGATTTTCTTTATTATGCGTAAAAGTTTGCAGAGCAAATTGATGGCATATTCACTTACGAGATTAACAAGTGGTAAACGCACAAACGGCGGACTATTAAAAGAAAATCCCATTTCATGGACTGAAATCCACACACAGACATACACATAGAGAGGGTACTTCCCTATGCAGCACACGTCTCGGAGGCGCTTTAATCACACACCAAAGATCTGTAGCATATGCCTAATAAATCTAATTTTGTTTTATTTTTCCTCTTCGGGTTTTCTTTCTTCTTCCCATCCAAACCAATTGGCCACTAATTTTCGGTGCGTTTTCTCGGTCAGGCGACGTGTGATGCCCGTCCAGCGATTACTACTGCTTCTACTACTGAGTGCGATTACGATAACGATTTTGACCAGAATATCAAGACGCACGTAGCATTCGAGTCAAAACAAATTGCTTCATTCATGCCACGGCCGAGAAGCACAATTCGGGCATATGCTGAGTATTACCAGCAGCTTGCAGAGTTTGGTCCCCCATCATCCATTCTGTGGCTCATCTAATCGGTGGGCTATCACATCTCTGGAATTCCCCGAACTTTTGCTTAGTCTGAAATCCAAGGGCTGTGCTCGACTCGTACTACTGGAGTAGCATTTTAATTGTTGGCAGCTCAATGGTTCATGGAATCAATTACCCCGAGGAGGGGATACATAAAAACATTGTGCGACAGTTTGGTTGGAATGAATTTAATGAATTTAAATTATGACAGCTGCAGTTAAAGAGACGCACCCAGGGCACAAATATTTTATGGCTTTCAAATGTTGAAATAAATTGGACTTAAAGAACCTCAAACGGAAATGCAATGGAAATATATAAAAATGATTCGGGTTTTGAGCCAGAGCCATTAAATTGTGTGATTTGCTTTGTGTGCAAGTCAAATGCGCTTCTTTCAGAGTTTCGAACTCTTTTTATGATTTAAGCCCCGACTGAGTAGGAGTTACAGCTCGAGTTCCCATTTTGGAGCTCCATCCAACTCGTTTCTTGCCTAATCCTTTAAGTTATTGACGCACTTTCGGCGCATTCGTTCGACACATTGATGAAATTTTATTTATTTATACATGCATTCATACGTAACCCTTTGTTTGATGCTCTTCAGAGGGAGTTTTAGTTCCTTGGCTCTTGTTCGAGTATACGAGATAGTAGCTTGCCTCTCTTTCTCTTCTTGTGATTGCCCGGTTTATGGCTGGTCGAGGCTAATCCCGCAGGAACTGTGGCGATCGCAGAGCGTCTCTAGTTTTTATTGTGTGTAATAGTTGAGGGATTTAGCTTGTTCGGATTGAAAGTCTCAATGTTGATGTCTTATATAACACAGTGTTACTTTTGACACTTTTATTGTTGGCCCTAGACGCGGCACTCAAACACAAAGGAATAGGATTCGAATTTGGACATCGATGGCATCGCTCGCGGCATCTCAAATCAAGTCTGCATGTTCCCCTCATGAGCCTAATAAGCACCAGGGAATTGAACGCTCTAAAGTGGTAATTAAATTGGCCATCACTGTGAAAGGCAGTCAAAGGCAGGCCTAGACCTTGTTATGTCTTAATCTACAAAGCTTCAATACACACGAGTACTGTAATCCAGTCAGCAGTCGCCTTCAGCCTTCAGCAACTATCCGCTAAATGCCAATATGAACAATTACATATGTACATAATATATGTATATATGTATATATATATATATATGTATATAGAAGTTCGTTAAGTAGAACCGGTTTTAATCTGCAGCCAATCTTAAAGATCTCTTAATTTTTGGCGTTGACGTTGACAACTCTGGCTCATTGGCTCATTCGTCTGGCCTGGCCAAATTAACACCTCCTGACAGCCAGGCCAAAGCCATTTGCCATTAGATGTCCGATTCTTGGACCCGTTGACAGCTGCGAATTGCATTTGACGTTGCCAATTGCAATTGCGCTTCAATGTTGTTGTTGTTGTTGCTGTTGTTAATGTTGTTGCTAATGGTGTTTGCTAATTTTGTTGTTGTTTGCGTTGATGTTGCAGTTGCAGCGAGGCGTATTTCCGCTTTTTGTGGCTAATTTGGGGCGCGCTTGACTGACACTGCAATCTCTTAGTTGGATTTGAAACTGTAAATAAATGATGATTACTTTACTGAGTAGAACTAACTAACGAGTTGTCTATAAATCAATCGATACTAATAATATGTCAGCGAAGTTACAAATTGTGTTTAAATTCTAATTGAATTTCAATTACACATCCATTAAACAAGCTAATCAACGCTGCACCTCTCGATGCTTTTCGATATATATCTATACTTTAGATAGAATCCGGGAAATACAGTTTTTCACAACTTTCTTTTATGTTCTTCAATTTTCCCTTTGACAGTTTTGTTTGCTTTTCCAGTCTCAGAAGGATATTCTTCTTGAAAGCTAACCCTATACTCGGAATATTTCCATGAATTGTCAATTTGTTATCAATAAATCTGGCAATTATTTAATGCATTTTCCAAAGTTTTCTTCGCCCAATAACGGGCCGCAAATAAATCGAATGGGCTGAAAAATTAATTAAAAACTCATCAGATAAATGATAAGTGGCCCAATGGCCATTGTTATGGGTCTGGCATAATTATGACGGGCGAGACGTCTCGAGAATCGTTTCTAGCGAACTGGCAGAGAGATCGGGACAGAGCCACAAAAGAGTCCCGGCCCACTGGCCAGTTAACGTATTCATAACTATATTTATCAGCCATCAAAAATCAATTGCACACACACAAAAAATAAAATGAGCGTAAAGCAACGGGTGCAATGGACCGGTATCTGTGGCTCTGCTCCCTGTTCCTGTATCTCTCTGGGCTTACCTACCCGCTCCCTGACCCTAGAGCTATATCTTTGGCTGTGAGGCGTTCAAATTGCGCTTGTTAACATTTTTGACCGCCTGCTGGGGGCCTCATTGCGCAGTTTGCGTTGACGTCGACGTCTCAGTCGCAGTCGCCGAAAAAGCCAACAAACCAAACGTGTTACGCATAATAATTTTCGCTGAGCTTCCAACATTCGTATAAATATTTCAACGCTTGCCCCACCACATACCCACAGTGGGTATGCGGTCGGTGGTGCAGAGGTTTTTGCTGCTGTGGTTCATCATCAAATGTACTTTATCTTGGAGTGCTCATCGCTCACGCTCAGTTCCGAGAGCAAGAGACAAAAGCTGGCTGATAAGCGGTTCACACACTGAGAGAAACTGCATTGAACATAATAAACTAATCAGTAGATGATAAATATGATAAATTTTAATATCAAATTGCAAAGAAAGTTAGTTTTTAAATAGTTAAAAATAGTTATTTATTCTCTAGAATTTACTATACTACAGCTGCCATTTCGCTCAGTGCATGATAAAGAGAGATGGGTCGGTCTGGCGTGTTGTTGTCGCTGTCATATGTCGCTGTCCTCTTATTGAAATAACAGAAATCATAATGTTTATGCCATTAAATTGTTAACAAAGCGTACAAGCTACTGCCATGTTGCTTCTGCCAGGTAAAAGAAACTAAAAGGTGGAGACTTGGGGAGTTCGGATCGAGAGTGGAACCTTTCGAAACGGGTCCCGCATGTCAGCACGCACATAAATTATCGTTGATATATATTTTGGCCGTGTGAATGTGTCCAGGTTCAGCATGAGCTCTCTCCTCCTCTACTCCTCTCTTCTACTCTTCCCCTCGCACTTTTATTTATCGACATTTATTTACACTGGACGCATTGCACAACTCTCGCTACGTGACATTCACGCTTGGACGTCCTCCGTTCGGTCCCGAGTTCCGAGTCAGTACCATACGCATCATCATCATCATACGTGACCCAAAACCCGGTCACCATCTCACATCTCTCTCACTCTCCACAACCATTGCTATCTATCTATCTATCTAGGTGGCTGTGTATCTTTTAACTTTACGCTGAGACTTATCTCTGGCGTCTTATCGGCCAGCGGACATTTCTTAATATCTATTTCTATTTTTTTCTTCACCCCTGACCGAATTATTTCCTGTAATTGCGAGCGTGCGGCCGCCCCAAAGAGCCGTAAAAAATAATCAAATGCTTCCTGGGTCTAAAACCCATTTCGAGCCATTTCAGACCATTTCAGGCCATTTCACTCAAAAAAAGGATGCGTGCTGCAACTCTGGGAATGAATTGGTCTAAGTCGTTGGCTTTATGTTTCTTGGCTGGCTGTTGGCCAGGCCAACACGGTCACACTTCCAATTTTATTTATGACTTTATCTTTTTACTTTGTTTGTGCGAGATTTTTGTTTATGTTTTTGTTTTGTGCTTTCCTGGGAATTTCACTGAGATTCCTTTCTCCCTCCCCTCCTCTCCATCTCGTATTGTTGTGTGCGGTCGAGTTTTCTGTTTGGGGTTCATCCAGTATTTGTTGGGCCTTAATCACGTGCACTGGTTCGCGGTAATTATACCTCGGAGTGCCTTTAGAATGTGACTAAACTTAATTTTTGAATCGGACATTCGCAGCACAAGATTACGTGTACTAGACATAGCCAAAGGTAGTTAAATGCCACAGCTTAAAGGGATCATGTAATGAGGCCAGCTCTTGGGATGTCTTAATTAATTTTGTCCACATAATAGGTCTCTCTATAAGAAATTAAATGATATATGATATATATGATATACGTAAATGAAGAGAAAATCTATATAAATACTATTTTATAATTGACTGAGAAGTTTCTCAAACAGTTGTTTGAGTTCTCGCCTGCCGCTAAACGCTGCAATCAAAAGACCAAACAAAATATCACAAAATTTGATTAGCTCAATTAAATGATTATTTACCACAAAGCGTGGCAATTATGCCAAAGAATAGAAACAACTGGAACAGGTGTACGGAGGGGCTTCAAACAGATGAAATGCTATTGCGGCATTCATCTAAGATTAGCCCACGCAAAGTTCGAGCACAATTGGTAAGATGGAAAAAGCTGAGAGCAGACAAATGAACGACATTAGTTACACTTGGAAATAAAGAAATAAATAAATACTAACAATTAACAAATTAAATGAATAACAGAGAGATACAGAAGTAATTAGAGCGCAAGGAAATGCAATGTGTCGGAGAGCTTGGAACGGGCTGTGTAAATTGTTTAGACAAACCGAGAAAAGACGCTAATTGAGGTTGAAGTTGAGGCTTGGTTTAGGGTTTACATAACCTAATTGTTATATAATGAAATCGCTGTATGAAACTTGTGAAAAATCTCTTCATTCGGTTCGATCCGCTTACCTCTGTGTGGAAAAACTGCATGCAACAGGGGAAAACTCATCCGG
Organism: Hirtodrosophila trivittata; assembly: GCA_035045065.1. Taxonomy (NCBI): domain Eukaryota; kingdom Metazoa; phylum Arthropoda; class Insecta; order Diptera; family Drosophilidae; genus Hirtodrosophila; species Hirtodrosophila trivittata. Next base: position 1,919,587 of record JAWNNK010000868.1, read on the forward strand.
CAGGTACAACAATAACAATAAACACGCACTTGTCAAAATATATACATAAAAATGAAGAAAATTATAAGAGTGGCATTTCAGCTGCATTTTGACAGGTCTCATAGAGGTTGTACCTGTGGCCGGGTCATATCTCTGCGTTATGGCTTTATTATCTACAGTATTTTCTGACCCGTTCCAGTTTGTTACCTGTGCACGCATTTTGCGGCTTTGATCGATAATCGCAGCCCACGCAAAAGTGTCTGTCACGCTAAGCCCTAATGGCATTACAATGTCCTATATCTACTTATAACTTGGCTCTGCTCTATGCCCAATGCGGTCTGGACAAACAAAAACCGCGACGCGAATGAGTTTTCAGGATGAGTTTGGGTTTGCTGTGAGGATTTGCTATGAGGATTTTGGCAGCTGCCGCCCGTCCTCGCTGCAACTCGCTTATCCTTTAATGGGCTTTTGTCTGTCACTGGGCGCTGGCATTGAGCAAATCCTTTCAAGTGCAACCGTGCTGCATCAGATTAGAACAGGTTTCGTCTTTGTTGTCGCCAATAAAGCCGCATTTAAATACTCTTTTCTCTCTCTTACACTGTGCAGCTCTCTCAGCTTGTTTGCATAAAGTTTTACAGAAATTTTTGGTTTTGTAAGCTGGCAAGCCAAAAATATGAAAATCGCCTCGACTGATGCCTAATCGCATTGACTGTAAAGTTGCCTAAGCTGCGTGTTGTTGTTAACTTTGCAATTAAAACTCATCGAAATGCACTTTACACTTAACACTCACCACTCACAACTCACATAAGCACCACAACGAAACGTAATTTCCCTGGAAAACTGTCATTTTCAGATGCAAACACTACGATAGCAGCTTGTCACAGAGTCTGACAGGAGAGGAGAATTTTCTATTTATGTTTCTATTTCTACTTCGTTGGTCGGTTGGCCAGTCCAGGCCAGTATTATGGAGATATTGTTTCTAATGAAGAAATTATCTATAATGATATGAAGAAAATGCAGAGCGCGCTTGGATGGATCATATTTTTCACTACTATGAAAATGAAATAATTGCTTTGCCATGATAAAAATCGAAATTATATGGAAACTGAAACCGGCTGTCCAAATGAAAATAAAGAAAAAAGGGTACCTAAATAATGGGTTCTGGCCATAAGCACTGAATGACGTATTATTTTATGATAAGCATATGAAACATTTTGATGGATTTATTACGGCCACATTTCACAAGTGTGAAAGTCTCCACGGAACGGCTTTAAATTGGACCTGTGCGTGTCCAGGATGTGTCACTCAACAAGGTACAGGTGTGCGATAGCTGAATCCGTAATAGTTCTCGTGCCTTTTGCTGCTTGTTATTTACGTTGAATATCCAGCCATAGGCCGCGGTTTTCTAGACATCCAGAGTGAAGGACGAGTGTAAGGAAGTGCAAAGTTTAAGCAAAGTTCTTTCGAGGAAATTTTTCAGCTAGGATAATGTTCCATTCTATTTAAATTTCAATACATAATCAGCCCAATTCTTTTCAGCTGCTCCAGCATGAATAGATGATACACGCTCCTCTGCATGTTCAAGCCAGCATAACAATTTGGCCAAGTTAAAAGAAATGCTGGCATTTCAATTGTCTATTCACAGTGTCATTTGTGGGCAAGGCAAGTGTTTTGAGAGCTGAAAGCATGTTATCACTCATCTACGTTGAGAGTTACTTACGACGTACGAGTACGTACGTATCAAAAGGAAGCACGCAGCTAATCAATATGCTCGTCATTTGCGCCAAGTAACATTTTCCTTTTAGCCAAGTACGTGTCAACGGGGCTCGAAGCGGGCCAAGACAAATCAAATATTGTACAATATGTTATTGGAACACATTAAAAGGCCAGGCACATGGCACATGGCAGAAGGACACGAACTCCAAACAAAAACTCTCTCTGAAGACTCGTGTGTTTTGTCTTTTGATATTTCAAGCATTAAACTTTGATGAGTTATCACCCCGAAAGTGGCAGCTTTCTCAGGCTTCATCTCCCCGGGCTTATATAATTGTGTTTGTTGCACTTGTGGCATTTGAAAATTGTAGGTGTCTGGCAATTTATGCCCAGCTACTGGAAACTGGCTGCCTGTCGTCTGACTTACTTGTAATTTATGTTCATGACCTTTAATGGCAGTCATTTGGGTGCGGAGAGAGAAGAGGGGACCATAGAGAGGCACACGCAGCGCCATCAAACGAATTGCCATGAGAAGCGTGCGTTTCGTGGTATGCACATTGAATTTTGATATGGATATATGTATATATGTATAGTACATGGATACAAGGATAAGGATAAGGCACAACTGCTGGCTCCCAGTACTACCAACTGGCAAGTGGATCTACCTCTGCCTAGCTGCCTGCTGCCAGCAAAGATTAATTGATACATGTCCATTTTGTGTTGACAAGCTCTGCCAGAAAGAAATCTTGTGCCGGGCCAAAACACAAAAGAAACAACAATAAAAGGTACCCACTACCACTATGGCCAAAAATAAATGACATACAATAAGGCCAGGACACTTTTATCGCTCCCAGTTGATAATAAACAATCTGGGACAAGCATTACAATAACAACATCAACAGCAGCAACAACAACATTGTTATATATCATTCAAAGGCCGTTGGGGGGAGGGGATTGTGGTCATACAAGGGTGGGGGAAGCCTCTTTGTTCGATGACATATGTGTGCGTGGCTGCCCCGCTGACTGCTCATCCATTTGACTGTCCAATGGGTCATCGCCTACGCCAGAGGGTTGCTCAACACATTCTTGGTAGGATCCAAGTCCAAAGGACACAAGTGTAAGTTGTGTACAGATTAGATTAGGTACAGAAAGATTTGGAATACTTTGAACAGCTCTCGTTGCAAGTGCCGCATTGCTTTTAGCATTACAATAGATGGTTGTGTCCATTTCAGTGGTCAGAAGGTTTTCGGAACAAGCTCTATAAATTTACACAGCATAAATGTTTAGTGAACAAAGTGCAGAGCTGGCAGTGGGTCAAGTTGGACCTTTACAGTTTAATTACATGCCCAAGGAGAGCAGCGAACAGAAGCGTGAGCACAAGGACGAGGACGGAGCTTCAATAGAGCGTGAGAATGGCAGTGCCACAGTGCGTATACTTGACAGCCAGCTGACGTGTTGCGGCGTTCAATCAAAAGCTTGTCAGGCTGGCCGAGCAACGGCAACGTTAACGTTAACGTCGACGTTGAAAGCGATGCCTCGGCAAAAACTTTGTCAGGCCCATAATGGAAAACCACGATGCCGTGCAATACACACTCGGACGCCCACATTCTGTCGCCCACCCAAAGGCACGCCCACTTAATTAGTGCCCAGCTCATTGCGAGGCCATAACACGCGTCGGTCACTCGGACATTTGGACGAATCGTCTCTTGATTGTTTTTGGGGTTTGACCCATTTTCTGCAAATGCAAAACAAAAGCGCGCCAAGCCAATAACAAGTGCTTCACTCCATTGACAAGCAACTCTGTGTGTGTATCTGTGTGAGAGTGTGTCTGTGTGTGTGTGTTTTCAGCCCGCTGACAAGTGTAATTTCTATGCAGCTTTTGTTGAATTTTCAATGCGCTTTCTGACTGACAGCATAGAGCATGTCAGTGGACTCTCGTCGCATGTCCCTGCAACAACTAGCTCATAATTTAATTAATTAATTTCAATAGCAACGGGACATATGGCCTGGACCCAATGACCGTTACTGCCGTTCCGGGTGAGGTGTTGGGGGAGGTGTGCGGAGGGTGCCGCTGGGTGTGGGAGTGCCGTTTACATCAGCAATTTAACCATAATTATGCCCTGTTGTTTTATAATAGAAACAACAACACTTAAGCCCCTAACGAGCTGACAATTTTGCAGCCCCAACGGCAGCAGCAGTAATAACAACAACAGCAACAACAACAGCAACAACAACAGCAACAACAACAGCAACAACAACAACAACAGCAACTTTTATTACGCCTGCAATTGTAAATGTCAAAAAGTTGCACCCAGCTGCTGCTGCTGCTGCCGCTGCTGCTGCTGTTGGACTAGTATTGGTGAGCTGTGTACGAATCCCATAAACTTGCAACAGCAGGAAGCAGAGGTAGTTGCAGTCGCAGTCGCAGCGGCAGCGACCGTAGCAGAGCTTGTTGCAGAAACAGAGGCTCAGCAGTAGCTCAATTTTACAAACTTCCTACAATGGGATCGAACCTAGTTGATAATCCCCAAAAAATATATATTTTCTTTGATCTAACAAGATATTTTTTTAATCTGCATACATTTCGTTAATCGAAAACAAAATAAAAAAGTTATTTTCGAGGCAAATCAAATATTTCAATTGATTTCATTTAACAGCAGTTGCACCTATTAGTTAATAACATCTATAACTTTAACTAAATATATCTAGAATCTTAATTTTGAATTATGCAAAATCATAGCAAATATTTAATATAATAAGAGTGCAGCCCATTGTTTAAACAGTGCAGACTCCGTCTATAAACGCATTACCCGATTACCGCCCATTGTGCACTGTTGCACCTCCAAAGCGAACATTTACCGGGGAGTCGTAGCCGCGTGGCGTCCACAAATTGGCAATTTGACTTGAGCCAGTTCTCGAGTGCGGACCACGCAATGGCGACGACTGGCACGGCTGGAGACGATGATGAGGACAAGTCAATATGATGATTTAGTGTGCGGAAATTGTAGTCGGCGGGAGTTTAGTGGTAAATGGCTGATTGGTAAGGGTGCAGGAGATGGGGGATAATCTGTCCGGGATGTGGCATCTGTGGCATCTGTGGGTGCTCTGCCCGTTGACAGTGTCTAGAAATTTGAGTTGCTTTCATAAAAAAAGCATTAATTCTAATTGGCAGCAATTGCAGCGAGCACCCGGTGAGCGTTTAGTCTACTCAGTAGATCAGGCCAGTCCCACTCATCACTGTGAAAAACTATTTCTCTGGTCTGCTCTCAGTCCCAGTCGCAGTCTCAGACTCAGCCAAACAGTTGTCTGGAGTAGAGTTTGGCCCCCATTTGTTTGCCGTTTGTCTGTTTGTTGTTTACCTTTGGCTGGTTGTGCGGCAGAAGTACAAAAGGTAACACAAGAAATAAAGTTACACTAAAATTTAGCGGCAGTTCAACACTTGAATAAATAAACTTTCTGTATCTTCCTTTTAGCTCTCTCTCTCTCTCGCTCTCTCTCTTTTTCTGCCTCTATTTCTCTTTGTATGTCCAGCTAATTCTCGTGTCCCTGCTAATTGTTCTGTGTTGCCAGCCAAGTGCGTGCACTTTGTTTTAAGTGCAGCCGATCTATCAAACAATCGGTTGCTCACACTTGTGTAATACTTTTCTATAAGATATAGAATCTATATTACAGATAGATAAGATAATAAAAGAGATGGAAATATACAAGTACACCCAACTCTCTTTTTACACGGTAGATACGTGCCCCAGAAATCAGTGTAAAAAGAAACCGTGTAAAAAAAGAGGCGTTTCCTATAGTACAATGGGGGATACGTTCCATGTGATTTAAAATCCGTGTAAGATGAAATAAAGAACTATATTTACTTCGAAAAACCGTGTAAAAAATGTTGAAAACTATTAAATTTCAGATATGCATACAAATTGTATGTTCATATGGCATTTTATTGAGCATTAAAACTTAAAATACATCATTCATACTGGTGAAAAATTGGTAAAGCAAGCAAAAAACAAAAGAAATCTGTAATCTGACGACGATCTGGACTAAAGTCGGTATCATCACTGGAGATATCCATCAAATTATCAACCGTGTAACTTCAAATCCGTGTAAAAGAGAGTTGGGTGTATAATATCTTTCACCCAGCAAATGCGATACACTTTTTTGTCATACAATTCAATTGAAACTCAAAATATAAACCTGAAAAATAGTTTTTGTTATGCTTTTCTACTTAACTGAGAACTGAGTACAAAAATATTCTTTGATCTTTCTTCTAGCCTCGTTTAATTATTTAGTTGCTTTGCGATATGTGCATCTTTGTTTTTAGCGGTAATTAACCCTATTATTTACCCGATACACACAATACACCCCTCCCCACACCACTGTGCGCACCACTGTAGTGACATCTGCATTATGGCAACTAGGCCCTGTCACTTTTCCACTGACAGCTGCTCCGTGCACGAACATGGCAGATAGAGGCTCTGGAGGAATTGCTATTGGGGGTTGTGGGTTGTGGGCTGTGGGCTGTGCGCTGTGTGCTTGGGGCTGGGGGCTGGGGACTGCCTAGCCGACTACTTAACGGCAAACGGCCCCAAAAGTGACAGGCGGGCCTCATCATTAAACTTTTGACACTATTAGCGAGCGGTCTGAGTTGCCTTGCCTTCTCTTAGCGTGTTCTGTGGATGTGTGTGTGTGTGTTTTGTTGTGCCAACTTGCCAAGAGAACAAAACTGAATTAAACGGAAAACAAAGGAATTTCGTTCATTATCGGTCAGGCAGGCGGCATTTCATATTATATGAGATCATTACTATGAACGGCTGTGGTAGAAGTTCTTTTATTTTTCCTAGTATTTGTGGTCGATTTTTGCTTGCTTTTTTGTGAGATTTATTTTTGTTGATAGCTTCGCGTGGATATTTAAAAGTTTGCTTTTGGTTTGCCGCCGCAGCAAGACCAGAAAGACAATTCAATTAGCTGCCCTGTCAAACTTTCATTGTACTCGTTCTGTCTGTCCGTTTGTCTGTCTGTCCATCAGTTCATCGGGCTTAAACCTTGTACTCTCAATTTGCCCCCATTCAAACAGTTGTACAGCATTTCTTGTACTTCGTTTCCTCTACTTTCATTTTGAACATCTTTTGCTTTTTTGGTACTGGTAATGAAGCAATTAATTATCGTATGCCCCGACGCGCTCAAACACATTTCGGGCGAAATTCTTGGGGAAAATGTTAAATGTTAAGTAATCTTTCAGTTGCTTTCCGTGGGTGAAAATGTTTCGCTTCATGTGTCCAACTCTTTGACATTTTGCGGTTGATATTTTAAGTGCCAACGGTTCCATTTGCTTTTCACTCGATGCTCTGAATCTAGAGATGGTAAAAAAGGTTACATACAAATTTAACTTGTTGTACTTTAACTGCACTCAGGGTATTTCATAGTCGAGCACTTCTTTCGCACTGAACGTACTGTTTTAATTATATTGTAAAACCTGGGAATGATGCGCTCTAAGCTACCGCTACCCAGTACGCCTAGTTATCCTGAATTATTAGTACAGTGACTAATCGCCATACAGGTTTTACCTGAAACAACTGAATTTAGCCTTATAGACATTAAATTACATCACTATATCCTACATCATCACGATCTTAGGTGCAAAGACATCGAATATTAGTTTTTTTAATGATCTTCAACGCAATTTTTTGTTTTTTGATTTTATACAACACACTTAAGATATCTGGCAAAGAGCTTTTCTTCTTAGTTTTTCTAGTGCTAGTGTCACATTTCCTTTAGCACCTTGCTATTATTACTATATAAAATTCATATAATTTCATTAATAAGCTTTGCCAGATATTTTCGTGTTGTTATATATGTTATCCACCAAAGTAAACCATTTATTACCAAAGTCACATGGACTATACAAATATAATTTATAAACTAAATTATTATTTATTTTTAAAAATTTCAAATGCTTTTATGTTGATATTATTTATTGCCTAATAATTTTTGTTTGGTTCTCTTTATTATATTTGGAAGAAATTAATAAAAGTTTTGTATTTATATAAGAAGTCCAATTTAACGCACCTATCGAGTCCTATCTTCGACCTTTCCCCCGTGTTATCCTCATCCCTTTCATCACTTATCTTCATATCTTTAACTAACCTGGTTCCTTACTACCACCCAACTGTTTCGTATCCCAATGTCGTTTGTGTTTATATAAGACTGGAACTAGTAATGAAATAATTTCACGCTCTCTTCACATTCTAAGTATATACTGCGAAATTACCTTAACTTATGGTCTTACTTCAAAAATACGAAATAATTTCTACGAATACTCAAAATTTACCACAATTTCAAGCGATCGTTTTTTTACAGTTCAATTTTTAGATTCTTCCATTTCATTGTTTCTTTACTCTTTTCACTTACATTTTCGATTCATTTTCGATCGTTATATTGAGCATAACTATTCGTTGTAAGGTATAAGGCTATAAGGTGCTGAATATAAAAATTAAACTAGTACTTTAAACCGGACTTCTACTGTATTGTTAATTGATATTGTATTCATTTTATATGCTATTAAAAAATTTGATAGCGTATCCAAAAATTACATAAGGTTGTGCGTGTGTGTGTGTATGTGTACGTATTTTAAGTGATACGGAATTAGTAGCGTAAAAAATAGAATTTGTCAAAGCTTTCATCAAATCCGTATCCATATCAAGGGTTTAGTCGTGATTCGTCCATTGACTACGACAGTTTACAAGATCGAAAATAAAAGGAAATAAAATAAATATAAAATGATAATTAAGTTAAGAGTATTTGCAATATTGTTAGCCTTGCTTTCAGTTTACATCGCAAAAGCCTCGGCCAACGATCCAGAGGTGAGTAGTAATTGGAAAAAAGAGAAATCAATCAGATTATATAATATTTGCACATATTTCCATCTAACTACGTGTTGGTAATAAGGTCGACAATAATGATATGAATATGATGTTTGAATATATTAGGAAGTTAAACGGTGAAATCAAGCTGAAAGATAGCGAAATTACAGAATTAAAGTTGAAAATTTCTGAGAGAAACTATATGGAAAAAAGCAAATCTGATGATGAATTAGAACTGTGCAGAGCTCGAAGTAGGAAACCAACTGCTACTGATTGTGCTAGTTTCGGTAGTTACTCTGGAATAAGAACTATACATGTCCTGGAGCCCCTTTTGGCTTTATGCGATTCCAAATTAGAAGCAGGTCCAGGATGGACCGTAATTCAACGTCGTAGCGATAAAACTGTCGGCTTCAATAGGGATTGGGCTCAATATAAAAAAGGCTTTGGAGACGTTCAAGGTGAATTTTTTATCGGCCTGGAGAATTTGTATAGGTTGACAAACAAGGATAGATACGAGCTTTATATCCATCTTGTCGATCGATCAAATGAGGTTCGCTATGCCCGATACAATAATTTTAAAATCGGAAGTGAGGGAGAGAAATACAAGTTAATCTCAGTCGGAAGATATACTGGAACTGCCGGCGATTCACTAAGTTATAATGTAGGGGCATACTTTTCGACATATGATAAGAATAACGGTAATCCAAGTGTTAACTGCGCAGAACACCAAAGGGGAGCTTGGTGGTATAATGCATGTGGTTCGAGGTGAGCTAAGCCTTAACAGACTGTTATTGTATTCGATTGTACTTTAATCGATTACTTTCAGCAACCTTAACGGTCGCGACTACGCCTGTGCCACGGATTCAAATGCAAACCCGCCAGAACATACTGAATGCATTTACTGGAATAGCTGGCATGGTCGAAGCTACTCTATGAAGCATGTGCAAATAATGATTCGCCCTTATTAATTTGACGTAAATGATTGACATTCATTCAAAATGTTAATAAATTCTGATTTGTAATGAAAAACTTTTCTCATTCAGTGCAAAAAGGTTTTTGTTTGATGTGCACCCAACTCTCTTTTTACACGGTAAATACGTTCCTCACAAATCAGTGTAAAAAGAAACCGTGTAAAAAAGAGGCGTTTCCGGGATACTTTCCATGTGATTTGAAAACCGTGTAAGATGAAATAAAGAACTATATTTACGTCGAAAAACCGTGTAAAAAATGTTGAAAACTATTAAATTTCAGATATGCATACAAATTGTATGTTCATATGGCATTTTATTGAGCATTAAAACTTAAAATACATCATTCATACTGGTGAAAAATTGGTAGAGCAAGCAAAAAACAAAAGAAATCTGTTAATCCAGAATTAAGAAAAGAAAAATTTGAATAGAAATAAGAAAAAGATAATTATTAGTCGCTACTTGATAACAAGAGCAATTGTTTGCGACGATCTGGACTAAAGTCGGTATCATCACTGGAGACATCCATCGAATTATCCAATGGTGAGATTCGTCCGGTAATAGAGTTTCGAACTGGCGGACCGTGTAACTTCAAATCCGTGTAAAAATAAACCGTGTAAAAAGAAAGTTGGGTGTATATCGAATAAATTGAATTTTTTTATTTTTAAAATTAAAAAATAAATTTCTTATACATAAATATGTACATATATAAGAGATTTTTTGAGCACATGGAACAACAAATTTATAAATTGTATTTCTTCTTACATTTTCTCAAGCCGACTGTCAAAATATTCGGTATCATCTGGCAGTTTAGCATATAATCTTTACCAAAAAATCTAAAGATGCTTTATTTGCGTTTAAGCAGCCGCAAAATTAACCTCAAACTGCAGGTTCGATAAACATACCAACTGGTACGCATACTTTTGTGTATGTGTGTAGATGCTTATCAGAGGGATCATCATGTGGTTGACACCTACAACCAAAGACGATGCTGCACAAATCTGCACATGTGCTGAGCCGAGTAGTAGAGGACACTATAGAACCTGTGGAAGTGGTACAGCCATATTATGCTTATTTACCCATGTACTATCTCTGCCACTGATCATGATCTCAGTGTGTGTGTGTGTGTGTGTGCATCTTGATAGCGCCAGTCGCCAGTTGAGGGTTTCTGGTTGCCTCTTCTAGCGTTCTCACATGTGTAAACCCAAATTGCGTTGTTAAAATGCGTAAGGCGTTGACAATGGGCATACACATATGGCTAGGTCTGGCCGGGTTGCAACTAGTCTCCTCTGTTGCTTGTATCGGCTCGTTTAGAGCAGCAAAAAAGAAGCGGGAGAAAAAAATACAAACAATGCGCGACCTTATCGAGCATCGGCTAGGACTTGGAGATGGGCCTAGGGAACAAGTTGATAAGCATTCAACTTGATCATTGATAGCTTGCAGCAGTTGCAGGAAGCAGCTGCTGTTGCTTGTGTTGCTGCTTGTGCTGCTGCCACTCAACACCTCAACAGTTTTAGCCCAAAAAATCTGTTGGCCTTGATCAAGGTGCGAATGAAGCTCAACTTACCCTGTAATTACGAGCCGCAAGTTGCGTCTTATAGGGTCCGGCAGGTGTCAAAATAATTAGGCGCCTACTTAACATTCACATTCAAGTCTCCGCCCCCTCTCTCTCTCTCTCTCTGTCTCTCTCCCAATTGCTGTATCCGTGTGAGCTTTTCGTAGTGACTGTCTACCAATTACCGGTAATTATCGTCAACACCTTGCACTTAAGTTGTCAAAATGTGCACAGGGCTTCATGCAAAATGGCAAAAGGTACCTGAAACACCAAAAAGCCAAACGGCGGTTCCTTAACTCTAATTATCTGGGTTCAGACACTCATTCTCTCAGCCATTCAGTCAGTCAGACAGTCAGTCAGTCAGTCAGTCAGCGTCAAATGCAGTCCGAAAATATATTTAGCAAGTGTGAAGTTTATAGCCGCGCTCAGTCATTAATCATTTGCTTGTTAACAGGCCACTTGGCTGCTTGACAGTCCCTGCAGCAACTCAGAATCGACTCGAATTCGGCAACTTAAAGGTCTTAACCAGCAGAAACTTGGAAGACTGCAGTCCGGCAGCAATCAGCACAGGGAAGCCAAAAACACAGAGCGTGAAATAATACAAAATGTCTTAGAGTAAGTGGATGATTATCTCTGATAAAGAAGAAACTGCACTTGAAGGCCTGGTTCATATCCTTTATTATCATTGTATATCTCTTAAATATATCTTAGCTATTCGATCGGATGAAAGAGATTTTAAAGTTCTAAAAACTTAAACTTAATCAGAATCTAAATACGTTAAGAGATTGTTTACGATTGAGCTGATATTATGGTGCTATAAATTGTTATAGTTTCTTGGCAATTTCTTAAACTGTCCATATCAGAATATCGTACATTAATTGTCAGCGACTTTCAGATTGCTTTGTTTTGATGTCGATATGAGGATTCTCAATCACCTCCTTTTAAAATTGGCACTCGCAGGCTGCAATTAAGTTTTGCAGCTCTGACTTTCACCCAGTTGCTGCGTTCTTCATTACCAACTAACCCAGTAAAAAAAAAACGTTGCCATTGCAATGACGTCTGATTAATGTTTATAGTCACACCTACTCCACTGAGCGCAGAGGTGCCAAAATAAGGAAGAAGAAATATACTAACAAAAAGTACGAGAATTTACACCTGCAACGCGCACACAACACGCACAAACTGCAAATTGCAAGTCAGACTAAGCCGGCAGAATCGACACTACCTGGCGTGGTGTCTGGGACGAGAACAAAAAAGTGGCAAACAGGAAGCCATAAATAAAAATTAGGACAACTCATATGCGAGCGAACTGCTCGTATAACATATCATTTGATATCATTTCTAACGCACTCCTAACTTGCAGTCTGAGTCTGGATCGGGGTCTGAGTCCCAGTCTCAGTCTGAGTCTCAGTCTGAGTCTCAGTTTTTAGTTGAAGTCCCTGGAGTTGTTTGGTTCGCTGCAGGTGCAGCTTACAGTTTGTTGATTGGCGGCCATTTAACGCTGCGTGAGTTGGTACTGGAGTTGGCCCAGACCAAGGCTACCACTAAGGCGCCCTTAGCCAACTGTTTTTCTAGGCGTAAACCGTAATTCGTTGACCAAGGCGTCTGCGGCTCATGAAACAAACGCAGCAGGAACTGGCACCTTGGCCAGCAACAGAAGCTGCAAGTTTTCAACTTGGCCAAGAAACCGAAACAGTTTTGGTGATTTTATTCCCTCTCCCTCGCTCTCTAGCTCAGCCTTTCTCTGTCTCTGTCTCTGTCTGAAATTATAGGTTCGCATTTTGGTTAATTAAAAAGGTTCATTTTACCGCAACACATGTTTTCGTTGAAGGATATCCTTGGCCGACACCTTTTGCTGCCGCTTGTTATATATTTAAGTATCTTCGCGCTGTGATATGGCGCCGCCAGGCAATTAAAGTACTTGCTTAATAACGTCATATCGTAATACCCTCATATCATTATATATATGTAGTTATATATGCATTATAGAGTTTATGATCTCACTCGCCATCGTTTGATGTGTGAAGCGGCTGCCCAAAGGATCATTTAGCATATGATTTTCGTTAAGTATCAAAACGCATCAGATGTAATTTCCTTCGACTCTGTCTCAAGGTGGTGTCGATGAAATGTGAGAGGAATTTGATATGATCCAACGTAACTGATATAAATGTTAATGGTAAAACTGTTCAGTAATTGCTTTAGTATAGCCATAAAGAACTTTAAGAGATGCTCGTATCATAAAATGTTTTTTTATTATTTACTAGAGACTTCCTTCAGATGTTTAAAATAACAGCAACAAAAGGCCATAATAGGATAATATTTTGCATCTCACGAATTTTTCTAATATTCAAATGACTTTCGATCCGAGTTGCAAGTCTTCCAGCTTAATTCGTGAGAAATATTGTCCAGTAAGACTTGTGTTATGATCCATTATTGTGAGCCCCAAATCAACAGCATATCAAAACATTGTTAAGCCCACAAATATAAAAGAAACACAAACACAGAATAGACACGCCTTAAATATTTCCAGTTAATCATGTCCCATGTCTCTTTGGGCTCTGTCCTGGTAGATTCCACGAACACGAAAAGTGCGTCTTCTTCGTGTGTGACTGACTGTCCAGAGTTGTGGCAAACTTACATAATAATTGATGACATAGGACACACGTAGTACATGTCGCTATGTGTGTGTGTGTGTGTGTGTTCAAGGAGCTGGGGGTATAAAAATACAAGAACTTGCGTGTCTGGGTTGTGCAGCAACAATGGGCCATCAGAGAACTATCTAATGATCGATATCAGCTAGAACAAAGACCGAGAGTGAGAGGAGAGAGTCATAGACAATGTCGCTCGATGACTGCCCCTGGCGGTTGGTCCCTGCGTTTGCTTTTTAGGTTTTTGGGCCTTGACAAATACGTGCGCCAGCCCCGCAGTTGACAAAGAGACGTTGACAATGCCAAAGACAAACCCAAAGGACAACAACCACGCTGCATGCTGATGAGAATCTAAAAACGCACATGAAAAATATTCGAGGAGAAACAGAAAGAAAACAGAATAAAGGAAACATCAACGAAAGGCAGCAAACAATTTGTGGTTATCTGTCGAAACAGGTAGGGCAGCAGTTGCGATTAAGATCACCTGAGGCTGAAACTGAGATTCAGTCCGAGACTGGGAACCGAAGCACTCCCTATATGTCTCTTTGTCAACGTTGGGTTAGAATTGAGGAATCATTTCAGCCTCTGTCTCTCTGGAAGCGTGGAAAATATCAATTTTCGCTATTAACTACGCCTAAGTGCACTATCATTGCAATCAGTTAAGTGTTTTGGCTTGGGTTTAGCTTGACATCGAGACGAGCGGATCTATTTGTGAACTTCGAAGGGATCACCATGGCAGCCGCAAAGTCCTTTGAAGAAAGTAATATCATAAGCAGCTGCACTCCAGTTCTACTCTAAGGAAAAACTTTATAACATTTGAGACTCATCTAAAGAGATGCAGCAACTTCAGTTTATTTCAATATTTTAGTTTGCCAGCCAATTAGGAGAGCTGCGGAGGAGCCAAGTCCGTTAGCATGTTATCAATGCATATTATCAAAGACTTCGATAAACTGTTAACTAAACTTCCTAACTGCTGCCTGTGACCTAACAGTACTGTTGAAAATTGATACCATTAGTCTGGTCGCCTCGATGTCCGGGTGTCTGTTAGGTGGATGTGTGCTGAAAGCTGGCAAAAAGTTTCGTGCAGCATGCAACACGTGCCCCAATGAGTTATGGCTGGCCAAAGTTTTTAGCCTTAATATGCTTGCCAGCTGCAAGTGAAGTGACCATCCCACTCCCTGGCAACATTCTCCCCTTCTCTTGTGGTAGCATTCATATCCCCATACCTGTAACCCATAACGAAAAGAGAATAGTTGCACGCGCTCCATGCTCAGTACTCAGTGCTCAGTGGTCAGTGGTCAGTGCTCTGTGGAGTATCTCATAAGTATCGCAAGCGAAGCACTTACGCCCAGGCATTAGAGCTGGATATGTCGGATGCCTCTCGAACTGTCCTGTGTCGTCAATAATAAGTAAATATGTGTCTATGCTGTGGCATGCCACTAACTGGACTACAGCTTCAGTATCTGTCCGTCTTTCTCTGTGTATGTGTTTGTGTGTGTACTGCGGCTCTGTATAAATAAGCAGACAAACAAACAAATAGAACAGAGCACAAACCGTCGTTGATGAGGGGACCCAGGGATTAGAGGGGCAGGTAAGTAACTCTAAGTATTACGGACCCTGTTACGCCCGCACATCCAGTCCGACTGCTGGACAAAAGTGAAGTAAAATAGAATGAAATAGAATAGGTTTTTTATTGCATAACCGTTTTGTGGACAGCATTGGAGGTCCTTTCGTTCTTAAACTCCACTCGAATAATAAGGACATCAGCCAGTTGCCAGTGGACAGAACCCTTGACTTGGCTTTGCCAGCGTACTAATGATGGCACACATCTCATATCTTGATCGCTTCTCTCTCTCCCTCTCTGTCTCTCTTAATGCATTTGTATCTGGCTATGTCCATGTCCTTAGTAAGGACACGTAACTTCTCACTGCTTACTGTACACGCTTGTCAACGTAAATTGAAGCACATGCTTAGGCGCGCACAATGCTATTAACATTCAGCTCCCTCCTCATAGGAGATGGAGATGGAGATGGTACCTAGCTCTACACGCAGTCATAACTTTAACTCAGATGCAGTGCGTTGGGCGTTGACAGGGACAGAGACCACAACAAGGACTATCACAGGCATGCGATCTCGTATAATATCTGAGCTATCCACTGGCTTATGACAGAAATTGACTACCATTTCCATCTACTGCTTTAACTACTACTTTTACTACAACCAGAGACTACTGTTTGGTAGCCCTTTGCAGGTGTTGAGTCCTGTTGTTTTCGAGGCACCTGCAACAGCAACTGCATCCTTTTAATGAACTCAAAGGACGGTTTCAGCATTTATAACTCGTTTTCTGTGAACTCCGCTGAGTGTTCATTAAAAAGAAAAATTATCCCCTCTGGCTCTATGTCTAGCGAATACTCATAAAATCTGATATTTTCGTTCTATCAGATAGTTGTAATTTATAGCCTGCAACTGGTTTCAAATTGGTTTTTATTATATAAAGAATATTATTTCTATAGTAGTAACTTATAGTAACTTAAGAAAACTCGTTCAATAATTCTGAAGATTCCTCGTCATGTACATTTAATTATTTCATCAGTGTTTGAAATGTTTAATTTTTGATTGATGACACGCACAAATTTGTCTCAACAAAATGCAAAACAGCGTGCAGGCAACAACAAGTAAACAAGAACATAACAAATTATGCAGATACAGATACAGATGCAGATACAGATGCAGATGTGGATAGAAGATGCAGAGTCCACAACTTTTGATGAATGAGCGAAGGAAATACAAAATTTTAAGTACATGCAAATGCAATTGAACAAGTGCAACAACAACAACAATATTTTTATTGTGAGGGCGTTGAAAGCTACACTGTTTCTCATAGGGAAATAGAGAAAGAAGAAGAGGGTGGGGCAGGGGGGAGGTATACATAATAAATCTTAATTTATAGAGATGAGTTGTAACATCAAAACAAATGAAGCGCTCTGAAAATTTGATAGTCGTACAAGTTCTGCATAGCTCTTTCAGCATTGTTCGAGCGTTCTTTTTCGAATGCCAAAATTTTTAGTTATGACTGATGACTGATCACCCTGTTTCCCTCTCTCTCTCTCTCACACTGTCTCTTTCTGTGTGTCCGCTCTTGCTGTCTTTCTTTTTGGTCAGCTGTCAACTCTGTCCGCTGGCTTTCAACTTTGGTCGCGCTCATAAATTTTGAAAGTTTTGTTCATTTGACTGGGTTTAAAGGGCGGTCCACAAACACTCATAAATACATAATATGTATGTATGTATGTTCCATATATATGAAACGTTTGTATAAAGAGACATCATGATGGATACGTTTTGGAAATGCTTGGCGTTTTTCTGCCCAGTTGCGTCCATGGTTTGATATGTCATGCCAGCATTTGATGATAATCACAGAATTTTTGTATACCAAATTAAGTTGTGAACTTGTTTTCATTTAAAATATGGTAGTTTTTTTCCCTTTGTGCTCAATCTGATGATATGGGAACGCTCTAAATGAAACTGACAACACAATTGGAGGTCGTTTAGCATAAGGCAATGAAATGAATGCTGCATCGATCATTGCCACGAATAGATCGAAGCTTGATGATTAAATATTGCAGTTATTTTGAATCGATAATAAACCAGGTTAGCCTAATGAGATGTGGGTATTGGTTACTATTGTATAAATATGATTTTTGAATTTCAGAATGGTAAAATGCTATTCAGATTTCTAATCAAACTTGTGAAAGGTTTAAAGTGTGGCATGTCCTAAGAAAGGGCTGTCACAATTGCGCAACGCCATCTATTGTCATTTGCTGGAACTATACATAAATTCTTATTAGTTTTATTTAGTCTGAGTTCCAACTTTGTTCAAATTCCTCAGCTCTCAATTGCAGCTATCTGATTTGAGGCATCTTGAGCTGCCTTTCCAGTCGCATCATTACAATGATGATAAAAATGCATCTCATCTCTCATCTCGCTGGCCTGGGCCTCAGGCACTGCCTGTTGCCTGTTGACTGTTGCCAGTTGCCAGTTGCTAGTTGCAGTTGTCTACAGTCTCCACCTCGCAGCCATTTTGACTGTCAATGCTGCCAACTAAATGTCGCATGCCGCGTGTGCAACATTTTATCACTTCAGTCAGACCGTATAATTTAACGTAAAATCTCAGAGGCCAAGCGCGAAATACAGTGAGGGACTCTTTGAGACCATAGAAGATGGATGCTGGGAGACACATGTGGCTGCCACAAATGGTGACAACTATTTGCACAGTTGACTAACTGATGCGTTGCTCCTGCTGTTTTTGTATCTTGTCTTGCTCTTGACTCTTGGCTGCATGTCGCCAGCCGTACACTGAAACACATTTGGATATAGATGTACATTGGGGCAAAGAGTTGGCTATAATTAATATTAAAACACTTGCAACAACAATTAGCAACAGTCGGCGGAGAGAACAAAAAAACAAAGCTAATTAGCCGGCATATATGTACTTATAATAGACGAGCGAAAATCAACTTTCTATACTCTAACGAAAAGCCTCTGAACTCTGTCAGAATACATGTAACACAGAGAGGCTAACTGAATACCCTTGACTTTGATTCATATAGAAAGACATCCTTATAGGTAAAATGGGTAAATCTTTCTCTGAAAGAGGAGAAGAACTAACTATGAGTGCAAAAGTTAGTGAAATAACTATATAATAGATGAAAGTGTATCTACATCTCGACATACTTTATTATACTCTATGTCTTTTCTCTGTTTTGTTGCAAACGCGTCTATTAATTGTTTCGGGCGTTTTCGGCAATTAGCGCGAAGGCAAAAACAAAAACAAAAACAAAAACAGAACAAAATAAGAAGAGCAACAAATGGGCAATCATTTAAATATACGGACACATTCGAATTAAGAGATTAAGGAATATGTTAATCACGGAGAAACTAGGAGAACGGCAACTCTCTTCTGCGAGCAGCCTCCAAGAGTTGCGTCCACTGTCTCCAAATTGTGCTATCTAAGTTTGACTTCCGGGTTCGGTTTCCGTTGAAACTTTAGCTCTTCGAACCCTAAGAAAGATTTATGTGTTTACTTCAATTCGAAATATGAGTTTTCTTTGTTTTCGTTTTTTCAAAAAACAAGAATCAAAAAAACAAAAAGAACCTTTAGCTCATATAATTGCTTTGGTAGAGTTCGAGGTGTGTCTGCATTTTTATATGGAGCACTTCAAAGCGTTCCGCTTTGGTTCAGCTCTTCTCGGCTCTGTTCTGAAATGATATTTTAGTTATTTTTCCATATTTATTTTTGTTATCATGGATCCCTACAACAACAGAAACACATACAGAACACATAATTAGTGTAATTAACGCTTTTTGGCTGAGTGCGTGCAGAAAATTGTGTGTGAAAGTGCGTGGCGCTGTTTGAATATTTTCTTTTCCATTTGTCGTTGTTTTTCTTTTTCTTGTTCTTGTTGTTGTTGTAAGTGTTTTATTTTAGTTTTCAGTTCGTTCATCTGATTTATGAGCTCTATATTGCGGCTTTAGTTCCAATTGACTGAGACTGAGACTGAAATGGAGTCGGTGACTTCAACCAAGTTCTGGGGCCGGACTGTTGGGCTATTCGAACCGCTGCCGTGTTAATTTGTGAATAATCTTTGTAGACTTCACGAAATGCAAACAGAAAGATATCTTTCCAATTCAGTTGTCAGTTGATTAAAGATACTTAGAATTCGCTAGATACAACTGAATGAATGTGTTTACATAGCTGATCAACTCTGAAGATTGCTTACAGCTCTAATTACCAGCTATCGAACAGATTGTATACGGACATATATACGGAAGTTCATTACTTGCAAACTTTAGTTAAAGGATTGCACTTTATAATTTGCTAAAATTCTGAATGGTCGGTTGTATACAAATTTATTTACAAGTATATTTATATATGCGAGTGCGATATACATTTTATAGGTCTAAAGCTGACAAAAAAGAATCAAACGAGAACAACTTATCACTGGGAAATTGATTGAAAACTAGATATTGCTTATGTTATGATATCTAAAGGTTCTTTTTAAATGAATATTAAATATATATAAGAGGCTTTAAGGTAAACCCAAATGATTTAGCAAAAACAACAAGCAGAGCAGCAATCCAGAGCTGGATAAATATTTGCGATGTACTCGAAAAGAAAAATTACATATTTTGTTTTCTTTATATATCTACTTATATGCCTGGCTTTAGTGTGTAAATGAACATAGCAGTAGATGCTCACTGATTCGATATACCTTGTTCGTCACAAACTTATTTCCATACAATTCGAATTATTAAACAAATATTGTTTAGTTATCACATAGAAACTAGAAATATTTCTATGTTTTTTCACATGTCTATGTTTTTTCAAAGGGCTGAAAGATAACTTAATAGGAATCTAAATTGAATTATTAGAACTTCTCATGATTTTGTTGAAGCAATGAAAAGCATTCGAAGTAAAAGCCCTCACCTTCGATTCGGCTGCTCTGGGTTTTCCTTAATATTGGATCTATTGAATATAAAACCATTATCTTATGTTTCGTAATGCCACCGACTTTCCATCTAATTTTATATATTTTTTATATGTTTTTCCTAAAATATTCTATATTCTCTTTTATAATTAAATATTTATCTTCTTCAAGATTTAGGTCGTTATATCTGAAAATTCGATTTTCTAAGGGTTCTAATTTGTGAGTGTCTACTGTACATTCATATCATTTTTCTAATCATTCTATTTATTATTATTTATCAATCAATTTATTTACTTTGTGTTCGGGTAATTCATCAACTTAAATTACTACAAATTTTGGCACAAAAGTTCACCAACAGTTGATTGAATAATTAAAGTATTTTAAAGGAATATTCTACATTTTCGTCTATAGTTATTGACTTTTGCCTCTAAACAGACTCGTATATCCGATATTTGTGTTTCTTTCTAGCGACTTTTCCAAGCACTTCCGTCGAAAAATCGAAGCGCCCACACAAACGACTTGTTTACCACATCAAATCTAATAAAAATCACCACGCACAATTTGTAGCCATCAATTGGGCGTCAGTGACAGACAGAGAGACAGACAGACAGACAGACAGACAGAGAGACAGACAGACAGTCACAAATATAGAGGAAATTGAGAAGATTGAGGGAACTGAGAGCTGAGCTCACACAGGAGTACATACTCTGGGGTTCCAGCAAATGACAAATCTTTTGGCATACGGCAAGCATAATATAATAACGGCAAGAAAGTAGCTTTGTAATGGCTCTGCATATTTTTCATCGCACCGAACTTGACTGACATTTCACTCCCCCTAATAAAAATCTGCTGGGGGTTTTCTGGGGTTTTTTGGGGGCGCAGAGAAGCGCAAGTGATGAAATAAATCATTTGAGGAGTGGCAGTATGAGATATATAGACACGTGATGATGAGATTGAGCTGGAGCTGGAGCTGGAGGTGGGGATGGGGATGATGGGCTGCTGCACAGGCATACACAAAGATATAGATACAGTTGTTGTTGTTGCTGTTGTTGTTGGTGTCGGTTGTGTTGCTGTTGCTGTTGTACCAAGTGCAAGTGTCAATTACAAACCATGTCAAAAATGTCAAACTCCGTGAGTGACTGGCAATGGGAGAAAGGGCAAAAAAAAGAAGAAAAAATTGAGTAAGTATGCAGCAGTTGCAACTGCTCGAAAAGCAAAGATACCCTGTAAAAGATGGAAAAAATGCAAATGTACAAACATATAGAATAATAATGGGTCTAGCTGGATCTCTTCAGAAACTTAGCTTTAGTATTTGTAACTGCTGGCTGTAAATATTGGTGTACACTGACAGCCAAGACAGATTATTATCCAGTTGGAACAGGGTATAAAAAAGAGCAGCCCAGTCCAGTCTAGGCCCGTCTTGTCTGCGGGATTTGCACCCCCACATGGCAGCAGTGAAAACCATAAACCAGGAGGGTCGTCATACTCATACTCGTACTCGTACTCATACTCATTTTCATTCTCATTCGCATTCCCGTTCTCATCGACAGCGACAAGTTTGTCCTGTCAGCGCTGCAGTCGCGTAGAGTTTATTACATCAATTTGTGTGTGCCCCTGTCTCCCTCTCTATCTGCCTCTACCTCTCTCTCTGTCGTTCCTTCTCGGACTCTCTCCTGACGAGAAATTTGATACAAATGAGTTTTCACACTTTGCGTTCGCTGGCACAGCACAACACATTCACCAGTATCTGCATCTACATCTATATCTACGTACGGATATCTGTATGGCCCGTATTCACACTCACACTCACACTCACACTCGAATCTATAGAGCGTTTCTCACTTGTTTCAGTATCCTTTTCCATCAACGTGTAAATTGTGTGCTGTCAAACTTATGACATTCAGCGTTGATATGGCGGCGTCACATTTGTTTACCAGCTACAAGGAAAAAGCAACAACAAAAAGAATGCATGAAGTGGAAAGTATATATAATTTTATATACATATATGTATATATATGTAATATATGTAGACCGAGGAATCTACCACAAGCGTAAGGCAGGGACGCGCGTTACTGTAAATTAGATTTCGTTTAGGGCGCGATGGTTTTTCTTCTTTCCCATTTTCTGTAAATTGCTTTGACTTTTCCGCTGTCTCTGATGTTGGATGTTAGATGTTGGCAGTATGTGGAATGGAATAGACCAAAGTAATACTCTCGCATATTAATTGCTACTCATTTTCATAGCTGTGCACATACTCATATGCAATTAATATTTGTCGTTCTGCCAAATAGGGTTTTCCCTCTTTAATTACTTCTCACTTGGGGCCACTGAAGTCGCCGAGGAAAAGGGAAACACTTCACATCTCCTCGGACTATTCCATTGACCTATTAATTTAAATGCACAGAGTTTATATTTGTTGAGAATCCAAGTGGCACCAGCAGCTGAACGGCAACAAGATCGATAGGAGAGAAAAATAAACAACTTCACTTTAGTTCAGAAGAACGTTAACAGATGGCGCTTTTTGAGCAAACATGTGGCAGCACTGATCATCCTATTAGAAAGTAGCTCTTGGTGTCATTTCTGATTGGAATATGTCATTTAACAGAGTTTCATACAATTTGCTTTAAGATTTGGAAAACGAAGCTATTTTAGTAATTATATATACACCCAACTCTCTTTTTACACGGTTTCTTTTTACACGGATTTGAAGTTACAAAATCACTTTTTTGTAATTATGTTTGTTTTTACAACACTTGCGAAATGAACATTCATAGTAGTAACTGGGAAGTCCCCTTATGCGATAACTCTTACCTACACATTTTGTTCGCATGATATTTACATAGAATATTGCTTAATTAAAGTGTTTAAGGTTTATTAGCTCGCAATATTTTATCAATTGTTCGTGCTATCAATTAGATTTGAACATTTCTGAACTTAATAAGTGGAAAAACGTATTTTATCTATAAATTTTTAGTTAAGGTTTAAAAATACAATTTTTGCCCTTACTACAGTTAATAAAATGTCCAAAATTTCAAAGATTCGTAAAAGGCAAGCCGTTTCTTTGGAAGTAAAATTAAAAATCTTGAGAGAGGTGAAGGTTCAACATCTGTGGGCAAGGATTTTGGCTTAAACGAAGCTACTATCAGGACCATTAGGTAATTCATTAACAGATTTCTTTTGTTTTTTGCTTGCTCTACCAATTTTTCACCAGTATGAATGATGTATAACATACAATTTGTATGCATATCTGAAATTTTATAGTTTTCAACTTTTTGACACGGTTTTTCGATGTAAATATAGTTCTTTATTTCATCTTACACGGTTTTCAAATCACATGGAACGTATCCCCCATTTTACTATAGGAAACGCCTCTTTTTTACACGGTTTCTTTTTACACGGATTTCTGAGGAACGTAAAAAGAGAGTTGGGTGTATATTAAATAACTACATTTTCTTTGGAACGGTACAAAAATGTTCCTTATGATCTTTTAATTGATGTTGCAGCAGTTAAACTATAAATATTTTAGTTTATTTGTCACAAAACTTGTATACTTATTGATGTATTTAGTCTATGTACATTGTATACATATAAACATTAATGCTGTTGCAAGCATTTAAGTGCGTTTAACCCTTGAGACTTGGGGCTAGTAGGCTGAGTTAATAGCATTTAAAGGTGTCAGATACGAGCCAATGAGCAGCTGCCAGCAGTCGCTTATCTCAAATGACTGACGCTCTGCTTGTTGCTGTTGCTGTTGCTGTTGCTGTTTTCAGCCATGACAGCAGCAGCAGCAGCAGCAGCAGCAGAAGCAGCAGCAGCAGGGGTAACAGTTGCAACAACTGTGCAACTTTGTTGGGAAACGGCTTAGCCCATTGATGCGCTGCGTTGGCTTTATATATTGGTCAGTTAAGACATGTCACTGGGCACGCCCCCTCTCTGTGTAGTGCCAGCCCTAAAGAGCGGGCCAGTCACACACAACCAGACACACAAGCACACGCAGAAAGAAATAACAAATTTCACGCATCAGTTGTCAGTTGTTGTGGCGAAGCGGCAACATGGCCGAAGGAGACGCTCGAAACTCGCGCAATTAGAACGCCATTAAAAGGGGCACAACAACAGCGTTGTTGTTGGCGTTGGTTGTAACTGCGAATATTCGTACCTGTAGCCAACCTGGCAACGCCCCCATTATTCATGCTTTCTGTTCACCAACTGTCCCAACTGGTGTTTGTGAGCATGGCCAGTGCAGAGGGAGAAGGAGCTTTAAGGCTGCTAAATGGAGATCGATGGTTGACCGTGGTCTCATTAATCAAATGACAAGTAAGCGTTGCTCGACTCAGACTGCATGAGTGCTCGAATGAGTGCATGAATGAATGACACGATGCCTGCACCGCTGCCCGCTGCCCGATGCCCGCTGCCCCCTCTTCTACACTTGAAATTAATGGTGCGCGCAAGCGCTTTCCAATTGAATCGAAGCAACAGAGCGAAAATGTAATGGCTGCTGCTACAGCACTTCGATCAATAATCAACTTTAGATATATAGTATACCATATATACACAATATGACGATAAGTGAATTTCACTTGCAGTATAAATGACCAAAAGAAGAGAAAAAAATAACAATACTTTGATTTCATTTTCGGTTCTGATTCTGACATTGTCTGCGACGCTTCGAGTCTAATTAAACTTGTCCTCCAGCTGAGACTTTGCTCCTCAACCTGTGTTTGACGGCATAACGTTGAAGTTCACTTGGAATTTTATACTTTAGGGAATAGAGGTAACTTTGCACTCCAGGTTTGACTTCTCTTGACTTGCATAATCACGATTGGTTCATTGATTAGCTTAACTATCGCAAATTACTTTGACAATTTGTAAAAAACATTCAAAACAAACAACTTTCCGCTAGAACAAGTGCAATTAAAAGTTACTACGAAATCATAAAAATCTAAATGTTAAAGAACATTTGTTAAAAATTGAAAAAACAATATTCCAGCATTTTTTTGATAAAAAAAAACACTTCACATCTGACAAATACCACAAAATAATCTCAAAATCTCTAAACAATCTGATGATTAGAATTAAATTAGCAAATAAAATAGAGCTCATTAAGTGAAGTATACTATATAATTATAAACATACTAATTCTATATAAATAAGATAATCTGCGAGAGATTTTACCATAGCCCTTTTCGTATGGAAACCTCGAATTGTGACCCTGCACTATGAGTACAATATTTATATATTCACAAGTCTTTAAATTATAAATAGTTTTAGATTATTAAGTGACATTCAGTTATTTCGTCAGGGAGACCCCTGTATAGGTGTACTCTTTATCTCTGACTTATTACTTATAAAATAGGTATAGGTATATTATGAAATATGTTTTTTTATTTATCAATTGCTGAATGTTCCTATAACAGAAATCTAACAATACAACCAGCGGTGTTTTTTTCCACCAAGTTGTCCGATAACGTTCATCATGTGAAGATTTGCCGATGATGTTTGTGTCCATAAAAGTGGAACCAGTATCAAATAAATTTACGTTCGACGACATTCTAGTTGTACCTAGAGTAATTAACTTAACTTATGCTCTTACTAAAAAAAGATGATGATCGTTTCTTTACAGTTCAATTTTTAGATTCTTCCGTTTCATTGTTTCTTTACTCTTTTGCGTTGCTGCTAATTGATTGTCACTTACATTTTCGATTCCTTTTCGATCGTTATATTGAGCATAACTATTCGTTGTAAGGTATAAGGCTATAAGGTGCTCAATATGAAAAAAATAATAACTAGTACTTTAAGCCGGACTTCTACTGTATTGTTAATTGATATTGTATTCATTTTATATGCTATTAAAAAATTTGATAGCGTATCCAAAAATTACATAAGGTTGTGCGTGTGTGTGTGTGTGTGTACGTATTTTAAGTGATACGGAATTAGTAGCGTAAAAAATAGAATTTGTCAAAGCTTTCATCAAATCCGTATCCATATCAAGGGTTTAGTTGTGATTTGTCCATTGACTACGACAGTTTACAAGATCGAAAATAAAAGGAAATAAAATAAATATAAAATGATAATTAACTTAAGAGTATTTGCAATATTGTTAGCCTTGCTTTCAGTTTATATCGCAAAAGCCTCGGCCAACGATCCACAGGTGAGTAGTTAATTGGAAAATAAGAATTGATTATATAATATTTCCATCTATCCACGTTTTTAAAGCCGATTAATGTCGACAATAATAACATGATGAGAAAGATGTTCGAACATCTTGGGCAGTTAACCAATGAAATCAAGCTGAAAAATAGCGAAATTACAGAATTAAAGTGGAAAATTTCTGAGAGAAACTATGTGGAAAAAACCAAATGTGATGATGATCAATATCATTGTACTAAAAGGACTGAAGAATTGCAAAATGATTTAGACGTGTGCATAGCTCAACGGAATAATGAAAATAAAAAAAATTCAGAATTGATAGTTCGTTTACGGAAGAGCTTCACTCATCAAAACTGTGCTAGTTTCGGTAGTTTCTCTGGAACTAAAACTATACAAATCCTGCAGCCCTATGTGGCATTCTGCGAATCCAAGCTAAGCGGAGGTCCAGGATGGCTCGTAATTCAACGTCGTATCAATGGACAAGTCAACTTCTATAGGAATTGGGCTGAATATAAAAAAGGCTTTGGAGACGTTCAAGGTGAATTTTTTATCGGCCTGGATAATCTATATAGGTTGACAAACAAGGGTAGATACGAGCTTTATGTTCATCTTGTCGATCAATCAAATGAGGTTCGCTATGCTCGATATGATAATTTTAGAATCGGAAGTGAGGGAGAGAAATACAAGTTATTCTCAGTCGGAAGATATTCGGGAACTGCGGAAGATTCTATGACTTATCATCTTGACGGTATGTTTTCGACTTATGACAGGAATAATCACCCTCCCCACTACTTCGACAACTGCCCACAAATGCTCAAAGGAGCTTGGTGGTATTATACTTGTGCTGACAGGTGAGCTATTAGCTCTGTTATTGTATTCGATTGAAGATGATTCTAATGTATTTTAACCGATTACTTTTAGTAACCTTAACGGTGCCAACTTCAGCTGTGCCTGGCCTACCCCAGTAAACACTTATGAACAAACCGGATGCATTTACTGGGTAAGATGGCATGGTCGAAGCTACTCTATGAAGCATACGCAAATGATGATTCGGCCTTATGTATATGACGATTATAGTTATATATAAACTTTTATTGAAATATACGTATTGGGTTGCCCAAAAAGTAATGGCGGATTTTTCATATAGTCGGCGTTTATAATTTTTTCTTTTGACATTTATTAGCTGTCACTATTAGCTGTCACTATTAGCTTGCTTTAGAAAAAAAGTGCGCGTAATTTTGTTTACATTTGTTTGTTTGGCGCCCTTTTTAATATGGAGTCCACAAAAGAGCATTTCCGTCATATTTTATATTATTATTTCCGTAAAGGAAAAAACGCAGAGCAGGTTGCTAAAAAGTTGCGTGATGTGTATGGTGATAAAGCCTTAAAAGAAAGACTGTGTCAAAATTGGTTTCGCAAATTCCGTTCTGGAGATTTTTCACTTAAAGATGAGCCACGTTCAGGTCGGCCAAATGAAGTTGATGATGACCAAATCAAAGCATTAATCGAATTGGATCGTCATGTAACTGAGCGTGAGATAGGAGAGAAGTTAAATATACCAAAATTAACCGTTCATTATCAAAAAGTCTTGGACTGGTGAAAAAGCTTGATATTTGGGTACCACATGAATTGAAAGAAATTCATTTAACAAACCGAATCAACGCTTGTGATATGCATCTTAAGCGCAATGTTTTTGAGGCAAATCATAGCTGGAGATGAAAAATGGATTGTTTACAATAACGTCAATCGAAAACGATCATGGTCCAAGCATGATGAAGCGCCACAAACCACTTCAAAGGCTGATATCCACCAAAAGAAGCTTATGCTGTCAGTTTGGTGGGATTGGAAGGGTGAGGTATATTTTGAGCTGCTTCCAAGGAACCGAAGGATTAATTCGGATGTCTACTGTCAACAACTGGACAAATTGCATACAGCCATCAAGGAGAAGCGACCAAAACTGGTCAATCGTAAAGGTGTCATATTCCATCATGACAACGCCAGGCCACACACATCTTTGATGACCCGGCAAAAACTGGGACAGCTTGGCTGGGAAGTTTTGATGCATCCACCATATAGCCCTGACCTTGCACCATCAGACTACCATTTATTTCGATCTTTGCAGAACTCCTTAAATGGTAAAACTTTCGGCAATGATGAGGCTATAAAATCGAACTTGGTTCAGTTTTTTGCAGATAAAGGCCAGAAGTTCTATGAGCGTGGAATACAAAATTTGCCGGGAAGATGGCAAAAGGTTATCGAACAAAATGGAAATTATATATTTGATTAAAGTTCATTCTAAGTTTTATTAAAAATGAATTTATATAAAGGCTATAATATGGTGATATGATATTATTTCAGTGACAAAATAATTAAGTTGAGGCCCTGAACTTTAAGGACTTGATAAATAATATTGATATTTTTATAAATATGTATGTTGACTCTGGTGTCTTCATTTCATGGTGAGACGATGCTTTGTCCGGCCAAAACTAAGAATTACCATCGTGATGATGTTTTCGAATGAATGGGATTACATGTGCTTAGACGCGGGGACAGACTGTTATTGTAAGCGATTATTGATAATAAATTTAACCGATTACTTTTAACCTTAGGCTTAACGGTGCTAACTTCAACTGTGGCTAAAATCAAGGAAGTTAGAAAAAACTGGCATGGTCAAAAATATTCTCTATAAAATGGGCAAATTGATTGATCGATTGATTGTTAAGAGAGGGAATATATGCCGCAGTCAACAGCCTTTACATTTTTTTTATAGAATATGCAATATACTGGTATTTGTTGTTAATTGATTAAAGCAAACATAATTTTAAAGATATTCATTTCAGTAAACTTTTATTTCAAGTATTTGAAATCAACAAAAAAAAAACAAAAATAAAGAATTATATCTATGTATATTGGTAGATTTTAAGTGTTGAAAAACAGTGTAGCTAAGCTATTGAAGATAGTGTTTTAAAGGAAGCCTATGAGAACGTGGTAGGCCTTGCCAAGTGGCAATTAGGCATCTGTCAAGAGTCTTCTACGTGAAGAGTCTTCTATGAGAATGTCCCAAAAGTGAGTAAACGGGGTAAGCGGAAAGTTCTTAGAGTGCATATTTCATATATATATACATACCTCTAACAGTAGCGACATTTGTGAGCCAGATGGCTCATGGATAGGCTGGTTCGTAAACCTACAGGTAAACGAGTTTCTCTGCCGTGTGCCCTATGACTATGTGCGGGATAGATTCAATTTGACAGGCTTGGAGACAATGGTGGCGAACTTTGATCAGACATTGGAGGCCATACTGGATAGGGAGTTCGATACTGAGTATGGGTTTAATTCAATGAAAACGGATCCAGAGACAACAGCACAATTGTATGGTCTGATCCATGTTCGCTATATACTCAGCATGAGGGGCATTGGGGACATGTGTCTGAAGTATCAGCGAGGCGATTTTGGAATATGTCCACGCATCTATTGCAATGGTCAGTGCGTGTTACCTGTGGGTCTTACGGATGTCTTTGGTGAGTCGCATGTCAAGGTCTATTGTCCTCGCTGCAAGGATGTCTATCAGCCGCATGCGCCTTGCGCTTTACTTGACGGGGCAATGTTTGGATGCAGTTTTCCACACATGTTCTTCATGCAGATGCCCCAACTGCTGCCAGAGCCGCCGCTAGAGAAGTATACGCCACGGTCAGTCAAAATCAACTCACACATTTTTGCCATCCCCTAAGGATCTCTTCTCGCAGCATCTATGGTTTCAAGGTTCACAAGTCGGCTCTGGTGCCGCCCTTATTGGAGTCCTGTAGCACCAGTTGTATAGCTGGTTCAACCAAAGATGTCACTGTTTCATCCAAAGCGGTGGACGTCTTACCCTAGGCGTCTTACCGGTGCGACCTATCTGCTCTTAGATTTGCATGTACTAAGTCCAAAAAATCGAAATAATTTGGACAATAAAAATGAATTTTCTAAACAGTTTTGTTTCTGTTTCGTCAACTCAATCTATGATTGCAAAGTTCAACGGCTGCCAATTCTTGATTGGGCCATCTGCATGGAATATTCTTTCCATTTTAGCCTCGTTCCCAGGGTGTAACCAAGAAAGTTGTAAATTTGTAGAGTCTTTCTCAGTTGTATTGATCTGTAATTGACTGCAGGGCATATCTGAGTACTAAATCATCGCTGCTGTCTCGATTAATGACAGCTCATGAACTAAGCCACAACTAAATTGTGGCTCTTTGTGCTTGATTGTAGTTGTGACTGTGACTGGGACTGGGACTGTGGCTGGTGTTGTCCCATCTCGTTGGCACCTTGGCACTAAACTGGGTTCTCAGTTGTGGCACAACATGCCCAGTTACCCACTAACACACCAACTGACAATTAAGATGCACATACATAGATAGCCAGCACTTGGAAGCTGCTCCCATCCAACTGGCAACTGGAAACTTGCATCGACTTGCTATTCGGCTGCCTGCCACCTTTGTCCCAGCGCATACGCAATTTGGGCAAACTGACAGGCAAGTGAGGCGGCCACAAAGCGGATGTGGCAAACGGGCCGAGAAAGTAACGGCAAGCAACGGCAAGCAACGGCGACATGCAGCCAGCTCTTAACAACAGTTCGTGTAGCTTGTGAAAATTGCGCAGGCGCACCTTTCCCCAGGTACAGGAATAGCCAGAGTCAGGGACAGAAACGGAGACAAATACACTGAGACAGAGACGGAGACAACGACTCACACCTAGACCTGAAGACATATACAATTGTCGCCCCAATGGCATCGTAAATCGTGTAATTCTCTGCCTAAAAACTCTCCAATACAAAAATTAAAGCAACAACATAAGAGAAAAACAACAAAATGTACGAAAAGTCTGCTGTGAAAACTTTGAACTCATTCCTGGGCCTTGTGGGCGTTCGAATACAAACACACAAAACATGCTGAAAATCTGGTAAGGTTTTCTTGTTGTTGTTGTTCTCGTTGTTCCTCTCTTTTAATTGATTTGTTGTTGCTTTAGTTGGTGGCTGTGGCTGTGGCTGTGGCGTGTAATTGCCTCGGCCTCGGTGCGAGCTGCAGTGCGCACATTACTCATACGCCGCGTGCAACGTATGGAATTTTTGGCCAATTTTCCGCTTGCCACTTAAACGTTTGCTTGTATTGTGATCTGTGCACAAATGTTATATTATTGCCAAATCATTAGGTCGACCACTCGAGCATATGGCCAAAAAGCAAGTAATTTTTTTTTACTGTTTTGTTTCGTGTTACTTCTTTTTGGTTTTTGTCGTTTTGTTTTGTGGATAATTTATTGGTGCACAGTCACAACGACATCAATCACTTTTTCGGTATGCTTTTCAATGCGACTTTGTGGTGAATGAAAACAAATGTTCAATTGCCGCAAAGTATGTAAAGTCGCTTGTTAACTGCACGTTGAAAGCGGGTATACACGATGCAATATGAATTTGGTGACGACTCCTGAACGTTGAATTATTCGGGAATTAAACTAAGAGACGTTTTCATTTCAAGAGAAAAGTCCTTAGTTTAGGTCATCACATGTAAGGTTTTTCTTCTATTTCCCATAAGAGTATATAAAAATTCGTCTTTCTTTCATATATGATCTCTATTTGCTTGTTGCTGTTTCTGTTTCTGTTTCTGTTGTCATCGGCTTTTGTGCTAATGGTTTTTCGGGTAGTTTGATTTCGACATTGTTTGGTGGGCCATGTGGACCCTGTGCCCGGTTTATTGATGATTGTTCCATCGATGACAGCACAAAGGAAACGCCAAAGCTGCTCCTCGACGTTCTGATTTGACTTACTGCTCGAGTTGAGTTGCAGTGCCCCAAACAAATTTGCATACAGTGTTGAGGTTGAGGTTGAGGTTGAGGTCTTTGCTGACCAAAAATGGCAGCCGCCATGCAAATGAGCAACGAATCTCTCTACAGCTCTACGGCTCTACGGCTCTTCAGGTCTTCAGCTCAGATGCTCTTTAGCTTTTCAGTCCTCTAGTTACCCAGCTACCCTGATGCTCGTAATAAAGTGATATGCGTGCATTGAAACAATGGGAATATAAAATTAGCATAATAAAAGCCAATTCTCAAAGGAAAGTGCGCACAGGATGCACAAATACTCAGTAGTAGTCAGGCGCATCCAAGTCGTTGGACAACAACGAGCGATACCCGTAAACTCATTTCGCTCCGACTGTCACTGGACCAATTGTCCCTTTCTTCGGAGCGGAGAAAAGAGAACACCGAAGAAACCAAGGGAGGGCACTAAGTGGCCAAAGTGTGACACGCATTTCAGTCACGCGCTTGCAAGTTACGTGTTGGACATTGCCTCAAAATGCGACTGAGTATCTGCATCTGCATCTGTGTTTGTATCTGTATCTGTAGTTGGATGCATATCTGGACTCTGTATGCTGCGTGAGATGCTAAACGTCAGTGGGTCAATCACTGGGCAGGGTTTCTCTGGGACCACGTCAGACGTGACACAGTTATGCGATTTATGTAACTGAGAATTATGTGTCAAAGCTGCAAGACAATGACGCAGTCTTGTTGCCGTTGCAGTTGCAGTTGCAGTTGCAGTTGCCGCTGACAAGAGAAACGGCTAAATTTAGAGCCAAGTGGCTTTGCGGAATGCTTGTACGAATTTCAAATAACCTTTTAGCCATCAGGTGAACCACAAGCTAATTTTCAGAAATATTCCAAGATGTGCCCTTATAATGATAATAATTATGGATAATCCTATTGTTGAGAACTATTTACCAATAGAACTATTCGAAAACTCTTCTGAATTGGTTTGTAGCGCACCAGCTTGTACTCGTAAGTCGAGACACAGAAATTATGCGTAGCAACGCGTTCGCAGTTGACATTTTGTGATTTTCAACAAGAGCGCAAGATCAGACCAGACCAGGCCAGATCAGGCCAGAGCAGAGCAGAGCCGGCTAGTGCCAGCAGCAGCTCCATCCCTTGCCTCTTTCCTCAGCCCTGATCAGCCCACTCGGCAGCTGGCCTACAATAAACTTGGGCCAAAATGTGACCGGCTCAAACGACAATGAGCAGTCAGTTGGTAACTGGGCAGCGACAAGAAATGAAATGCCGTCCAGAGAGATATTTTTTCAAGACTCTCCCAGCTCAGGCACACAACAGATATGCAAATTGCTTGCCAAGGCTTCAAGTGACAACCAGGCCAAATACAAACACAAAGACAATAGCCCAGCCACAGGCGGCCTAAATTAACTACACTCAAGTTAAAATTGAGAATAAGTTTTATACTACTTTGTTAACTGAATGGATAGTCCTATGACAAAATATGAAAAAGAAAACCAATCGGAAAACAAATTTAGTGATTTTCTTATAAGCAAATGCATATCGAATACAAATAAATATAATAATCGAATGTTATTCAAGCTTTCGACTAGGCATCTCGAGGTGTGCACAGTAAGTGCAAAGCTCAGCTGCAAATTTTCTGAGACGTTGACAGTGCTGAATCATTGCCTTCGTCTGTCTCTTGCTTGGACTCCATTCGGATCCCGGGTACCGCTCTGTAGAGTATGGAGTATGTGTCACTTGGAGGGGTCAGTTTCAGTGCTGCAACTGGACACGCCCGCAATGGGCAGCTGTGGGCCCAGTCGGGTTCCTATCGTTCCTAGCGCCTGTTGGCCATTTGTTGCACCATAATTTGACTCGTAGAGTGCTGCTCTAATTAATAGTTGGCCATTTGGAGTTGGCTCGATTTTTATCGATGCCTTTCGGCAATTTATGCTTACGGCTTTTTTTTGAGGGCGAGTGCTAGTATCAAGGGTTCCTGCCCTTTATGGCCCGGCAATTGATAATGAATTCCAGGCATGAAGTCGGCCAATTCGTGTGCATTCGAGATGAGCCCAGGACGAGGTTGGACACACTCGTGTGGGTCAGTGGGATTGGGATTGGGTAGACAATTTCCTAAAATTAAATTGAAAATGTTATGGCAGAGTGTTTGTTGTAGCATAAAACTGATTGCCCGCCTACCCCACCGACCGCATCCTCAGTTTTAGGGGCAGCCACAAAAAGGGGCATGAAAAACCGTTTCAATTTGCGTTTTTCGTATTTCACATAGCGGAAATATTGAATTGGTTTGTGGAATGTTTTCATTATGCGCAGGAAAAGCGAAAGCCTTTTAGGTTAAATGTGCCAGTAAATGATATCAAATTGTAAATGGCAAAAAACCCCTCCCCCCACAGTCCCTACCAGAGCTCAAAACCCAAACTGAAACTCGACCCGACCCTCGTCTAAGAGCAGTTTAAAATGGATTATCGGAGGCCATTCAGGTGATTTCGATTACTGGTCGAGTGCCTCTGTCTCTCTGCCTCTCTGTCTGTCTCTCCCATGAACTATATAGCAATTA
Organism: Hirtodrosophila trivittata; assembly: GCA_035045065.1. Classification (NCBI taxonomy): domain Eukaryota; kingdom Metazoa; phylum Arthropoda; class Insecta; order Diptera; family Drosophilidae; genus Hirtodrosophila; species Hirtodrosophila trivittata. Next base: position 1,954,304 of record JAWNNK010000868.1, read on the forward strand.
ACGTGCTTAACATTGGCCCCAACTCAATAACTTGAAAATGATCTGGGACCAGGCCACACCCATTGTGCAATTCGATTGCAATTTGCCACTTGCATTAAATTGCCAGCATTTGTTGTCGTTATTGTTGCTCAACTACGGTGGCAATTTGACAAATTTTATTGTTTGAGCACTGCAACAAAATGTTATTAATTCGATTACTCGAATAGATTTTCTATTGTGAATGCTTCATATAACACCAAACCTCACAGACTGCAGGGAGTGTAAATGATGTTTAATGGTTTACACGCTGCACATTATCGTGATCGGAATAAGTTGCAAACGATAATCAAGAGATCTGAGCTATTATTATTAAATAGATTTAATTTGTATGTTATCGATAGCTAACGATATTCTTTACCATAGATCGTATAAACTATACACTTAATACTTATTTCTTTATATTATTTCTTCTCCAAATGTCGGGACTCAATACAGCCTCATATAAATGATTTGGCCTAGCCACCTAGTTATAAGTTTAGCTTTTAACTTATCACGTGATTTTTATTATGTATTTTCTCCCCAATTAATAAGTCAGTTATCGCATCAACTCATTATCTTTTACATATACGAGGAGTACTCAAAAAGCAAGTTTCCCTAGTCTGGCGTTTCACTCAGACGCCACCTAGCGGACTCTAGCTGAACATAGTTCCAGTGCAGGTTCTACAAGTCGTCAAATCGTGGCTCAAAAACAAGGCACGTTAACTCTTAAGAAAGGTTTACTTAGGCTTTCAAGCAGACTATGTCCAAGGCGACTATGTAGAAAAATAGTTTAAGAGGTAAAGAATACAATAAATTTATTTTTATAGGGAAACTTGCTTTTTGAGTACCCCTCGTAAATATCATTATAAGTGAAGTAAATGAAATGAATTGTGCTAATTCTTTTTATATCTCTTTTATAATACTTATTTGTACTCTCTTCTACCAATTATAATGTATCCCATGCGAAACAAGGGAAAATAACTGACAATATTCTGAACAATAAGTGCACGACTCTTGCCTATATCGCTGCCTGTCAACTGCAACGTGCGCAAAATATGATAAATCAATATATATATATATATATATATATATATGTGATATGCATAAGCGATAAATAGATTGCCAGCAACGAGCTGCAAGAGACAAGTCCATGGGGGGTGGGAGGATTGGGAGGGATTGCGGTTCCTATGGGCAGTCATGGGTTAAGTGGCTTTCGCAAGGTGTTGTGGTGGGGCCTGGTGGCTGTGTGGGTTGGCATCTGAGGCGGGGGCGTGACTCATAGCACCGCCTGCTGTGAGGCGGCTGCTCTGGCTTTTGTTGCTTGGCGCTTTGAATGCATTACATAACACCTACGCGTTGACATGGACGGCGTGAATTGGAGGGGGATCGATCGGATCGCTTCGATCTCCACCCCTCAGTTTCCCTCTCTGTCTCGGACTGGGTGTTAAACAGCTGTCCAATGGCGCTGCAGAGTTCTATAAATTTCGCTGATTGATTTTTATGGAAACGCGCGCAGCTTGAAACTCGCTGACAATTCCATAAACTCTTCGATATTTGTTCGAGTTTTTTTTTTGGTTTTTTTTTGGCATGCGGGTTTCCATTTACAATGCGCGATTTATGAAGTGACAAAGGCTGCTGGTTTGCTCAGTGCTTGCAGATAAGATTGATATTTATCTCGTAACTGGCAAAAGGGTTTTTTCTTCTCTTTCAACCAGTTTTCAGCCCTGCTCCGGCTGCTGCTTCTGCTGCAAAATTATTAATTTCATGCGCAATTTTTTAATCTAGTACGTGATTTAATTCGCCAAGGTGCAAGCTCAAGAGCTCAACAGTTACCCGGCTGCCCGGATTGCAGGGCCCGTTCTAAATACAATTTAGTTGCTGCCTGAGTCTGAGTCTAGCCTGAAGTTAATTTGCAAATGGCTTTTAATGCCACTGGCCAAGGCTCAAGACGCTGCTGATTGGCCACGTTTACAAAATTAGTCCACGCCACAGCAACTGGTATCATAGCCCGGTCTGGTTCTTACTGCCAGCAGATTTGATGAAGTGCTTGCTGTCTCCGCTCGCCTTCTAAGCCAAGTCAATTAACGTTGGCCAGCCTACACTCTGCTGGGTGTAGGTGGCTTCGCAATGGCTACCTGAATTTGGCTCTCCTCTGTACGAGTATTTTATCAGATTTGTGGGACAGTTTTTGCTGCAAGAGTTCGCTTGTACTTCAGGTTATCTTGGCCAACAATGCTCAGAGGCAATCAAATGGTTACAAATTCGTTTGTCTATGCAGAAAACATGCTGGAAATTATGATAAAGCTAAGTATTTTTTCAGTCGAGCCTTAAAGTTGTGCGTTAGAAATAGAGAAAATAACTCCTCGTTGCTATAGGGGAAAGTATTCAGTGATGTTTCGCGTCTAGTTATGCTCTTTGTTTGATATTTCACCCTGGCAATTTACGTCAATTGCACGTAATCTACTTCACCTAAACCCAACCATCAACTGGAGCGCTTGACAGACCTTTTGCTGCCCGTGCAGCAACATTATTTACCCACCTTTCTGCACCACTTTCAGTGGTGCTCTTCCTTTTCCAATTCCATTTTTATATCCACAGCCACATCCAGAGCAACATCCACTTCTATTTCCATTTTCATGTCAATCCCTTGAACACACACTCCTACACATAAGCCCAACATTGCGGCCACTGTGCAAATGCATATACGATTTTTATTTGCCAGTGCGTGCTCTGGGGGAGATGGCGTTATAGGCACCTTTTTCCATTCTGAGTATTTGCCATGTTTTGTTTGGCTGTTTGCTGTTTGGCTGACTGCAGATTCCAACCTGAAGAGCCAGCGTTGGCGCCAGCTCCATTGGTCGGTCCAATGTAATCCTGTTATTGTGCCAAGTGCGGCAATCAGCCACGTGAACAACAACAGCGGCATTTGCGATTTTCGGTTTGTGGCTGTACATTTTTGGACTGCCGTCTCCCCAGAGTCGGCGCTTTGAAGAGCCATCGTCATCATCGTCATAACCATATCACAACGGTAAATGCCACATGGAACAGTGAAGCTGCTGTACCGTACCTTACCTTGCCATACCTTGCCATACCGTGCCACTCAATATGCAGTAAAAACTCAGTTGCCGGACAGGCCAATTAGAGCGAGAGGAAAGTGCCAACTGTATGGTTGGAGCCCATAAATGTTAAGCCTTTTCCTCCACTTCGCTTCCCCCAAGGTGGAAAATTGTAACCTCTAACGCTCTAGTTTTCATTGCGCCCGGAGCACAAAATATTTCGCGCTAATCGAGTTGTTACATTTACGGGCCAACAGCAAGCAACGAGCTCGCGCGAGCTGCTGCTGCCAAATGTCAAGAGTTCAAACGCCTTGAACTTGATGCGAAACGTGGCCAAGATGCGAACGTGAGCAAATGGAACGACTAAGCTGCGCTTTCTGCTCTCGGCTTAAATATGCACTTAGCCAAAACGGCGACAATGCCTTTCTCATATGATTTGTCCGCTCATATAGATAATATATGCGAATCACTTGCAATACTTTTATATCTACTGATATCTTCTTATATTTTCATTTTCTGAATTTCATTTGAAATAGTAAGAGTATTCACTTCTCAATAGATTAAATGGAAATTCTGTGAAACTGCTCGTAAGTGTATCTGGAATTCGTTGTGCCACAAATAACTTGAAGCTGGCTCTGGCTTGGCATCTCAAGTTCTTCGCCTGGCAATCGCGATCGCAGCGTGCGCATGCGCGACGTTGGCAGCGACGCTCGCGACGGCGGCAGCTTCCAACGCTTCTCTGCCTGTAGGCGACGGGCAGCAGCCGCAGCAGCAGCAGCGGCTTTGGGAATAAGGAACGGGGGGGAGCGCTGTGCACAGCTTGAAATCGCTGGCAAAAGTAAGAAATCATAGACCGCAACTATTTTAGTTTATAAATGCTGAAAGGTGTTAACTGAACGGCCGTTTCGCGCAGTGTAGGCAGCCAACGCGACCATCAACGCCGCTGATTATGATGCATGACCAGAAACAGACTCCAGACTCCAGTCTCCCGTCTCCAGACTGGGCCAGACTCAACCAGACTCAACCAGACTGCTGCTGCGTGTGGAGCACATGTGGCGCGGCGGCGACAAGTGAAAGAGATGCCGCTGCCATGATGAACTTGAGGTGCCCAGATGCTCTATTCCTTTGCTCTATCTGCTTGCCAGCGTTCCAGCCAGCGAGCCAACCAGCCAGCCAGCGAGCCAGATTGCCGCGGACATAATGAAAGCCCATTACTAGCCATCCCGTCAAGAAGGCTCGCGGCACATCTCGCATTTGCGTGTTCTCCACGGACTTTGTCTAATTACATAAAGCAATGCAAATTGCATCTGCCACGCCCCTATGGCCATATTGCGCTATTCTGCTAGCTTAACCCTTGACGACCTCAACTTTAAATCATAGCACGGACCACCCAAAACCAACAAATAAAACCCAAGCTAAAATAGAAATAAAATTCATTCGAATTTTCGAGAAAACATAAATAGAAAACAATGCGAAAAGCTACAAAACTGACCCACAACTCGGATGCAAATGAAAAGCGATACTCCGACGTGCTGCGAGACCGGGCCCAAAGCACCAACACACACACACACACACACAGAAATTCAAACAAAGCCAAAACCGAAACCCAAACCAAAACCAAAGCCTTGACGTTCTAAAATGCCAATTATAACTAGCGCAAATAGTACGAGAGTTAGCCTTTGCCTCCCTTCTTCCCCCTCCTCCGCCTGCTCCACCCACAGCAGCAGCAAAAGTCGCTGTTGCTGGCGTTATTATTGTTATTGCTGTTGTGTTCTTGTTGTAGTTTTATCAAGAGTTTTGAGTGATATTTTCCATTATGCTGCAAGGCGAAAACTAAAAGGGAGCCGCGGGGTATGCCCGACTCAATAGCCGATATGATACGCACAGGAAACTGTTAAGCCATTTGAGTAGATGGAAACCCTAGATTGAAATTTAAATATAGAATAATGATCATATAGTAATAGAAAACAAAAAGATAACAACCGAAAGAAGAAGGCTTTATCAGGGATGTAGTCAACTTTTCAATAAGAGCTACGGATACCCTACTCTACCTGGTTATAGGTAGAAGCCCATCTTCAATTTGAATATTCATTCCAATTTATTTGTAGAGTATTCTGTATACGATCAACGATTTATTTTAATATCCAAGCTGTTCGCTCGCATGAGTTAGATGTAAAAATTTGTAAGAAATGCATAAAAAATGCGAACTTGTTTTCGGTTCGATTGAAATTTGCATTAAAAGACGGTCGGAGCACCCGTTACCCTTCGCCTCCTCTTTGGCCACAGGTTCATCGAGTAATTGGCAATTGTTTGCAGCCGAAAAGCAAATTTTTTTGTTTTGCCTAATTGAAGTTGCAATTATTGATTGGATGCAAATTGATTGGCAATTGCCAAGAAGCTGGCGGCTTTCAATTTCGTTGCACCTGCAGCGTCTGCGTCTACACAATTGAAACTGATTGGAGAAAGGAGTCCTCCGCCCACTCGGATACCCACAAAATGATGTAATTTAAAACTACTTGTTAAGTCCTTGCCATTGTGTCTCATGGCAAATTTCGTAGATGGAAGAGTGAAAAGTTCCCACAGACTGCCAACGGAACTCACAAAAGGATAAGGACAACTACTCCACCTGACTGCCAGCCGTATGTAAATGATAGCCTAAACTGGAGTGCAGAACAAGGAGTATAGAAGGATACCACCTCTAAGGATGCCCTCATAGAAATATGTGCTTCACTCGTAGGAAACTTTTTGGTTGTCTGGCCCAAAGTTTGTCTGAAACGGAGTCAAAATTCTTATGTTAATTGTTGCCATAGGTGGAAGTAATAAAACATTTTGAAACATTATCAAGTACCGCAAGTTCCGCTGCAACTTTAACTTTAGCTCCGAGTGAGTCAGTGTAGGGGTTAAGTTGAAATTCAAGCTAATATTGAGCGACTTTTAGATATGCTTAAGCATCTACTTTAAATAGTATCTGACAGTCTATATAAATGTTGAACTATTGCCAGACACTAAGGTTATTCCAGATCTAAAACTGACAATCATCTATAACTTATACTAAGTTTGTTTAGTTAGCTCCAATTTACATTCTGTTAGAAACATCTCAAACTCAATAGACCCTATAAATAGTAGTGTAATGGATAAACTGAACTTGCCTTTAGTTCTTTTCAGCAAACGATGTGCTATTGTTATTCATTATTTAAGAATTTGAATTAGCATTCATATTATACTCATTTGTTATTCATTCATTGTGTATTCGCAATTTGATCATTCAACGCGAAATGAATTGCCAATTGGAAGTTTTCAAAAATATATTATAAATATTTTTACTATACACTTTGTTTACTGAGATACAAATAAACTGTTGTCTATATGCTGATCACGTTGTCAGTTTTGTCTGTTTACCAAATTTATTTTATTTGGACTTAATTAAATGGCTTTAATGCTATATTTCCATTCCCAGCCATATGTATAAAAATAGCCACAAGTCAAAATGCAAAATTCTCCAATCAAAATACAATTCCCGACCAGCTGCAATGATTTCCATTCCGTTTTTTTCGCAATGCCCAAAGCAGTTCGCATATAACCAGCCTCTATATAAATATATACATACATATATACATATACATATGTGTGTGTATTTGTGTGTGTGTTGTTGCTGTTGTTATTGTCAATGGTTATTAAAATGTTTTACAAATGTTTCTGTCCGCACAGCGATCAATACACAAAAACTAGACGCCGACCGGGTAATAACATAAAAATGCATGCCACATGCTGCATATGCCATGTTGCATGTTGCATGGTGTATGGTGTATGCTGCATGCTACAATACATGCTACATGCTGCTGGTTGCTTGTTGCTTATTGCTTGTTCTGCGATTTTCCGTTTTGCCGATTTGCCGATTAGGCAAGAGAAAATCACGCATACGCCACGTTTGACCCACAAGCGGACTGAAACGCGCAGAAATGCGCCACAAAACGCACAAATTGATTGCAAATGCAATTGCCAAATACAATAATTATCAAGTAGATTGGCCGGATTTACCAGTCCGTCGGCCTAGTAGGCATTTTAATTGAATTTCTGAGATTTTTATTAGCTGAATTATCATTGCGTGTCATGTTCACGACGCTGCCTACCCGCCTAGCTGGTACCTCGGCATTGCAATTTGAATTTATATTTCGTTGAAACAATGCCCAGTAGCTGCTGTTGAGAGCGGCAAAATTGCATTGGCTGACATTTGATTGATCGCCGATCATCGTCTCAGGCGCTGGCAAAGATTATCACAGACAGTTTATGTGACGGCGATGCACGACCCAATACCAATAGAGACAACAAACGGGAAGAAATTCCAAGTGTGGAGTGCCGACCATTAAATACTCTATCATAAATCTATGGATATAGTAAGAAGTTGGGCGTAGTTTGGTTGTGAATCAGCTGATTATATGTCCAAAAATTGTTTAGATTGAGCGTTACACGTCTCGCTAAGAATTTGTATACCCTCTGGTAGGGTATATAATAATCACAGCGCTTAAATCTCACTACAGGTATTGGCAATACAAATTTATTGGCAGCGGCAAAAGTGAAAGGATTTACATAGCCAGACCCCAATTTGATTGGAGGTTTGGCCTGTTCGTTTCTCTCGTGGCTTTCGTTACCCTTTTCATTCGATTGAGTCTGGCTGGAGCATGTCAAATTAATTGATCGCCCTGCCGCTTGGACCTGACGTGTTAAGAAATGCTCGGCGGCAGGTGTCGCCAGGTGTCGACGACGTTTAGGCTGCCAACGTGGCGGTTACTTTATCAGATCTGGCGATGTGTTGGCTGCTGATTGAAAATGAAAAGTCGTTTGGCATTTCTGTGTGCGCCCGTTGGACCTCAACTGCATAAAGTGAAAGTGAGCTGCACTTTGTGACCAAGAGCACAATAAGCTTCGGTTTGATAATCAAAGCTAATCACAACAGCCATATAAATGGCAATTAAACTGGAACAACAACTGGAACGCATTTATAAACTAAGCGCAGACAATAAATTACCAATTCGTACTTTTATCCGCAGCTTAAAGTCGCATTAAGACTTTAACAACATGTAATTCACTTTATAACAATATTCAAATCTTTCGTTTTGGTCTTGGAGATTATGTAATACAATTCACCAGATAACTTTTATCTACAAATTAGCAATCTAAGATGGACTTTAAGATATCCTGGGAGAGGCTTCAAATGTGTTGAACAACTTGATTTATATATCCTCTCTCCAGTATTGGCAATCCTTTTTATCAAAAAGCTTCGCTAAAGTGTTCATTAAATGCCGCGTGAAGTACTTTTTTTGTAATGAGAAAATACTTGGCGTATAATTCATATCGTGGGTATGAAAACTGTCGCAGTTGCTTAGCTGCTGACACGGCACATTTCATATACCATAAACTCATATGGGAACATAAATTTTGGCCAGCTTCAGGGGGAGGGGGAGGTGTGCACCATATGCTGGGCGTGGCAGCCTGTGCGCCTTGCGAAAACATTTATTACGTTTCAACAAAGGCGCCAAAACGAAGGCTTGTCATGTTGCAGGCACTCGGAAAAGGCTGCTGCAAGAACTGTGGCAAAAACTGTCGGCGACAATTGCCAATGAAATATAATTTTAATATTTTATAGACACACTCACACTCTCAATTGGAGCTACACTTAGAATTTTGGGCACACACTGTTATAAATGGACGTGTGTAAAAACTCTTTCTATATTTTGTTTTTGGTAATTTATGATGAAAATTAATATGCAACATTTGACTTCTGGGCTTGGGGCAAGCCAGGGCTGACCTGACGAAAATGATTAGTGAATTTATGAGAAAATTATGCAAACGCCTCAGACAAATTAATACGGCAATGATACGCTTTCAAAATTTGTCAACAACTTGCATTTTGAACAAAGGTGACAGAATTGTGCGCACGTCTCTGACATTTCAAGTGAAATTCATAATGATTTTTAAATCGATAAACTGTTTGTCACCTAAGACTCAACTTTACGTAGAGGTCTATGCAATTTCATTCAGTTTGTGCTGGAATTTCCATTAACTTTATAGTACAGTCTTAGGTCTTCTTTTCGATATTACTATACAAATTCTTCCACAGGTATTTGTTGAGTTGATGGAAAGTATCTCTTGGTATAGAGTCTATACCAAGACTATACAAGTCTATAGACTGAATATTCATAGCTTTTGAAAAAGAGATTTATTACAATAATATATATACAGTCTGTCAATTTATTGTTTGCAAAATGCGAACTCTGGTGGAAATGTCAAAAATTTTGACTGCGTGCCTTTTTCTAGTCTTCCTTGGACTCATTCACTTTAGAGTTTCACTTGTTATATCGCACGTGTTTTTTAAATTGACGATTATTGCAATGCCTGGCAAACGGACAAACGATTATTTGATCCAATTAATCTATTTCCACCATAACAATGGGAAAACCATTAAGCAGCTGGCGGAAATGTTCAATATTAAACTTAGAACAGTTTATTATGTTATTAGCCAGGCTGATAAAGAAAATAGGCTGGAACTAATATATATGTATATAATATAAAGGAATAACTTCTGAATATAGATTTATTAATAATAATATAAACTAATATAATAGTTCGGCATCTAAGTAAATTTTCTGACTCACCTGCTTGGGATCTGGAGTGCAGGTTATTTGATTGTAATTTTTGGTACCAAATCTGTGTTGCAACTTTGCTTGTCGTCAAGCCTCAGGTGTGCTTTATTATATAATCAGCTCACATAGTCTTAGTACCTATCATAATTACCAGAAGAAACAAGTGACAGAAAAAAAGAGAAAAAATCATTATATTCATATTAATGTGCGACGCCAGACGATTTGCATAAAATCAGAGAGAAACTTTACAAAATAAAACGAAATTCATTCCATTTCTTCCACAGTAATTCGACACCTTAAAAATTTTGAATTTGTTGTGCTCATTTACACCTTCAACGCATAACAATGAGCTGGTTACTTGTTTAAAAAACATAAGTAGACAGTCTTTGGGTAATCGAGTGGTTTCTTATATAAATGGAATATAAAAATGTTCGAACTTATGATGCTAGAAATTATGGTTATCGAAAATGCCTGAGAATTTTGTGGAGAGCTTTGATTTAGTGCACACCGTGTGAATTATCATAAAATTGCTATAAAAATGCTTCAAAAGGGTCGACAACCACCTCAACTGCCACTTGTCTGATCTGATGATGTTGCTGTTGTTGTTGTTGGTATTGTTGTCCTTATGACAACTTTGTCCGATTGCCACAAAAAGTGTCGACAGTCAAACATAAATCAATGCTTGTTGCCTGCCTGCCAGGTTGACGTACTCTTTGTTGATCTGCTGTTGCTGGAACGATCTGACAATAAATTATTGCATATTTGACAGGAGCTCTCATGTAATGAGAATGCGAGCTTAATTGATAACTATGTATGTGTGTGTGTGTGTGGCATGTGTCTTATCAGTGCGTTTGTTAGCCGTGACAACGACGTGTTGCAAGTTGCGCCATAAAATTGCAAACTACGCCCGATAATGCTCTCCGTCTGACTCGCTGGTTTATCAACTGTGTTAATCTGGGCACATTATGTCAAACAAGGACAGGCCCAAGGAACCGTGTGATATGCGCACGATCCAACTCCAACTGCAACTCCGAGAAGAGCAACCACTGTCCAGATCTGCTGCAATGGTCTCTCATGTCGAGCCCAGGGCCCTCTCCAAAATGATCGATTGCGCGCAAACGCATTGACATATCGACATGCATCTTGCATTATTAAGCAACGTGAGGAATTTTAAATGAAGACCGAGACGGAACCTTCCACGGAAATGTTCTTGTCGCAATCATTGCAGTTGCTCTTGTCCCTGATGTTGCTCAGGTTTGTTGTTTGTTGTTGTTGACAGCAGCAGCAGCCAGTTTAGCTGCGATTGTTATCGTAATGATGCGACCGAATGGCATTCACATTCACATTCATATGGGCATTCACTTGCACACTTGCACTCGCGTGCACATTCACACGCCGCACCAGTAGCCGCAGTCGCAGTCGCAGCCGCAGTCGCAGCCACAGCCCCAGGCCGTAGCCGTAGCCGTAGCTGCAGCCGTGGCCATCCACGGAAAGGGCGTCCTAGCCAATGCGGCAAAATTAATAATTTCGCTTCAACACCCAATTGGCAAGCGACTCGTCTTACTGACAACCAACTGATAATAAATTATATTTTATTTCTTTTAAATGCTAATGCCGATGCTTCTGATGATTCTCCTAATGATCATCGACCTCTTCCCATTCCATAGGTGTCATTCAGTCCGCCATTTTGCTGCTTCCTCAGAGGAAGTATAATACAAAACTAGCTAAAAATAATGCAAGAAAAAGTACTTCTATTGGACTCGGAAAACTAAAGTGACGCTTGGGATTCAGACGAATGAACTTTGAACTTGAAACTGGCAAGAAGTATATAAACAACTGATTAAACTAATGGAAAAGGAAGATATTAGTTTAGTTTATTGTCCAAGTGCTCCAGAAAATGTGCAATAAATAAACAGAAGAATTTTTTATTTATTTATTTGAGGTACTGATACCCTAAATAAATAAATTCTTCATTGCATTTAAAAATAGCAAAATAACAAAATATATTTACATATTTAAATTCGAAATAAATGACCATAGAATAAATGTTATTATAAAATATAATATTATTTCAATATTAATATAATGTATATGTTAATAGAAAGATATAAAATGTGTAAAATAAAATAATTTATATAAATCAATAGAATTAGATTTAGAATAGAACGAAAGAGGAAGTTTTTTATTTTAATTTTATTTTATTTTTCTTTATTAAGGTCTACGGGGTAAACTATATAACCCCTTTATAACCTTGTTATCTAAGCATACAGCCAATATGGCGCACCTGCTACGCGATAAAGTTTAGCCTGTTCAATATGAAAAATTTTAACAATTACCAATTAACAAATAAGAATAGCAGTTAAATTCAAGATCGTCTGGGACGACGAACTATTAGATCTTTAGGCTTGCGCCTATTTAGTCTTGAGTAACCTCTTGCCTTTTGCAAGTCTGTTTGTGTCTCTCGTTGTACCGGCTGGAGTGGTTGTTTACTTGGTCAAAGACCGTTACCAGTTTTAAGTCCCTGTGAAGGGCTGTGAGTGGTACAGCCAGTGGTGAGTCTTGCTATGAGGTTTTGCGCCACCCGCATTCTCCTGATCTGACTGTCACAGGTCAGTCCCCAAATTGGAGACGAATATCTCCATATCGGAGCGATGATTTGGTTGTATATTGTCAGCTTGTTGGTTAGCGACAGGTTGCTGCGTGAGTTCAGGAGCCAAGAGTGCTTAGCCAGCGCCGCTCGTATCCGGGACATGCTCTACAAAGGTTAGTCTGCGATCCAGGATGACCGCAAGATATTTTGTAGGAAGCATTGAAGTGAAGGACAAAAGGATAATGTAGCAAAAGATGAGCTATAATTGACTAAGATAAAGGAAAAGAGAAGACTTTGAAGTTGAAAGAGAAAACTCTTTTGAGTAAACGTGGCAGAATTCAAAACGTTCTATGTAATAATTGATACGCTCAATTGGAATTAAATAAAAATGGAAAATTTAGAAATTATGAGAAGTCGAGCAGAAAGCAAAATTCTATTTACTTATCGGATCAATAGTTGTTGACAATGTTTCCCATCAGGTGTCCACATTTGGACAAGGATTGGGTTTTGTTGAAGGACTCCCTTTATTTGCATTCTTTCCCTCACAGTAGTTGGCCATAAGCAAATGGATTGTAATGCAAACTTGTTGACATTTGAAAATTGGATGCTAATACTTTGACATTTGCAATTCGAAATAATTGTTTCAGTTGATCCCATTGAAAGCTTGTGTTACAGCTTCGACCTTCCCCTGTGTCGGCGATAAACTAAATAGTTATTTCCACATATCCCATGGATTGTTTATTGTCCTCTGCTGTGCGCAATAATTGGCAAACAAAATTATAATTGAATTGCAAGTGGAAAATGGAAAATGGAAAATTCAAAACACAAAATGTAAAATGGAAAATGCGTGCACATGTTTCCCACTAAGTGACTCAGACTGGGCATTAAATCCAATATAATTTCGCACACCAACAGCTCTGAGTGTGTGTTTAGACCCAACACAGTTTACACTAGCCCCACTCCACTCCAAAGGAGCAAACTCAATATTTGATTCAGTAATTATAGTATGTATATGTGTAGATGTATATGTTAATAAATATGAATAAATTGTAATTATTTCGTGCGTGATTTTTGGTCGAATCCTATTCGAGTTGTCTTTTTATCATGCAATTGGCGGACACAGAGGGCCGCCTGTCTGGCATATTTAAATCAATACAATACAATGAAGGCAATCAATCAAACAGTTAATTAACTAACCAACTGTTTATTTATATTTAAATTTTTAATTAGTTTTGTTTAAGTACAATACATAAAAAAGGATGAACGTGCTGCGTGTGGTTGATGGCAATTGCCACTGCGCTTTAATTGCTTTTACTTTTATTTCCATCCCTGCAAATTGTAGACTGGCACAAGAAGTGCTGGTACGTGTATAATAAAAAGGTATCAGCCCTGAAATAATTGCATTGCATAAACAATATTGCCTCCAAAGCTCAGACTTGCCACAGAGCAGACTCTGCCGATTGTATTCGCTTGTCAAAGGTCGCAGCTATTTCAATGGTCAATTGTGAGAAGCACAGGTCAAATCGAAAACTTCTTAGCTTGGCTTAATGCCAGAGTTGTGGGAGCGGGGAAAGGAGTAGACACCAACTGAGAAGATAATGAAATGCACTTGGCCAGAACAGCAACTGTTGAAAAATTAAGTAGCCTGGCCGATTTATGAGTCGCCAGTGGGACAGTTGCCTGGGAAATCTTAAAACAACTCTGCTGTTTGCTGTTTGCTGTTTTCCATGACAAGTTTTTTACGTTTTTGCCCGGCTTTGGCTTTGGGTTTGGCTGTAGCTTTGGCGCACTCTGCGATTTGTCAGGGTGCAACGTGGGCAACTGTCAGTGCAAGTTGGCTGCAAGTTGGCTGCCAAAGAGCGCAAACAAAAGTTGCTTTGCTTAGAATTTATCTACTGTCAGCTGTCTTTTGTAGCAGTGGCTGTTGCTGCTTCTGCTCCTGTTTCTGCTTCGGCTCCTGACCATTAAAAAAGTTATGACAGTGTCCTTGTTGACTGCGTTACAATTTTTCTGGCTAGCTCTTTGTTTGGCAGCCAAGCAGCAAATACTTTGCCAGTTCTTGTTCGCAGCTTGTAGTTGTTCTTGTTGCTTATTTGAGCCGTAAGTTTATCGCTCTCCAACCCTGATGGGGCACCCACACTTAGGCAGCGCCGTGTCTGGCATTTAATGTTGCAACTTTTATGCATACACTTGAGATTTATGGTCGACATTCTCCCTGTCATCCAGACTCCATTCCCACCATCAGTGGCCACTGCAACCCCAACTGTAACCCCAATCCCAATTTTAACTCATGATGCTGGCCAATGACTGCAATAAACATTTTATATGAAAAACCGTAATACAGCAACGCCCTCGAAGGCTCATTAGCCATGGCCAGCTACTTACTTAGCAACGAAGGCAGCCAGGCAGCCAGACTAGAGGCTAGAAGCTGCACCAGGAGCAGAACCAGTTATGGCCAATGATGTGACATGATTGCAGACAGATTGCAATATACGAGTAAAGCTGGTGAAACTGTGCAACAAACTGCTGCAACTGGCACATAAAACACAGGCCATACAAGTTGTCAGCTAGTTGGCAGCTGCACGGAAACATTTGCTTCCTTAAACAGTCTGCAGCCATCGTTGCCAACTGCAAGAGCAAGAGCAAGCCAAGGTAAGTCCAAGCCAAGTCCAAGTCCACGTCCAAGTCCAACTCCGATTCCGAGTCCAATGCCAATGGCTTAAAATATGGTCAATGGAATTTTTATAGATTTTCCAAAGACTCACAGAGCCCGCACAAAAAGTGCGCAACAAAATTAAATGCATTTCATAATTTCAGCAACCAAGTAAAACTCTGACTCTGACTATGGTTCGGTTTCTGCCTCAGTCTCTGTCTCTGTCGCTGCCTCTGGATCGTACTCAGTGTCTCTGGATGGGGCTCTGTCTCTGGATCTTGCTGGTTCCAGCTACGGGCAGCCCGTTGCCCATAGCCCGGTTTATGGCTGTGGCAAGTGCAACATTGTCTGTCTGTTAACTTATTGACACCCATATTTGGATTGAATCATTAAAGCCAGTTCATGCTCCAGCCACTAGCTTCTAGCCACTGGCCGCTGTCCACTGGCCATTGGACCCCGAGCCGTTTAGCTTTGTTTATTTGGCTATTGTTTTAGCCGCCGACGACAGCCGTCGATGACTGTTGCTAGACAAATTTTATTGGTTTACGCACGCGCACTGACGTTGACAATGTGACCTTGTCAGTTTAAGTGACAAGCGGTCAGAGCTGTTATCATAAGTATTCCTCCGGCTTTGGCTTTGGGTTTGGCCTTAAACCGTTTAAGCCATACGAGTGCATTTATTGCCAACTCAAGTCCATGGAACAATGAACCGCATAAGAGAATGCGAGTGAGCGATCAATATAATAAGGATTCGATATCATAAAGATTCATCTGAGAGTCTAATAATATCTCCTCGTATTACACGAATTTTAGTTCAATTTAAATGTCTGCAACCAATTGTCAAAATTCATTGAATTTGCCTTAAATGCTGTCATATATAATAGCCTGTTCTAATGAGCCACTTAATTACCCTGTCAATTGTCTACACCTCACACACACACGCAGCACACCTATGTATCAAGTAATAGCACCTATCCAATAACTTTATTAGCCAATCAATCAACTTGACGACAACACGATTCGCAATCATTATAATAACTCATCAAATCCAATCAAATCGAATCGAATCAACTGCACACGTGAGTGGCCCATGGCGCAAAACCAATTTGTCAGACAGCAGAAACAAAGTCAAACCCATAAACAAAAGCAAAAATAAAAACAAAAGCAAAAACAAAAACAAAAGCAAAAACAGAAAAATATGAAAAGTCAAAGCGATAGTTGGCAGGCGAATGCAATTCGAATGCAATTGGCGGATATCGAAAGCCCAACGGGAAGCTTGAAAGCACCGCAAGCTTCCGACGATAGACGCACTCACGCTCTCTCTCTCACTCTCTATCTTTCTCTCCCTCTCTCTCTCTCTCTCTCTGGCAACGGACAACGACCAACGGGCAAACATGTGTGGAAAAAGCTCTCGTGAGTGTGAGGTAATTTTTCGGACACTGCATGCACATAAGCTCATTTCCGTTCTCGTTCTCTTTCTCTTGCTCTTTCTCCCACGCGCTCACGACTCTCACGTTGAGCGTGAGGTGAGGCGACTGTCAAAAAGATACCGGAAGCAGGAAATTGGCACACAAAATGCATTTCTGCTATGTGTTCGTATGTGTGTGTGTGGCACACACTAACAGAGCAACAACAGTGCTCGACATAAACGGTCCAAGACAACAGAGGCACATGCACTCTCCCACACACACACACGCTCAGTCTATCTATAACGGTAAATGCACACGCATATGTGAGAGCTTCTCGAGCGGACTACAAAATTTGGTTCTTGTCCAGGCTAAGGCGCGCACTGCACACGCAGCGAATGCAGTTTGAAAACTGCGTTGAAAATAAAAAACGAACACTGCAAAAGTGGAGAATCAATAAACTTTAAACATATTTTCCAACTAGAAAAGCGAAAAGGAAAATTGAAAATAAAAAATGAAGGAATTTAAAAGATAGCACTCAAATTTGTTGTTGAATGCGGCAAATTGAGTGCAACGACTGCAACGATGACAAGGACCAGGACTAGGATGAAGATGAAGATGAAGATACTCAAAGACTTTGTTGAGGCTTTGCTGGCATGAAGCGAAGCATTTCAAAGCAAATTGAATACCGGCTAAATTGTGTGACAAATTGTGGGCGGGGGCAAAGCTCAGGGACGGGGAGAGGCGCAACAAGAGGAGCTACAGGTAAACTTTGCGCATATTTTATACACACGAAAGCAAAGTTAAGCGTGCACTATGAGTAGTGAATAATGAGTACTTGGTAGAATGGAAGGAAGTCAAATTGGCTTGGTATGAGTGTATAATGTGCACAAAGTAACTTGCCAGACGTAGTCGTAACTAGGGTTATCCTTCCAAGAGCTTAAATACATCAAATTTAATCCCCTGTGTTCTTCAAGTGTTACGAACAAAGGAATACTTCGTTCAATATATTATCTCTTGTTATTTGACTTATCACTTTTCGGAACGTGATTATTATTTGCTGATCAACACACAGTCGAACTCACACCCTGTTATATAATTAAACACTATTTGCATGGACCAATTCCAATTTGAGTAACAACTTAATTGCGAAGATCAAAAGGTCTGCGTTGCTCTATTAGAAAAGTTCTCAGATTTAGGTACCTGGCACAGCATCAAAAGCAGAGAACATACCAAGTGTGGGTCGGGTCTGCCATTCAGCTCTTCATATGATAATGTTTGCCAAGCAGAAGGGTTGCTGCTGTTTCCAAATGGAAATCTAGCAGTGCCGCCAGCTGGCATCAACTCTGTGCCCGCACAGTCCATCCGTGCATCTAGCCAGGGGCAACTCCAGCTCCAACACCGATTCCAACACCGATGCGATTTCTTTATGCTATTAAGAGGCTTTTAAGTAGTTTCGTGTAATTTAAATATAAATACTCATTTAATTAGCAGCGCGTCTGTGAGACCGACTGTCAGGCGAGACCTTTGATCTCCGGCGAATGTGTAAATATTTGACATTAATTACAAGTTGAATGCAGCCCTCAACATTAAACCTACCGCCGACTGCCTACCGACTGCCTTAGTGGCCTTCATTGCGGTAGCAATAACTGGAAAATTTATTTAATATTCACTTATGAAGCTCGACTCCTGGCTGCCTCCTGCTGGTTGTCTGCCTGCCTGAAATGTCCTTGTTGTTGTTGTCAACGGTGGCAAATTACTTAAGCGCTTATTTGTCAACTACATTGTAGAAGGAGCTGCAAATTTCCACACACACCCGTACACACACACACACACACGTGCGAGTGGGTACTCGTATATTATGTACATAGACAGGAGAAACTCATTAATAGCAAAGGCGCCTCAGATGAGCAGGAAAATGAGGACCGCGGCACCGAGGACTCTTAACCCATCACAGCCGGCATCAATTATTCAGGCGGCACGCGATGCTAGCCGAAAAATGGCCGCGAGCAAAATGGCGTCTACGTTGTTGGCGTTCGTATCGGCGAACACTTGGGAAATTAAAGCATCAACTGTGCGTATGTGTGTGTGCGTGTGTGTGTGTGCTTGTGTGTGTGGGCGTAGGAGTGCGTCGCAATGACACCAAACCATGTAAATAAGTATCAGGGAATACCCAAAACTTTTACACTGTCCACACTCTAGACTCAGGTGGTGCAACAAACGAGTATAAAAGAGTTGTCGAATCCCGTATACCCTTCTCTATCTTCTACTATAACACTATAAACTATACTCTATCTGATTGATATCTTCCTTATGTCTGTAAGTCACAATAATATATTCCCCAATATGATTACCTTACATCCATTCGATCTAGCATCATCCTTAGTGTCTTTTAAGATATGTCTTACATTTTATTTTAGTTTTATTTCTTGCTTTCTAGTTGTCGAAACCCGTATACCCTTCTCTATCTCCTACTATAACAAGCAATGCTTCTACTCAATCTGAAATCTTCTTTATACTTCAGACATATATATTGTATTATATATTCCCCAATATGATTACCTTACATCCATTCGATCTAGCATCTTCCTTAGTGTCTTGTAAGATATGTCTTACATTTTATTTTAGTTTTACTTCTCGCACAACAAACTCATCCACATAGCTTATATACCCCAGATTGCTCAGATTGGGGCTTGAAAAGTTTTTCTATCAACTCTCTGTGGGGAATTTTAGTGTCTGGCCGTGTCTGCAAATGTTTTTGGTCATAGCAAAATTCTCAATAGCATAATTCATTCATTTGGTGGACTGGGCACTGGGAATTGGGGACAGGGGCAGGCAGAAGCCATAAACTTTAATTATAAATAATTATTTGAGGTTGTTGTGGTGAAACTGCATGCAGCGTCCAAGGAAGAACATTTGCATCTGCATTTATTTGTTTCACTTCGCACTTCTCACTGCCCCATTTGCCATTAATGATGAGTAATGTTTAGTAAATATTTGTTAATTAAATTAGTTTTGGGGCTGAGGAGACAAATGCATTCCGTGGCTTAAAATTAATATTGGTTTTCGCTTTGAGGTGGTCCTTTAATTGGATTCCAAATATGTTGCAATAATATGCAAATCATTCTCAAATACGTACAGAAATTGTCAATTATAATTTGTGTATTTATTAGGTTTGAGCATGAGCTTCTAATGGAGTGTGTGTTATCATTAGAAACTTATTTATCAATCCTAATGAAAGTCCTAGTATGGATTTGCATCGAGTTGGATGTGCAAGGTTTATCCTGGAGTGTGTCCATGTCCAATGGTTTTTGGTCGTTCACTCGCCTCATGTCTGGCCCAAAATTTACATTGGCCATTTACCGCCAACATGTACTAAATTTGAAGACTGGAGCTGGCTGCATGGAACATGGCCAACAGCTGTAGCTGGTACACTGGAACACGGCATGAAGTTGGCGCAGTCGCTTGTTGCCTTCAGGCCAGGCAGTGGCTCTGCGGTGTAGCTTCCTCTGTTGGTTGTCAATTAATTTACGCGCACTTAGCCAACGCAGAGCATGCGATGCTTATCTGGCTATCTAAGGGGCTTAGATGCTTTTGAGCCCATATACCATAGCATGTCATTTCATTATTAGGGGTATTCATTGGCTAACGGAGTTTAGAGCGACTTGTGTTGTGGCGCTCCCTTGATGCTGGCAACATTTTCAATTAATTAGCCGCCTGGCAAAAGGCAAAAGGCTTGCCAACAATTTTTGACAGCATCAGGCAAAAGCCTAAAAGAAAAACCTACAAAATAAACAGCCAAACAAAAAGTCTGTTAACATTTCGGTAGTCTTCAGATAGGTTCCCATTACCATTACCAGTACTAGGAGTAGTACCATTACCATTACCAGTCGCAGTCGCAGGCCAGACTGGCAGTACCAGTCGCCCATCGCTGGCTCTTTCTTCTGGCAAGCTCTTATCTGCGCTCCACACGACAACAACGACGACAATTTATTGACAAGACAATGGCGCTCAACGTATGTAATTAATCTCGACATAATCTGAGTTGATAATTTTTCGCCGCTCGTTGTTTGTTGTTGTTGGTTGTTGGTTGTTGGCTGTTGGTTGTTTGTTGCCTCTTGTTGGTTGTCGGTCTATTTTGGCTGAGCAGCAACTGCAGCAAAAGCTGCTGGGCAGCAGCAGCTAGGTTTGGTCATGTGCTTTTATAGCTGGGCTCTGCCGCCGCTCTGTCAGCTTTATGAACTGCATGCCTGGGCTGGAGAGTAGGGACTGTAGATCCTTTTAAGGCACCCCCATACCATTGCAGGCCTTTTTCAATTAAGCAAAATGCCAGAGATGCTCATAAAGTTGCGCTGCTTTTCTGCTTAGTTTTCTATGTGTTTTTTCTGTTTCTGTTTCTGTTTTTGTGTTCCCTATTTTTCCAGCTCAAATGCGGTCTGGGCCTGGCCTACATTTTGTAAGCACTCGTCATTAATTTTACAGCAAACTCTGTTTTTTATGTCCCTTTTTTGTTGAGTGTGCGTGTGTGTGTGTGTCTGTGTGTGTGGGAAAGTTGCATATCCCTTACTGTTTATGTTGTTGCTGTTGCTGCTCTCTGGCAGTTTTCCATATCAAAAATTCAACACGAATTGTTTTAATGCACGCGGTTCTCGTTGCGATGCCCTTCCAACAGCTGCAACAATGAATTTGCATTAATGATGAGCAGTTGTGGCTGCCAGCATATCATAGACAGGAGAGCAGGGAGAGAGAGAGGGGTGGGATGCATACTCCTTGTTTTCTCCTCCCTAAGCCCCTTTCCCATCTTTAACCTTGAGCAGAATCTGAACTCTGCCAGCAGCATAAAACAAATGAAACTATAAAAAGTTGTATATTTTTTTCATCTCTCTCCTCTCTCTCTTTCTGTTTATGAATACTGAAAATGGCACAAAGTTGCTGCCCGGTTGGGCAATTTGCCATATTTTAGTCTATCTGCATATTTGAGCTGAGATGGCGAAAGTGAATTTACGATCGAAACTAACTTTAAATTGGAATTGTCGGTACTCAAGACGTGGCTTATACACAGAGGACACACCCAACGGTTACTTGTAATGTCAAGCGGCGTTTTGACAGCTCATCAAATGGTTGATTGCCATTTAATAGCTGCGGTAAATGCCTGTAATCGATATTAGACTGCAGACTTTGAGAAGCTCTTAAAATTAATGGAAAATGCCATATGAACTTAGGTGTTCCGTTCGCTATAAATGTCTGCCTAGTGGCTTTAAGCAAAACTATCTATTCGCATGAGAGGGAGGTTCACTAGAGGTTCACTTACCTTCAGGAATGCTGCAGTTGATTAAGGCTTAAGTTATATATAAACTACTATTAAACGGTGTTTATATTGAACTATCTGTTCGCTTGAATACCTCTGTGGAATTTGCATATGACTTGACATATAAATTTATTTCCATTTTAGAAAAAACGCTCAACTCTGAAACTGATTTTCCTTTCTCTATTTTAAATTGATATTTTGCACACATTTTAAATAAATTGTCAAGTTATGCAAATATCTCTGCCACAAAATGTGCCACTGAAAACTAAAACAAGCAAACTCTTGCTCTTTTATTTAGTTTTGGGTGTGCCGAGGTGTAAATGCACTTGCAAATCTAAGAAAAAAGTTTGTTATGGTTTAGTAATTCCATATCAAGGTCTGAGCTGAGTCGAACTTAAATTTCGACTCAGACTATTCCAATATTATTTTGAACTTAAGCAGAGTTCAGCGATGACTCCGATATGGTTTCTGGCATACCCTAAACACATTTTTGCTAGGGTATACTGAGCAACTAATGTCGCTTCTCGGGTCGTTTGTAATATGCAAAGTGGTTACACAATTTCTGTATTACCACCGAAATCCAGTGACCAACTAACTAGCTACAATTTTGCACCACTGACTATTGATTTTTATTTGTTGTTTGTTTTCTAAACGCCGCATTTATTTATTACAAGTACATTAAACCGAAAATGTCACGACATTAATTCTGTAAATGCGATTAATAAACGTCAGCATAATGTCATTGTTTGCAAATGCCCCATAGAATCAAATGTTGTTGTTGTTGCTGTTGTTGTTGGGGTTGCTTGGGGTAGCCATTATGTGCAAGCCATTGACCACAAGTCAAGTCAGAGCCAGACAACTAGACAGCAGCAGCAGCAGCAGCAGCACAAACATGATTTACACCCATCCATTGTCATATTGTCTGGTCGAAAAGTCAGATTTGAATACTCTCAGCAACAACAAGCAGACTCCGCAAGGTGTTGCAAGTTGTGCTTGCCGCAAGGATAGAGCCAGTAACCTAGTAAAACAATTTTCCAAAACTGTATCCTTAAATCATTGCATCAAGTTTTCTCCTGTGGAAAGCCCTTGTGTGTCTCGATAAATAGACTATGATTTTCGCATGAGGTTCGACTCTCGAGTCAGTTTCCTTGCCATCAACTGGGCATCTGGAACATGACACACTAATGAGTGAGCGAGTGGAAATTAAAAAGTCACAAATTGCAAATTGCGAAACGGCAGCTCTGATGAATGCAAGGCATGGCGGGGCCAAGGCATGGGGCCCCGAGGCCCCGAAGGAGGCGAGGCGAGGCGGCTTTGAGCGAGAGAAAAAACCTTGAAATGTCGCACACATAAACGAAACGCAACGAAACGGTTTTCCATGCCACAAATCGCTTTGGCAGCCGGGCGCATGCAAAAAGCCAATCTTGATTACAATCAGTCGACAGTCAATGGGAGCAACACAGATGGAATTGGTTGCAGCGGGGCGGCAGGGACCGAAGAGCGCCGCATGTTGCATGTTGCTAGGCGATAAAGATCAAATGAGGAATGAATGTCGCCGACGCAGCCTCCACCATCCACTGTCCACTGTCCACTGTCTACAATCCGCTGTCCTCCAACTAGCTGCTGGCTGCTGCCGGCCTAGTTGCATGTTGCGTAGATATTTGCATTTTTGCGGGCGGTCTTCTACTGACAAGATTTGTGACTGCGATGCATCGTAATGTTGCAAGGGGCTGCAATCAGTATATGGTTGCCTAGACTAGTATCTACGTAACTTTATCAAGAGCAAGTGTTATCTGCGGCAAGCAGCTGGCTGCACATTCAGCATGTTGCCCAGAATGACTCGTAGCGGCGATTGTTTATGGCTGCAACTGGGCCTGGCTCTGCCCCATAATATTAATAATCGAAATAAAAATTCGTAATAAATGGAAACAAGTCTAGGGTAAGCTCTAAGCTATGATCACTGGACAACAAGCTCAAGATCTCAGCTCAGTTTTGAGCAACAAAGTGGAACAAAATAAAATCAACAGGAAGCAGAACCTTTAATCTCAATCTATTGTTTGCTGATGAGAAATTCGCATTGTGATTGTTGTTTCGATTAATTTTGATTTCTCTGGCATTTCGATAATTATCGATTATAATTCTCAGTGCCCTTGGCCAGTCTGCTGCAGACGTGTCCATTTGATGTACCTACAACTAATTGACAGCTTCCATTGCCCGGTCTTAGCCGGCTGCCTTCTCCAGCGTTTGGGCCATTGCAAATGTTGTTAACAGAATTTCGTGATATGTCACGTGGATGCTGAGATGCATAAAAATGCCCCAGCCATAAAACCTGCCCACGTTGCTGGCTGGCTGCACGGGTCCGGGTAGGGGTAGGGGTAAGCCTCAATTATTTGGCTGAGGCTGATCAGTTTGGTTGGGGGTAAGGGGTCTGTTTCTGCAAGCGATTGGATATAC
The DNA here is from genome assembly GCA_035045065.1 of Hirtodrosophila trivittata. Taxonomy (NCBI): domain Eukaryota; kingdom Metazoa; phylum Arthropoda; class Insecta; order Diptera; family Drosophilidae; genus Hirtodrosophila; species Hirtodrosophila trivittata. The sequence goes on from JAWNNK010000868.1 coordinate 1,978,430, forward strand.
GGAACCAGGCGAGACTGTAAATTATTTTGCTCGACGACTGTGCAAATTAATTTCAACTAACTGACAGACCCGTCGACTGGCTCTACTAACTTGGCTAACTTGGCTGGCTGACTGGCAGGCAGCAGTCTGAGTATGGAACCACATTCGAGCACTGCCTTGCAGTATCAATTATGTATATTTTATGAGCGGTGCCCACACTGCAGTAGTCGTAGTACGAGTATCGGAGGCAGCTTCGACTTCGTCTTGGAAAAAAAACCCGTCACTTGCCAGTCGGCCAAATTTGGCTATCAATTTGACTGTGCACCGTTCTCTGGTGTCAATGACATTTTGACCAAGTTTCTGCTGCAGACGCGTGCCTCGGCTTGAACAACAATTAGCATTTTGTGAACATGGCCCAAAACACAGTACCGCTGTACGACTTGGTCAAAATGTACGCTCTCTTTGGCTAACCTATGACACGACCAGCAAAATGCATAAATCAAAGTACGACTCTGGCTATTGTGAGGCCTAGAGACGCTTAGCCAAGATGCGCCAGGAAGTTAGTTTTTGGTAACAGCTTTTGCTACAAACTGGCAGTAGGTTTGGCTTTCACGCTGCCTCAAAAGCGGCACACCTGAACTATGGCAACTATGGAGACTCTGGCGAGTATGGAAACACATCAACTGTTCTGTTTACTAAATCAACTGCCACAAACAATGGACCGCTAACACATTCACACTCACACACACACACATGAATAGCACGAGAACCGCGCAAATTAAAGTTAATCGAATGCTTTGACCTTTTCACACAGCCACACAGAGTGCAGCAAGGCATGGCCAGCCCTTTTCCAAATGCATCGCATTCGATTTGCAATTTCAGATAAACTAAAACCAAAACCAAAAAGCCCAAACAATCGAGAACGCTGCCAGCAATCAACACAACAGACACTTAAATACCCTGTAAACAGCTCACAGAAAATAACAATACGAATATAAAATTAACTATTTAATATTCAATTCAATCTCTTTACATTTAATTTGCATTACGAGATCTCTAGTAAAGGTTGTTTAACGAGTAGAAATGTCTTATAAGTGAGTGAGACCATAATGTAGATCGGATAAAAAACTCTCTCGATATATTATTATATTATTTACTTGTTAATTTATTTATTTTTTATTTTTACAACTATTTATTTACTTATTTACTTGCTTATTTATATATATATTGCTTTAATTATTATTATATTTTTAATTTATTATTATTAATTTTTGTCGATTTATTTGGTTTTTTCTTAGGTATTTGTTAAATAAATTATTTATTTATTTATTTTTTATTTAATTTTTTTTTCTATTTATTGATTGATTTACTTATTCAATAATTAATTTATTTATTTACTTATTTTTTATTAATTTATTTAATTAATTATTTTTATTTATTGATTAATTTATTTATTTATGCACTTCTTTTTTTATTAATTTATTTAATTAATTATTTTTATTTATTGATTTATTTATTTATTTATGTACTTCTTTTTTTTATTAATTTATTTAAATAATAATTTCTTCATGTTTTAATAAATTTATTGTATTTATTATTTAACTTAGATATATTATTATTTGTTTTATTTTATAAATATATTTAGCTATTAATTAATTTATTCATTTATTTAATTATTTTTTTTAGCTGTTTATTTACATATTTATATAATTTTTTTGGAATTATTATATTATTAATGTTTTGTTATTATTATTTAACTATTGAATGGTTATTTTTTTCATTTATTTATTAAGCTTATTATTTATTTATGGATTTTTTTATTTATTTATTAACAATAAATTATCAATCATATATCATATTAGAGCTCTAGCTGCTTTTTTATGGATTTATTTATTTATTTTGTATGTTCAGACTACAGATAAAAATAGTTTTTAAAAATAATATATTAATAGATATTGTTAATATATCAAATGGAAGTAATATACAAGTAAATAACTTAATAAATAAAAAGAATTTCAAAGTTTATTTAAAAAAACAGTATTCAATAAAATAGTAATTCGGGTTAGTCCCAGTCTCCCTGCATCATACCCGATTTTTATAGTAAGTGAAGAGATGCTTTTTGAACTGTGGCATGAACTGAGTTTGAGATTAACCTTAATTAAATTTGTCATATCTGGGTTTTAATCACCCAAATGGTCCGTGTTTTATGCTGTTTGTACATGTGTGTTTGTTGTGTGTGTGTGTGTGTGTTCGGGTCAGTCGCTAATGTCACTCGACGACATGACAACAATCTGTGGCCTAAGCGAATAAACGAAATCTATGTTAGAACATACTATAAAACGATTAAAATCTTTTCAACCACGAAACACACCTAATTGCTGGACAACCATCGGACAGCTAATTGAAACAGCGCCCGCTTCCACTTTAATGTTTATTTTATTTTTTTCCTAAATTAAATTCTTATTTTTTATAGAGTTTCAAGGCCCGTTTTGACTAATTTTCCATGCTGTAGCGAATTTTATATATATACTTGTATATATTTTTTGTTCTGTTTTTTTGCCCAACTTTTCAGAATTATTTCAATTTTATTTATTTGCTTTGGGGTGTGGCCACTTGCAAGCCACGTTTTTCCCCCAAGACCAAAGGAAAAACGAGAAGAAAAACTGAGCCAATAACTGGTAACTGCATTTGCTGAGCTTGCAGACCGCAGCTCCAGCTCGATGTGGAGCCCATAAATATGGGCGGGCACCCGTTTTTATGGCAATCAAATGCGTTGTTTAATTCGAATTGACTTTTTGAACTTGACGTGAACGTGTCGCAAATGAAGCCAGTGGAGCGAGTGGAGCCAATGGAGCTAGTGAAGCACGTGCCCGTTTCTCCGGTGGCAGCAAACGGTAAAAGGCAATTTTGATTGACATTTGATGTGGTTGCACAACATTGGCTTCATCTATATCCGTATCTATGCATCTTATGTATTTGCATCTGTATGTCTGCGTCCAAAAGTAATTGCAAATAGATTGCATAAAATGAAGTAAGTACATGTACTCCGATGGGGTCTATCTGTATATATTTGAAACTCAGTTTGGCTAGAATAAGTCCACTCTTAATGCCAAGTCTATAGCATGGGGTTGGCCGAAATGAAACCGGTGATTTTTTAAAAGAAAGTAAATACATTTCTTTAATTGTTAGAATGAACTTTAATCCATTATATATTTCCATTTTGTTGGATGTCCTTTTGCCATATTTCCTGGTCATAGAACTGCTGGCCTTTATCTGCAATAAACTGAAGCAGGTGCGATTTTATATCCTCTTCCTTATCAAAAGTTTTGCAAAGACCGAAGCAAATGGTAGTCTGAGGGTGCAAGGTCAGGACTATAAGGTGGATGCATCAAAAGTTCCCAGCCAAGCTCACTCAGTTTTTGGTGTGTGACCAAAGATGCGTTCTAGCGTTGTCCTGGTGGAATATGACACCTTTACGATTGACCAGTTCTGGTCGCTTCTCCTTGATGGCTGTACTCAATTTGTCCAGTTGTTGACAGTAGACATAGGAATTAATCCTTCGGTTCCTTGGAAGCAGCCCTTCCAATCCCACCAAACTGACAGCATAATCTTCTTCTGGTGAATATCAGCCTTTGTTCAGTGGTTTGTGGCGCTCCATCGTGCTTGGACCATGATCGCTTTCGATTGACGTTATTGCAAACAATCCATTTTTCATCACCAGCTATGATTTGCTTTAAAAACGAATCATATTCATTGCGTTTAAGATGCATATCACAAACGTTGAAGCGATTTTTTAAATGAGTTTTCTTTCAATTCATGTGGTACCCAAATATCGAGTATATGATCAGTTATGCTTGATTGTGGTATGTTCAACTTCTCGCTCAGTTACACGACAATCCGATTCGATTAAAACCTCGATATCGTCATCATCAACTGTGAAAAATCTCCCGAACGGAATTTGACAAACCAACTTTGACACTGTGTTGTTTTTAAGGCTTTGTCACCACATCACGCAACCTTTTTAGCAACCTGAGCTGCATTTTTTCCTTTACGGAAATAATTAACTTTTTTTCTAAAGCAAGCTAAAAGTGACAGCTAATAACTGACAAAAGAAAGAATGCAATTACAGAGTCACAAGCCGTTCGAAAAAATTGTCAACGCCGTTTGTATGCAAAATCACCAGTTTCTTTTCGGTCAACCCGATATTTGTATTCTTTTATCCCGTGAAGGTTTTTTGTTACCCTTTCAACAGGGTACAATTTATACCACTCTCTAAATATACTTCCATCTATTTGGGAAGTATTATTGAAGCTATCAAATTTGTGATATTGAATCATAATCTTCGTCTAGAGACTTCTTCCTTTTACTTTTATTGACTGAACTCGTTCATGTCTAATGGGAGCTCTTCGAGTACTTTCAGAGGATTTTCCACATAGAATCAGAGTAACTCGCAAAGTTTGCTACATGGGAGCCGGCTGGCAATTGATAGTTGTATCATAAACTAACACCAACTCGCTTTTTAAACTATTGCACAACATCCGCCCGAAAAGAAAACAAAAGGCCTTTGCATAGAACAGTGTCCGCCCACCCTCGACCCGCTCCCCCCTTTCCATATTTATCCTCTGAATGCGGACAACCAAACAAATGCAATCAGAGTCTACTTGGACATAGGGCAGGAAGGAAAACAAGTTGCATTTTGGGGGATCTGGGAGTGCAGCGGGTGGGGGTGCCAAAGTTTGTGGCATAAACTTTTAATGAGTTCTTTTTATTTGCGATTTGCATGGCCACGCCCCCATTTGTCACACAAATGAAATCTGCTAGAGCGAAATTGCATTAAAGTTGCCATCGCTGGCGCTTGTAAATTATTCACCCGCTGCGGCCCACTTCAATGGCATTGCCTACTTTGGAGCAAAGTTTTGGTCAAAGAGCCCCCCAAAATCCCGCAGATTGCGACCAGCTCCCAACCAGCTCCGAAGCTGCTCCCAGCCCGACCAGCTCCAAGCAGCCGTATCTCAATGATGAGCACAAAACAAAAATTGCGAAATAAAATAAATAAATATGCCTGGGCGCAAAACTTTTAAATTGAAAATGCGCTTTGAATATTTCAGCGTTTTGCAATTCGCATTTTGCCTTTGCATTTGCCGAGCACTTCCTGTCCGCCATCTTGTGCGCCATTGCACTTGTTAACTGTACTTCTGCTCATCTTCGTCGTCGTCGTCGTCGTCTTCATCGTCGAGGCAAATGCAAAAGGCGAAAATAATTTGAAATTTTAATTAAAAGTATTTCAGCAAAAGTTGCGGCGCTGCCAGCGGCTCTGCCTTCCTATCAGCAGACAAATACGACAAAATCAAAAACACCAAATCACAAAAAAAGGAAATTTAAATAAAATAAAATTTAACACAAAGATGGGGAAAAACTATTTCCGGCCCTTTTGTACTACACAAGTATTTGCCCCATTCGCTCGCTCGATGGCTTCTCAGCTTCAATTTTAATATTGCCGCCAAAGGCAAAAATGCGCACTTGAACATTCAGCCGGAGCCGGAGCCGGAGCCGGAGTCGAAAGTCCGGACATGTTGCAGCTTGCAATTGCAGCCAATGCGACAAGTGTCTATGTGTGTGTGTGTCCTGTTAGCGCGTTCATGCGTGTGCACATTTAATGATGTCCTCAAATAGTTGAAACTAAGCAAAATTGTTCACATGAAAAGTGAGACGATAAGGAGAGATATAATAAAAATCTCCATCTATCGATGAACCCAGCAACAAAAGTGGTTTCCTTTATATATAACTATAATTTTACTGATCGCGAAATCAACTGTCGTATAAACGAATCGGTCTAGTTGTGCGTGTCTCCAAATGCGTACGAGTATGTGCTAAAAAGTATTGCCACTAGTTGATGGCACTGCCAAGGGCTGCTGGCTGGGATGGGGTTTTTTTCTCTCTGGCTGTAATTAAACCTTAGTAGCTGGCAAAGCAAGAAGGAAGGAAGCCTTGAGGCAGTTGCAAACGAAGATGAAGACGAAGCTTGAGACACAGCTCGAGTTGAAGCCCGGGACGGACCTGGTGGGGCAGGCAACACTCTTAGTGTAAGAAAGAAAGAAACTTTATTAATAAAAGTTTTTCCTTTGGTATTTTACCCAAGTATTATTAAAAACTTTCATATACGCAACGTTGCCAATTCCACACACACACACACCACACTCACACTCACACACACACACACATTCAGCCAAAGACAGAATGTGCGCATATGTCGCCGTCTGTTCATACACTCGTGCGTTAAATTTGCGAGGTCCTTTTTATGCATGTGACAATATTTGTTGCAGTTGTTTTTGTTTTTATTAATTTCGTTGTCATAGCATCGAGTTTTCCTTGGTTTCTACTTGCCTCGTCTTTTCTTCCCTTTTCTTTTTTGCTTGTAGAACACAGCTCTCACACTGCCTGCAGCCCATACAAAGACACTAGACCTTGGGTCCCCCTCCCTCCACCCTTCGCATAATGGGCTAAAATAATAAAATAATGGATGTCCTTAATCCACGTCCCCATGTGCCTTTTTCATAAAAAACTACAATTTGTCTCGCTTCGACAGAACTAAGGGAACAAAAACTTCTTTTGGCTTAGAAGGTATATTTACTGCTAAAGACTTAGCTGCTCTTTCCATTCTTTCCATTCTGAGCTCGATTTTAACTTATATTAAGCGCTGGTCGAAAGAACTAAATGATCCTTTCAACACGAAACTACTTTACGTATCACTAGTGCGTCCTATACTCATGTGTCCCCTCAATATAAAAATAGAGTGAGTCCAGAAGCAATTTCTACTCTTTGCAGTTCGTGCTCTCAATTGGGATCCCAATCTTCCTTTGCCGCCCTACTCCAGCAGACTCTTACTTTGAAATCTTTCCTCCTTACCCAACCGTAGAACAACTCTTGCTACTCTGTTGAGCCGCCTTAATTTCTCATTTCCTTGCAGATCTACTAGGAACTATCTTCCACTATATGCACCACCATTACCTTGCACAATCCTTTTCACACTTTATGTCCACTTTACAGCTCTCATTTCCCTACTTTTTCTTCTGAACATTCTGTTCATTGAATCAAACTTTGTCTTTTCTATCACCTTTGGTAACACCTATTGTAAAAACTAACACTAATACTTATTGTTCTGATTGGTTTTTCTGGGCTATCCCCAATCCTTGCAACAAATGTTGGAACAAGTCAAATCTAAAATCATTTCTAATTATAAGCCCAACCTACCTGGGACTCACACTGGACAGAAGGCTGACGTTTTAGGCCCATATTCAAAAACCGGTAGCAACATGCCGTAACAGGCTGCGCCAAATGAATTGGCTTCTCAGCAGGAACAGCAAGTTAACACTGCTCAAACAATTGTGTCTCCAATATGGAGATATGGGATGCAGGTCTGGGGTACCGCCTCCCTGAGCAATAGGAGAATCGTGCAGAGACTGCAGAACCGATCCAAGCGGCTCATCACAGGATGCCCATGGTTCGCAAGGATTTCGACTCTCCACCGGGATCTCAACCTTGCAACTCCGGAAGAGCAACTCTGTTTCTTCTCCAGCAGATACAACGCTCGACTCCTAAGCCATGCAAGCCGATATACACAAAACCTGGCAAGTTCACGGCTCATCAGGAGATTAAAGAGAAGACAGTTCGCTAGTCTTCTCACACACTAACAAGCAACCTTAAAAGGCAAACACTAAGTCAGCCAAGTTCTTCGAACCATGTGATATTCTAATTGTAAGAATTTAGAGCACCCTTAAAAGGCTGAATTTAACTTTTTAATAATAAAAAATAAATTTATAGCTCCAGACCTTTTTCACTTTTTAGTTTTCAGATTACCTAAAAAATTTTATATTATACAATTTATGTTAAACTTTTTTATAAATTCAATAAATAAATTTAATAAATTGAAAGTCAAATTGGGTTTTATTTGATTTTTATATGAGTGTGGGAAATCTTAAACAGTTTCCCAATTTAAAATGGGAACTTAAGTTTGTGCGCTGATCTTGTCGAGCTTTAGGCGATAAATAATATTCTGATGATATTTAAAATGAATATAAAAATATTTATTTCATGTACTATATACTATAGGAATTGTTTAACTCCTTAGTATAAGCTCGAAGCAGTTTTAAAGCCCAAAGGGCAATGTCGAAATTGACCAAATACCACAGCAGCCAAAGACATCAAGCCTTCTGGCCAGGTTCAACGAGCTGGTCAAAGCGACGAACTGCTCCTCATCCTGGCCACACTTCAAACTGTTGATAGCACTGGGTAAACTCCTGGGCTTTGAGCCTGTGCTCCTGTACTGTTTACAAGCTGGAGTTGTACTTGTTATTCGAGTTGTAGTCTGTAGTTTGTAGTTTAGCTCTCAAACTATTTGCACATTGAGTGCATACATACCCGTATTAGCATTGAAAAGAGAATATCTAATGAAGTGCGTACCGTCCATTAGCAGGCGAACGCATTTTCTCAACTCAAAGTTTAGTTCCATTAGAGAACCGAGAGCTGAGAACTGAGAATTGAGACTCTGATACAGCCTCTGTCCATCTCTTTCTGTCTCTCTCTCCCGTTTGTAGTTTTTTCCCGGCACTCACTTAGCTAGACAAACTCTGAGCAACTAATTAAAGTAAAGCAACAAGCATTTGCACACAAATTTCGTTGACCAGTTAGGCGGAAGCAAATGCTGTTTTAACAACAGCACCAGCTAAAAGATACAGATAACAGCTAACCAGATACAGATACAGATACAAAGATACAGTGACTGATCCTGCAGCGACCGCAGCTGCCACCAGAGCGTCAACTCAGTCACACTGGGGTCGACACATGAATATGCAAATATGAGGTAGTCAACCTCATCCTTAGCACCCCTCCATCTACCCATCTACCCATTTCCAGTCCCAGTCCCAGTCCTAGTCCCAATCCCATTTCCATTTCCATTTCCATTTCCATTACGATTACCATTCTCATGGTTGTCGTTGGCTACTCTGCTATTTACTTCGATTGGTGCGTTGTTCATTAATTTACCAGCCAGGACTCCGGATGGCTGTGCCATGGCATTGCTATCAGAGCCGCTGACATGGACATTGATATGGCCATGGCTGACTTTGTTGCCTTGTTAATTGATTGCAGCCATTTAGGCAACGACGTTGTCCCCATTGCTGCTGCCTCCCCTTTCCTTTTTCTCCTCCGCCGCACCACCCCCCGTCCTCTTCCGCTCAGCTGGTGTGAATCTTTGCGCCCGACTCTGAATTAATTAGTGCCAGATGCATGCCTCACTCTCAGCCAACTGCCTGATATTTGTTAATTGAAACTAAAGACTCAACTACTCGTACTACTACAATGCTGCTAAATACGCAAATCTGCTTCTGACTTCATATATATATATATAGTATGTATATAATATAAGTTAGTTCGCATATCAATCTTATGGGTTCGAATATGCAGCGTGTTTCTCATATACAAATTATAGTACAGTAGACGCCCACAAATTGAAACATTAGTTTAAAGTTAGAGCTTGAATTGCTGCTCTCTTCGGCTATCAACTAAATAGTTAAGGGCTTCTCGTAGACGAGTATACTCAACCACAACGATCTTGCTTGTTTGTACTGGAATCGCGAAGTAAAAACATTTCGGAAATTCGAATAAGACGAGCCAAAAAGTGGTTCTAGCTTATGAGTGTCCAGTGTATATAAGCATGGAAATACGATTATTCTGGAATTCCCAACCGTGATTTATGGTATGTGGAACTATATAAATAAACATATATATATATATGTATATATATAGCATGGTCGTCTTGGCTTATCGGCAAACCGCTCAGCCCAGATACACTGCGGAAAACAAAGTTAGAATTCAAAAAGTGACCACAATTGAATATAAAAACTTAATATATACACTATTTATATTTCCCGCAATGCGGTTTGATTTCAGTTAAACATTTTCTTCTTCGTAGTTCTCTATCGAGATGGGCCTAATCATAAGTTGCACAAACTTCAGGGCCTGGTCAAAGCCATGCCATTTCGCCCAGATGATACCTTTGCCGCGAGTATTCAATTCCAGCTTTCGCTTCTTATAATACTTTCCGTTTGGGTTACTGTAAGCGAAAAGTGTTTATTGGACAACAATTTGTTGCAACAACAATTGCACTTGGACTTACCAAGAGGCGGCACAACCTGCATACCACCAGGCGCTGTGGTACCATTGGGCGCAACTGCCATTTGGCCAGGAGTCGTTGTCCCTGTCGAGTGTTGAGAATTTCTGAAGGACATTCAAGCCCATTGAGTTGCCAGCGTTGCCCTGATATTTGCCCAGGGAACTCAGGACGTAGGATGTGTCTTCACTGCCAATGCTGAAATTGTTGTAGTGCGCGTAGCGCATCTCCCCCTCGAAGTCTTCCAGGTGTACATACAGCTCGTAGGGCTGATCCGCTGTAAGCCGGTGCAGCTTCTCTAGCCCAATGAAGAATTCGCCCTTCAGAGCGCCAAAGCCATCTCGGTAGTCCGTCCAGTTGCGATAGAAGTTGACGCTGCCATCCATCCGACGCTGTATCACCAACCAACCGGAGCCAGCAAATCTTGAATCGCAAGGCACATAAAACGAATCCATGCCACTCAGTTTAACTCTATAGATGCCAGTGGTGCTGCCATATGGAAGGCAGCTGCTCGGATGAAACTCTTCAAACTGACCCTCATAGGCCTTGAGCTTGCTCTGTGCGGCTTGCAGTTGAAGCAACTGATCCTTGAATTGAGTCTCCAGCTCCGTAATCCTTTGGTCTTTGACTTTAAGTTTCAGGTTGAATTCTAAAATCTGCCTAGATGGGCTTTGGGATGTACACGCTTCACTTTTAGCTTCATCACTTTTCCTTTCCATTAATTCAATTCTGCAGCTGGTCACATTGAAAAGCAACTCTGTGATTCGATCCTCATTTTCCTTTAACTTGAACGCATCTCTTTCACCCTGTGCCAAGCAGACACTCAGTTGATCATCTTTTTCTTTAATTAGGGTCTCACAACAGAGAGAATCTTTAATAGTATAAGTTCTATCAGTCTCCAAATTTGCTTCCAATCTTAATATTTCCTCATTGTTCTGGTTAATCAGTTCCTCGAGTTGATCTATCGTCAGAGCAGGCTGTGGCTTACTGTCGGATAAAGCCGAACAAGTACTAATACTTGCAATAAATAGTATAATCGAGCACCAAAGGGAATCTTTGCACATTCTGTTTATGTCTCGCAATGTGCGCTGGATGCGTTTGAGACTGAAACTCGCAAAATCAGTTCATTTTATTTGAGTTTTCGTAGAATTCCCACGAAATGAGCGAAATCCATGACTCTAGGGTTATCTACTACAGAAACACTATAGGCAACGCTCGAGTGCTATATCAGTATTGTATGACTGTATTGCCGGCGATGACACTGGAAAAAAACTACTGGCTGTTCGTTCGTTCATTATATGTCAGAAAAATATTCCAAAGAATATCAAAATCGGATTTTCAATAAATATATGTATATATACAGCTTGATTTGCTGTTAAGAAAATGTCAATTTAAGAGATATTTTTATGTAAACATTTTTTTCGCACAGTGTATTTCTTGAGAACTTTTCTGTACTTTAATCTATTCAGACTTCCGCCTCAATGCCAAAAAACTGTATGTTAAAGTACGCTTAAAATTCTGATTGGTTCACTGACTCATGACTTTTTTGATATGTTGCCAGACTTCCTAAAGCCTCTACGATAAAAAGAAATCCTTTAATGTTAATTGTTAGAACTTCTAGAACAGATTCAATAGAGGAACTATAGCAACATCCCTAGACTTGCTTAGAAGTTTCTTTGAACAATATTCAGAGCCACATTAGAAACCTATAAATTTATTTAAGCATAATGCTGCATAGTATTTATTTATTTACTTTCATTATTGTTTATAGTGAATTCCAGCATAAAATGGTTTTTTATTGAAGTATATTTTAAGTTCTTCTCGGACGTATCATCATTTGAACAGATTTAAAGGAATAACCCGTATCATGCCAGCTCTCATCAAAGCAATAGATGCCGCTTCCTTTGGCTCCATAGCCCTCATCCGCTATGCGATAATCTCCATTCAAGTTACTGGATAGAAAATATTTATACTATAATACTTTTCTTATTATATAATTAGTTAACCTACCATAATCCACATTCACTGTACCACCAGGCCCCGTGTAGTTTCTCAGCACAATGCACTGCATCCTCCTTGTCCTGATCGTGATCAAAAGTGCTGAAAGCTGCCCCCTCATTGAATCGCATACTATCGGTGGTATTGCCTTCGTGTTTACCCAAAGAGGCAAGGACATACGATGCGGCCTCAGAGCCAACCATAAAGCTGTCATACTTAGCATAACGGATCTCTCCTTCGAAGTCTTCGATGTGTATATAGAGCTCATGTGGCACTGCATTGGTCAAGAAGTACAGCTTCTCGAGGCCTATGAAGAACTCTCCAGCCACATTCCCAAACCCATTTTTGTATTCAGTCCAGTTGCGATAGAAGTTGACGCTGCCATCGATGCGTCTCTGTATGACAGTCCATCCAGGACCTGCCAGTTGACTATCACAGGAGACTTGGAAGAATTCACCATTTCTCTTTCGTATGGCTTGGAGTCCCGTGAAGTTTTCAGGTTCCGCACAGCTTGAGACCCCGAAGCTAGGCTCGGGGCTCTCAGCTTTTGTGGGTGGGCAGGTGGTATTTTGGCTCTCAAGTTGTTTGATTCTATTTTCGTAATACCATTTTTTGACTTCCCAATTACTTTCTTTATATCTTAACTGCTCTAGTTCTTTTTTATATACCGAAAGAGCCTCGTTATATTTCTTATACAAATTATCTTGGGCTTCACCAACTACCTTGCATTGATTCCTATAGTTGTTGTGGATTTCAAGAAGATCCTTAGATTGATCGCAGCAACTTTTTTTCTGTGTCTTTGCCGCAGATTGAGCAAATGAGTTATCCAAGGTCAGCAGCAATAGTATTAGAGTTAGGAATTTTTCGCTTATCATTTTAATGGTTTTTTTCTTTTGATATATATTTTCACACTGGTTCGAATCTCTTGTTTCATTCGATGTTAACGCGAAACAAAACTCATGCATAAAGTCGCCTTTGCTTTTTATAAGCAAATATAGTATACCCAATATCGCGAATTTTGGGAGAGTGTGTGCTCAGCTCTCTTATGAAATCGTATGGCATATTGCTTATCAATGAAACTTACGCTCTTGTATAAAATAATGCGGGTATATTGTAGATTGCTTGAGTTATTAACAATCTGCATATCGTTAAAGTAAGCACATGATATTATCAACATATACATAAAGTTTAATACGAGGGGTATTCAAAAAGTAAGTTTCGCTGGTCTGGCGTTTCACTCAGACGCCACCTAGCGGACTCTAGCTGAACATAGTTCCAGTGTAGGTGCTACCCAATACAACGGAATTAGTTTCGGTAAGCAAGAATACTGTTTTCAGTAATACGAAAATCGAAAATCATGGAGTTATCAGTGCAAAGCATGTTCGATTGTGAATTACGTTCGGTTATTCGTTTCTTAACTGCAAAAGGGTTAAACGGTAATGAGATTCACAGTGAATTGGTGTCTATTTATGGTGAAGACTGTATGAGATAGCGCACAGATTTCTTCAATGGACGCGCAGAAGTGCACGACGAGCAGCGTGCTGGACGCCCAAAAAGCGTCATATCGGACGGAAATTATTCAGGACGACAGACAGATACTGAGAAGCTAGGTTACAGTAAAGTTTGTGCAGGATGGGTCCCACGCCTGCTTTCCGATAATCACAAACAACAACGACTTCACGCCGTCCAAAAAATTTTGAAATGCTCGAGAAATACTCTCCAGACCTCGCACCAAGTGACTATTTCCTTTTCCCAAAGTTAAAAGAAAGTTTGGGTGGCCAGCACTTCGTTTCAAATAAGGAAATCAAACAAGTCGTCAAATCGTGGCTCAGAAAACTGGGCACGAAAATTTTTAAGGAAGGTTTACTTAAGCTTCCAAGCAGATACAAAAAATGTGTTGATATCCAAGGCGACAATGTAGAAAAATAGTCTAAGAGGTAAAGAATAAAATAAATTTATTTTACTTTCTGAATACCCCTCGTATAATACCCTAATAAAATAAGTCATTTGTTATTATAATACATATTTTTGATACGTCGTTCAGTTTGGCTCAAAGCCCGTGAAGATGTCTCAATATAATCAGCATTTCTGTCAGCGTATTGTTAACACTTCACATCCAAAGGAGACGATGATCTCTTTTCATTTTCTGACTTTCGCACTCTGTTGGGCTGGTGAACCTTTTAATAATTCGTTAAAGAAAGCGAGTACTTTAAGAATTGAGCTGCGTTCGGGGCAGGTGACTGCGTTTGCCGCACCAATTAAATGGTTATATTTTATTAAAAGTCTGATACAAAAGGCGAAATGTGAATGGCATTGCCATGGCAAATAGACGACGCGATTTTCGCTCGTTTTGCGGTGCAACTGAGCGTATGCGCAACGTGCAGCAGTGTGGGTCGGATTGTGTGTGGGCGTGGCAGGTGTGGTCTTACCGGTTGCCATAACACTGACGCGCCACTGAATCGAACAGCCCACAGCCAAGCCGAGACGCGACGACGCCTGCAATCCGCACAGCTGAGAATTGGTCACGCAGACGCTGACGGTGGCGGTGACGAGGGCGAGACAGAGATCGAGAATGAGGATGAGGATGAGCTGGGGATGTGGAGCGAGCTCTAGACAACGCAGTTATTTATTCCGGATTTGTCTACCTTTTTATTTATGTTTGGCAGACGCCAATTTTCATGGCGGCGCAGTGGCAGTGGCCATGGCGTGAGCTTCGGCTTCGGCTTTGGCTTTACGTTTGGTTATCCAAAGGATGCACCTGCTCAGGCTCTTCGTCTGTTGTTGTCTGGCAGACGCGCTGTGCGTCCTTCAAGTGGCTTGCGGGTAGCAAATGATGGGATTGGGCCAAGGTGGCTGACCACGTGATTCGTGTGCCAGCCAAGCGGAAAATAAAAGAAATCCCAAGCAACAGCCGCACATTGAAAGCTCACCTTTGATTGTCTTAGCGCTCTTCACAATGCTGGTCAGACATTTGCTGGCCAGGTAATGAAAACTGTCCTAAGTAGAAGGGGTTAACGGTTGGAGATTGGGGATTTAGGGATTCGCAGGCAGGAGTGAGAGTTTGGCATACCAGCAGTTAGCGGTAAGCAGTTAGCAGGAGGAGCTACAATCAGTCCTTTGTTTATACTGTAAATATTTTAGCTCTACAAATACTTTTGCTCCGACTACTTGTTCTTTGTTTTAAGTCTTTGTCCTCGAGTTGGAATTAAAACATTTCAAATTCTTGCTGGGGCTGGACAAGTGCTTCACACAAATTACTGTCATTTCGCTGGAAACACTTAAAGCCAACTATTTTTGATTAAAAAACTTTTGTTTCTTCTTGGTTAGCAAAACAAATTCAATAAGCGGGACAGAAATTGTGAAAATCAATAACAAATCGCCAGCTGGCACAAAGTAATCGATGTGGCGAGTTCTAAGTAATCTAAGCCACAAAACACAGCCACAGAATGCGTAGCATCTAGAAGAGAGAGAGAGAAGAGGGAGATGGTCAGTGAGATGTGTGGGTGGTGGGGTAGTTGGTAGGGCACATAAATTCAAGATGTGGCCATAAGATTTATGACGATTGCGAACGTGGAATTCCGACAGCGTCCTCCATAGACAAAGTGGGCAAAGAAAATGCCGCAACATTTGTGCGCCTGTGGCCTTTGAACTTGCGACTCTCCGATCCAAAGTAGGAGGAGGCAGAGGCAGAAGCAGAGGCAGAAGCAGAGGAGACTTGGCCATGGGCGTGGCTGGACAACAATTTACAGTAGGCATATAAAATGTGCATAAAAATTGAAACTGCCTGCCGGCTGCGAGCTGCGAGTAGCAGGGGTCGAGGGGGCGTATACTTTACGCATTTTAAGTTTCAATTTCACAGCCGAATTTTATGGGCATAAAAATGGCTCTCTGACCATTTTATGGCCACTTCCGCTGACCAAAACTCTAAGTGATTTCTGACATAAAAGCATTAGGGCCAGCAGTCAGCAAATATGAAATATTTTTGCGCAGCTTTCCCCCAGTTTCCTCGTGTTTTCCTTTACTTATTTGCCAGCCAGAGTGCTAATGATAAAGTTGCATGACAACTTCAGAACATTCATCTTGAAATCAAATTTGATGATGAAACTCAAGCGATCTTTTATTTACTTACTGACTACTTTATGGAATCCGCCAAATATTTTTCCATTTCATTTGCCAGTGCTCCAATCCGTCTATCTGCCTGCCCCTCTACCCTTCCACCCCAGTGTTCATCCATCGGCTACACCCCAACTTAGCCCCAGCGGCGGGCGAATACAGCAATCAATTGTCAACGTCGTTGGGACTGTTCCATAATCCGGCTTATTATGCAAAGTAAATGCCCGGACCCAGTGCCCCTGCCAGATAATCTTGGTGATATTTCATTGTCGTCGCCGAGGCTTGTAAATGCGTTAACAGCCAAGCTTTCCTTCGCCTTGACTCGTCCTGCCTGCCTGCCCAGGTTTTATCCTTATTGCGACTCGCCTCGCGCCAATTGCGAAATATTTCCGTTTCCGGTTGCTGTTGACGCTTATGCACTTCCTCCGCTCATTTGTCGACCAGTTTGTAGCGCCGGACTATTTGCCCAGATTTCTTTTACGATGCCATCGCCATATTTTTTATATGCCCTCTCTATCCGCTCGTATGCACGAGTATGTAAATACTCGCTACGTATATGGAA
This sequence comes from Hirtodrosophila trivittata, assembly GCA_035045065.1. Lineage (NCBI taxonomy): Eukaryota > Metazoa > Arthropoda > Insecta > Diptera > Drosophilidae > Hirtodrosophila > Hirtodrosophila trivittata. Next base: position 1,995,250 of record JAWNNK010000868.1, read on the forward strand.
ATTTCTTATTATTATGCGTCTGTCCGTCCGATTGTCTTGCGCGTAATTTTCCAATTTCCATAAACGGTTTCAATTTCATCCGTTTTCTTTTTTCATTTCTGGTTATACCATTCTCATATCATGTGTTGATGTGTTCTTCACGATTGTCGGACAGAGTGGCGAAAGGGTTTTACAATCTGCCATTGGGGTCGCGCGTCTCAGAGGGATTCCTTTTCTCGGCTCATTACCATATTAAATGGTTCCTTAAATTTGATGAAGTATTAAATTATACCGACCAGCACGAATGATACTACCGACAATGGCAACATTATAGACACGTTTCATTCTATTTGAATCGCAATTGCCCCACGGACACATGACACTTCCTTGCGCCTTGCCCTTGACTCTACGAAAAGGGTTCCTCGACAGTTTCTACTTTTCAATTTTCTAAATTCAATTTATTCATCTATTTACACATTAGTTACGAGGTAATTGCAATCCTATTTCTATTTGTATTTCCTATTTCTATTTGTGTTTCCTATTTCTATTTGTGATTGCAATTTAGTTATTAGCTATAAAAATCTCTCAACTCATAAATATACGAGAATTTATTTTCCCTTCTTGTTTTTCATTAAATTACATCAATATTCATCACAATTTTCAAAATAGTTTCTCAGGTTGGGTTTATTGCTAAGAGTTTTGGAATAGTTATTTACAATAATTGATCAACATATCAGGCATACACTATACAGGATAATTGCGGTGAAGTTATCCAATTTATTCCAAGTGCAATATTATTATTAATTCAAAATATTACCTAACCTGAGCGGCTTTTAGAATAGAAAAAAATTTATAATTAACAATTGATTGTTTAGAAATCAATGGCACATGATAACCAGGGATATCGAGAGGGATCTCAACGTGTCTCTGATTCCAATGTATTACACAGAAATAAACGCAATGACTTGCATCTCATCCAAATCCTTCCACGACGGATCTTGACTTAATACACAAATCCATTCACCCCTATAATATTACAAGACTTTAAATGCTAAGTAACTGCAAAAAGTCAACAAAATACGCTGTAAATAATGTATATAATACCCTAGTTTATCTAGACATAGTTCATTCTTAGTTTTATCTCACATAAGCTTAAGTTGCCTGAGTAAGGTAATAGTATTCTAGGCTGTAATAAAATTTCATTTAATAGAAATCAAAGCTAGGTTTATTTTTGACTCATTCACATAAAAGAAAATAAAAAATAAGGGCACAATCTCTCCTGACTGGTTTCGTGGGAAATCACATCTATATATAAATAAGCAATGGATTCGTCTGTACATCGCTTAAACTACTTAAGTAGAAAGGGTAACATACCATTCGATAGGTATTTTGATGCTGAAGAGCAGAAGTCAATACATGGGTTAATACTATTGAACGAATTACAGATGATGCTTAAGGCTGGATCTTCTTCACGATCCAACGTGCAATGCAATGATACAAATAGTTAGACTGGAATAGCTATGTTCAGTCTACGCTTAGTCCCAAGCAGAACTGTAGATTAGATTTTTGAGTGCTGGATTTATGCAGAAAATTAAAATCCAAATGATACACATCGATTTAGTGGTTGAATTAACCACTGGGCGGAAACTAGTATCAATAATTTGTTAGAGAGCTTTGATATCCATTGCATACTTGGGACAGGATCAGCTTATTGAAGTTTATTTCATATGAGTTCGCGACTACCTTAAGAACTTCATTGCGCTTTTCTTTATTTTTCAGATGTCTACTTTACATTTCCTTAAAAGCCTCTATTTATTTGTCGTTTATAAATATATATATATAGTATATAGTTTATATATAAATAGTATGCATTATATATAAAGCTCACAATTGAAATGCTTACGACTGGCTTTATCGCTGTTCTTTGGCGTAGAAAATGAAGTCTTTGAAGCTCAAAACAGAAAAGAAGTCAAGTCAAAAGTATCTTTTTAGAACCGTGTGTGGACACTGTTTTCTGTTAACTTAACTTAACTGCGATTCTACTGTATTTTATTTGTGTAAAAGTAACATTTAAAAACATTCGATTAGAATATATTTAATCTAATCTGCAACTAAGCTTGTTTACCAAATTCCGTTTGCTTAAGAGTTTCCATTGCTAAAAACTTATCTGAAGTTTGGTTGAGAAAAGTAAAGTAAAGTATTTTATCGATATTTTCGCACCTACTTGGGATGTGTATCAATATTTGCATTTGGATATTTTTTAATGGTGCTTCATAGTACGACACGACTTCTGTTCCCCTTCGCTTAACAGTGAAATCACTTCTAAACGGAAATCTGATGAAACAGCCGGTGCCATGATCACCTGGTGCCAGTGCCCGTGTGTTGCATATTTAGCAGCAGGTGTCTCTCTCCCTGTCTGGCACACGCTTTGGCCTGCCTCTCCCTGTCTTTCTCTATATGTTGCTGATGGTCTCAGTGCTTTGGCTGGTGTGAAGTGCTAAGGGGCAAGTAAATGACTTCATTTTGTGCGCTCAGCCATGCAAATTCGCAACTGATTTTGTGCCCAAATCACATTGTTGGATGAAGACGAAGAAGCAGCTGGAGAGGGACACGTAGGGAAGATGCAAAAACGATTTAAAAACTCTAAAATTAAGCTATCATCAGGTTTTACAGCTGACTATCAACATGTTTTCCCTCTGTCTCTTTCTCCTTCGCTGTCTCTATCTCTGTCTTTGACTCGCACTCTCTCACACTTGCGGTGAAAGGTGGAAACACATCCAAACCAACTACAATATGTGTATAAAAAGTCAAAAAGAAATAAGTGCAATGCAATGTCATTAAAGTAGACAAGCAGACAACGATGACAAGGACGTGGATGAGCATAAGGACGAGGAGCAGGATGCCGACGACGACTATGGCAAACATAAAATCAAAACACACTCACACACACACACAGACATTATAGGTAGAGGGCGCTGCACATGGGTGAGCCAATCCGTGACCCAGCCCGTATTCCAGTCTGTGGTCGCTTATCGGACATTCTGTGTCTGGTCGTCGCTTCTGTCTCCAACTCCAACTCCAACTGCCTCTGGCACTGATTCAGTCGCCGTGTGCGTTACGTAAAGCTGTAATCTGTGCTTATAAAACGGCAAATGGCAAAACTGCAGAGGGTTTTTAATTGTCTGTACCGGATGGCAGCCTTAAATGCCCCACGATACTTGAAGGATCCTTCGTACACGCAGAGAAATCGTCGACCTACAAGCTAAACCTAAATATTTTCTTTTGAATTTCAGTTTTATACATACTCCTTGTTAAACAAATGCATTTCATATTATATCTATAATATATGATATATCTTTTCATGTTGTAATTTCTCTCAGTGCACACACGTCCGATATGAAACGACTTTGTTGAGTTTTCCCGGACAAATGCTCTGGGTTTTTTAATTAAAATCCCTTCATAATATTATGTTAATGTTTGCTTGCCACCTGAAACACAACCCTGCTGCGACTACCCTGCCATGCCACCCTTTCCCAGTATCATTCTTTTTTAGCTGAAATCAGCGTCGGGCAAACTAATTTTTAGCTGAGATTGAAGTACCAGCTAGAAAGTTATAAAAAGTAATTGTTGGCATCACCCGTTGATTTTTTTTCCTCTCTCGTTTCACGACCAAAAATGCAAATTGAGTGCGCTATCAGCAACTGTCATGGCAACCACCCATCACCCACCTCCCACCCAACTGGCCATGCCCCCCCCCCCCCACGTAACTCATGTCCATTTGCAAGGCGCTGGTGCACACCCAACTATAGTCGCATCCAGAGTTCAGTTCACCTGTTTTGGTCTTTGTCAATTTCTGTTTGTATTTTCTTCTTGTTTTTGTTTTGGCCTGCTGCCATTTGGCTGATGTCGGTAGATTTAGCGCACGTAGAACCTTAATAATGCCGCCAATTGTCATATTTAGCCAAACAGAAATGGTCAACCATTTCGCTGTGGATCGCATATGTTGCGAGTCCTCCTACCATTTCACCATTGCCAGCAATTAGTTTTGGAAAATGTTCAGCTTTATTCCACAATAAAAAGAAATGGGTTGGAGCTGTTGCTGCACATAACAATCCAAACAATGCTGATGAATTTCCACCTGAGAGACAGATAGCAAATCCCATATACTTCTACCATATAAAAGCGTTTCTACCGTTTACACGTGTAGCACACACTGAAGATCACAAACTCTTTTCCGCTTTTCCTCTTCAACGACTTTTCATTCAAATCTTAAGCTGAAAGCACAAATTTTAAATCGAAATTGCCAAATAATAAATTTGAAGTATATCTCAACTTTTATTTCATGATATTTGCTCACGTGTAAACGTTCTGTTATGGCGTCTATCAGTCACTCATAAAAATACGAATTACATCGTTTATTACCCCTCCGCGTCACATTGTTCAGTATTTTTTATATCTTTCTGTTCTTTCTGTCGTATCAATTGTCAATTTTAATTGCTGACAGTTGTCATAACTCGACACTTAAGTTTTAAATCTGGGGTCAAGGGAACACATTTAATGGTACCCACAACGCATTTCTTGAACAATTGTGTTACAGCCAACTCGTGACCTCTAGAAAGAAGGCAAATAAGACAGACAGACAGTGTGGATTCTTGATGGAGTGTTCACAACATGTTCTGCAAGTACTTCTTTAAGAATTTGGCTGCTGGGTTTACCTCGATCAGCTGAGGAAGGGTCCCTTGAGCCTGGCCTGTAGGCTCTTGGTATGCGCACCACATTTCTCGTGGATACAGATCTTCTTTACCTTCTTGAAGGACACTTTTCATCTTGTCCTTCAGGCGATTGCAACTTAGCGAAAGTTAAGGAGATGCTTTTTGTCTTCAATGGAATACTTATTCGAAGTGTATTGACAAAATAGAGTTTAAAAACAGTACAGTGTACTCGACTATCAGAAGTCTTTAACCCATCTATACACAAACACACCCATTTATACAAACCGTAAGCTATTGTATGCAAGTCCGATGATGCATACTTTTAGGTAAGAACTTCTAGACTTTTATCACAAATACAAATACAATATCTGAAACAATTATGACCTTTTTTCAATACCTAATCAAATCGAAAATAGCTGCAGCCCAGATGAACTGAAGTCCCCGTTTATGTGGAACTTAAGCAACTTCAAGCTTTGACTCGAGCGATAAGTAAAGAAGAGTGGGAACAAAGTTGTTGAAAACAGTTTAAGAAGCAGGCAATTATATATTAACATCTTGAAAAACTAAAATATATTGAAATAGTAAATTTATGTCAACATTTGATATATTATAGTTGTATGCAAAAGCTATTTACATAGTCCCTTGCTTATCGACCACTAAACTCTCATATAGAAAATATATTTCCCGATAGCTTAAAACTGCAAATAGTACATTGGAAAAACGAGGTTCGATTACTTTTGACTCTAACTCACGAGTAGTGCTTATCGGGATATTAAAAATAGGAACCTTAATTAAAAATTATTAAAACAATTTAAAGTAGTTTAAAGACTTTCACTTTTAATCTGTTAAGCAACAACACAGAATTAAAAGGAAATGCCATTACGAAGTAAAATAAATATCCGGAAGATTTTATATAAAATCTACAGAAGTCCCATAATTAAATCCAATATATTTTGCAGACTTTGAACAAATTAACGAAATTCCACAATGGAAATATGTCACAACTACATTTGCACAGCTTAACCCAAACACATAGAAACCATCTCCAAGTTAATGAGACCTGCTAACTAACAGGTGACAGCTTGTATGTATTTACTTAGAGAGTTGAAGTTGGAATTAAGTTAAGTTAAATTTAAACTGCGTTAAGGTCTTGAGTGCACAAAACCTACGTAGGATAGAGAATCCCATCAACTTTATTCTTTATTGTACTTCACATAGGATTGCTCACAGTTAACAAAATGTTTTGGATTTCCTCCAAGCAATTCTTGAAAAATAATAAAGTATAACAGAAATTTTGATGTTCCAGTGGAGCAGTGGATTGACAGCATATCGGACCGAGATGGGCTGCTTAATATGCAGCGAGTGGCCATATTGAATCATCAGAGGAGATGCCGCACTCGAGCTGACTCGAGTTGACGCTGGAGTCGTCCGAGTCTCGTGCTGATAAGGTGAAGTCACGTAGAGATGATTTGAAAGAAATCATACATAAAATCGTTTCGACTGACCGGCCACATTTAATTGCGGCCGATAAGGTGTGCACTTCCAGAGAACAATGGGCCCGTATCCCCCTCCTCTCGTCTTCTCTCTGCTATTCTCTTATTGTGCTCCTCAGAGTCAGTCGCAATTAGTCAAACGGTTTTGTAGCGCCCAGCTGAGGAATTAATCAGAAGTCGTCATCGTCAAAGCGTTTAAAATGCAAAATGCGTGCGCTAAATTACAACGAATTCTAAAGCACAAAAGCCTAGACATTTTTCAGCGTGTAAGCACTGCTCTCCCCCCTCTTTCCCCTTCTCTACACACTCCTCACTCTTCAGCAGTTCGTGGCAAATCCCCTGTCGGCAAAAGACTTTTGTACCGGCAATGCGAACGCGCCAAGCTGCAAGAAGCAACAAAGATGATGACTCGTTTTGGCTTCATGCTCGTTGGCGTGTCTACATTTGAATACTAATTGCATTTGGCCAAGTTAACAACTTGGAGCTTCAGCTTGGACTCGCGCCGCCTTGCGGTAAATATGATAAACAACAAAGCGCGTCATCTTGACATTTGTCTGTTTTATGCGCCCACGTTGCGTTGACGTTGCCACCACGTTGCCAATTTTGACTCCCACGACACTGACAGCTCAGCTCTGGCCGGGGTTGCCTGAGCGGGCCAAGTTACCTAAGCCGCCTGAACTGCTCCGACCTGACTGTTTCTCTTAATCACAAATAGATATGCGGCTCAGATAATGATCGGCTCCAGACCAGCTTCAACTCGGACTCTGACACCGACTTCGCGTCCAACTCCGTATCCGAATCCGACTCCTGGCTCTGACTCTGACTCTGGCGGTTGTCGCGCTTTGAACTTAAATGGGTTTTATTGCTTTTATTGTTGCTGACATGCAGTCACTGGCAAATTTGCCATATGTTGGCTAAATGGCAAACTGCTTTTGCTTTGTTGCTGTTTCTGTTGCCTTTTCTACTTTAGCCAAGTGTCAGGTTTTGCAACATTGCCTTGCCAGGACAACTAGTTTACCATGTGAACTGACAAATTTCGACACAGACCTATTCTTCTTTATAAATAAAACCAAATATGATATGCTTTATTCTACCAGAAGAATATCTATGCTTCACATTCATTCGCAATTTGCATTGAGGCCTTTTGTCGCCTGTTGACGCAAAGATTTCTACAAATTTTTCTTGATGAACTTGTAGAGATGCTTGTGAATGGGCAAGAGAAGGGGAAGAGTTGGAGCGAGAGCAGGAACAGTACATGGCGAGACTGAAAGCACAATGAATAATGACCAAGACACAACACTTGTAATTAATTATACAGCAGGAACAGAAAGGAACCAGCAGGAACAGGAGCAAAAACGACGGCTGCGGCGGCGGGCAACAAAAATGTCTGGTAATTATCACTAAGACGCGCCGCTGCTGATTAAAAATGCGACGCCGACGCTGAGACTGGAACTGGGACTGGGATTGGGACTGAAACTAAAAAGACTGGGGACTTGCCCCGAGTCTGGGTCTGACGATGTGCATCGAGGCAGCAACTTGAACGCCAACTCCAACTCGAATTCTGACAGTTTTCGTACGGCTGACATGACAAGCTGCCAGTGCCGATGACGCTAAAAACTTGCCCCAGTCACTAGCCGAGGCCAGTTGCGGCCAGTGGCCAGTGGCCAATGGGCAACGGCTGCCCCCAACTGATTGACTGTCCAGACAACCAACTGGAGACTGAATCTCAATCTGAAGCTCAGGCTGCGCTTGAGTGGCGATTGAGCATCGCAGGATGAAAGCCGCGCCATGTAGCCAAGTGCCGACGACGACGGCAGTGCCATTGGCAGAAGCAGAGGCCGACTCCTGACGGCTGACTGGGCAATGTCACTGGGTAGGTGGGTAGCGGGGTGATGGTGGAGTCCCGAAGACGTAGACAGATAGCGACATGGACGACGCATCATGCCGGGCCGAGTGTTGCATATAAATGAGGCGTGCCAAAAGTTGACAATGATATTAACCTTGAGTGGGCTTTTCAGCGGGTTTTTTTTCTGTTCTTGTGAAGGTCATTTGCCAGGCGGAAGACCATTGAGCTACCTTCTGTCTGTGCATCTGTATTGGTGTCCGATGGCATAGAGATAATTGGTGTTAATCACCTTGTGCAAGTAAACGATATTCGCATTGTCTCATCGATTAAGTCAACTTCATATTATATTCCTCCACTTATCCGGTTTATCATCATATAACGATCTATTGATTATATATATATATAAATATACAAGTATATATAAGTCAATTCATTTGTTTTGCTTCAATTTTTAAATGTTATGAAGATCGTGACGGAGCGCGAGCAAAATCAGATTGAATAAATACATAAATACCCATTGGAGTCCATTAAGCCGTGGGAGAGAGAAAGAGATCCCTTTGACCAGTCTTATTATTGGCTCGAAGACACCATTAACCAGGCCCAGTTTCAGTTTCAGTTTCAGTTAGCATTCCAAATTGTGTTAACGGTTATTGGCTCAAACGCTAAGGGAAAAGGGAAACAGGCAAAAGCGACCACTAACCCAGTTTTAATGAACACGAAATTAAAGCTTTTTGTTAGTGATTAAAACTTGCATTTGCTTTGTATATTTTTTTTCTCATTTTTAAACCTTTTCTTACTGTTGAATTTACCTTTTGTACTGTGAGTTTTGTTTGGCTCCTGTATATTGAGCTGATATTTCCTAGCACTACTTTTGATTTTGTTATACACAAAAATACAATACCCCAATCAGTTTTCCTCCTTCTTCTTCTTACCAAACGACTCACCATCTTCCAAAGTCTCTGGGAGCATAAAGCCACGCGTCTCTGGCAGAAACAACGTGGCTATCATGGCCAACACAGAGCAGATACCAAATATAAGAGGTGTTATCCATTTCCTAATCAAGGCCAGATCACAAATGAATGGCGCCGCAAGGCCACCAAGGCGCCCCAGCATAGAGCACAAACCCATTCCATTCGAACGCACCACAGTGGGAAACGTTTCTCCGCCCCAGAGATATGCATTCGGAAAGGTGATGGAGGCTCCAAAGAGCCCCACAATGGCACAGATCACCGTAATGACACTACTCAAATTGATAACGAATACGAGGATCAGCAGCGCCACTCCGCTCAAGGCGTTCGTTATTATCATGGTGATTTTGCGGCCTAGATACTTGGTTAAGACAATACACAGAAGGGTGCCCGGTATGCCCAGCAGGGCTGCGATCAGATTGTTCAGGAATATGTTGCCGCCTAGCGCGGAAATGTACTGGGCCGTGCCGTAGTAGACCATACAGACCACTACCCAGACGATGCACATGCAGATGGTTTTCAATCGCAGATTGGATGTGCGAAAGAGATCGAACATGTTACCCTTTTTGGCTGGTGTTTTCGCTGCCAATATCTTATAGCCGGCTTCAATTTCTGGTCGAATTGTGTCCACGGGTACATTGTTGCACTTCGCTATTTTCTCCAATATTTTGATAGACGCATCCAGTTTGCCTGTGGTGAAGAGCCACCGCGGTGACTCTGGTATCAGACAAATATAGACTAAAAAGACCACGGAGAAGATGGTAACACAGAACTGAAACCAGCGCCAGGTGCGTACAAAGTAGGCGAAGACGGGCAGTGAGGCATGGCCCATATTGAAGGGTATCTGGTATAATATGGCGACCATTTCGCGCTTCTTGGGGCCAATGATTTCCATAATGAGCACAAAACTATACAAAATAGAATAGCAGGAATATTTATGAATATCTCCAAGCGAGTCTCACCTCGTACACATTGTACCGCCTGTGGCAAAGGCCGTGAGAAATCTGAAGAGGCAGTAGAACCAATAGTAGGGGGACACACAGACGATCAGTCCGCAAATGAGCTGCATGAAACAGCAGCCCAAGAACGCAGGACGCCGTCCACAGCTTCAGAGATAAATCATAAATCACAGATATAGATATATAGATATAGATATAGACTTTACCGATCCGATATCATGCCGAATGCCATGCTGCCAAACATAATGCCAGCCATTACAATGGACTGCGATAAGCTGGCCAGTGACGTTTTTTCGCAGGAGAGATCCCATTCCGTTATGATCGTCGTCTGGAAGACGCTGGTATCGAACTCCTTCTCATCACAATCGGAACTGCAGGGATCCGTGACATTGGCGGTGTTGCAGCTGAGTGGCGTTGGTGCCGCCAGGAAGATGTGGGCCAGTGTATGCCAGCCAGTTCCGAATTTGCTCAGGAACACGAGAGCGCAGAAGAAGAATTGGTAGCGTTTGAAGTCGCCGATCTGGGAGATAATTGGATCACCTGTCTTCTCAACAGGCTCTGGGGGTTTCTTTTGAGCTGGCTCCACGGGTTTCTTTTCCTTGTTTTCCTTGTTTTCCTTGTCACCCATGACTAATTTCGCAAACCGTACAATACTCTGTTAAAACCAACAAGAATTTCGTTTATTGCTAAATTAAAATTAAAATGTTGACATAAGTACAGATAATTTAAAACTTATAATTTCAGCATGATTTGTTGTGTGAGTTCAGAACTCAATTGCACGAATGTTTTTCTAAAACATTCCATATATTAGATTCGTTTTTCAGGGGTAATGTGTCTTGCCCCAAGTTTCATTTTGATCAAACAGAGCACTTAACGACTCACAGCAAATCTTTCGTAGAGCAATAGATCGCGATTTCATTTCATTTCTAACACCGAACCGGTCTCACTTTTGGTCTAGTCGCATTCAGTCTCAGCCAGCAGTTGGCAGCTGGTAGTTGGTACCAGTTAGCGTGACAACTTGGCCAGGGGAATCGCACCTGAGAGGCACGCTAGGGTTCGCAGCCAGGTTAAAATGGCATTTAGGCCGAATCAGAGTCTGCGCCGAGTGCGCTCCACAATTGCTCGCAGCAGCAATTGCAGCCAGCAGATCACTGCAGAAAGGCCAAGAGGCAACTTTTTCTTTATAGCCCGCCTGCTATCTGGCACTCGTACTACTTCGACTCCTATACATAGTATAGTGTAGTAGGTAAATGAAGTTGGCCGGTTCATTAATTGAAGGTGCGCCAGTGAGCCATTTGCCAGAGATAGTAGTTAGATTTAACTATTGTCTGTAGCCAGATAAGCGCCTCAGACTGGCTTTTGCGTCAAGATGGCTTAATTACGAGCACGCCAAGAGGCCTGAGCCCCCCCACACACACACTCACACACAGACAGCACAATCGGGTGAAAGTTGGCCCAGTGTGCTAGTGCTGGGCTCTGATTTTAGGCTGGCGACAAGCAACAATCAACAGGCAACAGGCAACTAGCAACTAGCAACTAGCAACTAGCAACTAGCAACAGCAACCGTGCAACATGTTCCCACGGCTGTGGCAACCTGTCCATCGCAGCGACAGTGGCGGGTGTCGAGCAGCTTGCGCAACTACAACAAAATGTCACAACAATTGAAAATAAATTATATGCAAATTGGATAGCCAATCAGTGTACCCCACACACACTCACACACACACACACACACACACACACAACCACACTTTAATATACACAATGCGAGGCACACGATAAATCCGCCAATTGCCGCATAAATGTGTCACATTGGCACCCACTAAGATGCCCAAAAATGGCACAAAACCTCAGATCGTTGCCTTTCGATAGGTTGACTTATGAGCTGTCAGCATCGGTTTAAGATTACAACAACCACAAGTCTAGGGAGAGACCAGTTGACAGTTGATTTGTAAATGTAATAATTAAATGGGAAAAACAAATAAATTAACTCAAACTCTTGCGACTCTCGTCATCATATATAAAGGTGCAGTATAATATATATCGAGATATCTAGAGTTCATTATTTGCACTCACTTTTGCACTTTTGAGTTCTTAATTAAATTTTGAATACACTTAAAATAGATTCGTGTTTATGAATCGCCTTAGTGGCAGCTCAATTATCAACTAGACTGCGACTAATCCAGGGCACGAGCTCTGAGCATCTTCGCCTCGGTTTGCACTGATAAGAGCATCACAGAGCTGATAATCTTTGAATAAGTGTTTTATTATTGACATCTGTCTCTCTCCCACTTATTTTTTAGGGTGTGAAAAACAATTTGAAACTATCTTATCTGTAGTTTATTGTACTTTAGCATCTGCTCAGACAGACAATTGCAGTTATATTTGGCCAGTTCCTGTTATGAAATCAGATAACTGGCAGCTAAGGTATAAAGATTTTCGAATACATAAGATAATCTCTTATAGTCTATAAAAATACTTTATTAATTTATCTATTTAGAGTCGCAAAAAGTATTTATTTATTTAATGTCAACTATTAACAGTCACATTAAAGTTGTAAATATAAATTAAAACTGAAATAATATAATCTAAGTTTAAAATGAGAATATTAAATGATCCAACATTTGTTGCGAGGATTGGGAAAAACTCAGAAAAACCCAATCAGATCAAAATGATTAGTAAAGCAAATTAGTGCAAGTTACTACGTGCCTAAAAGTTAAGGATATGGTTCTTAATCGTATCAAGAGAGGATTCTGAGTTGAAGACTCGAAAAAGTCTGTTATAGTCAGCACAGAGAACTCGGAAAGGTTCATGCAGAGAGTAGTTAGTATTACAAGTATTTAGGGAAAGTGGTGTGAAGTTACGAGTACGTCTCAAGGGTACAGAAATGTTAATAGTGCTCAATAGCAGAGATGAGTCAATTTTGCCAACTATTAGTTTATGTAAAAATAGAACTCTAGAGATGGGAGGTTAATTAATTGCGATCTACCGTGGAATGAAGGCAAATCAGTACCTGGAACCCAGTTAAAGCCGCGAAGAGCAAAAGAAGAAACTTCTTTTGAACAGACTCAATTCTGTCTTGGTGTACCGAATATCGAGGAGACCACACACAAGATCCGTATTCCAGAATAGGCCGAACAAGTGAAGTATATAGCAGCTTAGTCGTATAAGGGTCGTCGAATTCCTTAGACCATCGTTTGATAAATCCAAGAGATTGAGTCGCGATATGTTTGTCAAATTTTAGGCTATGATCGAGAAGAATTCCCAAATCGGTGACACAGTCTAATCTCTCAAGGAAACCCGGTCGAGCATGTAATTAAATGTGTGAGGCGGACTTCTATAGAATGACATAACCTCACATTTAGAGCAATTCAGAAACAACAAGTTGCATTTACACCAAGCAAAAAAGGAGAGTTGTTGTCATTGTATGATAAGCACAGCTTCACATCATCGGCGTACTTTAGTACATAGAAGTGAACTATAAAATGTAAAAAGTAAATAGAATTAAAGTCAGCCGTAATTAATCTCAACTTTGATGTTCGAATTAATAAAGAAACTTGCTGAAAATTTCGAATTTTCAATTTATTACACAAAATGTGAATTGCGTTCGTGAAAATCTTGACTTAAGTCCAAAACATTCTGCTCAAAAACCAATACGAACTGTAATTAACAGAGTTCGAAGTTGGAGAAAACCACAAATTGAAGAGCCAATCAAAATGATTTGTAACTACTTCTGAGCCTTGGAACTTAGATGAACTGACTACAAAATGTGGAAATAGGTTTTACGGGCTAAACTGAGCCCAAATGTTACCAACGAGCTGCTGCCATGAAATGGAATGAAGAACGAAGAATGGAGAACATTTACATTTTGGTAGCTCGCAAGTGGCAGATTTAAGCCGCTTTTGAATGGATGTGTCTGAATGTCTGAATATGTCGGCAGAACAACAGTTTATGGCAAATATTTTGGCAAACAATTTCACCGCTAAGTACTTGTTGTGCTCAGTATTGTTTTGGGGCGTATTTACGACCCTAGCAACGCTCCAATTAGCACACAAAAGGATTACAGGGAAAATACCCAAAAATCTGCCCAGCGAAATGCGAAATGCGAAATGCAAAATGCGAGTTTCAGCCAGTTTTGGGTGAAAATTTGAAAATGCTCAGCCGTGTTGCGGTTTTTCGTGCCATCATAATTTGCACACAAAAACCGTTAACACAGTGCGAGTTTCAGTGCAAAAAGGGTCAGTCGAGAGGCTGTGGTCTGGCATCCACTCAAAAAGCGAATGAAGCGTTCAGCAAACGACTTAAATAGAGTGCAACAAGCCTTTAATTTCAGCTCACATGAAGCACAATCAAAATATTTTATGGTTTGCCCATAAAGAAAATTCATAAAGCTAATATGAGTGTACCAACTGAGGTGGTGTCGGCAGAGGCAGCGATGTCAGCAGCGGCAGCGGCAGCGGCGACGATTCATTCGAAAATTGCTAACTCAGCGCTCACATATATCATTTTTATGCGCTGCCACGCCCCTTTCAACTCGTAGTAAATTGACAAATGCAGCAACGCGGCAATGTCTGAAATGTCTTTGCCACTATTTAAGGTCTTTTATGAGTTGCAAGCTATGGCCTGCAAGTTGGAAGCTCAGCCCGCAGCCATCAGACACAAGACAGAAGACAGAAGACGGAAGACGGAATGAGTAACCAGAGACTGGAGGAGATGGGAGCCCAAATGAAAAAGCGCACCAGAAACTATGAACAGCGTTCAGCGAAATAAAACTGCTTGTATGTAAGTAAAAACTTAAGTAAGAAGATTATCCCCAGAGTTTAGCCGACTGACAAATGCTCTTTTAATATCCACTTACCTCAAAATACGAGCATAAAACAAAAGTTGAAATAAGAACAGGAATTACAAAAGGAATTTATTAGCCCATATACCCAGTGGCACTTATAGAGTATTCACTGCATCACTTAAGTGGAAAAAAAGCAGTTAAAAACAAAGCGCCGCATCAACGCTTTGGCTTGAGCTTGGGCCTGGGCCTGGGCTTTGGCTCTATTCCTCTCTAAATCCTCTTTGATTAAGTGCTCAGTCTTTACTGTGGAGATTTTTTAATCGTTACCTCGTACCTCGTGCCTCGTGCCTCTTGCCTCGTACCACGCAGCAGAGGACGTTGCAACCAGTGCGAGGACGTGCATGTGACCATGCCCCATAGATTAATCGCTAATCTGTCCCTAGAGGGCGTATGGACATTTTTTAAAAACTGCTCACAGCTCAGCACAAGCAACAAAGACGCTGTCTCATGCCCAGTCCAAGAGCTAAAACCAGACCCAGAGAGTCTCCTCCCAGACTGAGAACTATTTAGAGTTCCCTGGCCGCTTCGTGTACTTCTGTTTGCGTTCGGCTGTGAGGGCTGAGTGGAGATCTTTAAGCTTGCACCGTTCGCACCTCTTTTTGTGGCCTTTTGCTTTATACGTTTGCCCTTTTTTGGTTTTATAAATAAATTAATAAATTTAAAGCCTGCATTAATTATTATGCATGCTTCTCTCACTCTCTGCTCACTACTCAGCGGCTCAGATTAATGTTTTAATTTTGCTAGTTTGGACTCTTTTCTCCCTCTCGCCAGTTCCTCTCCTCTAGCTTTCATTAATTTATGCGTGATTTTTGAGTAATTTGTTTGGCCAGAGGCACAAAAATGCATTAAATTGGAATGCACCAGAGCTACATAGATATTCTCCTTCACAAAGACTGCTCCCTGCTCGCTCTTCAGTCTGGCTATAAGCAAAATTGTTAATTTTAAAATATAATAAAATGCGGCAATATATTAAGCTTTTTCTAGGGCCTTTCAATTTGCCCCATGTTCAACACAAACGAGCGCGTCCTAATGTGTGTCACATTAATCAGAGTAATGTGTGTGTGCGTGTGTGTGTGTGTGTGTGAGTGTGTGTGTTGGGTGGAGAGGAACGTTGTCATTCGGGTTTAGTCCTTGAGTCTGATACTTCCACAAATTTAGAAGCTGCCTTAAGCAAAGATTTTTCAAATGAATACTTCTGGCAATCGAGTATGCTGGACTATGAAATACCCTATTTCTAATCAAATGAAACTATGAATAAAACGAATACACACATTCGCTTTTTATTCATAGACCAAATCAAACAAACTGATAACTGATTTATAGATGCTTTGGGACTTGTTCTCACTTGTTAGTTGCTCACTTAAGTCATTCGTTTGCAACACATTTGCAGCCGAGCGGCATAATCATAGTCATCATGCAATCATCTGCTGCTGCATGCAGATTTGTCGCTGCGGTCAGTGGCTGCTCAACTAACCAGGCTCAATCAGCAGTTAACAACATCAGCGCGCAAAGACTTGTCTTAGCCCTTTTTTGCATGAAATGAAAGCTTGGCTTATTTCCCGGCTTGGCTTTGAACTCATTGCGCCTCTGTTGAAGGCTCCATAATTGCTTGTTAAGCAATTTGACATGACTCTGAATAGCTGACTAAATGGGTGAATCAGTGAATGACTCACAGAGTGACTGACTGACTGACTGACTGACTGAGTTTGGTTTCTGCTGCACTTAGTTTAATAAGCAGTCGAGTACTTTACGCCTTGTTGATGGCCCTTATAATCTGCATTGCTCGTTACGTCGTCGACAGGGCCGACTTGAGGGCCTAATCAATTTGTTGGACTTGGCCGACACGGGCCCTATTCATTGGCCGGGGCCTGATTTATGCGTGGCGGGCACGCAAATCGAGGCGTTTAATTTCCGCTGCCGACAGTCGCCTACCGCAGCTTGTCAGTCAAAGCAGCTGTCATAATAGCTCCTTGGCCATGTTTTGTTGGGTTTGGGCTGATTGTTATGGGCTATGGCCTGATGTGAAGTTTGCAATCTTAGCGTGTGTTTTAGACCAGAAGGTAAATAAATTCCGATACGGCTCACAGCCTTCTGCATAATTAGCTTGCCTACAAAACTTGCCCCGTTACAATTTTGCATGGAAAAAAACTTTTTAATTTATGCCTCAACCGGAGCTACACTGTGTACTGAGTACTGAGTACTGAGTGCAGAGTACTCTGTCTGGAGTCCTGTGGAACGGTAGCATCAGTTAGTTAGTTTGCCGTTTAGTTTGCTGTTCCGTAAGCAAACATATTTTAATTTGAGGTTATGTTTACATGCTGTGTGTGTGCCACGCTTCAAGTCACACAACATCAGCAACAACAACAAAAACAAAAACCGAAGCCAAGGCTATATAGCAGCGCCACAGGTCTGACATACACCTGGCCGCATGGTTTTACCTAGCCAGCAAATTACACTCTGCTACAAAACACAAACAGATAATTGCAGCATCAGCATACAAAGTTCCTAATTAATGAATCGCCTGAAACATTTCACATAACTCAAAATTATTTACCTTTGGCTGCTGTAAATTGAGTTCGCAAAGCACCAAAACCTGGCTGCACAGTGTAATATACTCTCTCTGTTCTGTTCAGCCTAGCCGCACAGTACTAGGTTCAAATATATGTATATTATCGGCTGTGCCATATCAGACACAAACATAAATGCAAACAATAATATTTGCTTAAAATTGGCTACGTCCTGGACATTGTGGCAACATGGAGGGTGGCAAGCGTGGTGGTGGCAAGCGGGGGTTACACGCAAAAGAAATAAGAGGCAACATGTGTTTTACATGGCTATGGCGATTGGCGATTGTTGATGGCGATGGCAATGGCGATGGAGATGGAGATGGTGATGGGGCAAGCGACTGGCGACATGTTTGCTGTTCAATCAGTCGTTCAGTTTATGGGATCCCCGAACAGGGCTCAACCCCAGTGTAACCTGCCATCGCATCCTTCTATGTGCAACTTTACAGCCTTGTTTGCTTTTCAGTTGTTTTTGTTTTTGTTGCAGCAGCAGCAGCAGGAGGAGTTGCTTGGTTCAAGTCCGCATTGCGTATACGTCGCGTTAGCCAACTGTCGCCTACCATTGTGGCTGGCCATTTTTGCACCTGACATTTTTGTGTGCCACTGCTGCTGGTGGCACTGCTGCTGCTGCTGCATTTTATGCAAATGAAGCCAAATATTGTTATAGGAGCAACATTCTGTTCGGTTTCCGCCTCGTTTATGCTACTGTTACCTCTGTTTACCTCAGTGGCCACACAAGAGCAAAGTCAGAGATGCTTCTTGTTGATTTTTGCTGCATTACAAACTTTCTATTTGTTATATTTTTTCGACATGAAAGCTCTCTCCACACACTGTGTAAATTTACATTCTTGGGCCATATGATGATGATCCTGTTATTTGTCACTCTTCCATTCCACCCGATGGGGTATGATTGGCATGGAAAATATGTTACTCCGATTTCAGAATGCTTTTTACGACCTGGAAAACATGTTTAGCTTTTCTTCTCTTAATATACTGCAAATGAACTTTCTTCAAGTGATTCAGAGAAGGAAAATGAATTTCACATAAACGATAATGAATGGAAATTGTTTTCAGAGACGGGTACAAACAGTCGCATACAAAATAAAAGTTTATTATAAATTGTACAATATAGAATTTTAGAACTATTCTGAATATTAAAAAGGTTAAAAGTAAAATGTCTGGAGACATATTAAAAGTGAGTTTCGCCGTAGATAATAGAAAACTAAACGTATGATTGAACAAAGAGAATGTTCACAATGAAAAGCATAAAAAATGAGAGTTGTAAAGTAAACATAAAATGCGGAAAGGATTGTGCAAGGCGTAATCAGTGCATATAAGAAGATAGTTCCTGGTAGCTCTACTAGAAATAGAGAAATTGAAACGACTTAAAATGTTCCAGATGTTGCTGCAACATTGGAAAATTGTTAGACCTAGTTTAGAGTTACTGTTTTAGTATGGAAGATTTTTCTGCTTATTAGCGTAGAGAATTTATACCAAGAACAGGTCCAGAGGTAGTTGAAAGTGATGCGTACTAAGTCTTCTCCCTACTCCTGTACGGGGACTAGTCCTTAGATGCCGAGCCTATTTTTAAGAATCACTTGGATTCTGTCTCCAATTGAGGTCTCTCAACATTCTGTACCAAAGAGCACCTGTGATCTTTCTTAGCATTTTTGATTCTAGAACCTACAGAACCAACATTCAGGTGAATCTTGGCTGCAATTCTATACACCTGTAGGATAATCTGGACTTGTAGTTGCTGACCTTGTTGTCGGTTGACAGCTTGTTTCGTGCTGCAAGTCACCAAGGCAACCGCCTTACCTTGGCCCTAAATGAACAACGTGGCATCTCATTGGAAGGAGAGACTTCTGTCCAGGACGACACCTTAGAATTTGTGTGCAGGTGAGCCGATTAGGACTCTTCCGTTGAGTGAAATATCAAGGAATTTAAGGAGACACTTCCTGCAAGTCACAGCTGCATCTCCTTCCATATTTTTATATATTTATATTCCTGCCAGGAACCTTAATTATTATCATTTAGAATGAATATTGTAACTCTTACTTCATAATTCTTGCGTTTACTTTAGTAATTTCGTTCTAGTTTTTAATGAATCCTTAAATAAGATTTCGCTTGTGGCATGTCCTGCGAATGCATGAGTACAAATTGTGCAAGCCGCACAGCAAGTTGCCACGTGAAACGCAAACGAGGCCAATAAAGATTTAATCTTTCAGCAACGAAGTGAATTTTAATTAATGCATTTGCAAGTGCACTTTTGGCCACTTTGCAGTGGGTCCACTTGCAACATATTTTCTGTAAGCCGCCTATGTTGAAGTTTTCTCTCTATGGTATTATTTCCAGCAGACACCCTACCCCAAAGCAGTCTGTGTGTGTGTGTGTGAGTGTGTGAGTGTGTGTTTAAAATGCACATCATAAATGCATTCATTTGTGACACTTGATGTAATTTGTTAGTGCGGTAATTACATAAAAGTGCAACGGCCAAACAATCACACACTTAAAAGCTTTTCCACCCCCCCCCACCACTGCCACTCCTCTGCAGCTCCAATTGATGGTGGGCGTGGCTGTGGCCGTAGACGAAGGAGATTTCGGTGCATACGCGTGTGCGAAATCGCATTAAAATTAATGTAATTTACAACAATGAACATTAACTTAAATTAGCGATGAAATGCAACGCACACAGACAGATGCACACAGCGTAAGGATAGGGTAGGGGTAGGGGGTAGGGGGTAGGGTGTTATTGGCAGCGACACATTCACTGCGTATACACACAGTTATGTAGAGTGTCCAGTGTCCAGTGTCCAGTGTCCAGCGGCATGTGTGGCATGCAGTCACGTGCAGCCATCGACGCGAGGACCTCGTCGCATTTGTCCAGCTGCTTCTACTTCTGGTGGGTGGTGGGAGGTGGAAGGGTCCTCTGCTGTCTGGTCAGAAGCTTTTGTTTTCAAACGGGCGCCAAGGAAACAAATCATTTGCACACAGTTCCCGTTGGTAATACTATAGCACTAACCAGCCCCTCTCCCTGCCCCTCCCACAATGCGGCCCAACAAATTAACGGCCATAAAGCGTTTTTGCCATTGCGTGGATTGGGGCAGTGCGGCTCCTGATGCGGGTGCGGGTGTTTGGGGTAGTCCAAGTGGTTGGAGTGCTTGGGTGGCTTCGTGGGATAAATTTACGAGCGGGACTCGCGCGAGTTGTCTGCGTCGCCCCAAAAATTATAGCGCACATAAATTGTTAAACGCGAAATCCTTTGATTTTAATTACGTTGAGAATTTTTATTGCCCGACTCTGGTGCGGATGCGGATGTGAATGCGAAAGCAGAGGACTCTTTCACAGCTTTCGCTACTTCCGGGATGCGTTTGCTTAAATTTTCTTCATTTTATTTGTTGTATATTGTTTTAACATTGCTTTTTTTCGCCCGCCTTTCTTTTGCTTTCTTTGGAAGCAGCTAGACAGGCAAATTAATTTTAATTGTGGTTTGGCTGCCGCAATTAATTGCAATTGAAGCATACAACAAAAGAAGTACAAGACAGAGTGAGAGACTGTGTGTGAGTGTGTGGGTGTGAGAACAAGTGAAGCTCCCTTGTTAGCCTATCAAAACAAATCAAATGAAACGCATATTTCTGCTTCAATTAATCAAATTAATTGAAATTTAATGAACCTAATTGTTAGGGCCCCAAACGCAGCGAACCTCAAACAACTTTCTTCTTTATTTTTGATTTTTTTTCTTCTATCGTTTCGGCCGAGCCGTGCCGGGATCCAGGTAACCGAACTGGGCATAAGACAACGGCAAATATGCAAAGCGGAAGCGAACGCGAGCTAACAAAATGGCCGCAAATCAAAGAGAAGGCGCTTGGCATTTCCCTTTGGTGAAAAGTTAATAAACTCGAACGAACGAAATACAAAATGGCCACGCGCCTGTCAACGATTCCCACAGGACCTGCTCAAAGCAGCTCCCCAGGAATTCCACTGCCAGGATGCCTTGGCATTTATTTGCCGCAGGTCCTGGGGCATTTTTTCAATTTCTTGTGATTTTTAGTATAGCCAACAAATGACAGACTCAACATTTTAACAACGTATTATAGCTAAGCAGGATAATAACACTTCGTGTTTCCTCCTCTCTGACTCTGACTCTGTGTCTCTGTGTGGTTCTGTGTGTGTGTGCGTGTGTGTGTGTGCGTGTGTAAGAGTGCAAACAAAGCTAAAATAAAGATACTTCCGGCCCGTGACCAGTGACAAGCACTTTAGTTGTGGCCAGCGAACAATGCGAATGACTCGGATCCTACGCGATTAGAGGTGGCACATTGGAGGTTTCTAGCTATAATTTAGCTATTTATAATATCCTAAGTACCTATAGAGTAATTATTATAGATAAAATGTATCCATTATAAAGAGAAAAGTTTTTATCAATCTAATTTCGAATTTGAGATCTACTTCTGATTGCTTCTGACTTCTGACTTCGACTCTCTGCTGTCAAGGACATCTTATCCTATATATAGAATCATATAAGATATCTCACTTGTATTCATATCTTAGATAGCTATTTGTATCGACCTGAATACCTAATTCCCACAATTCTGCGAATCATTAATAAATTGTATCTATTTGCGTTACTTGTTCAGCTTTTTTGTTTTCCTTTTTAAAGCTATTTTTAGCCGTTTTGGCAGAACCTCCCTCCACCCGGCCCCAATTCTTAGCTGACGTCCGTTTGTTTGTGTTTTTTATGAGCTGCCACGTCGAGGACGAATACGAGGACAAGGAAGTGGACGACGCTGGTCAACACTACACAAATTGTTGCTCTGACCGTATCCGTGTCCTTTGTGTGTTTTTGTTGCTGCTGTGCATCATTTTCTTGTGTGTTGTGTGTTGTTTGTTGCTGTTGTTGCTGCTGACTCGTTCATTGTGTTTGCGCCATAAATCGCTTCCGTTTATGTTTTAGAGCCACACAATGGGGCAAGTGCGAGCTGAAGAGGCGCCAGCCAGCATCAATGGCAGCAGTCAACAAAATGGTCGCCAGCGTTGGCGCTGGCGTTGGCGTTGGCGTTGGCGTCTCTGCTGATCACAAGCGTAAACAATAAAGTTTAAAACAACTAAGCCAGATACAAAATGTTCTACTAGGGGACACAAGCGATGGAATTTCATTTCGTATTGTCTGTGAGTGTTTGCTCTGTGCGTGTGTGTGTGTGTGTGTGTACTTTATAGTCACGGCTCGCTTCACGCTCTTGACCATGTGACCAGCAAGCCGTGTCAGTCATTTTGAGCGCCGTTACGCTCTTGTGCCCCCCCAAAGAAGTTAGGGCAGAGTCGGGAGTCGGGAGTCGGGGAGTGTCGGGGGGAAAGAGCAAAATGGAATATGGTAGAAATCTCATCTTTGTGTTTGCACTTAGCCCCTAGCATTGCGTTGTCTTGGACCATGTCCTGGCCAGCCTTGCCCTAAAATAAAATAAGTTAGTCCCTGGCAGCAGGCAAGGTCCTGTCCCAGGACACAACACACAGCACACAGCTCATGTTGACTTTTCCTATTTTAAGTCCGTTTATTTCTTTTACACTTGCGCCTTTCCCCCCCCTTCCATCCCAACTCCCAGCTTCCAGCTCCCGCACATCCGGTCAAGTCCAAAGTTCGCATTCAGTTGCAGCATTTGTTGTAAGATGAAAAGTTTTCCACTCGCCTGCCAAGTGACAAGCACATGGCCTCCAACAATACTTCTACCAATTACAACAGCCAGAAAAAGCAGCCAAAAACTGCAGTTTATCCAGCTAAAGTTTTAATAATCCAAGACTTTGCTCCTACGAAACCAAATAAATGCTAAAAGAGGAACTCCACAGTTGTCTTTAAATCTGATGTATCATAATACATTTTACTTTTACTGCTTTTGATTTATAGCATTTCCATTCATTATGCGATAGACTTACAAATATTCAGTAAGTTTTTCTGATATGAATATGATAAATATAAATGAAACACCATGAAGGAAATTCTCAAGTCTCAATCCTTTCACAGAAAAATATTTTAGGTGTCGACAGATCTGAAGATTTCCTTCTCTTCAGATTTAGTTTTGGTCTTTTAATCTGTCATATAACTTCCTAATATGATAACTATCCCTGGGATAGCATTATAGATGAAGAAATTTTAGATGTTTATATCTACTTCTGCTCTTTTTTCAATATGTCAACGTTTCTCATAGAAATAATTGATTACTCGACAGAACTCAAAATTATAACATTTCCTTTTCTTCAAACTTAGTTTTAGTGTTTCGATCTGCAATACAAGTATAAATATAACTGGGATACCATTATTAATCGTCCAGGTTTCACCATTAAATTGGGCGTCACTGAGCGTCTCGCGCGCTTCCAAGATTCCAATATTCCAGACCAAGATTCGACTGCCTGACATTGAGATCTGTGAGCATGACAGTCTCCCAAATCTAGCCACACTCTTTTCCTTCAACATGGTTGTGGAAC
Organism: Hirtodrosophila trivittata; assembly: GCA_035045065.1. Taxonomy (NCBI): domain Eukaryota; kingdom Metazoa; phylum Arthropoda; class Insecta; order Diptera; family Drosophilidae; genus Hirtodrosophila; species Hirtodrosophila trivittata. Next base: position 2,019,091 of record JAWNNK010000868.1, read on the forward strand.
ATAGCTGCGCGGTGCTAACGAGGACCAGAAACACAAGGCAGTCCGTTGACATAGATCCTCAGCAAAGTCTGCAGCAGCGCCAGGATCTGAATGATTTCAAGAGACACTGCTACAATGCAGGATCAGATATTGCAACATTTCCTGCTACTGTTTCTGCACCAGCAGTCACAGCTACCGCCACTGTCACAGAGCTTCTTCTACCCCAGAAATGAAAACTAGAATAATCACAAATTTTGTATTTAATCTTATATATAACAGCCTAACTATTGGCTAGCTCGGCAGGAGATAAAACATCCGTAGGCAGCTGAGCGATTCCTTGCATCGTCCTGGCCATGCTTCGGGGCTTGATCTGTGCAACTTTTAGACTATCTTCTAAAGCTTTTAATATGTTTGTATACGTATGTATTCCACATTATCCTATCATATTATGTCTTGTTTAAGGGATAACGCTTGAGTGAGCTATTCGGTTGCGAGCCAGTTACCTGGAGACCAACAACGAAGATTAGGACCTGTACCAAAAGTTGTTCCACTGTAGAAATATTATTCTTAGTCGTAAGTTTATTGCCAAAGATATAATGCGAATGTAGATCAAGTTGAATACACTTACATATTATTATACATATCTAATTACAGTTCTCCCTTTTTTCAGTTTTTATACCTTCTTTTATACCTTCCCGATAAAAGTGTTTTATTGCTCGACAGGTCTCAAGATGTTTAATTGTTAAATGGGTTTCTGTTCGAGTCGGTTGGAGTCAGTTATTCTTTAATTAAAGTTTTTAATAAGACACAAGTTTTACACACCTTTGTAAGTCGTTTCACCTATTGCCTCTGTTCAGTGTGACGTACCACCCTAGCGCTGTTCCAGGCACACCTCCTGTCACTTGCTGCCTATAGTTACCCCTCCTCCTCCCCTCCACCCCTGTCGACTCCTTTCCTTTTGCATGCCTTTTGACACACACCTGTGCGCATTCTCAGGCGGACCCCTTGGCTTAATGTTGTAACAGACAACCACAAAACAACAATGGGTCGTGGCATAAACACCTTTACACACACACCTTAACATGCACACACACACACACACATCCGCATACACGCACTTGTATAACGGGCTCACATGAACAACTTCCACACCATTTACAGTTCATTGAATTTTCCTGATAAATACGCATAATTTGTATACATTTATACGGAATATGTATATGCTACGTTTACCCCGAGCCGAACCCATACCCGGTCGGAGCACTGTCCTTGTCCTGGTCCGGGTCCTGGTCCTGGTCTTGGTTCTGGCCCCTGTGCCGTGCCCGCAGTTGGGTGCGTGATTTGCCGCATTCTGCTTCAATGAGTTGGCAACACAGCTGACAGGACGAAAGTCTTTAGGCCCAGTCCCAGTCCCTTGCTCTCCCCCCTGCCCTCTCCTGTTCCGCTTAGCCTGACTGACTGACTGACACGAGACGTCGTAGGTGCTGGGAGCCAACATCGGGCTGCCTGCCCATAATTACTTTTAAATAAGCAAAATGTCTGCCTGATGATAAGCCACGAGAGTTGTTGCCAACATACTGAAAGGGCGGCGTATGCGTATGGTTGCCAACATCAGAAAACATCAAAAAGTTTTGTACATTAAATCAAGCATCCTTCGCATTTGTTGCTATTAAAAGGCAGCTGCCTTTTCGCCTGCTCTGCTGATTTTCCGTTAATTTCCGCAACGCGGCAATCGTTGACTTTTCAACGCGTCCAGCGCCTGACTCCCGAGCAGGGACTGGGATCGAGACTGGGACTGGGACCGAAATTGGGTTGAGGACTCCGCCACCCACATTGACGTTAGCGACGACGTCAAACACACTGGAGAGCCATTAGCGGGCGCATGGGGGATGTTACGGGTTTTTAGTACTTACACACCCCCATTCCAGCTCCAATTCCAGCCCAACCCAGCCCAGCCCACACATGCTAATACACATATTTGAATGGAGCTGTGGAGCTGGAGCTGTCGCTGGAGCTGAAGAGCAGCCAATGCCCTTGCCACAGCTCCCATTGTTCCCCTGTCGAAGTCGTTGATTTTTCGCATTTCAGCCTTTTTCACGCTTTCTCCGCCGTTTGCGTTTTCACTTCTGCTCCTTCACTTTCCGCCTGTATCCAGCCCGAATGTGGCGGCTCTTTTAAATGCGCGTGAATGAGTAATTTTTGTTTACACTTTTCCCCAAATAAAGATTTATGTCGCACAGGGGCGGCGCCACAATACACTGTGCAACGCCACGCGCCACGTGCCACCTGCTACGATAATAAACCGTGTGCAGTTTATCCACGCAAATTGATTAGTTCGATTATGTTCCCATGTTCCCATGTTCCTATGCTCCTGCCTAATGCTTAGCTTAAGTCCGACAAGCTAAAAGCTAAACACCATGAAACTGCGAATGGCTCTGAGTGTGTGAATGAATGCCTGAATGAGTGTATGAATCAGCGTGGGGCGAATCTTTGAAAGCGACTTGCTTACCCTATAGAAATAGTTCACGATTGAAATATTAAAGCAAAAACTAATAGATAAATCAAAATATGTATAAAAACTGAAAGCCTTTTCTTTGGGAATAAGCAAATTTGTCTAGGGATTTCTTTCAATGACCCTGTAAAAACACAATAAGATAAATTGATGAGACTTAAGAAGTGACAAGAAGTCACTTAAGAAGTGACAAGACTCAGATATATGCATATATCTATATACAATATATGTAATATGATATATATAAAATATTTAAATAAATAATTATAAGCACATATACAGCCGAGTCGCGATTATTCGTACCCCGCTAGTTCAAAATTCTCAATAATTCGTAAAAATTTCTGTCCCCTTGAAAAAAATTCGATAGTTTGTAAAAATTTCATACATTTTGGTCCCCACGTTAATTCATAATATTTTTCGCAACGCAAAGAATATTAAACCTCTTATAAATCGTAATTTGGTTTCGTAACCTCTTATAATTCGTAATGCAATTTGAAATTTGGAAGCAGTTTCGCCTAACAATAATGAAAGTGACGAAGATGATGGCGCCGCAGTAGAAGAAATTTTGACGAACTTACAAGTCAGAGCGTAAATACCACAACTTAGACGTTACTTTTCAACCCATGATGTCCCAAATAGAGTCTTCGACAAATTAATATGTTTAGAAAACTCAGTCGAAAAAATAAGAGAGAAAAACATGAAGCAATCCCTAATTACAAATTACATACTTTAAAAGTTGAATTTTTGTTATTTTAATTTCATGTTTCTAACTAATTGGCTTCATTTTTTGTTATTATAATTTTATGTTTTACTGTTTAATTCGCATTTAATATTTTAAATGTACGAATGAATGTAAAAAATATGTAAACATGATCCATATAAAAGCCCCGTTAATTCGAATTTTTCTTTGTTGAGCCTCGTTAAATGGAAATCTCGGTAAGTCGAAGTCCCGCGTAATTCGTAGAAAATGTGATCCCCGTGCCATTACTAATTATCGGGACTCGACTGTATTTATTTATTACTTTCAGAGCTTCACCGCTGGGTTAATCAGCTTGCTCTAGAGATTTCTTTAGATGTCTGTGGAATAACAAATAAAAGTTTATATTCTATAAAGTGAGAAAACTCTGAATTTGAAAGTAAGAAATTTACATAATTTTAAGCTAAATAATAATAAATGAATCATCAAAGAACTAAACAGTAACTTGGATAGCTTTCTCGACTTGGTCTTGGGATTTCTTTAGATGATTGTGTAACAGCATAACAAAAAAGTTGATAGTTTAGGAGCTGACAGAGCTCATATATAGAATATTAATAATAGATAAAATATTATAGTTAATACTAATAAATAAATCAAAATATACATTAAAAACCTTGAAGTGAATTTTGCTTAAGAAACAAGCGACATTTTCTAGAAATTTCTTTAGGTGATTCTGTAATATAATAACAGAAACAGGTGAATATTTTGAGTGACGGAGTTCAGTTTTGAAATGTAAATAAGAAACAAAATTTTAGAGTAAATAATAATAGATAAATCATCAATAATCTAAAGCTCTGAATAAAAGTATTTATTTAAAATTTCGAGAGACTCTTCTTTGGGTTTGATTAACTTGGTCTAGGGATTTATTTAGATGACTTCGTAATAGCACAACAAAAATAATTGATATTTTAGGAAGAGAGAGAACTTACAAGCCAAATGTAACTTACAAATAAAATATTAATGTAACTACTCATAAGTGAAAATATATATTTAAGGCTTTTAGAGCTGCTTCTTTGGGTATATTCAACCTGGTTTAAGGAATTTCTACGAATCGAATCGAGATTTTGGTGCAATGGCCAACGATTTAGTTGAGATTAATCAGTTTTAATATATAGAGAATTAGTGTCTACCCATAGCAGAGGTTGCTTTGTTACGTGAATTGTAAATATATGAATATATTTATAGTAAATTACACAAAATGAATGTCAATATGTGTGAGCTTGAGGGGGGAACTTTGGTTATCTGCGAATCGATTGCTTTTCCAGTTCAGCCAATTAACTTCAGCTGTTCAAAGCTCACTGATTTATTTTTGTGGTCATTTGTTAGAATTTTGTTTTCGTATTTTTTGTAGAAGGTGCGTAGGAAAGCCATTAGGTTGACAGTCTTGACCCTTGACCCTTGAGCGCTGCGTTGCCAGGTGGCTAACGCATAAATATTTAACGAACTTTATCAACAGGCAGAAAACTCATCACTCGCCACTTGGACGCGTGCCAGTTATTAGTTAATAACTATTTGGACTTTGTTTATTTATAATTCCATAATTGCCGGGACGTGGCCAATGTGCTTGGCACCTGCTGCAGGGCTGGCCCAAAAATAAAGACCCCCATACAGGCCTTGGCAATCCAAGTCTAACGGTGTCCATTGGGCATTGTAATTTAATGGCCAACGCACAATTATTTTCCAATTCACAGCCCAAATAAGGGCCAAACGAGAGAGAGAGAGCGATAGAAAGAGAGATCCAAGAGTTGCTCCATTGAAATTTGCCAGGCGTGTTGTCAAGTTAATTTGCTCGGCTTTTGGGACCCAGAGCGCACACAGCAGGTGTTGAAGTTTGGCTAATTAATAGGCACACAGATTTTTTAACTGGATGCGACGAGGCAGGGCAGGGCAGGGCAGGGCAGGCAGGAGTTGAGGCGAGAAGATGTCCAGCTACAAAAAGACTGACGACAGGTGGGGCAGGAAATGAGGAACGGGTCACGTAGCTGGCAGCAACAATGCGGGCAACAGCTGCGTCGTCGTCGTCGTCCTCGTCGAACTCATCCCCCAGATCCCCATCATCCGCATCTCCATGCTCATCCGGCGCATTGGGGTCTGCGTTTTTGCGTGCCCAGCAACGTTTTGTACAGCTCGGATCCACGTTCCGAAGTTATTACTAATTTTAAATTTATGTGCATTTAATTGAAATTCGGCAGCGGACCGCAGAGTCGCAGAGCCGCAGAGCCGCTGACCCACTTGCTTCTGCCTTGGTAGATGCAGGTCCAATCGAACATGGCAAACAAGTTGCAAACAAGTCACCAAAATCGCATGCAACATAAATTTTCGCACATTTTCGGCTGCCTGCAACAACGCACATGCAACCAGCCTCTGCCTCAGAGTCAGCCTCAACCTCAGCCACAGATTCAACTCCAGTTCCAAGTTGAAAGCAATGTCAATGCCACAAACCTGGTCGGTACCCAATGCTGAGGATAAAAATGATTCGAATGCGCATTTTACGGCCCTCTTCTTCGCTTTTTTTTGTTTGTTGTGTGTGTTGCACGTTGCCTGTCCGCAAATTTATTACGTTAATTAAAATAATTCTTAATTAATAAGAAGCAGCACCACAACGGGAGAAGATGCTGCGCACGATGACGACCCTCGATTATTGTTGCTGCCACAAAGCGCCGTTTCCCTTGCCATATTTGCAGCTGGGACCACTGAGCACAGAGTCCAGACAACAGAGTGTATACTTGGTCGTAACCCTTAAATGTCACTCCACGAGCTTTGGCAACCTTTTTGTCTAGTAATGCAGTGCACATCAATTATGGATGCGATGTGGTTGCTTCCCTCGTCCCAGAAAGCAAAGCGCAACCGCCCAATCGGCCAGTTTCTCACGGTGCATGCTTAAAAATGAATTTAATATGCTCTTTACGTTCTTTCACCCTTTCCCTTGATAACAAAAACTCTTTGGTAACAATGGAGCTGCAATGTCTCAAAGTAATTGCAAGGAACAGGTGGAAATGTGGAAATATGGAAAAATTAGACAGCAGTTTTCCCTTTGATCTGAAGACTTTCAAATATATATCGTTTGATATCCTCTGAATATTTATAAGTTTATATGATGTTCTTTTTTATATAACTTTGAATTGCTCAATTAATCTACAGTTTTGCCCCACTGTGGCTGCTTTGTCAGCGCAAGCTTCACTTGTCCCACTGCTGCCACTCATTACATTATTTTCGTGTGTTTATTGTTTCTTTGCGCTGCGGCAGTTGCCGACATCCACTGGCCACTTGCCACTGGTTACTCGTTGCTGGCCACGGGCCATGGCCACGCAACAGCAGCTAACTGTGGCGCCCTATTGTTCCTCCCGTTCTGAGCCTGAGCCTGAGCCGGAGCCTGACCCTGCCCCAGCTCCTCTGGTCTAAGTCGAGACAGTGCCATGTCCAAAGCCTGCCGCTGTGCCGCGACTGCAGTTTATTATGCAGCAACGCACCCCCAATGCGGATCGGGTTGCATCTTGCTTGCTGTTGCCTGCTTGGCAAGCAGACAGCGCCTGACAATGAGTTTTTAGTTTGTGCCACGGCGACGCTCATTTCGCTGCTTATCTGCGCTGACGCTGACGTCGACGCTGCCGCTGCTGCTGCTGCTGCTGGCAATGTTTGCTGTCATTGCAAATTTTCGAGTTTGACAGCTAACAAGCTCAGCCAGAGCCAGTGGCGGAGCTGCTGACTGGTTGTAGTGGTGCGTCTTTACTTAAGTGGCGCTACGCAAGAGCAGCAGAAAAATAAGTTGAAGCAGAAGCATTGTCCCAACTCTGTAACCCTCCCTCCCCCCTCCCCCTCCATACCCTATCTGGCGGTTATTAGCTGGCCAGTGGCCACAGCTTAAGCCGCGCTGAGCAGCTCCATACGAACTCCTATGTGGTGGTCTTAATGATGTCAATCGAAACGGTACAGCGAACAATGCAATGGAACTTTTGTCCGGCTCGGCTGGGAGCTGGGCAGTATTAGAACTGATTAGCCATGTTCTTGGTTGTGTTTGTGTCTTGACTATTGTGTTTAGTCCTTTAGACCAGCAGCCCATCAGCCCTTCAGGTCAACAGCACATCAGTGGCTTAGTCCTGGGAAGAAGCATGTTCTGTGTTCATACGGCTGTAAAATACACGTAATTAATGTGGTCTTAGCACTTTGGCAATTGGATAACAAAAGATATGTGAAACCCACAAAGTTGTTCGCTTCACGGAGCACAGCTGGAAATTTTATAATAGGATACGAACTGATCCTGCCAATAAGAAAAAGCACAGGATTGCCCTTTAAAGTATAAACTGAAATTACACTCAAAAGAATTTATTTTCATCGAAAACAATCCTTAAAGCATTTCTTCATGCACTTGACATTTTGTCGACTCAAAGGAGCAACTCATGCGTTTTTCAATCTGAACTCAATTGAAATAGAAACTAAACTCGTCAACTACAAACTACAAATATATTTTATTCAAAGCTACATTTGATTTGCCTGAAAGATGAACTCCTTGCAACTAAGTTTGTCTTGAGTATTTACTTTGAATTCTATTTGGATGTGAGGCTTACTTTTCAGCTTTTAGGCTGAACTCATTCCTAATCAAAGTTACTTCTTCCCTTTTCCAATAGTGACACAGCAGTTCTCTTGTATTTATATAATATATATCCGATCGGATAATCATGTCAGGCAACCCATTTCTTGTAGTGTCGTCTTTGAGAGCTCTAATACATATGTTTATGGCAATTTTATTATTACACAAGTGAGTCAGCTGAATAGAAATGGCAGCAAAGAGTAACGGCAACAGCAGTTACCAATAACCAATAACCAGTTACCAGTTACATTAAAGCCAAGTTCATCAACGAGTCAGGAGTAGAACAAGTTGTGGATAAGTCAACTACCTTTGGATTATAGTACGAGTCATCATTACTTTGATTTGCAGTTGATGGGTTCTTCGCTTAAAAATTTATGCACTTATTTGCTACTGTCCATAATTTGTGGCTGAATTCTGTAAATGGATATACTATATATTTTTTGTGGTAAGTAAGGCAGCGGCACAATTCCCTGAAGCGCTCTTTAACTGGTCCTTGACTCGCTGACCCAGTTGTCCGAGAGGCAACTATGCAAGCCGTGGCCTTTGTTTTTGGGCCTGGCCCAGACAAGCCTAGCCTCAGCCTGTGCTGGCCTCCTAAGGTATCCACTCATAGTTTCTGACACAAATAATATTTATCCACATCACACGAGTATGAGTATGAGTACGAGTACGAGTATTCGTATTCGTATTCGTATTTATTTGCAAAGCTTTTCCACTCGAATTCTTTGCTGCTATTTATTGCTCTTCAGTCAGCATAAAGATGTTTTCTGAGACTTACTCCAAAGGTCAACATTGCAGCTCGAGCCAGTCATCGTCATCGACAGCAGACCTCCTCCTCCTCCACCTCCTCGCCAATCCCTCTGTAAGTCGTCCCTCTATGACTTTCACATTAGTTCTGCGTGGGTTTTCTGCCCTCCACCTACTGCTCCTCCTCCTATTGCACTCGGCGTGCTCTATCGTTCATCGAGTACAATATCAGCATCGACATCAGCATCATCATTGGCAACAACAGCAACGAAAACAACGTCATCAGTTTTTAGGTCTTGGCGCTGACTTGGCCTTATCCAGTTGGCTCAATCTACTGGCCAATTCCTTAGATAACCGCACCCTTTTCTGGGATTCGGTCTCGCTGCTCGTTGCTTTTGTTTGGCTTAGGTCATCATAAATTGTTTGCTTTTAAGTCAATTATTGATATAGGATTTGCAGTCATGATTATCTTGGCCTGCTCTTTAGAGGCCCCCCAACTGGGTCAGTAGAGTGTCGACTCTTATTGGCCCATTGTCTATCCAGCCATTGCTTCTAGTCGTTTCGTCCTGGCCAAACGAAACGAAAGTTCAATGCCGGCACCAGCACGCAGCTCGCAGCTCGCTTGACTTGACTTGAGTTGGCTGCATGGCCAAGTGCATCATTTAGCTGGCCAATACGATAAGGCAGCGATCCATTACCATATCTCAGAGCCTCAGAGCGCCAGGCTAAGCAAATTGTAGCACTCATAATTTGTTTTTGATTGCCTGGCACTTTTACGAGTATTCGAGTGTCGGTCCTAAGCAAACCGAAAAATATATTTATAAATCCAAACAAGTGGCTGCGCCGGGTCGTTCGAGCCACTCCAAAGGGACACTTGAAGCGCCGGCGCAAACAAAAACAGGATTGCGACAGGGTCTGGGACAGGGATTTGGGATAGAGACCAGACCGAGAGGCCCAGACGAGTTTCCACTGTTGCCGGTCGCTCGGCTGTCGGCCTGTCCCATTGTCGGCATCTTTTCTCATATCTCTGGGCGCTTCCGTTGCAACGAGATGCAAATGTGCCGGGTCTCTGGGACTCCAATATAGCCTCCTCTTCTCCTTCTTCTGCTTATTCAGCTTATTCTTCTTCTTCTTGTGTTGCTGCTGCTTCTTCCCCTTCCTTGTTTGAAGACTTTTCACAATATTTGCACGCCTTGACAATAAAACGCAAAGTGAACTCTCAAACTGTCGCCTCGTTTTGCCCCTCTCTGTCAACTCGCTTTCTCTTTCACTCACTCACTTTCCATCTCTATCTCGCTTGCTCTGTGTCTGCGTCGGGTCATTTAAATTTCATGGTAAATCAAAAATCGTTGTGTTTATTATTTGTTTTTGCTGCATTTCTTGTCGTTTCTGCCGCTGTTTGTTTTTGCGTTCTAGTTCATTTCGGTCCTTTGGTCGAGGCGCCCCCATAAGATTCCGATGCCCCAGACGTCGGTGGACACGGCACCATTCACGAGCTGGCGGCATCCTTTGTGGCCTGGTCTGGGCTTTGCCTGCACAGGATGTCGATTACATTTGTTTACTGCACTCGCTGAACTATAATTTCCAGCGGTCGTTTAATGAACAGGTGCTGGGTACCGGGAAGTCTGCTTAATTTGCCAAGTGCACACAAGACTTGCAGGCAGAGTAGGCAGTCAAAGTAAGAAGAATATGCAGATGGAGATGGAGGAGTCGCTGAAGTGGGCACACAACGATGTGGTCTTGCTGTCATGGTCAGATTGAGTGCCGGCATCCCCATCGCCACACAAATGGCATTTAATCTCAAAGCGCATCGCCAGATTTACGCGCTAGACAAGATCAAAGCGTCAACTTAGCATTCAACAGCCCACCAATCAGTTGGGCTGAGAATGCACTTGAGATAGGGTCTATAGCTGGGATTGGTACCATAGGAATGGCCAGGGCTTCTAACCACAGCAACCTGCAAGACAACTTGGCAACTTGTTTCCCAACTGACGCTGGAGTTTACTTTGGAGCTGGAGTTGGAGTTGGGCTTGGTTGTGGCAAGCTGCTACTTAAATACTTGTGGAATGGATTATGGAAGATTGAGTGGATGTGGATACCTCTTATCCATAAATTAGATGCGCTTTGATTAAAATTCCATTTGGCATTAGCTAAAACAAACACTTCCCTTAAAGTCTTCCCACTTCAAAGAAATATCTTCAAATGCAAATCAAGTTCTGTTTTGCTACAAAACAAAAAGGAACTTGATGAATGAAAATGAATATCCTAAAAGCTTTTCTAACTTTAAAATTGATATTTGGGATTATTTCAAGTTAAAATTATATTTATTTATTTATATAGAGAAGACTAACAGCAGGTGACTAACTAATTGGAAATCAAAAAAGCTATTTATAAATACACCCAACTTTCTTTTTACACGATAGATACGTTCCTCAGAAATCCGTGTAAAAAGAAACCGTGTAAAAGAGAGTTGGGTGTACAATAAATAATTCAAATAAATGACTATAAATAATAGTATATTATTTAAATATTATTATTATATTTTATTAATTATTATTTAAATTTTAATATTATATATAAATATATAGAAAATAATCAAATTTATAAAATATATAAAAATATAAATAAATTAAATAAAATACTTGAGGCTTAAGAGCTTTCAAATTCGGCGACTTGCAAAGCAATTCATAAGCTTAAGAGTAGACTTGATCTGAAGGATATGTCAGATATGTCATCTCAAATGGGAATATCAGATGAGTTTTGAGAGATCAGATGGTTGCAAATAAGTTAGGCACCACTGTGCCTGGGCACAGGGTTTAAGCCATAAAGGCACACGCAACATTAGCAATAATAATTTTGCAATAATGTCTGCTGGTTTCTTTGTTTGTGCACTGCGAGAGAGATTCGCTGGCAACATTTTGCTGCACACTTTGTCAACAATGTTGCCAATGTGGCAGACGCAGTTGCTGCAGCCCATCGCATGCGTGTGCGGATTAGCGAGGGACCGCCAACAGACTATGCCCTGGACATGACTCTGGCTCTGCCGAACGAGTCGAAGTTCGAGTCTGGCACTGGGGTTGGGCCTACGTCTGGCTCTGGGTCTGGCTTTGGGCTTGGGTCTGGGTCTGGGTCTGGTTGAATCTTGAGCGATAAATAAGCGATAACATTTTAATGGTCATTTCGCGACGCAGCTTAGCACATGTTAACGCATGGCTGCAGCCAGGGATTGCCCCTGGACGGGATTGGAAACGCAGGGAGGGGCAGCTGGGACATTACTCAATCAGCGTGTTTGCTGATTAATGCTGCCCCCCAGACGCTGTCGACAAGTGCAGCATTTCCGGTGCCAATGATGCGCCTCTGATGCGACGTCATACAGTCTGCGATTTACTCCAGATTTGAGAGCATTACATGACCGGGTGCACTTGCCATTACATGACACATGGCACATGCCGCAAGCCGCACGCCGTATGCTGCATGCCACATGCCACCAGTGACAAGTGTCAAAACTCGGCGCAGGTAGGCTGAAAAGTTTACTCATTTAAATTGGCATGATTTACGTGCACGTCTTCCATATTCCAGCACCAATGGCTCTCCCCTCCGACGATGCCTGTCATCCGCTGGCTGCGGCTGTGGCAAATTCCAACAGCATTTAACAAGCCGCAGCCGCAGCAGCAGCAGCATTAAAAAGGAAATGACAAACAGCAGCCCAAAGACCAAAGACAAGATGTTGACAGTCGGGCGGGCGGGCGGCTGGTCGTACGGACTTCGCTTGTATTCCTCGGGTTGGTTACTCTGGATGCTTTGGCTCCTAAGTCTGGGGCGGCTGAGGGTCGCCGCATGTCTCCTGTTGCTGTTAGGCCCGGCGACGGCGGCGTCGTCGCTGTGCATGCAAAGTGTTGAATAATTTGTTGAGAAATATTTCTAGTTGCTCGCATCCGTTTCGCTGTGTACACCCCACAAATTTGTCAATAGCAAACAGTAAATATAGAAATGGTTTCTACAAAAATATATAAAATAAAGCTAAGGCTGCAGTAAAACTATAAAAATTTGATAGATTTTGATGCAATCTTAATCTTTTAGTCAGATGTTACATTTACTTGTTTCTTTCAAGGTAAGGAAGCTAATGAGATCCTTGGAAGCTTATGAGATCCTTGGAGATCCAATAGAAGATTCAGATTCTACTTCAATTCAGTTTCTGTTGCTTTCGTCGGGCGTTTCAGTGTCTACTTTGCTGCTGCTGCTGCTTCGGCTAAGCTGTGGCATGTTTGTTAGTGCAATGTGCAACATGTTGTAGCGACGCCGGCGACGTCGTCGAGGAGTCCGTTGCAACGGCAACGTTGCTGCTGCTGCGTAATTAAGTGGGCGACAGACTGGTAAATGCAAATTTTTGTGTCTTGTCTTGACGCTGCTGCGTCTGGCGCGTCGCTGCTGCCGTCGCCGTCGCCGTTGAACGCAGGACATGCGCCAACTGCGATGCAGATGCCTGTGACAGATATGCCCGATAAGCAGTCTTCTTCTTGTTGCTGGTCTTGTTGCCACCGATAAGCGCTGGCTCGCCTATGATCTATGATCTTGACCTTGTCCTGACGCGCCGAGCAGCAGCTGCATTGCAACATTGCAGGGGCTTAATTAAAATGTCAAAACTGGTTTAATGGCGTTAATGAACGAACACTTCGACCAGCGTTTGGCAGTTAGTTAAAACTGCCCAGCACCAATGAAGTTGACAAAGCTGTTGGCCTGGCTCAGAAAATAATTGAAATACCTTTGGCTCTAGCTATGCCGTTGCGGCTGTCACAATATTCGCGGCTTTGAAGTACTGCGCTCTGATTTATCGTCAAATGCTGAACGATTTCTAATAAAAGCCGCCGACGCAGTCGCCGCAAGAAAATGGAAAGTTCGCCAAAGCCAAATGCTTTGACAGTTTGCGTACGACCAATTGATTTATAGAAATCAAATCGACATCAACCGAACTTGCCATTGTTTATTGTTGAAACCTCGTTGTTTTCATTCTCTTTATTGTTTTTTATTGCTGCTGCTGCTGCTGCAGTGCGTCGCCAGGTAGAACTGCCCGCATGCTGCGGCTCCTTGGAGGACGCATAATTAATGGCCGCTCATCATCATTTCGCAAACGCTTTCAGGCTCTCAAATTGCCAGCTATTAATAATATCTCACATATGTATATACATATATATTTACATATAAACATACATATAAACATATATATGTGCTGCATTCAACGCAGATTTCGCCAAGCAACTTGCGAACTCGCAACAAATTTCGAGTGAAAAACTCATAAATTCGTAAATTATTGTTCAAGCGACGCTCACACACACACGTACACTTTACACACAAATACACACAATAAACTACACACCAAATTATGTCAGGCATCAGAAATTACACATAAAATTATTTCCACCTACAAAAAACAACAGTAAATATATTTATTGAATCAAAATTACCTTCAATTTAAGTTCAATTGTTTAAATTGATACGACAAAAAACTGCAAGTCAATATTATCCCACAGCTCGACTAAGAGATACCCTGTATACTGATCTTTCATACTGCTAGTTTTACCTACACTTGTCAAAAAAGTAGACTTACTTTGCGAATGCTATACAGAGGCCTGGAGCTACCCTAGAGAATGTTATAGGCAATTCGACTTTGGTATTAAAACTGATTAAAGAGATTTATACCTATTTAGGATCCAGCACTCTAAGTGTAATTAAAAGGCCATACATTCAGTTTGGCAAATGAGTTTAACTCAATTCAAATAACAAAATGTGTAAAAATAATGCAAAATTCAGAAACATATCACTTTTGCCCGATATGTCCACTTTTTGCCTGGAATATGGCCATGAGACGATCCAAAAACGAAATGCCATAATGAGTTCGACTTTGGTTTTAAAAGAGATTTATACCTATTAATTAGGTATATGTCACAAATGCTTTATTCAGCTGCATATACCCTATTGATAATATATATTAAGTGCATAAATATCAAGTGCCGCAATGAATAAATAATGAACCAATTCTAGCTTCATTAAACGCAATGTGACAGCCGCGACAGCTTTGACTATCTGCATACAAAAAATAGGTCTAAAGTTGGTGTGTCCTTTGGCCAATCGCAGGATATTTCTAAACATATTTTATAATTCTCAAACGATGCTTTTTACGTTTAGTTTTGGTATTTTTTAGCACGCTGAATCTGCCATTTGTAGTTGCAACTAGGAGCTGCCCCAGTCTCGCTGCAACTGAGGCTGCTGCGTCTGTCAGTTTGGATTGGTTCAAGCGATGTGGTGCAGGGGTGAAGGGGTGGTGCAGGGGGAGGTGAGGAGCAAGTGCTGTGGAGCAAGGTACCGACTTGGCGGTGCCCATGTCTGAAAAGTTGTGTGATTTATTTGGTCGACTCGAGTGTGTGTGTGTGTGTGTGTGTGATTTTTTGCAGTTTATTGTTTTATTTTTTGTGCTCACCCGCTGCAATGCGCTGCGCTGCGCTTTTTATTATGGTACAATTTTTATTATTTTATTGGTTGCGCACTCGAGTGGAGTTGGCGTGGAGTGGCCCAGAGTGGTGCAGAGCGGAGTTGAGTTGCATGCCAATGATGTCTGCCGGGCTGTGGACTGTGGGCTGTGGGAGGTTGTGTGGGGCGGTCTCTGTTAATACATACATACATACACACACACATACATACAACTGCAATGCATAATCATGAGCAGCGGCAGACGGATCGACAATTCGTATACGACTCGTATATATTGTATATTGTATATTGTACGTGCATTTATTATTTTACTTGGTTTGCTCGCGATTCGTGCAACAATCTGTAGACACAATAAATTATCAATTATATTTTCATTTCATATTTCTGTCATTGATTTCAGTGGCCCAGACGACGTCCACAGTCCTCGTTCTCGTCCTCGTCCGGCATCAAAATTAACCGAGTTTCAATCGAAGCGCAAGTTTCAAGGAGGGAAACGGAAAAAAGAAATCAATTCCCGGCAGTTGCATAATGACTCATATTATGCAGGTAAGTAAATGTTAATAAATGTTTACCTGGGGTAATTCATAAGCCAACAGAGAATCGAAAAGGAAGCATTTTCAATATAAATTACCTATAGAAATTTCGCATGATGCTTAACTTCAGGCGCTCTCAGTTCGCTACAAGTTGAAAATGTAAACGTCAGATGGAAGTTCTTAATTCCTAGGCTTAAATAAAAGAATTTTCCATTCTTTCCATTCAGAAAGGGGCATTTGCCCTTTTAAGTAACACCAGCTGCTCGAATGCCCTGATCCTGACTTTCTCCATAATTCTCAATCAAATTTGTCTAGTCAACCAAGCTGTGCCGAGCTGTTGGCTGTTGGACCAAGAAAAACGGAGCAACATGGCTTTCAGTTTTGCATGCACACTTGGCCGAGACTTTAATGAAAGTTAGCAGCCGGAAAAGTGCAATCTTAGCGCCGCAGAGCTTAAAAGCCAACGCCTGACGAGGCATCCGGACAAAGTCATTCCTCATCCCATCTTGAGGCCCCGTTTTTGGCCAAAGAGGAATCGCGAAAATCCTTTTATTTGCTTGTTTTTATTTTCGTCTGGTCCTCCTCTGTTTTACTCCTAGCCCTAGACACTGTCTATATGGCCGCATCGTTTTTATTTCTCTTGTTGTTCCATAAAAAGTACTGACTAGCTTTGGCTTTGTCTAAAGCCCCAACAACCCTGAGCTGCAGACTCCACAGGCTCCATAACTCCGAAATGGAAATCAAAAGTCGCAGTTAAAGTGTCTAGAAAATTGTGCATGCATTAAATAAATGAAACACTTTGCAGATAAAATGACCCCGGTCAATGCAGGGGTTGGTTCTCAGATGACCCTCTCTACTTGGGTATTCGTAATGGAAAAGCAGTGGAACTCAGCACTGGAAATTATAAATAGAAAAAAGGAATATAGCATTACAATTTCAAGTTTTGAGGCTTTTCGTTTAACCAACGTTATAAACAAAATTGTTTCCTATACATAATTTAAGGTGAAATAAGAAATATTCATATCCTTTTTACTTAGAAACTGTTTCAATTTATAATACGTTGTATCGAAGTTGTCAGAGAACCTTATAAGAAGTGCATTAAATAAATGAAATTGACCAAATCGGAGGCTGGAGCAGTAGCCCCAGACAGTGGCCAGAGCTGGTCAAGAATGAAAATGAAACAAGGCGGGAGACGACCCATTCAATTGCTTCCCATTTCGTTAATGTTTTCCCATTTTTTATGAGTTCTTTTCTCCTGTTATGGCGGAGGTCCTTGCTTTTAAGCAGGCTTTTTGATTTATGAAGTGTAAATAAATGTTAATGAAAAATTGTTTAGCCGAAGACTGAGCATATTTTATGACCAAAGCAGTCGGCTCTGTCAGAGAGTTGAATTCATTTTAATTGCCTCAGCCAATTATGAACTTTTGAGGGAAAAAAACATACGGAAAAAAATTAGAACTTACCAAAAACTACGAAAAAAAAAAAAAAGATTGAAGGAAAATCCAACTCTCTGTAAGCTCAGCACGTAATTCAATCCAGGCAATTCAATTTTTGTGTGTTTGTGTGAGTTTTCACTTTGCTGCGCTGAGTTTTCCAACTTGTTTTCCGCTTGCTCTTGTTGTGGTCTGAGTTGGTTCGTCAGGTGGTCTAATTATTCAGTAGAGTTTTCATGCTTCATAGAAATTGTTAGCATATTTTTCCATAATTTGCTGCGCTTGTTTGTCTGCCATTTGTCCTCACACACACACACACACACACACACACACACACGCACACCCACATACAAATTACAAATCGAAAGAACTTCGAAAACTAACGGCAATTAAAGTATTTTCTTTTGCGGTACATAACAACTCATCCCTCCAACTCAACTCGACTCGACGTTGCCCCCAAACCTCATTTGGCAACCCGGCCAAGACTTGGACTACCATTTGGCTGACTGTGCGTGTAATTATAATTTTCTTTAAGTCGGTTTGCGCAAACTTTTCTTTATGTGAAAGTTTTCCACTCGCTATTCATCTTTCTTCCCATTCCTCTCCCACCTTCCACCTTCCTTTACTCTATCTTGCCGTCCTTAGTTGTTGTCGTTCTTTCCATATAACCACAAATAATTTTGTCGAAAAGTTTGTCTCACAATTTTATTTTATTTTCTCCTCCGTTTTTTTCCCTCTTACCATCTTGTTGGTAATTATGCGCTTTGTGAAATTCAAGGAACCCAAACTTTTGGCCAACAACATCGTCTGAGTGTATTAGTTGTAATGTGCTACGGTTAGCCCAAGGAAGCAAACAAGTTGCCAAACTTACGACAACAGCAGCAACAACAGGTTGACTCTCATTACAACACGTATACCACGACCCCGAACCCAATACACAGGATTCGGTATCCAGGAGCTGGGACTGGGACTGAGAGGTATGGAGTTCAGGACTCTTTATCGTTTCGAGCTTACCTTTTGGGTCCAGTTTTCGCTAGACAATATGTCTTATTAGTTGATGCAGGGCCTGGGCCTGGGCCAGGATCAGGGCAAACTTTGCCAGGATTTTTATTCATTGGACCAAAGGACCACAAATTTTCAGCTAATGATGATGTTGATGAATGAACTGCAAGTTTATTAACAGTAGTTTATCCTTCTACGAGAAATATGTACTCCTAAACTCTCTTAGGCTTTAATTCGACATATTTTGATTTCAATTATAAATAAAAAGGCTAAATCTATACAAATATAAGGAAAGCCCAAATGAAATTGCCGATTATTCATGATGCAAGCGCAATGGATAAAGTGATTGTTTGGCACAAGTAAAAAAGCTTTTCAATTTATTGCTTATAACGAAGGCTATTTGTTACGTTGGCAACAAATGAAAACGAATTCAAACCGTTTGTAGTTAACACCAACTCACGACTTGGCCATTTTGCCTAATGGCCCAGACATGTGCCTGGACATTTGCAAGTGGCCCGGCCGCTGCATGTTTTCCTTTTGTGTAATATGACATTTAATTGTATTACTTCATCAGGATGGGAGGGAAGCTGTTTGGCCACAGGCACTGGCAGAAAATTACTCGTATGCAGCAGCGAGTGTAAAGGAGATCCTAGAAAAACAGAAACTTTGGCGGCATTTTTGCCTTAGAAGATTTTGAAATGAATGTGAAGAAGATTGTGCAGAAATATTCAACGGAATTCGAACAAACAAACTGAATTATAGAAGAAATATTTCAACGCTGACGTGAATATAATGCGAGTGCAGATAAATAATAATAATAATATTTTATTGCGACTGATTACCAGCAGATCAGTTAATCATAAGGGAAAACTCACAAAAGACCTGACAATCCTCACTTATTATACTACTATGCCAGAGAGATAGATGCAGAGACCCCAACACCAGCGATTACTAATGATGCCGATCATATCTTGACAATTCCAGCTTAGCCGCATGCACAATAGCTCCGCTTTGCACTGTTTTGACTACCTGATTCCGACCCGAACTGCTGCCTCACCGCCCAGTGGCATAACAAGCTTAACATGGACGCTGCTGGGGCACACTTGATGTGAAGCTGTTGCAAGGATAGGGGATATGCAAAGTAGAAGCAGCAGCAGCAACGCAGCCAAATGCAAAATGTGTTTTCACTTTTGTAAGTTTATCAAGCGTTTGTGTCTGGAGGGCGAGGACGGAGGACGGGTGGATGTTGGCTTAGGCGTCTGTTAAGCGCCACGAGGAGACATGGCCAACTGCAATATGACCAAAGGCAACAAATAGCTGACAATAACAGCGAAAACAACAACAACTACAGCAAATACGACCCCAAGCAAATGCACGACGCGCATATTGAAACCGAGAACTGCAGCTGGAATCGAGCTCTGGAGCTGTGGAGGGCAACGGGGAACGAGAGCTGGAAGCAACACGTGACGGGTTTTTTGTGGATGTGGAGCGACTTTGGGGTTTGAGTTGAAGCTGGAACTATAGATGGAGCCCGAGCTGGAGCTGGAGCTGGAGCTGACTTGCATTGAAGTTAAGTGAAGTGAAAATGAAAACAAAGTTTAACAAACCGTGGCTAACGAGCTACATTATTAAAACTTCAAAAATGCATAAATTTTGAAAAGGAGCTGGGGAGGCGAGAAGTCAGAGAGAGAGACTTGGCAACTATGTGAGGCTATATATATGATAATATATGTTGTAGCTACACAGATCCTGGGACGGCATTTGAAAGTTATTGACACCTACTGCATATACAACAACCTCGAGAGGTTTACAACAGTTCAGCCGATCGTGAGCTGGGGGAGGCAGCTGGAGATCGCTGCTCCTTCTTCTGCTGCTCCCCGTTGCTGTTGCTGTTTCTGTCTCTGTTTTTGTTTTCCTATTTTCCAACTCTCACACAAGGTGTTGCAATATACCTCTGTCTGTCCACATGCAGTTGGGCACGATCCGCGGCCAGACAGAGCGCTCTGGCAGTTCGCGACTTGCCTGCAAGTCATTTTGCGCATATTAGTTGGCCATTAGGCGCACAGCATTGCCAGCCAGTCCTTCAGTCAGTCAGTCAGTCTGTCAGTCACTCAGTCTCTCAGGCAGTCAGCTGCAAACGACGCTGCAAATCGCATTAACATTCAGTTGGTGTTAAATATTACAAGCGCCTCCCAAATGCTGAGACGGGGGTAAAGGTGATTCGTTGCTGCCACTCAAGTTGTACGTCACTCAAAAGAGTTACGACTCACGGGGCAAGGGGGAGGTAAACTATGGGGGTCCTGTGGCCACAGAGCTAAGTTGTGCAGCTTGTGAAATGTTATGGCAATGTCTACGTGATATGTTAATCACACAGCCCTGAACGTGTGCTCGGGCATCTAGTACTAGGATGCGGATGTGGCCAGAGCTGCAGCCACAGTCCAAGAGCACTTGCTGGCTAGAGACACGTAACACGGTGGCAAGGCATAAATGTCAAACAGCTACCACTTTTCACTACTCGTGCACACACATACTTACACACACACAGATATGACAGGTGTGCAAAGGTCAAGGGAGATTGCATTCCACAAAACTTAAAGAAACTTCAACTGAGAACTATTTGATGACAAACTATGGAGATATCAGTCCGAAGTGGAAAAAGTTGGTTGCAAATCTTCGATTTTCCTAGAGCACATCAAACTATCGATAGTTACCCTATGTTCTTATCGATATTTTCGAGAGATAATTCCAATAGTTTTCAGTCTTTTTTCTTACTTTCTGGCAACCTCATCTGGAAAATGATACAAGACGCACACTTATCCTGCCAATTTTCAGATGATTTTCCAGCTCTATTTAAAGTCGGATTCCACTGAATTGGTTTTATAGTCGATGTTGTTGCTTTCTGTGATGGATTCGGTTGGTTTTCCTGTTGTTGATTTTATTCTAGAATTTCTTGTGGGAATCGATTCTTAGAAGAGATGAAAGCTTTTTCGTTTGCCATAATTTTCATTAATCATTTTAATTGGAAATTCCTCTTAACATTTTAGCTATGAATCGAAGTCAAACAAGAGTCGAGCACAAAATTAATTTGTGTATTTTCCCCATGTAAACAGGCCATTTTCAAGGAATTCAAATGAACTTTTAGTGGAACATAAAAAAGCTAATAGCTGGTTTAGGCTGGATATCATATTTAACCATAAGTTAATTATAAGTCAAATTTGGCAAAGAGTTTGGGCTCAGGCTTAAAAGCTGTAGGAGCTGTACGTGGAAAAGGCTCTAACTCGTCTCTAAGCATGAGGCTGTTCACATTTAAAGCGCTCCCAGAGCATAAAGTGCAATTATAGCGGTTGAAAGCGAACAGGGCCATGAAATACCAACACTCGACAGCTGTAAACAACAATTTGCTATTTGGTTGATGGGGAGAGGGATGTGTTGCCTGCTTATGGGTTGGAGGGGGAACAGCAGAGAGCGGCACAGGGAGGAAGGAAAGAAAGAAAACCCCCAGTCGAGACACCGAAAACGTGCAGCAAAACAGCGCAGAAAACATAAAAGACAGAGCACAAGATGCCAATAACTTGGCCAAGATCGGCTGCTCTTATAAAAAAGTTATTTAAAACGCCAGCCACAATGGCAAATGATGATGATGATGATGATGAGCAACTCGTTCGCCGGGTTAAACGTTAAAACTCTAAAACGTTAAAACGTTAAACGTTTTGGCAGCAGACGCGGCAAAGAGTAGAAATATAAAAAATAAAAACTTAGGGCCACAAAAGTTGAATGAAAATTGCACAAAGCAAACAGAATGCGACTCACATGCATCCTCAGAGAACTCCAGAGGAGATAACTGAACTTAACCGATCCAAACCAAGCCAAACCATTGCAAACTATGGCAAACTGAGACCACAACTGAACGTAATGAGCAAATTTATGGTCAATTGATAATTTAGTGGCATTCGGTATCATCAATTATGGTCGGGGCACTGGCTGGGGAACTGGAACTGGAACTGAAGCTGAAGCTGAACGATTGCCCAGCTCCTGTAGCTGTATATATGTATCTCTCTCTCTCTCTCTCTCTGTCTCTGTCTCTCACCTCTGGGTACATCTCTGGGCAGCTTTTTATTGAAGATGAAGTATTGTTATTGAGCCCAATGAGGCACAAATTGTGCAAAATGTTTCGGCATTTTTGCTCCACGCATGACTTATGCTCATCTTGGCCATCATTAGTTTCGTTTTTTCCTCTGCTTTGTGGCCAAGATACTCGCCGTATAAACGTAATTTATATAATTTGAGCGCACGTTTTTATTGTCAACCCTTGGCCACACAAAATTGGGTCACATGTGCTGAGAGCAAGTCCAAGACCAAGACCTGGATCAAATCAGAAGCTCTCTCGAGGCACCGAGCTGTGGTCTAGGCAGCTGCAGGCTCACAATTTAAGTCGCTAATTGAACGCTTTGTTTGACACATTGCATAAATCACACAGGGGTGAAGAGTGTGTGTTGAGCAGAGGATGGAGGGTGGCTTGCGGAGGGAGAGACTGCACCTTGCATACCTTGAGTCTGGACTCTAAACTGGCACTGCACGTCGCCATGTTTATGCCAATAATATGCCATAAACTATAGGAAAGGAGCAGCAGCCAGGTAACCACCAACCAGCCAACCATCGAGTCAGCGAGTCAGCGAGTCAGCCAGTCATCCAGTCATCCAGTCACCCAGACAGACAATGCACATGGAGCCCAAAAATGGCGAGGAGCGCGTCGCGCGGCGTCCTCTGATAAAGTTTATGAACGTCGCCGGAGCTCGCTTGGCCACTGGAAGCTGGCAATTGGGTAGGCAGCCACTTTGTCAGCAGTTGGCAGCCTCTGCACCGCCGCACCACCATACTAAACCATGCCAAGGTACACCACACCGCACAGAGATACTCTTCTAACCCCCTGCGAATGTCCTTGAGTGCGATGCGGTGCTAAAGTTTTAGCATCGCCGGAACTTTACGCACAACTTGCACACATAATTTACCTCCCCCCACCCCCCTCCCTCCAGTCGTAATACTTAACCATCTTCTGCGTAATTATTAGCCAGGTCCACGGACCAACATGTTGTTGCTGGTTCTTCTACGGGGTTTCAAAATCGGGCTCTGGTTCGGCTTCCAGCTCGGGTTATATGTGAGTGCATTAGAGGCGACCACAAATTGTTTGGTTTGGTTTGCTTTTCGCGCAAATTATGGTCATAATTTTTTTACAAGCTCTGGCAATTGGTAACGGCTGGTTTGTGCTCGAACCTGAGGTTTATTATGGCCCGATGCAGGCTCTATTAGAGTTAACCTACGCTCTAAACGGGCCAATAAATAATATTTATAAACCTATTTGCGATACTCCTATGGAGACAACAATGCTGATACCAAATATATATACCCAGACTTAACTGGAGCTGTTCTCCCAGAAGCTTTACTAATATTTTCATTCTTGAAATGAAACACAACACTTTGATATGAATTCTTAATGAATGCAACTCGCTTGCAATCACAATTGATGCAATTTCAACAACAATCAGCAACAACTATCACATATCATCAGGTAAAACAACAACTGCCAATGCAAAGGTAATTGCAGCCGCATACGATACACGCATCCGGAATATTGTCCGTGGATTGTATGTGGGGCCAATTATGAAAGCCCCACTAACTGGGCAACTGGTCAACTGGACAACTGGTCACTTGTGACATGTGTGTTAGCAAGTGCCACAAATCCCACATCAATCAAAATGTGCGTGGCTCGTAACAAGGACTCCTCCAGCAAAGCTCCTGCCCGCCTGCTTCGAGTGCTACAATTGACCCATAGCGAAATTATACCTGGATTGAATAACCGCTAAGGACAACATTGCGAGCTCAAATTATGGCGTCCATCGATCGGTCCGGTCAATCAGAGCGCGCGGTTTGTTGCACGCATTTCAGAGGTGCCGCAACGCTGAGCTGAGCCACAGTGGGGCAGAAACTCAAACTCAAACTTTGATCTAACAATATAATAAGATTTTATTAAAGGGTTTGCCTGCTGCGGCCCATTGTCGAAGTCGCGTAGAAGTGGCTTTGCATGTAAATTATGATATTACACCACGCCTTACGCCTCCAAATCACAAACTCACACACAACATATACTTGTATATATATATATGTGTACACAATGTATAGAAGCAGTGGTCGAGTTGGATACGGGCAAACTTTTAAGTTCGCAGGATGTGTCCTTCGTCATTTTCTGCATTGATTTTATATTTCCAAGGAAGTTGCGCGGAAGCTTGTTAGAGCGCTAACCATATTCTTGCTACCCTCTAACCTCGTACTTTGGTGCCACAGCACATAAATTGCTTTGCATGCAGTTCTCCGTAAGGCTCTCCCCTCTCTCTCCCTCTCCTTCTCTCACTCTCGAAGGCGGCGCGCCCACACAGAGACAGAGCCTCGGCCCGAGCTATTACGCTGGCAAATTGCAATGTAATTAGTTTTTACATTTCTATATAGTCGGGAACGTATAATTGTGGAAAATGGCATTCCTAGTTAATTAATGGCTTGGATCGGACCCGGAGAAGAGACTTGCAAGACCACACCCCCAACCTCCCCAATCTTCCAACCTCCCGAACTCGTGTTGTCGCTCTGCAAAAACTTTCTGCACACTTTTCGCCGTGTGCAGTCAACAAAAAGTGCAGTAACGTACACGTCGACCCTCCCTGCTCCCCTTCAACCCCCCTCAACCCCTCCCCTCCACATCGCACACTCCAACTCACTTGCACATCCACATCCATTTCCATTACCATTACCACTCCCACTCCCCCTGTCAACTGTGGCAACTTTGCTTGAATTGCTTGAAAATTTAATTAAAATGTTGGCATTTTTGTGCTCCAATTGATTTTACCAAGGATTCACGAAAAAAATATTCCGAGAGCAGTTCAAAACGAATGAATATACACAAAATGAAAAATATATGTATAAAAACATTGTATAAAAATATCATTTTGAGTGCATATGCTGCTTCTGTCAGACCGTTGGATCCTTTTGTCCAAGCCACGTTTCCCATTTGACCCTCAAAATACAGGGACAAACCGAGCTCAGTTCAGCTCAGTTCAGCTCAGTGTTGATGCCATTACGAATATGTTTGATTAAAATTTAATTTTCAGTTACACTTTTTTCCATCTGCTTGTTGCTGGTGTTGTGTCCAGCTCTTTCTTGTTTCAGGAATATCTTTTATGATGAAATTCAATTGTGTCAATTGGTTCGCTCTTTTCGCTCGCATGGCAAACCTGGCCAAATCAAGGACTCATTCCAACATAGTCAAAATATATACCCAGAACAATGCAAATAGCTTCTCAGTTATTTCTTTTGATATTTCAAGACAACTATTCTAAGTTTTAAAGTCTGTCAAATAAAGATATAAGATCCTGGAGCTGCCTTGGATGCCAATCAGCAGTCCTGTACTGTCTGTCATGTAACTATAATTAACTTGAGTGCTGCAACAGAAAATATATATCTATAGTTAAACTCAGTTCTTATTTTGTTTCTTGGCATAAATATAGGCTTTTTTTTGTTCTGTCTATATCATAATTATACTGAGGAGTCAATTTCGTTAGCAATCAAAGTCACCTCCATCAAATTGCCTTTCATGTCATGAACTAACAAATAAAACCTCAGGCTTGGCATGTACGAATTTGCATAAAATATCAATAGCAATGACAGAAACTGGCCTCGCCCAAGACCAAACACAACAACAATAACAGTAACAGTATCAGAAGCAACAACAACAATTGAATTGAACTGAATTGAAAGTGAAAAGCGAATAGAAAACGCTACCGTTTATTTTTCCAACAATGCGTTTGCCTTTGTGTGCTGTTTGTGCTTGTATTTATTTTGGGCGGCTAATTTAAATAAACATTTATTTGTATAAAGGCTTAAATAGGTTCAGTAAATGACTTCCTGAATTGTGTGCAGCATCAGAAGCAAACTCAAACGGAAAACAGAAAACAGGCAACAAAAACCGACAAAGAAAATATACTGACAAAAGCTGAGGGAGAAAAAAACAAGCGGCCAAATTGCATAATCAGTGAGACAAATGCAGCGGATTATGAAATCCTTCGCTCAAAGGCTAACCAGCACGGCTGGATGCCGGACAGACACACAGCGAAGGCTGCCAGGCAACGCCATCACCAACAACACCAACAACACCAACAACAACACCAACAACAACACCAACAACAATGTTACCAACTCTGGGGCCCTGGATAGGCAACTGGCAGCAACCTGTCGCATATTTAAAGCGATTAACGGCACGATTTCAGTTGGCAGCGCTGCCTCAACATAGAAATGGAAATTGAAATGCTTTTGGCAGCGCCAACACTTTTTATGCTCACCAGGAGACAAGGGTCCTTCGACTTTCTTGTCAGCCTTGTTACGGATACAAATATACACACAATCCATTGGAGTCCAATCTTTCATCCCTTTCAATCTCAATAGATTGTGGAAGCTTAAAGGAAAAAGTATTTCCCTTATTGAATATATTCAATATATTCAGTAAGAGTATACAAGAGTCGTCTATAATCGAGCAAAGTAGTGCTTCCTTCGCTCGCTCTGATAGTGTTGTTGCTATTATTGCAATTCGTGTCTCTGGCATCGCAGACAAAATTGAAAACGTTTGTAAATACTTTGAAAGCAATTGAACAAATACAAAATACTTTTTTGCTGCTGCTTTTTCGAAAATTGTGAAAAATAAAATAATATACAATGCAATTTATATATATATATATTTATATGTAGTTGTAGCATAAACCTTGCAGTTGTTTCTATTTATTTCTGCTAGCCAGTTTTCCTTTGGCTTTCCTCCATTTTGCAATTACAATCGTAAACGACCTATAAATAAAGTTGGCAGCCGAACAACTGCGGCCAAAAATGGCATAAGCGAAAATTGTGCAATAAATGTGCATAACAACAACAACAACAACAACAACAACAACGAATAGTATGAACAACTACAACAATTGCAACAATTTTCTGAAACAAGCTCTCGATTTTCTAACTCAATGGGGCATTTCTTCGACTGGCCAAGCAGCTGATTGACTTTTGAACTTACGCGATGTTTTCTCTGTATTTCCAGATAGTTTAACGGAAAAGCGACATTATAAAGATATTTACAGATTATATATAATACATACATAACCATTACCAGTTTATATAATCGCTGACCTCCTTTGTGGGATATCGTTTTTTTACTACTTCTAACTTTTAGGACCTTTCTCTAGTCTTTTATTTCAGCTCATGTTAAATTTAACAAAAGCGCAAAACAATGTTTGGGCTCTCAGTTTATTCCTTGACTCGCTCTTGTCCAACAAGTAGCAAACATCACTTGTAAACTGAAGCCACACTCTCCATGCCAATATCCTCAGAAGCTCCTCTTCCATGTACAAACTTCACACTGAAACTGTAGCTCAACTATGTCTATATGTATATAGAGAGAGAGAGAAAGAGAGAGCGAGTTCGGGCTGTGATGTGGTGCCTGAAGCATTTCTAGAGAGCATTATGCTTATATCATAAAACAAAGAATTTTGGCTCACTCGCTTGTAATCGCAGCAGTGGCACTGGCCCCGAGGCATTGGGTTGCTTGGGCGCACTTAATGGTAAAAGCTTTTATCAGCTCCGATTACACAACTTAAAGCAACAAAACTGTCACTTTAAATGCAATACAAAATTGTGGGATTTCTTTGGGTGCTTCAAGGGGGACGGGTGTTATTTTTAAAGGGTGTTCTTATGGCACCTGAGCAACCTGAAGCCCACTGTAGAGTCCTGTGGTTACCGCACCGCAACATTGTTGCCGAAAACCAATGTAACCCAAGCCAGGGCAGACGCACAGCTGGCACAGCTCCTGGTTCAGCTTCAGCTTCTGCTACTGCTGCTGCTTCCGTTCGTGCCCCAAACCCCACACCCCTGAGTCAGCGTTGGCTGCCACCTTGTTGCCCACTGTAAAGCAGCGTAAGCTAACTCAGCTTAAATAAATTTAATTTAATTACCAGTAAAAACCGCATGAGTGACTCTGGCTAGATGAGTGAGCCGTGCAAGGACGAGGATGTTTCCCTCACACTCGCACACACACACACACACACACACACAGGCACACTCACTCTATTTCTTTTACAAACACTAGTCGAGAAGAGTTTTACCTGGCACTAGAACGCTACACGGCTCGCATACTGAGTGAGTGTGCGGGTGTGTGTGGCTGTGTGTAAGTGTGTGTGTGTGTTTATTTAGGAAATAACATTTTTGTGGCAACACATTTTTGGATTTTATTACAGAGCGGCACGTTTAGTGCTTCTCTCACTATCCATTTGCTCAGCTTCCACTGCTGCTGCTGCTGTGGCTGCGGCTGGGCCTGATGTTGCTGCTGTTGAGGTCAACATGCATTTTATCATTACAAAGCAGTAACAACAGGCGGCGAAACAACAACAACAGTAACAGCAACAGCAACAGCTCGACACTTGACGATAAATAACCTTAATGTAGTGGCCGCTGGTGTAGCCGCTTTGCCATTGGCAACATGTTTAATTACAACTAAAATTTCAAAGCATACTTTTAGGCGGGACTGAAAAAAGTGCTCGAGAAAGTGTTGCCGAACAAACGGGCTGGCTCTGGGCACTCAGAGAGCTCTCACTCGGTGCACAGTGGTCCCCGGGACAAGGTCAAGTGTCTCTCTGCTGCACTCAACGCTTCCGTCACGATTATTATGCAAATTGGCCTCGCAGTGTTTGCACACGTGAGCAAATACTTGAGCAGAGACTTAGTGGAGAGCTCGAGCCACTTGAGACGTACAGCTTATTGTGTATAAGCGGGCGGTAAGTGGGTGAGTGGGAGGCACACGGATTCATTTGGGATAGCGTAGGATGAAGAGAAAGCGAGAGCACAGTGTGCTCAGGTTATTAAAACCTGCGCTAAAATCAAAGCTTAAAAGATTTCGAAAAGCTTAACTTACCTTTTTCCTCCAATCGAATCTGAAAGAAAATAGAATATTGTTTTTAGATTCGACTGAAGAGGATACTGACAGAAATGATATCTTAAATAACTGTAGAGCTATTGATACCCAGTGGAATGGCAGTCAACAATCCCTCCCCTTTAATGGTATGCATATCCTCTCAACTTTTCCCTTCCCGACCGTCCCCCTCCCTCACTGATAACACTCTGTATGTCCGTTGCCTGGTAACCTAGTTTAATAAATAATTCGCAATTTTTCTTTCATTTTTATTATGGATTTTGTTCGGATTTACTGCTGCTGCTGCTCTCTTTTTGTCTTCGGCAAGTCATTCATGTGTGCAATCTGTGGGTGTGACTAATTCAATTACAACGCCCAATTGTGCATGCCTCGGTGCTTGCACGTCGGCTGACATTTTCTGCTGTTGTCCACACTCGCTCACACACACACACCCCCTGCTTTTCTCCACCCTCTTTGAGTTTATGTGTGCAACGTTTGGGACCGTGATTTTTCATTTCCATTTTATGCTTTCCCTCTATACACATCTCTAGGTAGTTCGGGCTTAGGAATATGTGTGAATTTCATTAGGTTTCCATTGGGTTCCTGAATATCGCGATAAACTTTTGCTTTCCCCTGCACCCTGCACCATGTACCCCGAACGACGTACCTTGTTGCTCGATCCTTCGTGCAGCACGTTTCGTTTGCGTTGTCATTTAATTGTTTTTTGTCACACGAGTTATCCTTTTTGGGGCGTGTCCTTTCGTGTTCCAAATTGAAATTAACTGACAGTCTGCGAATGCAGTCTGCCATCTATCGATAGATGGCTGTGTGCCAGTCATTCCCTGAAGTTGACCGGGTAATCAAAAGTGATTTGCAGCTGGCCAGAACAGGCGTGAGAGCCACTACCACTATTGGGTGTTTATGAGCAAAAGGGTCAACTGAGGTTAGCTTAAACCAATATTGCTTTTAAGGGATATATAATAGCGATAGCAAACAGAGGCATTACTATTATTATTCTTATGGATATTATATCGAGTAGATACAGTAAACGCCCACAAAAGAGAATGACTTTGTTCCTAGGATAGTTCCACTTTACGAAATGTTTAGTTTATTAGTTCCTGTTCGAAGTAGAAAAACGGAGAAATTTCTCATATAGAAACGCGTAAGCAAATCAGAAATGTTTCTACGTTTTTTGATTTATATAAATTTGATACCAGGATTGATCAGGTTTGGTAGGAAAGCTACGTTTGTACAGAATTCAATTAATTTGTTGATGGATGATGATTCTCTTGAACCAATCAAAATCATTAGAAGCCTTAACAAGAGAACTGAGAACTTGAGGTTCTATAATTCCAATTCAAATTACGTTCCAATATCTTAATTTCTAAGGATTCTCATTTGTGAACGTCTAAGATGAAGCATATGAATATTAGAGCCATAAACAAGTTCAATCGTTAAGGAGTTCCTATGAAATAGAACAGTTGAGCGTCTATTCCTGGAATTCAATAGCAACTGCTCAGCAGCAATAAGATCGATTGGCAATAAGCCTTGCGGTAATGTTTTGGGCCTCATGATTGCTGGTGGTTTTCTCACAAACGCTACTGGAGGAACTTGCTCATCCTGAAGTTGTAGCTGGCGGGGCTATCAACACTCAAGCATCTTGATGATCAGCCCAAAGCGTACACATTGCGAATCGGGATTTGTAAGGTCATCATTCAAAAGGCATCGAGTGCGACAGACGAAACGAAACCGATTTCCGATTCGAAGACCCATTGCCAAATCCATCGAATCCAAAGAGTTGGCTGCCAACAGCCAACAGCAAACAGACAGCAGCCAACAGCCAAAAAGGCAACAGGGAACAGCTAACAAAAATTAAAACGCTTATACATTCATGTAATTTAACGAACTGGCCAGAAACTAAACTAAACTAAAGCGAATCGACTTCAGACTAAAGATGCGGCAATGGATGTTGCTCCTGCTGTTGCTGCTGCTGTTGTTGTTGTTGTTGGTGTGTATGTTGCTATGTCTGTGGCGATATTGGCGATGCCAAGCGTGAGATTATCGACGATTGTATGCAACGATGATGATGCTGATGAGGATCAGGATGAGGCCATGTCTGCAACTCCAGCAGCAGCGGCAACAACTGCAACTGCAACTGCCAACGCCAACGGCAACCTCATCGGCAATAGCAATGGCAATGGCAATGGCAATGGCCATGGCCATGTGGATAGCTCCCGTAAGCGGCGCAAACAATGCAACGAGAACCGGCAGCAACTGCACTCAAGTTCACTTTTCATGCAGAGGTGGAGGCTGAGGTGGAGGCCAAGATGGAGACTGAGACTGAGGCTGAGGCTGAGACTTCGACAGAGACTGAGGCAGAAGCAGTCCAGTCATTGACTTTTGTTATCGTACGCCAAAAAAACAAAAAAAAAACGACAAAACAGTTGCATGCCCTGCACTGAGACAGAGCCGGCAATCCGACAGATAGACAGACAGGTTGGCAGGCCCAGGCAGGCCGAGCGCATCGCTATCTGCATGCGATCAAATTTCCAGGGCTTCTGTTATGGACGGGAACTGACATAGGGCCAGAGCCTCGGCACAGGGACAGGCGATCATATTGAGAGTCTGCTTTTGACAATTTGGACACAATTTGAACCTTTTACTTTTTGGGCAAAATACGAAACCCACGATTTCCAGCTTAATCGCACTTCCAGGAATCGCCAAGTCACATCTCACAGCTCTCCGAGTGGTTCATCTCAATCGCCTCTCGTTCTCGTTCCCTTTGTTCCCTCTGATGACATTGATTTAGAAAATGATTTAAGAATCGTTTATGCCGCATTGATTTTGATCTGTATTCGCTCGTGTCCCATGTTCTATGTCCCATAGCCCCAACTAGCGGCTATTCGCCTGGAGTCTGATAAAAGAGATTCAACAGATTTGATTTAGGAACTCTTTTATTTTATGATGTGAAACCGACCCGACTTTGGATTTATTTTACAATTTATAAATTCACTCGTGAATCGCAACCAACTGTAACCAAATTCAATTAAAGTCATATGAATATCCCATTTATATTCCACTAGGTCAGGCGAGAGTTTTCATGTCCAATTTAATAGAAAATGCAATTTGCAAAATTTTATGAACTTTGCAAGCTGCGCAAAATGTTCAAACCGTTCGTTCGTCCTTCATATATTTTGGTGTAGTGGTTCCACTTTTGTTTCTACTTTTCTGCAGTGCCTACAAAAAGTTAGTTTCCGCACAATATTGTGAATCGAGGCTGCTTATGACAGATGTCAGTGTAGTTTTAGTTGGACACATCCCAACTATTCCTAACTACCCGAGTTCCCAAAACTTTACTCAGTTGACCCTTGCGGTAACCTTGGCTACTAATAGAATCGGTATCACCATTGTTAACTGCTATATATATTATTTTGTCTTCTTTAAACGGTAATTAATGTTTTTGTTTAAGATCTATCCATGCTCATCAAATCACTTTTGATAGCTCCACCTTTAAAATGCAAAACACACTCGAAATGTAAATGTTAACCGAGCATATCACATAACTCAAAAGTTTTATGAACTTGTTGAGATCTTTTGTATTGCTCATTAGGAAAACCTTCCCTCTATTGGGGAGGGAGCAGTACCTAAGTTGAACCTTCAACACTCCACACTAAATAATTTATAATGTCTTCATTATTTCTTTACCTTTTAATGTGGTCCACAATTTGTTTTTGAACTCGGCGACTAACATGCAAACACTTCCTTTGCACAAGTTAGTTAGTTAGTAGCAGCTGGAGTAGGGGCACCTGAGTTTTCTACGCCTTCGAAAATGATATGCAGCAGATTAGTAGATGTGATAATTTGTTTGGAGTTCCATTCTGAGCCCATTACTGTTGCGCTCTAGTGCGCTGCTGCTCCAGAAGATGAGCCCAAAAATAGAAGGCGAATTAAGAGCCAGCCAGAGAATATAGAAATAGCATTTTTCGACTCTAAATTGAAAATTAACATATTTCGGCAGTAGATGTTATCGGAGTAGACAAAAAGAATTGTTTGGGAGAAGCAACAGCAGCAGCGGCAGGCTGCAGCTAATTTAATTTTCCCATTTTCCGGAAGACGACAAAACAAAAATGAAATTTTTCATTTTTTAAATTGATGGCCGCCGGAGTCGCCGTCGGAGTCGGAGTCGGAGTCGCAATCGGAATTGTAGTTTTTCTTGGCTTCCTGTTGGCAATTGTCTTGGCACAAATCTCATGCCCACCGCAAATTGAAACTACTGCATGGCATTGTCCTTAGCGATTGAATAAGAATTATGCCAAAGGATGCCACCAACACACACACACACACACACAAACACACGCACACACTGACTGAGACACCCAGGAAGAGGTTCGACGTAGCCGGCTGTCAAGCTCCTTTGGAGCATTGTGATTAATGTGCTGCTGTTTGCCGCCTGCTGCTGCTCCTGCTGGTACTCCTGTCCCTTTCCCTTTCCCTTAGCCTTGCCCTGATGCTGCTCTTTTGGTTTTTGCCTTTGTTGCCATTGTCTATGGCTCTAACCATTTTGGCATGTTTGTCATTTCGGAAATTGTGTAGTAGCAGTTCCAGCTAAAGACAAACTGGCGGCAGGTAACCAACACAATCTGCAGTCTCAGAAGTCTATTTAACTCTAAGTCACCCCAAATGCAACCACACTGCCACAAACACACATACTTCCATTTACAATGAATTGCCTGAGTCCTAACCACATGATTCACTTATGCATGTTTACCAGTTTCTGGCAAAAGTATCTTTAAGTATTCTTCATACTTCATAGATATATCCAACTTTTTACTGATTCTAATTAATATTAGGTAACATTTAGAATGATAACTTAAATATATTATTCCCATTTATAGTTTGGGCTCAACTGAAACGTTGAATGGATGCTTGTAGCACTCAGTCAGCCAGCCAAAGACCCATCATTAACTCGAGCAGTCAGTCAGTCTGTCATACTGGCCTGGTGAGTCGCCCGCCTTGACTAATGGCATTGGTCGAGTCTGCGCCGCTGCTGGAGCTGCTTCTGCTGGTGGTGCTCCGCATGCGCGTCAAGAGCAGGAACTATTGAAGGCGTTTAGCAGACACTGCTGAGAAGCGCAGGGTAGACCCAATCAAAGGCCAACAGCAGCTCCTTGAAATGCATTGGAAACGTCAGCGACGTCGTTTTTTCTTTTTTGCAAAATGTTTGCGGCAAAACCTGCAATTACCATCGCCAGCTTTGATAGCTGCGCAGTCTGCCCCGTTCCCTGCAGAGCAGAGGGGCAACATCATGGAAGAGGCAGAGCTCAATGTGGCTGTGTGGCTGTGTGCCGCCGCCGCTTGAGCCCTGTTTAGGTTTTTTTAGGCATTTAGTCTTTGTTTCGACAGCATTTTCTGGCCATGCCGACACAGCCACAAGATGGTACCATTTCCAGTCCAAGCCGAAGACTCTGTTCCAGTCTCAGTCTCAGTGTGGTAGCGCAGCAGTTGATATGTTGTTGAGTACTTTTAATTTGCATGCAGTTAATGGTGTTGCTTCATATTAGGCAAGACCCAAGGCGAAGATGCCAGCGTTGCAAGGAACTAGCCACAAAAGGCAATCATTGTTGTTGTTGTTATTGTTGTTATTGTTGTTGGCGGCGTCCTCAGGACGTTAAAGCCATTGAACTGTTGCACGTATTGGAATTTAGCATTGGGGCACATTGAAATTAAATTTAGCTGCGAATGTTGTGAAGTGTCTAAAGGAGACATAATGGATAATGATTGTCGACCTTGATTACTGGCGGTACGAAAAATGACTTGATCACGTCTATATAGATATGTTCTTTGGTTGAATTATGAAACTCACGTATATACAAATTGCCGCATTTCAGTTAGACATAAAGATGCCGCATTGATAACCCAATAAAACAATGGCAACAACAGCAATAATGATAACAGAAACACTGAAAGAAATTGCAATTGAAGCTAATTTCAGCAAATTTCATGCCAAAATGTGTTAAAGGGAAGACATTCCAGGCCCCAAGAGGCAAGAACGCGATGCCAGGTAGGGGCAGCCAAAGAGTACAGTGGGCCACGAGCAGTCGAAGAGCAGGCGGCTCTGAGAAGATTGGTAAGAGCAGAACTGAAATTGAAGCTTTAGTGTGCGTTCTGCTCTGCGGAGAGTTGTTTCCTTCATTTGGCTTGAAGTAAATGACAGCATGAATGAGTGACCGGCTGAGTGAGTGACTGACTGAGTGGCATGCCCCGCCGGATCTCAGGCAACAAGCAACTAGCAACAGGCAACGTGCAACAGGCAACGAGCAACGAGCAACGAGCAACGAGCAATGGCCATCACTTAAGTATCTGCGCTTGCGGTGTACTCAAAACTCCGCCCACCACCAGCAGAGCCGTCGATGCAACTGCAGCCGACCACTGTTAATTGTGGGCAAGGGGGGGAGGGGGCACAACAAAAGGGGAGGCGACCTGCATTGGGGCGCGAGATTACTCACGCGAATGTAATTTGGCAATTGCTTATTAGCGCTAACGCTCCGCTGACTTTCGGTTCCGACTTGAAGCCCGGTTACCGCTGCAAGCCACCGCACAGTGGTACAAAATAGTCAATAAGAAAGTCGAAATGATCGAACGTACAGTTAACAACGAGAGATTGAGTAACTGTTAGGAAATCAAAACGGATTCAGATTGAATTAATTTCTCAATTTATCGATTGGATTTTTGAGCTCAGTTTCAGTTCTTAACACTTTCGTTGCACTGTGTGATGGCGGCGGCGGCAACAATCGAACCACTTATATCACCTTCTGGTTAGAACGCCATTGAGCTGCAGCTCTCTGGGCTTCTTCTGGGCCGATCGTCTGCGCGTTGCCCGTTGCATTTTCATAACGCGGTCTTTAAAGCCGACTGGCTGCGTTGGAAACGAGGACGATGATGAGGACGTGGACGTGGACAGCCTGGAGCAAAAGATGGCACTGTCTGATGACTGTGAATGTGAAGAGCAATAATTTTATTTTTTTATTATTATTACATTTTTTCCTGCCTCTTTACTTCCTCACTTGCTGACTGGCTGCGGCTGCGGCTGCGGCTGCGGCTGCGGCTGCGGCTGCTTGTCGAAGAGTGTTGAAACATTTTCGCGTCATTTGCAGATTCTTTTAATACTATTAGTTTTTGGTGAGGAGCTGTTGGTCAGGAATGGCCGAAAGACATGACAGTTGTGGCCCCTAAAGGCATTGTTTAGCCATAAAATCTTGGCTACAAGAACGATTCCTTATTCTGAGAAGAATGCCGCCTCAATTAACCCAAACGATGCAGAAATATACTCATATGCATGCATATATATATATAGACTCTGAACAGGAATATATATAAGTATTGTTGCTATCATTTTTAATATGCCAGAAGCTGTCTGAATGAGTACGCAACGGCCAATCAGGGTTGTCGAATACCTTAGAAACCCACCTCTATTTCAGTTTCAATCTAAGCCCAGCCTTACGTCTTCCATTTCTAAAGCTCACTTCGAGGCACATTGAGGCAGCTATTGGCTGCTTTTATAATACACATGAAGCATCTATTAAATGCTTGAGAGGTACGTCTCTCCCTTAAGGACACGAACCCCGTCGCGTTGGGCGTTATCGGAGAACAACTAGAAAAAGTGAACACGAAAATTAGAGAATAGAAGCAGGGACAACATGGAGAACGTTGTCGATGTGAAACCAGAAGATGGAGGCAAATGGAGGCTGAAGTGATGTAATTTAATCTGCATATGCGGCAAGGCAAATAAAATCAAAGCCCGTTGTCACACAATGAGGCTGGGACAGTAGTGGGATAGGACTGGGCCTAGAACCGGAGTCCACGGCAATTGAAATGCCCAAACATAAAGGGAAATTCACAATAAAAAATAAGAGGAAAAGACAAAAGAAAATAAAGGAATTTTTACCAACTGCCATGAAATTTTGTCAAACGAAAATACGGGCGTAAATTTCTATTAAAAAGCGCACACACAGAACAAATCGAAAGCGATTGGAACAGGGAACCTTTTGTCTTTTGTAATATTATGCGACAATTCGACCCTGTCTCTCTCAGTCTTTGTCTCTGTCTCTTTCCTTTGTGCATAGCTAGTAGTCCAAAGCAAATTAGGAAATAGCGCTAAAGCCTACAAAAGCAGTTAAGGAATGTCAAAGAAAAAGTATTGAATAACATTTGGAAATGCTCAGAACATTGTTCGGTTCTCGTCTTATCAATAGTACTACGGATTCTTCTTCTTCTCTGGGAAATGTCAATGGCAGCAGCTGCGTATTCGAAACGAGAAGAGAAAAGGAAAGAAATGAGCTGAAGTGCAATTGAATGGAAATGAGTGCCACGCCTGCTCTACGCCCACTTCAATTGGCAGCGCCAATTAACAAAAGCAAACGAAAGAAATAACAGGGGAAAACTGGAAGGAAGAAGAGAAGAGGAAAAACATAAAATATCTTGAATCGCTGACCATGTAAAAACACATTAAAATTCAAATTCTTTGATATACCAATTAATTTCCGAGCCAAGATGTTTGTATCGAATCCGGGGAGCTGGGAGCTGCACTCCTGTTTGGCTCCTGGTTTGGTTTTCGGTTTTGGCTTTGGCTGCGCTTCAATTAAATGCAACGAAACGCGATAACAAGATTATCCGCCGCAGACATCTTGAGACAATATCTCTAAGCCATAAAAAGTCAAGACGGCAGCACTACAAAATATTCCTGTTCTTGGCTTTCTCTCCTCTCTCCTCTTCTTGCTTGAGTTCCGCCGTGCTGCCAAATTGGCATTTTGGCAATGAAACGCAAATGTTGCCGGCTAAGTTGGTTGATTCTGTCGATTCAGTTGGCTCTGCGGTTTTGTCAGTAACCTCAGTTTCCCAGCTTCTTAATTCCTTGGTCCATCGTCATCCTCATAGTTGTTCTCGTTGTTGTTGTCGCTGTCGTTGTCGTCGTGTTGTCATTGATTTGAATTTTATGTGCACGCAGTAGCAGTCGAGGGGCAAAAGCAAGAAAAAAGTGAATTTCCATTGCCTTATTTGTCAGCCCAGACACAAACCACCACAACCCGTCTCGAACCACCAACAGAGCCACAATTCTGACTGCTACACTTTTGGCAAGTGCTCGTTTCTATAGCCATGCCTGCTGCTTCTTCTGGCCAAACCAAGGAATGAGCTCACTTTTGGCCAGTCTCGACAGCCTTTGGATAACAACTCGCATAGGAAGAACTTTTGATTGTCGCAGATACCATTCAATTTATCAATAATTATATTATGTGTACACTTTATCAGAATCCTCAAAAAAACAATAACAAAAGTAAAACATTGAGAAACTAGTTTGTTAAACCGAAACCCAACTCAAGCTGCAGACACTTTACACACCAGACCGCACTCCTCCTCCTTTGACGGCATTACCAGTTCCAGTTCCAGTTGACGACTCGCTCGTACCTGGTGCTGGGCCACAGTCCGCAGTCCTGAGGACGGCGCATCAAGTGTGTGCTGAGGCTTGTTAAAGTTCATTTTCGATGCAACGAGCTGCAATAATGCATAATTGTGCTCATTAGTCTTTTTGGGGCCAACGATCGTGTATGAATTTAAATTTTAGCGCGGCCAACAGAAGACAGAGACAGAGACGGAGACAGAGATAGAGAGAGACGGATCGAAGCCAAGTTGAGCTGGGTTCAGCTGAGCTGGTCTGGTCTGTGGACGAACCCTAAATAAATACAATTGGACAGCAATGGGCTGTGAGAGAGGCTCAGACAGCGGCGCGAACTTGAAACATTTGCGCGCAGGATTTACGCGTCCAGTTAAATTTACGACTGCGCACCTTTGCATGAAATTGACGTGGCTTTTATTTTGGTGGCCTGCTGCACACCTTGCACCCTCCTACCCGTACCCCCACCTGTATAGAGTCTGCCTTGTGCCCTAACACATGCGACTTTACGACTTGGACGCAGGTCAACTTGTTAGCCCGAACGTGGGCTGGCATTATATGGGACTGTGTGTGAAGTTAATATCTGCGAAATACTCGTACAAGGCTTGTTAAGTGATTAATCAGCGCCAGATATAATTTGTGTCTGCGTTAATTTTTTCACTCGAATAAGCCCAGTACTCTACACTCTGTGTAGGCTCTGTGGGACTGCGAATTTCGCTTTCAAGGAGGAGTCGTGTAAATTAGGACGTTCCAGCTTAGCGGGACAGCCGGAAGGACGTGCGAAATTGCTCAGAGATATACGGCCCATACTAAAAGCGAACCCAATTTCAGCTGAAACTGCAAAATGTTCAAGATATTAAATGAAGCTTACTATTATTTAGATGATTACACGAGTTCATGGGAGTTCATTGACCATAAAGTATATTCGATCAGTATTTAAAGTCAAGGAAAGTACGGTCTGTTCTTTTTCAGCCTTTAAAAATGAACAGAAGTACGATCGAAATATCATTTTCATTCCCAGGACCCGTTTGAAGTGCATTAAAGAGAGTTTAGGTATCGCTTCCTTATTAGGCATAACTGCTCATTCAACTGTTTGGCAATTGCCTGTGAATTTGCGGTTAATAAAAGTGCACAAGGACCTTTCAGAGAATCCAATAACAAAAAGAAAACTATGGGTATAAAGCAATATTGAATTCAAGGACATAAATTAAGCATATACAACCGCAGCGATGCATTCAGGCGTTAGATGAAATTATTGAGCTGCTTGGACTTTTGGGGTTGCAGGCAGCATTAATAGGGATTGAGGAGGAGCAGGCATTGAGGGAATCAGGGACTAAGGGTTTGAGGGTTTGATAGGACCAGGAAGAAGGACGAAGGAGTGCCGACAGCAAATCGGCCATGACACGCACTCGGCAAACAAACAAACAAACAAGCAAACAGATAAATAAACTGAATTCAGGACAATCTTGTTATCGAGAATGGGCTTTGCTTGTAGTTGGGGTTGTGTTGGGTTGCGTTGGGTTATATAAACTACTTCAGGTAATCTAAGGCTTAGAAATGCTAATCGCCTTTATTTTGGTAAAGCAAGAGACGGGGAAAGGGGAAGAAGGCACAAGAAACAACAAAGGACACCATCTACCTTTTTGCTTTGTCACCGTGTTTGTCGTCTCTTCTCGGTTCTTTGATAATTGAAACCGAAAAATTGTTCACCTCTGCTGCACAGGATGTAAGCAGCCCTAAGATTTTTCCCCTATGTCTTCCCCCTTCTTCTTTCCCTTATCCTTTCTATTTCCATTTTTTTCCATTTTGTTTGTTGATTTACTCGTGCGAATTATTTGTACACGTTTGTATGTGTTGTGTTAGTATGTTGTGCGTCACACACACACGCACACACATATGCTCAGGCGCCACTGCTTTGCATAATCCTTGGCGTGATATACACAATCTTCCTATATGTACTACATATGCCTAAAACATACAGAGGCAGTCTTCCTTTTTTTTTTGATATTGCCTCAAATTTCATACAGAACGCACCCTTTTTCGGTTAAGTTGTGGTGGTATCCCTGGCATATCCTGTTAGCAGACCTCGTTCCTGTCTCTTAATTGCAGGTTGCAGCAGCGTCTTTGA
The DNA here is from genome assembly GCA_035045065.1 of Hirtodrosophila trivittata. NCBI lineage: Eukaryota > Metazoa > Arthropoda > Insecta > Diptera > Drosophilidae > Hirtodrosophila > Hirtodrosophila trivittata. Next base: position 2,059,688 of record JAWNNK010000868.1, read on the forward strand.
TTTTGGCCGGCGTCGCCTTTGTCGCCGCGGTTTTTTGTCACCGCGTTTATCTCTTTCAGATTCATATTTCATTCGAAGTTTGCCGAAGTCCTTTTTTTCAGTGCTGTGCTCCTTTGGCTTCCGTCGATGCGTTTATATTTGTTTGCTATCTTTGTCTTTATGCCAACATCATCAACAGCATCCTTAACGTACTCAACAGCATCATCAACGTTTTGTTTGACAATTTTCTGCTTGATATTCAAGATTTTAATCGCTGGCATTTGCCATAGACGTTTGCCATAGCCTTGCAATGCTTCTTGGGGTTTGCCGTTTATTCAGTCTCAAATTTCAGGACGAGTTAAGCATATTGTCAGCTGGGAAATGGTTTTAAGTAATGTTTGTCAGTTTCACAGCTGTAAACCTCTTTACTTTCCACTCTTCCAATATCCTAATACTCGATTACGTAACTTAAAATATTTATTTAAGCGACTTTTTTGGCTGTTTCTCAGAGCGTTTCATAGCGAGCTTTTAACTTAGTAAATCTGATTTGCTTATCCTTAGTATGTTTATTGTGTCCCAGGACATGCATTTCAAATATCTCATACACTGTCTAGACTAGCTACAGAGCACCTTTGAAGTCGTTGCAGCCCCTCATCGTGGATCCACTCAACTTCTGTGTGTGAAGCACTTGCTCCTTCCTCTACTATTTACTATAAGTTCTGCTTTTGCTACTTTCACTTTAATTTTCTGCGTTCGTCTGTTTGTTTATTCGTCTCAATAATAAAATATTGTATTGTGAGTTCGTGCAGCCGTTACTTCAATTACTGCCTCATTAAAATTGTATGTTTCAATCAAAGTTCGCTAGATTTAGGTGGATGCCTGTCAGCCTTTAGGTGGCAAAGGGGTGGCTTTGGGGTGGCGACCACTTTAAATTGAGACAAGCTGTGTTTGGGGTATAACGCCTAGGGTTACTGGTTCACTCACTCCACGGGCAGCTATGTGCTCAGCCTCCATCTGGTCGTCTGGTCACCATTAAAGTTTATCGCCGGAGATGCAGTGCAGCCCGAAAGTTGTGCGGCGTAATCGGAGCTATCAAAACTACTTGTATATATAACTTTGGTAATTATGCAGCCAGCTCGCTAGACAAAAGCTGTAACTAAGACAACGACCCAAGCGAGCAAATGTCACACGTGCCCAGAGTCAAACTCCTGCTTCAGCTCCAGCTCCAGTTTCGGCTCCATTTTCCATCTCAGATGGAGACATTAACAAAGACGGCGGACTTAGAGATTGGCAATGCTTGCAGCGAGGCGCGTTTAAGTAGTTTATAATTAAGACATAACTGAATTAACGTTGATAATGTCTATTATAAGACATATACACACAGCACACACACACCCACACACATTAGAGTACCGTTAAGTGAAGCTGCGCACTTTTCCCATGAGCTTTCCATCCACTTTGCTCGCATTGTCTTCCCGCTAAGAGCAGTTTTTCCCTCGATTCTTGTTTTTGTTTTCTTTAATGAGCATCATTTACTTCATAAGCACAATTTCACAATTTAGCCCTTTCAATTTTTGTTCATTATAACAAAGACGCAGAGGAAGTCATCCGGCTCGGCTTTGCCCACTCATTGTCATTGTTATTCTTATCATTTTGACTAATTTGAGTCACAGCATTCAGCGCTATGTAGGCCAATCGAAATTATATATAGCATACTCTAAAGTTTGCTGTAAATTTACTGAAAATTCCCTCTCAACTGCAACTAGTAAACAGTTGGGGGCATCAAAAATTAATTGAATCTGCTAGAAGTTTGTTCAACACACACAACAAAAATAAACGAAAAAAGAAGAATAAAAATGGAATTGATTAAAAATTTAAACTTGGTCACGTGCCGTTGATTAATGAAAACTGGCGCCAGCGGCTAGAGTAACATGATGATAAATTAAAGGTAAACAAGTAAAAACAAATATAGTAGTACACATAGAAGGGAGCAGAGACCAGGAGACCAGGAGAGCTGGTGAGGGAAACACTTTGGGAAATCAAAGCACAAGTTGAAGAGCAAACACTTTAAGAAACGCTTATAACACGCATACGCAGTGTTACGCGCGAATTGAAAGAAACTTGTGCATACAAATTGACAAATATTTAGAAAGGATTGTAGGCTATCCCCCGCTGCCAAGTGGAAGTGGAACTGGAAGGAACCGGATGATGTGCTGCTGCCAAGCCAGCGACAATGACATTAAATGAGCGGGTGTATGGAGTGCGCGTAGCAAAAGTCAAACAAGAGATAAAAGCAAGGATTAGTACGTTAAAACGCAGACAACGACTACGACGACGATGAAGACGATGGCGATGGCGATGGCGATGGTGATGAAGGGGATGAGGACGAAGATGGGAAAAGTGTAAAAGAAAGAAGCTGCAGGAACAGGATGATAAGGGGACTGCAGGAGTTGCCAAGTAGGGAAGGCAATGTTAAGTAGACAGATGAACGTTAAACACGCGCGTGGCTGCGGTAATGTCTACGCCGCTGCAGACGCGTCCTCCCCCTACCCTCTATCCCCTCCTGAAGAAGAACATCTCAACCCCATCCCAAACCCCCCACAACAACAACGCAAGCAACTTTCTTGGATCGTGTGCGTGCGCCATATCGTTAAGGCTACCCCCTTATGCGTGTGTGTGTGTGTGTGTGGGCTGATGTGTGTTGGCGTTGTGTACAAGTGTGTGTGTGTGTGTAGGGGGAGAGATACACAAATATACAAAAAGTAAACTCCCCAAGAGGAAAAAGCATGTTGAAAGTAAATTGAAGCTGGAATTTTCGGAAGAGCGTAAAAAGGCAGCTCGGGCAAAAAGTTTCCAAGAAACTTTGCCAGCTGCTGTTGCATATGGCAGACACTCGTCATATGATGTGCCATTGCAGCCAGTTTAAAGAGTCTGCATCAACTAATGCATAATTGAACTGAGCTCAACAAAAACTATTTCAGTGTAATTTTTTGATAATAACAGCATGTATACATCATAAATAATACTCGGAGACGGACAGATATCTAGGGAAAAAGAACTACATAATTGCGTTGACTGTTAATAAAATAAATAAATATATATTTTATATCATTAACCCGCTCATCGACAGTAAATCTGAATAATCAGGTAACAATAAGCTCAGTTTGGCTAAATTATTACTCCTACTTATTATGATGAATGGGTTTCATCAATGAGAAAACACTGTGCCCAAACAAACCTAAAAATATATCAAAATAATTTATTGTAACTTGTTTTAAATCTATAATTTTAAACAAATACTTCATGTATTCATAGATTACCTGGCATACCGAAAATAAATGAGAAATTATACTCAGATCCTGTAGGATCGCACATGCCTGATTCACCTCTTCAAGTATAACCAAGTTGAGTCTAACTCAACTTCTCGAACTTTGTCAAATTTCATTCATAAAAAGTTGATTATTTCGCTTTAGTATTACCTTCTGAACTAATCAACAATTGATGTATCATTTTCTTTTAGGTATTAAGGTTTCACTCCCGCTTTTCCTTATAAATAATAAGTATCAACTTTAAATATATTCATGACTTTAAATACAAAAACCATTTCATAGAAGCTTATGCATTCCTTAGGTTAAGAAATTTGTATATTTGGGAATAGGCAATAAATTAAAAATAAAAAAAGAATTTAATTAATAATATCATTTGCTTACAAGTGAGAACGATTTCCCTAACTATACATACAAGGTGTGTACTTTGGAACAGAACTTTTATAAAAAAAACAGATCAAATGGTTTTATCGGCAAAATAAATTTACTTTATTCAAAATTGTTTCCTTCTGCTTCAATACAGCTTTTTGCACGATCCAAAAGCATGTCGAACGAGTGTTTTAACACAAACATATGATACTCACACTTAAATCGCAATAACTTCACTTCCAATCGATGAAATGTCATGAAATACTCACTGGACAATCTATAAAGATAGCAGATTCTAACGCACCAGTCGGCATACAGATGCCCGACCAGCGGGCGCTAGATTCAAAAAGTCCTGTTTTCGTTTGAGAGCACCTTGTATTATTCATCATTCTAGGAATATTTTTCGTATCTTTTGCTCTTTTAAGATTACAGTCGACCCTCGGATAACTAACTCAATTCGTTCCAGAAACTTGTTCGCTATATAAAACGTTCGTTTAGCAAAACCAATTTTTCCATATGTTTCTATTTAAAATGAATTAATCCGTTCCAGGGGAAAAAAAATACAATAAAATAATTTATTTTCAACTTTTTTCAATAAAATCATTTAAAACATAAACAAATTATTGATTTAATGTACTTACTCCCTTTTCAAGAAAAAACTATCTTCTGGCGGAGATTTGTTGTACATATCATTTGTTGAAAATGAGACACTGCATTATCGTTAAATAGATCTATAAATAGGTTTTTTTTTTCAATAAATGCTGACTCCTCCCATGCTTTCAGTATATCTTTTATCGCACTAAATGGTTGTTGTGCTTCCTTCAAGAGACTTTCAATAATTGTGGCAATCGTTGACTTTGGTATGCTAAATACACGCCCAATATCAGTTAAGCCAAAATCTGGCTAATTTTTTCTTTTATTTTCTTGTTTCATTTGCATTGTTATTTTTGTTCTCTAATTCAAATCATTTCTGAAGACATCTCTATATATAATTGTATTGAATGAATTTGATTTTTACAAATAAAAATGCAAAGTAGAACTTGAACTCAACTGAAGCTAAAGTGGCGAGCAACATTCATTCAAAGGGGCCACACAGATCCATCAGATCCATTAGATCCATCACCAGCCGAAATAACTAAAACAGAATACAGGCAATGTGTGCCTCATTTTCTCCGTTGACATTGCAAATATTTTGGACTCTAAGGGTTAAACATAATTTTTTCAAAGTTCGCTCTACGAAATTTCGTTCGCTAAGCAACTAATTTTGCTTTAAAATTTAGTTCGCTATGCGAGGCTTTCGTTAACCGAGGGTCGACTGTATTTATTTATTTAGTTTATTAACTGTAAGCTTATGGTTAAAACTAAAGCTGCAGGAGAGTGCAGACATAGCTACTAGGGCTTTCCACTGAAGTTGTGTGTTGTATTCAAGATTATTTTAACTTTTAAAGTTCTCATCATTTTAGCGATATTTTTCGTATGGATATTTTCTATTTTAGTTGCTCTACATTTTTCTAAGGGATTTTCTATCTTGCTCTGAACTATCTTTCATTTCAATTTCAATTAATTGTTCATCATTCTAGGCATAATCTTCGTATGTTTTATCTTACTATGAATCGTTTTCATTTTAGTTCATTTTCCATTGTTTTTATTTTGTTGCCTTTTATATATTCATATTTAAAATTTTCAATATTTTCCATCATTCGCTGGCTACATTTGCTATTCTCGGCCCTGCTATAAATATTTTCCATTTTGATTTCTGTACATTTCCCACCATTCTAAGGATATTTTACATATCTTCACTTAAGTAGCATTTCTTGGAAATTATTTTAATTGAAATCGTTTTGAACGCCTCGCCGAAGAGTTCCTGCCACAATTGGAGTTAACTAGTTAGTTTAATTGATCTTAAGCTTTATCGCGTGCATTTAATTTTAGAACTCGAGGCTCGTGTCCCTGGCAGGAGCTTCTTATTCATTTGACTTGTCAAATTTGTCTTAGGCATTTTGATGGCTTAATGAACGTTCGCCTGCGCTGCCAAATAACTAATCCACTTTCCCAGGCCATCAAACAAATGGCAGCCAAAAAGCTAAACAGCAACCACTTCAAGGCTTAATAATCATTATGATAATCATCATCATCGTCATCATCCCCGATCCCTAGCAAGTCGAGTCGCCCACGAATTCAGTAAGTGAATGAGTGTCTGCTCATCCGCTTCGTTGCTGATAAATTAACTTCATAATCTACACAGTTATAAGCGCTGATGTCTGGCATTACTCTTCCATATTTTTCCGTCCATCCCTTCTCCCTACCCCACCCCTATCCCCTCTCTCTTGGCTTGTGTTTGTAAGCATCATTACAACAAAAGCGCCGTGGGTCAACAACAACAATAGAAACAACGACAACAACCAAACACGCACCTTATTGTACACTCAGGTAATGGCAATGTTACACTCGACGGCATAACTTTTCACCTTTTGGGGGTTGCCACGGGGTTTGGGTAGAGATCTGGGGCTCAGCAGGTGGGTTACCTGTGTGTGTGTGTGTGTGTGTGTCGAAAAATTGCACACAATTTAATTGAATGTGTTTAATTTTGCTTTTAATTCGTTGGGCATTGTGCGGAAATGTTTTTCCTTTTCACTGCTGCACATAATGAGGCGTTAAAGCGTTTCTTTGCACAAAATTTGTTTATGGATTAAACGAAGCAAAAGCTTAGCTACCTTTCCTCAACTACAGATGATATATCTCAATATACAATATATATAAGTGTATTCAAGCTTCGACCTTTAAAGAGCGGCAAATGAGCTTCTGGTGAGACCTTTGGCCAGTCAAGAATGAATTACAATGGCTGTTCATATTATTAGAGAGAGAATGCCTAAAATTCCAAACAAATCAAAATGAAATCAGAATAAGAACTTATAAACCTTAGCCTCAAAGTAAATGAGGTATTAATTAGAAGCCAACTAACCAACTAGCGTTGGCTGCCAGGGAACAAAGCCAAAGAAAATCAGCTCCAAAAAAAGCTCCAAAGAAAAATGATGAAAAAAATATACACTCAGAAACATGCACAATACACAGTCTCATTCATACACACACACACACACACACACACACACACATATAAGGAGAAATGATTAATTACGCTGGTAGATGGGAAAGAGTAAGAGATAGAAAAAGAGTAAAAGAAAGGGAGAGAGAGGGAGAGGTGGTTAAGGGAAGAGATCTGAATATGATTTATTGTAATTTAATTGTGGCACATTATGCGGTCGATTTCGGTTTTGAGAGTTCGCCTTCTGCATTTGAATGTCATTTTGGAGAATGGAAATTGCTAAACAAGATAAATCAGGGCAGGCGACTGAAATGGAGAAAAATGTTTTGTGTGTCTAGGGTCCAAATGCCGCAAGGCAGCCGAAAACAGTTGAATAACTGAACAGCTGACGACGATTCGTGTGGCACAGTTACATAAAGAAATCGATGCAATGCCCCTTGCCCCATGTCCCATGCCACAAGCCACAGGCCGCCACTTGCCTCCACCTCGTTCTGCTCAGTCAGGCAGCAAAAGTTTTGCTGCCAAGAAAACAAAAGCAAATTATCATATCATTGAAAGTGGAAGGACGAACAGAAGTGAGTAGGAGCAACTGGAGCAGGCGGGGAGCAGCTACTGTGTCAGCCAAGGCACTGATGGCTTTGTTTGTTTCGATGGGCTGAGGCAGTATGGATGGATGGAGGTAGTAAGGTAGTAGATGTAACCAGGTGAAAGAAATTATATATTCCCTTGATTATAATTTCATCAGCGGCAACACTAAAGAATCATCGCTGGCATGTCGAAGACAGCAGCAGGACCTCGAGCTGCTCCAAGCAGTGAACTGAAGTCGTTGCGGTTGGTCGGGGACAAGCTCCCTCTGCATCGTCGGCATCGGAATGGAGCGATGATTGAGTGCTGGATCCATTCCGCTGCCGATGCCGTTGCCGTCGATGTCTATGGCCGGAAACAGCCCTCTGCATGCTTCGTTGTACATTTATTGACTGTTTTGGAGCAGAAGCGAAGCTGTCAGTCAAGTCCTTGCCAGTCGCCAGTCAGTCAGTCAGTCAGTCAGTCAGTGAGTCAAGTAGTCAGTCAAGCAGCGGCTCCAACCTGGCCAGACAGAAATCAATTGTTCCCATTATTATAATGAGATTACTTACCTACTGAACAACAAAACGTAGCACCGAGCAAGGACTCCCGTTTCCTGCCCAACTACTAGCACCTCGGTCACCCCTCTGTACATATACCCTACCATCTATCCATCTATCTCTATATAGGTACATACAAGTACATATATATGTATATTTACCTTCTTTGTGTGCCGTTGCTCGCTTGCAAATATAATGACTAGTAGTCAGCGGAAAATGTCGGAAAATTGCTTTGCAAATGCTAAAAATGTTCAATGCTCAAGTTGAAGGTTTGCTTGCAATGGGATTGAAACTCTTCCGCTCACTCTTCCTCACTCTCTCTCTCTCTCTCTCTCGCTCACTTGCTTTCTCTAGGAATATGAATTTTATGTTTTTGCTTTTGTTTTCATCACTTGGTTTATCAGCTTTGCATTGCTTTTGAGCTGAGATTAGCGCAAGGATTGGATAGCTGTAGATGGAAAATTGCTAAATCGCTAAATCGAGTTTTGATTTTGCTGAAATTCCCGAGCTCGAATTGAAGTGCAACCCACAGAATGCCAATTGAAAATTAATAAGATACTCAACAGGTGATTCAGATTCAAAGGGAATGCACTTTGCATTGATTTAACTAACTCCAACAAAGTTCTATCTTGATCAGCTTCAACAATTAAGTTCACTTTGCTTTTATATGAGTGTCTAATGGTGGCATTTTGGGAGCAGTTTATGTCTCGGAAACAGAATACACCGGAACATAAACAGGCAAATCAATGGAACTATTAAGATAACAAACCACTTACACTCGATATTGGAACTATTTTCAGTTTTCCCACGTTTCAACCTCTCATCTTTCTCGTTTGGTAAAGAATCACTTATGCGCAACTATTTATAGAGCTTTCTAGAGCAAGTTCACTTATCGAAATGAGCCACAAAATGTGTGTCAAATGCTGCTCTTTAGATCGGACAATAGAAAGTAAAGCGCCATCCATTAGAAGACAAACAATTTTGATAGATACTCTCCTCTTCTCAGCGAATGCCATAGATACTGTGGCAAAATGTGAGTATGTGTGAGTGTGTGTGTGTGTGTTTTGGTTTCAAGTGTTTGGTTTTTGAACTTAACCCATATAAAAGAGCCAGCAAATGATGTACTTGGCGACTTGGGGACGAGTTGCGTGCGGCCAAAAGGTGTGAAACAACTTTCGTTTTTTCACAGCTAAGTAAATAACAATAAACATGAATAAAAATACAAAGAAATAAAAATAAGATGAAAAAATGAAAATAAAAATAAATAACAAAAGATTGTGAAAGAAAAATGGAGATGCAGAGGCTGAAGCTGAGACTGAGACTGCGACTGAGGTTGAGGTTGAGGCATTGCCTGTGAAAGAAAGAAGACAGCTGCTGGACCAGGCAAATGGTGGAGCAGCTTGACGAGCTCTGGACATGGACACGGCTCAATTTCAACAGCAGACAGAGAGACAGTCCGACTGACAGACAGATCGAATGAAAGAGTTGCTAGTAGGAAAAAGATATATCGATTAACGAGGCTCGTAGGCAGCTCAAGTCATTGCTGTCCATATGAAGCTGGCTTAAGTGCCCGCCAATGGACTGAAGTGGCCCGAGACGAGCGGCCAAGTGTGTGTGAGAGTGTGTGTACGGCATGTGTGAATATCACATGTCAGTGAGCTATAATTAATGCGGGTCAGACGCCGATTACAATGCGCCAACTGACAGCTTGAAGTGCATGTGTGTGTCCAGAGTTCGATTCAGAGTTGTCTAGGAAAAGGCCCCCACGGGCCAAGACAACCGAAGAAACAACAGCAACAACGAGAGGAAAAAGCCACCAAATCGATGGTCAAGTCAATTGCCAAGGCATTTGTCCATCCGGACAGACTGACTCAGACATTCAGCTGGAAAGCAAGAAAAGCAATGATAAGCAAATTTCAGCAGCTTAGCTGAAATTAAATACGAGCACAATAAGTGAAAATTGTAAGTTTGCTGGGCGACTCACTTTCAATGCGGAAACTATTGAACCGCGGACTGAGGAGCGAGGAAGGAGCAGCGCTTGGATGAATTTATTATGGGGCAGCAGCCACAGAAATTTGTCTGGCAATTCTTTTCATTTATTTTCATTTTTCTCTCCTGCTCAGAGCGACAAAATTAATGAAATTTCTATGCAAATGCCAAACGCGAAATAAAATTTAATGCTTGGAAAAAATGCGCAGGCGACGTGCAAACGACAAACAAAGCAGCTGAGCAGTTGCCGTTGGGTACTAGGGGGTGAGGACGGAGGGGGATACCGTGGTTTCGAGAGGGCGCTGGCGATGTGGTGTCAGCAAATTGTAGCAGAAGAAAAATTAAACGCATTAGGCCAACGACAGGCCAAGAAGTGCGCACATCCTGCTCCAGACAATGGACGACTCTTGAAACCTGTATCTAGTTTTTTTTTTATCGATTTATGTAAAACTGACAGGGCACAAGCGGAACCCCCTGCCCACCTCCCTGTCAAAGACCTGCCCCAATCTGCCTGCCATTATTATGTACGTTTAGGCCTTGTTGCTTTGGCCACAGTTATTGTTGTTCTTGTTGTTGGTATTGTTAATGCCTGGGCTTGGCTTCGACAGGCGCTCATTCAATTTGACTTTGCAGCCAAACAAGCGCCTTGCAACTAGGTCAGGCTCAGTGGAACAGAGGGAATGAGTGTATGAGTGTGGAAGGAAGTACACACACACACACACACACACACACACACACACTGTCCTTGTCCCACTCTATTTGACGTGCAACTGTCAGCAAACGAGGTGGCAAAAAAATCAAATTAATTCCTTATTGATAAGCAATTTTGCAAATATTTTCAATGCATTTTAAATTTACTCAAAGCAACTTTGCTTCTGTTAATGGAAAGTTAATACGAAAATCTTTCCCAATAAGTTTGTTTGTGGTAATTTTTATAGCTGACAGCTGTGTGGCACTAAGATATTTGATAAATTCTCTGTGATAATTCCTAGAATCTTCGTTCTTTGTGATTCCAATAGTATAATTCATTTTCCAAGCTCGATTTTCCATAATGAAAGAAATAAGTTCGACTTATGGAGAACTTGAGTCTCTGAATTCTTCGCTCATAAACAATAAGTTAAAGTTTAAAGCTTTAGCATTTAGTTTCCTTTATAAGTTCCATTCTTTTTTATATTTATTCAACTAGCCAACCTTATGGTTAAAGCCTTTTGTTGGGCAACTTTATTAGCAACAGCGATTGCAGCCTCGACCTAGAGACAGGTTTTAGATTTGATGAAGAAAATATTTATAGCTAGGGATAGAATATATAGAACTTCCGTATAAAAGAACTAGCGAATAATCTAGATTCATGTTCTATGATAGTATTTGTATTATATAAGTTTCATTTCATATAAGTTTCATTGTCATTTTATCTGTTAATGTAACTATAAAACTGTCAAGTAATCTGTTACATCCTTTTAGGAAAGTTATTGAACGAATCATTTCCCTGAATCTCCTTGCAGCTACTCTCAGAGTACTCTATTAGATTATACAAATGTCATTCTCCACCTGAATGTAATCTTCATCGAAACTTATAGTAATATTTAATCTTGTCCATGGTTTGTATACAGTTTCTATCAAGTCTCCATTGCCATCCAACATATATTCTTATACATTCAAGCTTACATCATCTTCATCTTTTTTCATCTTATCAGAGAATTTCGACTTACGAGTACGAATGCCAATTATCCTGTTCGAGTTATGGAGATATTTAAGTTGAAGAAGTTCGACTGTAAATACATTTCTAAGTAAAAAAACTATTAGAAATCAAATTATGTTTGTCCAAGGCAACTCAGTTTCTTGATATTTACACGATTAACCACGGTGCAAAGCTAATTTATTTGCCCTATAATCAACTGAGTTCTAGCTTTCGGGTTACCTATTAGTCCTGTAGACGGTAGCTAATCTGCCACAGCCTTTTCTGTTGCACATGCGAAGCACTTTGAAAGTTTTTCTGAAGTTTCATTTAGCTAATTTCTGTTTCTGTTGATTCCCGCTTGAAATCAGCTGGGGAAAATAACGTCATAACAAAGGTGCAAGGGCTAACAAAAATGCTGATTGCTGCGACCCCACATGGATGCCACACGGAACGGAGGCAAGCGCAAGGGAATCCAGTGTTGCACATGACAATGTCCCTGGCAAGGACCAAGCACCAGGACGGAGCACAAGCGAAAGCTTGAGGACGCTCCAGGGGTAGCGAGAGGAGGGGCTAATATGCTTAGAGCAACACTTTGCTGCCACTCACATAACAACAACATAAATTAGCTAATTAGGCACAATTAAATATCCCTTTTGATTGCGGTTGCCACACACAGGGATACATCCACCCACACAATGTGACTTACACACACACACACACACACACACACATAGTCATAACCCGGTCGCTTGTTCGCTGATGTTTTATGTACATTGCCCGCCAACTTTTTGTGCTTCCTGCAATTTTAGGTCCTGGCCGACGCGTGTTGCCAGCCACGCCCCCTAGATGCAATGCCGTACGCCCACACAGATAGCTAAACACACAGACACACACACCCACCCACACACATGAACAAGTTTTTGCCACAACGTGAAAAAGTTTTGCCGCCACAACCAAATGTTATTTTCGACTCTGTTTTGTCTTCTTCTGCAGAGGTGGAACAGGGGAAAGAGTTGAGGGGGGTTCAGTTGGGGAATTTTCCAACCGCAAACTTTTTATGTAGCTACCAAAAGTGCTGTGCGTTCAAATAATTGAGTTGGCATTGGACTCTAAAAACAACATAATTACCATAATTAATTGTAATTATAGTCAAATAAATTATGCACACCGGCTGCAAATATCGTTTTTGTTAAACATCGCCCCAAACTGCCCTGTCCCTCACTCCCTCCCTCTTTCCGCCTCACCTTCCCCCCACTAAGTGGAACTAAAACTGTAGCAAACACTAACAACTGTAAAAAAAGCAACATAGGAAAGAAAAAAACTTGAAGTGTAACCCGTGAAAAGACCCATTGACACATACAACCAGCAATGCTGTTGCCTTCCTAACGGTGCCTGACATCACACGCACCAACAACTACAACAAGGCTAAGAAAAACAACGGCAACAACGACAACAACAACAACAGCAACAGCAAAAGGAACAACAGCAACACGATCGACCTCGAGTAGCACAGACAAAAAAAAAGTTAAGAGCCAACAAAAACAGCGCCTAAAATTTGTACCTACAACTATTTCAGCTAATTTCCAAGCACATTCCCTAACTCCCAACACACCATACTCCACACACACCAAACACTCAACACACACACACCACACACACACCACACACACAACAAACACTCCACACTGTGTCCAGCCCAATCTTCACTCGAGGTGCTGAAAATTTCAGCTTAAGCAACAGAACAAAATTCAAATTGCTCCCGCACAGTGGTGCAAACATTCACTTCTTCACCTTCAATTTCATTAACAGACTTTTCTTTGTTTGTTGAGTTAATAAATTTTCCATATTAATCTACTTTTATTTGGAATTTTGGATTATTATAAACCTGTTTAACCTTTTTTTAATCTGTAAGTTAATTAAATCTGAAATTTTTTTTAATTTATGTGCAATTTTTCAGCATTTTATAGAATTTTAACTCTCAATATATAAAATAAATAAATATAATATAATTTTTAATAAATAAGTTTAATAATTTTTCATTTCTTACATTAGTTTACTTTAAATAAATAAATAAACAATAAGAATTCTGTGATTGAAAATTGATTGAAAATATTTGAATGTATTTTTTTATTCCGAGTTTCGTTGGAAGTGTGTGAAGAATTGAACTTCGTTGTGGGTTGGGGCTTAACCGATCTAAGTTCTAGGTAACTTTCATTGGTCTAACCCTTTTATTAAAGACAAATCGTCCCACTTATCTATCTAGTCTATTTCAATATAAAATATGCACCTTTTTAAGAGAAGCGAAGAGACCTTCAAGCCAGTGCATTGCACCACTGTGCATTGTGATTGTTACTTGAATTCTGGCCAAGTTCTGTTTAACCTATGTCTCTGCCTCTGTCTCTGGCTCTGCCCCTGGCTCTGATACTGTCTCTGCCTCTGCCTCAGCGTCTGCCCCTGCGTCTTGTATGTGTTGCAGCTAACGTTGCGACGCATGCGCAAAATGCCAACAATTTTCGGCGCAGCTGTGCCCGACTGAACTTATCTTGGGGATCTGGATCTGTGCTAACCATGCTGACAACGCCAAGGCGAAAAGTGCCGAAAACACAACAACAACAACAACAACAACACACACACACACACACACAACCAACAACAACAAGAAAGATTCGGTCTGGTTCTGCAGTCTTTTGCTTGTCTGTCGCTCATTTGGCGGATTGTAAATTTGGTTTTAGTTTCTCGCTTTGGTTCCTTCTTGTTAACTGTGATGTGGCGGCCTGGCGGGGTCTGCAATAAGTGGTATAATTTGGTCTGTTATATTATGTCGCAAACACACACACACACACACATAGACAGTTGGGAATATTCAGATGCAATTTGGTGGCAGCCGCAATTAAACCCATCGCAGGCAACTGGAGGCGTTTGTTTCTCTCATTTTGTGCCGGCGGTCAAATGAGTGGGTTACTTAGTCGGTGGGTTAGTTGCTCTGCGAGTGTGGCTCTGATTGGGCACTTCGTGGCATAACTAACTCGAAATGTGTCTAAGTGGCACTATTTGCATTGCAATTGCCCGTTTTTGGCCACAACATGTTGCACGCCGATGAGGAATGCGTGATACCAAAGACATAGACCCGAGATTAAAGAGGCAAATGTATCCACAATACGAAGGAGCGAAATTCAATTGGATTGAATTCAATTATGATCTGCCATTGTCAAAGGTCTGCTACTATCAAAATATCAACCTAATTCGACTCTCTGTTTTTAAAATTAGATTAACCAACGAATATTTCTACTACTTTTCATTTAGATTCAGAAATAGCTGCAAAGGTTATTCAAATGCAGCTGCGCAATAGCAATCTGTGGACTATTTTGGGTTAGTTCTTGGCAATTTGTCATGTCATTCCCAGTGCATATATCACACATGATGGTCTTCGGTAAGCAATCGACTTAACTAGTCGGCGATAGCATCTATACAAAGAGCTCTATGGGAAATTTATTGTTTCATGTAATACGAGACTCGCGACGGAAGTAACAAGGGTAACTATTTGACTTTGTAGCAAACTACTCCCCGCCCCTTTATCCGTTATCCGGAGTCATCAAAGACTCAAACAATGCCAAAGCCACACAAAACGTGGCTACAAATGATGACCACCAAGTGAGGGATCAAAACAGCATCGTTCCTCTAATGAAACACAAGACTATCTCAAATCTAAGTTAGCCACGGTCTCATACGGAATTGGAATCCGTAATAAATAACGTTTGAAAGCCAGAAAAAAAGTAGATATTTCCACGCCTATTTAGGCAAAATAGGCAGCTGCGTATTTGCCTAATGGGAATGCTGCACGCGCTCGGATCACAGAGCTGCTGTACCCACCCATCCCCTCCCATCCCTTCAGCCATCCAGCCATCCGTCTGGGTGGCACACGTGTGTGCTGAGGCTCGCTTATCTGTAAACTGCAGCAGCCACAAGGACCAAAGCGATTCCGGTGGGAGTGGTGGGAGTTTTGGTGAGTGACCTTCGGAGTTGTTGCCGGTGGTGCAAGTCATGTTTACACCTCAGCGCCCTCTCATCTTGAGGCTGCAGCTGCCGCCGTCATGTACTTAGCACTGATATGATAATGAGGGGTCTGCCCAAAACTGTTTGTCGGCTGCATTCGGGCTAAAAAGCATAAATCATGGTTAAGCTGCACTATGTTAATTGGCCCAAAGCGAGCTGAGGCTGAGGCGGCCCAAAGACGTGGCCAATTTTGAACGCAGAAATTCCGGCCAATTTAAACAATTTTCGCCAAAAAAACAAAGGCCAGTCACCGAATGGAGCTGCTCCAGGGCTAAGAGCTTAACGTGAGGACCCGGGGACCCGGGGACTGTGATAGGGACAGGGACGGGGACGGGGGCAGAGGCATTCAGTCGGCACTTCAAGTGCCTCCAACAAACACTCGAATACGCAAATTTAAATAAAATCATCAAGAATCGGAAATTTGAATTTCCGAAAAGAGCCACTCAGTCAGCTAAGGTAGCCTAACCACCAACCAACCGGTGCAGCCCTCCCTTCCCACCTCGGCCCGTGGCCCTTCCCTGTTGTCCATGAAAGCACTTGAAGTTGGAAATCGCTGCTTGGCATTGCCAACTTTTTGGTCTGTCGTTTTTGGCCTGGCCAACGTCAGTCAGCACCTCATTCAAATGGCCACGTCGACGACCTCAGAAGCAACTGTGCCCAGTGCGGATTCCTATGTCCAATCCCAATCCCAGTCGCAGTCCCACTCTTGTTCCTGCAGCTGCTCCTAAGTGTGGCACTTGCCTCTAGCCGGTGCTTTGACTGCCGCTCAACGTATTCTTGAAATGCTCGTTTCTCTTCTCTTCTCCTTCCCTCCCCCTTTCCACTCCCCTCTTCTCCTTTATTTTTTGTTGCAGTGCCTTGCCTTCGAGTGCATACAATTGAAATAATTTCCGTTGCTGATGCAGGGGGTGTGGTGGAGGGAGGGAGGGGGTGTACCAAGTGGTCGCTCGTTCGAGTGCTGAGTGCAGCGCACTTTTTGCATAATTAAATTTATTTTTTAGTTGCATGGCAGCCGACTCAGAATCGACCCAATGGAGCTGTTAGCCATTAGCTGCAACCCAACACACAAAGTAGCTGTAATATTTTAATTAAAATTACTTTTGTTTTTGGGGCCAGAAACGATAAAATTCAAGCTAGGTTCGCTTGCGGATAAAGCCGAGCTTATGGATACACTGCAAACAGAGCTTGTTACACAAAAGCAAATAATGAAATGGGAAATTAAACAGAATTCCTAACAGTGATTCCTCTTAAAGAGAGGATACTCTCATACTGAGAGTTAAGGAATTTGTATGCTCTGAATAAAAAGGAATTCCATTTCAGATTCAAAAAGCTATCATAAATTCTCATATATGTTTTGCTTTTATCTGAATCCTAAACTTTAACTTATATATTTTATACGTTTCGACAAAGAAAATATAAGGAAAACATATTTTACTTTCACACAGCTTCTCTCTGTTCCCAACTGCAGCCCATAAAAAGTGAAATTACAGAATTATCTGCATTTAATAGTATATTTTTGGCAACTGCACCACTTTCATTCCTCCGAGAGTCTGCAGCCACTCCCCTTCTCCCCACCAAGAAGCTTCCCCCATGGACTATCCACTATGAAAATGGGTAATAATAGCGCATTGCTCCTGTGCATTGTCTGTAAGCAATTCTGGCCAAAAAGTAGGCTAACAGAATTTATGTCAACTGACTGCGCAGAACTTTTGTTAGCCGCACTCTGAGCCCTGAGCCACTGAACCGCTGAGCTACCGACTTGGCTTTTTGCATAGGCCAGCGGTACTGAGAAGGGCTAAGCGGGAAATTGCTGGGACTTGAAATAAAATAAAATGTAGCACGTTGGAAAAGGTGAAAGAAAGGTAAAGGAGGGGAGAAGGAGGCGAGTGGCTGCATAAAAATAAAACTGTCCGGCCAGAAATTTAAATATATCCCCCGCACTCCTTCCCCTCGGTCGGAAACTGTGTCAGTAGGCAAGCCAAAGGAAGCAGCAGCAGGAGATGCCCAATCCCAATCGCAATCCCAATCCCAGCACAGCTCTTCTCCAGTCTGGCTGGATAACTTTGCCCAGCAAACGAAGCATCCCAGGCACACAACAGTAAATCCAATTCCGGATCTCTCTGCTCCATTTACGTGTCGCAGCATTTTGTCTTTGGCTCGAATTTAATACACGGCAGTTTGTCTTTGACTTTGAACGCTCCAAAAACCAAAACAAAAAACTTTTACAGGTAACACAGAGTTCCTTGGATCTAGTATAACAAGTAACTACGAGTCCCTACAACTGTACAAAGGCTGCGACTTGTCGCCACTTGCATTTCCCATTTCCCATTTGCCATTTCCCATTTTCCATTTCCCATCTCCCATTTGCCATTGCCATTCGCCATTTGGCAGGAACTGCAGCTTCAAGTTTTTTGTTTTACATGACAAGCGCATAAGCCGAGGAGGTTTATCGGCCAGGTTAACAGTTTCCCCAGTTGCGAGCACGAATTGACTTTCTAAGCAGGGAGCACAGTAGCAAAAGAGCACTTGATCCGTATACTTGGGTTTCTTTCATTCTTGAGTTCGCACATGAGCCTCAATAGATCAACTCTAACGAGTTGCAAATTTGAAATTGAAAAGATTGAAACAAGAGGAAAAGTAATATGTAACAGAGTTTATATCTCTCATAAGTTCCCAGTTGCAGCCTCTATATTTGACTTAATCACAAATAGAATTCACTTAGAATGTGAAGTGAACTTTAATTCTTTAATCAAATAAATAAGTTCAATGTATTCAACTTATTTTTAAACAACTCTTTGAATTATAGGAGCTCTGCCTCTTTGAGATGTTTTTCAATTTCCAACTAAAAGTATCTTTTGTTTCTTTTTACATCCAGCTTCGAATTGCAGTCAATGATTTGATAATATAAATTAAACATTTTCATATATTTCGTTTGATTTTGATTAAGTTGAATCGAATGGGTAGGTTGCTGGTGTAAGGGTAGGGTTAGGGGTCGCGGAGGTCCAGCGGGTGCTTCCTTCGAGGAGACCTTAATGTGTGGTTAATTGTCAGGTTAATGAAGTTGATATGAACTCGTCTGGTGTACTGGACACTATAGATTATGTATAAGTTAACACATAGGAATTGCACAACACTGGCAAGTTAGTCTGCAGGGTTGCACTAGCTGCAGGAGATGCAACTCTGAGATATCACGCTGGCAGAAAAGAGGTTATAGCTACCAGCACTCTTTCACTTCGTTCAAGCTTCTTGCTGGAATAGCATCAGCATCGACTCTAATTCCTCACTTATTATTTAAGCCCATCCGATGGCAAAACGTGCTTACTAAAGCATTTTGTCTTTGTTCCTAATTCAACTCATTCGATCAAGTCGGATGTCAAGTAGCACCTACACCTAACTTGGAACAGCTTCAGCAGTTGGGCCTGCAGCAGCATCAGCAATCGCATCATTAACATCATAACTACATCAACCATCCGCATCATCATCATCATCATCATCATCATCATCATCATCATCATCATCATCATCAGCAGCATCATCATCACCAACATCTCCCCATAACTTACATACCTGCATAATTTTATAACTTATACTAATATTTTATATTTGTTTGCATTAGAACTCTTACTAATTATTAAAAGATCGTAAGTTAGTTCTGTATACAACATTCTTCATTAAAAAATTCCTAGTATATTGAAATAGTCCTTTATAAGACCTGCTTAAAGGACAAACAAGCATTGAAAGGCTGTTCACAAACTATACAGCATTTGATATAATAGTCTTGTGTCTTAAGCGAGATGCTATTTTATAGTGTGCTTCGGCTTTGGAGACATAACAAGAGTCTTTGAGTATCGTTATTGCAACAGAGACAGGCTCGTTTACCCGTTAACTTTAGTTACAGAGTCTGCCCCCTCCGCGTTTGACAACAGCAGTTCACAAGAGCTTTAAATTGGCTCTCAAATTAGGTCGCACTGGTTGTTGCTCATGTTGCTGGTTGCTGGTTGTTGCCTTCCCATTGTTGTCACATTTGGTTCGAATGCGTTGGAAAAAGGCAGCAACAACAACAACAACAGCAAGAAAAACAACGCCAACACACATGTGGCACAGTCCCTGTTCATGTGTCCAGTGTCCAGAGTCCATGGCGTTGCCCAATGCCTTTTAATTGAAAGCGGCATATGCAGAGCACCAACAGGAACAAGAGGAACAACAGCAACATCACATTGCAAGACAGACGCAGTTAAAAATTGTAATTTCCATTGCTGCCAGGAGACGAGCAGCCAGAATTTCTACCCCCTACTCCCTAGCTCCTCCCCTCATTCCCTTGTGTTGCGGCCAACTTCGAATTTGGTTTCAAGCTCAATTTTTGTTGCTGCTGCCGCAAGCTGCAATCGACTTTAAAATGCGTGTTGCAGGTTCTTTGGGGCAGTTTTCGAAGCCAGCGCCGCCAGTCCCACAAATTAAATTGGCTTTAAATTGACACCTCCGGTGGCAGGATATAGCCGCGCTCTCTCACACACACACACACACACACACACACACACACACATGTCGCTTAACTTTATTAAGGATTTCGTGCAGCTGCTGCCTAGATTGTTGCCTTTGGTGTTGCTGCCAGCTACTGCTGTCCTTGCTGCTGCTGGTGGTGCCACGCCTACAGCGGCGGTAGTTAATAAAGAAGCAAATTATTGTGTTTTTCACACTTTGACACATTGAAACGGAAATTTAATTAAGGATTTTTTCAATAAAATTGCGCTTTTTATTATGGGAGTCGCACAGCTTTAAGGCTTGCAGCTGTCCCTTGAGTTTGTGGGAAAAGCAATTTAAGATTTTTCTGTGTAGTTAAATTGTCTACGCATTGCTTTTTGCCAAATATTAAAACAGTAAGCTATATTATACACACTGGTTTATCCTTCATAGATATGAATTATATGGCGACTGTTGAGAAATGTCTATCTGACTGGCGAATAAAAATGAATGAGCAAAAATCCAAGCATGTTACGTTTACTTTGAACAAACAAGACTGCCCTTCAGTTACACTATATAATAATGTAATCCCCAAAGCAAACGAAGTACACCTTGACAGACGCCTCACCTGGCGCAGGCACATTGAAGCTAAAAGGACGCAACTAAAGCTGAGGGCCAACAGCCTCCATTGGCTTATCAACGCACGATCACCCCTTAGCCTGGACTATAAGGTTCTGCTATAAAACTCCGTCCTAAAACCGATCTGGACCTACGGCTCCCAGCTCTGGGCAAATGCTAGCAGCAGCAGTATTGACATCATCCAAAGGGCAATCAAAAATTCTGAGAACGATCACTGGTGCACCGTGGTACGTTCGGAACGAATACATCCACAGAGACCTGAACATCCCTCCAGTCAGAGACGTCGTAGTCCAGATAAAAGAAAGGTACCTCATAAAGCTCTCTGCCCATCCAAATCGTATTGCAAGAGATCTAACACGGTCTTCTAGCCGATCTCGTCTTCGCCGCAACGACTTTCCAGCCCAACTATAAATACTTAGGGACCGACTCTGAGCAAATGCAAATGTCATTGTTAATTAATATAGTTAATATAGATTTGTAAAATAATTGTTAGTCTCGTAAGAGAAGATCCAATAAATAATGCAAAGTACAGACATGAATTATATTTAAAAGCAGACACAAACGAAAAGGAGAATCATTCTTAAGAATTTAACCATTACTTTGATCATTTGCTTCGTCTCTTGAAGTTATTCAAATATCGTTTAATAAAAATAGTTCTGTGTTAATTATAAAGCAAATAGCTGCCTTCTTTTTGGCATCGCCTCTCATACACACACATAAATACAAACTACACGGAAAGTGCTCTAAAAATTAGTTTGCATGCGCTGCCCTGTAATGGATACGACTACAAATGAGCGGAGCTTCAAGACGGAGAAAACTTTGCAAGGATTTTTTAGGCAGAGACGTGGCGCAAGTCCCGGGCGGTGGGAGGGCAGGGGGGCAGCGAGAAGCTGGGTGCTAGACGGCACTCGAATGCACAACAACAAAAGAACTAATTAAAAAATTAATCTAGCTTAAAGTTCCATTAGAGCGCCAGCGAAGTTTGCCCCTGCAGCGGCTCGGCTGAGTCTGGGTAAGAAAGGAGGCGGCGGAGGTTCTGGGGCGCGGCAAGGAAATGGAAAAACTTTTCCACTGCAATTCTGTGTGCAATTCATGAACGCTGCCGGCAGCAACAGCCTGCTGCCAAAGACAAGAATAACAACAATGCCAGCGGAAGTGGAAGTGGCAGCGGCATCAACAGCGGCAGCGGAAGCGGAAGTGCAAGCTGTGTGCAAAAAAAGTCTGCGAAAATAAGGCTGAATAATTAAATTGTCCTTGAACAGCTCGGCAACTGCATAAAATGTGTGCGAAGCTGCACTTTTAGAAACAAAGCAAAATCACAATTTCAAATGACCAACACCTTGTTCGTTTTTCATTTTTCATTTTTCCTTTCAACACTCCTCCCCAGCCTTTAAAAAGCCATAACTTATGTCCATTGTTAGCACTTATGGCCCTGGGCTTTTGGCCAAAGCTGACGAAGTAGCCTCCAGATGCATTCTCCAGCAAAAGTGAAAGTTCAGCCAGGCAAACGAATTGCAATTATTATTACTCAGTGGGTCAGTTCGCCTTATAGTACTGTGGGTGATTAACTAAGGCGAGAGACTTAAGTCGAGTGATTTGTGACCTCGGCTTAACTTGACACTGGAGTGATTTGTGACCTCAGCTTAAGTAGGTGCTATAAAAGCAAGTCAAGTGTTTTACTTTAATTGTCGTTGATTATAAGTCTTGCCATCGATTCTTAGTCTTTAATTGTAAAGGTAGATATATGTTTCTGTTGATATCAAGAGAGCTTCCAAAGTGACCGCAACAGTTGCCTCATACCACAGCTAATTATTCGTATGACACTTAAACGCTTTAGCATAATTGCAAGTCAAAGATAACTCAGCAAAGCGATTACCAGATTTATCTGGCCATAAACTAAAGTCGTCTCTGCACATCGTTGACACTTTAAAAGGGGTCACACAGCACTTCAACTTTAACTTTTCGCTCGTGTGCAGAGAATACAGTTTTTTGGCGACAGTTTAGTGAAAGTGTAACTGTAACTGTATCTGTAACTGTAATTATATAAACAGAATGTCAGAATGTCTGTTTTTGGCTAGGGCACGTTCAATGTCTGCAAGTTTATCCAACGGGTTTGCCGCTCTCAAACTCTCAAACTCAAACTCAAACTGAAACTCAAACTGAAACTCAACCTCAACTCAGAATTCATCTCTCTAAGCTGCAAGTGTCGCTCAAATGTCGTTTCCATTTGTCTGTCTGTCTGTCTGTTGGCCGTCTGGATAACTGTGTCTGGCTGGGCTGCTGCCTGTCATAAAATATAAAACTTTGGACCAAAAAATATATATATATACTTATATATTTATATATCTATATATCGTCTATGTGTACGAAATCGTTGTCTATGCTCTGCTGCCTTTTCTTCTTTTTTTTTTTTGCTTGCCTACCCCGAAAAGTTTGCAGTTTTTGTTGCCAGACTTTTGTTGGCAACAGTCGCCGTTAGTTGCGTGGGTGTAACTCGAAGCGCCATTGGCCCAATTACACTAAACGAGTGTTTCGCAGATGACAATCCCCTCCCCCTCCCTTTACTAGAGATCCCCCCTTCTCCTTCGCAACATCTATGCTATCGCTGGAGGCAGACGCAGGCTGTTTGCCTTGCACGCTGTGCGCGCCTGGCTGCTAGATAAACGACAAGGATTCGACAAGGATTCGGCCAGGATTCACATGCTGCTGCGTTGTCTGTAATTTTGGGCGTTATAATAGAGCTTAATGCAGAAAACTCGTTATCAGTACTCGGTGTTGAAAACTTTCAAAGCAAACAAATGAAACTCAAGCGCGTTTGATTAAATGCATGTAATTTGCCTCTGGCAGCTCCAACCCAGCCAGCCCCAAGTCAAGCCAAGTGCCATCAATCGTCATTGTCTATTGTCAAATTGCGCGGAATGAAGCGGCAACGAGTTGCAGGACAAAACGCTTTATTGAGACAAACAGACACAACAATGTTGTCGCGACGGAGCACAACTATTGCACGACTCGAAGGATTCTCTGGAGTTAATATTTAAAATACATTTCTTGAGTCTCAACTTTGAACTCTATGAAGACTTCGTAAAACAGAACTGTTTCTATCAAATCCCAACTTCATATACCCTATAATCTATTTATTGCAGGGTACTCTAGACAGCCAATTGAATGAAAGGTAAACAAAGTGCAGGACTCGAAGGATACTCTGTAGTCAATACTCGACTCTAAACTTTTAACTATGTGAAAACGTTGTTTAACGCAAGTGTCTCTGTCAAATCCCAACTTCATATACCCTATCGAGTACCCTTGTAGAGTATACTAGACGGCCAATTGGACGAAAGGTAAACAAACTGCATGACTCGAAGGATACCCTGGAGTCACTATATAAAATTTTGTATCTAAATACATTTCTTGAGTCTGAACTTTGAACTCGACTTTTGTCTCTATCGAATGGTTAAATTCCCAACTTCATATACCCTATACACTATATTTGTAGAGTATACTAGACGGCCAATTGGACGAAAGGTAAACAAACTGGAAGACAACAAACGAGAACTTTACCTGCGTCCATCATAAAGCATCGCTTTGTTGCTGATTAATCTTTTCAGCTATTTTAGCGGCAACTCGTGAATGCCTTTTGATACTGTAGATCCAATTCTGAGTCGCAATCCCTAATCCGAATTCCTCAACTCTCCGGTACTCCTTTAGCTATTTATGACACCCACTCAGCAAACAACTCAACATCGAGTATTATGTGAAAAATGCAATTTGATTGCTTGTAAAACATGTTAAAATTCTCATGAGGCAAGCGCAACTTTAATGTTTCTGGGACTCGAAAGAATTTATATGACAAGAGGCGTGGGGCGTAGGGCGTGGTCCAGGTTCTAATAACTGCTGTCTCCCATAGTCCCATACTTTTATGATATGTTTGATCTCTGGTCACTTGAGTCAGAGACGTGATAACTCTTCTCATCTGCATCCGACCCATAAATGTCTTATGCTCCTTCGTAATGTTTTCCTTCTACTCAAAATACATGTTTGGACATACATCGCATTATTCCCCATGTGGCATATTATGTGTTATATGTTTTTATTTTCATGGAATTGTCAACGCTGCTCGCTTTTATGGCACATCACACACCCAATGACACATCCCTATCCCAAACTGGAGGTGTGACTGCGGCAAATGTCTCCCGCTCATGGGATCAAAATTATATTTAATCATGAGTATTTACGATCTACTTAGACGATTCCCTTCCAGTCCACCAACTGCCAAGCAATAGTATTATCGGAACTCATGTCAGTTGCTCTTTCAATAAAACTGTCACCGAAAAAGAACTGATTTAGCTCTTTGACTAATACAAACTTACAAAATTCTAGCAAATAATCAATCTGATCGTGTTAAATCTCCAGATTAATGATCAATAACTTAAATCACTTTGAACTTAAACTGAAACCAGTTCCCTACATTTGCTTTAAAAACGAAATTTCGTTTGATTTATAGAAATTGCAATATCATTTTTTATTCAGCTTAAATTGTCGCCTTCTCCTCTGTGGCAGCGCCTCCCCTTGCTGCACATCAACGCAAAGTAAATGCAACACTTACGCATAATTGTAATATCTGAGATGATTGTGAGGCTGTTGCCCGGCTGCTCGGAATGAGTGCAAGGCGTTGATGATGCCGCTGAGGATGAGGACTTTGCCACCATGTGGTAGCACATATTGGGCGGGAGTGAGAGATGAAAGCGCAGTGCCGCTGTCAAGTGAATTGAAATGAATAAGCAGCAATGATGGGGATGTGAGTAGCTGGTGAATAGGCAATGGGTACGTGGGGCATGGGGCATGGGGCATGGTGGCAGCAAAAGAGCAACGAAAAGCAAACAAAACGAATGGCACTCGAGCGCCAGAAGAAGCCTAAATAAGTGCCTGTATAAAGAGTGCCATAAATATGTGTGCGAAAATTATGCAGATACAAAAACTCACAGATATACAGCTACAGCTACAGCTACAGCTACAGATACAGATACAGATAGAGATACAGATACAAAGATATACTTATGCATGCATTGGGTCGGGCTGTGCGAGTTTTGCAATTTGCTTTGCTAATTTGACAGCCGTCAATGGATTTGTCTTGCCCCGGTTGACGCCAAGGTGTTCCAGTTACAGAGATGCCTGCCAGGGTGGCACTCAACCCACTCGAACGCACTCAACGTGCTCAACTCGGGTTGAGTCACGTGCCAGGGCTTTGATGTTCCTGAGCCACAGTGAAGCTAATTAGCCAGCGGACCATGATGAGCCAGGCAGCAATCCCTCAACACTCGCTGCCAGCTGCTGCCGCTGCTGCTGCTGCTGCTGAAGCCCAAAATAAAATTTAATTACGCAGATTTTTACGCCTTTCGCGCTTGTTACCCGAATAACACATTCAAATGTGTTTGCCAGCCAGCTGACTATTTCCTTGTGACATCGAAATGCCTTTTTAACAAGCATTTCAACAAATCTGTCCGCACTGCACACAATTAAAGTACTAAAAAGCTTCTAAAAACAAACCAGAAACGTGTAAATACGACTAGAGAATGCTCTTAAGTTAGAAACAAATCTCAGCCGCCTTTTATGATACCCTTTCAATGGGAACTACGAGGCAAGCACTGAGTCTAGGGGTCAACTTGAACATCCTTCTCAATGAAGCGCAAACTGTGGCAGATCAAAAACAGCTGCACACACGAAGACGTCGTCTTCCTCGTCATTGTCGTCATCTCCACAAAGGAGAGTTTAACACTTGCAAATGTTGCTGCTGCTGTGTTGCTGCTGCTGCTGTCGTCATCGCCTTCTGTTTGCCTTCTGTTTGTTGTTCTTTTGACATTTCAACTGTCATAAATGGCAAATGCAGTGCGTTGCCTCACTTGGCATCAGCGTACTCGCTGCCTCTGCTGTTCCAGCTGAGCGCCTTTAATGCTCATGTGGAAAAGATTCACATGTTTCCTCCATCATGATTGACACACTACGAATGCCGCTGGATGACAAAATGCCGTCGCACCTCCAGCAGCAGCAACTTCAGCAACAACAATAAGCAGACTGACAGCAACTGCAACTCATATTTGCAATGAGTCCCCACATCAATTGCTTCTCTGGCTGCCATTAGCCTGTCTGACAGCCCTGGCCCAGGTCTCTCCGGTTCTATCCATGGCTCTGTGTGCCGCCTCTGTGACTGACTGTCAACAATTGGCGTGAAGTAGTTGAAGCTTATTGTTGTCGTTAACGGCACTTCCCCAGCCTCAGTCCCAGCTCCCTTTACGTACCTCTTGGCTTGTGGATCTCGTTTGTAAGTTAACCAGCCATGTCTTATGTGCTGGCTAATTAATTTCAATTAAAATGCCTAGACTATTACTCAGGATTGGGTACTCTCTGGCATTTTGATGCTTTGGCTTGGCAGATTAAAGAATTCGCATAGCACTTTTAATTGATTTACAGCTGTAAAGTCATTTAACTAACGATCAACTTTATAACCGAAACATCGGAACTAGGAGTACTCGTATTATGTGTGGAATGAAATCATTTTCTGGAACTTATCTGCTGCTTCCAGCACTACATAAACTCTTAATTATAGTAGTAAAAGTAGAAACGGAATTCATTACTCCATTTCGTACTTAATCCTAATCATTCAGTTTATCTATTTATATAATTTATCTGCTAACATTGCACCAAATGTTGGATAATTTTAGATAAATATTTATTTTTGCATATTTTATACATTTTATTATTCGATTATATTTATATATCTGCTTTTTTGTTTCTTCTCTTCAATCATCATATTCTTCAAATTATTCCAATCTTTATATATCTCATACATAATCATCAATCATTATATTATATTTTCATTACTAAACAGCTTCTCATATACATTATACATTGTCAACTGGAATCTTTCTCATAACATAATTTTAGATAGATTCCCATCTTCTTCTTTTTTTTTTTTTTTGGTTTTGGTTTTATCCATAAACTTTTGTATTGGCAATTGGTGGAAGGGAGGCCCGGAACCTTCCACACAATATTTTCTTTCAGCTTATCTGGTTATTGATATAACATAACTTTCATTTTACCTCACAGTTTTCGCTCGTATTCATACATTCCATATATTCCATCCTTGGATTTCTAGAGTTTACTCTCTTTTGCATTTTGATTCTTAATTTATCATCGTTATCATCATTTTGTATTCAGGGTTATTTCCATCATATGTACTTCTTCTTTTAAAATTTATAAATACTTGTTTGTAATTTGCATGCTTATAGTCGATTCTAAATAAATATATAAAATATAAGAAATTATTTAAAAAACAATAGATACATGAGTTTCATAGTTAGTCGCCAAGTTCAGTGGATACTTAATTTGATTCTTTAAAATGTGTGAAACTCGATTTAGTTGTGTTTCCTTTGGTAATCTTAAGTTAAGAGTAGTTCAGCGGCTTACTTCGAGTTGCACAATTTGAGTTTTATTATCATTCAATAATTCAAGCCATAAACAGGGTGGACATAGTTCATGCGTTCGGCACAAAGAACTGTTCGTAGTTGTCCCATCATATGCTCAGCTGTCTGAAGCCAATATCAAGGAGGAGTCCCTGGTAACTACTTGGGCAATTGGTTCGCTTTAACAACTGCCAACTTTGCATGTGGCTCGCATTTATAAAAATCAATATTTTGCCTAGCCATTGGGATGCGTGTGTTGGGATGCGGGATGGGGGATACGTTGCATGCCCCATTCTGCCAGACAGCGTCATATAACTCAGCATAAAAAATGTCAACTGTCTGCGACACACAAAACTTATTTGTCATGCAATTTTCTCGAACGCCTTAAGAGGCGGATGAAGATGAGGTTTGGGTTGGAGTTTGAGCTTGAGGATTTCGATGTGGATGAGAAATAGAAACAGGCGGCACACATGGCATAGGCAAAGGCAAAGCCAATGGCAATGGCAATGGCAATCTATACATGTCCATGCTCGAACCTGTTTTCCCAGACATAATAACTTATGGCGATTGGGTGGCGGCAAATTGTGGGCTGCGAATCAATAACGTCAATTGATGCGGAGCAGGTGACAGTCCAGGCGGCCGGAGAAGCAGTTGGAGAACCAACCAAAGACCAAGTCAGAGCATCTCTTGGGGAGCCAAGCCTGACCTAGGCTTACAGTTAGTTACAGTTGGATTAGCTGGATCGCAAACCAGTTTCTCACTTTGTCAGGCAAATAAACGTGGCTTCTGCCTGGGGCCAACCAGCTGGTTAAGTTGCCATCAGCTTGACTGCTGCTTCTCGTTGACAACGGCCTCCTAATTGGTCATATTACTAAAAACTGTTAAAATATGAGTGCAAGGCAGTTAGCCAACTGGCCTAGCCACATCAGCTGGTCGTATATTGTGCTTAAGAATGTCTTCATCAAGCGCAAACCTAACCTGAGCTTAGACTTTAAAGTTCTCCTCTACAGCTGCATACACATAAAGAGTGAAGAGATCCTGGCACAAAGCTCTTAACGTGGCACATTAACACTTTAACGTGCCATAATTACCCGCCCGGACAACCAAGCAAATAAAATCATGTACACGCGTAAAAATGTCAGCCAATGCCTTTTTAAAAGTCAACGAGCAAGTTAATTGTCTGGCCAAGGTATCCGAAGGACAGAGCATCTGATGTTGAAGGGTAAGAGGGCGGGGGGCAGAAGTGCATATGAGTAGGAACAGAGGAAGACAGAGACAAAGTTAAAGTCCATTGATTGTGGGCAACAATCCTCAACCTCATCATGAAGATCATCATCGGACCCGGGTCCTGACAAAGTTGTAAGTTGTTGATGTTCGTCTGCTTGTTAATGTGACTCTGCCTGCTGCTGGGCCATTTCAAAGCTTTGACATCGAGTCTGTACAGTGGGTGAGTTCTTATGAGGAGATTACTTTTTATATGAGCTATAGAATAGGGAACACATTGCTTTGAAATGTATTGAAGATGCTATGGGAACAATGTAAGGAGAATATAAAACAGACTCGCTTTGACTCTTCAAATGATCTTCAAGCTGTAGATCTTAAATTTTAGTTGGATATCATATATACAAGTACTACTAATCATATATTATACTCAAACGAAAATATTTCTTATGGAAAGCATTATATTTTCAGCCTTAGCAATACTTTAAGATGTGACTTAGTTTAGGTTTTGGCCAAGAGTAAAAATAATCTTTGCTTGACAAGAATCCCTCAACACATAACAGACCATCTACGTATATAAATGAATTATTAATTATGTTTGTAATTATTCTTCTTATGAATTTGAATCCACATCTGGTTTGCTTGCTGATTTAAGCCATTGTACATCCAATAATTACAATTCCACACCTTGATGAGAGAACGAAAATGAAACGAAGGCAGCAAACAACGCGCCAGGATCGACGCGCTGCATCTCCAGCTCCCACTCCAGCTCCAGCTCCATCCAATGGCAGGTCGTTAAGTGAATTCATATAAAAATTCCTTAAATGTCGCATTATGACAAAACGATCGTTTAGAGTCGAACCGGAGAGACAGAGAGAGACCAGAGGCCGTCAGACAAGCCCAGCAAACGACATGATTTTTATGAAGAACTCGCAGACGACAAAATAACAAAAAACTAAGGACAGAAAAAAAATGTTAACTCTGAAGCCTGTTTGAGGTTTGGGATGTGGCTGCAACTTGCCTCCGACTGCGGCAGAGGCTGCACAGAAGGCTTGCGTGATAAAAATGCTTAGCACACGGCACATTTTGTAAACATGGCCAACATGACTGCGGCTACAAACAGAAAAGGCCAAAGGCAAGTCGTACTATATGTATACATATAAAGTTGCCTATAGGAACTCTCAATTCCAAAACCAAACTACCGATTCCCTACTTTAAGCCTGTCACATTTTTATTTGTTTGTTTTCTGTTTTTTTCTTTTCGAAAATATTTCGCATTATTTTCGTTTCGTTTGGAGCCTCGGCAAAAGTCATCGCCGAATCACGAACATTTTGTGTCGTCGCCTCTTCCATTTAAAATCTTCTTCTCTTTTGTTTTTTTCTTCAATTTTTTCCCCTTTTTTTTTGGTTTTGTTGCGAAGTTTTATGCAATTTTTGCTTTTATTTTTGGCATTTCTGTGGCTTTTGGTCATGAATCATGATTTATTTGGGCTTTTTTTCCTCCTACTCGACTGCTGCACAGGACATTTTCACTTTGTTGTTGCTGTTGCTGTTGCTGTTGCTGTTGCTGGCATCCCGACTGTTGTTGGCTGCTGCTAGTGTTGCTGCTGTATAAGCCAAGTTTGGTATTTAGACGGGCGGCGACAAAAATGGCTTAGTTTGTTGCACACGTTTTGTTTAGCCTCCACCGCTTGGTGGGAACTTGCACCACCACCAGGAGCACCACCAGCAGCACCATTCAGTGCAGTTGTTGTCTGTCGGTCTGTCTGTCTGTCTGTCTGTCTGTCCAGGTTGTTGTTGTTAATGCTGTCTGACTCTGCCGGCTGCCGGCATAAATATAAGCCCACATTCACAGTTTGTTTGCATGTATTTTGTTAGTCGTGATTTGAAGTTGATTTTGTGCCACAGTTGTTGTACGACAACTCTCTAGGCAAAGCCAACGCACGATGTCAAATTTAAATTTAAATATTTAAGGAACAGTCCTGCAATGTTGTTAAGTACATGCGGAATACCTACGGGCCGGTGCATGCAACTCAGGTGGAAATGCGACTAAAGAAAAGAACATTCGCTTTGAGAGTTGGTCTACAGTTCGGGGAAATAGAAAACAAGCTTTGTCTTTATATTATGATATATGTATATGACACCTCATAATAGAATATAATGTACCTTTTATAGTGCTGAATTAATTCTGAATGCAATCAATACGAGTATGAAGAGTCCAATTGAACAGAGTTTAATGAATGGAATATTTTATTCAAACGTATTTGGTACTTATTTACACTATAATCTGTACAAATAATCGCTTTGAAGCAATTTTTAATTGGATGTATTATGTTCGCAGAATATTTCGGTTTAAATTGCCTTTTGCCACAAAAGTGTCGGCAATTATTTAATTCTCACATTTATTAATTGATGGAAATTCAATTCGTTTGTTCAATTCGTTTTGCGTCCTATCTGCCGCAGTCTCTCTGTCCGTCCAATAGCTTCCAGCAGATTTCGCGCTTGCCGCGGTTTTGACTGCCTTTTTTATTTTTTTTAATATTTTACGCTTTTTATCAATATTCTTTTTATTTTTTGTGAGCATCGTAAACCGGATATTGTCAGCTTTGGCCGTGGCATGAGCTCAAAACGACAGTTAATTTGCCTCGCCTCCTCCTTTGGCTCTTCACCACACAAACTAAGCGAGCTTTAATCAGGTGATAAACAATTTAATTACGCTTGTAACTTGCCAGCGGAAATTAAAGAAATTTTTATCAGTAAAATGTACTCAAAGCTACCCTACCAGAGAGTCCTTTTAGCTTATCAACTCTATTGGTAACGTACACAATTTACACTAAATAAAAGCGTTTTCTACGATAATCCATCATTCAGTTAAAAATGAATGTAAATGCCTTCTTTGAGTTCGCTTCAAATCTTTAAAATAAAATTAACTTATTGAAAAACATAAGTATATATAATGTATAAAGTATAAAATGCATTAGCTTAAATTTTTATGTATTGTGCAAATATCTCTTGAAACAAGCCTTTCCGAGAATGAATATGGATTAATCATAGGAATACATAAAAACGCTGCCAAAATATTGAAAAAAATAAACTTAATCGTTTTAAAAGTATAATCTGTGAGAGCAGATTAAAACTAAAGAGTAGAATACTTAAGAAGATTATCATTAACATTACCAAATAGCTAAATTAAGTTTATTCACGAAAATCAACATATAATAATAAAGTACGATTCTATATAATCCGATCAAAAGCAATTCGTGCTGTTCGCTTTTCGTGGACTAAACGGGGACCCCAATCTTCCTCTACCGTCATACTCCAGTAGGCTTCTTCTTCTTAAACTTCCATCACTTAAAACTCTTAATGCTGTTTTTCTACATAAACTGATTATAGACAATATTGAGTCTGCCTTCCTTTTAGGTCGGAACTATATAAATATATAGGAACTATATCCCATTATCCCTTCCTACATTCACAGCAGATTACACATTACACAGCTCTTTCCTCGCTTTATGTGTTAACTATAATAATCTACACAACGTGATCTCAAATGCAGTTCCATTTCTTCTTTCAAATCTTCTCTTTTCCTATATCTTAGTAGAAACAATTAACCTCCTTTCCAGCTACATTTCTTCAATTTATCTTACTTCCTTTCATTTCTTCATTACACTGCTACTTTTACGATTCGTATATACTATCACTTTTAATAGTATATTAATTAGTAACAGTGTAACCCCTATTTACTAATTTTCTTATACAATTATACTCAATATACTATGCTTCTATATACTATTGCTCCCAATATTATATACGTAAGTAATAGTATATTGTCAATATTCTAATACTCCTTTATTCTACACTAATAATATATTGATCTGATTGGGTTTTTCTGGGCTTTCCCCAATCCTTGCAACAAATGTTAGATCGATTTAAATAAATCAACTTATCTTATATTTTTATTCCCCAGATTGAGATTTATATTTAAATTTGTTTGAATTTCTATTTTAATTTTATAATTTTAAGACTTCATTTGTTTTAAACTTAATTTCGTAGTCAGCTGCTTTTAGTTGACTTAAATAAATAAATAAATAAATAAATAAATAAATAAATAAATAAATAAATAAATAAATAAATATAAATATATATAAATAAATATAAATAAATATAAATAAATAAATAAATAATAAATAAATAATAAATAAATAAATAAATAAATATTTTTAATAATATGTAATAATATGTAATATATAAATACTATAAGCAATAAAACTGAATCTTAAATGTTTTTATACCTGTACATATAATATTTGAAAGTCACATGAAGTCAAATGTGAGTCACAAATGATTCTCTTACTGGATCTGAATGAATATCTGAATTTAAATATATTAACTATTAGCTTTATATACATCTACGAATATGTTACATAAGAGCAAACCCTTTCAGTCTTAAGGTTCTGTGATACATAATTCCACTTGTGACAAAATAAGTGCAACATTTCCTCTTATTTCCTTCTTTTGATAGATTTCTACTGGAATTGGTTCGCTATGTTTTTAAGACTCCTTTCAATATAGAGACTATGCTTATTTGTACAAAATCCCATATAAAGTCACAAAGCACATCTCCGAATATGATAAACAAGAAGACACTTTCTCAGTCTTCAGCTATTCTGTAACACAATTCCATTTTTATATCATCAAAAATGCAACATTTCCTTCATATTTCTGCAATGTGATAGACTGCTACTAGAATTTTTCACAGTGTGTTTTAGACTCAGTTCAATATAAATACTAAGCTTCTATAAAGAAAAGCAAGAAATTGCAAATTATGAATTGAAATTCGTACAAGTTTTTATATAAAGTCACAAAGCATACTTCAAATGTTTAGCAGTAGTAGAATCTGACACTTTATGAGGTAGAAGACGCTTCAGTCTGCCTATTAAAAACATTTGCAGAGCTGAACTAAACCCTTTTTAACCATTTTTATTGGCATCTTGGTAGAAAATTGATGTATGCGACATCCTGTCAGCGATTTTAATTTAAATCGTTGGAAGTTAACGAATCTGTGGAATAGCAGCAAAAAACCGAGAGAGGAATCGAAAGAGAAAAAAGAAAATATCGCCTGGCAGGCATTAGCAATTGAATTTTTGCCCATTTATCCAATTTTACTCGCTGACAACTGGTTGGCAGTGGAAAAGGCGACTCCATAGCGCATATGTTTGCAATTCTCAACCTGGCTACGTGCCGGTGGTGCCTTACCATGGCCAGAACACACACACACGAACAGAGATCCCCACCGGCAATTGCTCCTTGTGAGCCAATTAAAGTGCCGCAATTGAACCACTTACACTTTAAGAATTGCATTAAAAATATTATTGCGCCATGTTGCACATTGTTGGTTGGTTTTCGGTTTGGTTTGGGTTTGGTTTCAGTTTGGGTTTATATTGGTTTTTCCTTTTAGGTTTTGGTACGGTTCGCTGCTCGGGCGGAGACTTCCGTATTTTCAGTGGGATTGCGACTGGAAATGTCTCTACGTGCCTGGATTATATTTTAGGGCCAAGAACCTAGGCACTCAGCCGAGTCGCTAAAATTATGTTATGCATTTCACGTGCAACAAGTTGAAATCATAACAAGCCCGAGTTGCTCTAAGAAAACTACTTCCACTTATTTATGGTAGTTGAAATGCAAAGAAAATATTGAAAGAGCCGTTGTAGAAATTGAAAAGCAAGAAAAATATACAGTGTGTTTGTGTTAACAAGGGACAAATACATTTCCTTTAATTCAACATTGTTCTTCGAGCTGCACTCGCAGTTGTCTCTCCATTCGAAAAGGTTGAGGTTAGGTCATGTTGGGTAAACTTTAGGAAGGAGAAATGTAATGCATAGTTAAAGGAAGGTGGGTACAAAAAGTAGAAAGACAGTTGTAAAGTAGGCCTTGGTGCTAGGATCAGCCTTTGGGAATATCTATAATAACACCTGGAAGAAAGGTAGAGCAGTCTACAGACACGCAGCACGATGTCCATGAACGATAAGCTGCAGGTATTTCCATCCCGGGCCAATCAGGTGGTGATGAAACAGAAGATTGTGGCAGCTAAACGTGGAATAGGTCTGCTGAAGCGTAAGCGGGATGCGATCGATATGAAGCTGAGAGATCTGAGGCATCAGATGTCCGACAAGGAGGAGATTGTGGATAATGACATGCGTACAGCCATTTTTTCTATTGCCAAGGCCAATCTGCTGGGCATGGACTTTAAGCCCTTGATTGTGGCCGACAGCAAAGTGGCAACTGCATTCCTAAACAAACGCCAGCAGAGAATCGTTGGCGTCACCTTAAACTACTTTGAACTGGAGGTCGACGAGCAGGGGGACTTCCCCCTGGCCGGCCTCGGCTGCGGTGGCCAACAGGTGCACAAGGTGCGTAAATTTTTCCAAATTGCTCTCAAACACATTGTCGAATATGCCTCGCTGGAGTACATGTTGCGCATGTTGGTGCTGGCCTCACGGCAAACCAATATGCGCGTCAATGCCCTGGACTATGTTGTCATTCCTCGTCTGGTGAAGACCCACAACTATATCCTTGGTGAGCTGGAGGAGTTCGAACGCGAGGATTTCTATCGCCTGAAGCGCTCCCAGGCCAAGCAGCTGGAGGCGAAGATTGCCTTTACCGAGCTCATTAGGACCAAGAACATGACAGATGAGGAACTCGCCGCCTACATCAAGCGCGGTGGACACTTGCATCCCGTTGCCGATGTGCACTTCGATCACGATGTATTTGATTATGAGACCCTCGAGGAGCGCCTCCGCAAGACCTACCTCCGGCGACACAGAAGGAAGTCAACCCAGCCCCATGTGACCAGTTCAAGGGCGAGTACCGGTACCGTGGAGTTCTTGCAACGTGTTGCAGTGAGGCGGGATCCCCGTGCCAGCAAAGCCAGTTTCTTCGCTCTGACAGCACATGCGCTCAAGACCCCAAAGTCATCATCATCCTCTTCCTCATCTACATCGTCCTTTATTAGCCGAAATAACATGAAATAAATTATTAGTTTTCTAAAAAACCAACCTTCAATTACTTTTAATTGTTTGCGTTATATGATAGACATATATATAAAGATTGAGATAGATGAGAACTTTGATTTAAAATGTTTTAATCTTAAACTAAAAATGAACAATCCCAGCAGAGGACAGTTTGTTGTGTCATTGCGAGTCGTCATTATTTGCATAGACGGACAAATAACTGAGTTAACGAGATAGCTTGAGTTGCTTTGACCATATAAGTTGCTCGTTAGCCAGCAGTTCACCTGTATTCGAGATGCACACACACACACATGTTGCAGAAACAAGGGAAAATAATCCTGTACAGGCAGAGGTAGAACGAACGGCTGCAATCCATTGCCAGTGCGTCTTTTGTGTTGACAAATGCATATTACAAAATGCAACTGGCCATAATAAAGGACGTCTATTACGACACATGATAAAGAGATTGAAGGGAGAAGAGAGAGGCAGAAGGAATAAAAAACAAATACGATATACATGCAGTGGAAACTCATAACACAAATATTGCAAACATGCAGCACTTTTTGCTCTTGTTGCTGCTGTAAGGCCTGCAACACAAAGGCTAACAGCAAAAACAACGACAACAACGAGAACAACGACAACAACGACAACAACTGGCAACGTGCACTGCGGTGAACTCACGTGTTAGGGAAAACAAAACAAAATAAAAGCAACAGCAACAATGCAGGCGCAATGCAGAAAAAAATATAAAATGCTGCAACAATTGGCAGCAACAACAAACGCTCGACAGCAGCAACAACAACAGCTACAGCAACAACAACAAGTGCTTGCAGCATCGGTAGCGTTAGGGGCAGAGACGGTAGCTCCAAATAATAAAAGGATGATAGTCAAAGTTTAATGACAGTTCAAATGATGTTGCCGCCGCAGTCAGCGCTGGCTGCGCAGTTGCTGCTGCTGCTGCTGCCGCTGTTGCTGCATTGCTGCAGTGCTGCACCTTGCGATGTGGCGGCAAACAAAGGCATTAGGTTACATTTGAAGAGCGGCTATCATAGCTATAAAATAAAGCTTGTAACGCAAATCATCTATGATATTATTACTTACTGAAAAGTCAACTTAAAACTCAACTTAAATATGGAAAAATATGTGAAGCAAAGGAAAGAGATTTCTGATCAGTCTTTAAGAGTTCTGTAAAAAGAAAAAGCAGTTCAGTTTCTGCTACAAAAAACACTCTCAATAATTTTATTTTTTTAATACTCGCTTGTAATTGTAGAAGAGTAAATCTTGTTCGTTGTTCAAGCAGTTTTCGTTTTGCATGTTTGATTCGTTTTTTCATATTTTTCCCAGTGCGCTGTGCTGCCATTGATATTATTATGATGGTTGCAGCAGGCACAGGCACAGGCACAGGCAACATGATGTTGCAACATGCGCTCGAACATAATAAATTTTTATGCATGATTTCTCACATTGCATGTGATGGCTGCCACTTGATGTGCCTCTGCCTGCTTCTGCTGCCTGCTCCTGCTGCCACATGGGGCGTATGCGCATTAAACGCAAACCCACCGAATGAAAAATGCACATTTTAAATATTAAAGTAATTTATGGCAAACAATAAAAATAAAGTCGGCAAATCGTTAAATATTTACATGTTTGATTTCGCAAAATCATATACACTCGCATATATATTATACGCTTCACGTTTATTCAGATCTTTGGGACCCAATTCTGTTCCCTGCACTCACTAATCATGCGGAGTTCTATGCTGCAATAGAAGTCATTAAAGTTTCTTCAAACACTAAAACTGACAAGGCAAATGCATTCGAAAAAAAAGTGCCTGTCTTTGCACTAAAACGCCAAGATCAAAAGGCCAGACAGAGACATCAAATGGAAATGCAGAAGACGCGGTGTTAAAAGTCTCTCGGCAAGGCACAATGGGCGAAACTCAGAGAAAACTAACTAAAAATATGAATCATTGCTTCAGTTTTGAGTCTATAAATGGAAATGTGGAACGTGGGCAAATTCCTTTGTGGCACTTGCAGAGTAACATCGATTAATCGATTGATCGATTGAAGCGATAAACGTCTAGAATCAAGCGCCTCGTGTGCTCGCAGTCAACCATTGTACAGCCTGGGAAGAAGGGGCAACTAATCTCTGACAGCTCGTTATGCCAAATGGTAAAACCAATGCCTGGGCCCCCACCGCCGACAACTTCATCATCATTTGTCGGTGACTCTTTTAGTGAACTGGGCTGCTCACTCGCTGTTGCTGTTGGAAGGTGGAAGGGGATATCAAAACACTCATAGAGTCATGTACAGCTGGTGGAGCTTGTACATATGGAAAGATGATTTAAGAGCTCATGCTTGCCCTGCCGATCATAATGCGGATGTGGCTGTGCTGCTGATCATGGACTCACTTATAGTCTGGGTCTGGGCATTATAAATCGCCTGGCACTTGTGCATTATGCCGCTCAATCATTTGCCCAGCCTCAGATTCTATCTATACTGTATCTCTTGGCATTTTTGTGTGTGTCTCTGTCTCGCTGTCTCGCTGGTTGGGCACATTCATTGTGCAGCCTTCTAATTGCAAAATCACATTAGCATAAATTTGTTAAAAACATTTTGAAGTGAAGTTATGGCTAGGGCATGCGAGTGCCAGTCCGAGCACTGGGACTCGACTCTGCTGGGGCACAATGACATTAATAAGCAATTACAAAACAGAAAATAGCAACTGCAAATTGCTTCAAAAGGCTAAAAGAGCCAGAAGCCTGCCAGGCACTCAGCTCCAGTCTTGTTGTCTCTCTCTGATACTCAGATACATCATCATATTCAGAGTCAGAGTCAGAGTTGGAGTTGGAGTTGGAGTCAGGGGCCTTCGTCTCGTTGTCATACATCTTCATAGCAGAAATGACCTCCAGTTACACTGGACTGTACTGGCACTCCAGCTCCAGCTCTGAGTCCAGCTCCGACTCTGCATCTGTATCTATATCAGACTTTGAATCCGTTAGCTGACATTGCTATAGCTTCAAGTGGCTTTATTCATTGCATGTCTCTTTTCTGTCTCGCTGATGATGGAAAAACTAAAACTGACGCCGCGCCACGTCAGACACGACAATGAGCTGACTGTTTAATGTTCAACTCCAGCTTGCCAGCTTCCTCCTCTTCCTCTTTCTTTGTGTTCCCCTCCCTCGCCGGCTCATTGACAATTTGGCAAAAACAAGAGCAACCTTTATTAGAAAAAAGTTATGTCGGTCTAAGCCAAGAAAAAGCGCCGCTGGCTGGCTTTTTGTTCAATAGACGAAAAGGGTTTCTATTTATTAGCCAACAGAGTCCCTGTCTTTGTATGTGTATGTGTGTGTGTGTGTGTGTGTGTATGTGTATTGCTATCCAAAGAGCATTAGGCAATACTGGGGGAGAGCCATGAGCAGATTAGCTTTGCCAGAGCAGCCCAACAACTGAGATGCTCTGATGCTCTGTGTGGGAAGTGGAGCAGACAGAAAGGATTGTCGGCTTAGCTGGACATTAGTAAGAGAGAACTACAGCTGAACTACAGTTCTCCGAATTGGCTTGTCAATCAGTATATAGCTATGTGTATAGCATTAAATATACATTCAAAGATTAACTTCAACATAAGCAAGGCGAAGAATCTGTGATATACTTTTGAGGAGATGTTTTAGTTCCAGAAATCTGAAGAGAAAGCATTGGATTGAATGCTTTTAATTTGAACTGAGGACTCTGCCACAATAGTCTTGCAACGAAGCTGCAACTATCTGCAGTTAGGCAGCACATAGAATACATAACGCAGCGTTTGACATTTGGTTGCTGCCACAACAACACGCTGATTACTGCTGATAATGATAGTAGTTGCTGTCGACAGTTAAAGACACCATTTCCACTTCCACTGTCACATTTTCACATTGCCACTGCCACTGCCACTGCCACTGGCACTGGCACTGCGACTGGCACTGCTAGTGCCACACCCTCTGCCAATTTTGAAGCACTTGCAGCCCGAAAACCAACTGCGCGTGGTTTGGGCCAAAACTGAAATGACAATGCGACTCGACTTGTTGGCTGCTTTTTGCCAATTTCAAATGAAAATGGCCAACGAGAACACAAACAGCAAACAGCAGTCGAAACTCCATTTCCATTTCCATTTCCATTTGTAGCTCCTGTCCCAGCCATAGATATGAGCGACAATTAAGTGTTTGCCGCATAATGATGTTGCCGTTTTTACAGTATGCGGCATGTAGCACGGGGCAACTAGCAAATAGCACACAGCATACGCAGTTGCAGTTGCAGTTGCAACTTTTTATCGACATTAATACACGTCGCAAATATGCAAAATGCTTTTCGGGGCCGGCACATTGCGGATGCGGCTCTTTGGTGGCTTCTTCCAGCCCCAAAGTGCAACCACACTCCCCGATAGAGTCTCTCTGCCAGCTATCTAAACTGCTCCTTTAAGAATTATATTATGGGTACGATAATAGTTTATGGAAAATGTGTACAGAATGAAATGGAGCACAGCTTGAAATGAGATCAGCTGCAAGCACAAAAGGATTCAAGAGCAAAGTCTATTTATATCAGAAATGCATAAACTGTTTGCAGTGGATACAGGACAAAATGGAATGCGATATCTCAGTATTTATTACTCAAATATATGAAATATGCTTAGCTTTTATTATTTGTTAGTGTAAAACGAATGGAATTTCGAATACTATTCAAGCTTTTGACTGGGCGAATGCACTTGCCCATGTCCTTTTGCTCCTGCCAAGGCGCCTTGAGAAATATGAAGCTATTTCCGCTGTCAGGGGGCCCATTAAGAGTTGGATAATATTTTGTTAAGAAAAATTAAAAAACTCACAATGCGAGAGAGTTTATTGAATGGACATGGACATGAGCCTGAGTGGTGACTGGTGAATGGGGAAACGGTCTGGGGATCTGTTACATCCACTAGGCTGACCATTTTGATTGAAAATCCAATCTGCCGCGTCTGAGTGGCTCATATGTGCAGTTCCCACAGCAATTAAATTTGAACACAGGACGCAGGATAACACAGAGGCCAGCCAAAAAAGCAGAAAAAAAAAACAGAAAATAGGAAGAGCAGTTGACATGCTCAGCAAACAAACAAACAAGCGCAAGAGGCAAAGAGGCAGGCAAAAAAAATGGGAGGCAGCTAAAAGACAACCGCAGACATGCAACAACAACATTGAGTCGCACATATGTGCCCGCCTACCAGGCGAACGGTGCCAGGACTACAGGACGATAACAGGAGGACAACACTCAGCTGCTTTTCGGGCATGAAGAAGACATCGCAACAACCACAAAAGCGACGGCAACTTCTTTTTTCGAATTCGTTTTCCTTTTTTTTGTTGTTGTCTTGTGTTTTTGTGTTTTTGTGTTTTTGTGTTTTTGTGTTTTTGCTGTAGTCCTAGAAACAACAACTGCAAACTAAAAAGGACAACGGGCATACAAATAACATTAAGCCGGCAAAATCAGCAAAGGCAAAAGGACTCGCAACGAATGTCGATGCGGGCCATGCGCCTCGAGCCTCAGGACTCAGGACTCTGGTCTCGGGCCACACTATCGAATCGAGCCATCGCCCTCACAGACACCAGCGACAGCCAAAAGGACATCATCAGCAGTAGTCCATAGAAGGTGAAAGCGCTCCATAGAGCCATGACAATGACAATCCAACCCCTCGTCCTTTCGCTCTCAAGCCCAAACCCAAACCCAATCCCAGTCCCCACAATCCCTCCCGTTGGCCTCGGTGTGTATGACACAAAACTGGCATTAGGCAAGGATTTGCGTTGATTATGGACAGCAATGGGTTTTAGCCTTGGCCATTTTCAAATGAAAGACAATGAAAGGCTTCTCCATATCTCAGCTTCCCCTGGCCATCTACAGGCAATAAGACAATAATGCCATAAAGAGCCCAACTTCAGGTGAAAAGTCCGAGCTGTGGGCGCATTTGGATCGGCTTTTGGTACAGTTTCTCCGGCTGCTGCTGGCATTTACCCGATAAAACTAATTACACAAATTGGTATTGTATTAACGCTAATGCCATTATACCAAATATTACACTGAAATTATTATAGCCATTCCAAGTAAGTCTCTTGCCCGAGGGAAGATCTGTTTGTAAACTGTATAGAAATGTGCTGTAAAAGGTCCACAAAGATCACATTCCTTCTTGTTAAACTTGATTTAGATAAAACCGAAACCGAAACAAGATTCAGCTGCAAATTGTAATGTGTTTCCCTTAGAAGATGTTCCAGAGTCCATAATTTGCCTCTGACATTATGTAAATTGTTCTGGCTGTCGCTTGAAATGGAAGCAGCCATCACTTAAGAAGCCATTGGGAGACACAAAAAATATTTTATTATTAATTCATTAGGCATTTTTTAATGGGCAGCGTATTCTTGTAGTTCTGTTTCTTTGTTTTCGAGGCTGGCAGTTTAATTGTTAATTAGTTTAATGTGCGATACAGGCCACATGGCACTCGCACACACACACACACAGAGAGAATGACACCCAGAGTCAAAGCAGACACCCACCCAGCCCTAGTCTAAAATCGAGCCACAGCTCTTGGTGTTCCCATTGCCAGAGCCATTCCCGCTCCAGACTTTCCCGCAAGTGTCGCACAAGTGTCGCCCTCGTCAGACTATTTATTGGACGTTCTAATTGAGAGTGCGTTGAATTGGAAACCACAGAAATTGGTCTCGTGTACGAGTAACTGTCTGTCTGGGCGTCGTTCTGCCTAAAACTTATCGTGTCCACGTACTGGCCCCGCCCTCTCTGTGTGTGTGTGTGCCTGTGTGTGGCAGGCCATAAAAAAGCCTAGCTAATAATTAAGAGCCGACGTCGCCTTCTTCTTGCAATCTCCTCCCCCTCCCCCTCCCCCTCCCACACTCCCACTGCCAACGCAAATGAACATAAATGGGCGCAAATTGTGTCGCCCTCTTCCCTTTGGGACTCGGTTAGGTTAGGGCGTGCTAATCATAAAAAGAAATACAACGAAAAATTATGAATTTGTTTGGCGTAATTTTTTACGCACCGCCCAAGACAAGAAAAGCGACAGCCCAAAAATCGAACCACAAGGAAAAACCCAGGGAACCAGGGAACGGGGCTGCCAATAATGACCCAATTTTGTGCATCAAATTTATGTTTATTTGGCTGCTTCGGTATTATTATTTCTCTTCTCTGCTCTTCTCTCTTTTCTATTCTGTTTTTTTCCTTCTTTCTTCGGCAGCATTTTCCCAATATTAATATGTATAAAAATTAACGGTGGAACAAAAATCGTTTGCGCAGCATAACAAGAAAATTACTTTTTAATCTTATGAGTCATTAGAAGACATTTTTACCATAATGCTCGAACCGAACTCAGGGAGTGAGCGGGGGGGAAAGTGTAATACCGATAAAGCCAAAG
Source organism: Hirtodrosophila trivittata (assembly GCA_035045065.1). Classification (NCBI taxonomy): domain Eukaryota; kingdom Metazoa; phylum Arthropoda; class Insecta; order Diptera; family Drosophilidae; genus Hirtodrosophila; species Hirtodrosophila trivittata. The sequence goes on from JAWNNK010000868.1 coordinate 2,103,452, forward strand.
ATGTTTCCTCCCCTTCTCCATGTGATTCCCAATTTACCTAAGCTGCCTCGCTAAATGGGCTGAAACATTGGGCAGCTCTTTTGTTTAGTTTCGGTCTGGTTTGGGTCCAAGTCTGAGTCTGGGTTTCAGTCGGGGGAAATGGAAACCCAACTAATTTTGTTATGTGTGAACTTTTGTAAGGCGTTAATATGGATGGCAGCATATGGAAATGAAGCTGTCAATAAGCACAAGGTGTGACCAGTTGTTAACTGCTATCTGCCAGTTAGACACACATCGAACCCAAAAACAAAGTCGATAGCACTGAAAGAGACAGATTATTTCGACTATTAACTTTTCCCTCTTAACAAGTAATAAACACAAAGTTTCCCAGCTTTAATAGCTACGACTATGTATGAGCTTAAAGCGATAATAATCTGGCTCAAAATACTTAGTTTATGTTGATGCGTTTTAATCAATAAACTGAAAAAGAAAAATATATTTCTATGGAAATTTTCCTCGATTGATGTTCAATCTTATGGGAAACCGAAAATGCCAGGCCAAATATTTAAAATTCACTTTCAGCTAATTTGAGGGATATCCGCATATAATACTTAATCGTATACCTCCACATCAATAGATCTAACCTCAAGATTGTGACGCATTCAAAGGGAGCCATAGGAATCTCAGCCTCCGAGTGCGACAATGTTTCCGGCAACCTTTGACATGCAGCTGTAAGATGTGTTAGTGTGCGTGTGTGTGTGTGTGTGTGTGCCATATGGCATATGCCACATGTCATGTGGCCCACACAAAACATGTCACTGCCCATTTTATCCTTGCTTCCTGCCACCTTTCCAAGACTCCTGCCTCTGTTTCTGATTCTGGTTCTGGTTCTGGGTCTGGCCTTGGTTGTAGTTTTGGTTCAGGCTTATGGCCACACAATGACACAAAAACCCAAAGCACATAAAAGAAATTAATCAGATTTTTATTTAAACGCCCATCCATAGGGCGTCAACCATACAGACGCATGTCCTATGTGTGTATGTGTGTGTGTGTGTGTGTGTGTATTGTGACCATTGTCCCTAACAAAACCTCCAAATCTCTCAGCATTTTGTGTGCAATTTTTGTCAACATGTTTCCCGCACAACGTTTTGTCTTTTGTTCGGCTGCCTTCTCTATGCTATCTCTACACACTCACACACACACACACACACGAAGATACATATGTATGCATGTGGCTGAGGGTTCCATAGTCTCTGCTATCAAACACTATCCTCAGCCCTTCTCTCAATGTCAGTTTTGTCAGTTTTCTGTGGAATTTTTCAAACCCCATGAATGATTCTAGCAGATTTTTATATTTTCACTGCGCCATTGTATAAAATTTCGTTGCGTCCAGCCAAGCGGCCATCCATCTCTAAGTATCTATTCCGATCTGATCACACACACGCACACACACATAGATTGTTGTATCTGTGTAAGTTGACGTTTATATCTGGTTCTCTATCTCTATCTCTATCTCTGGCAGTCGGTTCGTGCGGTTAGTTTGGTTTTGTCATTACAATTGTTTGCGTTTTCCACCATTCAATGAACGTCCTTTGTTGTTAAGGACTCTCTGGACAAAAGGAGTAACAAGCTGAGTGCAGGCCGCAACCGAAACCGAAACCCTCGCAAAAAGTTGCTACCAAATATTTTGCTGTTGCGAGTTTGTTTCCCAAAAAATAACAACATTTTTGTGTGCAATTGAGTAAAGGGCAGAGTTTTTCATAGTTGCGGCAACTATTTTGGATTATGAAATGGAAAGAGTCGTGCGAAATAATGATTCATAGGACCTAACCAATGGTTAGTTAGAGGAACACTCACTCAACGGAGTTACTCTTAAGTTTCAGAGTTATTTAGCTTCTACTTTAGTTTTCGTTTCCAGAATTAACTATTTATATATGTTTTATGTATTTTCCATCTGGTCGAAGGGATTGCTGATTATCTTTGTAATCTTAACTTATACTTTTCTCTTAGCTACAGCTACTTATGCTTTTCAGTCTTAGCATCTCGACTACTTATGTACTAGAGCATTTACGTTTTGTTTTCTTTCTGTGTTAACTGCATCTCAGATTTAACTCTTGCTTATGCCTTGCTCCACATATTTTAAATCCAAAGTTTATTTTCATATTTTCCTTCATTTTCTAGCTTCTTTTTTCTCTCATTAAGCAGCTTTCGTTTGGACTTTATATCTTCCTGCTAGCTTCCTCTTATAATTATGTCTTCAGGATTCAACATCTGCTTCTTTTTTCACTTTGCTTCATTTAGTTTCTATGGCTTTATGTATTCCACCTTTTTATGCAGCATCTCAGTAAATGATCATTGTGGAAGTTACTTCGCTCTGCACCACGTTGCACCACAAAATGATGGCAAATGTGTTTTTAAACCAAAACTTGCCAAAAACTGTAGATTCTCACTTATTTTACAGCATATTAGTTATGTGCCATAAACAAGATGCGACGGCCAGTATGGCGCCAGTGGTGGTGCTTCGAAGAGTCAGCGAAGCGCAAAATTAGGGTTGCGTTAGGGTTGCCACCACCATCAGCTCCAGCACCGACATCATCATCATTATGAGCAACCTGCGACAACTTGCAAAACACAAACCAAATTGTTCAATGGCGCCGCAAAAATGACCAAAATGCGATGCCAGCAAACGAACGGCGAAGGCGCCGCCATTTTATTTGCAGCACTAGCACTGCTACTTCCGGCGGCCATTTGCACACCGCCGCCATCACCCACCATCCGTTCGCCGGCCCACGCCGGCCCACTCCGGGCTTTATCATTTCGCAATGGCGAGCCAAAAGCTGCAAATTGATGGCGACTGGCGCACATTCAAAACGCTTTCATTATTGTCATAAGCTGCGGCAACGTCTTCGTCTGAGATAGCGCTAAAAAATTTTCCAGCGTACTTTTCGATTTCCGCTACGTAATATTCAAGTGATTACCAAAGCGACTGCCTCATGCCTCCACAGGAAGCAACAAAGTGCGCTGGCAACTTTTGTGCTGACGTGCACTGATTTCATCCATGGACTCGGCTCGGATCGGACTCGCCGCTTCTTAGTCTGGTCGCATTATTCTACCCTGTAGAACTGGACCACAACTTGAATATACTCCCGATCTCAGAGAGAGGACATCATCACTCTAAGAATCGATCAAATTGAACTAACCACACATAATCTTATTGAAGACATTTTCTATAAGTAAAAGTTAGTTAGAGTTTTAGTAGAGGGTATCTGCAGGTCGAGCAGTCGCGACAATTATGCTCGTACTTGTTTGTTTTGCTAAGTGTACGAGTATTTCGGACCTCGACGGGGTTCAATGACAAAGTTTACTACCACTAGGTATTTATAACTATTATTTATGTGGCCCCGGACCTGCTCCTGCTCCATTTTAAATGCTCACTGATGCGCAACGAATTTCTTAATGGTGCAATTTGGCGTTTTATGTCTGAAGTTTAGGCGAAAGGCGATTTTGGTCGACTTGTTGGAGTAGGAGAGAGGGGCAGAAGGAAGGGGGAGGGGCAGCAAGTGCACCATTTTTGATGTACGCTATCGCTACGTGCATAAACTTTTTGCAAACAATTACGGCCTGGCCGTTCCGTCGAACAGACGACGCCCAACCAGGCAGAAACCTCAGTCTCCTGTCCGTCGGTCCATCGGTCCGTCTGTCCGGCAGGACCCTCGATTTTTGCCGTTTTTCATTAAATTCATGGTGTGATTTCCGCGATGCTTTTCGGCTTCCGGCAAACGCAAACAGAAATCACAATTTTTATGCCCACCGTCTTGTCAATTTAATTCCAACAAGACCGCATTATGATAGCGGGCGGTCCTCAAATATGAGCTCAACCGGATGAGTTTTAAGCGTGAGCAGCTGCGATACAACTCCAAACAGGATACAGAGTATTACGAAAATTGTATATCAAATTCAGAATTCCATTAGCATTATGTTTAAAGCTGATGGCTTATTTAACTTTAACTTCGCAGTAATTAATATTATTGTATTTGAAGTAGAATATATTGTATATTTGATATTCGATACTTACGTGACTTACGTGGCAATATCACGTTACCATCTCCTCTGATTTAATAGATATTGTCCGGGCAACGAGGCTGAAATTCAATTGATAAAACCAATAAATACAAAGCTGGTAAAAAACAAACTAAATCAACCTGTATAAAGTCAAATATCAAATATGTGGCCCATATCTCTGCGTGTTTTGATTAAAATGTGCAAAAAATTTGATGCCAAGCGTTTAATGGATACATTTCTGTGGCACTTAAAACAATGGAACATTATGACACCTTAAATCAGCCATTATACATGTGTGTGTGTGTGGGTGGGTGTGTGTTTTTTGGGTGTATGCATATGTTGTGTATGTTGTTATAAAGAATGAAAATTAATTGGAAATGCATTTTGCATGTCATTGTCTTCAATTAAATTGCACATCAATCAGTTCGAATGGCATGCAAATTGGGTGTGTGTAAAAAGAAAATTATGGAAAACGATAAGTAAAGAATCGCTGTACAATGAATATATATATAAACTATGAGAAGGGAGAGAAAACTTAAAGATGGTCTCAATATACTTATATAACTTATAGAATTGAAGGAGGAAATCTTTTCTTTCCACATATCGTTGTCTAAAGAAATCAGAGTAGAATATAATCATAATCTACTCAGATCTCGATAGATAGAAAGAAAAGGTTTTCTTATACCTAAATGCTGAAAGAACTTTGGGTATTAAATCTTTTAGTAGGGTAAATCGGACCAAGCCTAGAAGAAGTTTAATGTAGAGGCATCTCAAAGCTTCCCCAGGCGCCTTCCAGCCCAGATGTGGCCCTCATGGACTTCTTTTTGCTTCCTGCCCTGAAGAGACTTGAGACGACAGAGTTTAAATCCCCCTAAATCTATACCAAAGTATGAAACTGCGGATAAAAGATTTGTAGCAACTGTCGCTCCTCAAGAAGATATTTCTCCTCATGGTAGAGCATATCCTATAAATGCGGTTCCTATTACTAGGAATGAAATAAAATCCAAGCAGCTTGCAGCACAGCTCTAAGAGAATGCCTTCAGTGATGCCTTCGGTGCTTGCAAATCGCGCTGGCAGCGTTGCATCGAAGCATATTTTGAAAGTTTTTAAAGAGTTTTAATGAACGGCTTAATAAGTTTGCTATTACTTTTCGGACAAACCCTGTTCAGGAGATCTGATTATCCTTGTTCAAGCTACTTGGCAATTACTCTTCATACGTTGCCTCTATTCTAAGCTAAGACTTATCAGTTTGTATCTGCAATAAGTATAATTGGCTCATAACTAGCTCAAATAACACAAATCGATTAGCTTTTCATACAGTTTGTGTCCTGCTGCGTCGTCCTGACGACATAAATCGTCTCAGCTCTACAATTACCCAAGCTACAATAATCTATTCACAATCTTTAATGTAATTAATGCTGTTTAATGAAGGTTGTCTGAGATCAGTAAAGCCTTTCGCAATCACACCTACACACACACACACACACACGTGAGTGTGTTTACACAGCCCTGGACATACTTATCAAGTGCGTGTTTTCGTGTGTGTGTGTGTTCGTTGCCCAGGACATTTAAGCATGCATCCCGGACATTGCAGTATGCATTGCTACTTTTGTTGTTGCTGTTGCCAGTCATGTAACGGACATGCAACATACAGCAGCAGAAACAGCAGCAACAACAACAACAACAACAATCTGCTGCCTCACGCACCGTTGTGCTTTAGGAGGTAGCAGCAGGGGGCAGGGGGCAGTTTGGCTCTGGGTTCGTTTCTAATCATCGACAACTGTCCATGCCATAGATTTGGTATCCTGCCAGTTCCTGCCTGCCCCTGCCTCTGCCCCCTCCCATCCTGCAGTCAGCCATGGCCCCTGCCTTCCGTGAGTTCTAATGCGCTAAAGTGCTTTTTCGTAAAAACAAGTTACACTTTGCAATTTGCACTAAATCCCACTTGGCTGTGGCCAGGGATCGCTCCACTGGGTCGACCTGCATAGGCAGACCAGCCGGGCAGACCGACGAACCGGCAGGCAGGCAGGCAAAGTTGTCTGTTCGTCCTTTTGTATTCCCCTCTTCCCCTCCTCGTCCTTTTGCTCAGTGTCTCTGTTTCTATGTTTGTGTGCAAATCCTTTGGCCGTTGCGTGGCAATTAAAAGGGATTTTCATGGCTAAAACGTATTTATTTTGCACACACACACACACACTCACATACACATGCATACACACACACAGAGACACACACATATGTGCTTCCTGTATGGCTCACGCCCTCATCTCCATCACCCATTTAGCTCGCTTAATATTTGATTTTTGATTTGTGGTCTGTTGTTCTGCTGTTGCGATGTTCTGTGTGGCTTTATGGAGAAAGGGGAAGGGCAAGGGGAAGGGGAGTTGGTAAAACGCTCAACGGTAAGTTGGGGGTAGGGTGTGTGTTCAAGTACTCATATTAATTACTATTGATTTTAGTGCTCTGAGCGCGTTAATGAAATTGAACTGCACGCCACAATTTGCCTCCCCGAAAAAAAGGGCCTGGCAGAAAATCAATAAAAACACCGCAGTGGCACAATTTAAGAAATGAAAAGGTGCATTGAACCTTTCGCTTTCGACCAACATAATTAAATTTCGTTATTAAGAGCAAAGAGTTTTCAAATAAGGAGTTTCTCACGTTAATATAGAAGCTGAAGGCGGAATCTGTATGTATTTTAGATCAAGAAATTGGTGGAGAATAACTCTTTGCCTTAAAAACAATTGTTTAGGCTTTAAGCTTCTGTGTCCTGTAATGCCTAACCTCATTCTCATTTATCGATTCCAATAAAGTCGTCAAATTTCATTGCTTATCCTTAAAGTTCAACCATTAACTGTGCTTCTGAACTTTCCTATTTCCTTTGATAATAACAGTTTAAAAGCCAAATTGTACGGCTGACGTCATACATGAAGCATCCCTTAGCTTCTACTGGAAGATTTCCCTCTAATCCGCACAACAAACGCTTAAAGCTGCGCACCTTGCCCCAAAAAGAAGTCGCCACCGCAACAATTTAGTTCGGCTTTAATCCATGTCGAGCCACGACTCGGCCCAAGGAGTCCATCAGGGTGGCTAGCAGCCTGGACAGCAGCCGAGGTCCAGCGTGGCACTTGCCACCCCAGAGCAAACACCTTGCAACCACCGAAAAATGAGCAGGCTCTGGCATAAATTTCATTTCATGCCAATTTAATCAATTGGGGTTAGATATAGATAGCACTAGCTACAGCTAGAGATCAGAGGGTGGGGTAGTCGGTGGGGGATTTGCCGAAAAATCAAAATAAATGCGGCCCATGGCCGGCCCCAAAAGTGTTTGTCACATGCCACTGAAATTAATTCGTTTTTGATTAGGCGCAAAAAATCAATTTCTCGACCGAGCTGAGTTTTATTTGTTTATGGCCAGCATCAGTTCTGTCTATGCCCCACTCTGACCCACCACATTCTGGCAGCTGTTACGTCACATAATTTGTTGCTGTCTGCGCGGCAACAGTTGATGCCACCAACCGACGCCTAACCCCTGCCCCCAGTCGATTAGACGTTTATTTGTTTTTGCTGTAGGTAAATGCAAATTCAAGTGGGCGCAACCTGCAGTGTGCTCCCACTCCCCACCCTCCACTCCTCACCATCGAGAGGTCTAGTCCAGGGTTTATAAATCAACGCCATCAGCTTGTGTTGGCAGCGTCTCCACCAGCCGCCATGTTGACTATTTCCTCTTCTTTTTTTGTTGCATCGACGACCCCTTGACCAGCGCCCGGCATCAGTAATTAACACATGCAGATTTCGTGGGGGGAGCTTGGAGCTAAATCTGTGTATGCCGAGGGGGGGAAGTGGGTGAAAACAAGAGGGTGGCGGAGGAGTCTGTGTGACATAGGCACTGGCCAATTTGGCACAACTGTCGCCAGACGCCCAATTGTCCATTTGCCTTTTTGGGGCGTTTTAATTTCAAATTCAATATTGGCAGCCCCATCGGACAAATTGACGGACAGACAGAGAGAGATTCAGATAGAATGACAGAGAGGGGGAATAGATTGACTGAAAGAGAGAGAAGGACAAACGGACAGGCGGCAATTTGTTGTCATATGTTTGCCAGATTTTCGTTTTATTTGTGCAAGAATTTTACATAATTAATGGAGCAATTTGGGGAGGAAAATCAGCAATCGAATGTGAAAACAATTTGTAGCAATTGCTGATTCTGATAAGGCTTTCAAATAGCACAACAAGCTGTCAATATATTGTGAGATTCAGTGTAAACAGCTCAATCGACGATTAAGATACCCTGTAAGAGATATTCAAATGAAAGTAATCAAAAATTTATAGTTTACCAGCTATGAAAGGATATTAATTAAGGGTATTCCATGAGCGAAAAAGTAAACTAAAGTAAAAGATATCTTAGTATGTCTGATAGTAAATATTGAGTCAATTATTAGGATTAACTTCTTAAATACTTAAACTGATATTTGGCATTCGAGCTAATAAATCTGCTTAGTTGCACTTAATTATTCCATTTTCAAAGCTAAAATCATAACTTAAAGGCAAATTTCGTTTTGTTGAATAGCTGAAGACGATATTTAAATAAAATAATAAATAACTATTTTGACAGGAGCCAAAAATTTGATTTATTTATTTATTTGTTCCACTTTAATTTGGAACTTTTGAAGCTCTGCCAATTTATTTGCGGAAAACTCGACAATCTTTTTGGCAGAACTCAGTCAGAGCTCATCGATTGGCCGGCATTTACTTTTCATATATTATATGTATGCACTTTATGGATGTAAGTAGGTCGCATATTACGCATACGCCACGTGCTGCCGAAAAATCTGACAGAGCCCGTCATAATGCTAACCAAACTTTAAATAAATGATATCAGGGCAGAGGAAAATATGAGACACAGCACACTGCACACTGAATTATGTATGTATGAATGTGTCTACTTAAATGTGAGTGTGTGTGTGGGAGTGTGTGTGTGTATACAGAGGCCATAAAAAGCAGTCATAAAACCCTTTCCGCAAAGCGGAAATCCCGCTTCAAAACAAACGCCATTAAAAACGAGGTCAGGCACAGGAGCATCAGAAGGATGTAGCTGCCGGGGGATAAGGGAAGAGGCGCCACTGACTGAGTGGGTAGTATCTGTTTCAAGGACTGCCAAAAGTCACAAACAAAATTTAGAGCCTCCACTGGTAACTGGTAACTGGTAACAAAAAATGCTCAAAACTTTTCGCAGAAACAAACGAAACAAACACAAAAAAAAAGAGAAAACATTTATATAATATAATATTTTAAAAGTGCGCATAGGGAGTCGCATAAAATATGGGCGCAAAATATAAAAGTTCAAGTTTAAGTATCGGAGAGTGAGTGGAGACACACACACACACACACACACCCCTAAGCACACGAACACACATGCAGTTGAGGTGCTGTCTGTGTGGCAAGGTATTTATTTTCATAACACAGCACAACATAAGGAAGCAATAAATTTAAGCTGACTGACGACAGTTTCCATGTGTGTGTGTGTGTGTGAGTGTGAGTGGGGCGAAAGGATATGAAGGATAGAGGGTCTAGGGGCAGCTGCTGTTATGTCTAGGTTTAGTTACTTTGGCTTAGGCATGACAGGGGGCTGCCATGTGGCGTCTCCAGCGCCCGCTGCACATATTGCAAGGTTATTGTCTTAAAGCTTAGGTCCAACTAGCACCACCCACCACCCACCGCCACCCCATCCAGTCCCTTATCATTTAAATAAATTTTATGCAATTTAGTAAAGCTGTTCCCTCTGATACTCCTCATCCTTCTCCTTATCCTATTGCTGCTGCAACTTGCCTGTGAGTGAGTGAGTAAATGTCATTTAAATATTTTTCTCCTCATGTCGTCGTCGTCATCATCGTCCTCGTCCTCGTCCTCGTCCTAGTCCTCGACGGCGTCGGCGTCTCTGTGGCATTCCAATTTCTTTTGCACTGCCTGACCTCCAACTCTTGTTCCCCCTCTTGTTGCAATAAAATATTTAGCAGGGGGTAGCAATGGGTTAAGGGCTGACTTGTGCATAGGGATAGAGGATGTCGGGCTTACGTGGGTTGTTAGCTCATTCTTCAGTTTTCGTTTGTGTTTTTCCAGCTTTTCCTGACTCTTGTCGTATGTCACCGGCGACTTGACTGAGTTGTTAGTTTTACCGTTGTTCATGTCTTGTTGTATGTTCGTCTTGTTGTTGTTGCAACACATCATAAAATCGTATGTGCGTTTCTGTCCTGTTCTGTTCTGCTCCCAGTCCCAGTCCCAGTCCCAATCCCATTGCCATTTCCATTCTCGTTTTGGTTATTTATGTTTGTCATGTTGCGTTTGTCAAGTTTTTGCATTTCAAGAGACGCACTTGAAAGCATTATAACTTAATTCTTATACGAGCTCTGGCAATACGACTACAGAGCACACAACTTACAAACAAAGTTCAAGCTAGTGTCTATCTCTTCTCTGTGTGTGTGTGTAGATAAATGTGTGTAAAAGTAAGCAAAAATAAGGTGTGACAGACTCCCTGTGAATATTATTCCGTAGATACGCATTGTTAATTCGCATAAGAGCAAATGTTGGAATTAAAGTGGAAGTGTCAACTGGTTATTATGAATATACTCGCACTTATATGGAATCTAAAGAGCTTTAAGACAAATTTAATCCGTTTGCATCTTCTCTCAAAAAACTAACACATTTCCAGCTTTAACTTTACAATTGAATCAACTATTTGAATGATATTGATATTCTATTAAATACTTGCAGTATTCCGGAATGTTAGTAGCCAGAATTTCGCATCACTCGTTAAATATAAATACATATTTGCAGACTTTTATTGGAGTTAACAATTTCTGCAGCCTTTTCCAACCGAATTTCGAATTTCGAATTTCTCATTTGTTTTGCCAACATTTTTAATTGAAAATTCCATAGAAGATGCAGTCGATGCAGAGCTCTATAAATAGGTAAATACCCAGAAACATGACACAGCAGGAGTGAAATTGAATCAATCTTAATTAGAAATGTTTTTTCAGCATCGCATGAATTTGTCAGCTTTGTTTAGTTTGCAAATTTTACAACATGTATAGAAAATGGCTTTGCCCAGGCCCAGGGCACAAATCGAGCTTTGGAGCATATGTCAGCAGCTGTTGCAACTATTTATTTGCACAAAAAATATATAGCAAATGTCAAATGTGTGTTTATATAGACCAAATACACAAGAACACACACGCACACACACGCACACACACGTACACACGCACAGCAAAGGTGTATTGAGAGCTGCCTTTAAGGAACAACAAAGAAAATTGCTTTAGTAAATCCAAACGAAAATAAACATAAAACACAACTTGAGTACCAAAGCAAACAAGCTCACAGCACTCATATAGAAGGGTCTTAGGTGCGCCCAGGTGGATAGGTGAATGGGTGGGTGGTAGGTTGGGTGGCTTGGTGTGTCTTTTCAGTGTGGGCTAGGCTAGCTGCTAGGGGCTGCTCGTTGACGCTTTTAGTTGCCGCCACATTTGCAAAAGTCACAAGGGTTAAACCAAAGACGAGCTCCAAGTGTTTATTATGTGTGAGTGTGAGTGTTAAGGAGTGTGTGTATTCGTACTACTCGTACTAGTGGCCCATTGCCACAGTATTGCTCTGCCACGCCCTACGCCCAACACCCACGCCCTTCTCACATGCTCTTATATTGCGCCTTCTGTATGACACTTAAACATGCAAAGCTGCTTGCCAAGATGATTTATATTGGCCATGATTTCTAGCAATTTTTAGCACTTTACCTTTACCTCTTTACCGAGGCGTCAAGGTGTTGATTGTTGTTGAAATTTTGTGCACCAGATGTCGGACCCCAAACTTGAAGCATGAATCAGAAGTGGGTAATTCACACACACACAAGCACTATATATATATATATGTACACACGTGGCATACGACATATTTTCAGTCATGATAATAACAACTTATTCATCTTTTCAACTTTTCCTACACTTTTGGACGGCATTTGCGGAGAATTATGACACGGAGGTTATTGTGCGTAAGAGATGGAAACTGGCAAAAGCGGATTTCCCCAACAAAAATAAAACCCCCCGATGGATATCATTAACAGAGAGAAATAAGTGCTAGAAGAACGTGAGTGCATACCGAAAATCCTTAATGATTATGTTAAGTATAGAGCATTGGTTCGTAGTGCTTACATTCTGTGAAAATATTTGTTTACTTTTATTCTAGGAAAACTCCTTTTCAACAACCCAAAGTAGGTCAGAGTTTCTCCCATGCAAATATCAAATTATTTGAGTGCAGCGGGATTTATGAATCCCCAAACATGCACACAGTAAGCCGCAGAGTTGCTTGTAGGCAGTGCAACTAGTACAGGCAGTAAAAGCAATTACAGGCCACAAAGCAAAGCTGGCTAAAGTCCTAGTCGAGGGTCGTGAGGCTTGGGATGAAACTCGTACTAAGTATTAGCTGGAGATGGCACACACTTGGGCTATCAAATTAAGTAATTGCATAATTGTTTCACTAGCATTTTACTATGCCCACGGGCTGCCGACAAGCCACCAAGATTAGCCGCCGCTCCACATTTTCCCCACCGCTGCCACTCCCATTTCCATTGCCCTCTAGCCGAGCACTTTTCGGCTTGGCTTTTTATGTGTGCGGAGTTTCTTTTATTTGCCTTTTGCTCAACTAATCCCCAAGCCTGCTGCTACGTGCCTGTCTTTGAGTTTTTGTAGGCACTCAGAGTCACCCACCCACCAGCCACCAGCCACCACCCACTTCCCGTCGCAACAGAACCACTCATAAATCAGCGTCAAATCGTCCAGGGCTTTGCCGTAGCGTCGTCGCTTCTAATTGTTTTGTTATAGACACATATCCGTGAGATTCCGTGCCGTGCCGTGCCGGGCCATGCCAAATGCAAAATGCAAATGTCCGTAAAGCAGCCCGCAAGACCACAAATTTTGTAAATACCCACATTCATCCGTCTCCCTCTCCTTGCACCACCTCCCCTGACCACACTAAAGCACACGGCCACTTGCACCTGCTGGCCAGTCTTGCGGTTGCCAACATTGTTGCCTCAGGTTATCCCAGCCGGGCTAGTCCAAGCCAGAGCTCGCCTGGCCAAGTCATGATAACGCCAACACAACGGTCAAATATGGCGCTAACATTATTAGCCCAGACCAGGCCATATCCAGTCCAGGCAGGATAATGGCTAAGGGGCAAACAAGTTGTAAGTGGTTGAGTGTTTTAGTATCTGGAATTTGGGTTTTACAACTGGGTTTTATTTTTATTGTATGTGAAATTGGGCATATACTTTGAAAAGAGAAGGGTATTCAGTAACGGATTCAAAGACAAAAAAAAACGATTGACACTTGAGTTTCCTATAGAGAGGATATGAATAGAGTTATCCTTCGTTCATAACTTGATTGTAAGCCCCAGCCTATTCCCAAAACTTAATTGCCTTTCCACCTATCCATTAATGTGTCTGATGTGCCAGTTTTTCTATTTTTTACCATCACACATTGCCCAATTTGTTGGCGTCCCTCGTTTTTTTCCGTTGTCTTTTATTTATAACCCTTTCACATTGGAGCTACTGCATCTCTCTGCACTGGATTCAACATTTATCATTCCTAATTACTGGGACTAAGCTCTTGTCTGTTGCCTCTGCTGCTGGCGAGGGGCACTGATTGATCTGCGCCTTCAGTCCGTCTGGACACAATTTATGGCATCGCTGGCAACTGGAAGTGCAACTGCAACTGGTTGAAAATCTCATTTGTTGCGCTTCGTTGCTAATTTTAATATTATTTTTGGAAATCTCATAAGTTGCCCTTTGCCACCGCTCGAGATTCCCCCTTCGCCTTCTGCCTGTTCCACTCCTTTTTAGCTGTGACCAACTGCTCGTTCTTTGATGCCTCCGAACTGTTGATGTCTTTATTGCAGTTCTTATGTTCCGTTCACATTATAATTTTCCTTTTCATTTTCATTTTCGTTTCGTTTTCATTCAGCTTTTTCCTCCGTGGATCTTCGCTCTGGCATCTTCACGCGGCTTTGACTGTCTATAATTGGCTGTCTGACTGCCCGACTGGATTTACTATGGCTTTGCTCTTCCATTCGATCCGCCTCTCTCCCCACTATATGCCCTATGTACAGTGCGTATGCGAGTGGTGGTGCGGCTGGTGGTGCGGCTAGTGGTGCGGGTGTGCACTTTTAATCAAGATCAAGCGTGATAAATTGAAGTCGCTGTGGGAATCAAAGCGCGTTGAGTGTGGGCATCGCTTCCACTACTGATTAGACAATGTCTTAAGCTAGTTGCCTCTTTATATGGCATATATTACTGTTAACTTAAACAAATAATCCGGCTATTTGTATACAAAAGAGCAGGAGAACAAAGACTTCATACGTTCAACGTTCAACGTTGACATGAATGAAGCAAGTGAAATCTTGTTGACAGCTAACGAGTTTACCTTAAAATATATCCAAATCTACAGATTTTAAATACAAATGAAAAACAACATTTCAATGTCAATATACTTATAATACTGAGTACTTGCTATATATTATATAATTACAAATATTTACAAGTATAGTACTTAAAAAGTTAGATAATACAACGTAGACAACATTCTAATCCAATTCGATGACTATATAAATAACAGTGAGTACTTTTTTCATTTCATTTCATCTTTATAAGTTACTTAATCTACTTGTTTTTTTGTTAAAAATAGATCATCGTATGATATAGTCTGTACCAAGTTCTGTAAGAGTTTCAATATACCTTTGTTATAGACTGGCAGTATGGTTGGTTCAATCTCATTCCAGAACTCGAGCCAGTTTTCATTGACAACTCGATTGAGAATAACTGTTAGATCAGTGTTTTCCTTATAAAGGTCATCTGCCCACAATATCCAGCTGTGAAATATGTATTCATATAAATAATAAACAGACTAATTTAGAGTCGTTTACCGATCCAGCTCGACTTGTGATTTCAGATCGTATATCTTCAGGAAACGCGTGTTGTTGCGATACTCAATGAATCCTTTTATTGTGCCTTTTAAGCGGACATTTTGCAACTCCGATCTGGTTTTGCCAGTTGTATTCGTATAAACAATAAGGCCACGACCCTGTAACTCATAGTCTCCCTCACTTAGGAGTCGTGGTACTGTCAGTTCTACTTCCATATTGCTCAGCTCCGGCTGCTCTTTGAAGCCCGACATTCTTGTGATTGTTGCATTTTCACAGCCTTTCAGAACTTGATTCTTGAGCTTGTAGTGTATCCAAATGGGACCCGGTGAGTTTATCAGGGACACGTCGTCTATCTTAATGCTATCGAGTGGCAGCAAACCAACTGCAGGATTTCCCTTGCCATAACGACGTATGAAGCTATTGAAGCTGTCAATCATGCAGGGATATTCACCAAAATGGCATTTCTTAAACTCACGAGCTGAAAGTAATGCGTAATTAATAATTTCATTACTTTCTTTCTGGGTAACTTACGCAGCTGAGCAGCTTTGGCACAACTGACCCAAGCAATGTACAATAATAGAAACTTCTGAATCATTATTCGAGATATATGCGAACAGTTCACCTATTGCAATAAGAACACAGAACCAAATGAAATTTAGCACAATACTTGATTCAATCAACTCTCGACTTTTGTTGCGGATCAGAAACCAGTTTGGTGGCAGGAAAACTTTAGACGGAATTCAGTGTATGATGCAATTCACTTTTCTGATAGAAAACAATGTCATACAGAACAGGTTTATTAACATTAAACTTGACTCATTCCGGCAAAAACATATCGTCGTATGAGACACTCTCAAATATCTTATTTAACAGTTTTACACCTGCTTTGGCGAAGGGTGGCGACACTATCGGTTCGACATCGTACCAGAACTCGATCCAGTTTTCATTATAGACTCGATTCACTGCAAGCGTGAGATCTAAGTTGTTGTGATATATATCATCGTACTGAAAGAATATCCTGCAATAGAGACAATGACACCATAGAGTTCATCATCAACAAATCAAGAACTGACCTTTCAGCTTCCACCTGTGGCGTCAGGTCAAAGATTTCCAGGTAGCGTTTTTCCTGCCGGAATAGCACATGGGCTTTTAAGGTGATCGAAAGAGTTAAGTTCTGAAACTGCGTAAAGCAGGGTGATGTTGTATTCGTTGTGACCATCACCAACCAACGTAGTTGCATGTCGTATAGAGAACTATGGGTAAGGCGTGGTATATTGAGGTCTATCTCTATTTTGGCCTTGGTTGGATCCCGTTCAAATCCACTCACGCGCATTACGGTCGCGTTTTCCACGCCACGGATCACTTGATCTAGCAGTTCCATGGTTATCCAGATAGCTCCAACTTTGGGTGAGTCCAGTACTCTTACATTCGGCGGTCTGAACTCATCAAATCTTTCTATGCCTAAGCTGGGAATGCCTCTGGGATAGCGTCTTATCAGCTGGTTGATGCTCCCTTTGATGCACTCGTTATCCCCGAAATGACATTTTTGTATGTCATCAGCTGTACACATATATATATATATATATGGGATTTAGGTGGTTAAATTGGATCTATTACGAACTTGACTACTCACGTATTTGAGAACTTTTGACAACTCCGAGACAGATTACAATAGCCAAAAACTTCATCTTATGTTTACTTTATTGTATTATATTATATTATATATATTATATATTTTATTTCAGTTCCGTCTTACTGGGACAACCCGTTTGGCCAAGAGCAATAATACAAATGCTATTAGCTTACAATAATATTTAGATAGTCGAGTGCTTTATAAGCTTCCAACCAGTTTCACTCTCAGAGAAATATTTATGCTAAATACAATAATATTTTTATTTGTTTATTTTAGTCAACTAAAAGCAGCTAACTACGAAATTAAGTTTAAAACAAATGAAGTATTAAAATTATAAAATTGAAATAGAAATTCAAACAAATAATAAATAATAGAGTAAAAATATAAGAAAAGTTGATTTATTTAAATCGATCCAACATTTGTTGCAAGGATTGGGGAAAACTCAGAAAAACCCAATCAGATCAATATATTATTAGTGTAGAATAAAGGAGTATTAGAATATTGACAATATACTATTACTTAGGTATATACTATTAGGAGCAATAGTAAATAGAAGCATAGTATATTGAGTATTAAAGTATAAGAGAGTTAGTAAAAGGAAGTAAGATAAATTGAAGAAATGTAGCTGGAAAGGAGGTTAATTGTTTCTACTAAGATATAAGAGAAGATATATAGAAAAGAGAAGATTTTAAAGAAGAAAGAGAAGATGCATTTGAGATCACGTTATGTAGATTATTATAGTTAACACATAAAGCGTGGAAAGAGCTGTGTAAATCGTAATCTGTTGTGCATGTAGGAAGGGATAATGTGATATAGTTCCTAGTACAACGATGAGGAATAGAAAAACTAATACAGTTTATGTAGAAAAACAGCATTAAGAGTTTTGAGTGAAGGAAGATTAAGAAGAAGAAGCCTACTTGAGTATTACCGTAGACGAAGATTGGGGTCCCAGTTTAGTCCACGAATTGCTTTTGAACGGATTCAATTCGATCCTGGGTGGCGCTATACTGAGGGCACCAGACGCACGAACAGTATTTTAGAATCGGCCGAACAGGAGAAATGTAAAGGATCTTTGTGGTAAAAGGATCACTGAATTCCTTTGACCAACGTTTAATAAATCCAAGTACTCCCTTGGCTTCATTCGTGATAGAAGAGATATGCAAATTAAAATTCAATTTGCACTCAAATAAGCCACCCAAATCCTTAACCGTGGATATACGTTGCAATGGAATATTGTCCATCGTATAGGAGCCTAAAGAGGGTCTAACACGACTAAATGTCATAAAGATACATTTCGCACAATTAAGATGCAACTGATTGGTCAAACACCAGCGTTGCAAAGCAATCAAATCTTCTTGCAAATAGTTTTGAGTGGGATCAGTGTATGAATAGATAAGCTTAACATCATCTGCATATCATACATGAGACAATGGGAATGAGAAAGGGTGATAGTTAAGTCATTAATAAAAAGAGTGAATAAAAGGGGTCCTAATGACTACAGGTAGTACACCAGAAGTGACAGCTGAGATTTTATTGTAGATCCTTCTCCAAAAAGCAAATTATTCATACACATATCTCTTCTTATTTAAAACCTAACTAATCTTTCGTAATTTTTAATAATTTAGACTCAAGTCAACTACAGCTGTTCTATACAACGTTTTCTCTTCCAAATAGAATTTTCACTCACAAATCTTCTCTTTTCCTACATCTTAGTATAAATAATTAACCTCCTTTCCAGCAACACTATCTTCTTATCACTTTTTTTCACTTTCTTTTCTATCCTTTGCTATTTTCCACACTTTATCCATCCTACTTGTCTGTTTCTTTCTTTCCTTTGCTTTTTTATCTCTTGTATCAATATATTTATAGTTATGCAATTATGCATCTATTTAGAAATAATAAAACAAAAATATCTCAGTTGAAAAGCAATATGATAATGAATTGTAAATATTAAATGGGAGAAAGCAGAAATAAAATAAAATAATATTTATAAACCTAACATATTAACACTTTTTGATCTGATTGGGTGTTTCTGGTTTTTCCCCCAATTTATGCAACAAATATTGCATCAGCTTTAATAAATTTTTAACTTTGAATACACAGAATAATATTTTATTATTTGCATTTTGTAAATATCTTTTCTTTTCTAATTTATTTTATGTAGTCGATTGCAATTAGTTGGACTTCAAATAAATAATTAAAATTATTAAAAAATAAGATAAAAGTTTATTATAAATTGTATAATATAAAATTTAAAAAGTAATCTGGAAATCAAAAAAAAAAGCCTAGGGATAGTACAAAAATGATTTAAATTTTATATATAATACTCAACTCTGTATCTATATTTGTGGGAATATTATGTTATATGTATTATATACATACTATATTATGTTTTTAGTATGCCTTTGCTGAGAGTATCTTTTACCTTATATACCTTATATATATATATATATATATATACTATATATATACTCTTACAGAATTGATTCACTTGCAATTCTTTTATTGTCTTGTTTGAATGTCAATTTTCTTTTGTTAAATGCAACATTTATATTGTAGTACTCTGCCCCGAGCGTTTCATGGATTTCACAGTCACAATAATCATCGACTTGCCAGCACATTGCCCCGATGTACTATATATCTGCATACGTGTATGCGTGTGTATCGATATAAGTTCGAGCATTTTGGAATTCAAGAAACAAGTAAAGAAACAGAAAAAATATTGCCTGCAACATAAACAAATATGAAAACGTGGCAAGCAGCACAAGCACAAAGCAGGCCGACAAAACAGGCCTCAGGAATCAGCCTGTCTGTCAGCGCCTCTGGTGCATACCAAAGCGTATTCTATATATCAGAAAATTCTGAGAAACTTTTGCAAAATGTGCGTTGTGCTTTTTTGCATATAAATTGAAGAGCAGCAGAGAAGCAGAGGAGACAATGAAAGAGACAAACCAAAGGGAAAACCAAAACGCAAATTGCTGTCAACCAAAACCATTTGACAGGGGCTAATAGCTGGGGTCAACAATAAAACTCATTTTTCTAGTTTTAACGTAACAGTGCACTAAAACTGTCTAACTCCCACTCCTCCACCTCCCCCCTCAGCCCGGACACCCACTACACACACACACCCTGACTGACAACTGCAGCGGTATCTATTTGCAATGCATTTATTTTAGCTTGTCTCGTATTAGGGCCCACCTCCCACCCCCCTCTCTTGTTACTTGACTCTGAGGCTGCAAACAAAAATCTCTAAAACACAGGAAAAATCAATCGCCCGCACTGTCAACGTGCCCGCATTTTCCGGACACTTCTGCCTCTTCATTTTTCCTGTATTGTTTTGCTTTATTTATCATGGGGAGATGCAGCAAACTTCACCTACAAACACACACGCGCTGGCTGCCTATATAAATATTTGTCAAGACCGCCTGACAATATTTGTCCAGACTTTGATTTTGTTTTTCTATAATCTAGCCCTGGGTCTGACAACTATAACATGAGCCCAGTAACAGAAAGATCAAGAGCAGTACATAAAATGCGAATATATATTATAATTCACAGCAGGAATGAAAAGCGAAATTTGGGAGAAATTATATATGGATAATTATTAAAAATAATTAAAATTGATAATTAAATTGTGTTCTATTAGAAACTTTTATGTACACTTCGAATGTTGAAATCGCCAGTTTTATGAAAAGAGCTTTTTTTATTTAAGTATACAGAAGTCTGCAGTGCACCACAGATTTGTTTGTTTTTATTTCGATGTCGCTTCTTTACACATATATAAAAATACATATAAAGGCCTTATGTGTGTCTGTGTTTGTGTGTCGCGTTGCATTTCCGCTTTGCAGTGGATCACAAAAGTATTTTGAATTAACAGTTGTAAATCAGGCGGCGCTCGTTGTACGCCCCTCTTCCTCTCCCTCTCCATGTTCCTGTCTTTGCCTCGGCCACTGTGTTGGCCCAAACAAACAGGAACGCACAGAAAATTGTTGGGTAAACAAATATCGAAATGATGCGTGCCACATTCGCTGCTGCGGGTTTTTGTGCACTTGGCTGCATGTTGCATCAACAGCGAGACAGCGAGGCAGCAACCTACTGAAGCACCCTGCCCACCGCGTGCTCTATGAGCTCTATGATAAATATGAATTTCTGTGTGTCTGCCATGAATTAAGCATTCCCCATGGAGACCACGACATGTCAGCTATGCACTTCCCAGTCCGACTATGACAGACGTCATTCAAGGAGTGACAAGTTGGTTTTGGTAACTTAAAGCTTGAATTACACACGTCAAACGGCAACAGGTGGATTTTACTCGCTTTTCCGATGATGGAAGCGATGGCTTAACAGAAGTTACAGACTGGAGATTAACGTAGGATTTTTATTTATTAATTTGTTATGATTTTTTACTTTATTTATTTTGATTTACTGTTTATTTTTTAATTCATTAAAGTGTTTTTCTAATTTATCTTTTTTATTTATTAATTATTTAATTTATTTATTTACATTGTTTTTATTCCTCTTCACAAAGCTTTCAGCGAAATCCAAAACAGAAATGGGTTAATAATAAGCTTTAAAGTCTTCAACTCAGAGTCCTCTTTTGATATGATTAAGAACCATATCCTTAACTTTTTAGCACGAAGTAACTTGCACTAATTTTCATTACTAATCAGTGATCTGATTGGGTTTTTCTGGGTTTTTCCCAATCCTCGCAACAAATGTTGGATCATTTAATATTCTTATTTTGAACACCCCAGATATTAAATTAAATTTTTTACTTAAATATTTCATTACTTAAATTTAAAATATATTTTTTAAGTTTTAATTTATATTAAGAATTGTAATTTTCTGGTCGACTGCTAATAGTTGACATTAAATAAATAAATAAATAAATAAATAAATAAATAAATAAAAATTTCCAGGCATTGCATTGAACAACATTTCGGGAGCATCTTTAAAGTAAGATATTTGTATACCCTTAAATGGGAGGCCATTTAATGTGCTAGAAACAAGCCTTCAGTTCTATCACTATCCAAATCATTATTCCTGTTAATACTATAACAATGGTGGAAGCCGCAAAAGTGGAAGTCGTTTACAGGATTACATTAAGAAAATAACTACACTTTTAAAAATCAATCCATTAGAGTTAGTTGCAACCTCTTCATCCTCCTTAACAGATTCGCGCTAGGCAAGGCAGATGCTAGAAAATTACCAGTTGTTGTGCCAGGAAATTTGTGTGTCCCCTGACTGGAGTTGTAAGCCCCGATGTTTCGTGCATATCATGGTAAGTCGGTGATTATTACTTTGTGGATCTCTGAAGCACCTCGGCGCTATACTCAAGACTTGAGACCCGATGACAAACCTAAAAATTGCGTTTAAGGAAGCTGAAGTCCATTTCAGAAAGCACTTCATGAATTGTATGCTTATTTTCACTAGGGCTGCCTTATTTAGATTCGACTAGTAGCACTAGACTAGTATCTATTAATATATAAAAAAGTAAATATAATTATCAAATTTAATAATAAAAATTGTAGAATTTAACAGAACAGTTAAAGAAATATTTGAATTGCACATCATCAAAAATGAATGCGAAGATTATGCTTAAAATTGGATAAGGATTTTGATCGTTAATAGTCACATTTTTAATACACAATGTTAGAGCAAAGATTATTTCGACAAAATTTATGAAAACTACGAAACAAAGGATACAAAATTGTCTAAATTTTCAAGTATTATTATTAAATACTTTAAAAAATAAAAATGTTATCGACCGTGATGATTTTCAGTCCGCCAAGTGGCTACAGCGTGCCAAATAGGAATTGCGAGTGCTGGCGCTCTGATGTGAAGAGCTGCATGGAAAGGGATCAGGACGAAAGGGTGGATCACTTTGAAATGGACATGGAAGATATCACAGACAGCCTCATGGAGGTGATGCGCATCTGCAGGCTGCGACCCTGGGAGGTGAAACTCACCAAGGACATCATCAAGCGTTCCTTTCGACACTATGAGGAGATACGCTGCAGGGTGGATCGAGTGCCAAAAAAACGATTTGGCAAGGAGAACTTCTACCACGATATGGCCGTAGAAACTGGCATGAGCCGCATGGACATTCAGCTGGCCTATGGCATCGTGAAGAGAGCGTTCCAGGCGTACTACCATGGTACGGGGGAGGGAGGGAAGCGTCTGGAGTCGATGGCTAAGCAGATGCGACATCGGTCCGAGTGTCTTTGGCTGCACGCGGCCAAAAGAACTGCTGAGATCTACGCTATATATGCGGGTCTCATGTTCTCGGAGCAGAAGCAGTATGAGGAGTCTATCGAGTGTGTCTATAAGGATCTTTATAACGAGCTGCAGTCTCGTCTGGTCTACGACGATCCCGATTCTGAAGGCTGTCACTGCGGAGACACTGCAAAGAAACCTATCGATAATCTATGGAAGAAAATATCAGCCTCCTTAATTCAAAGCGTAAGCTCCATATTTGCCACGGAGGTATTCTTCGAGAAACACACAATCAACATAACCAGACCCGCCTCAGCAACGTCCATACGTATTGAACACATTGTGGTATCGACGGAACGCCTAAATGTCACCTCCGCACAGACAATCAGCTCTAGGAAGCACCCCAAGACATCTGATCGATCGGTTAAGTCCGCTTCCAACAAACGAAAACATCGACAAAAGTGCAAATGTCCAAAAATGGAATGCGTAATGAAGCGTCCTCCTCCGGAGATCACCGCCGAGTGCAGCCAGGGCCCCTATATCTGCCGCTGGCTGACCTTTAACGAGGATGACGAATTCCCCCAGCATCGTGTACCCTGCCCGTCCATGAAAGTGATTTGCTCAGTCTGTGACTTCGACGAAAGATCTTGTGATGAGGAATGCACCTGCACTTGTCAAGTCTGTAGCTGTACTCCTGCCTATGGTGAGGATGACTTCGTAGAGGAGGAGAACGGCGAGAAGGCCTCAGGCACGGGAGTTGAGGATCGAGACACGGACTACTGCTGGCTGGCACCATTCCGCGACAAGCCCAGAGTTGAACCCATAGCAGAGTCTTCAGAATCATCTTCGAAGGAATCATCTTCCACCGTTGAAGAAGAGGCTGAGAAATGCGGTTGTACGTGTGAATACAAGCAGCGCGCCTTTCCGCATCTCTTTACTTATCTGATGCCATTCAAGTCAGAAGAGAAGATTCCGGAAGAGGAAGCGTCCTTGGAGCAGCCATCGGCCACAGAAGAACCGACCACAAAGCCACCTTGTGGCATCTCCTTAGAAACCTACAACTCCTGGACAAAGCCCCAGGACCCCAATGAGGATCAGTTGGAGACCCAGTGCAAAGGATGCTCATTTGTCGCAGTCATGAAGATCGCATTCGCCCTAAAGCGAATCAAAGGAGGCAATGCATCCAAAAGCAGTTCAAGCAGAGTTAAGAGGATCAAAGCACCGGCTCCCAAACCGGCCAATAATCAACGAAAGAGTTCTGTTAAGCCGGCTACAAGAACAAGCAAAAACGCTCCTAAAGCAGCGATACGTCCGTCGAAAACTGCCGGAAAACCGCCTGGAAAACCGACAGGAAAGCCGCCGACTCCTGCAACAACAACAACAACAACACGCCAAAGTGATGACAAAATGACCAAGGAAGACATTCTGGCTATAATAGGTTTGAATAAATAGATAATTCAAACTTCACTTGTTTCGTTCCTCAGTGAAAACTGTTTGCCACATGAGCTCTGCAGGAGCTCTAGTGGTTTTCCATCTGCTAGAGGTGAAAGTGAAACTCCTCAGGTTGAGTGGTTTTCAGTTCGCTCGAATAATTCTGAATGACAATCACGCAATTAATTGCTGAAAAGATGCTGCATTGAAATACGAATAAAGAAATGCTTCCTTTTCAATGAAAGTATGTTTTGAAATAGTTTTTGCCAAGTTATTTGATATTTTTTTCCCTTTCAATGGGTTTTCATGAATTGAATGTGTGCGTTTGCGTTTGTGTTTGTGTTTATCAAACGAACTGTCAATTGATTGTCAAATTAAAAATCACAAAGAGGCATGGGACACACAGAAAGTTAAGGACCATGTGTATGAGGGTCCTTTGAAATTGTAAACTGTTTTTGTGGCAACTTTCTGCAACTGTTGACACGGGAGGACCTCAAGGGGCGTTCCGAACCACTTCAGCTGCAAAACTATTTGATATATTATAGAACACGCACAGCCGCCAGCAAATAGCAAATAGCAAATGGCAAATAACAATAAGCAACATTTTTTGAATTTGACACATAATATTTTGTATTATGTGGCAACTAACATGGGAGGGCAGGTCACGCCCACATTGGACAACATTTGTTCAGTTGGTTCCGGTTCCATTCAGAGCCCATTTCCAATTCTTAGTTTGTTCTATAAAGTCCACAAATATGATATTTGCATTGTCAATAGTTTTCTTTTCGGTCACAAACCTCGTTAAAAACAAATCACGTAGGGGTACCCATTTTGGTTTAAGAACTTTTCTGGCTGCTACGAGAATACGAGTAATTGCAGACAAATTGTAAACTTACAACAGCATTGGGATTGGCAAACATCCCTCGAAGGGAGGATGGAGGATGGAGGGTCCTGAAATGGGGTGCTCGAAAGTTTTGTGACAGGCGCTTTTAAGCAGAAAATTGTTTGCTCATAACTTTTGAGTTGACCTCAAATATGGGGTGCCTGTCTATTAGGAAACAACAATAGAGCATAGAAAGAAGATAATATTTCGAATGCGAAGAGAATGAAATTTTGTATCCGAATCAGATTTTGATTAAGCTTTCTAACAAAACTCACACTGCAAATAGTTTTAGAACGAATTTTAACAGGATATCGTGAAAGAAAAAGAAATATTTCTTTTGTTTATAATTGAGTTAATAGGCGGCATTGATCGTGGAACTTATCTATGATTAATTGATAGATATATCGAGATCCTATTGCTAAGCAATTTAGCACACGTTCAAGCGTTTGGCTACTTTTTAAGTGGCAACTTTCGCCATCGCTCGGTACCTAAACTGATTGTTAGTCAGATGTTGCAGCTGCCTGTTGAATGCAACAGCAACTCCCTGGCAATTACGTGCTACACATGAATTACTAGTATATATATTGAAGCCTAAGACTTTCGCCGCATTCAGTAAAAGCCAAATGCACTTTTGGGGGCAGCCAAACATTTGCAGAGACACGATTTTAAATTAACACGTAAATTGCAGCAACTTAACGCGCCTCGTAGGAGCTGCTGAGCTGCTGCCAAAGTGTTGGCCGAAATGCAGTTGCCAATGGGCTAAGACTCGTTAAAGGTTGCCCGCTTGGCTGACTAGTTGCCTGCTAGCTGGTTGCTTGCTTACATTGGCTTTGTAGTCAGCCAGCCAGCGGGCCTTGTTACAATTAATTGCATATGCCAGGCAACATTTTTGCATACCGGCAACATGTTGCAGTTAACAATAAATTAGCGTTTAAAATGCAATGGGCTGCATGGACTCTAACTGGCACTCGGCACTCGGCACTTGGCACTTGGCCCTCTGCCTAGCCCTGGCCCTGACTTTGGTCTTGGCCTCGGCTTGTTAGCCAAAGAAGATCACGCAGTCGACTGGCGGTGATCAATCAAGTGCCTTTTAATGGGGGGACCCGCTCGAAACATGATAGTTTACTTGAATTGCGCAATTAATTAGTTTCGTGTTAATGAGCAATGCAATGCGCATCATCAACATCATCATCATCATCATCATCATCATCTGCAATATCATAATCGTCATCATTGTGGTCACAATAACAAGTACAACAAGCAGACACTTTGGCATTTAAGAAACGCTTCACACTCGCTCGATACTCGCTGCTACGTCCAGGAATTTTATAATAGCCTTTTCTTGGCCCTCTGGGCTAAGTCAGCGATGGCAGCCAACTACTTGTAGACGTTTATGACTTTGTTTTATTTGCTTTCGAAGACTCTTGCACCTAGAAATATTCAGCTTAAATTAATGGCCAAAGCTGCAGAACTGCTTTCATAAGTAACAATATGCCTATCGCAAAAAATAGAAGCCAACTAAGCAATTTTTTCGTGAAAGTATATATAAAATAAATAAATAACTAAATGTATATAAAATATCCCCATATTTCCTCATTTTCTATTCACAATGGAAATCTATCTGGTCATTAATCTACCACAAAATGGATAGCAACAATTTACAATTAGAATTTTTAAACAGCAAAATCTATTTTAATCTGCATTTGTTCTCTGACAGTAATTGGATCTATAAATCACGATTAGTGTCAAACAAATGCTGACCAATAATGCCTCAATAGAGGAATTTCAGTTTTCTTTAAATATTTTATCAACTTCCCTGAGAGAAAATCTAATTTGTCATCTCACAACTGACATATGGGAAAATTGCACTTGCTAAAGTTGAAAATACTCGTGTTTATCATTTTTATCACTTGTCAGCAGTCGGTCTGCAAATCTGTTAATCCCACACATATCGGAGCACTCAGAAGCTCTGACTCTAACTATGACTGGCAGCCATCAATCAGGGGAAAAACTAGCTGGGAAACTATTTGGTAAATCAATAAATATCCATAAAGTAGATTTAGATGTTGAAATGAAACTTGCTGCATTTATAGACCAACTCTGTGTGTGAGTATATATCAGAACTAATACATAAACTGCACTTTTTTCTCGGATACAAGGGCAAATAAATGCTGACAGCTAAATAGTTTTGAATACAAAAATGTTTGGCATAGTTGGGCAAATGTTTCAAAAACTTTTACGCAAAATCCCGTATACGGAACGCCGCCCAGAACCGCAGAATGCACATTTACGCCAGCTCTGGCTCCGGCTCCGACTCCGGCTCCAGCTCCGGCTCTGGCTTTGGTTCAAGCTGAATCCGAATACTCGACATGCAATGCTGCAACTTGTTTGTGGTTTGTCGTAGTCGTATCTGTTGGATACAAGATTGTTTTGCGTAGTTTGCGATTGCAGCTATTTGGTTATTTCGGCGGCAAATAGTTTTAAGCAATAGAAATACAGGCAAATGTAGCGCGTTGTGGCCACACACATGACAAATCTCATGGTGCTTTATGGCAGCCAACATATGTTGCCATTCAAAATATTTAACCACAGCAAAGCTCTTCGGGGTCCAAATCAGCAGCAGCAGCAGCAGCAACAGTAAGCGGCAACTTGATTAATGGCAGCATTCAATGCAAGTGCATGAAAGTTTTCAACTGCTGTTTTGCTGGACGATGTCGTCGCATGAAGTATGTTGCATGCAGCCATGTATCCATCAGATACACAGTTTGTCAACGACGCTTTCAAGTGACATAATCATCAATTAATGCGCTATTAATAGAGGCTTTCCCCGTGGCAGCCCAATACGCCCGTCTATCTTCAGTTTTGCCTCTTTCTTTGTAGGCGAGACAACACTTAGGGCCCAACATGTGTTTGTGTCAATTTGATTGAAGAGGGCCCCAAAAATAAGAAAACTAACGAGGAAGATCACTCTTGAGCCCAAGCCGAAGCTGATAATATACTACGTTTTAAACTATAGATCAATAAATCGATCTAACTATATGTTATTAATACATATCGAATTCTCAAAGTATACAAAATAGTTGAAATATATTTGGGTTGAAATATATAAGTATATTTAATATCATATACTTAACTTTTGAAACTTTAATTAGAAGATTGGTATAAAATATTATATATATATTATGAAATTTTATACAAAATGAGTACAATAATTAGATGGAATAATAATAAATATAAAATAAATAAATAGGTCAAAATATGATGTGTATATATATATCGATAGATCTTAGACAAAGTTCTCAGCTAATGTCGTAGCCTATAAGAAACTTATAGTACTCTCTGCTGGACTATGTATAGAGGCAAGTATACATTCTACGGTTGTGGGTTTGTAGCTGTGTCATTAAAATTGCTGCTAAATTACGAAATCATTATAAATTCAATTCGTAGCCCAATTCGATTTGAAATAATCAATCAAATACTTATAAAAAGCATATAACATAATTCTTATCAAATGTTACTTAAGCACTTGCGTGTGGCTCAGCCCTCAGCCCTGATGGCAATGAAGGTCGCCAAGCCAAATTACTGGCCATAATTAGCATTGGGCTCAAACCCTGGCATGTTGGAAACGATTTACAGTTTTCCAAGCTGCTGCTGCTCCAGCTGCTGCGACTGGGCCAGGCTCAAAGTAGATAATTTTCAATAACGGCAAAACCATTTACCATCCATTTGCTGTGTGTGGCATTGTTATGCTGTAAGTATCTTTACATATGCCATACTACATACATTAACCCTCTCAGCCATCGTCAGTCGACTGACACGCAATAGCCTTGTATCTCACCAATACCAGACCTTATACCGAACCCAAACCCAAACCCAAACCCAAACCCAGTTCCAGTTCCAATCCAAATATCTATAACAGACTCGTGCGTGTTGCGTCTTTAAGTGCATTTTATGGTGGCCTAAGGGCATCGAATTATTAGCCAGTTTGTTGTTTACTTCAGCCTTTCTATTTAAGAACTGTTTAAATTAGACAATGTGGTCACAGGTATCAGTTCTTTAGCATCATATTGGAGCTAGAAACCCACAATTAATTGATAGTTCAGAATGAATGCAGCTGGTAACAAAAACAAAGATCGGTTCTTATAGAACAGAAGAGTTAAATGTGGAGTTAGTTTATCAATCAATATTGTTTGCTTTTGATTTGACTTATGTAATTATTCAAGTTCAAGTTTCACCGAATAAATTAAGGATTTCCCTTGTTGCAGTTGCATTTTAAAGATAAATACTTTTATTTATATATTTAAATAATTGTATTGCTTACAACGTTTTATTTAATATTAGTTTTTGTGAACCTCTTAGAGATATTTATGGGTTCAAGAACTGAGTTTTAAGCATCAAGTTCAAAGTATTTCTGCGGAATGTAGAGCCCATCTGTCTATCATATTTTATTTAATTTGAAATAAGAAAATAAAACAATTCCCCACATCATTTCAGAAGCTTCACCATATGGAATACGTGTTTGAAGCCCGTAAAATTCTAGGAATGATGCCATCAGCTGAGTACTTGAGCAACTGCTAAGCTGCAGGACCACCTTTTCGTCCTTCTCCTGAGCAGCTCCCGCTCCTCCTTCAACCCATTCCAATTCAATGAACTTAGGAAAAACATCGCACACGCATTTTAAAGATGCAAAAACTTTTACATTTAACCGCATTTATGAAGCCGAAGCCGAAGACGCAGACGAAGACGCCAGCTGCTTTCCAACATGCCACAACTTCTGCATAGATGTAAGTACACACACACACACACACACACACACACACATGTGTGTCTACATGTATGTATGTGTGCATGCTGCTTAGTCGTAGAATATATAAATCCAAAAGCCCGGCAAATGTTTCGCTTGCGTAGGAAAACAAAACCTTTTGAAGCTTTCAAAAGATTTTCACCTTTTATTAGATGCCAAGAGTTTATATTGTTTTGCCCAAGTTCGCGCTGGCAAAACTGGCGAGGAGCATTCGAAAGGATAAGACCTGCAGGAGGTTGACGAGGCGCAGATGATATGTAAAATTGATTTGCTCCTGCTTCTGATTCTGCTTCTGCTGATGTTTTTGCTTTGTTTAGGGATAATCCTATACATTAGACTTTTGTAAGGTGCTTGTTTGATTTTCGCTTCCCTACACAGTTCTCATCTTATTTTAGCTTGTCCTTTTCCCTTTTTCTCTGTTTAAGGAAGAGGAGAGAAAAAAAGGAAACATAATGTTTGTGCATTCCGAGAAGAAATTGTATAACCATAAATGCGCCAGATTTGCGTTTACTCGAGAGGATTAAACGCGCCTTCTGTGCGCCAAAAGAAAGCAGAAAGAAACTTTCTAAATTCACATAAAATTAGCAAATATTACATTTGCGCTTCGGAAGAGCTCCCAAAAGGTTGCACATTCACATCAACATCTCTCAGCAGCTCCTAGGCTCTCAGCTCCAGCTCCAGCTTCAGGTTTACCCGTGCCATCTTTTGTCTCCTCTGATGATTTTCTTTTTTGATTCTGTTTTTTTTTTGTTTCCGAGTTTATTTTGTATATTTTAAGGGAAACTTTTTTATTGCCGTAAACAAAGTTTTGCGCGCAACGGGGACTTATTTAACGTATATAACTAAAAAGTTGCTAGCCCCAAGAACAAAATAACTCAGCCATGTGGAAATGGTAGGCACCCCGACCCGCCCCCATCCCCAAACAGCTACAGTTCCTGCTGCGTCTCCTGCAGCTCACATGGCAACCCGAACCGCTGATTGACTTCAGTCCTGGCAAGGTTTCCATAAATCCTCCTCAGCGCCAGACAATGACGCACTTAAGGATAGGTTCATGTTAATGTGCGACAAAAAGTTTCCAGTATTCGATAGCAATTTACAGTTTATCGGTTATGTCATCTAAATGGGCGGCATGCGATTTCTTTGGCATTATCATTAACCGCCTCAGTTTTGGGTTCTCGTTTGGCATTTGGGTTCGCCGATAAGCTCGTTATGAATAGGCCAGGAACTGGCGCCAGGGGAGTGAAAAGCCATTAGAATCTATAAAGTGTGTTCAAGTATTTCCTCCTCTCAACAGGCGTGATAAATATGGTATATAAAAATAGGTAGCTAATATGGGTAGAAGGGAAAATGAAGAAGCTTTGAGTAAGTTTTCGTCAAGTACAGAATCTTATAATAATATATACTTAGTTAATAATTTCTATATTATAAATATATTCCAGTTGCCTCAAATCTTATGCAGTTCTGCATTCTTTGGCTGGCGCCTGAACCGTCTCCAACCTCCCCCTCCTCCAGGCTCCTCTATAGGAATATATCCGCCGAAGTCCACGATGCGTGGCTCATTTACAATTTCAATGTCACGCTCCATGCAAGTGACGATAAATTTGCACTATGCAGTCTAGAACTGGGGAACTGGGAGCTGGTGGGCACAGTGGGGTATATTGGAAAGAGGTTGGCGCTGGGTCGGTCGTGCACTTAGCGAAATTACATGGCTGCCAAGACTTGTTGATTGCGCCGTGCCGTTGGCTAAATTTAGCATTATTAAAAAATTAAGCTGACAACATTTTGTTGTCATATAGACCGGAAAAAGAAAAATAATAGCAGCAGCAGCAAGTGCCAGACAGCGAAAGCGAGATGAACATGTTGCAAAGAGAGAGGGAGACAGAGATGAGACATGCGTGCGTCATGTGGTCGGTTCAGTCGATGGAGTGGACCCGAACCGCCCGACACTTAGTTTAATTTCTAGGTGCCGACGAGGGCGTCTGGCAGCCAAAAGGGAACTCAGTCCGGGAGCCAGAAAAGGCAAAAGACATGCCACATGCCTCGCTGATTAATTATATTTCGTTATTTTTGTCGAGTTATGAAAATGGCCAGTGGGGGAAGGAGAAGGGAAAGGAAAGCGAGTCAAAGGGAAGCCAGAGACTAAATTAAGTGAAATTTTTCATCCACATTTAATTACGCTAATGATCTAACAGTGAGCCCTGACAATAGTACCCAATGTTTAAGTTCCCTCAGCTGTTGCTCTGTCCTCTGCAACTGCTACTGTCAAGCTAATCTCTAAGACCTTTGTAGGAGTACTCCTATCTGTCTCCAGGCATCTACAGATATTCTGATGCAATGCTCCTTCATAGCTTGCCACTCGTCGGTATTTTGTCTTTTATCTAGGAGCTGCTGCTGCTTCTTGTGCTGCTGCTGCTGCTGCTGCCAAGACGAAGAAAAATTTCTCTCACTTTTAAGACAAAGTCTGGTCTGGGGCCTGTTTGACTATCCCTGACATGATTACCAGTCGCAAGTGCAGAGAAAAGTACACGAGTTGTAAGTCAAACTGACACTGAAGATTATGGTTTATGTCGACAAAGTTGACACGTTGTTTATCAAAAATGCAAGTCAAGGACTTTGCCAGCATGCACAATCCGAGTGGACTCCATCTCCAGCTTTAGTTGCAACTTTGTACGTGTCTCGCTCTCTCTCTCTCTCTCTGTGTGTGTGTGTGTTGACTGATGCCTGGCAAGTGCAGGGCAACTGCGACCCCAGACAAAAGCCGCTGCCAGCGACAACAACTATCACCACTTACAACTGCCTGGGAGGCGGCAGCGGGGAGCAGCAGGATCGATGCTGATGGGCTCTGATGTGGCCAACTTGTAGCGCGTGTGTCTGACAAAATGTTGTAATTAATTTAATTTTCTTTTTTAGCTCTCCACCAATGCCAAGAAATGCATCATGTTTCACTCAAGACAGCACTAAATCATTGAATTATATATATACCTATATTTATATTTATGTGATGGCATTTTCAGCTGGGTGTTAAGAGGAAGCACCGAATTCCACGCTGGAAAGTCTTTTGTAACAATTTTATATTCATCTTAGATAAATAGTTGCTTTAAGTAACTTATCAACTCATTTGAATCTTGCTTTCTTTCATTCCATGTGAAGATTTGCAACGTTTTTATCCTAAGAAGCATCTGCCGCCTGTTTCTGATGCTAATCACTTGCTGTTAAATCACATATCTGATGGATAGAACCTTCGCAAACTAAAATCAGTTTGGGACAAGAGGCCGTTCTCGGCTGGACGTAGAAGAGCAAAGTCAGGCTAAGCCTTCGAGTCGACAGGACACTCGAGAGAGTGCATTGTGCTCTGAAGTGCACTTAAAGGATTCTTTTTTAGAGCGCAACGCAGCGAAAAGAAAAAGCGAACGAAACGAAAATCAACAAATGATGACAACTACCCCAGTAGATTTTGTCTTGTCCGCCATCTGAGGTCCTGGCAATGGGTCTAGCTCTTGTCCTGGTCCTGCTCATGTTTTTGGTCCCTTGCATGAGCCTCGTTCCTGTGTTTTCCTGTACATGTCTCTATGTCTCTATGTCTCCATGTCTCAACGGCGTCGTCGAGTGTGTTTGTCCTTTCAAAATGTTTTTCTTTTCTAACAACTTAAGTGCTTAGCGTATTCTACTAATTTTATTTTTACACGCCCCGTGAATCCTGTTGACAATCATCTCAAATGCGCACTCGTCCATGCGCCGCCTGCCGCAAGTTCTGATTGTCGCGTAACCATACTCCATCCAGACATATCCGTGTCCCTATAATGATCCTACAGACAACAGACAACAGACAGCCGATACCACCAGTCGACAGACAGCAGGCAGCAGGCAGCAGGCAGCAGGTAGAGTCCCTCATTGATTTTTATTCGCGCGTGTTTAATTCCCGAAATCAGCACCCGGAGATCTTCAGATCATCATTGTCCTTGTCATCCATTTGTTTGTGTTCTGCTTTTTTTTGCTTCCATTCTCATTTTATTGTATTTTTTTTTTGGATTCGAGCTCTTGGATTTTGCAGCGCTTTGTTCCGCTTTTAGCGTTTTTTGTTTGACAGTCTCTGATCTTATCAGCGTTTTGTTTTGTGAGGCATTAAAAATTTGTCATTTGTTCCCCGTTGAGTTGTGCTTTGGGTTGTCCTTCGCCGCTAAGTGCAACCATTGAACCAATTCCGAAAGGAAGCAGCTGGTTCCTTTTATTTTGTTTTTTATTTTTGGTTTTCTTATTTGTCGTTATTCTCTGGCTCTTTGAAATCAAAATCTGCATGGATCAATCCTCCAACTGCTTAGCCTTATGTCCAATTTGGTAATTGCTACCTTTCCGTCTTGTCATACTCTGATCTGATTATTGGTTGCTTGTCTTAAGCAGTTCAACATATGTTCTGATTTAATTGTTTAGCCCAAAGAGCTACACAGATGATGCCTACTCGATAATAGACTCTTAAAATGCTGGTTCGCAGTGCAAAGGTAACACAGATTGACGAGTTTTCCAAAGCTGAATCACAGTTAGATGCCACAATAGGCAGTCTTTGATCAATCACTTGTCATAGAGAACCCTTTTCAAGCGATTGTCCAACCCCAATTACAGCTAAAACTGCAGATGTCATCACCAAATTCCGCATACAAGCATTTCGATCAGTTATCATGGGCAACCCTTTTGCATAACAAATAACATGGGACAATATTTCAACTGGACTCTATAGTTGATGAGGAGAACCCCAGTTACCATTAAGCAGCTTCCCATAGACGATTCCGATTACAAATCGACGGACTCTCGCCCAGTATCCGCTCTGTCTGCAGTTCTATTTGCAAATACTGATTATGTTTACATGCATACATCAGTGCTCGATGCCCCAAACAATGCTGTCACACACTCACAGCTCTCACACTCCCTCTCTCTCTCTGTGTTTCCATCTCTTTCTGCTTTGTGCATGTCAATTGTGTGCGCTGGACAATGGCTCGTATGCGTAATGCTGCACAAAATGCCATATGAGCAATGGCTGTGGCCAAATGCGTAATGAAAATTGGCGCCGAGCTGAGCGACTGACGAACTGCATTTGGACTCTCGTGATGTTGTGTAAGGCTGCCCTTTGTGCCTTTCTCTTTTCCACAATCTGGCCATAGCCACTGGCCCAT
The DNA here is from genome assembly GCA_035045065.1 of Hirtodrosophila trivittata. Taxonomy (NCBI): domain Eukaryota; kingdom Metazoa; phylum Arthropoda; class Insecta; order Diptera; family Drosophilidae; genus Hirtodrosophila; species Hirtodrosophila trivittata. The sequence goes on from JAWNNK010000868.1 coordinate 2,138,584, forward strand.
ATCCTGGCTTGAGTAGACAAAATCAATTTGGTTTTGCGGTTTTTGTGCGCTGCCAGGACGACAGATGAAGTTGCTGTCCAATTTACCAGAGCTGCACATGTCGATCTTTCGGCTTCGGCTTTGGTAGAAGGAACACACGCAGCTGGCCAGGCTCTGAACGAGTGCAGCCGGTGTAGAACTGAACCCAGCTGCATTTTAGTTTAAATACATCAAAGCAAAATTATAAAAACTCAGGCGACTGGGTAGCCCCAGTAGCTTGGCTTTGTTCGGTTCACTCCTCGAGTGCCTATGAATTGGATACGTTGAAGTGTCCACAGAATCTGCAAGCGAAAGTTGTCAACGTCAGCGTGGAAACTTCGACCTGCTTCGAGCAGCCAGTGCGAAAGAAGTTTCAACAAATTTTTTATATAGCAAAACTATTATTTGCAGTTGCTACTTTTGGGAGATATTCTTTGGAGTGTGCGAGTATTTGTATTATTGAAAAACTTTTTGCCGCCGCATGCAAATCCACAGCCGAAAATGCTTCAGATTTAAATGAAGTGAAGTGAATTTAATGGTCAACAGACATTTGCCATACAAACATCAAACTGGGTACCCAGGGCCAGCTGGAGCTTGGAGGTTGGAGGTAGGGGCGAACGACTATTTACATAATGGAAAAACGTTGCAGTAGCGCTGCGATGAGGGGATACCATGCTATCCACTCCTAGTCGACACTGGAGCGGAGTCCTTCGCACTTGCTATCTATCTATGATATTTGCATAGTATATATTTCGAGTGGTTGTTTGTCTGCATGAAACACAGAGTGGAAGGAGCTGTTTAGCTAGCTTCTATCCCAAGTCCTGCCGTTAGTCTGTGTCGGTGTAACTATCATCGCAAATGTACTTGAAAATTGTAATGAGCTCTAAGCTTAAGCGTCAACAACAAACATTTGCCCCAACTCCGAGTCCAACTGCAATTTAAACTCCGATTCTGGCACACAGTAACAGCTCCAGTTCCATTTCCATTACCAGTTCGGGACATAGAGCATAACCATTCAGCCATATGCTCGGATTAGACATGAGAGATAGCATACAGTTACTCCAAACAGTTTACAGCCAGCTGCAGTCAACAAATCGATTGAAGAGCTTGTGTTGCAAATTACTTTGCTCCGAAATAACTGCATACTTTGTCGATGTTGGCTTAAAGCGGAAGCGGATTAGGCACTCAAGTGCTGCTAACCTAATGGACCACGTACGAGCCGAGAGAGAGGAGAATAAGTTGAAGAGCGACACAGGAAAGTGTAGAAAATAAACCGAAATTGAATATAAAAGAGATTACTTTAAGATATTTTATTTAATGCTATTAAGATATTATTTAAAACGGTCATAGAATAATCTCTTATATATTCGCATATGGCTGAAAAATTAAAAATATATTACTAAATTGCACCCTATGAATATTTAAATTAAATTGATATAAATCACAACTCTGAAATCATTATTTTACATTTGCTGCGCTCAGTTTTCTTTGAAATAATTTGCAGATGCCACTTTGATCTATTCGTCTGAGCCTTCATTTTGATGGCCAAATCCATTTAGAAGAACGGCTGCAATTCGGCTTGAAATCCAATAAACCGAATGGCACTAACTCTCATTAGCAGCCATAAAGCACAATCATCCAGAGGCCTCGGTCGACGCTTTGAAAAGTGCATTGCAAACAAATCAAAAAAAAAGAGGATAAAAATGGATGAAAAAATGAAATCACGTCGCGCCAGTGCAACAAATTCAAGTTAATTGAATTCCAAAGTAAGCATAATTTGAGCCAACAGGCAACTAGCAACTGGCAACAGGCAGAGGCGAACAGCAGCAGCGAGCAAGAGTCAACACTTTTGCTCTAAAAGCGAACACCACATGGAGAATCGGGGAACTGATGCAACTGATGGAGCTATGAGGATACTCCTCGTACTATATAACAAGTCGCCCAAGCGACAGTCTGTCAGTCCCAGCGGCAGGAGTAGCATTCAGCGGATAGGCATTTAAACTAAATTTAGCCTGAAATTGCTTCCTTTTTGTTGCATGTTGCTGTTGCTGTTGCTTGTGATGTTGTTGGTATTCCTGCATGTTGCTGTTGTTGGCCACCGTTTGCCGACAAACACAAAATTCAATTACAATTGGCAACAGCAGCAGCAAAAACGAAAACGAAAACGAAAGTCGCGCTTCAAGCTGAAGTTGAAGCTGAAGCTGAAAACTTCGACTTGGAGTCGGCTCCCGTTCGTTCCGTGTCGCCTCTGAAAAGCCGGTTTCTTAATGTTTTCAGCACTTGCAATTATTTTGTGCCGCCATCGTTTAAAGTGTCGGAAATTTGGTGCGGTAATTAAATGAAAATCAACGGCGACCAACGCCCGGACACCAACAACATCAACAAACAAGCAGCCAACCAAAAGTGAAAAACAACAACAAAAACCTCAAAAAAAATAAATTCAAGTAATAATTCAATATGTGAACGAAAAATAAAACGAATGCGAAATACCTTTCCAAAAAGGAGCCGATTTCTATTAAATATTTTTCTCTCATTCTTTTTTTATTACAATTTTTTAGCACCTAAAATAATTGAGAAGTTAAAATAATAAAAGGCAGAGTTTAAGTCAGGAATTTTGATTAAGTTTTTACTCTATTTGACTTATAGTTCTACTAAATTCATAATACCCCTAATGGCTAGAGTACCCCAATAAAAATATGTGGCAATCACTGGCCTAGCACAGCTGCGGCGAAACTAGTTCAACATGTTGTTGTTGGTTATTGAACTAGTTCCAGCTCCTCCTTCCACTGGGACTGGAGTAGAGCATTTGTCTGTGCTGTAATCAAAATACTTGTGCCAATAAAAGCAACACACGAACTGATACGAAGAAAAACTGAAGTGAGGCCCAAAGACAACCGAAAGCCAAGAAGTGAAACCATAACAAATCAAAGTCCTAATGAATATTGAGAGGCACTAAAAGGAGCTCGGCGCGGCAGTAGCAACAAATTAATATAGAACAAATACACATAATAATAAATGCAATGTGATGCGGGGAGTAGCTCATAAAAGGGCCAAAGCAGCAGAGCAACTTTTCCAAAAGGATAATGAAGTGGCGCTGCCCAGTGGAAGGAGGCAAGGAGCAGGAGCAGGAACAACGAGCACCTGCCTAACAACCCGCACAGACGACAACGGTAATAAAAATCGTATAAATAAGGAAGGAAAGACAACAAGAGGGCGTAAGGCCTGATATATATGTAAGACTCTGGCCAGGAGGGGGTTGGCTCGTTAATTTGCAATAAAATCCGATTATAACCACAGAAATGCCTCCATTCAAGATATATTACCCTGGAAAGCCAAAAGTGAAAGAAGCGACAAAGCAAACCAAAGCGAATTGAAGTCTGACACAGGTGGAAATAAGAAGCCCGGAAGTAAAAGCCGACTTGTATCAATATCAATAAGTGCGTAACAGTATTGCACAGCCGGAACCCCCAACACCCACCCCACCCCCAACCCCAACCCCTAACCCCAAACCACCAACCCCACATTTAAGTAGGTAAAGGGCTGCTTCGAGTGCCACATAAAACTTGCATTGATATTTAAGCCCAGCTATAAATAAGACGCCCTCAAGGCAACTAAAGCCCACAAATTATAGCAGCCAGACCATGCCCCCCCTCCGAACGGGGTAGTTTTTCTTTCCAATTGTGGCCAGAGACCAGGTCAGACCAGGTCCTTCCTACCAGCGAAGACCAAAGAAAAAATTGAGATAGCATTTCCAATTTGCATGGGCCCTAAACTCTCGAGTTTTCACCCTTTATAGCAAAAAGTTTCACCCAAATTATGTTTAATTTGGAAACGATAGAACAGGGTGTCATCTATCTGAGAAAGAATAAGGAGAAGGAGTATCCCGTCTAGTACTAGTAAGGTTCTTCTGACTATACTTAACGATCTAATCAAGTTTTGGATTATACTTCCCTTATGGAAATCTCAAATAACCACCTCCACTCTTCAGACTATTGCAGTCCACTTCTAATTTAGACATTACTCAAAGTTCCTGGAAGTGATGTCTTTAGCAAACATTTTGTTAGTTATGACCGCAACCCAGGGAAACTCCCCGAAACCGTTTGGAGGACCTGAATCCCCCGGCATATCAAGAAATAAAAGTGTAAACACTGATTTGGCACGCGCCGCTTTGGAGGTAAATTTATGCATAAAACCCCACAGCAGATGCGGAACGAGCCGAGCCCATCCTCCCTCCAGCTCCAGTAAAAAGGAAAGACCCGAAAAACCCGTTGCCCAAACATGGTAATTACCTGAGTCCTTTTGGCAAAAATTCACGCATATAAACACGTATTTTGTGGGCAGGACTCGAGACTCAGTCGAGCCAGAGTCAATGTCTGCTAACTTTTCTTTATCATTACTATCGGTACACACACACACACACACACACACACCCACAGAGAGAGGTACAAGCCGTAACATGCATATGAATATGGCCTCGAGTCATGTCTGCCTGTCTGTTTGGAGGTGTTATGGCCCGGCTTCCGCAAGGACTTAACCGTTCTTGTAATGCATAATTTTACACAGCCAACGGGTGGAGAAATTGCGACGTGGGAAGATAGAGGGGGAGGGGAAGGGGAAGGGGATGTTAGCCATGGGAGACCCACATGTATAGCAGGTATAAATAATGCGAGTGTTTTGAACTTTTTTACGTTAACATGCGGCAAAATTTGTGTTTCGGCTTATTTCAAGCAAATTATGTGTAATTATACGCAAATTAACAGCAAAGTGTGAGCGAGGCAGCGGGAGTGCAACAGAAATATAGAAATAGAAACAGACAGAGTCAGATAGAGAGAGAGACAGAGAGACGATAATGCTTATCAAATAAACTGCTGGCAGTTTATTGACTTCGCTTAGATCACTTTTGGCAAAGCATTTACTATAATAATTTCATAATTTGCACAAAACAATTTTGCAACAATTTAGTTAATTTATGGGGCTGGCTGCGCTGAGATCTGCCTTTGGCTGGCTTTAAAATAGCCGTTAAATGCACAAAGGACACGCAAAGTTACCAGACACAGACACAAACACAACTGAAAGTCAAGTCTGGTCCCTTTTCATACAGCAGCCCTACAAGTTGAACTGCCGGAGACGAGAGACGAGAGATGGGAGGCAGGTGTACGAGGGCAATCAGACGATAAACTTATAAATGTTGCAGACGCCGCAAAGAGGCAGCCATATAGTAATTATAGCCATGGGCTAAACTCTCAACACTGAGTTGGCCATAAGTACTAGTCCGAGTGTGAGTCGTATAACAAAACCTCATCAGGTTGCCAGTTGTCCTGCTGCAGAAAGAGGGCTCTTCCATAAAGATAGATTGTGAGTTGGCAAATACTTCGCTCTCTCTCTCTCTCTCGGACGAGGCTGCTAAGTGAAGAAGCCGGTTATTTGGCCAACTTGCCATTTCAGGTGATTATTTAGTTATTTGATTACATGAAACCATGTCATTATTGGCAGCCAAATCGAATTGCAAGTAAAGCTATTATAAAATTAGCATTAATAGTCCACAACTGTTTAGAGATGCTCGCTATATTCTCACAAATCTCATAGAAGAGATATAAATCCAGGCTGGATTTATGTATTTCTTTCCAGCTTTTTCTCTGAACGAGTCTAGCAATGCTTCAGACAGACTAGTCTTAGGTGTGCATGACTTTTGCTTCTGGTAGGAAATCCATAAATGTTCTTTTATGAGGTCAAAGATTTAATGCTCTATTCAACGTTTTAGAGAGACTATTGCTTTTGTTAAGGAATCCCTAAATGTTTTTATAGGCTCCAAGAGAACATGATATAAAACATAACCCTTAATTATTGCCTTGTCTCAAGTTAGTTGCACATTTCCAAAGGTAAAACATGAGGAATTCAACAGGTTCGATACGAGGCAAGATCATTATTGGTAAAGAGTGTGTGGCTCGGCGCTGGGAGTGATGAGCTGTAAAATAAATGACTTTGTTTGTGCAGAATGAAAATGAATTATGAAATATTTGCTGCAGTCGATGTGGCCTAATGAGCCAGAGCCAAGACAAGTTTTCAGTCAAGTCGAGCGGACGTGTCACAGTAAAAGTAGCTGTCACATTAGCACCTTAACCGATGTAGACCCAAGATAAGTTAACGACAGGGGCACTTGCTGACCCAGGCGGCCCCCTGTAGAGGCTGAGATGAAGATGAAGATGAACCCAATGCTGGTGTTGGTTTTAGCCATGGCCAAAATGGTGATGGTGGCAACTTGCCTGGAAGCGACTTCTGCTCACTTTTATTTTTCACAAACGGCAGAAAAACATTCGACAGGTAGTCAGAAATGTGGAGAAAATGATGTGATAAAAAATAAACGTAAATATACATCGCATATAAACATGTATAGAAATATATACACAGAGATACAAATATTTATATAAATAAACATATCTACAAGTTGATGGCGATTCGTGGGCCGAAAAAGGTCAAAAAACGCCCAAAGACATCATAAACGAAGGTTCAGCTTCAGCTTCAGCTTCCATCCTAAACAATAACTGCAGGCAATTTGGGACCCTCACAACTGTTTATTTGTCAAACATTTTTCTCTTTTTGATATGTCGACTTCCAGCGGTGCGGCAGGACCCAAAGACAGGACCAAATGATGGAAATCCAAGCACGCGCCAAATTTTTCTTCTTGTCGTACTTTTTTTTCCTCATGTTTTTGCTTTTGTTTCTGTTTTTGCCTTCCAAAATGGGCAACCAACTGGGACGAAGTTGAAGACAAGTTGGTAAGTCAAATTTTTGAAAGATGTCTGAAAATTGTTATCGATGTTTTTGTCATGTTGGCCTCAAATTAAAATCCTCAATAAACGGACAAACTGTCATGTCCGGATCACTGATATATTATTATCCTCTGCTCTCAGATATACTGGCTGGCTAAGCATGCTAAGCAGCGCCGCTTGTCCTTGAGCCCAGACCCAATGTCCTGTGACGTTTCTTTTTTTTAATTGGCTTTTACGTTAAAGCGGAAAAGCATCAATTCAAATCAACTGGAAAATCAAAAGTTCCCTCATGAAAAAGTCGTTACGTCGTTACTTATGCTCTGTCATAAGTATATATATATATTCATATATATATATATATATATATTTAGTAAAACAAAATTGATATCATCTTTGGAATCTCTCAGAGCTGCAGAAATATCTCTCGAGTTAATGAAGAGCTCTGATAGTATTCAAAAGTAAATTATCTGAAAGAGCTTCACCAAACATAAGACTGTTTCATTCAATAAGATTCTTCAATGAAGAGTACTTCAACCTTTGGATGTTTATATATGTTTATATGTTTGTATGTTTGTTTATAACAAAACAAATACCACGAATGAGTCATAATACCCGCTATTCTTGTGCGTATTTCGCAAAAATAAATATGTTCCTCAATTTGATTATGGCCATAAGCACGACAAGCACCAAAGTTTTTGCAATTCCCTTTCCAAGAAACGCGGCTCATCTTGTTGTCTGTTGTTTTGTCAGGAAAAATATCCAAAAAACATATATATGTGTAAAAGAAAGAAGGAAGAAAAACTGAGAAAAAATAAATGGCCTTTCAGATTGCAGCTTCATTTACTAATTTCACTGCTATCTGCTAATCGAGCGCAAAATAAGCAAAAACAAACGACTGCCAACGGGACGCATACTCGTATCGAGTTGCCAGAAACGTTCCGGCCCCTTTCCGATCCCGGGTCTCTGGGTGCCGGGTATTAACTTCCCCCTGGCTCCCAGCATAAACAAACTTGGAACGTTAATTATACGAGCAAAGTTTTGCAACGCGCACTTGTAACTAAAACCGAACGATGACGCACATTAATTAGTTTTATGATTATTGGCGAAGCATTGAAATACAATGCGCGAATTCGAGATAAAATTTACATAAGACATGAGACAACAGACAAGGGAGCAAAGGGGGCAGCAGAGGAGGGCAGAAGGAAGCTGAGATACCGATATGTGGTATGCCAGTTGAATTTGTCAATTTCTAATGCCAGTTTATCGTGCGGAGCTTATTTACGAGGTTCAGGCTCAGACATCCGGAAGAAGGCGGCTCTAAGCGCCACACACACACACCCACCCACACACACACACACACAGAGAAAAGCACACTCAAAATGGCGGAGTGGAGCCTCCCATAAATATATTCAGAAGCCTGTGTTGTGGCAGTAAATCCATTTGGCTAAATAAATGCCATGGCTGACATAAATAAAAGACAATTAAATTAAGATAATCGTTTTGACTTTGCTTTTAGCTTTGGCTTTTCCTCTTGCCAGTTGCCAGCTCCCAATTGCCTTTGGGGTTAGCTGCGGCTTTGCTTTGGCATCCGATAGTTGCGCCATTTAATGCGCTCCCCAATAAACATAAAATCCACCCAACAGCTTTAAATACGCTACAAATTAATGACAATCTAAGACCCCTCTTACACCACCCATGCTCCTAAGCTCCAATCTGCGACAATTGCCATGCACTTTGATTTGGCTTTGATTTTTGCTTAATTACATCCACAACTGTCGAATGGCTCCGCTTGGATTCTATCTCTCTGATGGGGCGTGGGTGTTGTGTTGCATGACTCAAATGTTGCATGTTGAATGTTGAATGTTTAATTGTCGGCAACCGCAAATATATATGAGGGGAAAACAAATCAAATTACGTCAGTCAAACTGAGCTGCAGACAAATGTTTAATTTCCGCTTGACAAGCGCTCATATGGCAATAATTGTCAGATTCTCATAAAAACTTTGAGCTCACTTCAAAGTCGCTTTTTATACCCTTGCCAAATGAAGGTATTACCACAAAGTATTCTTTATCGCATAGAAATCTGTTTACCTAAGCTCAAATTTGAAGGTAATCTATCTCAAAGATACTTGACTTTGTTATAGTATGATTATTTAGGCATTAATTTGTTTCAGTTTTGCCAACATTTTGCCTTGGTTTCTATAAAAAAAATACTATTTGAAATTACTGAATGAATTTGGAACATAATCCTTAAAGATTTGAGAGTAATTTCATTTTATTACCCATTAAATTCGTATTAACTAGCTAATGATGAAATAATTAAGCCTTTTTTTGCTAAATAAAAACTCAAATAATATTATAAAAAACACAAGGTATTATCGGATTAATGTGTTTTGACTATAAGAGAACATAATTTATATTATCAGCTTAAATATTTACCCCGCTCAAAATCTAACACATTAAAATTATCATTTCAGACACTTTTGCCTTATCAAAGAGAAAAGAAATGAGAATGGAAATGACTTTCGAATGTGAATAAAAATATGCAGCTAATTTTCACTTTTATTTTTTCTCAACACAAACAAACAAATCAATCGAGAAACGACCAAAAAGCACGACCTGCATAAATTTAAGGCCGGAAAAGAAGAAAAATCTTAATCAACTTTGAGCCTACTACAAATGAAAACATAATTCAGTCAAAAGATTTGCATAAAACACGACGTTGCAGTCAAATAAATTTCATTTTAAGTTGAAGCTAAACAAAAACCCAAACAACTCGCGAGAGATAAATATATAATTTATATGCTCGACAAATTTAGATACTCGTCCAACGGCTCTTTCTATGGACAATTAATAAGATTCATGTTGTTTTTTTTCACATATTTCTCTGCTCAGATACAATGCTGCGAGTGCAGATACTTTTCCATCTCTGGCAACAACAACTGCAACCGCATTTAGCTGGCATTTAATGTATCTTGATTGCCGAAATGCGCCCAAATAGTTGTCGCCTTGGATTAAACCGGAGGAGGAGACTGCAGGAGCTTTGGGGCAACCAACAGACGCCGATCTGACGCTATTGAACTTTCGAATCTGACGTGCCGCCGTGCAACAAATACCTGACACACTCGACTATCTCACATATATATACCAGACATATGCCTAGTGCTGTGTGGGTTTTGCTTCTCGAGTTCTGCATATGATATTTGGCTGGGCAACTGGTTTCCAATGTTTCCCAATACCCTGCAACTCATAAGCAGGACTATAGCTTGTACAATTTTACTTAAAATTATCGAAAAGCATTAATATATCTATCTTTATAACTTAGACATAATTTTCAAAGAGATCAAATTTAAGCTGAGCTTCAACTCAGACGATCTTCGGCACACTCAATTGTTTATATTAATCAGAAAGGGTATCTGCTAGTCGCAAGATTCTTTGTTTAAGTCGTTTTATTCTCATTTTCTTTTTATTTTTCGGGGAACCCATGCAGTCGCAGTTTCAGCCGCAGCCCCAGTCGCAGTCATAGTCGGAGTCAAAGTTGGAGTCGGATTGAGATTCAGAGTCAGAGCCGCAGATATCTACATAATTAATGCATGTCTGAGGCCACACGAAACATGCAAACGCTGACATATTGACCCAATATCTAGGCAAAGGGCTTGACATTTGTGGAAACTGAAAACAAAACGATATCACAGTAAAAAATATATAAAACGAGAAACATCGCGTGCCAAAAAGCCACAGACGTTTACCCAAAATTTATGCCTCTGCAAGTCAGGCAAATAATTAAAACGAAGCAAAGCAGCCAGAGAAAATGAACAAAAAACCAGAAAAACTAAAAAAAGAGAAAAACAAAAAAAAAACCAAATAATTATGAACAGATATATAGCTCCACAGAAGGTAAGAAAATAGTTTATGCAATGCAGGGAAAGAGAGGCTTGAAAATGACACAAGACAGCCAATATCTTTGGGACTGTGATTAATGATAGGTCGTGCCGACTCGAACAGAAAAATATTTGTTTTAAATTTGTTATTAATTTACGTGAGCAAAAGAAGAAAACATTTTTTAACTTATGGTATAAGAATACGAGCAACGACAGCAGACAGAGGTTTTAGTCGAGGAACTTTTGTAAGCTGAAAACACACGTGAAAGTGTGAGGAAAAACTAAAAGTTGTTGCCAAGAGATGAGGCAAGATTTAACTATACAATATATCTAATTGGGATACGAAACCGAGTTAATTTCTATACAAAATATGCAAATCATAAAAATGTAACAAGAAGGAAAACCGTTAGGCAATCGACTTAAACTTTTGAGATTAACCTCCCAGAACGATATTTAAGTATCTATAACAAAAGTCTCTCAGGCCCATAAACCGAGGCACTCAGATATCATAAGTATTGGTTCCAAAAGGCCATAAACCACCCAGCAAAAGTAGAGGCATAACTCATTTTCAGTTATCAACAGAATAATCATACTTAAAACAGTAGAAGCCCACACTAAAAATCAGCATAGCATATCATCATAAATTATCTAATATAAAACGTCATCAATTATATGCAGGAATTTATTATGTCAGCTCAAAGCACAATTGATAATTGCTGTCGTCTGTTTATTCTTTTCTGCTGTTCTGCTGTTCTGCTTTTCCATTCCTCTTCCTTGGATACCAATTAAAATGGTTCCATTTTCCTCAGAGAGAGAAGGAGAAGTGTATTCTACTTTTTTGGTTTTTATGATTTTGATTACGATTTCGGCGCCTCGGCAAACGACTTGGCTACACAATAAAAACTAAATGTAAATACTCCAAAGGAAAACAAAGAATAAACTCAATTTCAATTCGAAATCAATTTTTCAACAGAGTTGTTTTCAGGCCGTGCTTGTGACACCTCAATAAAAAATCAAAATTCGTGGCCCAGACCCACTGGGAAGGAAGCTGCTCTGGCGCCATTCGATGAGCTCCAACCCGGGGCCAGCCGCTGGACAAGATGCGCATGCATAAGTTAAGAGATTGGAACAAAAAATAAATAAAAAATTATATAAATAAAACTCAGACATCAGACATCAGCTCAGCATTTGAATTGACCCCCCGTGGTATGAAAATTAAAATTTTATTTCTTTGGCAATCGCCGTGACAAAAAAACAACCTGCGCGCGCTGCGGGTTCAAGGGGTCAAGAGTTGGGGGCCTCTCGATATTTGCCCGTTTGTCGCATTAATCAAAATTGTAATACAAGCTCAATAACAAACAATCTAACACTTTCAGAAACTCATCTGAACACAACTCAGTTCGGATTCGGTTCAGGTTCAGGTTCTTTCTCACAAATCCAATTAGTAAAATCAACATTGTTGCTGGAAGTCACTTGGCAATTTGAATATCTCGAGTAGAAATCAACTGCCCACGCTGCGAATTTGTTTCTACTTCTTATTTGGTTTAGTAAATTTATTAAATTATGCTTTATATACATTTATGACCATTTTTAGCGAAATAAATGCGAATCAAACGAAATGTGTAGGGTATAAGTGAGGTTAAGGTGAGTCACAAATACAAAGAGAAGACATCCAAAGAGCCTTAAGAAATGACATATAGAACTCAATACAGTAAAATCTTGTATTACACTGTCTTTTTTTACACGGTTTTGAAATAACACGGTTCGTCAAGAAGAAATTTAAAAATGTTTTTACACGTAATTTTTGATTTAACACGAATTCCAAAAATTTTTTTTTAATTTTTTACATGATTTTCTGCAGTGTTAGATATCATCCAAGTGGCAACTCTATTTCACGGTTTGTTTATTTTAAGGAAAATACCCTTCTTCTTTCCATTCTTCTTTTAACAGACTTTATAATCAAAAAACCTATAGAGGCCGCTAATAATGAAGATAATTCTGCATTAGATCAAAACCCAACAATGTTAGATATATCTTCTGATCCCTTCTTGATTCCTAATTTGTACTTATGGATTTAATTTAAACTGTTAAATACATTTATTTTCTTGTAATAAATATGAATTGTTTTGTTTTATTATTACGTAATGAAGTTTAATATCACTTTTTTTGCATGCTTTTTTAAGAAAGTATTTGCATTTTTTTCATTTTACACGATTTTTATAGGTTGTGGAACAGATCCTCAAATTTACATATGAATCCTGTATTTTTTTACACGTTTTCATTTACACGGTTTTCTTAGGAACGTACCTACCGTGTAAAAAAAGATTTTACTGTAGTTGGTTTCCATTCTTAGGTCTTACTTAATATAATTTTTATTTCATTTGAATATTTTAATCGATCAACTGTTATCAATAGCCTAAAAGCTACAACTTAATTTAAATCGACTGTAAAAATATTTTGAATACAAATAAAGAGAATTTTATTGTACAAAACGTTTTCAGTTTTAATATTTTTATGGGTAATCAAAGTAGATTTTAACTGGCGTATCACACAAAGGTGGAAAACAAAACAAGTTCGATTAAATCAGGGCTTATCTCTATAATTGAAATTAAAATAAAAACAATAGATAGTCATTAAAACTTTGAATTATTTCAAGTCTGAAAGCGATTAATATTCAATTTAATCGTTTAATACTTGTTTATGCGACAGGAAGGGCATCTGAATATCATATAAGCTTTATTCATCTCTTAAATGTGCTACCAGATTTGGTTAAATTGTTATCGCCAATCTGTTTATAGGTAAAGACTATAGACGATTATATGAAGGTAAATTATTTAAATCTTTTGGCAGAAAGATATTTTAGTGTCCCATACGCGAATTAATAAAATTGAGCGGCATGTTGATTAATTTAAGGAAGCGCACATGGTCACACCAACACATAGACGAATACTGACACATTTTCTGGCTCACACAGATACACACACACACACACACACAATGACACAAAGCCAATTGGTTGGGCAAAGTTGAGCGTCGCGGGTTAATTACCATGTCAAATTCAAACAAAAACAACAGCAGCAGCTACAACAACAACAACAAAAGGTAGTTTATCATTACAACAACAACAACAACAATCATAGCAACAACGGTAGCTAAACAAAAATAATGGGCTGCCAAAAGGTAGAAGGCAGTCAGTCAGTAGGCGGCAGGCAGGTAGCGAGAGGCCTAAGTAAAACCTTTTCTTATCATAATTACGCACAAAACGACGTACACAGGTATATGTAGGCAGTAGAGGGAGACAAGTAGAGTGAGTGGGAGAGAGAGAGAGCAAGTGACTGGGTTAAGCTGCGACAAATGCAAATGCCCAATTGGGTCGACTTCAGCGCTCACAACGGAAGTCAAGAGTCGCTTAAATGAAGGCGGCACCCGCATCGCAGCTGCGCCTCTTGGACTGGGTAGGCGTGGCGCCATGCCCGCTACCCACACCTCCCGATCCCCAGCCCCTGACGTACATCTTGTACGCACCGGCCCACGCTTGGCTGGCGATTCGCGTACTCAAACAGACGTCCATTTATAATCGACGGGTCAGTCGTGCGGACAGGCCGCACTTACGACCATGTATGTATAGCAAGTCCGTCCGTGAGTCCGTCATTTCGTAGTCTGAAGTCGGTAGTCGGGTGTCCGTGGAGAGCGTACATTATAATGAAATTATGCATACAAAACATCGCCCATATATCAAACAAGGCACTGCGCATCGTCGCAAGTGACGCCGCGTATTAAAATAATGACTTAATTTCGTTTATGCATGCGTCCATCCAAGTCCCTCCACATCCTCCGCCACATCTGTCTCTGTCATATTCAAGAACTAGTCCCAGACTCACTCACACACACACACACGCACACACACACACAGTCACTGCCACTCGCAGTTGCATTTGAGTTGGCGCGTTAATTGCCCTCTCGACCTCGCACTGGGCGCCGACATGGAGCCAATCCTTATCAACAGAAGCTACTCCCCGTATTATAGCATTACTCGTATTCATGACAATTGAGTCTGTAGAATGGCGCATAATCAGGAGGCGAATGCATTATGGATGACAGACGTTTAATCGCTGGAGTGTGGATATGTGAATGGGCCCAGATACTGTTGAAGCTAACCTACGACTCAGACACACACGTGAATAGTTAAGATCAACAGGATAAGCAACGATATCCTTGCAAGGCACGAACTGAGATAGCTGAGTCATCGCCAGGCTTAAGTAAACATGTTTGCTCGAATAACGTTAACCCCAATTATCAGTTATGAGCAGCTGGCATATAACTGGCAAGAATAGCTGTAGCCAGATTCTATGCGAGACACTTCACTTGGCCTTATGGAAGCGAAATTATTTCTATAAGTGTTGAAACCTAAAAGGAATACTATAATAATAGAAACGAGGATCGAATTGAGTCCGTTAAGATCCAATTTGTGCATGGATTAACCTGAGATCCCAATCTTTGTTTACCGTCGTACCCAAGGATTAGGAACTATATTCTATTTTATGCTTCACACAACTCTTTCCATGCTTTTTGTGTAAATAATATGACTCTCTGCCACAATTTCTTAGAATAACTTTCGCTTTCTTCCTTAAAGTCCTGCATTTTCCTCTATTTTACTAGAAATCGTTGACCGGTTCTTTAACCGCAAATTGTCAAGTGCCTTATTTATATCCTTTGCGTTTCATTCCTTTCATTTTATTAATTATAAGTTATATTCATTTATTTCTATAACTTATATACTTACACCTATTGATCTGGGGTTTTCTATTTTTCTGGGTTTTACATTTTTTCGAGGTTTTCCCCAATTGTCCTTAAATCAAATGACTAATCGTTTTCAATCGATTTTATTTTCGAATACCACCAGACTTGTTATTCTTTAATATGTTTTTATTATTATACTATATCTTTTTATATACTGTTTTTGACATATTTTTATAAATAAAACTTATTTGTATTTTCAATTTATATATATGCCATTTTTAAATATAATATTTGATGTAATCGATTTCTATAGGTAGACTCGTAATAAATAAATTAATAATATTTATATAAGTCTTAGTTCGTTTTAATGTGAAGTAGCTTCAACTAGTTCATTCATGAGCTTTAGCTGAAGACAAGCAAAAAAAAGATTTTCATTATTTAAATAATATTGAAACTTGAAGATTTTCAGCTGCAAGATAAGCGCGTTGACAATAGAACAAAGAAGCTAACCTACTTATAACTTATTATATATTTAAGTTAAACAGCCACAAAAGGTCACACTATAAATTAAAGTAAACATCGTCATTAGTTGCACTTGACCATTTGTATTCTGGTAACAGAAAAAACGAAGAGAACTGGTTAATAGATATGAATTTAACTTGACACACTTTGATTCGCCGTAAGAGGCACCCCTGTTACACCTGCCCTTTGGCTCTCTTCAGACAAGACCACAGCAGAACAGAGTAGAACAGAAAAGAATGGAAATAAAATAAATACAAAAAGATGAGGAGGAATGCATGAGAAGACATGAAGAAGATGCCTGTCTGTGTTGTCACTTTTGGTATGGTTGACCCATTTCATGATTATCATTCACAACTCGGTCATTGTCTTGCTCTTATTCTGGCGAGTAACTCAACTCAAACTGAACTGAACTGAACTCACTCGAATTCTGTTTGTCAGTCAGTCGAGCTTCGGCACACTCAACTGACAGCTGTCATAATTAGTTTTGACGTTTTGTGGTAATTAAATATTCTCTCTCATCTATCGCACAGGTTCTTTTTCTTTAAGCGGCACGAGATGAAAATGTTCCTAAGTTTTGAATTTCATGCAGTGCCAGCTCTGATTAGCCATTTCGAGTTGAGGCTCATTACGCAAACCCTAACAAAACAAGTTAATAAACTTGGAGTAGGGTGGGGCTTAGGAGGAAGGTCACCAAATAGAAATAACCGCTGATGTATTTTAGGGTGCTTCAAACTAAATTGAAATTACTGGCGAACGTCCGTTAATGGTAACGCTGCCTTTTCTTTGGCCACCCACAAAATGGGTTTTACTTAAAGACATAACCGCACTCGCTGCGCCAGAAGGGGGTGGAAGGGGGTGGGAGAGGCATATCAGGGCAGGGCAGAGGTCACCCGACTAACCACAATGCATTGTTTGAAGTCGACGGAAAGGCACTCCGGCTGTACGGTTCATATGCACGCGGCCGGAAACGACCTTGGCACGTTATCGTCGACTTTTCATCACTTTCATATTCATACAATTTTCGAACGTAGCTCGGCCCTGGATCGGCCCTGGCTCTGCCCAGGCATGCATAAAGCTATGCAGGGTCGGTTAAGGTGGACATTGGTGTGGGTGACTATGGGTATAGCTTTGGCTATATATGAGAATATCTGTGTAACCATCGACATGTACGAGCAGTCAGTCCGTGTTCTGGTCAACGTCATCGTTGTGGGGTTTTTCTGGCCAGTTGGCTGCCTTTGGTTTTGGCCGTTCTATTTGGCCGAGCCATGGCTATATCTGTGTCAGAAAATCTCAACTACCCAAACATACGTTATGAGTTTTCTTTGTTACGCTGTGGCATTCTAGGGGGTAGAAGGGCTTCATTGAGGAAGTCGAGTCTGCCGGGGCACACAATTTCACTTAAATCTGTTCAAATTTCATATTTTGTTTTGACAGTTGCTTTGGCCCCCTGACCAAGTGGTCAGACGTAGGCGAGGACTACGGGGTATGAGTGTGAGTCTCACAGCAATTGACAGTAAAACGACATTCTTAAACGAATACAATTTTTACCTTCCACAAAAATAACTACGAAGAACAGAAACCGGTTTTGTAGTTTCATATTAAAAAATATGCAATGTGTGACTTTATTTCATTGCTCTCATATCCCATTACTCTGCCAGCAACTTGAACAATGAATGAATGATTTCATTGTGAGACCATTTGTATTCAAATGAATAAATATACAGCCCTAAAAACTGAGACCAGAAAAGTGTAAGGCCGAAATGTAAATGCTCGCAAAATATAATTTATATTTATGCAACGTTACCGCAATATATATATAAAATATATAAAGATAAATAGTATTCATATATGTAAGTATTATTTTGAAAGATAATGTATATATATACTGAACAATCGAGTGTTATACTTTTGATTCTGAGCACCTATGGAACATGTTCAAGCTGCGTATAATAAATCATAGTTGAAAAAGTTTGTCAGGATATTTACAGATTTGTATTTAAACTAATGAATATAAATTCGTTGTGAAGGATATCTTTGTTTCTGCTCTAACCAACTAACTGTTCACAAAATGTTGTATTCAATTGAAACTTGCATTGAATATCCTCAAAAACGGTTGATATATTTCATGTTGACCACAATTAAAATGCCATTGAAATTTGTAACATGAATTTTGGCATTGGTTTTCGGGTTCGACTTGAACAAACGCTGGGAAACCACAAAACTGTTTTACTGTTGCTATCTAAACGTGTAACCATAGGTTCGTTTGGTTATGGGCTAGTACCCAACCCCTTGGGGGTACCTGTAGCTTATAGTAGTTACTTTTAACTGCCGGCCGTTAGGCAAACAGTTATTGCGCTCAGTACTCGCCCATTAGAATGACACCGACAGCGACTGTGACTGCGACTGCGACTGCGACTGCGACTGCGACTAGCGACAGTTACCCCAAAAAGCAACAACTTGTCATTAGACAAATTCAATTTAATGCTGGGGACCAACACTAACAGCAACAGTAACAGCCGAGCGGCGACCACAACATTTTTCGGTAGGGTGCTACCATACAAATTCTATTTAATTTGGCGCCCACGCCCCCAACCCTTGGACCCCAGACACGAGCACAGAAGCTCCATCTAATGTGCACATTGGCACGTTCAGTTTGTTGACACAACTGTACAATGAAGAGCAGGTTGGATAGGTGAAGGTGGCTACGGACGTGGACGGGGACGGGCAGGGGTAGTCACAGCATGGCGAAGTTTATTTCGAGTGGAATCGCCGCTTTGTCGTATCTCAAAGGACATTACAATGCAGATAGACCCGGACGAGTGAGTGACTGGAACGACACAGCCAATGGAAACAGAGCTGGCAACAGCCACACATGTCGCACAGTGGTTCCACACCTACACAAAAGTGCAACAAACAGTTGACAGATTCCAGACTCCTTCTGTAATATATCTTCAGGAACATCCATAGTCTTGATCGAAGACTTAAGTTAAGACCAAGTATAGCTCTAGCACTGAAATTATGAATGTAACTGAGACCCTTTCCATAATTTAAATTAAAAGAATTCTTAAACTTAACTTAGAAATACTTTGAAGTATATTTAACGCTTTTAATTAAACTTTATTTAAGATCAAATACGCAATTTAAAATTATTTATTATTCACTATAATTAAGCATTATTTATTAAAGTAAATGGTATTTGCCATTGTGAGATATTTTGCAAATTTGAATTAATTGAAACTAAATTGTGGTTCAGTGTGCGGCCATGTCGTTGCCAGGGACTCGAGTGTTGCTCAAGCTGACGGCTTTCGGCGGCGTCTCCTTTTTGGTTCAGTTAGTGGCATTGTCACGACTTCTTAATGTCATTTTATCAAAGGCGAGTCGCGGACTCGGCACAGAGCAAACTGAGGAGCCAGCAAGCAGGAGCCGGGACCCAGGACCCAGGACCCAGGACCCGGGATTCAGGACCTAGGACCCTGAGAGCGTTGAGCACACGTGTGTGGAAGCCGCACAACGCTGCGTATACGTGATGGGGTTATTATTGTAGATGTCACTCGTCCTGCTCGTTGTTGTTGCTGTTGCTGTTTGCCGTGTCTCTTGTTGTGTTCGATATGTTTATATTTGTTGTGCGGTTTTGCGTGTCTGTGTGGCCCTTTCACATGTGCGTTACGTTTACATTACGCACACACGCACACTTACATTATGAAGTCGTAATAATGTGTGTAGGTGTGCGTATCTGTCTGTGTGTGTGATAAGCGTGTTCGTATCAAACGACATTTGGCGAAAATTTTATGGCGCATACCCAAAAATTGCTGGGAACCCCCCTCAAAGTTGCTATCCTTCCATGTTCTCTGTTGAAACCCAACGCCCGTTCTGTGTATCTTCTTTTATGATGCGATTTGTTCAACTTCATTTTATTGCATACATCCAGAAGCAGACACACACACCCCAACACACACACACTCACACCCACAGAAGCACACAAAGTGGGAGACAGACATCTGATGTGCATTCGGATTGGTGTATTTAAAATTTAATAGCAAACATTTTTATGCGCAATCGATCGAAAGGTTTCATTACATTTTAATGAAACGAGCAAAGAAAAAGCCTCATTCCTGTGGCTTTACATTTTGTTAGCCTATCTGAAGAGTGTTTTGGCCAGGCTAACTTTAGCTGCTGCTCGAGAGTTAAATGTCATTTTATTGAAGAGGATAAAGCCGTTTGTACCTTCATATATCTCATATATAACCCCCTTATCCCACATTCATTATACTTAAGGCACAACTTTATTCCCTCATTCGTTCATTGTTGTCTGTGAAAACCTTTTAAAAACTTGTTTTATACCAGATGTCATTCATCAATTGTGAAATTGAAATCAGGACATGCAGCACTCAGCAAACCGGCGACGTGTCCTTAACAAAGTCAGTACCAGAACCTTGACATGTCATTCAATTTAAGATGCTTGCAGTTTCTCCCCCTTACACCCTCTCCCCCTGTCTCATCCTGCACCCCAGCGCACATAAACATTCGACTAAACGCCCCATACAAATATCATTTAGCATGACATAAATTTCATATAGCCTGCATACATTTAGTACATAAAGTTGACATACATTTTATGTGATGCTCAGATACAAATAATACATAATATATGGGTGGCCATTGGGGGGCCTACAACATCTGCTGGTCCCCCCTCTCTCCCTCCCACACCGCTGACAGCAGCTGCCAATTCGCATAAATGTCACGTACGTCAGTTTGTCATTTGTGTAAAAGATGCAGCCACCAACGCGAGCGGCGCTGCACTTGAGTCCTCCTATGAAGTATGAAATAAGTAAGAAACCTTTCAAACATCAGACTCGACTTGAATATACCCTATGCACACAGAAGTTATAAGCGGAAGCTGGGCTGCTTTCCTTCGCTTTTACCTAGATCAAAGTACGTATAGACCCATTCAGTTCCCAGTAGAGTCTCCTTTTGCCAGTTACTCGTACAGAAGAAGCCTTATAATATCCAATTTAGACATTTTTCTGAGTACAGGGTATGTCATCCCAGAGAAAACATACGAGTTCGAGGCGTAGGAATAACGCATACGCACAGTACGCCGCAAACTTTTCAAACAGTTCAACTTGATGGCATGCAGCACAAGCGACTAATTAAAATTTATAACGCCCAACTCAGCAAAAAGACGTTGGTGTGCGTGTGTGTGTGTGTGTGTGTGTGTGTGTGTGCATGACAAATTCATAACAATTTTGTCAAAATGCTTTCCAGCTACTTAAATATTAAATGAGTTGACATTTTTGCCCAGACTTACAGATATATATCAGTCGACGCATTTCCTCTGAGCTTTGGCCTTAGAAACAGTCGCGTTGATTGAGGATTACAAATTTCAGAGTATAAATAAGTAAATAACCACTTAAGTACAAGTATTGAATCTAACAAAGTAATAGCTGTCCTAGGAGTAAGAACCCGATGTCATCAGAACATTTACTAATTGCCTATTGACAAATTAAAAAATTGAATTAAATATACAAAATAAAAGTTACTTAGAATAAATTTCGTTTCAAAAATTATATTTCGTATAACTTGTTCACAATATTATTACTATTTAAATAATAACTTAAAGTGCCTTATGAAAGGATTATAATCTTGACGTATTTTACAAAGTGATTTAAGGATCATCAAAAAATTGCCTCTTGAGAAATTAGTTAGAATAAATATTGTTTGTTATTGGATTAAAATCTCAAAGTATTTAACCCATTACTTTAAGGATAATCATAAATACAAATTAATAGAATATGCTTGAATTTATTTAAGAAATTTTAGAGCATTAAATAATCAGTTTCGATATGATGAGAATATTTATTGATAGCATATGGAGAAATAAGTTGGAAAAAAAGGATTCAAATCAAAAAGCATTTAACCAATTTCCTTAAGTAATATCAAAAATTCCAATTAAGCGAACAAATATGAGCTTGAATTTAGTTAAGACATTAAAGTATTAAGTATTTAAGCATCAATTCCGATATTAGATAGAATAAATTTCGTTATAGAAACAGTATTACAACTTAAGCTATTGAAAGAATTTTGGAATCACAAATAATTTTACAAAATCTTATAAGGATTATCAAACTTAAAGTACTTAGGACATAAAGTTTCAAGTATTAAATAGTCAATTGAATCCATATAAATATTAATGTGTAAGAGACAAAGGACCTAAAGGACTAATGTGGATACTAAATTTAGACTATATCTTTGATGTTCTTTCGCTCGTTTCATCAACTATAAAAATTAACAGTCTTTGTTCCATCGAATGCTCAGTGAGCATTCTTCAGTTGGATATATTAGATTTAAGGTAGATTTGCATAAAGGTATTTGCTAGTCTGGCACAGCTTTTGCACGGATTCGCCTTTACTTTATATTTATTTTTATTTTTTTATCAAATTTCAAAGCTCATTACACTTTATGTGGGTGGCTTAGGCCGTGTTGCCGCTGCTGTTATCGATGTGACGCATTAAACGGCCTATAAACGGCGATGTCGACGCTTCAATTGACAATTATGTTAAACAAAGTTATTAAATTACGCAAAAATAAGGCAGCCAAGCGCGCCAAGTCAATGGGATTACACATACGCACCGTCAGCCAAGCGCCAAGCGTCGAGCGCGAACGCGAACACCGAGCGACAAATCAATAGGTCTCACAGCTGGGAGCAGGCAGGGGCGCAGGTGACTGCCTTGCCGAGACGGAGAGGGTCTCGAAGCTAAGCCAAGCAAATTGCATGCTGGAAATTTCCATTTAGCATAAAACTTGTGCTATTATCGCGCCAGCGTTTTCGGGGAAGACAGAAATTACGACACTCGGCGATATACACTAAAATATGCAGAACAAAGAGAAGCAAAAGGACAGGTGTGGGTGTGGGGCGTGCCTGGTGCAGAAGGAGTGGACCGAGTAGACGCTTTTTAATGTACCACAGCGGTGGCACAAAGAATGTCTGCCCCATTGCCATAGACATCATAAAAATTCGTTAAAAATAAAACACACGCCACAACAAAAGCACCAGCCATTCGACTTCCGCAAAGCCAAAGCTCCGCCTTGCCAGAGTGCGGAGCAGCAGCAGCGTCAGGAGCAGATGAAGATACGGGGAGCCAGACCACTGCACGTTTACCGGCATTTCGGATTACGCATACGCCACCGTTTCTTACGCTTTGGGCGCAACATTGTTTTGCCATATTTACTCTGCCGGCTGCCTGGGGGGCTGTTTATGCGTCAGGCGGAGGGGGCAAAGGTGCTGCACGAGACGGTGGAGGGCGCCATAAGTAACAAATTTTATAAATTATTTAAATTTTTATTCATGCAACGCTGTAAAGTTAAGCCTGCTGACAGTTAGCTAGTTTACCCAAAAACAACGAAGGCAGCGCACACATTTTTTTCCAGCCGTTTTCATTCATAATTTCTGCTCTTTGTTTTGGCTGTTGCCTTTGGTCATATGACCTTGACTTGCTGGCTTTAAATATTGATAGCGGCCGCCTTTGATCTAAGCCCAGGACCACCAGACCAGCAAAAGGAACAGAGCCTGCGCTTATGCAAATGCTTCAAGGAAATGTTATGCCCAATAAAAGGTTACGACTCAGCGACGTCTTTTGTATAACAATGCAAACGTCATATTTTCCCTCACAAAGGGTATGCCAATGTTGTCATAGAGTATGCAACACTCAGAACTGAGCAAAAGCTTTATTAAGAGATTGAAGTAACGATAAGAGTATTGCATATTCGGCTTTCGTCAGATAGTTCTACATTCATATTCGCTTACTTTTCGCTTGGTTTCATATATTCGCATGATTTATATGCAGCTGGAAAGACACAATAAAAAGGAATGTCGCAGTTTTATGGGCCCCGGCAAATGGCCATTAAACGTCGTGGCACATATGAGAAAATATAAATAAATTGAACGATTATTGACAATTATAATGATATATGATCCATTCTTAAAACTCATAAATCGAGCAACCCAAGGGCTGCCAGGGATAAGTATGAGTATATTAACCAATATCGTATATAAACTGGAGCAATGTCGCATCATAAGTGGCTAAAGAGCTCAGCTCAGGCTGAGGTGATTTAGCCAAAGACCAAATAAAGTAGCTGCTTTGCAATAAAGGTTAAATTTATTGAATCTCAACTGGGTTTTAAAATTTCTAAACGATACATAAATTGTGCATTGAATGCTCGGGGCAGCTTCTTGTCAGATTTATCGAAGGATTATTATGGCCCATTATCTATCTAGGCATAAATCAGCTCAACCTAGTTCCTAGTGAAGACTTTGTTGCAAACACTTAATCTGACTATCAACTCGCACAGCGGTTGTTCTAGTTTCGAGCACATTTCCCCCCGGCAACTGAGCTAAACAGCAACTCGACCCGAAACAAAAAGCCGTAATCTATGCATTGAGTACCCGTTCTCGTAACATTTGCCGGCTAATTATCAATTTAGTGCAATTTGTTTCGTGCTCCGGCAAAGTGAGCAATTCAATTCAGCTGCACTTTGGGCAAGCCGAACAGAAAACAGAAAACAGAGAACAGAAAACAGAAATCCGACATCCAAATCACAATCCAAGTACGAAGACTCATCAAATGTTCAGACTTTGTTATGACTTGTACCAGCCTTAATTTATTTTCAGATTTTCTCTGTGTGTGTGTGCGTGTGTTTATGTTGTGTGTGCTTTTAAACTATTAAAAAGTTAAGTCTTGTCTGCTGCATGCAGCACCAATAAAACAGACCCAACAGCTGCTTATTGCTCGATGCCAAACACACAACACAATCTCTCCTCCTCGAAGCTGTTTCTTGCACTTGTCGGCACTCAAAATGTTGTTGTTGGCTGCAAGGCTGTTTGTTAATAAATTAAATGTTTAATTTACTGCCCATTATGGCTAACAAGTTGCTCTTTGTGTCATTAATGAAGCATGCAGCAGCATTTTCTCAGCAGAGATCTCTAACACAGTTGAGACTGTTGAAAAACCCATATTAAATACATATTAAACAATTATCGTTCATTTGTCGAAACTATTAAGAAAGTTTAAGTTCAAATACAATATATGCAATATATTTTAAATTTTAAAGGCAGTGAGCTTGCTGACACAGCAGCCAAGCTTGCGCATTCCCTTCCATTAATCCGCTCAGAGAACTTCAATAAAATAGACATAGACCACTGCTTGAACAACGAACACAAAATAAAGCCGGAAGACCTATTGAAAGTCACATCAATCTGGTATCGTCACCACACACCTCAGCACCGCCTATCACCTGCATTCCACAAAAACTACAAATAATCAAGATTAGACCAAATCAAAATAACACGCCTCAGCTTAGGACACACACACATTACCCACCAGCACTACCTCAATCAAAATATACCCAACTCTTGCCACCTTTGCCATAAACCATCCTCCTCTAACGTTAAACACCTACTTACATCCTGTCCTTCACTCACCCAATCCAGAAATCTAATATTTAATGGTAAATAAATTGAAATCATTAATGTTAAACCTAAACTAACACTTTTTAGTTCCCGTCTAGGGTAGTCAAACAAATTTATTAAACGATCCAAAATGTGTTCCTAGGATTCAGATCAGAGAACAATGGATTCCATGGCTACCTCCTAGTCTCTTCTTCATGCAGCTGCATCTCTTCTGCCTTGAATTCCGAGTCCATAATTGGCCTATAGCAAATGCTTTAATACACTCGTAGATACGCCCCTCGCAGCTAGTATGATCAATTGCCTATAACTAACTTTTTGAAGTTTCTTTTTCGCTCACCTCATCCCAGTTTCGTTCACTATTCTAATTGGTCCACCTGCATACTGTCCCACCCCATCTTTCTACTCGGAGAGCCCACTAATGATAACTTTGAAGCCATAATAAAATTCCTCAGACACGCCGATATATACCGCAAAATATAACCTCTTCATAATCATTATTGAATCACATACTCACAGAAAATAATTAGTAGGAATAAATTCAAATTACCAAATAAGATCGAATCTAATCCCCTATACAAAAAAATTTAATTACTTATCCACATAAACCAACTTGTAAATAACTAAATACTTGTAAATAGCTCAAAGCCGCAGTAGCTAAAGCTATTAATCCTACTACAGTAAAATCTTTTTTTACACGATTTTGAAATAACACGGTTCGTCAAGAAGAAATTTAAAAATGTTTTTGCACGTAATTTTTGATTTAACACGAATTCCAAAAATTTTTTTTAATTTTTTACATGATTTTCTGCTGTGTTAGATATCATCCAAGTGGCAACTCTACTTCACGGTTTGTTTACTTTAAGGAAAATACCCTTCTTCTTTCCATTCATCTTTTAACAGACTTTATAATCAAAAAACCGATAGAGGCCGCTAATAATGAAGATAATTCTGCATTAGATCAAAACCCAACAATGTTAGACATATCTTCTGACGACAGTGCTATTTTTAAGCCAGTCTGTAATAAACGTACACGATTGTTATCAACTAGCGATGAGTAGCTGTACTCTTGATTCCTTATTTATACTTATGGATTTAATTTAAACTGTAAACTAAATTTATTTTCTTGTAATAAATATGAATTGTTTTGTTTTATTATTACTTAATGAAGTTTAATATCACTTTTTTTGCACGTTTTATTAAGAAAATATTTGAATTTTTCATTTTACATGATTTTTATAGGATCTGTTCCAGATCCTCAAATTTACATATGAATCGTGTATTTTTTTACACGTTTTTGATTTACACGGAATGTACCTAACGTGTAAAAAAGATTTTACTGTAGTTCTTAAATTTACTTAACAGCTCTGTAAATAATAAAATAAATAAATAAAGTTTAAAACTACTAAAACAACCTTTATACCTTAGATCTTTGATTGAATTGACATTTCCCTCTCTGATTTATTTTAAACTGCAGTAAAAACTTATTATGTATAAAAATTGTCAACACTTCTCAATTTGAACAATTTCCTTGAGTTGCATTTACTTAAATTTAATTCCACTTTAGATCAGTTTCATTTCGTAGCCTTTTGTTTACTTCTCCACTTGATTCTTTATGAATTTTTAGCTTTTATACATTTAAGTCAAATAATAAAAAATGCATTTAAAGTTTGTTGCACATAAATTGAAATTTATGCATTTGCTTATGTCGCATTTATTCAAACCAATGGAAACAATAAAAATATTTCGCATATGCCACTGACAGAGTTTTTAATAAACTTGGGACAACACTTTTTTAATTTTTAATCTGTTTTTTATGCTTTTTTGTTTTGACTTGATGGCAGAAGTATAGTTGGAGTATTTTATGAATTTTATGTGCAGCTTAATTGCAACGTTTTTCAACGCTGGTTAACCCAATTGTGACACAAATTTATGAAATATTTATATGGGAATGAATGCATAAATAACAGAGACCAAAAAAATGTTAACTTGAATACAGTACACAATATTATTCACATTTGGTAGATAATTTAAATCAATTGAGAACAACTGCGAAGAGCAATTAGCAGCAAAAGATAAGCATAAATTTATATAATAAAAAATATAATAAAGTCCTGCAAAACAAATGGCCCAAACAGCCCACAAAAAACAATAAAACAAAGAGAAAAAAACACAGCCAAAAGCCCCTGCAGCACTTTTAATGGGCGGACTTATTGAGTACACACACACACACACACACACTAACACAGAGATATATTTTAATGGTGCAGGCACCATAAATTATGGCGCATTTACTTAGCCAGATAGATAGAAAAAAGCCAAACATTACGAGTCGATAAATGATTGCGGTCGAGCCTTGAATCCTTTAATTTCAACTCGAGCTGAGCAGCAGCAGCCGCCAAGTCAAAGGCACATTTCACAAATGTCCAAAGCAAATAGAAAAAAAAGAGCAGCTCTGCTCCAGGCCATAATATAGGGGCACAGGATACCCTGTAAACAGCTGGAGATTCACATATTAATCCTGACTTGAAGAGAACTCAAGCAGGTTAGAAATTAAAACAAACTCAGAATAGCTTCAACTTTTCTGAATAGCTTCCACTTCTCTGAATAGCTTTAACTGCTCAAAAAGCGAATAGATCGAAAATATATAACACAGAATTTATGAATTTAGAATTTAGATCAGAGCTGTATCTATCTACACACAACTTTGTTATCCCGTGTTAGCCAATTTGTATGGTTCAAGGGTATATACAAAGAGTGAAAAAGAAACCAAAACACACATTAAAATGCATGTGTGTAGTCTGGAGAAATATGGCCAAAGCAAATTGCTGACTCTGCCAGAGTTGGAAAACTTAAAAATTGCTCGATACCCGCGCCGTCCTGGCCGAGTCCTGCTCCTGGTCCCGGTCCCGGTCCCAACCCCTTTTGGCCAGCCAACCAACCAGCTCTGCGCTCTTTTTAAGTAAAGAGCAGCAAAACGCAAATATCATCGAATGGAATATAATTTATGTGCTCCATTTGCAGTCGGCAGTTCGGCAGTCACACACATATGCCACGTACCCATCGGTAGTAGTCCCCATACGGGACAACAGCCCAGCACAGCCACAGCCCATCTCTGTGCCTGTCCAGCTTCAGCTTCAGTTCCACCTCCAGCTCCTATCCCTTTCGGTCATTTGGGGCACTTTTGCATATGGGATATCGCCGCCAACAGTTGCCGCAGTTAGCGATTCCCCAGTCGCATTCTGCATTGGTTCTGCTTCTTTTTCTTTTTGCTTTCTTTAATTTTTTTGGATTTTTTTGTTTAATGTTTGGCAAGGTTGCGCCTTCAAGCCATAAATATCCGTTGGTTAGTTCTTGAACCCTTTGCTAGTTTGGAGCTTCCTGACTCGCAATGCTTTTTGTATTTGCCAAATTAAATCGTTAAATGCTTGTTAAAAACTTTGACTGCCATTTCTATATCTGTATACGTATCTCTATCTCTCTCCCTCTCTGTCTTTTTCTCTCTCTCTGTCTATATATAGGTGTATTTGTATCTTTGCCCTGTTTCTGGGTAACTCGCCGCTTATGATTTATGTCGGCACATGTTCCGCAGTCGGTTCTGGCACAGGTTGCCCCTTTGAAGCACGTTAACGTAAATAAGGCAATAGCCGTACCCGTGGCAGGACATGGCAAAAGGGTTGCGTTTTTATGCTCTTGCGTTGCCCCAGGGGCAGTCAACAATAAATTAAATGCAAAACGAATTAAACTAAACTTTTCGTGGGTTTAGTCATCAATGATTGCCAGTCTGCAAAGTTCCTGGGAAACAGCACAAAAACAGTTGAGGATTAGTCATGCCGGGAAGTCGGTTCAGAATGTTTCAGATTCAGACACAGAATGAAAGTGAAATTCTTGAGAAACTATAAATCAGACAAGAGAAGCTAAGAACTTATTTCATAACCAGCTAATAATGGTAACTAGCTGCAGAGTTGAGCGTATAAAGTTTTATCCTAATATGTCGCTTCTATATTTATAATATAAATTTAAAATTAATCTAAAATAGAATATCAGAATGAGATATGAGATATGAGATATGAGATATGAGAGAGGGTACAAAGTTTAAAAATGAATCAAATATTAGTAATTAGTAAAAATAAATTGAAATCATTAAAGTTAAACCGAAATGAAGAAGAGAAAACTATAGATATATATGAAGTCTGGGTGTACTCAAAAAAAGATCCAACATGTGTTCCGAGGAGGTCGAAAAACCCAACCAGAACCAAGAACAATGGATTCCATGACTATCTCCTAGTCTCTTCTTCTATGCAGCTGCATCTCTTCTGCCTTGAATTCCGAGTCCATAATTGGCCTAATTAGCAATCAATGGTCTATAGCAAATGCTTTAATACACCCGTAGATACGCCCCTCGTAGCTAGTATGATCAATTGCCTATAACTAATTTTTTGAAGTTTCTTTTTCGCTCACCTCATCCCAGTTTCGTTCACTATTCTAATTGATCCACCTGCATACTTAATTGCTGTCCCAAAATACAGAAAAAACATCGGAAAAAACACACACAATAAACAGAGGAAAACACACACAGGGCATCTATCAACTGCGCATGATTAGCGCCCCCTTCTCTCTGGTGGCCCTCGATTAATACATCAAGATGTATGGCAGAGACCTGTGCGGGATGCCAGACAAGACCGTCATATGTTTATACGTATAAGTATGTGTGGATATGGATAGGCATCTTTGTGTAGCTGTGCAGCAGAGAGAGAAAAAAAGCTGTCACAATAAATTTAAATAAATTGTTGACAAACGTCAATAAACATAAATTTTCGTGTGCAGCAAACCAAACCGAACCGTGGACCGGCAACTGGCAACTGGCAACTGGCAACTGGACAGAGTTGGACCAAGCAGACGACCGGAAACCGCAACGCTCGATGCCTCCCGATGCATTGCGTCAATCAAAACTGTACGAAATGGCAACAAACGGACAGAGACAGGGGACGGAGGACAGGGGACAGAGAGAAGCATATGGAAACTGGCACTGGATATTGGTCAGATCGTGCGTGATTGAAAGAGTCTGTTGCACGTGTGGCGCTTGGGTGACTGACTAATTAGGAAAGCAGCGGCCAACGGGCTGCCTTTGTTTATGCAAATTGTAATAATAACTCAATTAAATGTTGTGCCAGGCCCGCGATTGTCAGCCCAGAGAGAGAGAGAGTCGTTGCATAAGTTGAGCGATTTGATTGTTACAATGCGGGCAACTGGCACATTGACCGATCGCTGGCCTTTTATAACCACAAGCACACACACACACACTCAGACACACGCACACACTTATAACTATAGGGTCTCGTTTTTATTGATGTCCCGTTGCTTTGTGGCGAACAATTGTAGAAATGTCGTCGACGTCATTTAATTGTAAGTGAAACTACGCTTTGTTGGCGCACTTCATCAAGTATCACTATGGATGTGTGTGTGTGTGTGATTATTGTGTGAGGTCAACAACCAGCTGGCAGCAAGCAACACTCAACATCAACTGACATCCAAGTGCTGTCTATATGTATATGTTTATCTATCTATCCTCATTCAGCGCAGCACCAGCTGAAACTGCGACTAGCTCTGCAACTGAGGCATGCAGCAGACAGTGGCAGGGGCAGGGTTCCAAAGGCATTTACTGTTGTCAAAATAAAGCACACTTTAATTGACACATTTGCATTTTATTATACTACACTCGCTGTAAATGCCACACTGGGAACTTTGTTTGCATGAATATTTATAATTATCAATGCCTCTGCTCCACTTCGAATGCTCGAATGCTCGAATGCTCGAATGCCTCACAAATGCAGTGTGCCCTGGGGTCAGCTCTTGATTATCCTCCATATGGTGCTGCGCTGCATTACGACCACTATTTACCCAACATTTAGCTCGAAATCAAGCGGGTCAAGATGTGTGGGAATACCTCCCAGTCTTCCCATCATCGAATCTAAAACTGCTCGTCAATGAACTTATATTGTGCCTTCGGGATAACATTTCAGTCGCAATGGATCCATTTGGAAATTATTGGGTAATTCTATTAAAACAAAGATGGTTCTTTATATGAGATTCGTAATCTCTACTTGTAAGATACAAATTATTATATATAGTACTGTATAGCTAATTGCTCGATCAGATTTATAGTCGTCGTTTATGTAGCATGTTTCTTTGGACAGCTTTACAACTCCATTTGAATGTTGATACAAACAAGCTCTGGAAACTAAATATATCCGAAGCTGTATCTTTGCATGTTTACAGCTCTGGTCTGAAAAGATATTTATATATATACAACATATATATAGAGTTCATATATGTGGATATATTCAGTTTAGCGCTAGGCAAATCGAACAACGGTCAAAACACAAAAACGCAGCTGGAGCTGGCGTTGAAACTTGTGTTGAGCAACGCGATTGCCAGTTCTGAGTGATCTCTATAGCTCTCCACAAGCACACACACGCACACACTTAAACACATGTATACACACATGAGTAAGCGATCGTGGGTAATCAACACAAAGTTGCATAGAGTGCTAAGAGCTCGAAGATCGAAAGCTGCCCAGGTGGAGCAGCTCTAGATCACCTTGCTTCACTTAGACACTCCATTTTGCGTGTGAAATTCAATAAGTTGACGGCGCTGACTGCGCCCTGCAGACAGAGAGAGAGTGAGAGAGGGGGAGAAAGATAGAAAGAGAGAGAGCGAGACATGAAAGAGCTAAGAGCGCAGAACCAGGCCCAAACCTGAAGCTGAACCCGAACCCAGGCCATAGATGCATATCTATGTGTATTGACTAAATTGTTGTTGTTGTTCTAAATGTTGTTGTTGTTGTTGTTGTTGTTGCTGGGTGTGGTGCAAAATGCACGACAAACTCGACAAGAGTCGTGTTGTTGTTGTTGTTGTTTGTATTGTTTAGCATGTTGTAGTTCAATTTATGATGCTTGTCGCGCCTGACTTTTGCGCAGGCGTTGAAAGCCCAACAACAACAACAACAACAACAACGACGACGAACAACCTACAACAACAACAACCAACAACGAGCATATTTCTGACATGAACTTTGTTTGGCGCTCCGAAAAGCCAAATTGAGCTGCTTGGCTGGTTACAACTCTGCGTAGTTGTTTTTGTTACACTGTTTGTTCTGTCGATGTTTCATTCGATTTCGTGTTAATTTCTTTTCAACACAATGCGTCACAGTCACATCCATCCATCTATCTGTGTGTGTGTGTGTGAGTGTGTATATTTACAATTTCATTTAGTGTCTGACATCCATTTGGCATTTCGGTCTATTTGGGCATGACAAGTTGCACGATCGATTTGATATGTTTACATGGCTCGGGCAATTGATATGTCAATAACTAAAACCAAAAGCGAAATGTTTGATTGTCTGCTGGAAGAGTTATACGAGTCAATGTTCAATGCATTTGCTTCAATTTGAAGACAAGTTTATTACGATTGCTTGTGAACAGCATCTTAAAAGCAAATATACACTGCAACTGGGAAAACTTTATAGATCTCTTAAAAGGCTAGAAAGGTGGCTAGAAACTAGTTAGAGAAAAAAGTAACTCAACTCCACGATTTAGAGCTTAAACACACACTTAAAGTGGAGCAGACTTTCTATGCCAATTGAAAGCTGAGTTATGGCTAATTGTATTTCCATATCTCTGATTGTTCGATTGTTTTCAATCAATTCGCAGAGAGACCTCAATTCGTACAAACGCTCCCCAATAACAAATCCATTATCCACAGTCGGAACTCGTTGATTATTTCTTGAAATCGAATCGTGCTTCACACATGCGAGAGCACTGCACTTGAGCTAATTCCCAGCACTCGGTCACACTGGCACACGCCCACACAGCAGCTGAACAATTGGACTCCACATCTCTCTGTATCTGTATCTGTATCTGTATATGTGGGTATATCGTATCTTATATATCTTTACTGTGTGTCGGAGGCCTAATCATAGAGCTAAGGCCATTGTTCTGACAAGGCGTTAAGCAGTTGCCGGAGTCGTCGATTAAGTTGAGGCAATTATTTGTTGTTTTCCGTCGTCACGGAGCAACCTTGAAATTAAATATAATTATGAAAACCAAAATCGCAGCAGTCGCATTCACATTGAATGATATTTCATAAGCTGAGTTATGCCCAGTCTCAGTCCCAGTCTCAGACTCAGTCTCAGTCCCTGTCTCAGTCCCATTCAGACGTGCCTCAAATGAAAAATTATTTAAGATGCCGGCACACGCACTTCAAAAAAAAGAAAAAAAAGTATAATAAAAACAAGAAGAAAAAAACAGAATCAATAAAATCAACGACCTGACTTGCTGCTGCTCTATGGAACTGACTCCCGAGCAACCTACGAACCTTTTTTGTTCACTTCTTGTGTTTTTCTCTCTGTCTCCTTCTTTTTATATATTTTTGCTCAGGCAATTATAATTAACTTCGCGGCAAGTTTTGATTTTTTTGTTTGGCTTTTTCCCTTTTGTAGCCGTTGGCTCTGGCATCTGCTCCGTCTCCATCTGCGTCTTCGTCTGCATCTCTCAGCTCAACCTGGGCTTGGACTGATAATATTGTTCGCACCTGATCGTGTTACTCGCGTTTTGGGTTTTAGGTTTCCTTTCCTCTTTTACTTGTTTTCCTCGTGCGTGTGTGTCATTAACTGCGGTTGCGCACACGCGGCCAATTCATTAGAGCGCTCCGTTCTGGCCCGATTGACTTGGCCAGCTGAGGCTGAGGTTGGCCTGACTGGTTACCCAATAATATGCCCATCTGTCTCATCTCTCCCCTCTCTCCTCTCTCTCTCGCTTTGTTATTACAAAGTGAACTTTCGTTTTTGGTTTTTACTTTTAGGCCCCAATGAAAGTACAAGCCCCAAACGAGTTCATATTGGTTAACTACCTCAGTTTAATTGCTACATAAAAATTAGAATACCAATGGAAAGATAAAGAGCGTAATAGCCTACAAAGGAAGTCAAATGGCTATCGAACTTTAACTGAACTCGTTAGCCCAATTATCTTGGCCCAACAAACAGATTAGTCAATACGATGTTCACTTAAATCGACAATCCCCATTTGCATATATACTTTCTAAGTACCAATTATGGCTTAATGCGTTTCAAACAAAATCTTACTTTTACTTTATAAGTCGCATATATATATATATACATATATCTATTGTATATGAGTATATAATGTTATTCCGATAAAACCAAAGTTCTTTATCGCTTTTCTAAATATAGTTTAATATTTTACATAAAAGTATAGCTCAGAACACACTCTCTCTTTCTATAGAAAAAGTAAATAAAGAAAAAATCTAAAAGCTTCTGTTGATTGTGTCAATAATAAACAAAAGAGAGAAATTGATAATCCATTGGAAAAGAATATTCTTTCAAATTAGTAAAGATCGAATAATGGTATTATATAAAAAGAAATCTGAGTAAAGAATGCTTGAAAGCACAAAAAGAACAGTATTCAAAGGAAGACAAAAGGTATACTAAATACTATCATAGATAAGCTTGATTCATCTCTAGACATTTCCTTATATATTTATTTATTTATAACTAATAGAAGTCGTTTATGTAAAAATTAATTTAAGAACTAAACTTTGCATGTTTTATAATATATTAAAAAATATAATTAATTACAAATTTATATAATTATATGACAAATTCGTTAAAGCTATACAAAGTCTGTGAATCAAAAAAATAAAATCATAAAATTACATTTTGTTTATAGAACATTGAAAATATGTAATAAGGTGATAATATTATTTGTGGAGTAGACAAATGCAGCGAGGGGGTTGTCCATAGTTCGATTAGCAGGAAGGGTGATAAAGAGGAAAATAATTTGTAGTCAATCTGACTGAGATTCTAAGAAGACTAATGAGGGCACTTGGTTTGACCTCACCCAAAAGTAGTTTATGAAGAAAAAGTACTCAATACACATTCTAGAAACTGAAAGGTCTATCCGCTGATGGGAAGTCGCTGTTCATACGGCGAAGAGGCCTATTCTCATTATTAGACCTAAGATTTAGCTTTGAACAATAAAAAAAAGCTATACAATACTATAAGAAATAAATTAAGAAAAGTATATAAAGCTTTTTGTGAATAAATTTAATAAGCAGTAAAAGAGAATCCATAGGAACTTTAAATAAATAAATAGAAATAAATAAAGTATATTTTGCCTGGAGTTTCCCTAAGATTTGAAATATTAAAGAACAAGTTAGAAATGCGATCAGCAGTAAATTTAAGAATCGATACAATTCTCTTTATTTGCGACACATGTTGAGTTAATACAACAATTTCGATTTCATTTCGTAAATGTAGCCTGGCTCGGATTGGTTTGGTTTGACAATGTTGGCTTCAATCTTTTATTTTAAGTAGGGAAAGAAAGGCAGCAATAAAAATCAACCCATACCGAGCGACTAACCCTCATTAACCAAAAGCCCCGAGTGCGAAAAAGGTGTAAAGCTTACAAAGAGATTTAACTTTAAATCTGCAACGTGCAGAGTCGCGCTATAAACCGAACCTATTGCAGCGCATCGACAGCCAAACAAAGCAATAATGGGATGAGAGGGGGAAGGAGGAAGTAGGACAGGGGGAAGGGGTGCAAAGAGGGGCGTACCTTACAACAAAAAGAAAGAAATATATAATAAAATTTACAACGTTCAAAGGCCGCCGAACTTTTTATGACAGGGCGGTGAGAGAAAGCTACAAAAAAAAAAGCAAAAACCGAAAGCTACCGAAAAAAGCGTAACAAAAACAAAAGACAATGAAGGATGCCACCCAAAAACAGAAAATACAAAGCACAAAACATACGAAACATACGAAACATACAAAAGAGAACACAGAAGCGAATCGGTAAGAGCAAAAAGAAAGAAACAAACAACTGGCAACTAGCAATTGGCGCTGGGGCACAGAGAGAGAAAATTCAAATCACAAACTCGGTATTTATTTGCGAAGCGTAAATGATTACCACTTAAAATGTGCTCGACTGCCACCTAAAAACCAATTGTTGGAAAAAGCACAACCGAGTCGAGCAGAAGGAGCAGTAGAAGGAGTAGAAAGGACGACCGAGCCGGCAACATATGTTTTTTATGCCTCAGCTCTCTAAGTGGATGTCAGAGTGAAGCAGCCAAAACAGACACTCACAGCGCAAGAGGGGAAAATCCAAAAAGCTGGCAGAACTGGGGACAGTTGGGGAGAAAAGGGGAGAAAAGGGGAGAGTAGGGGGTGGTGTCTACAAAATTGTGGAATAGCTGCCAGAACTCGTTAGAGCTTCACATGTCCAAAGTGTGATTGTGATTGGGTATATTTTATATTTATAGATTGGGTTAGGCACCAACCTAATTCAGGCGTGAGACAAATCAAAGGATGTATCCAAAGGACTTTCTCTCTCCAGAAGGAAGAGTCTTAGGATAGGTAACATCTCTCTTCTGTTTTACCCTATGAAGAGCATCAGGCAGTCGTCGATAGCCAGCGCAAGTGAAGAGTGCACGCAATTTCTTTGTTTTCCCTGACAATCGGACTCAGTGGTAAAAGTCTCAGTGGCTTTTCATATTTTCCATTGTCGCCATAATTTCTTGGGCACTTAAGGAGCCCACGGAACAAGGAATACGGTACACGGAATACAGAATACGTCGGAATATACACGTACAAGCAAAGCAGACAAAACAAATATGTTAATGTATCTTTGAGGCAAGGACACGTATTGGTTTCAGCCTTGCAATCGTTAGGATCGCATATAGAATGAGTGAGTTGAGTTATTTTGGCCATGTTAGGGGAGTGGGAGTGGGAGTGGGAGTGCGAGTGGGGGACGAGTAGTACAACAAATGGGTGGCCCACGCTGGTTTCGCCCCTTTTTCCTGGCTTTTTTATGGTCGTCACGGGCGCCGCCCCGCGGCGAGACAACCCCATCGGCCGCTCGTCTCTTCCACCCGCCCATGTGGCAGAGCAGGGCAGAGCAACTCCACCCACATGGTGCACGCCCCGCTGGCACATTATTTTGCCACTTCTTCAACTGAATTTGAATTAGATCTCTGTGTAGCGTCTGGCGTGCGTCTTGGCAGCGTGTAAAATAATATATTTATTTTTATTTGCCAGGAAAGAGAGAGGGACAAAGGGGCGAAATTTCCTCCTCCTCCTCCGCCTCCGCCTCCCACTTGGATCAAGAACACAAAAAGTGTTTTGTTTTCCTTTCAATTTGTATTTTTATTATTTTCATTTGTATTATTTTTGTGTGCTCATGAATAAGAAAAGGAAAGGAGTAGGAATGCGCGTCATGAGCGACAACGATAGATGGCCCCAAAATTGTACAGCTTAGCCCTTTTGTGTGTTGTTGTGTGTTGTGTGTTGTGTCGTCCCATCCTGTCCCATCCCGGGGCCAGAAAAAGCCTCGAGAAAAAGTTAACAAATTTTCGCATGAATATTTCGTTGATTTTTCTTAAGGGTGACCAAGACAAGGACAAGGACAGGGACAAGAAACGCTACTAGCAGGATCAGGAGCGAGACGTTACCCAGACCCAGACCCAGACCCAGAGTCAGGTCCATGTTTTGGACATGTTGACATTGTTTGCTGCTGACAGCAAAGTTTTGAGGAATTTGCTTTTAATGGACACAGACGAGACGACGACGACGACGTCGGGCGTGAACTTGCCATTTAAATAAAGCGCCAACAGCGTCGACGTCGACGTAAGCAGAGGGAGAGGCAGCGGAAGTGTATTGATTTTACTTTTTCTAGCATTTGCTAGGCTGGCTTTAAGCCACAGCAGGGCTTTAATCACAATATTTGGTTAAATAGCCAGGGCCAACGGAAAATTACTTCATCAGCATTTGGCGGCGCATCAAAGGAAATTTCCGAAAATTTAGATCGTCGGCGGCATTTCAAAGTTCTTGAGAAGAGGCGGCAACTTTCCAATTTTCACCGTGTTACCTAATTTTAATTGTCATGCCACCTGATGACCATGATGATCATTTGATCAGCCGTCTACCTGACCAGCAATCCGACCAGACCGACAGCTCCGAGCCCTCTTTTTATTTGTTTTGCTATTTTTTTGTGCCTGTTTTGTGACCTTAAATCTGCCGCTCAATGGCAACAATCAGTGCATTGTTAGGCCCAGAGAGTTTGGGCTACTTAAAGACTACCGATTACTCCTCCCCTGCCCTCCCTCTGGCCGCATCCGCTGCGCTTTTATGGCCTGGCCAGTGGTGCATTGTGGCTTGTCGCCTGCCTCTCTATGTGTGTCATAGCGGGTGGGGCCTGTCTTACGTAGCAAAAATTTCTGGGAATTTAATTGCCTTTTTGTTGAGCAATTGTTACCCAGGTTCGCTTTGGTTTTTCGGTTTTTTTTTGCCATTCTTTTTGCTTGGATTTTGTTTTTTGCAGTTATCTAAAAGGTTTGTCAAACGCTCTTTGAGCTCTTTGGCAAATGACCCGCAGCGTGTTTGTAATGTTTTCTATAGAGGTTTTACGGCTCTGATGATCTCACAAAGCGCGCGCGGGTAGAAGGAAAGAAAATACCACAAAAGGCATTAAATAAATTAATGAAACTGGAAAATTTCTTTAAATTGCAGTTTCTTTAAGCTTATACAACGTTAGAGGTTTCAATTGCGGTTTCAATTATTCTCTGGACTTAAGCGAAAACTAAATAACCAAAAATACAACAATAAAATTAAATAAATAAAATTATTTAACTCATAAATGGATAAATTAACTCATGAATAGAGAACTTAATTTATAAATAGATAAATTAAAAACTAAACAAATAAATTAATTTAAAAAATATGTATTAATAAATAAATTAATAACTAAAAACTTAAGGTAGAAATAAATTAATTAATTTTAAAAATATATATATAAATAAATAAAAATAAATAACTAAATATATATAAATTCATAAATATATAAATTTATTTATATATAAATAAATTATTAAATAAAAAATAAAGGTAGAAATAAAAAAAATTTTAAAAATATATAAACATAAATAAATAAGCTAAATATATATATATATTAATTCATAAATATATAAATAGATAAATTAATAAATGAAATCTAAACGTATAAATAAATTAATATAAAAATTGGGCATAAATAAGTAAATTAATAACTAAAAACTTAAGGTAGAAATAAATTAATTAATTTAAAAATATATATATAAATAAATAAAAATAAATAACTTAATATATATATTAATTCATAAATATATAAATTAATTTATAAATACATAAATTAAGAAATGAAAACTAATGGTGGAAATAAATAAATTAATTTTAAATATATCTACAAATAAATAAAAATAAATAGCTAACAAAATAAATTAATTCATAAATATATAAATTAATTTTCAAATTGAAATAAATAAATTTTAATAATAATTATAAATAAATAAGTTAATAAATAAATACTAAATGTATAAATAAATAAATGAATACTGAAAATATATAAAAATTAGAAAAATAATTATCTAAATTAATCAAAATCTTAACGCAGAAGTTGTCCAAGCAACAAATTTGCATAAAATGTTGTAGAAAGTATTGGGAAGAGGATTTTTCTTAGGGTATATTTGCATCCAGGGTATCTCAGAGTCGAGCACAGTTCGATTAGAGAATTAGAGTTAAGTTTTCTTCAAATTCCTTAATATTTCAATATATTTGTAAAGTATATATAAATAAATTAGTTTAAATAATATATAAATAAATATAAAATAAGAATTTTAATGTTTTTCAATCTT
Source organism: Hirtodrosophila trivittata (assembly GCA_035045065.1). NCBI lineage: Eukaryota > Metazoa > Arthropoda > Insecta > Diptera > Drosophilidae > Hirtodrosophila > Hirtodrosophila trivittata. The sequence goes on from JAWNNK010000868.1 coordinate 2,178,719, forward strand.
TTGTTTTATTTATGATCTGTAAGATAATAAGTAAATTTTAAGTGCAATCTGAAGTGGGGGAAGAAATATTTTAATGAGTGAATATTCAGATTCTGATAGTTCCCTCAATCTTGGTTGTAAGCCCTTGAGGCATTCGCTTAGCTCGTAAAGCAACAAATGATGCAATTTCAGCTGTGCTAACTTCTACTCTAATGAAATCTCCCGGGATTTATGACTGTTAACAGCTTAACTGTCACAATAGCCGCTTGCACCTTTGGAGACAAGGCAGCGCCTCCAATCCACTCATGAGCCGCTGGCGCCTTATACGCACATTAACCCTAAACACTGTACACTGTACACCTACACCTACACACGCACACCCACAACTACACCACATTTGTGTACATACACCATGTGCAAGCTGGTCCCAAGGTGCATGCATAGAGCGAGTCATAAAACTTCCGCTTACCTTTTAGTTGTTTGCACTTGATAGAGAGGAGAGGAACAGCCGCCTACGTATCAACACCCCTGAGTCCCTCCTTGCGGGGACATTGCTATTAGCAGTACATTTCATACATTTTGTAGTGAACATAAAATGTTTGTGTGTGTGTTGTTGTTTGTGTAAACTGTTGACAGGCGACTGCGGCTGCGGCTGAGACTGAGACTGCGAGTCAAATGAGCTGCAGTCGTAAAAAAGACAATTGAGCTCATATATTCTACACATAGGGACAGCGTTGACAGATCGTAAAAGGCCGTCAACTGAAAACCCGGCCAAGTAGACGAGACTCCCACATAAATATAAAGCCCTGGCCAATAGAAGTCATAAAAAACACCACCGCCAGGCTTCAGCTCACAAAGACCACAAGTTCACAAACACAAACACAAAGACTCAAAAACCAAAAAAGCAACAAAATGAAAAGAATGAAAACAAAAAAAAACAAAAATTGATTAATCTCATTAATAAAATGCTAACCTGCATGGTGCGTGCAATCAACGCGTTGCCTCGCTCCAACTACAACTCCAACTCCAACCCCAACCCCATCCCCGGCGTATTCCCGGTCCGGGGTCGAAGCAATAAAAAAACGCAATCGTAAAATATGAAGAATCAGTAGGAATGATCTAGGTAAGGAGTATGCTTGACTAGGGATATGCCCTGTAGGCAGAAACTATACTCTGCTTACACTTCAAGCAGTTCAACAAAATAGAATTCCAGCTCCCATAAGAGATAAACAGTCAGAAATAACCTATGTATAGATCTATAACTATTGATGGCAATACCCACTTTTCTAATCAGATATTATATATTACACAAACCTATTTACAGGGTATAGAGAAACCAAAATAGAGTCTACATAGAGTATCATTCGTTTTATTGTTCTTCTTTTTGCTAGGAAAACAACTACTTGCAAGCACATTAAATGCGTTTTATGGGCAAACGTCGGGTTAATTTTTTAAAGGGGGTTCAAACTGTCAATGCGCATAAATTTTAATAAAGACAAAGCCAGGCATAATTTTCATAATTTTTTGTTTTCATTTGTTGTTGTTTTTTACTGTCTTCGTTTATTGTGCAATAGTTAATTAGAAAATTTAAAAAAAAAAGAAGAAAAATTTAATGTGTACTCATTACGAAGCTTCTTATCAGCCATCATCTATGGGTATGGGCCTAGTATCTGGCGAGGCTGTGAGTCGTCGTGTCCCCCCTCCGAAAAATAACTAAAAAACTAAAGTTTGACTCACAAATGAGCCTCAGGGCTGGGACCGAATCTGGGGCTTACGTAGGGCCGGAACGAGCAGGTGTATTGGTTTTTGTTTTCGTTACAAACTTGCGACTTAGATAAGCAAATGTTGTCGTTTTCTGTTTTGATATTGAAGCAAAGTTTTGAATAAATAAACAAATATATTACATGTTTATATACTCCATATTAAACAAAATTAGATATGTGCTTAGATAGGCAAATCATAGCATAGCTTCATCAAGCTTCATCAAGCTTCGATCAAGGTCTCAAAATGCTTTCAAAACTGCATAAGAAATCGTATCGAAAAAAAGGTTATGCGGGTTGTAGATTCAATTGGATGATACAATAACTATAACATAAGACTAATGATGAGCATTGATGGGATGTCTAGTATATTAATTGAGCTATGATAGGGCTTGGCCCAAAATCAAAATCAGGGTCTTATCTAACTGAAAGCATTCCAATGCGAATAATAAGAGCAAAGTTGAAGGAGAATCTTATAAATACAATTTATTATTTCTATATCGCTATATTCTATTTCTTATCCATCTTTCTACTTATTAGTCAGAGAAAGAAAAGTATTTTAAAAGCCATTTGTCTGGCTGGAAATAACCCACTTCTGGGCCAACACAAGTTGCCACTCACAGACGGCTTTCATTAGCTTAGTTAACCTCTATTATTAGCCCAATCAAAGAATGGACCAACTTATAACCAGAGAGCCAGAGAACCATATATGAAGCGCTGCTGCCTGTCCATCAAAAACCCATAAGGTCTACGATTATTAAAATAACCAACAACTTTAGCCCTTGCCTCTAGCTTTTTTGTTATTTATTGGTCGCCTCGAAGTATCTTTCATATCAATCAATAGGCAAGTGGGCTAGGTGGCTTTGCCTCTTGGTTTGGGCCAAGATGCTTATCGGCCAGCTAATAAATTTCACTGTGGGGGAGTCTCTGCTCCTCCTCATGTGTCTTCTGTTTCTTCTGGTATTTAATTTTAAACGTTTTGGCTATGCGTGCTGATTTTATAGCGTATCTTCTGTTTCTACCATTTTTCAACGTTTAATGTGGCTTATGAAATCAGAAACTTTTCTTGTTTATTGTTTGAACAGCAGACCGCGACACACCACAAAGAATCCCAATAAAATGCCCAAAAATTTTGTTAGCCAAGTTAATTTGTAACTTAAGTTGAGGCTGCGGCGATAAGATCTTCAAATGTTTATGACAGAACACACAAAAAGAAACAAAATTATATACAGAAAAACAAGTTTCATTCGCGGATTTAGCATATTACTCAATGGATTTGATGTTTCTAATAATTTCTATTGATGGCCTGTTCGACGGCCGCCTGACAGCAAAGCTGAAAGAGTTCTCTGCCTTCTGCATTTCAATTGATTTCAACACTGAGAAAAATTCACACAATATTTATATATTTATTTATTTAGAGGCGACTTATAGCCATCGACTGTATAAAAAATTAAGTTAAAAAAGGATATAAGTAAATTTAAAATACAAATAAATAAATTCATATATTAACTACTAAAATAAATAAACATAAAGGAACAAAATGTTTTGGGATGTTCGGAAATAAAAAGTGGTTTCGAATGACGCAAAATTTGTTGCTTGGATTGATGAAAGCCCAGAAAAACCCAACCAGAACAATAAGTGTTATTATATAAGGTAAGATATAAACTATTGTATATAGTCTATACAAAGATCTGTTATTAGGACAAAAGAAGTTTATTTTAAAGCCTCTTCATTGCTTTTGGGCTTTAATCTACAGTAAATATCCTGAAACTATAATGCTGATTTGCTGATAGTCACGAAAGTTGTTTAAGAATATATTCTTTTTGATTTCTCAAACTTATTTGATAGTATACTTTCTCAGTGTAATTTCCTGCCACACACACACACACACACACACACACACACACACACACACTCACTCCTAGGCTCACACACACACACCAGACACATTGCATGCTCCACTTTTTATGGGCTCCATAAAGTTAGTTCAGAGCTCATATAAACATTTATGGCCTTTATTTAAATAATAAAAAAATAAGCATAGTTAAACATTTTGGTTGTTTTTCCTTTTGTTGTTGTTGTTGTTGCCTTCGCTGCATGCAAAATTAGCCCAGTGCCGCTTATAATAGCTAATTATGTGGTTATAGTTTTATGCATTCTTAATGCATATATACAAACTATAACAAAGTCACCTTCTAAATCGGAACCCCGAAGTACCTCATAAAATGTCTCTGATTAGAGGAGACGCACGTTTTGTTGCTTCACTTGTTGTTGTTGTTGTTGTTGTTGGCCATAAACCATTTTATTGTTTAATAAAATGTATTAATAAATTTAAGTATAACGGCATTAGAGACCTTGTCACGCGCTTCGCTTTGAAGCATACTAAACTTTTTATTAAGATGCAGCTTATGTTTTTCGCTTTTGGGGGCAAGCAAGGGTTAAGCCCGGTATACTATTAACACTTTATAAAGTGCAGCCCCGGGGCAAAGGCAAACAACAAAAAAAAAGCTTTTTGAACAAAAAAAAACTTTGTTTTCCTCCTCCTCCTTCTCCGTTTTCTGCTACTGCTGCATGTAAATAGCCCGAAATTTGAGTACGCAAAGTAAATGAAGTAGAAACGAGCTCAACAAAATATAAGATAAATATATAAGAAACAAAAAAAAACCCTCTGAAAATGTTAATTACTTCCTTGTTTACTCAAATATGAGAGTGCTGCACGTGTGTGTGAAAGTTGTTGAACACTGCAGAATAACGAGGTGCTCTACAGGAGAACCAGGGTGAGTTCTGCTCGATTGTAACTGGGTTCTTCCTATCAAACTGCGTACTTCATGTAAATAGAGTACTTCTAATAAAACTCATACTTAAACAAGTTTCATTAGCTTCAGGCAAACCTAGAACAAATATAGAGAAGACTGTTGTATATAGAGTAGGTCAAACACAAAAACTATCGACAGAGATTGAGTTTGAGTTTAGTTCAAGAGAATATAAAGCAGACGCTCACAGATTGGAACCAGTTTGTTCCTAGGGTAATCGTCGCACTATTCAAATTTCTAGACGTAATATTGAATAGTCGAATAAGAGAAATAGCCCTTCTACAAGCAATAGTTCAACACAAATCTTATTAATAATCTCAGCTCTCCTCTTCGATTTTATGCAACTGATGACAGATTTCATCATATTGAAATCTTTAACTGATCTAAGCGACTCCCTTGAACTCCCTTTATAGGTTTAGCTTTGATTTCTAAGATAATGTTTTTGATTTTTCATTCAAACATAGCTTAATTTCCACTTTTTGTTCTAACACTGTTGAACCATTCGCAAAAGCGAATACTGTGAATCAAAATACTAAAAATAAACTAAAAAGAAATCGATTTTCTCTGAATTTAGCAACTCGCGTCTAATTTTGGAGTATTTAAAGTTTCAGTTCAGATATATGACAATTCTAATATGTAAGGGTTACCATTTGTGAGTATCTTCAGTAAAGATAGTTCAAATTCCTATCTTCACTAGTTTCCCATCGTGACAGCTCTCAGAGCTCTTAGGCCCTGTCATCTTTTCACTCACTGAACATCTTCTCCTTAAAGAGAAGTCAAGGATGCGCTTACATCTCTTTGAAGGCAGCAAATCAATTGAATCTTAATTTGAAGAAGTTCCTAGAAGAAGTATAAATCGTAGCTTGTAATTTTCAGTCTCATAACAGTGTACAGAGCACAAAGGAGTCGTCCTGTCAATCTGCTTGTTAATTCAAGCAGCACAAATCAATTCAACTCTTTGGCCGAAGGGTGTTGATTACCGTCGATTACAAGGCCCTTGACGAGGACTAGAGCACACACACACACACTGACACACACACTCAGTCCATGCACAATCTTCAACACTCTGTCTGCATTTGCTTAGACGTAGAGCCAACATGTAAGTCTATCATTAAACTTTAGCAAAAGTCAAACAAAATTAAGAAAGCAGCGCTCAGTGCGTTCTTCAAGTTGCAAGAGCTCAGTGCCAGGCTGAGAGTCGAGAGTTGCTTGGGGGCCACTTGGCGCTAAGTAAACCGAATTAAAAAGCACACACACTGAACCTACACACACGCTGCACACACACACAAATGAGGCAAGGCCTGTCAAGAAACAGCTTTGGATTTTTAAGTCTTTAAGGAGCAGCCCGACCGACCGACCGACCGACAGACCAACTGACCAACTGGCTTAAGGAATGGAATGCATTGACTGGAACCTCGATGGCATGTGCGGTCAGTGGTAAGGATTATCGATCGTTGCCTTTTTTCAATTGAATTGTCTTCAATCTCATTGCTCGTGACCAAGTCGTTGCTTTTTATGTGCCTTGCCCCATGGTTCCTAATATTTCCGTACCGGCCTGGCTAAATCTAGCTATCTCCTTCACTCTATCTAGCTTTCTCGCTCTTTTACAGTATGCGTGCGTGCGATGTGTCTTGTCCTGTCCCGTCCTGTCTTATCCTTGTGCTGGTCCTGTTCGGTTCTGGCAGGTTCTGACTTTGCTTTGTTTGCGTTTTATTTTTCTTCTACTTCTACTCCTGCCTCAGTGTGTACTGCACTTTGCTTAGGGTGCCTCAACACTTGCTCAACGAAATTTAATAAGCAAAGGACATGTTTGGTGTCGTCTTCCTCTCTCCCCATTCCCCTGCCTCAATGCCAGGCCGTGCCCAGTCCTCCTCTTACATTGCGTGCAAGGCGTCCATCAACTGAAGCAGCCGGCTCATTAAACTTGTTTTCTTTCTTTATTTTGTTCTTTTTGGAGTGCCCAATGTGAAGCTGACTTTAAAGCTAAGAACCATGTCCTGAGCTTATTGATTTTTCATATGTTTATCCCTCTTCTGTAAGGAAGCACCCCAGGAAGGGGTTCAGCCATAAAAGGTGTGTTTAGCCTTCACTCGAAATTGCTTGCGATGAACTGAGGCGGTTCTAACTTCATTATAAAGACACAAACTGAAGGATCCTTGCAATTAATTGCATATACACCATATTGAGTTTAAGGATTCATCTGTCACGATACACGATAGCAGAGGAACAAAAAGGACAAATTACAGAGGCAGATTGAGATGAGTTCTCTTTGTACACATAACGTAATAAATAGGTAAAGTTTGGCTCATATTTCCGTTTATGTATGAGTATGTTTATGGTTTATTTCAAGGATCAACGAGAAGTAGACTCCTTTCGAGTAGTTTGCCACACTGAATCCACCCAATTAAGGCTCTCACCTAACCCAAGCTCCAACTGCTAAGCTCGGCCAATTTAATAAGCTCCAAAGGGCCGCCATAACGCAAATGTCACAAGTGCCAACAGGCGACACCAACACACACACACCACACACACACACACACACACATTTAAACTGACAGCTATTGCCACACATGCATACAAACATATACACATTATGTATGTACGTGTCTAAGTGTCTCTGTGTGTGTGTGTGTGTGTGTGCTTGTCATAATTTCACGTCCATTGTCAGCATTTATTCAACGTCGCATTCAACATGGCGAGGACAAGGACGAGGAGCAGCACAACAAGCCTGTCGCAGGACGAGCAACTCCGACAACAACAAGAACGCTTTGTCCTGGTTGGTGAGCCTGTTCCCTCGTCTTTGCTTGGGTTTGTCGCTTACCGCCGCTTGCTCCTCCTCCTCCTCCTCCGGCTCCTTCTCGGCATAATTATTTGTTTTGGCTTGCTGGGTTCATTTACTCCACAAAAAAAGTATAAAAGAAAAACCCCTAAAGAAGCGACTAACACACTCACACACACACACACACACCAGCAGACACAGAAACACAAATCTGCATGTACTGTGGCCCCGTAGCAAGGGTTTTCTACTGTGTGGCATGCCCCACATGTGTTGCCGCTGTGTCGCCTGGTTTGCTTGTTTGTTTGTGCACATGTGCTTTAATTTTTGTTTGTTGTTTCTTCAAAACAATAAAAGCAACAACAACAATAAAAACTGTTACACTTCTCCCTTTCGTTGTTGTTCTCCTCGTTGTTGTTGTCATTTCATATTGTCTTTTGCGTGGGCTCAAACAATTACAAATTATGGCCCAGTGTAGGACCTGGGGAGAAGTTGTGCCTCTGCCCGTTTCGGGTTACCTTTCTTAATTGTTTTTTCCGTGTTGTCTTTCCCTCCTCAGAACCTTGTGGTTGTTCTCCTTGTTGTTGTTGTTCAGGTTGTTATGTTTGAGTGTCACCTTTGTTGATTTTAGTGGGCAAAAGGTTTTTAAGTGTCGCAACGGCCTAAACAGGTCAAAGTTGAAAGCTGGCTTCGAGCATACTTCAGCATAAAGTAACCTTATTGAAGCTCTAACTAGCTACGGATACTAGATACACAGTAAAAAGATACATATGTATCTCTAACAGCACGTTACAGTATTTACACAAAGCTAATGGATAGTTCTGCATTGGCCATATGGTAGAGGGATACAAACTATACATAAAGCTGCTGAATGTTTTATGACTCTCATTTGAATACACTCAAACTTTCACAGCTCGAACTTCTTTAACTCGAACTAATTCGACTTTCCTAGAGCTAGAATTAAAACATGTATTTCATTTTGTTCCTATAACTGGAATATATCCATAACTCGCATTGAACTATTGGCAATTGCACTCATAAATCGAAATATTCTGAGAAGTGAAAGTGACGATGAATGTACAGGGTGTTCCAATAAGGATTCGTCAACTTTGTAAATAAAACGCAAACCGTTAAGTCCAACGACTCAACCGCTGCCAAAGTCCTCGCGCTGACCATATAAACGATGTCGAGTTCCATTCATAACTGATTTGATTGTAAATCAAGCCGATAACAAAGTTGTGAAAATATCTCAAATGGAAATATATCTCAAGGAATATATATAGCGATCGATAGTTGAAGGAAGTTAGTTACAATTCATGGATAAGATTGAATACTAATTGCGATTATTGAAGCATATTTAAACTTATTGTAACTACTACTTGAGTGTGTTCAAAAGATATTTCTATAATTTCATATATCTACTGTATCTACTATATAAAAAATTCTATCGATTAAATGAAGAATTCTATAAATCTATTTAGCATTATTGATTTTCGAGTCTGGGAAGTTTGACTGTACTTAAAAACCATTGAAAATTTGTTTAGGCTTTAATTTTAACTTGACATTAATCTTAGAAAATTACTTTGCATTACTTACCCGTTTATCTTATACTCATAAAAATAGCAGTGCAACAGCTTATAATATTCTAAAATACTTTTGAGTGCAGAACTGCACTTCACACTGACTACCATATATCTTCCATCAAGAAGGTATTTGTCAAATTAAGAATTTAATTTAATATTAAGATACTGCTTAATAAATGAAAATCCAACTTGACGTATTTTGTTTTGGCTTTAAAACAAGAATTTATTCATTTTTTGTGCGGACAGAGACATTGATTTGCATTCAGTTACATTGAACTTTGCACCTTTGTGTTGTGTGTGTGTTTGTTCTTTATGTGCCGGAAAATGGAAAAGGGAAAACTGTGCCGTGCTCATATATTACATAAGTCTTTATATATATATATATATATATTGGGCTATATATCTGACAATATAGTTAACAAGGCCCTGACTAAGCGTTTATTTCACAGATTTATTTGCCTATTTCTGTGCGCGGAACGTGACGAAAAGCGCTTTTCCTATGTATGACAAAAGCATGAAGAATTGCATAAAAGATACTTTTAACGACTGTGAGATACCCTGTAACTGGCTTGAAGTGGAATCTTTAGATAACTTAAACTATGTCTGATGTCTTAAAGGAAAAGAGTTGTCGTTGTTGATCAAGAATTATGTTTTGTCTAACTTAAGTAGGTTCAGGTCTATCTTTCTGTCTTTTGCATATATATTTGCCTGTTTACAGGGTATCTCAGTGTGCCATTCGTATGGCTGAGAGAGACACACATAAAAATTGGGCCTGCAGCAACAATTTGTGTTGCTCTTGTATATAGTATAAGTCTGTCTCGGGGTTAAATCTTACTGCAAACTGTTTTGACAGTGGACTGGCCCACATTTGTCCAGACTTTTGACACCAGAAATGCTGTTGCTTTCGCTTTTGCCTGCTGCTTGCTGCTTGCTGCTTGTCAAGCAAATATTATTCGGAACCTTTTTTATTACATTCAAATAATTTGATTGGGAAGTGTGGACGAGTCCGGTCGGAGCGCTTAAACTTGCCCCTTGCCTCGGTCGGGGCCTTTTTCTTTATGATTATTTTGATACAGTTTTCAATTCAATTTAATTCACTTTACGTTTTCTGTCTCATTTTGTGTGTCTGTCTGTGTGTGTGTGTGTGGGCGTCTCTTCTCAGATACATTTTTTTTTGTTCTTTATTTAATTTTTTTCTTCCTGCACTCGGTTTTATTTCTTACAGCATAAAAATTTATTATCATAATAAGCAGGCGGACTGCGAAAGAAAAGGCCGTTGAGCAACTTTTTTAGCAGCAGCACTCCCCATATGAGAAATATATACAATATACAATATATAAGAAGAAAAAAAATGTTTGTTTCTGCTTTTCTTCAACCCTCAAATGTTTTTTATGGCTGTTTTTTGTTTCTGTTTTGATGGAAATTCGATATCTGGAACACGTATTGAATTTTGATCAGCTACCTAGTAAGTAATATGCCCTATAAACAGACACATATCATTACTCGCTTCCCTTTTTACATTGATTTTAAGTGCGCAGCTAATTCAGGGGTTAATTCTATTGATTTAACCCAAGTTGGCCCAGTGCCAAGTGAAAAAGGAGGTAACTTCGCCAGAGTAAAGCAGATGCGTATCTGCAAACAATTAAGAAATTGTTAAATGAATTTTACGAAAAAAATTCCGAAACTCAATGTTGCCACTTTCCTGTTCTCTATCCTCTGTCCTCTGTCCTCCTCCATCCCCCATCCTCCCTCCTTAACTACTCCACAGTAGCAACTCATGTCTGCTACCATTTGTATCTAGATACGCATTTGTAGTTTACGTTCAGAGCTACGAAGAGGGTTCCAAAGTGTTTCTGTGTGTGTGTGTGTGTGTGTGTGGTGTGTGTATCTGGATATCAGTATGTGTTGTTTCTTTGTAGGTTTTGTAATTCTATTAGTTGCAAGTTGTAGCTGCTGTACTCGTTGAGTGTGGCACAGCTTTTGACGCAAACAGCCAGCGACAACCTCAATGAAAGCAAATTAAAAAAGTTTTCCCTGCCAATGGCAGGGGCAGCTAAAAGGGGGAACTAACAGGCCGGAGGGCGAGGGGAGGCAACAAATGGACAAACAAACAAATGAGAAGCTCTCCCCTCCCCCTTCCCCCACCACAACATTTAAAATCGTTTTTCGTTTTGCCATGTTAACCGAAAGTTAAGTGCAACTGTTCTCAGAAACTGAGAAATGCAATTTTTTGCAGTAGCCGTACGGAATCAGCCGGAACGCAAACGAAGAGCCGGAATACTGGCAATACAAATGAGGAGGAAAGCTTTTATCATTACGTTAAAATGAATTCTGTAAATAATGTATTAATAAATCAGTTTAAACTCAATTACTATTATGAAAATGTAATTACAGCTGCAACTACTTTGGCAATAAAGGAAAACTGAGCCGGCCTCAGTCGGAGAATGAAAGAAAAGGATAATGAATGTTGGTAAATAAAAATAAAGAGTTAAAATTCAAACAAATGATAAATTAATAAACCCAATTTGTAAATTTATTGTTATAATTCAATTACTTTTGCAAACTTAATCTAATTACAACTACATTTGTTTGAGTACTTACGTGCGGATTCAATTACTTCGGTAATTGCAAGCAATATGAATGTAATTCAATATTGTTCAGTTCTAAAAAGTAATCGTGCATATTTCGCTGTTTGCTGACGCATCGCAGAATCTATCACGAGTTCTATCTTAACTTCATTTCTCTCTCTCTCTCTCTTAGAGATTAGAGTTGTAGCCTTTTCAGCGATACCTTTTTCTACCTATTGTTAGTTTTAGCAACCAACTCCGACACTTGTAGGCACATCAAGTTTGCACTTACTCAGCGCTTTTGTGGCCAAGACAGACGCAGCATATCGCACTTTGGTAGAGCGCTGCTCGAGAGCTTAACTTGGCATAAATGCCAAACCGTCATAGAGAATCCGCTCGACTAGGTTTATGGCAACTGTTTTCCGAGTGTGACTGTGTGTGTTTGCTACCCTTCAATTTGATGCAGAGACGTGCCGTCATTTAGACAGACAAACACTCCACAAAGCGACTGACAGACCAAACCAGAGCCAGAGCCAGGTCCAACCGAGAGCAACCACTGTGCAACAACTATGAGGCAGGCGCTGTAAACAAGTCGAAGAGGATTATAGCGGGGCATGAAAGGAATGAATACGAGTATATGTCTGCAATGCGAGACGCATTTGTATTTTGGTTTTATATAAATTATATATACATATGTACATATGTATATATCTATATCTATACACAAAAATGATTTATCACCCTGTGCGTCGTGTACGGAGTATCTGAGCTCCGTTTGCTCAGTTGACTTTGACAGGCCGACGAGCATCTCCGCCCGCGTGAGGATAACAAAACAGCAATTCATGTGCATGATGAATTAAATTAGCAAAAAAATGAAGTCCGAAAATGTAAAAACCCCCAGGCAATAACATCATTATGAAAAGAAACATAATGATCATCAAGAAATGCATTGTTTTTAGTTTTTAAAAAAAGGTTTTTCATTTCATTTGCATTGTTCGCTTGCGAAACAGAAAAATATCTTTGTTATCGTACATAGATGTATAGTATATAATAGTTATATACACATATATAGAATATATATGTATATAGAGTATGTATATATATAAATAGTTATTCACAAGAATCGAATTATCCATAGAGTACATTATAGAGTGGCATTAAATTATAATCATAACTTAGAACTTAACTAGAACTTAGCATCGTTTATTTTATATGTACTATATAATATATTACAAAATAAAAAATAAATAACAGTTTTGGGCTTTTATACTGGTACAAGTGTTTAGCTTTCGCTCTCTTTCACTCTCTCCAACTCGTTCTATCTTTCTCTCTTTCCCACCCTCTTTATAATGTTGCTTAAATTTGCCGTTAGTTTTAAACTGTTTGCTAAAAAATGTATGACGAATATGCGAGTTTATGATCCAAATTATTACATAATTATTATTATTTGTTTTCGTTTTTCTTTTGGTTTTTCTTTTAGTTGGAAATAAATGCTTTTAAATGTTCTTCTTATTTTCGTATGCGATATTCTTTACTGTACGTGTGTGTGTGTGTGTGTATATATATATAAGTAGATTGCTATATATGTATATACGAGTATATAAAGTTATCTCATATAGTTGTAGATAATATCGGCTTTTAGTAGTTATCTTTTGTTTTGTTTTTACAGTCACATTCATATATAATATTATATATTTAATATCTTTATATTGTGTATACGCCATGTAGTTTTCGCAAAAGTTATGTATAACCCATCTATTATTATTATTATTACATTTAAAACTGTATTATGTATTATTATTACAATATATTTTGGTAAGCGTAAGTGTTTAAAATGAGCTTTACTGCATAGTTTACGTTATTTATATTTGATTTCTTTTCTTTTTCTTTATGATTTTTATGTTTGCTAGCTAATTGTTGGGTGTGTGTGTGTGTGAGTGTGAGAGAGTGTGTGTATGATTAGGTGTATCTTTATGTGATTATTGAGAATTAACATTAGGAGACTACGTATCTGCAGTGGCATTTCACTTAGTTTAATGTATAACTACTGTAGGCATATCAAGTGTTTATATTTACAGGGGATTCAACACCCTTCAAAGGTCAAAGGGCAAGTTCAAATGGCAGATGGCAATGAGAGTTGGCAGTTCATTTAGCAATAGAACAAAATTAAATAGAAACCGTATTGTAGCAAACTGCAACACGACTTTGGTGAGAGCTTTTAAACCAACTAACTAACTGACTTTCCCTACTTCCCTTGGTATATACTTAAGTATATCTATATATAAAGAAGGTAGATATAGGAAAAGGTTTATAGAAACTAAATCACTTTTTGAGTTTTCGAAATGCTTTCAAATTTAGCAGAAGCTATGAATATTTCAAAGAGTTATAACAAATTTCAGAACGAGAAAAAAAAGTATCTTAAGTTGCAAAATCTCAGCTAAGAATTGTGTTGTAAGTTAAGTTCATAAATCTTAAGCTTCTGTTGTTTCTGCTGTTGGTCAAACTGATTAAAAGCATATTAAGAAAGTTATCAGAAACGGTCTAAACGCATTTTCAGCTAAGAAAATGAAAATGAATGAAATTCTATGGAACAAAGTTCTGAACTGTGTTAACTTTGGAAACTTCTCCTCTGCTTGCTAAAGACAACTTGACATTCTCAGGCGGCTGGCCCCCTTCCCCTCCAACTTCACGCCACTGTATGCTGTGCCTCCCCCCCCTGCCTCCTCACACCCTGCCTAATTCATCCCTCTGCACAATTCATGCTCCACATGCGACTTGCTACATAAACACACACAGACACAACAAAACACAAACAAAATGCAACTGCAACTGTTTTTGTATCTTTTAGTTGTATCTTTTCATATATATATATATATCTTAGTGTGTGTGCGTGTGTGTTTGTGTGTGTGTGTGTATTTAATGTACTTGGATTTATGTTTGTACAGTGCACTAAAATGACTTTACACTGGGTAAACAATATATTTGTTACGCTCCGCGCACTTCCTGAATATGGGAGGGGATATAGGGATAGGCTTTTGGGTTGGGAAATGGAAATGGAAATGGAACAGTGGGTTGGGGGTTAGAGAGGGGGTTTAACATCTGAATTGTAGTATTCGTATGTTATCTGACTTTCTTGCTTTCCGTTTTACTCATTTTATGTTTATCTCTTTCTCCTTCTCTCCTTCTTCTGTCTGTCTGTATCTCTTTTACTCTTAATGTAACTCGCACATATTTTAGTAATTAAAATGATGCACAGGAACCAGTCCCTAAAGAAATCACTGTCACTCTGCCAGGCTACTGGACTCGACTCAAACTCTGAATCCATCTCTAAATCCGACTCCGATTCCGACTTCAACTTCAACTCTTCCCTTCTCTCTTACCCTCTATACGAGATACGCCTGAACATGTGGACCCTGTTGTTGGCCCGAAACACTCGCCTGTTGTTGCTGCTGCTGCTGCTGTTGCTGCTGCAGTTGGTGCTGTTGAGGATTCGACTTGACCGCACTGGGACCGAGTGTGCCCGCATGAGCCGACTGCAGCTGTTGCTTGGGCTGTGGACGCCAGGTCTGGGCACGCTGAGCATCAAGTGGAACTGTGGCAGCTGCACCTCCTGGGGGCATCATGAGCATGTGTTGCTCGTTGTCCAGCGTGGAATAGTCCGAGTCGATGCTCGAGTAGATGTGCTCCGAGGGCGGACGCATGCCGTGATGCTGGTAATACTGTGCATGCAAGTGATGCGGTCCACCCGAGACGGCGCCACTCGCGCCGACACCCTCGCCACGTTCCCCACGCTCCCCGCGCTCTCCACGTCGCTGTGGCCGGGGACTGGGTGTGGCCGTTGTGGCCGTCGAGTAGTTCTGCTCATTGGCTGCGGCTGCAGCTGCAGCAGAAGCGGCCACAGCTGCCGCCGCCTCTGCTGGCCCGCAATAGGCGGGCGGTGGTGCCTGGCGATAGAGCAGGCCAGGACTGGCCGGCTGCTTGACGCGCTCATGGTTATGATCCAGCGTGTAGTTGTTGCCACGATACGTTGGGTACTCCACGGGCAGAGCATAGCGTAGCTTCTCCCAGAAATGGCGGTCAGTGCGGCGTATGCGATGCACCGCTGAAGTCTTCAAATAGGGAAGTAGCTCGATATCGCTCTCTGCCTCGAAGGCCACCTCCGGCTCCTCGATGATGACCAGTTTCTGTGGCCTGCCTCTGAGTGCATCGTGCACAGATCTGCGGAGTTCACAGCGCGACCATTCAGTCTGCAGGAAGTTGCGTGTCAGCAGGATCACCACGCGTCTGGAGACGCGACTCGCCTCCAGCAGCTGATAGTGTGTGGCATCGTGGGCAAGATCGCGATGTTGCAGGCAAACGCGCAGCGGAGGACGTCCAGTTTCCAGTTCGCTGGCCAAGTGCTGGCAAACGAACTCCGAGTCCTTGGCCGAGTGCAGGAGGACCGCATCGTAGAGCTTCTCGGACTCCTCGCAGCGTGGCCCGAAGACGCGAACGCCATAGTGGGCGAACAGCCAGACCCTTAGGGACTCCCTGAAGACGAACACAATGATGACGACCACGAGGAGAAAGAGCAGTGCCAGAGCAGCGGCAAGCAGTGGTATATAGGATTCCGGTATGCCATGCTGGAGCATCGAGCCACCGGAATAGTAGTCCGTGCAGGCGGCACCTGTCGAGTTGAAGTCAAGCTCACGCTTTTGGGTGGCGTCCACGTCGCCGGAGGAGCCACTGTGCTCGTAGGCTGCGGTATTGGGTGCGGCCATGCAGTAGATGTCCTGGGCGTCCTGCACGATGAGGGCATTGTCCGCGACGTAGGAGGTGAGCGCCTGTAGGAACTGGCAGCGGCAACTCCATTGATTGCGACCCAGCGAAATGGCCCGCAGTCGCTGGCCAAAGTGTAGCACATGCAGCTGCCAAATAGGAAGTGTGACCAGACGATTGCCGTCCAGACGCAGCAGCTCCAATGAGACCAGAGGTGCAAACGTGCCATTCTCAATGTTTGCCAGCTGATTGTTCTGCAGGTAAAGCTCCCTCAGTGCCGAGAGCTGCTCGAACTCGTAGCCGTGGAGTGTCTGGAGTCGATTGTCGGAGAGCTGCAGCAGCTGCAGTGTGGCCAGACTTGCGAACGTGCGGTTCTGTATGGAGGCCACCTGGCTGCCATTCACGTAGAGCGCCTTCAGATTCTTGCGTCCAATGAAGGCGTGATTCTTCAGCACCGGAAAATTGTTGCCGTCCAGATAGACAATGCTCGAGTCCATGGGCACACGGCGTGGCAGCTCCATGGTCAGCTGGTTGCCGCAGTCGACGACATTTGTGGACCAGATCTGGTCGTGGTAGCAGGTGCAGTTATGCGGACAGGTCATCTCACAGTCGCAGGCATCAAAGTCACAGCAGTGGCACAGGGCGAAGCAATGCGACTCGTAGCGGCAGAGGAAGTCCTGAGGCCGCAACGCGGTCAGCGGACGCACTGCAGCGCCGCGAGCATGTGGCATGACACACTCAATGTTGGGCATGTCCATGACACGTGGATGCTGGCGAGTGGTCAGGTTGTTGATGCGCTGCAGCCAGTCCATGGTGCAGTCACACTCGAAGGGATTGCCGCCCAGATAGAACTCCGGCAGAGGCTTTGGGGCTAACACCGGAGCAATACGCAGCTGCTGCAGCTGCAGTTTGCTCAGCTGATTCGCATAGAGATCCACACGGGCCAGGTTGGCCTTGTCCACAAATGCATTCGGCTGGACATTGCCAATCAGATTGTTGTTGATGAACAGCAGCTCAATCGTGTTGGGTATGGACATGGGTCCAATTTCCGTGATGCGGTTGTGGCTGGCATCGAGGGTCTTGACGCGAATCTCCTCTTGGAGTTTGTAGTAGTTACCCAAGGCCTCGATGTAGTTGCCATGTATGTCCAGCCACTTGAGATTGGAGGGTATGAAGGCATAGTCGAACCACACCAAATGGTTCTCCGATAGATTCAGCCAGAGCAGCGACACCAGCGTTGCGAATACTCCATTGATGTCCGAGAGGAAGTTCCGATCCAATCTGATGGCTTCCAGCTCAAAGTTCTTGTCAAAGGCACCACGCTCAATGCTCTGTATGCGATTCTTGGCCAGATTGAGGACACTCAAACGTGGCAGATCCGCGAACATGCCCACTGTTATGTTCCCAATCTGATTGTCAATGAGACGCAGACCGGTCAGTTGATGGAGATTCTTGAAGCTTTGGTTATCGAAGGTGCGTATCTGATTCTCGCCCAGATCCAGAGTGCGGAGCATGGCCAGATCCTGTAGAGCGCGTGGCACCTCGTTGAGTTGATTGGAGCTGAGGTCCAGTTCCTTGAGATCCGAGCAGTTCTTGAACACAGACTGCTCCACCACACTTATCAGATTGTTGTTCAGGGTGAGCTTGGAGAGGACGTAGAGACCATTGAAGAGCTTGTCGTCCAGGGTGTGGAGGCGATTCTCGGCCAGGTTGAGCGTGTGCAAATTGTACAAGGGAAGGAAAGCATTGTCCTCGATGTGCCCAATGGAGTTGTTGCGCAGATTGAGTATCTGGAGGAAGTAGAGCTCCTTGAAGGTGCGGTAATCGATGCGGGTGAGCGCATTGTGAGCCAGATTTAGCACAATGAGGCGAATGAGACCCGCAAAGGTTGTGTTGTCCACATGGTTGGAGGTCAACTGATTGCCAGACAGATCCACTACCAGCAGCTGCTCAAGTCGATGGAACAATCCCTTGGGCAACTCGTACAGCTCGTTATTCTGCAGATGTATCTCACGCAGCTCCTTGCTCCCAGCGAACAGCCCCTCTGGCAGCGTCTCCAGATGATTATTGCTCAGGTTGACAATGCGAAGCGAGGACAAACCGGCCAGCGATTCGCCCGACAGCTCCGAAATGTTGTTATGCTGCAGATTCAAATGCTGCAGACGTCGCAGCCTCGAGATGCCCCAGCTCTCGGTAATGGAACGCAGTTCATTGTGGCTGGCGTCGAAGAGCTGGATTTCGCTGCCGCTGCCACCGCTGCAGTTCATGTCCGCAAAGCCCAGCTGCTCAGCGGTGCGTATGCGATTACGTGTGAGATTCAGGGTCTGGAGATTGCCCACCGGGCAGAGGAAACCACCGGGCAGTGCACGCAAATTGTTGTCACTCAGATCCAGTTCCGTCAGCTGTTTCAATCCATTCAACGAATCTGGATACAGTTCGAGCACCTTGGCTGGGCCCCACTCGGCGTTGTGTGTGCTCAGCTTTAGGGACTTGAGTGTGTTCAATCCCTCAAAGGCATTGTTGGGCAGCTGCAGCATCTTGCACGACTCCAGGCGCAGTGTGTCCAGCGTCTGGAGACGGGCAAAGACAGCCACTGGCAGCTGAGACTCAAACAGATACAAATCGCTGCACTTGATGGTCAACTGGCTGCTGCCATCGGCGCCCTGTAAGTCGAGGCCCGGCTGGCGCTCAATTATCCGTAGAGCACAATTGACGCCACTGGTGCCATTATATGTCCAGGTGCATTGATTGCTTGGTCCGCTGTGAGCCGGTGCCGGCGACGACGCCTCCGGCATCGTGGCAGTCAACAACGAGCCATAATCACTGGACAGACCAACGTTTGCTGCTCCATTGCCGCCACCAAACATGACGCTGGCGGCGCTATTATCACTGCTCGACTCCTTGGGCGTCACTGCGGCCCGGCAGCTGCTGGTCATTAGCATGCCAAGGAGCAGTAGCCGCAGCTCCATGATGATACACAAGTTGATTGTGAACTCGTTTGGGGTATGGGGAGATACGTTTCAATCTCTGGGATTTGTATCGCGATTCCACTGCTGCTGCCACTCAGTTCTGTGTTGTACATGGAATTGACATTTTTAGATCTTTTTGTTTTTTTATGTTTTATGTTTTTACTTTATGCGCACACACGGGGAGACACACACTAGAAATCACTTAGGATTTGATTAATAAATTTAAATTTTGTATTTCTTTGCTTGCGTTTTGAATTAAATTCTTTGTATATTTGCACTTCACTTAGAATTCAATTAATATTTTTTTTTTTGTGTTTTCATTTTTTACAATTTCCAATTCTCAACATAATTTCCATCACTTGGTTGTATTTCAGCGCTTTGCGATTTTATTAATTTCAATTTTGTGCGTGCGTCACACGTCCGTACCGTACGGCGCTCGCACTCGAACTGTTCGCTGCTTCGTTAAACCAACTGGCAGTCGACCAACGAAATTACACAGCGCTAGACGAATGTGCTCGACTGCGAGATACACAGAGTTACACATGGAGAACACGAAGCAGAGAGTGGGTGCTTGAGTGAGTGAGTGAGTGAGAGAGGGAGCGCACGAGAGAGCGAGAGCGCAACAGAAAACACAAGACACGAACAGAGGAGGCGCATGCACTCGGGTGGGTTTTGCCAAAACCCGACGGTGGCTCTCATTCTCATGCTACTCAATCTCACACTCTTTGTTTAATTTAGTTACATTTCTTGCCGCTACTTTACCAAATGGCGCCAGTGTGCCTCTGAATTTAAGAGAAACGAATCTTGATGAGAGCACGTTAAGTTGGAGTCAAAAATTTTGAGTGAGTTTTAATAAGTGAATTGAAAACAAAATTCTGGAAAACAATAGGAAACATATTTCAATATTATTTTCTAATACTTATTTTTCACAATAAATTTTTATAATTTTAAATTAATTTTTTGGATTTTATGTATGATTTTATGAGTAGCTAAGCGAATTTTGGGATATTGCTGTGGAGTATTATCGAATCATTTAAAATATAAAAATTATTTATTTTATTTTGTATACTTAAAAAATAAAATATATTACTTCTAATTATCATTAATTCAATTAAACTCTGCGGTTTCAACTGAAAGTCGGATGGTTTTGAATCTTTTTGAATATTGCCAAGCTGTTCACTCTTTCTCTCTCTCTCTCACACACACACACTCGGTCTCACTCTGTGCTAGTCACTCAATTTATCAGCAGGCATCACTCAGCACTCAGAAATGACTCAAACCTCTTCCATTACCGCTGCAGTTAAGTTTTTGTTGTTTTGGGCGCAACTTCGAAAACGCATCCGTCAGATAGTTTCCTATTGCGAGGCAACTTCTAATTGTTGCAGCTGCAGCCAATAGTGGTAGGTTCTAGAGGAGGGTCACGATCACGGGCTGGGACAGAGGCAGCGGCAGGGGCATGCAATTTTGTCAACGCTAAAAGATGTTTAACACATTGCTAGGATATACACAGCGTACTCGACCCGTACACACACGCACACACACACAGATAGAACGCGCACTTTAAGATACATTAGGCAATTCGCTGGTCTCAAGTGGAGGCTAGAAAGAAAGAAAGAAAGACAGAAAGAAAGACAGAGAGAGAGGGGGATATAGATTAAAGTTATTTTTAGTGGCCCATTGTTTAAACAAGCATCTCGAATGCAGTTTAGTTTATCCAAAAGTATATATAGATAGCTATAAGGAGCTGTTGAATTTGTATCTTGTTTCTGTGTTTGTTTTGCAGCATTTAAGGCCAAGGCCGCTTGACTTTAAGATAGAGAACTTCAAGTGGAGTTCGACTATATCGGCCGCTTGGCATTTGAAAATTTATTATTTATATAAAAAGAACAAACTTTTGTTTTGTTTTTGTACTCGTATGCATTAAGTTTTCTCTAATGCATTTATTATTCATGCCAACTTTTTCATTAACCGGCAACACTAACACCCACACACACGCACACACAACACATGACCGGAAGTTGGTTGTGGGCGGGCGAGAGTCCAATTCGGCAGACTCTTTCACACCCGAGACATCTCTAGTCCTTGGCAGTCGTCATCGGCAACAAATCTACTGCAAAGGCAGCACAAAGTCAAGTATATGACCAAAGGTGAAGAAGCTGCCACCTCTTCCGGCTTCCCCTTCTCGTTTCATCGAGAGCGTCAGTAACTAAGTTAGTGTGCGCTTCCTCAAACCACCCTACCCTCATCTCTCCCCCCACAGCTACCCCCTTTCCTGGCTGACTCACTGACTCTCAGAGCCTGTTCGACTTCAACGAAGACGAACTCCCCACACATTGGCATTGTTTTTCGGCTGCTGCTGCTGCTGCTGCTTCTGTTCCTTCTCCTGCTGCTCTTAAGGTGTCGGAAACTTGTTCAACTTGTTTTCATTTTACTATTTTTTATTCACATGTGTGTGTGTGTGTGTGTGTGTGTGCTGTATAAGTGTGAGGCGGTAAAAATAGCAACAGAGCAAAACACTGCCTCATATCTAGTTGCTCTTATGTGTAGCACAAAGTAACTGCCTGGGCTGGAGAAGCAGCTGAAAGGACGCAGGACACTTTTGTTATCAGAGAAAACATTTTGGGAAATGTGTAAGCTCTATTATAAGTAGAACTATTTCCAGCGAAAGCATAAGCTTTCTTGGCTTCATTATCATTCCTTAACTATAATCTTGTCAAGACATTATTGCTATAGGCAAATTACATATCTTCCAGGTGAATCTTCTAGGTTCTGAATACATCTTTACAATGTGCCGACCCGTTTTTAACAGTAATAACGCTGAAATCTCTTGGTATCCATTTTAGAGCATTCTTCATTTTCTTCAATCTACTTTTGGTCTCTTGTGCTCCAGATGATTGCATCAATTATCGCTCGTCTATATAAATATACCCGCTACTACAAACTCACTCGCTTGTATGTATGTAAACACATCTAAATATATATACAATATATATATATACATATTTGTTATAGACGTTAATGACCTCTTGCCGGTCCGTGGACAACAATCGACTTGTTGGTTGTTGTTCCTCTTGTTATCTTCATGGATTGGAGTCTAAAGTCGCAGTGCACTAGGAATTATTATCTGCAGTTGGAATGTCTTTAATAATCTGCATATAGTACGTACAACTGCATCTTAGGGGTAAACACAAAGACAACTTAATGTTGGAGAGGAGACCAGGGAATGCCGTAGGTTATCACAACTGTCTCTGATATGAGACTGTTTGTAGTCGTATTATATTTCAATTTATAAAGCACATTGATGCGTTTTGTTATGAGGCGAACGGAGCAATCCATTTAAATGTGCATTAAATTGCGTGATAAATTTCTGGCTGATATACATACATATAGTATATGTATGTATATCGATGTTATGGATGCATTAATATGTAATTAGAGAGCGACAGCAATAAAATGCTACGGCAAAGTTTAATTACCAAAGTGCGACGACAACAAAGTAAACGTGGTGCAATTTTTCGATTACAGGCGCGGTGCTTCCCCAAAAAGCCCGATTTCAATTCCGATTCAATGGAGCACACACACACACAGAAAGAGAGAGAGAGAGAGATAGAGACTATTTCTGGTGGGTTCCATTATCAAGTCCAGTGCAGCATCCAAAAAGGAATTTGTCATGAGGAAAGAGCACAAACAAATTGTTCAAATGCCAAATTCTGCAATCCACAGAGCCGCAGAGTTGATATAAAATATGCCGGCCGGACGACTGGCCGGGCGGCTGGCTGACTGGCGCATACGGCCGGACACAGAGTCTTTTGACCAAAAAATTGAACTAAAAACAAATTTTGGTGAAAAACAGCAGCAGCTGAAATTGACAGGCGATTGCATAGGATGGATGGCTGGGCGTAAGTACAGGGGATCAGGATGCGGATAAACGGAGCAATCGCCGCACAGTGGTACAGAATCTAACTTAATGCAAATCGATTAAGGTATTACTATGCAGAACAGAATCAACCGGAAAATGTATCTTTAGCTAACATTTATTACAAGTTGCCTTCAATTCTGCTGAGAAATTCTGGCTAATAGGTAAATACTTTAAGGAAGGTTCTGACCAAAGGATAACTGAGAAAAAAACAGGAAAAAGTCTGTTATAAACTAAGACTCAATCAGTTTAAGGTCGCTTTTCATATTCTCTATGACAGCAAAAAATAACTATAAATATATCAAAAGAAGATCTTGAAGCCTCAAGCACGATGTAAATTATTCAACTTGAAATATGTGCTAGAAATTCATTAAGAAAATCTCTGCTTGGCCGCCTCTTTGGCACCACTGTGCGCTCTGCTCTTTGGTCAGTTTGAAGAGGCTTCTCAGCAAGTGTGAAGATTGCTGAACTCTTGCAGTTCTTTCTTGTGGTTCTTTGTTATTGTTATTGTAGTTGTGTTGTGTTGTGTTGTGCTGTGTTGTTTTCGTTGCTGGAGCTGCTCCCATGATATAAATTGCACAGCTGAGCAGGCAGCATAATCGCATGCAATTATGCCGCACACAATCACAACGGCAAAAGTTTTGCGAAACTTGCCAGGCAACAACTCAGCTGGAAATGCACGAGGCAAGCAGCAACAGGAGCAGAAACAGGAGCTGGGAGGGGGAAGAGGAGAGGCCAACAAGCTGGCACTAACAGGTGAGTGGGTTGGGCTGCTGTGCGCTGCGAGTTAAGACTCCGATTGAGAGAACGCCCCAGAACAACAATGCAGCAGGAGCAAGTTGCAGTTGCTTTTTTTGCAACACTGCCACTGCCACAGCCACAGCTATAGCCACAGTCTGTGCCACTTGTTTTGTTTGTTGCACAATCTTGTCTAACTTTGTTTAGCCATCGCCATCGCCATCGCCATCGCCATGGACTCGGACTCGGACATGGTCAGGCCAGGCCTGGCCTGGCTAGGAGGCTTCCTGCAGAGTCTGTTGATTTTTGCCTCGTCCTTGCCTGATTTTTGAGGCCTATTCGAGGCGAGGAAAGGCGCATCCTGAGCGCGATGTGCTTGCTGCTTTGCTTAACAATATTTTCGTTCTTGTGGCGCTTCCCTTTTGCTCTCGATGATTGCAATTCGATGCACTGTGTGCTCATCCCGTACAGTTTTGATCTATTGATGGTATTTCTATTTCTTTCTGCTGCTGCTACACTGTTCCCTGTTATTGTTGTTGTTTTCCATTTCACTTTTTCCATTCCTCTGTTTAGCAAATATTGCATTTTGCGTTTTTCAATTAAACTTCAACAACTGCAGCGTTTGTCTTCAGCCACGTTTCCATTCAGTGAAACAGTGTTAAGAACGGCTTCATCTCCTACATGGAAGCCTGCATTTGTATCCTTATGATGACAGTCAACAAAAGAAGCCAGAAGCTCAGCCTCAAAGACTGCAACTGACAAGAAACTGAAATCCCTTGAAATTGATTTGCAACTGTTGCCAACTCAAGCAGCAGTTCAACAGAAATAGCAAAAGGACTCTTTAAAACGAAACTTTTAGTTATCAAATGTTACATCTAACATATTTATAGGTCGGAGCCAAAGAAAAGTATCTTCATTGAAAAGTGTGAACAATCTTATATGAATGATGTACAGTAGAGACTTTCAGATACTAGATACAAAAACTTAAGGTTCTAAATTCAGATAATTTATACGTTATTCTGGCTTCCAATGCTATGTACTGCTTCAAGGAAACAAAAAATAAAAATAAACGATAAACTATTATGAAAAATGTTAATAATTTAATTGAGAAATGGAGCTTTTATGAAGAAAGCACAATAACAATCTTGTATCCTTCCGTGATGATATCAAATGTAGTATTTAAGTCAAAAAAACGTAGAAACATTTCTGATTTCTATGTGATAAATAAACAATATTTGTTTAGGAATAAAATTAGTCTCAAACGTAGTAGAGATTTTCTCATTTTATCATTTCTGAAATTGAAACAAAGTGGTTTCAATTTGTCAGTGTCTACTGTATAAGGAAACGCTATCAAACCAAAGGATAGTAAACTGTATATCTTTGAACCTGTTGTAAATTTCTTAAGTTAAAGACTGTGATAAACATCTCTCATTTTTCCCAACGCTTCAATCGTTTGTTACCAAATGATTAAAACTCGGACTCCAACTAGTACTTAACCCATTCATAGAAAAATTGGCCGGCTTCTCGTGAAAGTCAGCAGCAATAACTGAGTATAAGCCATAGTTCTTGGAAAACATGGAAGACTAGGCCAGAACTGAACCGAATAGAACATAACTGAATGGGAGGGGAGTAAAAAATAATAGCAATTACATATATGTACGGGACACACTGGCTGGCTGGCTGACTGGCTGGCTGGCTGGCTGGCTGGCTGGCTAATAAAAAACCAGCAGCTAACTGAGAGGCATTAGACATAAAAGAAGCGCCTCTTGGCCAGCCAAGAGCTCACTTGAGCGATCCGTTTATGGCACTTTAAGTAAGCCCTGGAAGTACATAAAACAAAGTTCTAGACCTGCTAATCAAGGGGAAGTGTGCCTGCAATTTAGACACGTGCAAGTCTCGAGTATCTTTCAGATACAATTTACAATTTTTACTTTCCGAGTAGACGTCGTCGTAGTACGAGTAGTAGATGGAACCGCGCCTTTCCAAGAACTCTTACAAGGCGTCTAAACTAGAGTTAACAGTAAATGCTTTTAAGACTCTGATAAGACATACCCTACCTGTGTCCACATATATATAAATTACTCATAAGAATAAGCCCGAGAAGTTTGTCATGCAAGACATAACTGAAATATGATGATACGAGTAATTGTAGAAAATGCCGTGCACGTAGGCCAGCTCGTTAATTCCAAGAACTCAGAGCTCACCACTCAAAAATCATACACTCATACGTTTATATATATATATATGAACAATAGCCAAAAAAAAAAAAGACGAACCGAGACAATTAAAGCATATTTTTTGTTGCCTTTTTGTTTTGTTCCATTCCTGGTAGAACGCCACACGTAACCTTGGCTGCATTTTAATCATCAACGCGTTCTCTCCACAGCTCTTCAGTTCTTTAATTTTTTTAATATTATTTTTTCTTTATTCTTTGCTCTCTGACGCATTTCAACGAGTCGGTTGCACGTGCTGCACTGCGAGCCACATCAATCAAAAATAATTTATTTGAGAGCAACCAAAACCATAAGCCAAAGCTCGTCGTGCCTGGACATCTAAGATAGCCAGAGACAGAGCCTTATGGCCGTGCTTGTCTTGGTACAAAGAACCATGGCCATGGCCCAAAGAGATTTGGTATAAATAAATGCATTTCGTGTTACCAAAAGGTTTTCTTTTAACAATTGTGTTAAGCATTTTGTATTCATGACAATTGCTCACAGTTTATAATTTACGAGCTCGATTTGCTTACAAGCCTGTCCAACAATTAATTGATTTATAGAAGAAAAACCCAAGTTGAACGTGTCGCAAAGTGGGGGAAAAGCAACACAGAACTATACAAAATTCGAGTTAACTAAAATTCAGTTCAAGTTTCAGTTCCAGTTTAGACAGAAAGCAAATTTCTCATGACTGAAAAGAAGCAATTCAACGGATTCAGAATTGCTTGGAATCATAACAAGGACATGAAATGTTTTGGTACGTGCGATCCACCCGACACGAAGCATAGATAAGGACATTCAGCGCCTTAGCACATGTCATCTGAGAGCCGGAAAAAGGGTGAAATTTACTGGGCTTAGGATCTCTTTTAGCCTGTTAATACCTTTATCTTGTGGCCGCAGTGCAAATGCTGGCAGCTGCCCGGAATCGGGTTCATTGTGTGTGGATTCATCTTATTTACAAAATATTTATGCCAAATGTCTGGCCATATAGAACAGTAATTAGATAGTCAAATAACCTCAACTCGACTCGGCATAGAATCCTGTCCAAAATCAATAGCACCCTACTATAATATACAATATGCAGGCAGGGCACCCACCCTGGAAATTTGCGAGTCGTGAGCTGACAAAAGATGCTCGGAACGTCCATTAAATTTGTCACCCGCGGCTAAGCTAAATGTCAAATAGCACACACACTCGCACAACAATAACAGCATCAATTTGACACGTACAGGCGCTAATGATGGGAATGACCAGCCAACTGAGCGATTGAATCCATCGACCGACCGCTCAACATGCCCACAATTGTGCCTCAGTTCCCCCCGCTTCCCATCCCATCCCTCCCATCCTTTCCTCCTTTCCCCTTCCGCTAACTATTGCAACTTTCCGACATCCTGCCGTTTCCTGACTAACCCAGGCAATAGTAGTACAATATCTATGTATGTATATGTATGCGTGTGTTCTGGAAGTTGACATTTGGAGTTGAGTCGACCGACTGCCAATTTAATTCCCATTGACAAAATGCACAATTGCTCTCTGGTCATAGTAGTCCTTCGCCTCCCATCATCTCCCACCTCCTGTGTCCTGTGTCCTGTGTGCTGTGTCCTGTGTCCTTCAGCCTTTGTCCCCTGCCTGTTACGTTACGTTCACGTTCTTGTTACGAGGAGAACGTTTGCCCTTTGTTCTCCGTGTAACTATTGTTGTACTCGTACTCTGTAATTCTGTAATTTCTGTTAGTGACAGCCTTTGCTATTAATTATTTTAGAAAATCGCTTGTAATAACAATAAATTTCTACAACGCACTTTGACATAAGATTCTCCCTCTTAACTCCTCTGCCATTCAGCTGTGGAACAAGTATTTCGTATTTCGTACTTTTGCTGTCTGGCTAATTTCTTTATGGCCAACAACTGTTAAGTTTTACACGACATTCAAATATTTGCCTAAAAAAAATAAAAGAAATCTTTACTTTTCAACAAAATGCAATCAATGCAAATGTTTATATTGGACTTTCAACTGTCTACTCAACTCGGGGATTTCCCCTGACCCTATCGATATTTATATGTCTCTCTGTCTCTGTCTCTCTGTCTATGTCTCTGTCAAGGTCCCAGACATGCAAACCAACCATCGAAGCAACCACTTTCAATTTTGACGGCATATCGATTTAATAAATTTGCGTGCGTCCCTCGCGACAATTTGATTGACAAGCGACGTCCGTCTGTCCGCCTGTCCGTCTATCCCTCCCTCTGTCCGTCTGTCCGTCCGGTTACCATTCCATCCTACCATCATTCTATCAATCGTTGGGGGCCCGCTGTTTGCCTTTCGAGTGTTCTGGGGTCAGGTTTTGCCGCTATGATACCATTTTTGCCTATGAGAAGGGAAAATTGGTTTAATTCTGTTACACATTTTTTACAGTTTGAGGTTGGACTGCAAAAAGAATTTTTATTTTTCACTTTTTTTTGGCTTTTCATATAAAACACAATAAATATCCAATTGGTTTTGCTTTTTAATTATACTTTGATTGCATTTTCTATTGCTCTTTTTTAGTAATTAAAGGTGATGCATCACTTTCTCTCCAAAGACTAAAAGGACTAAGGTATTATATACAGGCATCCTAGTATTATGTGTTTAATATTTATCCTTATCAGAAGTTTTATCTTTTATTAATTTGTTCTTTTAAAAGGTTGTTTTATTCCAAAATCCTTCTGATGTCAAATATATATCGTATACAATATATTTTATGTTTGCATTGAAATATTTTATGACATGTCCTTAACCCATTTAATGAGAAGTCTATTAGGTTTGTGCAGATGTATGTACAGGCAGAAGGAAGTATCTCTGACCCTATAAAGAATGTATATTCATACCCAAGTCAATTTAGCCAAGTTCCTCTGCCTGTCCCTCTATCCATTCATCCAAATTATTGCGCGAATCTGAACTAGACACACCTCATTTCGCATGGAGAAGCCAGAAATTACACCCTCTACCCCCAAAAATGATAACTCTCTCAATCTATGCATCCATAGACTTATCCATCGTGGGATAAGGGTTTCTTGTAGTTGGATATACTCCACTACATCTTATTTTGATTAACTCAAAATCATATATACATTCTGGCAACTCCATGTACTTTCCATTGTCAAGAGATTGAATCTAGAATTGAAATATATCTCTGAGCAAGGACATACGTCCTGCCTTATTGGGAACTTTCGTTAGATCCTCAGACAGAGATTGGCTGTGCCATCCATAGAATTAGCTATTTTTGTGACAGTACTGGAACTAATTCTGCAGATAGGACGCGTTTATAGTCAGCGTCCAGTTACCAAAAAATGGGAAAAGCTGGTACGACCGACATTTGTCGCCTTGGTTTCAGACCTCAGAAGGGCCTTCAAGGGACACCCCAGCAATTCTGGATAACTTCAACACTTGCCGGGCCTGCATTATCATAACTGAACGATCTTATTTGGCGATGCATTGTCATAGATACGAATGGGTGATATGAGAAATAATGGACGCGTAGACAGGCGTGGTTGGTTGTTGCTAGTCTCATTTATAAAATGAATTTCAATTTTGAAAAATTGCTTTCGAATGTTTGTGTGAAAAACGGAAATGGCATTTCCCCTACTCCCCCTCCTCCACCTCCACCTCCTCCTTCTTCTTCTTCTTTTCCCTGCAGCACTCGTGGTGTCACCACGGACAAGCACACTTGGCCCTTTTGTTGTTCTTTTCCTCTACTCGCTCTCTAACTCTGAGCGTGTGCCCAAATTAGAAAGCAAATGCAGAAGGCGTCAGAACGGGAGATGGGATGGGGTGGGGCAGGTTTGCGACTGGGCCTAGGTTTACGGCAGGGGTTGGCAGACGTTTACAACCCAAAAAGTTGACACTTTAGTTTTGTTTTTCCACATTATGTGCGGGTACACGTTTTCCTCTCCGAGCTCCGAGCTCCGACCTCCGAGCAATTCAATGGCCCTATGAAAAGTAACGGAACTGGGAACTGGCCTAGGAATACCAAAGGGAACGGTACCCGCTCAAGATGCATAGACACGAAACGACCACATAGAGGAGATCAGTACGTTGCACCGACCCTTCGGCATTTACATATCGTGCAGGGGGGTTAGGGTACATCTACATTTGTGTTACATTTTTATTGCTAAATCCTTATTATGTGGGAAATCTATCTCCTTCTCTCTCTCTCGCTCTCTCTTTGAACACACTCGTATCTGCCTCTCTTGGGTCTGTTTAGAATTTAATTATCGGTTGCATGTCACCGCCTTTTCAATACCTTCATTATAGACGCCTAGTTTTCGGCTTTTCCCCTGGCTTGCCATAATTAAGCGCGCCTAAATATACATACAGATAAATATATACAGAGTCTAACAAAATTTCAAATTTAATTGCTCCCCCTGTAGCCTATTTTAGAGTATTTTTACCTAGAAATCGCGCCGAATTCAAGACCTCTACGCTCAACCTTTTGTGTTTGCTTCTCTTTGCGAGTGATAAACACAATTTTATTCAAATTACCCGGATGTTAACAATTTGCTGTGCATGCTCTTTGAACGCAGCAGCGGCACCGGCACCTAAGTTGATTTATGTCTACTCCTATAATATAAGGTTAAGCCTGGTTTCAATTCAATTCCATGCGAAACTATATAACAAAATGAAGAGAGTCATGAGAATTCTAAAAAACCTTTGGCTACAACTATTTTTCTGCATTTGAACAGAATTAGATACTAGATGAGGCCAAGAACAGGCTTAAAATATCCATGGAAACAGGACTGAAACTACTCTTCATTCTTCAACTATATATATTCTAATAACTTCTCAGATTTATATAAACTTCTGGAAAAAGAAATGTTGTAATTAACACAAAATGCAATATACTCACATATATCCTTTGATTTGTTTCGATGTTTGCAAGCGTCCTGTAAGAAAAGTGTTAAATTAAGTACAAATTAATCAAAATTAAATAAATCTATAAGAAAAATTTATAGATTCATAGATTATGACACCGGTTATGGGTGGTAATAAAAATTGTTGAAAAAGAAAGGTTAATAATACAATTTTAATAAAATTATTGGAAAGATTCCGCAGCGCTTACAGATCAGCGTTGATGGTGATGGAAAAAGAATTAAATATTAGTTGTTTAAATAGTTATTAGAATGCTTTAAGTTAGAATTTGCATTTTGCTTTTATATTTTCTTTCATTTTCTTTTGAATCTGTTTATATTGTTAATATATTGTTCTACTTATGTAATTTTAATACTAATAACCTAATAACCTAATTTAACCTAATAATAATGTAAACAATGTATTATTCAAATAAGTGTTTATAAATTTCAATGTTAAAGTAGAACTTTTGATAGAATTTCCAGTTTGCAAAGAATTACTTGACTGTAGATCGTATAGCAAACAATCCAGTTTGAAGCAGGCTTAAAATACTCTCGGAGATGCCAAAATATCTTGCTTTGGTTAAGAGCAAGTTCTAATAACTTATTTTAAAATAGCTTTAAGAGGCAGATATAAACGCTCATTAGCAAAACCTTCCTTGGATATAATTTGCGCCTCGAATGGAAAAGTCTGTCGAAAAGGGAAGCTAAAGGAAAGTAAAGCATAAACCTTGGCAGCTGGCTGCGAGTAGAGCTTATACTGTAGTTGAAACGTTCTCAGTATTGAGCTATACGTTAGGTAAGTTGGCTATAAACCAAGTCTATTTAAAATTCCTTGCAATGCTAGTGCTTCTGCTTCTGCTTAGTCATTCAACTTTGCACTGGTATCCATGGGCAACCTTTAAGAAGCAATTCCGAGTGGCAGCAGCTACAACCCTTTGAAAGTATAACAAAAGCCTAAACCCAAATCAACAGCAACTATTACAATATACCCATTGAAAGGAAGAAGACTTCAAACCCTATCCACACTCCAGACTCTAGACTCTAGACTCCAGCTAGTACAGAGAGGAGAGACCTCCACCACCCGTGAGACAGCATTGAGCACCATAACTACGTACAAACAATGAACTCATAACTCAAGTGACACTTTTTAACTTGACTGCATTTCATCATGTGGCACATGAGCGCTTCTTGGTCTTCATCTTCGTCTTGGACTCGACTTGCTTTTGCTTGGGTTTTCTTCGCTTTTTGTTGTTTTCAGTTTCAACAATATTCAAATTGAGTTTTCCAGTGCAGGCACAACGACGCCGACGACGACGACTGTAGTCATCCATCGTCAAAGTTTTTTGTTGCCTGTATTTGTTAGTTGATAAAAGGCCAAGCCATTATATGCATGGCCAAGCTGCACAATTTCAAGTGCGGTGTGTCCATGTCCAGGTCGGGTTGGGTTAACGGGGGGCATTGGATGATGGGGGAGGGTAACAAATTTGTATGCATACGGCTACCATGGCTACGCCCGGTATAACTTCAACTCCAACAGCAACAGCAAATGCAACTCCAGCTCCAATCCGACCCGACCTTTCAATTCAAAGTAGCTCAGCTCACCCGGCTCTGGGTACGGGCAAGGAATCCTCTACTTGTTTTGTTTTTTTTTTTCTTTTCAAATTGTCATTGGCTGGCCGGGGCGCGTTCACTGTCCTTCAAAGAATTTCTTGGCTGACTTTCTTTCGATTTCTTCTTATTTGTATTTTTTATTCTTTGTATGTACAAAATTTCGTTGTCTCATGTCGCCAGGGCTTGTCAACCTGCACCACAGCTCCACAGCTCCCCGCCATCCCATCCCATCCCTCCAGCTCTTCATCTTCAACACCATCTCCATCAAAGTCTCAACCCCATTGCAAGTGCAATGAACTGCGTTTGCAGGCTGGTGGCGTTGATTTATGTTACATCTTCTATGGTTACATTGGTCCAAAAACCCTTCATACCTCCTGCTCCGCACTCCGACTCTGTCCTCTTCTGCTTCTTGTAGCCATTAAGCGCAGCTCATATGTTATAGACCACGCGAGTGAGACAGAGAGAGAGAGAGAGGAAGGGACAAGGGGCAGAAGCGAGACGTACGCACATGGTGAGTCTCACACGTGAAAATGATTTATTAGCGGTAATTGGTGTCACAATGTTCCAAAGAAAAGGAAAGGATTGCCATATCCAATGCGTTGGCAGGTTCAGTTCCCGCATTTTCCTTCGTTTCCCCTTACCCCCTCCTTCCCCCCCTTCACGGAGTAAACCTACATAGCTACGCGTTGTTTTAATTATCTTGATTTTAAACTTATTAAAATTGACAAATGATATTCGTAGACAACATCGCGCTCTGTCTCATAGGAAACAGGTTGTCAATGGGCTGCTTCCTAGAACTGTCCGTGCGTGCACTGCTCCGGCTCTGTTCCCCGGCGACTCTCTTGATAAATCACATAATGCTGCAGCATTACAGCTGCAATGAGGCATGTTCGTCTTGGGACAACCCAAGCAGCAGCATTTGGGGATACGAATAGTTAGTTGGCCTTTTCTCAGTCAACTGGTCAGTGGAATTGCCTCTCTGCTTCTCATCTGTCTAGGACGCTGGGGCTGGGCCAGGGAAAAAATAGAGTGTAACACACCTTCGTACGGAGAATTTGATTTAAAATACAATCACATGAGGTAATCAGATCTTTACATTTACATTTCGAACATGTCGCGATTGTTTTTTGAAACTGTGAGTATTTCATTATATACTTAATAAAGTGTATTATGATAGGATCACTGAGAATATCCCAAACTATGAGAGTCCTATAAGAATTTTTTTTCTTGAAATCAAATTCAAATTCTGGAAGTTCAGCTTGTATTCAAAATATTTATTTAATTCCGATCTCTCATATTTCACTTCATTTATAATTATTTTTGCTTTATTTGATAACTTTAAACACTTTATTTTCGTCTCTCTTTAAATTACTTCCTGCTTTGTCTGTCCTTACGTAAGCCCAGCACCAAAAATGTCCTTTAAGACAGACAGAACAGAAAAACACATTTATTTCAAATTAATCTTAAACTTTGCACCTCTGCTGACTATGTGAGGTGACATTCTCGTTCTGTTCACAGTTTATTAGGCAGTCATCGCAGCCTTGTGCTCCTTGAGGCACATGGATATTTGGAATGCCGTATCGCAGTCGTTGGCGCCTTTCATGGACTTGCAGTCATTCACGCCGGCGGTGATTTCTGCTATTTTATCCTTGAGAGTGGGCACATTCCTGAGCGTATTTATCATGGAATCGCCATTAAACTGGCCATTGGTCATGTGACCTTGTTTCTCCATCAGGCACTTGGCATAGCACTTGAGGTTATCATTTGCACTGTTCTGCATGCCACCGCTCATGAATGTCTTCAGCTCCGCCTCAGAAATCTTTGTCTCGTCCATGCACTGTTTCATCATCTCCTGGAAGTTCGGATCGCACTGCAAGGAAATTTCTATGAGCTCCTCGTTGCCAGTCGAGGATGTGATATTGTTACCTGAACAAACGCCAGGAAGATGACCAAAGTGGCTGAGAATAGAGTTGCCTTCATTTTGCAGTAGAGTTTCAACTGTGACTGAGTTAACTATGCTGATACAGCTGCTGCTTTATATAAGGGCCGCAATCACAAACAAATTTACAATTAAAGCAATTAAAGCTATTTCGCAAATTATCCAGAATTGTTCAAAATTTGATTATGCACAATGCTACAATTAATGCTAAATAGAATTTTCCTTTTATCAATACCCTGTAGCCCATGAATGCGGTAATGAAAGGGTATCAAAGGTATCGATAGGATATGCTCTGATTTCTAATCCACAACTTGAGAAACTTTTTGAATAACAATCAATTGATTTTAAAAAAACTTTTCTGAATTTATATCTCTGAACACACACACATGTGTGTACATATCTTATTGGTCCCTTCGAACAGATTACAGGGTATCGTCTGGTCGTCCTTTTCAGACACTTCTTTTTTTGCATATTGTAATTATATTTCAGTTGAAATCAACAGCTCCATATATGTACACTATCTATGACTCTATATATCTGACAAAGTCTGGTTGGATAACCGCCAGTAAACACACAACACACACACACACACATAAAAAGTACACACACAATAGTTAAGCACAATTGGTTGTCTGGTTAAACAACAAATCAATTATTTATTTATTGTATTAACTGCAATTGTATTTGTGTGCGTCTGTGTCTGTGTGTGTGTGTGTGCATGCCAGTGGCAATTTTTAGCTTTTGTTTAAAACCTTTGTCTAAATTATTCATTTGCCTGCCCAGCCAGCGATTCGAATTTATATTCGAATTTCCAATTTGTTTTCATTCGCCTCTTTTCACTTCGCCCAGCAACAAATTTACAGATGATTTCAATACTTTTCCTGCATTTAAATTTATGGCCATAACGAGCATGTGCAGTGACAATTTCAGATTTTGGCAAGGTCATTATTATAATACGTATGAATTTTCAGTGAAATTAGCATTTCGTATAATGAAAGTTAACATGTTATTAGTCATAGTCAAGTGGGAAACTGCTGAACTGCTACTAAAATAATATCAGTACTTAGAATTGCCAAAAACCAGAACGCAATTATTTAAATTTCTATCATATGACACTTAAATTTATGCAATGAATACATTTAGTTATTCATTCCATTGATCAAACTAGCATCAAGCATTCATGCTTTAACGTGACTGGGGAGGCTTAGAGAAGTTTTTAACTTAATGTGATCAATATTAACAGATTTTATCCTATTATTCTTCAGATATACACGCACTTCTATGAACTTTAAATAATCACCTTATAACAAATATAACTATGATCCAGTTTCTATAAATTTTCCTACTTTTTTTTTAAATTTGGTAATCGACATAGTAGAATCAAACTAATTTCTCCCAAGTTCATGCTTTTGATCAAACCTAATCAAAAATAATTTCTATAAGGAGTGCAAAAGTGGTGTTATTATTTAATATATTAAAAACTATTCCAAGGATGATACTATATTCTTCGAAAAGTGGGTTACTAAATAATTTATTATGTAAATTTAAAGAAAAGCCCAACAGAAAGTAACATTTGAAGACGTTCATCTGACGTCGCAGTAGAAGCCCGATTAACCAGGACCTCTATGTAATGCTCAGACTAGGATATGAGTTCTGTGATATCTGTATAATAAAATAATGTTATACTCATATTTGACTATATTATGGCCAACTATGCTCATTAAGAGATTGATTAGCTTTATTATTGTTACATTTTAATAACATTTTCTCCAAGAAACATTTCTTTTCTCCACTGGAAAGTCATCGGTTCCTTTTCGAGTATATTTTATCACTATTTAACTTTGCATTGAATGTTAAACAGAACCATAACATAACCAAATATTATTACTTAATATTTAAAATAATGTCAAATAACTTGTCAGCTTTCTATTAACAAGGTGTATCATTTGCTATTAGATTGTAGTTGAAGCTATCAACAATTAAATGTGTCTCTTTTCTCATTCGGTTTCAGTTCATTTAATAAACAATTATATATATATAGCCTGTCTCCATTGATAGTAGTTCATTCATAAGTCATGCTGTTAGTAGATTTATAATTAAAGTCAACCCAAACAAATTGCAATCATTAAGATACTTTATGGGGAAACTAAGTAAAACAATAAAGTTCAAGCAAATGTTCCCTGCTGCTTTCCATCCCTTCTCCCAAGCCATAAGCCACCTTACTTCTTGACGGCGTTGACTGAGATACGATAAATGTGGAATAACTTATGTATAATTCTTTGGTCAAATTCAAATCAATAGCCAAACAATAAGTCGAGGCAAATGCCATTTACAGGCCTGTCGGCCTGGCGAAAGCCGAATGAAAGCAATGCTGACAGTAGAAATAATTTATGCCTTTGTTATAAAATGCGCACCTGCTGGCCCTTGCCCACCGGAGTACGCCCCTTGCTTGGACTTTGGACTGGGTACAGCCCCTAGCTGCTTGTAAGTTGGCTTTTTACCAGGCGGCAGGCAGGCAGGCAGGCAGTCAGGCAGTCAGAAGACAAACGCCATTAAAGCCAAAGAACTGGAACAGAATATGGAGTGGAGAGCGTTGAGCGTTGAGCGGCCAATGACTACGAGTAAAGAGTCGTCGTTGACAAAAGGCCGGGCCAAGCTGGGACACAGGACGAATTGGCAATGTGCTGGCTACTGGCTGCTGCTTCTGGTTCTGCTTGTCATTAGTCAGCCCAGCCAGGATAAGCAAAAGGACATGGCCATAAAAAGGGCAATGCGAGAGCAAGCAGCAGCAGCAACAGAAGCAGCAACAGCAACAGACCAAAAGCAGCTCAGCAGACACTACAAGGTGTGTCCTGTGAATGAATTGCTGAGTAACCAATAATGAAGTAAACTGTGCAAGAGTCCTGAATGTGTCATTGTGGCAGGACGAATGGACGAATGGTTGGACAAACGAATGGAACCTACAACCAAGCACAATTCACTGTCAGTTGCATTGTTTTGACCTGATTTACATGCCGATCCCAGCTCGTGTCCCAAGCTCCGGTTCAGACTCTCGACTCAACCGATATTAGAAATGGTCAAAAGAGTACGTACTGTGGACTTTTATAAATTACAAAAGGACTGACTGGCGCCTTCTTCCTGCTCCAGACCCGTAGCCAGACGGCAGCGATGACAGGCCAAAACAAAGGCCAACGTTAATGAGCCAAGAGAATGGCGCGAGCCGTAACAAACGTTGGGAAAATAGACCGGGAAAATTGTAAGAAAGCAGAACTGTGTCACAATGTTTTGACACAGACCAGAGGGAAGGAAGGAGAAAAGAACCGAGAGGGAAACAAAGAAGTAGAGATGGAGAAAGAGAGAGGGAGAGAGAGGAAGGAAAGCAGATAGGACGAAGGACGACCGCCAGTCCGTGTAGCTAGTTAAGCCGGCGCGAAAGACAAAGTTGATAAAATTAGAATTGTATGGTAAATAGTTTCGTGGGTTGCCAGCAGTTGTGTGGCAGCCACCGGGTTCTTCCGCTCTTCCTTTTTCCTTCCGTAGGGGCCAAAAAGTTTAATAAATGTATAAAATTAATTAGCCAGTTGAATGTTCATTAACAGCTGGCGAGTGGGGAACAACAAGCAACTGACAACTGTGTTAGACCAATGTTCCCGATCTTCCCCTTCACCCCTTGCCGGGATCCGCCGCAATTTTATGGCTTTAATATGCATTTGCAATTAAAGCCCATTCGGTGCTTTTGATGAGCGCAACGGGAGCTGGCCAAGTTATTTAGTTAGTACTCATAATTCATTTAAGCCCTCCAATAATGTTTGCCCTTCCCCCAACCCCTTGGAATTTTCACACCTCCCGCGTGTGCGTGTGTGTGTGTGTGTGTGTGTCGAATCGAAATGGAACACCCGCTGAGCGCTTTTTAACCAAAAACACTGAAAGTGAAAACCCCTAAACGATGTCTGTCTGACCTTTACCAATTGCACGGACACACATGAGTTCTTTGTTAGCTGCAACCTGGAGAAGTCATGTTGTGAAGGTTTTTGTTCTTTCCTTTCTGGTATTTTATTTTTTATTTTTTTTTCTGAAAATGTTGCAGTGGTTGCAGCGATGTGACCACAAAAGTGCCGGACAGCAGGAAATGAAATCAAAATTATATTTTGGGTATTGTGGTAGAGTAATTGGTTTCACAGTTGAATTCCTATTTGGTACATGCCCCAGAGATGCGAGAGACATTAGTAAAGGATATTGAAAGGAAATATTAAAGATGAAGAATGAGACCACAGATAGATGTTGTATTTGAGGAAGGAGAAAGGAGAAACAAGAACTCAATCTTACTTCATAATATTGAAGTCTATAAATAATATCAGTCTATAAATGAAATAAGGAAAATAAATCACTCGAAACAAGACTAAAGTTAGTTTAATTCGTATTTTTCTATTATTTACTTGAGTTATTTTTTAAATTCTTTGAAAACGTTTCAGAAAATCTTCATCTATACCTTATAAGTATAAATATTCAGCACATAAGTTAATAAATATTGGTAGCAAAATCAATGGAAATGCATTAAAGTAATGAATAAATTTACTGATGCACCTAGAATATTATGGAAAATTATGAATAACAGAACCAATTCTTTCACTCTTTCTCGATATTTTATAGCCAATTCATAAAGTAAATTCATTAATAAACACATAATAATATCAACGATAAATAAATATATATTTCCTTATAAAAATAAAGAAATATATACAAATTTTATTTAAGACGTGTTAAGAATTCGAATTGGCATTTTTAAAGAAATTTCTATTAGATTTACGCCAAGTCTTTGCTCTTGAAAAATTTAATTTTTTTTTTGTAATTCGAAATTCACAGCCAACACTTTTCGCCATTGGCAGCTGTAATTGAAATTGGTTGTGTGTGTGTGTGTGTGTGTGTGTGTGTATGAGCATTTTACAGCACTTGAAGCTATTTGGCAGTCAGAGACAGTTAAATGCTTGCGAGAAGACGGAAAAAAAATATACGAAAAACTTGAAAAAAAATTAAAAAACGAACGCACAGAGTTATTGAAATTAAACATCAAATGTCAGCGCCAGGCAAAGCGGAGGCCAAGCAAAGCACGCACAAAAGCGCAAAGGTCCTGCCACATGCATCAGCGAGGCGAGGCGAGTGTAAAAAAAGGAGAAAAATAAAGAAAATTCATTTTAGAGGCGGCAAAGACTTGATACCCTTGCCATATATTTTTAGAGAGAAAACCAATCTTTTATGATGTTTTTATATTATATAAATTTATATTTATATTTTATAAATATTCTAATATATCTTCTATAAGTTGAAAGTTATTTTATTTGATGTTGGTAAGATTCAGAAAATGGTTGTGGAACCATCAAGAAAATCTTTAGAACTTTGTGTAAAAAGGTCTCCTGGATGAGTATATGCCGATCAGATGCAATCCTGTTTTTACTTTAAGCTATTCACGTCACGTCTTAAATGCAAAGGATCGACATACGCACGATATCAGCTGAGATCATAAACCTAATTACGTATGTATTAGGATGTAAATGTGGTTCAGATTTCATGAGAGTATTAAAAGACCCTCCGGGTAGGGTATATAAAATGGCTGCTACTTGGCTTGACAAGTTACAAAAGAGCAAGGAATTTGAATATGGAATGGAAAGTGGAAGTTTTGGCAAAAATAAAGTCGATGCAAGCGTCGACGAAGACAATTGCTCGCAGCAAATGAAATCAAGCAAAAGGAGCGCACAGTGTGCCCAAACAGAGAAGGAAGGGGAACCACTAAATACGATGACAAGGGCTGCGCACAAATACAATTTACATGCGTACGTGTGACAGAGAACAGGGTAACCAAAGCAGCCAGCAGCTAGCAGGCAGCAGGCTGGAGGACTGGCGGACTGGCAGACTGGCGGGCAGGAGAGCGTCTCCATAACATGTCCTTAGGATATTTGTATGCAAACAGGCACAAAGCGTTGAAATCGATATGCGGGCGCGCGTCGTCGTCGTCGCCGTCGTCGATGTCTGAGGAATAAGGACTGAGGACGCGCCAAAGAAGCTGCAGCTGGTTGAAGTCTGGCAGAACGGGTGCGGCTCAGGACGCCGCATCTCCGGATGGCAGTTGACAGCCATGTGCAGCGGCGCAATGAAATGAAAAATAGTGCGAAGACGACCAGGACGCCTGCAGCTAGAAGCCTGCGG
This sequence comes from Hirtodrosophila trivittata, assembly GCA_035045065.1. Classification (NCBI taxonomy): domain Eukaryota; kingdom Metazoa; phylum Arthropoda; class Insecta; order Diptera; family Drosophilidae; genus Hirtodrosophila; species Hirtodrosophila trivittata. The sequence goes on from JAWNNK010000868.1 coordinate 2,219,426, forward strand.
CACAACAGCAAAGATACATAGAAAGATTTCTGATGTGCCCATAAACCGTATCAATACTAGGGATGGGTTCAACTCGTATATCATATGCATATATGTACGGGTACTTAATATAAAGATACTTTCGTATTCTATATACATAAACAAGTTACTATATCTTAGTTAAGTTCCTGCTTAGTCAGAGTTTTAGTCGAAATTATAATATATTCTTTGTTATGCATATTCTTTTGCGTATTCTGTTCGTTTTGTTTTGTTGCATTCACCCAGCCCTGGTGGCATGTGGAAGATGGCAGGGTGCCGCTTTTGATTATATCTTGCGCTGTTGCCTGATTTGTTTTGCACACATTACCGATTGATTGTCTATGCCACGTACTCCTCGAAACTCTCCTTCACCTTCTCGCAAATGGAGTGCGTATGACTTGCAGTCAACAATCGCTGCCAGTTCCAGTTGCTGCTCTACCCTCTAACTAAGGAGTACTCGATACCCAAACTCAAATATCCAATATCTAGTATACTCGTACAGTATCCAATACCCATTACCCATTACCCAACCAGTTGCCTCGTTATGCTGGTGCGTCATTCGCTGCTGCTTCTTTTTTGATTGTGCAACTTTGATAAGCAATTTTGAACGTTGTCGCTGTCGTTGTCCGCCCCCCACAATTGTGCGTGTCACCGGCAGCAGCAGCAGCAGCAGGAACAGCACGCAGATGCCCCTTTTCCCATTTGTGTTCCTTCCGATGTCCGTATCCATGCCCCTTGTTTTCTGCCTCTGCACATTTCCATACCAGCACTCTTTCATATACTCAGATAGTCATCAAATTAAGGCTCAGGCAAATCAATGCATTGCTTGCTCACCCGACTGCCTTAGGGCCTGCTGCTTTTACAATTCATCTTATTGTTTAGCCAGGCTAATTGCTAGCCAGTTTTTACTTTCCGGACAGGTGAAAATTGTTATGAGACGTAGCCCTTCAGATGACACACATCCTCATTCATACACACACACGCACACACACACATATCCATACACAAGGTCTCAAAATGCAAATGGAAAACTTTTAAAATATGCCAAAACCGAGTTGAAGTGCAGTTACATGAGTGTAAAATATGTTTTTGGGGTTTGATCTTCTGCTCCCTCACAAAGCACGTGTGTGTGCGAGTGTGTGTGAGTATGTGAGTGTGCGTATATTTTTTTTACGGAAGCAAATTGGTTACAAACACAGCTGTCGACCCTTACGGGCCATAAAGTAGAAGACAAAAGGTATTTTTTTTCGTTAGCCCCAAAAATTACATTAGAGCACCGAGAGGAAGAACACGTGACCAAAAAGAAGAAGACAAACCGGGTTAAAATAATGCGGCTAACAAACTGTTCGAGTTATATAAAATGTTAAGGTATTTCATGGGTGGTCACAAAAAGGGTTCAACTGGATGCCAATGCAAATATCCTTGCCGGCCATTACAAAATTTGTATAAACATTTAGTCTCTTTTTTCTTGACCACAAAAGAACTGTAACTATGTGTGGTTGTTACATACGAGTGGTAGGGGTATTCCTCCTGGAAGACAGATGAATTTTAAGGGACTTTCAATATTGTTACTAGTTATACCTGACCTGACTACAAGGTCACACAAAAGCCCAATAAATATGCAGTTGTGGTATTCATTGGCTTTAAAGGTAAAAGAAAAACTGTTACGAAATCCTAAAATATTAGAAAAATAATTTGGAATTGATTTTAATAACGATGTTCGAGGAACAAATGGAGTGATGTTCAGTGAAATGAATAAGATGTATGCAGATATAATAATAAAATTGAAGGTAACAAGAAAAAGTGACTTAAATTACAAAATTTAGTATCTAAATTAAGATCATATAGCAAAAAAAATTGAGGATATTTTTTGATGTAAACTGTTATGTTTTAATACTCGCAAAACTCTCAGTTTTATTTTCGCCTTCGACTGCATTGTGATGTTTGATTGTGAAATCCAAACAAAGCCATAAATATTCACTAGCAGATTGTTGAAAACTGGCACAACAATCTACTCGTACGGAAGACACACACACAAGAAACAAGTCTGCTGGGAACCGCCTCATGGTCTGGCTGTCATCGTCCGTCTACAATACAATAAAAATATATACACAGTTCGACGAGAGAGATATGTATATATAGTGCAGGTATAATGTATGTATATGTATGTATTCCTCTAGAGTTGCCTTCAAGCTGATTACGATTGCGAATTGCAAATCGATGCCGACGATATAAACGTAAAAACCGCACGGTAGGAAATTTGAATAAAATGCAATAAGACAAAGAAATAAGACAAACACATGCATGATAATTTGTACCCGGGTTTTACTCGTACCCAAGTTGTCGGCACTTTGGGCATCCTCCACACCCTCCAATATCCCCGATGATGTCCGCCTTCTTTTTACCCACTTCTGGCTTGAGTTGCAGTCAGTACCCAGTACCCAGTACACTGTACCCTTTCCTGTATGCAAAACTGGCAGACGCAGCTCGTGCGTGTAACTCGTGATGATGATACAGTAAAAACAACGACGCTAAACAACCCAGGCCACAAAATATATCAAAATGATGTGGTTAAAACCAATGCAAAAACAAGTTCTGATGTGGTTGCGATGAGGTGTTCCAAACGGAACACAACAGGAGAAGGGCGAGAAAACTACATCAAACAGCTTTCTGCGGTACATTGAACTACTGTCGAAGTGTTTCGACTCAATATTTAAAGTAGAAACGTTTGAAAACAGAGCAAAAGACTTCATTGCAGTTCGAAAGAAATAGACATATAATGAACTTGGGTGGAAACAAGTATATATTAAATAATATTATGCACCCTTTGCTATGCAATTGATATAAAAGAACAGAAATAGTTTTAATTTCTAATTAAGAACAGTAGTTACATTGGATATTACTATTCTATACGATAACATTTAGATTATGAATAAACATGAAGAGGAATATCGTTTATTTATAACCTAACACACAGGCTATCTCATATCATATTTACCAATATTATTCTTACATCGCACTTCAAATGAATCCAATCAAGTTGAAGAACAAGAAACAAATATCAATCAGACTAAGTAATTTGTTATGGCAAATATTTTCCCCTGTTTTACGGGCTTCAGTGCAAACCGAATATTACCAGAAACTAGTTGAACAGTTGGGCGGCCAGACTAGGCGTAACAGGCATGCCAACATTGGGTTTATTACGAGGATACCTCGATTGCAAGGACTACAACTAATGGTACTAGTTGTGCAATCACCCTTCGATGAGTGCTTAGGTGGATAGGAAGAGGAGAGGAGCGGAAGAGGGGGAGGCTGAATGTGTACTGGCAAATGCAACTGTCTGACCTTACGAGCTGTAAATTATGCATCTATGCATAATTTATAACTTATGCGTGGACGGGACTAACCCCCCACCCCGACACCCAACTTCTAACCCTCAGCCCCCCACCACCCCGAAAACATTTTGCCATAGACAGATGCACAGACAATGATTAGGGCCACACACAAACCTATTATTAACATTGTAGACCCGGTCCCGGGGCCACTGTCCATTCGTGTGGACAATTGCAATTGCTTGGCAGTAATTTTCAATTTAATTATAGTAATACACACGTATACACACACTCACATACACATGTGCACACTTGGACAGACAAAGTCGGTTGTCTAAGTGCAGATTTGAGCGCATTTGCACTTAAGCCAAAGTTTTATGGCTTGACTTTGCCTTAGGGTGTCGAGTGCATGTTGTGCCCTGGAGGCTGGATCCAAGTTGCATGCACCGTGTGCACAGAATTCTGAGGGATTGCCAGTGCGTAAATCACATGCAAATGTCGTTGTGCTTGTAATGCCCTGACAGCATTGTCCTGCCTGTCCAATCTGTCGTCCTGTTTATCCTGTCTGTTTGTCTCTGGCTTGCATTTCGCCATATTAATTATGCGGCAAGTGCGGGAGCTGGCACTTAACCACCGCCTGCATTTAAATATCTCAAGCTTCTCCTCCTCCTCCTGCTCCGCCTGCTTCCCCCAATTCATTTGACTTTGGCTCTAGTTTTTGACCTGACCAAGTTGTAGTTTTCATTTTCGCACGTAGCTTTAGCCCCAGCCCGAAGTTATCCACATATCGCAAATGAGTAATCAAGCTGCTGGCCAGCACTGAGATAGTCGTGGAACGAGGGCAGGACAGTCCTCTTCAGTCTTGTAAAATAATGCTCACGTAGGAAGTACGTGATGTTGATTTGATGGTCAGTTAATTATTATTTTTTGTGTTTATAGAGCTCAGGTTGTCGGTGTTGTTGTTGTAGCTCTCATAAATACAACCTGCTGCCTGCCGCTGTGTGTTGCTTATAATATGCATGAGCTATATATCGCCTATCGTACAGGATTGTGTTGGAGCTAGATTGGGTTAGGTCGGTGAGTCAAGGATAGGTTATGGGTTATGGGTTATGAAGTGTCCCATAAAACAAAACCTTCAAGCAACATGAAAAATAAGTGTATGATAAAATGTAATGGGAGCATTTCTTTAACCAAGAGAGAATAGATATGATTATTATGGAAAAAGATATGGAAAAGTATAAGGTAGGTAAGTTATCAGCTATACATAAGAAAAATAACCTAAGATACAAATTACAAACCTATTAGACTGTTATTAAAGGCAAAACTAATGAATTTTATATATTTAGTTATAAGTACAATATCACAATTCCAAAGGGTTCTAATATCGTACTAACTAAGAACTGCTTTGGTCTATAAGTCTCTTCTATCTTATCAGATACATATAGTATAGTAAAGAGTAAGTAAAGAGTAAGTAAAGATAATTACAACGTATATACAATAAAACCCCATCAATGTCATAGAAGCCTAACAAGCTCCTAGAAAATAAAACCAAGAGCTGCTACAACAGTTTTCTATTTGCTCCCAATCAACCACCAACAGACTGAACCTAGAACTGAAGCTGAACCTTAACCTGCCATCAGGAGAACAGCATTCTCACTCTGGAGCAGCGAACACAAAATACTTCCTTCATACTTATGATTAACAAACTTTTTTTTTATGGGCCATGGCAAAGCCGCTACAGACCAAGTTTAATTTGGTATACCGCTGATGCGTTCCCGCCTCCAACGTGTCCTGCGTCAACGCATCGCCTATTGAGCCCCGCAGATTAATGCCACAAAATTCACTGGACCGCATCGTTGTAATGAGACGGCGAAACCACCAACGCCAAAGCATTTCCTATGCCCAATGTCCAATATTAATCAATTCTATATGAAGCACGGACCGCTGCTGGACCATAACAATTCCTAACTGGTTATCCTTGTGCAACAACAAAAACAGGAAAAAACAGGAACAATAACAACAAGAACTCCAGCAACAACAGGTCGAAACTCATTTCGTGTTGCGACTTTTGATTATGATGATTATTACGCGTAATCGCCGCTACATGTGCTACATGCAGCGCCATCGCCATCGCCCCAGCCGCTTATTGATGAAGTACGAAGCTGACGGATCCCCACGGCAAAAGCCTGGGACACCTGTGTGTATATTATTATTACACATCAGGCATGGGCATGGGCATGGACATGGGCATGGGCCTGGGCCTGGGTCTGAGACTCGGCAGACGAATTTAAGCAAGATGCACACGATGTAAGTGGCCACTAATGTGGATCCAAGCATATGAGTAGATCAAAAAAACAATGCTGGTCAATTGCATAGAAACAGCTTCAAAATTAAATTAATACTGTACGACCACGAGCAGAAGAATAAGATCAAAGTCAAAAAAGTTAGCTATTGGTAATCATCGATTGAATGTTCAGACTCTAATGTATATATGTGGAAAGATGTGAAAAGTTGGAGCTAAACCTTTTTAAATGCCTCTTGCTGTCGGCAATCAAATGATCATCAAGGTATGTAAGCCTTACATATACATATAGCAAATATATACAAGCTCAAGAGCAGGCTCACTGAACGGCTGACGTAACAACGAGTTAACAAGATAATGACAGTAGCGGCGGCGCACCGGACGAGTCTTTCAGACAGCCAGCCCGCGCCTTGACTGGGTGACTCTGCGTCGCTGCAACTAAGTCGCCATCGTCATCGCCATCGCCCTCGTAGTCGTTGGTTGCCCGTCGTCCATCGTCTTATGTCCATCGTGCCTCGTTCAACGTCCCGCTCTATTATTTAACTGGGTGTCTTTGGGTGTGTTGCCTGAGTTTGCTGTGTGTGTGTGTTGTTTCTGTGTGAGTTGGCTTTGAGTGACGTGCCGTGCGCATAAGTGACTGATGGCCGGCGACGTCCAGCGCCCAGCCCCTTTCTTTATGTTGTGCTGAGCTGCTGCTTCTGCTGCTCGCCAAAGACCATAATCAAGTATGCTAAAAAGACGCGCAACCAAAAAGGAAATTGAAATGAAATATGTACATACATAAGTATATATAAATGTGTGTGTGTGTTGTTACCTGTATATGTGTGTGTACGTTTAAGTAGGTATGTATGCATGTTCCAACCATTCGCGTTTACTCTTTCATGGTATTTCGCACCTGGAGCGGCGGCTGCGACGGCGGCGCTCGCCTTGTTAAGCACAGCGTCGTTAACACTTAAGGTTGCTGCTGCTCTTCTTCTTCTTCTTATTGTTGTCGTAGTAGTAGTTGTTGCTGTTATTGCTGTTGCTGCGCCTTCTGCTGCTGCTGGCTGCTGCTTGGTTTGCTTGCATTGCCAACAAGCTCATTAGTTTCATAATTAGCTTTCGTTATGCTTTTCGTGTATTAATTAGAAGTTATTGCTGCTTCCAGGCGCCGGCACGAAAACCACTCAACACCCAGGCAAAACACTGGTCACACTGCCCCACTGTGCCCCCTTTTAAGCTTACCCATCACTAACCATTGCAGCACTTACGTTACTGCGACTCGACCATGAAAAAGAAAAAAACTTGCTTATCAAGCAAGTTTCCACACTAGTCAACCTCCGCCTCCTTTTCCCTTTTTTATACTTTTTGCTGTTCTGCGGGTTTTTACTGGGCAGCCACGACTAATGCGCAGATAATGATGCTGCGGCTTTGATCGATTTGATAACAATTTAATTTCGAGTGCACGCACAAGGTTTTTTTTTTCACTGTAAAAGGCGAGATTTACACGAGATAATGCAATGTGGTGTGCAAAGCACGAAGTCAGATTAGTTGATGGGACCAGGAGAACAAGAGAGATAGAAATATGGAAAGAGGGAATAGAGAGTAAATCCACATATACATACATACATATAAGTGTATACAACGATCGATTGACTACAAGTTCATGATACACAAAAAAATCAACACAGCACCAAAGAAAATATGTAACAAAATGATACAGACAATTCTCTTTAGATCGTTAAAAAGAGAGAGAAGTTAAAAATGAAAAAGAGAGTCTCATGTGTAACGAGCTTAAGGTATGAATTAAAAGATCTCTTAGTACTAACCCAAATTTAATGCCAACTGTTTTAAGATGTACCAATTAAACTTAGTTAAAATTTTCTAATCTCAAATGATCGCACTTAGTTTGTATATAGTAAATATTTGTGTACTCACCAGGATTCAAGACAAATCAGAATATAATCCTTACCCCCACTTGATATTCAGCGTAACCTGTGTGTGTATGTTATTTAAAGTGGAAACAAAAAAGTAATAAGAAGAGCTTTATGGAACTATTAATTTTTATGTTGATCAAACTTACTTTAAAAACAAAGTTTTCCCATTCCTATACAAAAAAAAATTAAAATTATACAAATTTAATGACTGCACTTGAGAGAAGTTTGCAAATAAAACAAAAGACAAGCGGGAAGTAAAGAAATGGTGAAATTAACACATGTGACGTCACAGCATATGAAAAAATCTGAATTATGTGTGAATGCACTTACACAGAACAAAAAGAGAAAAAAAATGCGAGACATTGAGACGACGTTAATATGTACGTATGTTTGTACGAAGAAGAATGAGTAAGGTACAAAAGAGGGTACGCTTTATACATACATATGTATAACTGTAGCGTGCGTTCCATACATACATACATATATATATTAATGAATATATAGTAACTAGGTTATTTATTACCATATGTTAATATTACTTTAAATATGAAGTAAATGTAAGGCTGAAAATAAGAATAGAAAAAGCCTCCATTCTTCTTCGTACTAATCGTCCCACTCGTTTTTTCGCTTATCCACAACAACTTTTCAACTTTAAACGTTTTCAAACACAAAAAAAATATATTTAACACTTAATTGTTTATTCACGAATTGTTTCTCCGCTTTTAGCAAATTCAAATTGCGCAAATCACTTGAAACGAATAGGCAAAACACAGTGCATTCCAAATTGTTTCAAGACTAGAAAACACATGTCAGCCACCGCACCATTAACATTAAATTTCGATCATCTCAATCGATTATGTTATCTAGTGCTGTTCATTATTACTGAATAAGCTAACATTACAGAGAGTTGGACTAAAGGTTAGCTCTGCAAATTAGTGTTGCCATTTCATATTAACATATTTCATATCTGGCTTTTTTGAAAGTCTAGCTTTATTATTACACATGTGATATTTTTCAACTGTTTTATTTTAAGACTAAATCTAGAGTGTTTTTAAGTTTTGCACTAAAGACAACTTGTGTGCTTCTCAACATTGGTAACACTGGTGCTACTGCTAAAGCCAATTGCTCATGGATTTGTAGCATCAAATTTCATTGTCACACTTAATGTAAAAGCACGCAATAAAAGGAGTTAATATGTGCAAGATGTCTAAATGTATAAATAACAATGGAATGGATTATACTATAATCAACATTATTGCTGATTACATATTGAACAAGGCGTTTTGGATCAACCTGTCGAAGCATGTCATAAATTGTTTATCACCGTTGGGCCCGATGTCGCTAGGTTTGTAAAGTTTGACTATTTACTTGTTTACTTATTTACATGTAACTGTATGTGTGCATGTATTTTATCTCATTCTTCCAGTCGATTTTAAGTCGGAGTGTATTGACGGCAATGATGAATTTACAGATGCGGACTCAACTACTGTATGTAAATTGTTTATGTATAATAAAACTGTAACTATATTATTCCCATTAACAGAACTTTTCGGATAGCAGCAGTTGTGCTTCATCTATTGACTTTGAGCATTATCCATCGATCAACAACTGGGACGAATTATATCAAATTAAGTACTCTTTGGACAAGAATAATCAGCAGAATAACTTCAAACAATGTTGTGATTCAAGCAGCAATGCTGGGCTCGAAATTAAAGAATATTATACGGAGCGGCCGAAAAACAAAAAGTTTTAAATGAAAATAATAATAATTGTTCGTATATTTAGTTTGTATTATTTGAATCTGAGCTTTAAGTTCGCTGTGCTTGAAGTCTCAATGCCATAATCAAAGTTTTTGCTGCTGTTTTGTTTTTATAATTTCCTGTTATTTTTTTCTGCTCCTTGCACAATTGCGTGCGCATAACAAAAACCAAATCTCACATAATAAACATACAATATACAATGTGCAGCAAACAACGGTATGAAAAAATGCTGAGTAAACCTTATTAAAAAGGGATAACGGCTCACGAGCAACGCTAATGACAATGCCTGCAAGGATGGCCTGCATGAATGAATGGATTTGCTGGATGGGTGCGAATGTATTGGGTGTATGTGTGCGTGTGTGAGTGTTGCTTGCCTGTTGGTTGTGCAAACACACACGTCACTCAGCCACGACATCCTTCCGGAGACAGGGCACGGGCCAGGGCTTAACGCCGTTAATGACCAAAAGCAGCGGCTTCGCCCTCAACCTCGGCCTCAACTCGACTCGTTATGACGATTTTATTACGTGTATTCTTAACAATTGATGCTGCAATGTCATACGTCAGCAGAAGGTGAGACAAATCAGTACACAGCACTCGCAAGGATAAAAAAGCATTACACTGTACAGCATAATATTGGCTCTTCAACTATGTTGACAATCACTTCCTATAGCCGAGAAATAGTAATAGTAATAGTACTATTTGTAATTTTTCCGAAAGTTTGTTTCAAACACAAAAAGAAAACATTTTTTATGTTGCTTAGTGTACTTTCAGTGTAAGAGGCAGAAACTGCAGCATAACGTTTATTTGTACGGCAATGGAAATTTATGTGTTTCAACCGTCTGGGCAGGGCATTAAAAAACTTGCTTAAGACTTTATTTGCGAAAAGGGTTGATTCTTTGGACAACTGCCCAATTCCCGTCACACGCACAAGCACAGATCCCGCTGAGAAACCTGGGACAAATCTGCGTGGCCAATGCAACTTAATTAAATTTGGAAATACTTTTGCCACGGCTCAAGAATTATGATGCTAAATGTTTTGCTGTTAATTACAAAATTGTAAAACTCAAAGTTCAAATTGCAATTTGTATTCATTTGTGAAGCCGCCATTAAATTTGTTAAGCGCCGATGCTGACGGCGCCGTTGGGCAAAATTATAAATTAATGCGGGCGCTCGGCTGCGGCTGTAGCTGCGGCTGTGGCTGTCACAGCGGACACCTCCGGAAACCCCGGCCGTAAGCACCCGACCCCCTTCTCCAAAGCAATCCAGTCCACCCACCCACATAATTTAAATGCATTTCCTTCGGCGCATTAATTTCCTAAGCTTTTTTGCATACCAAAATCCCGCACAAAACTGCGTTGAATGTAATCCCATGAGCTTTAAAGTCACGTGTGTGCGTTGCCGCCGGCACTTGGGTGAGGAAGGAGCAGTAGTCGTTGGTATAAGCAGAGGCAGAGACGGCGGCGTATTTCGACGAGACTGACGCAACAAAAGCGACGCCGACGTCGAAGCCGATGCCGACGCCATCGCTTGCCTGTGTTTTTTGTTGTATTTGCATGTAATAAATGTATTTGTTTATCCCCTTTTCTAATTTTTACTGCATGTCGAAAATATTTCACAGGCGCCGGCCACAGGGAGCAACAAAGAGATGAAATGCTATATAAGTGTGGGTGGGAGGGTGCCCCGACCCAATCATTTAGCCAGAGCTGCTCTATTTGTTTATCCAACGAGCTTTGCGTGAAGTTTTTGTAAAATAAATTGTCCTGCGGCTGGGCAGACGGCCAATGTTTTATACTCATTCCTTACACAGTTTTTACTGCACGCTATGTATTTATCAGACATGTGTAGAGTTATGCATCTACCTACATATACATATATGTAAACATGCATTAATGTGCGTTGAAATGCATGTGTTTATTTATATAGATATGTACGTACATATTATGCATAAAGGTGTGCATTGGAGAAAAATGTTGAATGTAGCTTTTGATATAAAATATTTGATGAGTCAGAAAGCATAAGAAGTCAAATGAAAATTATTATTCAAAAATTCATATGTATAATTTATACATATATTTATATTTATGTGTACATAAGTAAGTGTAAGGTGAATAATTATTTTAAGTGGTGTGCATACGTAATATTATAATATTTTTACTTTTACATATTTAAAGATCTGACCAGTGATATTGCTGTTTTCCAATTACATTTTGTTTACAACCAACACAGCGGTCCTGTGGCGCAATGGATAACGCGTCTGACTACGGATCAGAAGATTCCAGGTTCGACTCCTGGCAGGATCGATCGTTAAACTTTTTATTATTATTTTAATTAATTGTTTTTCTTAAAATTAAGATGCCTTATTTTTAAAGTTGATAATTGTCAACAATCTTATTGAAAAATATGTAATATATTTTATATTGAAAAGCAAAAAATTTCTTTTCGCCCAACGTGGGGCTCGAACCCACGACCCTGAGATTAAGAGTCTCATGCTCTACCGACTGAGCTAGCCGGGCAGTTGAATGTGCGATCACTAATGCGTCATATGGGCTGTCACAGGCGCAAGCACGTGTGTTAGCGAACAATCATTTCGACTAGAATATTATTATGCTATTTCGGCGTTTTTTTAATGTTATCTCAAATGTGGTAATGAATACGAATCTATAACAAAAACAACTGTGAGTTGTGAGCCAATTAAATGTTATGCATCATTCGAAAACCAGATTTGAACCTTTACAAGAGTTCGACGCGTTCATTCATAAAAACCTTAACAAATTAGTCTCAACTAGTTGAAGATCTTCATATAGTACATAAGGCCACAAAGGGAAGTACGAGTAATAAGCCCAGCGGCAAAAATTCCATTACGATTACATTTCTGTTCCGTTTCTCAGGGCAGGCACTTGAGGTACGAGAATACATACCATATCACACACACACACACACACATACATGCCACACGTCGTGAACTGGCATACGAGTTTCTGGCAATGGAAAAATGGTTATTCATAATCATTTGTTACGCTTAATTGTTGTCTTTGTGGCTTACCTCATGGCTGCTTTTGCTTTTGTGAGTTTTGACCGCAAATTGTTTTTAAATTCATTTCTCGCTTGTCTCGCCTCGTCTCAGAGTGGTCTTTTCAGTTGTGGGGCGGCAAATTACAAAAGCCAAATGGGTAGGTAGCCTGAGAATTTTTGATTATTGTCATTATATATTGAACTGAATGTAAAGGCCTAAGCTAAAACGAAAACCAAAACCATTTGGAAATATACGAGTATGTATTTTGTGTGGAGTCATGTGTAAGGCGTTCTTCTTCAAATATTTCCACATTGGCCATGAAGTGCACGCCCAGTGCTAGAACCAGAACCAGAGCCGGAGCCGGAGCCAGGTCCAAAGCCGCTGCTTTTATGACTATTTGCTGTTTATTTTTGTTGAAATTTTAAATCCGCACGCGTTCAGATTTTGCCTTGGGTTTGCCCATACCCTCGTGCAGCTCTTCCCTCGTCCTTTAGCTATATTCGTAGCTGTTGCTGTTTTATTATCCTTTAGCTGGCACTTTTTTATGAGTTAAGCCAGACGCGGCTTATCTATGTGACAATGCGGTAGGCCCCAGAAACTCTGGAATGCCAACGACTACGGGTGCGGGGTAAGGCGTGTGTATATGTGTGTGGCAATTGCCTTTATTGCCAGTCAACCCAACCCAACGCAATTCAACCAAGCCAACTGCCAACCGCCAACCGCCGTCGCGTCGCGTCGCATCGCTCCGCCTGCCATTTCATTCATAAATAAATTAAATAAAAATATTTTTTCAAGCCGCAAGCCATGCAACAATAACAAATAAGGAGGCCTGAAAAAAAAGTATATATGGATAAATGTTGAACGGGGCGAACGGCAAGAAATCTGCATAATGAAGCGTAATACACAAAATGCTATAGAGTTCCCTGATTGGGGTAGCAGCAGACGGGTATACTGAAATGAGCTGAAATGACATGGTAAGGTCCGTCTCCGTCTCCGTGTCCGTGTCCGGGTCTACGGGTTTTTGCTGGGGTGAAGTGCGGTTTGTGCATGGCTGCCACACACAACGCACACAATTGAATGATTTAAGGTAAACAGCATAATTATGCAAAAGCTACAGAAATAATCAGGTGTTTAAAGTCATTTTGCAGCTACATATAAACATGCAGATTGCTTCAAAATGTCCCTTTACAGGCAGATTACTAAAGGGAACAGAAAATATCGATGTCTCTATGTAGATCAATAAAGAGATGGATGTTGATATGTAGATCAAAAATATATTCTTATATTTTGTTACATTCCAACTATGAAAATCTTTTCGAGTAAAACATTCACTCATAGAAATCCATTTATATACATTTATATCTCATGTGGAACATCTTTGAACATTATCCAACAAACAAGTTAAGCTATTTTCAACTTAGCTTTTCCAATTTCAATTAGATTTTCAATAATAACAACATAAATAATCCAAAGAGCCATTTTTTTGGAGATTGTTCTTCGAGCACCCGGAAAAGCTCTTCAGGGATTTGTAGCCCTAAGCTCAGAGAGGAAACCCTATACCCGGAAACAGTCTTCCCCTTCAGCTTTACTGCCCAGTACAATTTGACACGCCCCCGCGCCCCCACGTCCAACGATAGCTCGGTACGCCTCATTGGCAGTATTTGTTCTGTTTGGGCGTGTTAAAAGTTAAAATAAATCAAAGAGCCATAAATTTTAGCCGCTTTTTGGCAATATGGGGAATTCGATACGTTCATCAAATGTAAAAGGGTTCAAGCGATGCGTTTGCTATCTATCAATAAATGTCTCTATAGGAGTACACTCATACAGATATGCGAAGCCGGGGCATCCCCTCGCATACATATTTTATCAACCGAAGGACAACAGCAGACGTCGGCAGACGACGCATCCTTTGGCCTGCTCAAATTTAGCACACTTGTCAAGCCAAAAAGAGAAAATACCAACTTCAGGCAGACAAACATTTCTCATCATAAAACTGGCATTTAAATACTCTACGAGAAATTTCACAAAAATAACTTAAGCAATAGTTGAATATATGCCATGGAACGATCTTAGTACTATATGTATCTGGAGTATTAGGAATGTTAAACTAATCAGGAGTATATAAAGTAGTGTTACACTTTTTATGACTAACTTAATGTACCCTATGCAAAGGGTATGCTAAAACCAAACGCAGACGCACCCAAACCATCTGAATTTACCAAGTGGGGCAGCTTATGAAAAATATGGCGCAAAGGGGTTAAATGACGTATGCATTGCAGCTATTTCTCTTTCATTCCTTTTTTTTGTGGGGGATTCCGAAGGACTCTCTGCTGAATTGCCTGACGATGTCTTAGTTACCGAAACGGAAGTGCCAAATTTATCATAGACATTGCCGGACTCTGTTTGCACTTTATGAGTGGCCAAAGGTTTTGCCAATATATCTTCAACAAAATTATTGATCAATGATGGCTGGGCCGGAGGTCACTCGACTAAATAAATGTTCTCAGTGTAGGAAAAGCTGAGAGCTGTAAAATAGCCTCGATTGAACGAAAGAAAACCTAAAAAATTTGTTTGATTATTCAAGACATTTTTTGTGGCTATTAAGTATGAAGTGAAAGTACTACAAATAGTTTGAAAACTTAAAAAAATATAAGTGTCTAACCAAAGAATGAGAAAAAGGTTTCAAGTTCAAGTTTTTTTCAGTGTAAGTTGGCCATAAATAAGCCTCGCTACACCTTTTAAGCAAATGTCTGTAGTTAGGCTGATTAATGTCAGAAATTGTTGGATATATTTCATTTAAATTATATATAAGCAAAAGCTAAGTAAATAGTGAAATGTGAATAGCCTCTCAGAAAGAGACAGAAAGACAGCGAGAGTGAGAGAGAGGCCGAAAAGCACTCCAATAAAATATATTGTACGATTGTCTGATTATCATCGCAACCGCAAAACAATTTAATACTAAAACCCAAACCACATGCCACGGCACGCGTCCCAGTTCCCCTTTTGCAATCCCATACCCAGTTCCCAGTTCCCAGTTCCAGATCCCAATCCCAACTCCAATTCCAATGCGAGTGGACGACCCACCGACCACATGCATGATAAATGCACAAAATCTGCAACAAAGTGTTGGAAACACGCACTTTCCATGGGTAGATGCTATGATATGAGTAGGGGTATGGGATGGGTATATCAGTATGAAGAGGGTAGGGGTGCTGAGCGAGTCGGGTCGAGAGGTTCTGGGGTGTACAATTACAATCTGAAGCCGCGTGTGATGCGCCCTTTGACAAATGGCCAAACTCCGAGCAGCATCAGATCGAGCTATGATGAGCTCTGAAGAGTTCAAGATTTGAAGATTAACATTGTTGTATGGCTGGTAACAAATTTGTGATTCGTGGTGTGGTGATTCCCTCAGGTAAAGGGCATACAGCAGAGCAGTTGCACTCGAACAAAGGCAAACCTCAATAATAAAAATAATAATAATGACAATATGAAAACCACCCATAAAAATGCATAAATTTTCCCACTTACTTTTAATGTACAATGTGGCAAAAGGATAATTTCGAAAAACCATTAATATGCCATGGACATTAACATTCTGTTGTGACAGCCAGTCAAATGAGCCAGGACACAGTGCCATGGAACTCATTTCAAGCAGGACAGCTCCTGCTGGTGGTGCTAGTGGTGGTGGTTTCCGAGGATAATACGTACAAAAGGTACGAGTACAGGAAGTGCAAGCTGCAGCACCATTCCCATTGCTCTTGTCCTGTCAATGGACACGCAGCGCCTGACAAACATCAACTGGCGGCTGTCGTTGGTCGCTCATTTACATGGAATGCAATAGATCGATGTGTTCCTGGAAACCATTGACATCACATCAGCATAAATCAACAGCCACTTGGGGGCTTACCTATGGGGTTAACAGCCATTGGCAGCTAGAGGAAGGGTTTGTTATTTCACATTGCCCAAGCGGAGGACCCTTAAAGCAAAGAACCATATTAGTACGTTCATTTCAGTTCTGGGAACCTCTTAAGATGTGAGAGCTGAGATCTTTCCTTGAACAGAAATACAAAAAAAATTGCGGCAATTTTATATATCCTTATGAAGGTTTTGTCGGCAAAGAACAATTGAAAACGAATGTAAAGTTTTATTTATTTATTTTATTGAATCTAATTTAGAGTCGACTAGAAACAGTCAATTAAAAGAATAAAAGTTTAATTATAAATTAAAAAATATACTTTTTTTTAAACTGGATATTGATAAAAGGTAAGGAAAGAAAAAAAGTAAAAACTTGTTTCCAGACGTTTGCTTCTTAGGGATCAAGTCTATCCTAACAGATACAGTCCTCAATATGGTAACATTACGAGGGTGACTTATCGAGTATCGTGACTTATCGAGTATCGTGACTTATCGAGTATTTATTCAATTGCAGTTGACTAACATAAATCTACAATATAAAATATATACAGATATATTCATATGCTACCAGAAAGATGGAAAAAATCATATCTAACGATGGATCATACTTTGAATAATAGTTCAGAACGCTCAATAAGTTTCCGGCTTAACAAGGAAAAACACATTTTTTTCTGAAAATTTTGTTTAATTCATCAATATAGTTTTCATCTATGGCTACACACTCAGGCCAGCGCTTCTCCAACCTTTCTATGCCATTTTTGTAGAAGGTGAAGATGAACTTTTACCCTCAAAATAGGTCTCAGTATCGGCTATATATATTTATGCTGAAACATTCAATCAAATTAATCGATAGTCGCAATATTATGAAATAATTACTATAAAGAAAAATAATAAATTTATTTATTTAGAGTCATCAACTAGCAGTCGACTACATACAAAAATATTTAAAAAGAAAAGTTAATTACAAAATTCAAATAATAAAATATTAATCCCTGTATAAATATATTTAAAAAAAATAAAAAATATAAATAAAATAAAACAAAAGAAATAGAAATAAATAAAAAATATAATATTTATATAAAATTTAGACCTTAATTAAACCATCCTCAAATAGTGAGTCCTTGCTTTGACTCCCAGCCAAATAAAGTTACCAATTTGACTAAAAAGGGAATGCTACCCTTGGGTTAGAAACAGGGATTCGTGTTGTGATTCACATTGGATTTTTCCTTTATTTTTTTATCTGTGGATTGTGAATGTTTACCAAACAGTGAATCTCAGTTGAAGCCACAGTGCAACCACAAATCGCATAAACACAAATAAGCTGCAACGTGGTGTCCGCGCGTAAATCCCATTTGAAAATCCAATTTGATAAATAGAAACCAATAAATGCAATAAAAAGCCCTAACAAGCCCTAACCAAATATTTCCGCATTTGCACAAATTTTAGAGCGCAAATTAGCAATATGCCCGAATTTATGAATTATGTGAAAATCGTGACAACAATAATACAACACACACACACACACACACACAGACACAGACACTGATACTGCTACTATAACCCATCCTATCCACACACAAACACACACACACACACACACACACACTAACACACATTAACCCCAGCAACATTTGTTGCAACTGCCCTCAAAAGTGCTGCAGGGCGGAGGAGGAGGGCGGGGGGTCACAGAAACATAAAGAAAAAGGGAAATGTTGCTGGAAACAGCTGAGTAACTAAAAACGAAGCCAATATAGAGCAGAGTTACGATTACAATAAAGAAAAAAGGAACTGGGCTTGGTCCACGCAGGAAAAGTCAGTGGCCAAATAATAAAAGGGCTGTGCAATGCGAGAGGGTGGTTGCTGCACAGGGAGGCGGGGTGGGTGTTTTAGTGATTCCAAGGGGGAGTGTGGGTGCTGGGCGTTGCGAGTGTCATAAGTGCATATAATGTTTTTGTGTTTTGCACAAAAGCGAAACGAAAAGTTTAATTTTCTCCAGGCGAGTGCCAGTGCCGGGTAACCAAATCCGTTTAGATCGAAAACATAAAGAGAAAAAAAGTAAACCTGAAAGAAATATAATAATAAATGTAACAAATGACGCAAACGGTGGTTCGGTGGGTCGTTCCTGCAGTTCGTTCAGTTGGTTGGGTGGTTGGTCCTGGCGCGGGCGTTTGCCATTTTAGATTAATGCCCAGCGGCGCTATTTGAGAGCCAGATCGCATGGAAGTATATATATGCACTTATTTGACTAATGTCTTTAATAAAAAATTACACACGTCGCGCATATGAGAAGGAAAGTGAAAAATTGGCAGGCAGCCCAGCTATATATATGTATAAATTTGTACCCCCCATCTGGAAGGAAGGGTAATACGAGCTCGGAACAGTGTAATACTTGCGGCTTACAGAAATTTAGCATTTCATTAAGCAGCGGAAGAAACCAGAGCAACCCCCAGCAAATTTAACTGCCACCCTATACGTTTTTTTTATACTTTTTAATATTTACTAATATTGACAATACTTAAAGAATTCTCTTTTCTACGGAAAGTGCTGCTCTGGGAGGGTTGAGCCAATGGGCCATGGTAACCAGAAACTTTGACATATTTATAGTTGACAATGGTAGAGGAATATATATATCCAACCTTGACAATTGTAAAGTGGTGGTAGGTCCTCATGGTGTTCCTAGTGGTGGGTTGTGTGGGTTTGCTTTCGGGGATTTATACAATATTTTTGAAGTGCTCGCAAAGCGACCGCCGCTCTGGTCCCCTGGTGACTTATTAAGGGTTGCATTTAGCGGGCTTTGTGTCATTTTATATGCAAATTGGATTAAAAATGAAACGCATTTTACAATCTCCCATCCATAGTATCTGTCCAGTTGAATTTTCTGCTCGCATTCGTTTACTAAATTAGCATTCATCTTATTGCTATAATGCTATAAATAATGTAGAGGCGAATCCAGAACAATTCTCAATGCGCTTTATTAGCTGGGAAATGCTTTTGATGTCAACAATTTTGAACATTGCGCATTTCAGTATCAGCTTCAGCTTTTTTCTATCGAATCGTCGATTGCCGATGGCCTCCGGGGGTCGTGGCTAATACTGCCTTCTGGCAACCCTAAGCCTATCAAGCGATTAAATTTCCTCATTTCTGGCACTGATTTGATTAGACATTTTGTTTATGGTTGCTAAGCTATTGTCTTACAATTAAATATCGACTGTTTACAGAATGGAAATGGAAAATAGGCTTAAACAGTAGGAAAGCTTCTTTGTTATTTATTTTCAGTTTGTAGGAATAATATTTCTACGAATTTTCCAAATACAATTAAATTATTAAAATATATTTGATTAGCAGATAATTTCCTTATGTATAACTATCATTAACTTGCTAGATTAAAGGGGTATAGCAAGACTTCCCTTTGTTTTATATAATAACTTTAAATAATTGATGGGCTTCAAGCTGTTTCATAAGAGAAAATATGTCATTAAGTCAAAATTGAAAATACGACTATAATTTGGGTGGTAAATCGAAAGGGAGGGAGTGACATATGGAATTGTCGAGCTGACTATGTGATTAACTTAATTTAACAGTTGCACGTATCACATTTATTGATATTGAACTATGGGGGACGAAACAATGAAAGCAATTTGTGTGTATCTAAAAAATAATACCATAACTATATCAACAAATGTGTGTGTGTGTGTGAGAGTGTGTTTACCTATGAAACTGCTTCCAGTTGGACTATTAAACTAATTTCCAGTTGTCACTGACAAGCACGCACACGTCCTGCTTCGGGTGACCAGACCAGCAGACGTCACAGTTTCGATCCTTTCCCCAACCTCTCGATGCCTTCTTCGACCAACTCAAACATGGCACGCACAGAGCCTATAAGAGATACAACAAGAGCAAGAACAACAGGAGGGACATTTAAGCTATGGTTAACTTCGAATTTGGCCAGTGGCACAGACTACGTCTCCGTCTCCATCTTTCAGCTTCCATCTTCCAACTCCGTTTTGCCTGTAACATCCTGTAGCATTCACTGTGAATTTTGATGAATGCTCTTGATGTGTCGTAGCCTTTCCTTCCCTACCCTTTCACCTACTTCAACTACAACTACTGACTTGCAAATGAAGTTGACTTTGTTGCAGGATGTGCCTGCAATGCTCAGTTGCAGAGTTACCTGTGTGCTGCTGCTTCTACGACTGCCTCGTAGGCATTTTTGGCCAGTGTAAAGCACAAATTCCATATTTACTGTCAATGTTAATTGCTCCGAATTGCACTAAAGTGTTGACTTTTGTGGCACACAGGAAGCCTTCGTTCGTTCCACATGCTACATGCCACATGCCACATAGCCAGAGCTCAAACTGTGTGAGTCACGACTCCTGCAATTTGCTCATCTATTTAATGACAGGCTCCGAACCTATTGGACAGCACTTGCAATTATGCAATTGTTTGTTTAGCAACTTTTGAGTGGTTCTCTCTCAAATTGGCTCACTTCTTTTGGGAGGATCCTTTGGGGCTAGCTGGAAATTGAAATTAATGCGTTTAATTTTGATTATGACTGTTTACTTTCTCCTTCTTTTTAGCCTATCCTTTTTATACAGTCGTGGGCTTAATTGCCTTTGAACGTATTAAAGCTCCCATCAATCAATCAGTTCAGTTTTAAGGTTTTTCAGTTTTTCAGTTTTTCATTTTTTCAGTGTCCCTTTTCAGTTCCTTTGCAGTAATCCCATATGTATTTAATCCCCCGGATTACATTCCATTCTCAACTCTTACTTTTGCAGTATTTATTTATCTAACGATTTTTTGCAAGCACAAAGTGCAGACTGAATCCTGTAGGTTCGTCCTTATGGAACAAACATCATCATCCTTCTGCTCAGTGGGAAAGCAAAAAAGGAACATGTAATTTTTTCCTAGAGTGAGCTCGTTGCTCACTTTCGGGGAATCTCTTTCCAGGGAATCATTTGCTACTTAAGGCGGCAAGCACATGTCGGCTTAAGCATCCTTCGGGTTTCGGTTTCAGTTTCAGTTTTAGGTTCAGTTTCAGGTTCAGATTGAAGGCTCAGGCCTTGGCTAAGAACATGTGGCGCACATTTCTTTGTCAAATGTCGCCTGAGTCTCGTCTTACGAACTGTGTTAATTATACTAATTGTACTAAATCACTTGAAAATTCAGTACGGATCCTGTAAAAAATAGCTACAATTAGGGCGTAACTTCCAGAACGAAGCTGAATGTCAACGCAGTCTGTGAGAAAATTGAAGTCGAAGGAAGTGCCGGTAATCCTAGCATTTCTGAGAGCTGATTTCTCCTCTTTTCACATACTAGATATGTGACATGTACTGCCTTGCATGTGGTACATCAAAATAAATTACCAAATCTTAGCTGGGATAATGTCCTAAAGAAATGAAGCTGACTCTTTTCAAAGTAAATATAATTAATGGTAATCGTAGAGGCCCCAACATAAATTTATACGCCTACGTCTTGTTCTGAGGTAGTTCTCGGCGTCAGTACTAAAAATTGTCCCAGCAGTAAGATAAATTATGAAAAGTAAGAAAAGTCTGTGGGAGGCTTGAAACAACAGAAATGTTAATTAAAAAACGAAAGGAATTACTTTGGAACCCGATTTCTGAGCCACTAGAGAAATGCAAGCTGATTACAAAAAAAAGAACTTGAACTAAAGTTCCTCTTCTTGGACTCAAATCGATAGCATTGTATGTAACCCTTGAGCTGCTTATGGCGATTATATGCCCTAACGTTGATTAATATTGCTTATGTAAGAGGATGTATTTGTTATGCATTCAGAGGCAAGTCAATCCAACCCTGTGTCCACTACTTGACACATCTCCTGTGCTGCTGCTCCTTAACGCATACTTCAGCTCTCGCCCCAAACTCCGGCGAGTTGTGTAGACAAGCCGCCTGCATATTCATCAACCACAACCCCAGTGGAACACAGCATGTGTACAGGAGTTGGCAGCCCAACCCATTATCCTTGACTTGGGCCTACACGGCGCATGCAACCTGTTCCCTGTGTCCTCCAATGAATCTGGGTTTGAGTGTGTGCTGTGTGTGTGGGTGTCGTGCATTTTCACAGAATTTATACCAATTTGTGCGGAACGTTAATAACAGTAAAAGGCCTATAACAATAACCCACATCAATACGACGGCACGTAGTCGCCGCATGTGGTAAATGCAGAAAGGACTTGCCCCGCTGTGCGACAAACAAGGTGAGTAGGTAAGCCGGGAATGCAATCAGCAAAGATGTGTATACGCTTACGTATGTGTGTGTGTGTGTTCGTGTATGCAACGTAACCACCCACACTGCCAACTAAGCCCACACTACCGTTTGAAAGCGTTGCATGCAACCCTTACCGACTCCGCCCCCCAGCCCCCTGCCCCCCAATGCGAATGTTGTAAGCCGGCAAGCGCGTGTCCAAAACACACGCGCGGCATCTTTGACGGTCTCTGGCACTGGGTAGAGGATTCTGGGAACTGGGTACTACGAACTGTAACTGGGCTCCGAGTGGGCTCTCCATTCATTCATTATATTTGTGCATTGACTTTGCACATGCCCGAAAAACCGAAATCGTCTTTGCTCCTGCTATTTACACAAGTGTTCCATCCACTGCGCTTTGAACAACAATAAAAGAGATTAATAGATGTGGGAGATGTGAGATGCTGTACGAAGATGTAAACTCTGGATGTGTCTGGGTGGATGGGTGATGCCCAGTCACATACAATAATTGGTGCCTAAAAGGCTTGCATATTTGTCTCTGTGCCGGGGTAGGTAGCAATCACAAAGGACGCGTCCACGTCCACGTCCACGGCACAATGATCGATCTGCAAAATATTTCAATTTAATGAATTGCGTGCACAGTGCGTGTTGAAAGGGTTGAGCGGTCCATGCACAGTGGGACACGATCGCATGAAAAAGTGTCAAATATGGAATATATTAATGCGAGGTGGAAGTCTTAGGAAACTTATTAATCAGTTTCCTAAGAGTCGAGCTCAACTAATCCTTTTTTCTATTGAAAAAACTTTTAATTTTGATGAATTTCTAAATCTCTAAAGTTTTGCGCAAAACTTTTCCTTTGTCTATATAAAAAATTAGCATATTTTACTTTAAATTTAAAAACTTTTATAAATTTTAAAACTCACTCTGAAATTTCTAAATTTTTTAAAGTTTTTGTCTCAACTAATTCTTGTTATATTTAAAAATATTAAAAAATTATCTTTAAATATGAAAAGTCTTACCAGTTTGAGACACTGTGAGCTGCTGCTTGGGGCTGGAGTGTATGGGTAATCGGAGCTCTGGGCTCGTCCTGAGGATGTTCCTGTCTACGCATTAACTGTAACTTTAACACGCTTATCGCTTATCGCTATTAATGAGCAAATATGCAGTACAAATAGCAGACTTATGCCTGTAGCTGATGAGGATTTTGTTGTTGATGTTGATGTATCCTTGGTGGTTGCTGCGGTCTGTCAATCAAACTGTTGGCCATAAAAAGGGTTGCCCTCGAAAGGCAAAGCCAAATGCCTCAAGTGCCACTCGACGCTTGGCGTGGCTCTGATAAGAAGACGCTCCAGACATTTTATGACTATATATAGTCGTATATGTCAATCTGCAGTTTTTCACCCCCGCATCCGGATCCGCATCGCATCCACATCCGTAAACCGCTTGGCTCAATTGTCAGATATGACAGTTAAATGTTGACGCTCGAGTGCCTGCACAATTTTTACCTGGCAAAACGCATTTTTAATTTGACTTCTTTTTTTTTTCCTTTTTGGCCATTTTCCATTTTCCACTTTCCACCACTTGGCACATAATTTAGTCATTTCATTTGAAATGCTCGGGTGGGTTGTCTCTCGGTTTTGTCGGTTTCTGGCCGGGTTGCCCCCTCCCTGCCCTCCGCACACTATGCGCGATCTGTCAAATGTCAAATGCATGTCAAAGGCAACATGTCAGAGCCATTTCCTACGCTTCTTTTTACATTTTCACTGTTCCTGTTTCTGCTCTGTTTTCTTTTTTTATATATATTTGCAGGCGTTAAATGTATTGGACAGCAGCGACTCCTCCGTGACTCAGTCTGTCTGTACTTTGGGTTCCGGGTATGCTCCGGCTCTAGTTTGGGTAACCGGCTCTGGGGTGGTTGATTGTCATTTTTTGCGTTGCGGCAATTTGCGGCTTTTGATTAAAAAATACACACACCAAAAACACGCCGAGGGAATAATGCGACTGTTTTGTTGTCACTGTTCCCTCTACCGAATGGCTCTTGCTCTCGCCTGTGAATGGCTTTTTGTTCTCTACTCTTACATATCCGATGCGGCATGAATGTTGGCGCGTAGTTTAATTTGTTCTATGATAAACCAAAAGAACTGTCTACTATTTCCCACCAGCTGTGAACCGAAAAGGCAGGCAACACACTCCCAATTGACAGCAATAAATATCAAGATATTGAAAAACTATTAAGGATTATGAACTTGAACAACGCTTCCTAAACAAAGCCCTGCGCATCAGCTCTAACGCTTGTGCTTACTTTGACATCGCCGCTTTCCACATTCCTTGGGTTAAAGAAGAAATCGTAAGGATCAGTGACCGATACACCAGACGACTCTAATTCCATTCAAGCAACTTGGAAATAGACCTGCTCGACAGCAGCTCAAGAACAAGGAAAGAAGCACCCGCTTGACCTTCCCTGGCAGCAACAAACGGAGCCCCTGTCCCAAACCCTTTACCCCACCTACCTTTCCATCTCACCTCAAGCTGCAACATACGAGGTATCCATTTGCTAAGGAACAATTAAAAATAACTCAATCGTTGCCTTCTATCTAGACAGATTTGATATAAAAAAATCAATTACAATTTCAAGAAAATAAAAAAAAAACAATGTGCATGAACACAAAACTTGTTAGTATATTATATAAACTAATTTATTTATTTATTTATTTAGTGTCAACTATTAACAGTCAACCAAAAAGTATTTGGGAGTAAAAAGATTACATTACAATTAAATGTAACATTAAATTAATTTTAAATTAAGAATATAAATTAAATATTAAAGTGAATATCTGGGGTATTCAAAATAAATGTATTAAATTATGTATATTTAAATTGTATTATTTAAATTTATATTCAAATTTAAAATCATTTTTTATTTTCCCCAGACTTCTTCTTTTTTTTTCTTATTTTTTTACTTTTACTTATTTTTACTTTTAAATTTAATGATTTTTAATTTTAATGATTTTTAATTTTAATTTTAATATAATGATTGAATCTATTGTCGACTGTTCTTAGTCGTCTTTCCGAATAAAAATATATAAATAAATAAATAAATAAATGTATTCAATGATTCAACATTTGTTGCGAGGATTGAGAAAAACCCAAAAAAAAACCAATCAGATCACTAAATTAGTAAAGCTTTAGTTTTAGTTACTTCGTACTTAAGAGTTAAGAATTTGGTTCTTAATAGTTTCAAAAGAGGACTCTGAGTTGAAAACTCGACAAAGTCTGTTATAGTCCATAATACCTTAAGCATCATAAGCATCAGTTAAAAGATACATTTATTTTTTATATCATATTGTATTATTTATATTAAAATAACAGAAATATCAGTTATCCATAACCCTATTATTATATTCTACATCTATTATTATATCATTTGTTTATTTAATTTATCTACCAGGGAGAAAGAGAATGTGTATCCTTTTCAGTCTTTCTACTGTTATGCTATTAGCTACTAAACTTAAGGCTATGTTATTGATTATGTCCATGATTATGGAGTCCATCATAATATTTATTTTTTTTTATCAAATTTAATTATTTATTCCTTAACGTAAGCGATTTTTAAATCACTATATAAATTTATATTTGTATTTGTATTAGAAACCTAAAAAGGAGCTTTCACAATTTGTGGTAATATTTAAGATTGGTGGCTCTGAAGTATCTCAATATTTAAGTTACTAGCAGTTCCCCAAAGCTGAATAGCTAGGATCACATAGGCTTTAGAAATGATACAACATGACTTAAAAATAATCAAAAAAAACCCCAAAAAATATATAATATCCTTGTGCTCTTAAATACATAAATCTAAATACATAAATCTGATGGCTTTCTACCAATTCTGATCTATGTTAGTTCTCAACATTCTCTTATTTTATATTCTTATAGAAATATTCTTTTAGTTATATCACATAACAATACTTTTATACTACACCTATATTTGTGTCAATTTTCAGACTTTCTCTTACAACTTTTGCAAGAAAAATGTACTTTGAGTAAGACCCAAAGGACCTTTGGACTTGTTAATAAACTTGATGTCCAATCCATGTGATCATATTTTACAAGCCATTTGATTTTGCCGCTGTCACCACAGCTGTTATGATTTTCGCTTCCTTTTCTGCTTAATCCTTGGTCCCTTTCAGTCAGTGTAGTCAGAAATTTAAAGGCCTGTCAATGTTCTAATTGCTCCTACCACAGAACGTCCGTAACATTAATCAGAAGAACTCAACTCGTCTCAAATGTGGCAGAAAAAATGGGAAATCACAGTCATTTGCTAAGCGATAGAGGGCCAGAGCACCAGGTCGGACTCCACCTCCCATCTGGACTGGCATTTGAGTTATTGTCACTTGTGGTGTGTGTGTGTGTGGATGTGGATGGGCATTCGATGCATTCGAGTGTAACGCCAACTTTTTGCGCCCTCGGACCTTTTAGTGAGGCCTGCGATGGAACGGAATGAAATGAAAGTTGTCGCGTGCAGGGCCGGAACTGACACAGGATGTGCCGTACATCAGGCGAACGCGTTGACAATGCACTCGTGGGTGAGCGGAACAGGACTCCCTCCCCCCCCCGCCCGCTCTCCCCCACCAACCAAAAAAAGGCATCGACAGGACATACGCAGTAGAGTTATACTAAGGCTTTAAGCAGTGGGAGTAGGTCTTACACTACGGCCACTGCGGCATTATTAGCTGTCAGTAAACGGAATTGTCGCGTCGCGACGCGACTCAACGCTTTTTCTTCCTACTTTTGCCGAGCAACATTTTAACATAATTGGCCTTTATGACATAAAGGCCGCATTCCAAACGATCGAAGAGATGGAGTGGGGTGGGTTGGGGTTTCTGGCAGCAATCACTTTTTACTACCCGCTAGCCAATTTTGTATCTGCAACTTTGCGCTTGAATGCATGCAACAACTGCCAGACTCATTCCAAACAATCCCCCGATCCACCCAATTCATCGCCACAGTTCGGGCCACTTTGCGTGGCTGCACTTTTCCAAGTTAATTTCGCAAAGGCATCATAGAGAAAGTTTAAATGCAATCACGCAAACAGCAACTGTCCTACAGGATACCCTGTAAAGCGAAAGGAATGCACAATTGGGTGCATAAGCAATACCTAAACGAGTGGAAGCTAAAAGTTAGATAAAGTTTAATATTTCCTTTACATGTTTATTAATACTAAATTTAATATCTTAACTATATATATAGTATAGTAAACTCTTGGGAAAATGTGTGGCAAGGCCTGTTGCATGTCTTGAAAAGGTTTCAGGGAGCTGAAGTAATTGATTGAAAATACAAAAATAATATTTACGCTAAGTATATCCCTACTCCACATTCTGTCCTGGCTCAAGATAAGACATGACTTATGATAAATAAATAAATATATTTATATATATTTATATTCTATACTCCAGTTAAATCTTGAGATCTTCCTCAACAAACGATGCCTGACAGTTCAATATACCCCATGAAAGATTTTCTATTTAAAGTATAGCAAAGTAACACAAAAAAAAAGAAATACATTTGCCTTTTCTTTTGCGCAGAAAATGGCTTGGAAAATATTTTTCAATCACTTTAATTGTAAGCAGCCCCAGTGGAGGTGGTCTGCCCGAACTGGAGGATACATCAAATTGCATTGGAATACGTTAGAGTATTGGTTGCCAGTCCATATGTTGTGCCTGCCCTCCCGACTGCCTGACGTTCTTTTTCCATAAACAAACTCCGGCAAGAGCAATGCAAATTTAATGTTGTCAAGCTGTCGTATCATGCTGAAATATGCGCATGCCTCCCCTCCGGGTGTCCTCATCCCAAAATACCCTTCCCCCTGCATGATTTGAGGCTGCTTGGCCCCAAAGGCAGTGAGACAATGTCGCTGGGGTTGGTAGTCGAATATGTCCAAACGCTCAAGACGTAATATGAAACGAGGCGACAGCCCCGCCCCATCGCATGCATACTCACTCACTTACGAGTATATGCCAAACGGTTGGGGCAGGGTATGAGTATAGCTTACTTATTTTAAGATAATGCCGGCAAGTAACAAAAGGCGCAAAAAAAAGGGTACAAATTTCCTGTGCTTCCGTTTGCCTGTCACACAGCGCCAACCAGTTTGTAGTGTCAACCCGGGTTCGCCCTCCGTCGTGCATATGAAACCTGGTTATTATCGCCTGGAACGTTGTCCCCATCGCCAGCCCCTTTCCCCCTTCTATATATGGTTTTATATAACTGCCGGGCATTGTAATAAAACTCAAGCGCCTAATTGTTTGCCATATTTCTAAATTGTGGCAGGGGCGACGTCAACGACTCCCAATTGCATACTTTTCGGGGTGCAAACTCCGGCCAATTTATGAGCAGGTGGAATTTTTAAGTACGGAAAGTAGTACGAGTAGTACTCAGGCTTTCATATGTGTTCTACCTTCTTGGGGTTCTTCATCTTCTCGTAGTTGCGCTGATTTTCGACTTGATTGCTTTAGAATTTTTGATGAGCTTGCGTTTTCCACATAAATATATAATATAGTAGAAGGTAATGTAGAATCTAGGTAGAAATGGGGGTTGTTATGGGTGAGTCTCTCTATAATTATTAATTATATATATGGTTACAGAAGATAATCATTCAAATTAAATTACAATTAATGCTAATACGAATTATGACCATCTGTTAGGATATATAAGTAGATCAGAGTTTCTTTTTGTATAAATATAATCTTGAGGCTCTTCTTTCCCTTGTTCTTTATCATTCTTTATGCTCAAGTAGAATTAGCTGGATATTCTGCAGTCTTAGATTATAAATCTAAATAAAAAGTAAATGTATATAATATAAATATTTCCTTTAAATACACAAATTCTATGTACTTTCTTTATTCGATATTTCTACTTTTCACTTGTCTTTGCAATTTTAATAATTTAGTTCCACAAACTCAAATTGACTTGTATTTATGAAGAAAGAGAAAAGCAGAAATTTTCCAAGCTGCACATACCACAAGATTGTCTCAATAAAAATTCCTTGAGTGATGCGCTCGCTTCCCCTTGAGTTTATGAGAAACTCCGAACACATTTCTTGGCTTAGCTTATCAATCGACCCCCTCCCCCCCATCCCATGCCATGCGCTTTCGACCCTGGCAGCAGCCAGCAGGTTGAGGGCAACATCCTTGGCTTATCCTTTTTGGAAGGTTGTGCAATTATGAGCATATTTGACGCATGCCCAACTTTAACCGCATTTTCTGCGTTTGGGTATCTTCAGCACTTGCCAGCTCAAACTCAATCTGAGCCAATCAATGGTGTTACGCATACGCCGCGTAAGCCGCGTTGCCAACGCCTTGCAGCAATTGCTACGGCAACAAGTACAACAAGGATTCAAAACCAGTCGCTGTTCCCAGCCAGATCCAACATTGCCACCTTTCTATTCATTACGTTGACGTCGACATCGACATCGACATTGCCGCGGAGTTGTCTGCAGCAGCAGCAGCAGCGGCACACAAAGGCGACGCCACGTCTCGCCTGTGCGACACGCCCACTCGCCTCTTAGCGACACTTGGGATGCTGCCCCGCCCCTTATCCAAGAGCATCTGCCAAGCAGCCGCCTCAGCACTGAGAGCTGCTTTATATGCACATGGCGTATTCATCAAAGTGGTTTTTATATTACGTGATATTTTTGGTGCCTTTTTCGCTTTATTTTTACTTTCTTTATTTCATTTTTTTTTAAGCCAAACAACAAAATTTTGTTGACAATATTTTCCTCCTTTTTTCTTATTTAAGTCTGCAGCCTTTTTTTGCTTGGAACTTTTCACACTTTTGGGCGTGTTTTATTTTGTTTTTTTAACGAAATTCATAAATATTCAAAACACATTTAAAATTCCGTCTTTTTGCAGCGTAATTAGGTTTTAATCATCAACAAAAATTGGGAATTCTGTCAAAATTTGTATAAGCCATCCTTATTAAGAGGCTGCCAATCAGCAAATTCAAATTTCGGCTAAGACTAGTGTGATCAATTCTGACAAATGAGGATATACTTTGAGAGGCAATAAGACGGACTGACAAGTCAGAAGAAGAAAAAAGGCAGAGAAAGTAATGAAAGTAATTCTCAAAGCTGACATTTATGAAAGGCAAATTTGTAGGAATGTAAATGAACCATGAACACCCTGTGATTAATGCAATTGACAAAACAAGGCTGAAAAATAAGCAATAGAAGTATTATTTAAGAGGGATTTATGAGGAAGTTATTATAATTTAGTGGGAGATCGAAAAAATAGATGTTTTTATATCATTTGAAAGATATTTGAAGGTTGAATCACAGCACTTGGGGCACAGTTGCATACAACCATTTGATGTTGGGGCAGAAAAAACAGGCCGAAAATAAAGCTGTTGTTGCAATCTGAGCAATTGGAGCCCTGCAGGAGGCACTTCATCGGCTTGTGCGGCTGAGTGGCTTATCACCTGGTTGCATATGTCAGCAAACCTGCCAGTTTCATGGCAACGGGCACCCACAATGTATCAACCTTAAAATTGACTTTCATTTCGCTGCAGCTTTGAGGTCGCATCCATGCACCCCCTTGGATGTCAATCCTCTGTGTGTGTGTGTGTGTGTGTGTGTGTTGGCAAACGAATAGAACTAGCAGCAGGATCAGCAGCAGCAGCAGGACGTGGAGAGCGTGCGGTATTTTGATTGAAATTGGAGATTGTGCCTGAGCTCTGCGAGTATTTGCAGTTTGGCGGCGGAAATTTGACTACCACGAGATATGCGACCAGACAATTTAATACCCTCCGAAAATGCCCGACGGCTCTGAGCTCAAATACGGCTGCGGCAGAGGCGTCGGCGGCGACAATAGCTTCTGGTGCTGCCTGGCAGCCAAGTGGCAAGTGGCAAGTGCCAAGTGTCAGGACAACAATAAATTAGTTTCAAATCTTATTTTTCTCATTTCTTGCAAAGTGCAAAGTCATGAGAAGTCAAAAGAATGAAATTAATAAAGCTCCATGGAATGGGAAGATAATGTTTTTGAAAATATAAATAAATAGGATAGAAATGTTGATTATTCTAATTGGAAAAAACATCTTTTAATAAGCAATTATTTTTTGTAAAATAAATCCCAAGCTTAACATAAAAAATCTGGAATTTTCTAAGAAACCTTCTGGCTGGTTCTTAAGTTGTTTTTCACTCTTAATACGCTGTTTTTGTTTTTCTTTTACTTCAAATCTGTCAAATTAAGTACTTGTCCTCAAACAATACTCAAACTCTTACACCCATTCAGCTTAATACAGT
This sequence comes from Hirtodrosophila trivittata, assembly GCA_035045065.1. NCBI lineage: Eukaryota > Metazoa > Arthropoda > Insecta > Diptera > Drosophilidae > Hirtodrosophila > Hirtodrosophila trivittata. The sequence goes on from JAWNNK010000868.1 coordinate 2,251,197, forward strand.
TTTTACCCAGAACTTTCACAACTATCTCCATCAATCTCTGGCAGCCATCTGGGGCTGGTGTCTTCCGCTTTCAACTCGTCCACTCATTAGCTACTCACTCCGAACAAAACGTTCACTTTGTGTGTATATTAATAATGCACGCAAGTAAAGTAAATTAATTTAAAATCATATTTATAGCATTTTAGTTAATTAAATGCGCAAAAATGTGCCCATTCCCAGTTGGTGTGGTGTCTTTGCCCCTTTCGGGTGTCTTCCTCCCCTGCTTTCAACTGGGTGAAAGTGTCAACTGCACGAATGTGGTGACTGTTCTCGTTGTAGCTTTGTCTGTCGCAGTTCTTTCTGACACACACACACACACACACACACACACTCACACACACATGCATAGACACACACCTCTTTTGCCTTGCCTGCCGCCTGCTTGCCGCGACATTTATGAACTTTATGAAGTCTGTTCCATAAATCATTTTCCACACACACAGCAAACATTCTGCTTAGGCGAATTTAATGAAAAAATTGCGAATTCAGAATAGTATCTAAAACTTGACGACCTTCAGTTACCCTATCTTTCACTTCCTAAGCCTAACAGCTGGAATCTTGAATCATTTTTTCATTTCAATCTAATCTCATGATAGTTTTGCACTGCAGAAGTCGAGTATGAATGGTTTGTTTTGTTCCTTTGGATGCTTTCATTTTCAAAATACTTTTTGAACTCTACAGGGTATTCCCATTCGGTATAGACAATAAGTGAAATTTTCGCTTAAGTTGTCTGCACGAAAGCGAAAGATGAAATCATGCGGTCTTTGCAGAGATGCTTCTTTACTCGTAGGTGCTATTCCAAGGTGAATCGGGGGGCGACTCTGGAGCTGAATGGTTGGACAGGTGGATAGGTGGATGGGTAGATGAATATCTGGCTACAGAGTGCGGTTGCAACATGTGTGCCTCATACACATTGCCACATGTCGCAGCTACCGACTAGCGTTTGTTTTTCTTCGCTTTTGTATCTGTTTTTGTTTTTGTTTTCATTTTTATTTATTTCGCCGACTTTCTGCGACTTGAAGTTGGTTTATTATTTTGCGCTTACTTCTAATATTTTGCGCATTATCTTGGGTTTTTTATATTTATTTTTGCTGTGATTTATACAATATATGTGTGTATTTTTTGCGCTGCAAAGTTAATGTGGCGCATTATGGAGCCACATAGTTTCAGTTACGCTTGGATTATGCAAAGTAATGTGGAGCCCGGAGCCTGGAGCCTGGAGACTGGAGCCCGAGGCACAAGGCAGCCCCATCAAAGTCAATAAACTGCAGAGAAACCCAGGACATATAAAACAATTTGCCTTCAAAAGGCCGAAACCATTTTGGACAGCAATTTTAAATTGTTTATAAAATAGCAGCTAAGTCCCCACCCCCTCCCTCTTCCCCTCCCCACAGACTCACACACATATGAGCATAAAACTTGAATGGACCTCGGGCCGCGGCCAAGATGCGGCTGCCACGGCCACAATAGCTCCCAGAGGTCGGTATTAAATTCTGTTGCTGGCCTATATACGTATAAATGGAATGGGTGCGGGGGCAGAGGTGGAGGAGGGATGAGGCGGCAGCCTAACTACACCATGGGGACAGCAATTGATGATAGTCTAAGACTAAAGATATGTATGTAGCCAGGGCTAAAGCCAAGGCGAATGCTGCAGGATATAAAAGGACTTAGTCGCATGTTAACGCAACGCCTACGCAAATCCAAGAACAGCAACAGCAGCAGCATCATGAGGCAAGAAGCAAGTGGCATGAGGCAAGCGGCGGCTAGCCGCCCCCAAACAATGCAGTGCAGCTGTCGGTTGGCCCTAGGAGGAGGCGGAGAGGATTTCTGGGCTGTCTGGTAATGCGACTTATGCCTCCCCAAAGTCATCGTCCTGGCTTCCTGGTCCTGTCTAGCTTTCATTATGAAGTCATAAACGCACATGCAGCTAGTCCAAAAAATTTCGGGGAGCGCGCGAATTCCCCTTGGCGCAGATTGGAGTTGTGGTTGGGATTGGGGTCTTACTTGTTTTTTTAGCACATGTAAAAATGCTTGTTATAAAAAAAACCCATAAGAAAGAAACACTAGCTAGCAAATACCCTTTCAGACACATCTTAAAAATCCAATGCGACATAAATCCTTAAGACTTAGCTTGGAGAATATTCCAAATAATCGAACCAAACCTCATTTAAATTTGAAGAAAAGTTTTTCCTAATAGAAACGTTTGCTTCCATGCGTTACAAGCTGCATGGTAGAAGTATTATACCCCAAAGGAAGAATATATAAAAAAAAGATGGAGTAGGAAAAAAAATTAAACAACAAAATGTGGACAATTTTCGGGCAGTGCCTGGAGCTTAAACTGTTATTACTAGACGGCTGCGGGGCTGCTGTTTATGAGTTGTAAAGCCGTAGTCAGACAATAGCTTCAACGGGCGAGAGAGGCCTCCTGCAAGAATAACAACATCAAGAAGAAGAAGAAGAGGAAACAGCACATGCTAGCTAAGCCCTAGGACATATTAGGAGTACTAGCAGCCAGCGTAGAGCCATTGCCCGGTCTACTTTGCCATTTTAAAGGAGCTCGAGGGCAACGCGGGGCCTGTACACGTGTCGGAGCAAAGGAATTCACGTAGTTGTCAATGGTCTGTGGTAGCTTCTTATGCCTGGCTGCATTTTGTATTTATGTCCTTTTTTCCTTAGCTTTCTTTACCGCTCGTAATATGTGTCAGGCTTTTGAGTCAGTCCGGCCTGGTCCACACTGGTCGAGGGAGGCATTTCTGGATGCTTTTCTAGGTAAGCATTGTAAATTGTGCAAATTTCCTTTTGGCCGGCAACAGCAACAAGCGATGGAAAGCTGAATTAAACTTAATTTCTAAGCAATGTTTTCTCTTTATAGAATGTGCCACAAAAGATGCTGAAATTAAATTGCTTTATATGGAAATATTATATGTATATATATAGGTCGGAGGTTCCATGTTATTTTAACATATTAACAACCTGCTTTATGTATAAAGTATGTAATTACTTTCAGGTAGCATAAAGTTTCTACAATATTAGCTTTTTATGATAAATATTGACAAACATGTGTGTTCAAAAAAATAGTAGTGCGAATAAATGGGAAGTATTGATGAGTAAAATTAAATGGTGAAGAACAGTAATTATTTCTTTATTTCATTTACATACATGTGTGTTCAAAAAAATAGTAGTGCCGATAAATGGTAAGTATTGAAAAGTAAAATCAACTAGTGAACAACAGTAAGTTTTTCTCTTTATTTTATTTACACATGTATATGTGTGTTCAAAAAAATAGTAGTACTGATAAATGGTAAGTAATGAAAAGTAAAATGTGGTCAAGAACATTTTTTTTTCTCTTTATTTTTATATTGTTTTATATATATTCAGGAATATAACAAATTTTCTAGGCTTAGCCATATTTGCTAAGATCTGGAGAATATTTATTGACATACAGCTGCAAAATTGTATTTTAAATCATTTTATTTGAGCACCCAATTATTCAAATATATACTGCAGTGCTTTCCACGAGTTCTCATTGAATAAAAAATTATGGTTTTTTTTAACTTGTTAATTGAAATAACGAAATTTAATTAAAATCTATTAAACACATGTTTATTTTTAAAAGCGGATCATTACGAGGTTCATGAAAAATGCGTTAGTGGTGCAATTATTATTTTTTCGTTATTTTTATGATTTCCCTAAAAATGCAAATAAAAAAGAAATATAAACATATATTATAAATATTCAAGCGTAAAACTATATTTTCTATTAAGAGGAATATTTTATAATTTATTACAAATGTGAATTTTAAATAAAAACGAGATTAATTGTTCGTTCTTTGATGAATAAGAATAAGATTTAGTCATGGATGATAATAAAATGAATTGACTAAGATAAATTTACATAGATTGAGTAGCATATTAATTACCATATTAAGTGCCAAATATATCATGTTTACACACAACTCTCAACTAAATTGGTAATTAAAATCTTTAGCGATTTAATTTTGAATTCTCTCCCTGCTTCATATGAAGTTCGCTTTACCCTCCTACCAAGTTGTATGGGCCAACCCCATTAAAAGACATCTCTAATTTCATTGACTTGCTACTGTTACAGTGCCCCTTTTGCAAAAGTATGTAATATGAGATCCAATTGTTCTGTCTCACACTCAACTTTGATACCTTGAGGGTGTTAAACTAATTGAATGGATTACTATCTGCTGCTGAATTCGGGATTCAGTGCCTCCACTCGTTGAAGATTTCCCAAAGTTGTTATCTCAAATTTCGCTCCAGCCTTTCGATATTACACAGAGCCACGCGTCAATTAAATTGAAGTGCATGTAAAATGTATTTTAAAAGCTTGGCCAATATTGTTTTACTCTCCACTAGATTTGATTCGGTTTAACAATGGATTCACAGGCTTCACAGCCGGCGGTTCATGGAGCACGTGCCGCGAACTTAAGAGCTTGTTAAGAATTCAATTCAACTTAAAGTTCGAACTGCGAGTGATCTTTAAAGGGCAACTAACTACAAGAGTTGTTCTACAAGCGAAAGCAATGGAAAGGAAAGAATAAATATATATATATATATACCATATATATATATATATACTATATATATATTTGTTGGACAGTTTACAACACATTTTTGGCATACTTCACACAATCTACTGATGAAGTCAACTGGAAAGCTCGCATTGCTTTGATGTCCCGATAGCCATGTGCAATGTGTTTGTGTGTGTGTATTTACACCCACTACGCATATACACACTTACACACACAAAACACACACAGAGAAGCACAAAGCATGCCATTTGTTAAATGTCCTTTGGCGCATTTCAAAGCGCAACTTCAAAGCCCAAAAATGACCTTTGTATTTGGCCAAAGCTGCGGCTAGTAGCTCCCATTCCCTCTCTCTCTCTCCTTCTATATATATAAAAGGTTCACAACTAAATAGTAATTTACTAAATTAGTTGGTTTTTCTAACTAAACCACAAAACAGGAATGAAGCTGGCAAAGTTTTCACCTCTTGTGGCCAGTGCGTTAACAAATTTTCTAATTACTCTAAAAGGATTTCAATTACCGTTTTGAAAACACGTTCAACTCAATGAGAATGTGTGGACGATTCATACGTATCGTACTATTATATTAATGATAATAATAATAAAAACGCATCATAAAAGCAAAACCAATTAACATAATGTCATAAAAATGCAATTAACATTATATAAATTATATAATAATAGCGCAGAAATAATGAACTAAAGTACCGCATGTGCACTAAAAGGAAAATAGATAACAATTACAATAAAACTTTATTAATTAATGTGCATATTTGTGTAAAATTCAAATTGGTTAAAACAATATATATATTTAATATGTATATTATAAAGATTCTTAGCGATAAATGCTAAACTAAAACTACTATAAAGTATTTCCATGCACGTGTTTGGGTCATTTAAAGCAAACAAATGTGGATGGGCGAGAGAAAAAGCACCTGAAATTAGATACTATCATTGGGCCCATTACTCTCAATTTATTATTGAAATAATCATTGTGTCCAAACACAGTAAACACTCGATAAAGAGAAGTGAAAGTCTAAAACTAAATTTACCTAATATGCTAAATTTTATAGTTTGAAATAGTTTTTCAAGTTTGGGTAGATACATGATGATCTGAGCTACGCTTTTATTCTGGGATCGGATCTGGGAACTAAATAGCGAAGATCATCAGAAAGATATTCAAATCTATTGATCTTATAATTTCAGTTAAAGAAGAGATGTGTTAGGGAAATTTAAGACTTCAAGAAGTTTTACTCTATTGTACAAGCTTTACAGAGTTCGTTTCAATTAGCAATTAGAGTGATATCTGCCACAATTTATAAACTGATTATATGATTAGTACTAATTATAGAGAACACACATTAGCATTGACATTGCTAATGTCATTGGCAACGAATTTGTACTTCAACTATGTTCAGACAGCGTAACTGCAGATAATAATCGAATAGAAATGTGACAAATGCAGCTCTGAAGTGAAATGTGGGTATATAAAGTGCAGATTTTCAGAGAAACAACTAATTGAAACTTGAAACTAAAGCAATATGAAGGCAACATTCGCATTGACTCTGCTCGTTGGCTGCTTGACTGGCTTCCTGGTGGTAAGTCCTTCAAAAGGAGACACTACTGTAGTTAAACTAACTGCTCGTGTCTCTCTCTCTAAAGGCTGGCGAAAGTGAGCAGGCCGCCCAGATAATGGAGCAGTGCATGAGCGAAAATGGGATCACCTTACAGGATATGGCCGATTTCAGATCAGGTACTCTGGATCCTGCCAGCACCCCGGACAACTTCAAGTGCGGCGCACAGTGTGTACTGGTTAAGTTTGGATTTATGAATAGCAGTGGACATCTTCTGGAAGACAAGATGTTGGAGCACTTTGACAATAAAGGATTGAAGGATCAAGTGGCACAGGTTTTGGGCAAGTGCGGCGGTCTAACAGGTGCCAATCCTTGCGACACATCCTTCCTGATTATGAGCTGTTTCTCGAAAGAGTCTCAGGGCATGATGGGCATGTAAACAGCTGATCTGTACAGTCCCAAGGCGAAACGTACCAAACACTTCCAATATCTCTAGATGTAGCTAAATAAATCAATTCACTGATGCAGAAATTTAGTTTTCCTATGGAAAACTACCTAAAAGGTAGAACCCAAAAAGTTGTACTTAGATCAGCAATTTCCAGACCAGTCTATGTTACTTTTACCTTGGTCCCTTATTTTTTATACTTTTCATCAACGACCTTCCGTCCACTGTATCACACTCGCGTAGACTAATGTATGTCAAACTTATATTATCATATAAAGAGCCTTCTCACATTGGTCTTCTTCGACATGATCTTAACTCCATGCAACTTTGGTGCTCAGCCAATCATCTTCCTCTAAACTGCTCTAAATGCATGTTTATGACGTTTAGCCGATTAAAGCCATACCATGGTACATATACCATTCGTAATCTTCCTTTGCAACGCATTTTCAACGTTAAAGACTTAGGTGTCCTTTTTGATTCTAAGCTAAATTTTAGCTTACACATTAAATCTATTGTTAATGTTGCCAAAGGCGTTCTAGGCTTTATTAAGCGTTGCTCGAAGGAATTCAACGATCCTTTCACCACGAAATTACTTTTCGTTTCACTAGTTCGGCTTATTCTTGAATACTGCTCATATGTATGGACCCCTCAATATAATAACTCAGTCAGTACAGAAGCAATTCCTTCTTTTTGCCCTTCGTGGTCTTAATTGGGATCCCAATCTTCGGTTGCCTTCCTATTCTAGCAGACTTCTCCTACTAAATCTTCCCTCTTTAACTAACCGTGGAACAACTTTAGCTGTTTTATTTATTCATAAATTAATAAACGGCAACATTGACTGTTCTCCTCTTTTAAGTCGCTTAAACTTTTCCATTCCTTACAGACCTACTAGAAACTATCTTCCTCTATATCTTCCGGTATGCGTCACTGATTATGCCTTGCATAATCCTTTTCGCATTCTATGTTTTCTTTACAATTCACACTTTCATGCTTTCTCTTCAGAACATTCTCTTCGTTCTATTAAACTTTCGCTTTTCAACCACCTTCGGTGAATCCTTTACTAATACTAATACTCATTGTTCTGATTGGGTTTTTCTGGGTTTTTCCCAATCCTCGCAACAAATGTTGGGACAATTTAAATTTAAATTTATATTCAAATTTAAAATCATTTTTTATTTTCCCCAGACTTCTTTTTTTTCTATTTTTTTACTTTTTACTTATTTTTACCTTTAAATTTAATGATTTTTAATTTTAATTTTAATATAATGATTGATTCTAATGTCGACTGTTCTTAGTCGTCTTTCCGAATAATATAAATAAATAAAATCTCAGAAGTAATATTAGGTCTTACTTTTTTGATAGTCCATCATCCCCTTCTCTTGTGATATTAACTAGTATTTGTACCTATACTGGATCATATAATGACGCATATTGATATTTTAAGACACTCAACGTGCATTAGAATTAGCATTTTTCCATTATAAATAAAATTATCATTTTAAGTAACATTCGGTTCACATTCGGTTCCGATCTTATACGGAACTAATGTTAAACTCATTATAATGAGAGTTTTTATTAAACGTGACTTAATTTGACTTATTGCTTGGATGAGTATATAAGGTTGGGCTTGTTTTGTAGAACCTTGCAGTAAGCAATATGAAGACATCATCCGCATCCGCCTCCGCATTCGCTTTCGCATTTGCGTTTCTGCTGTGCTGCCTGCACCAGGCTGGAGCGGTAAGTGTGCCATAGAGTTATCTGAACTATGTGATTCTATAATGCTCAACTTATACAACTTGTAGATCGTCGTCAATGAGGGACCTTTGGCCTTGAATAGATGCATGACTCAGTATGGAGTTACTGAAAATGAACTGAATGTGCGCTCCTACGCAGACGTGGAAAACCTGAGTGACGAGGTCAAGTGCGCTACCAAATGTCTTTTGCAGAGACTTGGATTTGTGGATGAGCAGGGCCTGTTGCTGGTGGATGATATTCTAGACACCTTTTCTGATCCATTTGTAAGATCAGCTGTGACAAAATCTCTATCCAATTGCATTAATATCGTAGGCAGCAATTCCTGCGATAGGGCCTTCAACGCTTTGGTCTGTCTGGATAAGTTTACCTGGTAAACCGCTGACAGAGAATGCCCCAATTAATTATTTGGCTAACAATTGTTGATTGAATAAAGGTATTCGGGGATGGTTGTTAACAAATTTGCGTAAATGAAAAATTCAAAAATTCTTTTACTTCCATAAGCCTTAAGTTTTCCTACTTAATTATTATATCGATCAGAGCCCTCAGCCCCAGGACTTGTACTTGGCGTTAACTCAAACATTCTGTTGTCAAAATTATTTCTAAGATTTTTTCGGAGCATCTGTAAAATGCGAGAAATTTAATTATTTTTGAACGCTTCTTGAAGACAAACAAACAGAATGCTCATAAAATCATAGCCACAGGCAACAATTTCAATCGAACTGGCAGGTCCGGGACACTTCTAAGATATTGTTAATATTATTGTTGTTGTTGTTGCTGTTGTTGTTGGCGTTGTTGTTTTTGGATGGGTGGGAAAACGGCACACAAAGTTTTCGATAAATAGACAACGCGGGCTGGCAGCTTGTGGCCTGAGCGCCGTTTCCATGTTATACTATTATTATATTGAAGAATTTTTAATTTGTGCATTGTGAAAATATTTATTGAAACCGAAAAACGCCAAAAGGCATTCAAAACTTGACTTGCTCGTAGCAAGCTCTCGCAGAGGGCACACAAAATAAAAAGAAAACGAGAGAAAAAAGGCCAAAGAAAAACAAAATCGAAGAAGCGGAAAAAAGTTCTTTATGAAGCTGCTTAAAAATGTTGCTGCTTGGTACAAGACCTTTAAATATTGAATAGAGTAGGAAGATGCAGCTTAAAGCTTGGACGAAGTAAGTATAGAACATGGATTAGGCTGCAGATTTTCAAGAGCGAACAGTGTCAGAGGATACCACCACGACTCCAGTCAACCCTTTATTTTTTAGCCAGTAATAGCCACTGAAACCTGGGCAAACAAATTGAATGAAATCAACTCGTTAAAAAGTAAATAACTCTGATGAATGGGTGAAGTACACAAAGCGAAAACTGAACTTTTCCAGGTAGCCCCGAGGTAGGTAGGCGACGGCTTGTTCTTCCTCTGGACCCCCTCGCTCTCTCTCTCTCTCTCTTTCTGGAGCTGCCAGTCAATTCAAAATGAAATACAAATAAAAATGCAAACAACGGCCCCAAACGCATTGCCCACATACAAATGCTGGCTAAGCAGACAGGCAGCCAGGCTGGTTGGCTGGCTGGCTGGCAGGCCGGCCGGCAGGCAGGATATGATGCTGACGGTGTCTGGAAGTGCAAACCTGACCGAGGAAATTAGTAGAGATGGTCCAGGGCCAGGACGAGGGCCCAGACGCTCAGGACAACTGCTTACAATGTGGCATTGCACATACAAAAGAAATTGAAAATGTTGAAATGGCAAAAAGGAAATGGGCTGTAAGCCGCCGCAAGGAAACAGGCTCCAAACTGCAGTCAGCTGAGATTCCTCAAACTGGAAACAGGCAACTGAGATGAGAACTGTGAACTGGGAACTGGGAACCGAAGACTGGGAAAGTGGGGTTTGGGCGTAGTTACCGTAGCGACAGTTTTGCCTTTTCGCATTCATCGATGAACTTTCAATAACAAAACTTTACTTTGCCGATTTTTTTATATCCTTACCAGTCTGTTTTTTAGCTCTCAAGGATATGACATTGAATTGTACCGGCAACTAACTGAAGTGCCCTGCAGTTAGGAACCCAAAACTTTGCCTCCCTCTCGAAGACGCATTCAAACTGTGCAAGTTTTCGTTTTGTTCAAAAACTTTTTATTACTAAAATCGAATAAGAGCACAAGGTTGATTTGTATTATATAAAGACTCGCATATATGTCTATACAATACAATACATTATTTTCTTAAAAAACTCAACTAAATAAAGAAAAGAGCTGAAGTGCTAAGCTAAGGAATAAGAAGCTAAGGCTTAGATGATCAGCAGCAGTTGGAAGAAAAAAGATTTCCTTTATCTTCCATATAAGTCTAGATTGCTTTATAGGAAAGCAGATCATGATATTTCCCCTAACGTATCTGTGCATTTGCTATTTATTTTAATGCTGAATATTATACGCTTGCATGAGGTGTAACTTATGATAATTAAATAACTTGTCATTTCGTACTCCAGCGGTAAATGCAGTTCCTTGTATTTAATCGCCCCTGACAGCTTTGCATGCACACCTCATAAAGTTAATTACATTCCTGAAGCATTCGCAAAACAAATCCCATCCTGGAGATTCCATACGCATCTACATACCTTGGCAACGCTTGGCTGTAAACTTTTAGCCAGCTTCAGAGCTGCTGCTGCTACTGACAATTGGCAATGTAAAGCTTGGGAGCTTGGATCCGGGAGCTGGGAGCCGGGTTTGTTTGTACCTGGGAGCTGTGTTGCAGTCATCCTTTGGCCACTCCACAGTTTATTAAAAGCTAAATAGTAAAGTTGTTGCTGATGCTGCCAATGGCAAATGCAGGAAATACGCATAAAATGAAACCAACAACTACCAAGCAACCAATGCCAAACCCGTACCCGAACCCGAACGCAACACCCAATCCCAATCTCCGAAAGCAACCCAAACCGCTGGCAAGTCAAAACCCATTCAACAACAGTTTCGCATAATTGTAAATTCAAGTGGAAATGAATGAATTTACGCTGAACTCGACAGAAAATACCAACGAGCAAATGCGAATATTGCTCCTCCTCATCCTCATCCTCATCCTCTTTCTCCTCTGCTGCCTGCTGCCACTGAGGTGGCTGTAAAGAGGTAACGGTAACGGTTACGGTGCTATTGCTAACGGTTTCGTTTCCCAGTGGCACTCCATCTGCAACTCCAGTTCCCCCCTTTACCTACTACCACTTACCGCTCCCCACACCAAAACAATATGGCGTCGCAGTCGCCGGGAATCACGTTGCCTGCATATTTTCATTCATTCATTTCAACGTCAACGTCTGACGACGACGACGACTCCAAAGTTATGGAATGCATAACGGGTCGCTCCTATTTTTTTATTATCCCCCGAACAGAGTATTATAGTTATTGTATGAGCTTTGTCAGATGTTTTCCTACGACATTTCCCACCACACAAAGCGTTTATTTAAACGTGATCCAATCTCAGAGATCATCAGTATCTTAGTTCTGATGTTGATCAATTCATATCAATAAGTAATTTCTTATCACAATTTGTTACAGCTTTTAGTCAGAAAATTGAAGAGATTCATAATTACCAAAGTCCAACTACGGCGCTCCTTGGAATAACATGGTGAATGATCCTTTGCTATAAAATGGAGAAAACATTTTAAGTCCAGTCATACTTTATGTTGAATATCGGTTAAAGTTTATAGTTTAAAGTTTGTGTGTTATTCCTATATTTCCTTATAAACTTTATACATTTTAAGGATCAGAATAGAAGGACATTTTTTATTATAGTATCAAACAAATTTTGTATCATTCAACTTTGAAAGGGTATTTAGTCTGCGTCCTTTCGGGCACAGTTTTCCTTCCATTTTTTTGCTTCATGTAGTTGTATGTGTGTGTCCACAACCTCCAACACACAACAGCATTTGAATGTTGTGCTTGTTGTCGTTGCTTTGCCCTTCAAGTATTTACGCCTTTATTTATTTAACATTTCAATTGCATATTTTCGCACAAAGCGCGCGTTGCTCCAGTGTCAATGGCTTTTCCTGGGTAGCCTCAAAGGGTTAAGGGTTCACTTACTGTGGCTTGGGATCACTCACAAATATTTCTTGGAGTCTTGCACGTTTCTGGTAGGCATGAGCAATGCGAATTGTCCAAAGACCAAAGCATTGCACTCCAATACGTGTTGCAGTTCAAGAAATCGAAATCAACTTGTTTCCCCCTCCAAAAAGGGTTGCTATCACATCCTCATAGAGGGTAGTTATTATCAGGATGATTGTAGGCGATAAAGTGCCTGTCAGAATCAGCTGTGAAGCTGCTTCACAAGTACATAAATAAGCCATAATAATGAGAATTATTACTTCAAGAAAATAATATGTGCTCGGAATATGTTCTTAGAAAAAGCAAGGAAAAAATTAAAATATCAGAAATGGGAGAGATTGGAATTTGTCATGAAGGACTTTTTCTCCATAATCTACTTTTTTTTAGGTCAAATTAAGTGCTGTCCTTAGTCTTCTTAGAATATCAGTTCTGTCTAGGTTGACTAGAGAATATATTCCCCTTTATCTCCTACCCTGACAATCAAGTTAAGTTTAATATGAATCCTTCCACAGCCTCTGTATACTCTACAATCAATATAATCAGCTTTTTTCATTTGATTCAAACTTTCTCTCTGAAAAATGCCCCTTTAGATCTTGTCCGTCCAATCTTACTTATATAATATAATATAAGATTTACTAATACATAAAACTAATACTTATTGATCTTTTTGGGTTATTCTGGGCTTTCCCTTATTTTTGAAATAAATGTTATTTCAACTATTATTTTATTTTGTATTTTCCTAGATTCCGCAGACTGAATAGTTCAGCTTTTAATTTTGTTATTTAAATTCAAAGCTTTTAATATTTTTAATAATTTATAAACCATGTTATACATATATTTTTCATATACTCGACTGATATTAGTTGACTCTAAAAAATAATACATTGACTGATTTGGCAATAGACTATAAATAAAGTAGAAAACCTTACGATAGTTACTTTCAGAGTTTGTATGGAAAACTACAGCTCATATAGGTATATCGTTATCAAAACTATTCAATTAAACACACAAACTTTGTTTATTGTTAGAATTCAACACTTATAAATGAATAAGTATCCTTCGTGTGATAGATGTCTTTTGAAACAGAGTTCAAACAATATACTATCAATGGCACTTGATAGTGTTTATCTTGGAGGCTTTTGTGTCTATCGCATCCACTCAATTTGCACACCCTCCATCGATAGATGGGTACATATATCATCTCGCCTCGACCTCCAACCATAAAATTTGTTACATTTTCCGTCGCCGCCTAAAAGTATGTGACATAAAAATGCGTAGGCTTTTAGTTTGGTTGCTTTTGGGCGGCTGCTGGTGACATCAATTGTTATTGTTAGGCAAACAAAAGCCATTGGCAAATCCAAATACATTTGCCTACCAGGCCGATGCGAGTATCTATAAGTACGAGTATCTAGTATCCGAGTGTGTCTGCATGTCATTCAAGATAAAGTAGCTCACGACGTCATTGAAGATTGATGGTTGCCAGCCTAAATGATACCTGATTGAGTGTGAGGAAACGCACTCACTGAGACTGAGACTGAGACTGACTGACTGTACGAGAGCATATGTTACTGCTGCTTCTTCTGCTATTCTGTATTCCCTCAATCCCTACATACACCACCCACACCCTCTCTCCCACAAGTTCAGGCAATACCTCGTACCTTTAAGTGTCATTTTATGTTCTCGACACGCATTTTTCTCAAGCGTTTGCTCAAAAAGTTTTTGATGTTCCAGACACGCGCAGGCAAAAATTTTTGCCAGCTTGATGCTGACACTGAGTGTGATAAATGGTGACAAGTTTGTAGGCCAATTTGCTAACTAAACTAAACTAACAGGCGCCACACACACTCTCATACACACACACACACTCGCACATACTGGTGTTCCTCTGTAAGCTGCTGCAATTTCTTCTCCTAGTTTTGCTAGTTATGCTCAATCAGCGCTCAGTCATTTGGCTGCTGGCAAAGTGACTGCCACGCCCACATCGCCTTGCAAGACGATCATCAATTGTGCGCACAATTAGCTCCCCGGGTCAAAAAATGAAATGCGTTGAGCAACATTTTAGCCATCATCAGCATCAGCATCAACATGAGCATAAGCTGAAGCTGGAGCTGGAGCTGGAGCATCAGAGTTCGAGCTTATTTCACAGTTGACTTGGCTCAAGTTGCGCTTTCTAACGGTTCCGCTGCTTTTAACTTGGCTTCTTGACTTTCGCCCCGCAGCGTTTGTCGTAATTTTCGCGCCATCAACTTGAAATTACTTGTAGCGACGACTTGTGATCCCCGTTCAGTTCAGTTCAGTTCAGCTCTACTCTTTGGAATTACATGCTTCATTTCGCCGACAACTGCAGCTGGTCGAACCGAACCGAACCGTACCCAACTAACCGGCCACCAGCTATCCAGGCATCTAGCCATCCAGCTAACATCTACCTGGAGATGATGCCGCCTTGGCCTCGCACTGGCAACCAGCATCGTAACTGGAATGCAGCGCAGTTTGCATAAGTAGCGCAAATGTTATGCATTTTAACTAAAGTGCACTCGTTGGGAATTTGAAGCTAACCGTAGCTGCAAGTGTTATAAGTGACGTAATTATTGATAAATGGATGAAATGCATTCATTCATCCAATTACCTTTCCGCCACGTTACAAATACGCAACCATTAGATATTTGCTTAACAGTGTGCTTATAGGCAAAATAATGGCAATAAATTTCATAATAAACGCAAAGAAAAAATGTGAATCTAATCAGGTCTCATTTACTCTTATATCTCCATTAAAGCGCAACTGGAATTCCAACTAGATCTTTGTAGATTTATCTCCAAATTCAATTCACATAGCTTACACAAAGATAATCAGATGGATTTATATCAAACTTTGGCTTATATTATTTTTCATATCTGCAAAGATGGCTCAATACTTATTTAGAAAAACATCCACACTCACTTCATACTCAAGGTATTTGGATCAAGCTATATTCTTATGTTTTTTTAGTATAAAAATGTAGTTTTTTTGTGGTAATATTTTCTTAGAGTATTATTTTGGTCTAGCTCTTTGGACGTGGCCAGGGGAGCTAGGACAAGGGTCCGAAACTTCCCAAGTCTCAGATTCATTCTTAGCAGAAGCCAGAAATTATTGCTTTACACCGCTCGCAGCTAAGGAAATGGCAGGCCAGCGACCCAACAGTGGATAGCACTTTCATCCAATCCCTTTCCGTATCCACAAGTTACACTCCGGGCTCTGCATTTGCTTCCCTAGCTGACCCCTTTGCGTAGTTGAACAAAAAACTGCATTCATCTGCCTGGAACACAATCCTCGCACATAGTACAAACAGTGGCATGCCTCTCGGGATCGGGAATGGAAGTGGATGTGGAAATGGAAGTGGTAGTGGTTGTGGGAGTGAGAGTGGGATTCGGTTTGGGACTGGGACTGTTACTGGGAGGTAGCAATAATGGTGGATACTTGGGCGCATACTTTGTGCCGCGACTACTTTTTACTTTTCTTTAACATTATTTTGCACTTTTCAATTAAAAAGTGTGCGCCCCACGCAGTCAGAGCCAGTAGCGGGCACCAGGCACCAGGCACCAGTCAGCAGTCACGAATCACGAGACAGAACTGGGGGCACGGGCAGTGGCAGGGGCAGGGGCAAGGACATAAAGGGCGGACAACTATGGCAAGAAGGGCGAAAGTAACCCCAAAAGCTGATAAAACCAAGTTACCAGGCAGCCAGCTAGCAAACCAGCTGCCATAATTATAATTTCTTAATGCAAATAAAAACTCAGTGCTGATTTTTTCTTTGCCTTATGTGTGTGTGTGTGGGTGTGGGTGTGAGTGTGCCTGGGAATGCGTGGGTGTGGAACCCAGAAAGCAGCCACAATTTAAACATTATAGAATTTTACTTGGGCGCGTTGTTTTACGCTCGTTCTTTCATTTGTTTGAATACTCTACCCGTGCGGGTATTTGCATATTTTCAACTCGAGAAAAGCTGGAAAACTCAAACTAAAACTAAATCTGATTCTAAGTGATAATTGAAAATGTATTTAAGTGGAATTACAGTAAATCATGCACATAAAATTTAATAAAAGAGAAATACATCTGCGACTTACAGTACATAAAAATAGTAGTTGTTATTTTTCTGCGTTTTATACCCTGAAAACCTTGAGAAACTGTAAGGAATATGTTACTTAAGCATTGGTAACGCCTGTCTAATGTAAAGTCTTTACTCCTTTTAATCGTAACCAAATAGTCCTTGCTTTTGTTCTTCTTAGATCTGCAGGGCATTTCCTGGTTGCGTACTCCCGCATAGAGTATTCTTGCTTTTGTTATTTTACTTTTTGCGTTATGCCAAAGGGCAAGTGAAAAGGGTTAAAAAAGAAATTCACTCTTGGCAACTGAACTGACTGAAGCTGCTACCCATTTCCCATTTTCCATTTCCTCCCACTGCCACTGCTTTCCCCATCTCTGGCCTCTCCTCCCGCTGCTGCTTCTGCAGTAGTTGCCGCTGTCCTGTTCCAGGTCTGGCCTGGTCATTGTGGCCAGCTGCAGTGTAAATAAACATGCATAGTTTATGAATGAAATGAAAAGCGGCTGGTAACCAACCAATGGACAAATACTTATTTAAGCGCTTGGCTTTTCAGCGCGCTGCGCAATGGGCTTACATGGCGTATAATTAATATTAAATGTTATACTTATAAATTAAATAAAAATGTGTGCAAAATGTGTGTGTGTGCGAGGGAGAGGAAGAGGAATAAAAGAAAGGAAACTTTGCAGGATTGATGACTATGGCCGTCAAGTTTATTGCCAGCGACACGTAGACACACACACACAAACACACACTCAGACTAAGTGTGTGCCACCCTCCTAGTTATAAATGTGTGTTTGCCAAGTTTGGCTTGAGCTGAGACTTGCGACTGCGACTTCGACTGCGACAACGACTGCTACGAGCTCCACTTCCGCTGTGCGGAAAAATGCTTTTGATTTGATTTTCACCAAATGTCAACTTGACGTCACGTTGCCAGCGACGGACGTTGACGTTGGCTTCGACGCCAACGCTGACGTCGACGTCAACGTCGACGTCGACATAGACGTTGTCGCCGCCTTTGTTGTGCCGTTTCAACTGCATGATTTATTGTTTTGATGAAATTGCGTGTAAACAATTTAGTGGCTGGTTGGCGCCTCCCTTCCCAGGCCAGGCTTCTGCATTGTGTTCTCCTCCCTTTCCCCTCCAGCTCTCAAGACGAACTCAAGTCCCTTGCGCTTTAAGTTTATGAACTTTGGAAACACTTGATTTAAGGTTAAATGTAACGATATTTCATGAGAGGCCAACTTAAGCTTTCTTAGTTTGTCTACACTTGGTAAATGAGCCCTGAAACTGAGTTGGCTTGAAGCTTGACAAAAAAATTATACGAATCTATGAAAAATATGCTAAAACGGATTCGCAACAGTTCAAAAACTTGCCAGAGCGTAACTTAAGATATATATTAATTCAGTTAGTTAGTTTTAAGACTTCGGATACACAAGCAAAAGAAAAATGCAACTGAGTACAAAGTAACTAATCTCATTGGTTTGATTTTACAAGTTGCTTTGCTCGCATTCCTTACGCATTTTATGCGCTCTACGAAATGAACTAAAATGTGATATTGGAATTCCATTGTTTACCAATACGGACAGCTGGCATTAAACAATTGCACAGTTGCAGAATTGCGAACTTGCAAAGTCTCGACCACAAATCCCACACAAAAGTCAAAGCCACAGAAACTGCACACGTCTTGCAGCTTTCGTAGTTGCAACACCCAAAGACTCACACTTAAACTCATGCGCGTACTCGTACTGCCATAGCTAACACTTATCTGGCAAACTTATATGGCACTTTAAGCAGTAGCCAGTCGCAAAACTGCACGCACTATCGGGTGCAATTTTGACTGGCAATAAATATGCCATAACAATAACTAAAACCGACTAATATCCGATTACTTGCTAAGGCCAAAGTGGCAAATGTAGCGTGAAAAGCTCAAAGCCAATTCAGACAGTACACATACCCTGCACAGCTCACACTTTCACTCGACTCACACAGTTTCCCTGTGTGCTTCTGTGTGTGTTTTTGCCAAACATGAAACAAATGCATATGTAAATATACCAGAAACGAGTGACTTTCAACATTCGAACAAGCACTGAAGCAAAGGACACGAGGCCCCCTGGAGCGATATAAACGTGATATGATATGATAATTGCGCACTTTGCCATTTTCAATAGAGAACAGTAACAGCTGTGCTAGTACCTAAAAAGAACTTGGAATTATACACAAAATAACAGCCATTAAACTAAACACCAGACAACTTTCAGCATCCTAGAAATTGTATCTAAAAGAATTTAAAACTTAAAGCTAATTGAGGTAAAGGCTAAGCACAAACTGAAAGAATTTCTCTCCAATTTGAAATATTTATTGGTTATTTGTCGTTCACTGATCTTGTTTATTTTTCGCTACTTTATTCCGCAACTTTATGGCCGGAAGCTAAAAGAAGATCAACGATGGCTCCCCCCAGTATTGGTCGCAGCTGTAGATGACATAGAATATTCCACTGCCGCAGTCAATGCCTACGTGCATCGAGAGTCTAAGTAGCCAAAGACAGTAGACCCCAGTTTGCAGACTCCCACATGCCACTTTCCAGATGCCATGAACACCCAACAACTGACTTACGTGTGTGTGTGTGTGTGTGGCATCATTTTGCCAAACATGAAACAAATGCATAAGTAAATACCAGAAACGAGTGACTTTCAATATCCTCACAGGCTTATTGCTTACAGCAAATTTCACGCCAACACGAGATAGGAACGGCGGAAGGCAAGACAACTGGAGGAGGGGAAAGCGAGGAAGATAGAAAGAGAAGGGAAAGATTGAGCAAATGCGAATGCATTTACACATTTGCAAACACAAACACAAACACAGAACACAAATACTAACATAACAGACAGTTGCAAACATGCAACACACAAATATGCGTACAAAGAAGCAGCAGCCAACACAGGCGCCCAAGCAGTGACAGGCGCCCGAGCAGGGACCGAGGCGCAGGACAAGAGGCCCCCTGGAGCAATTCGAGCGTGGCAGTGAACGTCTAAAGCATTTCAATGCTAGATTCGGTTTTGGTCTGTTCTCCATTCTGTTTCTACTGTGCTCAATCTGAAACCATGTCTGAGTGCGTTGCCTAGAACGCATTTACGTTTATTGCATTTGTAAATTATTCACACAAGGATATTAAATGCAAATTGTGATATAGACGACACTCGACCATGGCACGATGGCACCATGGCACCGCCGCAGATACAATATCCGGTAGATGCTCCTGTATACCCTGCAAATTACTCGACTCAAATGCTGCATATGATTGACGCATTGACAATGTACCTTCAAATTGGCCACTTGTGTGTGAGATTGTGTGAGTGTGTGTGTGTGTGTGTGTGTGTGTGTGCCATATGCAACACAAAGAATCTCATTTCATTTAAGGCCATTAACGAGAGGAAAAGCTTAGAACGGAACCCAAGCGAATCAGACCCACTCGAGTTACCAGCCACACAGTCAGCTGCAAAAGTTAGTTGGCTAGTTAGCAACCTGAGCATTTGCCTCAGCCACTCACCAAATTGGCAATTGCAGTGTAATCAGAGTCATCAAAGTCATCAAAGCCAATCATTGAGGTAGATGCAGTAAAATACAATGCAAAAAGTATATAAGACTTAGTTAGAGCTTAGGAAAGAATAACAAAATTTTGTTATCTACTCACAAATATGCAGAATAAGCTGCTTTTGGCAGCAAATAAATACATATATTCCCTTAATATTATAGCTTTTAACCCTCTAACCCCACACAGCTTGCTTTAAAATGTTGTTCCTAACTTCAAATTAGATTTGCATGTTACGCTCTCTGGCACCTTTTGCCAAACTTTGTCCTCCACATGGCCAACTCAACTAACATGAAGTATCTAAACAAAAGTGTAATGTCAAATGGTTGTGCTCGTAGTGTGCACAACCAGAAAGCAAGTTAAATTTTGTTACTGAAATTAAACTTTATGAACTTTTGCTACAGGCTGTTTTTGGCTTGAAAATGACATGTTCCTGAAGCTCCTCGAGGGAACTAGGCTGAGCTGGCACTCACCTTAATAAGCCAACAATACATAAATGCGAGAAACAATGGCAGAAGAGTTTCTTTCTTTCAAAATGTTTTCTGATACACATTTTCACAATGAAAACTAAGAAAATGTAATTTATAAAAAATATTTATAAAAATTTCCTTTTTGAAGTTCTAGATTAACCAAAGGTTTCCCAATTATTAGCTTTTTTTATCTAATAGATTTACTCATTAATATTTTAACTCATATTTAAGTATCACACAACAATTCCTTGTGGAAAATATCATGATATGATTCCTAAATTTATGTTTTTCTTGAGACAATATATTAGCCGATTGTTTCTCTGTAAGGATACTTCACACTTAAGGGTATCTCAGTGTCGAGTATACCCGTAATTACCTATTTTAATTTGCACTCAGCAATATAAACAACTTCCTAGCACAATAACAAAGCACATTGGGTGTCATCATGTTTATTTCCATATTTTAATAAGGTAATTGCCTGGATTGTCATAATCGATAGAGAACTGTGACATCTGTTACAGTTTCCAATAACACAATAAAATAGGAAAATAACAGCCATTAACTAACAACTAAATACTATGCAATTTTCGGCACCTTAGATACATAATTTGAGGTCTTCAACACTTGGTCTAAATATGTATAAAAGCCGAAAAGGATTTGCGTGCTCTCACAGTCGGAATGTTTAAGGTGAAGGAGCTGTTACTACTGCCGGAAGGCTTTGAGAATCCGATCTTTAGGATTCATTTGAACTGCTTTCGCTGGTACGGTTATGTGGCATCCACGGATCAGACTTATGCCTGGCTCTCCTTTCTGCGCTGCACCATATTTACGGTTCTAATTTGGCTGAGCTGCCTCCTGATGGTAATCCGTATACCGATTGCCAGTAGCTATGAGGGAAACAATGTAAGTGCCACCAGTTGGGCCGCAGCTATGGAATACATTGCTTTTTCTATTGCCACACTGAACGCGTATATGCAGAGGAAGCGTAAGTATCCAATGTTATCCAATATGGACGCATCCTCTCCAGCTCCTGAAATCGTATCCGCAGGTGTTGTGGTGATGCTGCGGGAGGCTCATGTGGATCTGCAGCAACTGCTGCTGAAAGGTGATGATCAGGAGTTGGCTTTGCTCCATACTATCCAACGCTATGTACGCACTGTTACTCTATCCTTGTGGGTGTCCTCGATGGTATCTGGTGCGATTGTGTTGTCCGACTGTATTTATCGCACAATCTTCATGCCAGAGGCTGTCTTCGATAGGAATGCCGTACGGCGTGGCGAGATGGAACCAATTTTACTGTTCAATCTCTTCCCATTTGGAGAGCTGTGCGATAATTTTGTAATCGGTTATTTGGGTCCTTGGTATGCGCTCAGCATGAGCATAACCGCAATTCCCCTGTGGCATACCTTTGTTATAAGCCTCATGAAATATGTCACCCTCAAGCTGCAGATACTCAACAAACGTGTGCAAGAAATGGATGTAAGTATATTTTGGCAGTTAACTCAATTATAGTTCAGCTTCATTCATTACAGATTCAACAACCTGCTTGGGGGTTCCAACAACCAACAAATGACAAACGGCATTTGGAGTTGCTGAAGAGCTTTGTGGAAGAACAGATACAGATTCGACAGTTTGTCCAGGAGATACAACAACTTATTCGTGTACCGGTTATGGCTGATTTTATAATATTTTCGATTCTTATGTGCTTTCTATTACTGGCCTTGTCGTCAGGCGTAAGTTTACCTAAAATCCTAGTTAACCTTTTTTATTGATAATATCGACAATTCCAGGTCCCCAGCAATATGGATTATGCTGTCATGTTCCTATTTCTGTTTGTCGTAGGTGCGATCTTGTGGTTCTATCACTGGCATGCCACATTAATTCTAGAATGTGTAAGTCTAATCCATCAAAACTAAACAATATTTAAAATCATTTCATATCATCAAAGAAGATACAAAGAAATGTAGACTGAAGTAATACCTATTGATCTGAAACACGTATTCATTAATTCATACTCAATAACAAATTCAGGTTTCTAGCCGTGTCCTGAATTGATTATCCATTAATTAATATGTATTTCCATTGTGTAGCAGGATGAAGTATCCTTTTCCTTTTATAACTGTGAATGGTACACCTACAGCTTGCCGGCAAGGAGGATGCTTTTCTTTATGATGATGCATGGCCAGAAGCCATTGAAGATACGCGCTCTGCTGGTCGATTTGAATTTGAGAACCTTTTTACAAGTAAGAGGATAAAGGAACAATCCGTAAAACCTTAGATTGATTATCGTCACTTTGCTTCATTGTTACACAGATTATACGAGGAGCCTACAGTTACTTTAATCTGCTCCGTAGATCCAATTCATATTAGAAGTATTTGAATTGTTTGTAGTTCCGCATTGCTAATCAAATGCCGTTGCGGTTGTCAACTTGTCGCTTGGCTAACATGACAGTTAACATGGCTTGCAATTCATTTGATAAGGTGTGTGTGAGGGGGAAGGGAGGAGTGTGCGATTGTGGGAAAAAAAGAAGACAGACGAGTTGGCAAAATGCTAAACCATTTTACAGCGCAAATAAACGTGATGCCTGCTACTCAAAAGCCAATGCCACTAACAAGCAACATCATTTATCACTTTTGAGTAACGTCCCTGGCAAGAGGATGTCAGGCGCATTGTGTTTTTTATTGTTAAATTGTATTCTTTCAATGGATATTAAACGATTTTTGCAGTTTTTATTTACCAGTATGCACATGGCATTCAGGCCAGGGACATACCTCCCACCAGTACTACGCCCCAGACATTATTCTGCTTTAGTTCTAATTGTCTGGGGGTTTCAGGAAAGAATTTATGCGTCTGTTAGCCGAAGAGTATTGAATACGGTCAAAATACGTGAAGCCACCACCAAAACTAACCGAAGCAACCGAATTGTTGTACCCTTGGGTGTATTTTTTAATAATATTAAGAGTATAGACAAAGGAAATAAACCGAACCGCACTCAAAACAACAACCAACAGACAACAAACCAACAACCAGCAACAATAATAAACACGCATTTTGTTGCGGTTGTTGCGTCCCGGGGATTATACAGACACAAAGTGCCTAAATGGCTGATAAAGGCACACGCTGAAGTGTGTCTATGTGCCATCTATGTGTCTCCCAATATTAAACAAAAAATGCGGATACTAATGAGTATTAATGGGTTCAGCCAAGGGCAGGTACCGTGAACAAGCAGTACGAACTAGGGTGAGCGTGGGGTGCCGGTGGTGGCAACTACTCGCGAACAGCGTCAAAAGGGTTGCTCAACTATTCAGATACACATCTGTGAAAAGTGAGCTGTTGATGTGGAAAAATTGGGAAAAGGAATGTGTTTCATGCTTACTACTCGTATATTCAACCATCAAGATACATCGCACAAAAAGATATATAACTGGGAAATCTCTTTTATCTCTATTCAACTACATATTTGTATATCAAAGTGCAGTCTATTAACTAGTTAATAACATAATTACATATAAATGGTGGAATAATACGAGCATATATACTTTACTAGGTAAAGATGCAATTATTTATTTAACTATATTCGAACAGTTTATGAAATGGTCAGTGTAGTGAAATAATTGTAGTAAATATAAAAACTTAACCTACCCATATTTTATAAGTATATGTGACATTCCATTTAATTCATTTTAATGTCAACTATTAACAGTCGAAGTCCAAATATTTTGGAGAAAAAATCAAATTTAACATTAAATAAAATATTTAAATATAATATTTAAGTTAAAACTGTAAGACGTAGTGTAAAAAGGAAAAAAAAAGAAAATTTCAAAAAAAATCAACAACCTCTCCCCGACGGGGAATTGAACCCCGGTCTCCCGCGTGACAGGCGGGGATACTAACCACTATACTATCGAGGATTGTTAGGGCACGCTGAGCAAAACACTATTTTGTGACAAAACGTGAAAATTCTATGTGGGGAATAGAATGAATGAAAATCTATAAATAGACAAAGAGCACATGGCATAACCAATTGCTGCCATCTGTTGCGGGCTATTTTTAGCAATATTGGCAAATTTTTTATGGTTTTCACCACGCTGCACGTTTTTTGATTATTTATGGCATAACATAACGCAACGAGTAATGGATGTTCATTAAACACAATGAATGTCATGCACTCAACTCCCCTACATATTCTTATACTCATACATATACATATGCATGTGCAGTCAACCCTCGTAGAGCAGCCCTTGAGAAGGGCCATTAGTCACCCTATTTTTCAGTTTTGCAAAAGAAAAAAATTAAAAATTTGCCATCGAGCGAATTTGCACACATGTAATGAATATTTACCATTACAAGCCAACATTTCCTGATAACAAAAGCAAAATGAACTCAAAGAATGAAATATGGATGCACGTTCATATGTGAGAGTGTGTGACAGTATGATAAATTTGCAGTTCTAAAGAAATTAATACCATAAGATTTTCATTTAAGTGGTAAATATAAAGTACAAATGTTATTAAAAAGGAAACTCAATAAACATTTTTACAGTAAAGTTATGTGTACAGCCTGTCAATTAATTGTTTGCAAAATGAAATAAGTTACAGAATTTCAATTTTAATATGAAAAATAGAAATAAATTGCTCATCAATTATTATTAAGATATGTATAAGTTATATTTATGAAGAAAAATAATAACAGAACTCCAAGTAAAACGTAAAACAAGCGGTGAAAACAAAAAAAAGCATCTATGATGCTGTCAATTAATTGTTTGCAAAAGTAACAAAATTTCAATAATTTTGACTGCGTGCCTTTTTCTAGTCTTGCATTTTAGAATTTCTTTTGTATTAATGCACGTTTACTTTTTTTTATTTTATTTTTTTATTTGGATGCAAACAATTTTGAAACAATTAATAGACAGATGGTATATTCGTTTTTTTAGTTTTTTTTTTAATTTTTTATGTTTTTGTTATGTTGTTATTTTTTTGTTAGTTATTATGCTTAAGAAAACATATAAGAAAAATTTGGTAAAGAAATTACCATGAAAACAATAACCTTTCCTAATATATATGTATAATAATGTTAAAACTGAACTTATGTGACTTATTTAATTTTGCAAACAATTAATTGACAGACTGTATATGATGCTGTACAGTATTCTAATATATTATATCTATAGTAAATACATAACTAAAAAGAACAATCCTGTTAATAAGTTTTTATATTAAATGTCAACATTTGCTGTATGTATTTTTCATTTTGCAAGGAATTACTTGACAGTCGAATCCCGATAGTTCGAAATTTCCTTGGAATCACAATTTTGATTAATTACAAGGGATTTCGATTGGTCGAGATTTGACAGAAAGGCGGCAGCAGTCAAGGGTACAGCAGTTTTTACGAATTATTGAGATTTTCGATATAGCGGGGTACTTTTTATCGGTTTTTAACTGTATAATATATCTTATACAATTTACGATATGAAACTTATTTTGCGTTCGATATACATACAAATATACTTTGTGCTGTAAGCCTTAAGATTTATAAGTTTACCCAGATGTTACCAGAATCAAAATGTGTTGTATTTTATATTGTAATTAATTATACTCTCCGTCAATTGAATGATAGGAGGGTATATACAAAATTCTAAGAAAAAGAGTTGTCAACTGTTTTTAGACTTCCAGTGCCTTTGATGTGTCCACTCCTATCCAACTGACTAAATATTTTACTAGGTTCGTGTCTAATTCACAGAGTTTTTCAACTATAACCCCAAGAATTTGAAGCAGAGGCGTGGGCGTAGCCGGGGGCTGTGACAAGGGCGGGTCAGTTGACGCTGTTGTTTTCATAAGTTGTTGTTTGTGTTATTGTTTTTGTTGCATTTGTTGCTTTGGCATGTTTATTGCACTGTCAACGGCAATGCATGAAAACTTTTAGTTAGCCAAGTTACTGGCTGTTCTTCAATGTTGGTGACAAACCCTCTGGCACCACCCGATTGCACGCTTCTGCTCCCAGTTTTTTTTTTTTTTTTTTAACATCGACCGTAACTGTTAATGTGTTTGAAGTCAAATTGTTTTCAGTCACGTGACCGGTAACGGTAACGGCAACAACAACTGTGAACACACGACAACTTTATTCATGATTAATCAGTTACATTTAAATATGTATTATGACCAGGGCGGGACGAATTTGACCAGACTGCAGTTAGATTTTGACTCCTTTGGTGCTCTCCTAACAAATTTGTGTGTTGACTTTTCGTTTTAGCCAAGCTTCGCTGCACATTTCTGGCCAACAGATGGCCCCCATCCTTTATGATTAACATACAACATTTAGCTACAACTTCATTTTCATGGCGCTGGCTAACAAATTGCCATGCGTTAATTATATATTAATAACCAACTATAAAAACCCCAACACTGCTTAGGGTGGGCAGTCAACTAACGATAAGCCCCTCTGAGTGTAACCTGAAGTCAGCTATAATACCTTATGGCTAATTACTTCCAACCCAATAGCATTTTAATTGAAAACACTGCTGTAACTTAAATAATAAATATAGTAGTTTAGAGAGAGAGTATTTAAAATAACAATTACTTAACAGTTTCATACGAAAAATGTACACAAATTAAAGAAAATATTAGAAAAGTTAACATGAGAAAAATGATAGAGATAGATGGAAAATAAGTAAGAAAATCAACCGATATTTTTCTTGATATTTGTTATTTTTTCATGTCAAAAGTATTCATATGCATTCCATTGACGAAACATCCATTTAATTTATATGAAACACACGGATTATTCATGTTTTTCACTTTTCATTCCAACTTTTGATGAGCACTGCTCAGCGAAACGTTGTAAGTGCTGCCCAAAAAATAGAAATTGCAATTTGCCTTGTTTTCCTTTTCTCGTTTTACGAATGCGCTTTTTAATTTAATTTTCGTAGGCCGCCGTCATGCACTTCAAACCGCTTACACAGACCAAAACACACACACAACACAACACCCAATAGAACACACAACACCCACGTCCAGAGCTTAAAAAAGCGCAGTCGAGGCAAGCGTTCAATCCAGAGCCAGAGACCCAGACCAAACCACGTGGCGCCCGCTTTCATGCGCTTCGTTTAGCAAAGTGGATGTTAAGTGTAATGCGATTTTTATGTAAATTTTCGCCGAAAAAAGAACCAAACACACACACACACCATAGACACATCCAAACAGTTTGCTGATATTTCGTTGCCACGGTCACGGCCAGACAAACGGTCCATCCGCCGAACCCAATACTACATCTCCATCTCCTTTCAAAGGAAACACAAACCAGTCAGTGAGATACACAGCCCACGCCATCAATAAGGCGGGGGGAACACAGACAAGTGGCACTCCACCATATGGAGAGGATTCACCTACGCGCAAACAGTGAATGAAGCGCTCATTGAGAAAATCAACGGGCACCCCATCGACTTACACACTCATATACTAATACTACGCTTGAAATTGATTGAATTGAAAAATATGTCATTAGTTGGAAGACCATCAGTACAACCGACAATTCTAGGCAGGAGCAACCCCGTCAGAATCGTGGTATATAATTATAATCACAAAGTATCATAATCTTTTGTCATCAACTGGCCTTTTAGTATTTGGGTAGAACGTCAGTCTACCACTACTAATGACAATCGTTCTGTGCCACAGAACAAGCACTCTAAGTACAAATGGTTTGAACTAGTTGAGAATTCTAAGGTATTCAGCAAACAAAATTTGGTTCGATCGCACGTGGCTCCATAGATCTTCTATGTTTACGGAAATATTATATTTTGTACAAAAGTGTTGTTTTTTTCTAACATGAATAGGCAAATATTTTGTATAATATGTGTGTATTTCATATAATTCTAAAGATTATAAAATTTATTTAATATATATAACGGAAAATTTAAGAAAATATTTACAAAAAATTTACTTCCCATACCGGGAATCGAACCCGGGCCTTCTGGGTGAAAGCCAGATATCCTAGCCACTAGACCATATGGGATATACCTAGTCACGCCACAAATAACAATTTTGTAACATCTACTAAACTGTATAATCATACGTTACCACCGAAATACTAAGCGATTGTCATCTCGTGATATATGATGACTATCAAACTAGTGCGACATATTCATAGCCCTGGATCAAAAACGTGAATGATGCAGTGCACTGTGGATTTATGCTGAGATTTCGTGGATCAGTTATGTTTTACAAATTTAAAAAAGTAAATATCATCGAATTTGAATAAAAAAGTTAAATAAAAGGTAAGGTAGGCGGTAAAGTGTGTAAGATATAGATGTAGTATTCGCTATACAGATGTAGCGAATAAAAAAATACAACAATCGTTTCAGATTTCCCATACCGGGAATTGAACCCGGGCCTTCCGGGTGAGAGCCGGATATCCTAACCACTAGACAATATGGGAGATGCCTACAGCCAAGTACATTTTTTTTATAACCGTTGAGAATAAATTCTCTTAGAAACTAAATTATCAATATGCACATACAGTCGAATCTCGACAAACAGTACCCATCAAAATGGAAAGACTCTACAAACTGCTGATCTATAAAATAACTTATTCTGCTGAAAATATTTAATTTGTGATTCCCAATAAATATGCATGTCTGCACGCACTCATTTTCATAGAATTAATATCGCGAGCGGTTGCCATTCTGTGCTCAATGCCAGTATTTAAAATTGTAAAACTTCCAATCGCACAGAAATGTGAAATCCTCGGAACAAAACGCTTGTAATTAGATGAATTTGTGACGAATATATAACCAGAATAAAGCAAAATAAATCTGCGCTAATAAAATGAATCCCAAAGCGGTATCTGGATCAGGAAAACTATAACCTCGGTTAATGCGAGAACCCATTTTTCGCAACGGGTCCGAAATAAATAAAATTAATTGCGTAAGGCGAGGTCGTACTGTAATATAAAACTATAAAAATGTTTCAAATCGTGATGCCCAAAGAAATGTTTCTGGTTTTCTAATAAGTTTGTAAAAGTCAATTGAAGAAATTGGCGGAGAGCCTTGAGCCATATGAAAATCAACTAATTTTCAAGCTTCTAGAATTCATCCATAATGCGACATTTTGAATAATATTAATAAAAAAACCTTTATAATTCGTAAATAATGGTGTTTCCTTGCATCTTATATTGCATTTGATTAATCCTTTTCCAAAATTGTAAATTTAAGTATACATCAAAGAAAGTCAAAAATAAAACACAAAAAATTAATCACAACGGATTTCCCATACCGGGAATTGAACCCGGGCCTTCCGGGTGAGAGCCGGATATCCTAACCACTAGACAATATGGGATGTTACATACACCATTTCAAATAACACCCATACGCTAAGTAGAATTTATTTTGCAATGGCATACATCCGCCAAAATGAGCTCGAAGCTTACAGTACCGAGTCAAACAGTGTATATGTACAAGTTATTTGTCTAAAACATTTCATTTGGATTATTGCTTGCTTGGCTTCCGCAAACGATATTTGTAAACCGGTTCACGGTGTTTCTTATGTATACACTTGGACACTTAGTTACCTTCAGTGTGTTAACAAAACTGGAATTTGGCAAACAGAAGGTTATCTCCCATATTGTCTAGTGGTTAGGATATCCGGCTCTCACCCGGAAGGCCCGGGTTCAATTCCCGGTATGGGAAGTTATGGAAAAACTAGATATTTTTTGGTTCTTAATCAAATTATTTTTTTCTTCTTTAGAAAAAGGAAAACATACAAAAATAAAGTTTTTTTTTCGCATTACAAAATGTTCAAAACAAGAGATTGCATCACTTCAGAACTATTTTAGGGCTATTTTTGTTCCCCACCTTTTCTAGTTAAAATGATCTTTAAATCACGTCGATGAAAATCAAATAATGCTTGATCGCACCACAACAAGGAATGTGAGTTTGCTCAAAACAAGTCGTATTCTGTTCTTCTATCGAATATCTGTCTGCTGCAAAAAATATCACCAGGTGCAAGCAACAATACAATGTTCATGAGAACAAACACGTTATTTGTGACGACGCCTATCATATCCCATATGGTCTAGTGGCTAGGATATCTGGCTTTCACCCAGAAGGCCCGGGTTCGATTCCCGGTATGGGAAGTAAATTTTTTGATATTTTGAATTTGACATAACCTAACAATTATTGTTTAAGCTTTATTATAATCCATGCTAGATGTCAGACAAATAAGAAATAAAATAATTAAATTTTATAAATCATTTACAAATCTAAATAATGTTGAAAGCGTTGTTTCGCAGTTCGTTACTAAATACAAATAAATAACAAAAAAGAGAACTTCTCAAAAGTTTCCCATAAGCCACTAGCAGAGCAAGGTTTCGATCCTCGGACCTCTGGGTTATGGGCCCAGCACGCTTCCACTGCGCCACTCTGCTTGTTGCGTTATTAAGCTCTAACGTTTAACTAAACATAACAATTCATACGATTTGACTGCTTTACAACTGACGAAGGAATTTTTAAGGGTGAATCTTACATACATACACACACGCGCACACACTCAAAGGGTCGTTCGACCAACTCACGTGGATTACGTATTTACTTAGTTGTGGCCACACACACAGTTGACGTCTCTTATCTCCACGTTGCATGCGAACGCAGGTTGCGCCGTCCGTTGGTGCCCTTGTAACTTGGCTTCTGCTGCGGCAACGCTTTTTGCCTTTGGCGCAAATATGGCTTTAATAACCGCACGCCGAGTGCAATTTCCTGTTGGTTTTTGAGCTTTCTGTTTGTTTTACACACACTCTGTGAAAAGTATGTTTAAAGATGGTCAAAAAAAACAAAACTTTAATAATTTTCCAAAATAAAAGCAATTTTCTGCACAATTAATTTAAACAATGACAACGTACAGACTTTCATTGACCCAGTTTGTATTTTTAATAATATTTTTTTATGATATTTTAGAGTTAAACTCATTTATCACCGATGTTCAATACTGTGTTAACTTGGTTGCAATATAATTCTAACTGCAGTATGTTGGTTGGCCTACAAATTATGTTGACATATGTATTTGTCAATAAATTGCAAATTTTAATTAATTTTCGCGCCACTTGAAAAGGCAGCTACAGCACCGGCCTGTCGCCCAGTCAAAATGTGAAATGTTCACAGACCACAAACACTAAATTGCAAATAAATTTGTTTAAATATGCAATGGTAAAAGTGTCAAACGTGCGAGTGTTGGTGTGTGTGTGTGTGTGTGTGTGTGTGTGTGTGGGGTTATGGTAACGGTGTAATGGTAAAGGGTATTCCAAAGCTACATCACCTGAAAAGATAGGGGGTAGAGGTGCAGAGCTGCGGCGTCGGCATCGAGAGACATGAGGCAACGACAACGTGCGCATCAAATTTTAATAGGAAACCCCAAAAAGTTCAAGCCACAAAGTCCATTTCCATGGAGCAATGAAGGGAAACAACAACCTCAACTCCTCTATTATTGTTGTCGTTGTTGTAGTTGCTGTTGGCCGACATGCCTGATGTACGCTTTTGGTTTTGGCCACGAAGATGTTGCATTGACATTGAATATTGATGAAAATAAATCGAATTTCCGCCAGCCAGCCGCAGCCGCAGCAGCCGTAGCCGGCATCCAAAGCCGGACCAGGCGATGGATCTATATAAAAAGTAGGAACAAAACAAAAAAAACACTTTGGACAGCATCTCCATATTGTATGTAAATATGTATATAGTGTAGCTCTGCGTCTGTTTATATTGATTGCCAAATGGTCTGAGCCGACGAAGGGGTTCCGGTTGAATTCAGTAGTATCTCTGCTTCAGTGTCAAAATCTCCCGAAATGTGCATGTGTTTGTGTATAAGTATGTGTGTGTGTGTGTAAAGCGTTAGACACTTTTGTGGTTTCAACCAATCGAAAATTGTGCTTAAAGACAAATGAATTTCTTTCCATATCGTAAGGAATTTAAGGCGTCTTTAAGTAGTTACACATTTATATTCATATAGTAGTTATAAGAGCAAGGCTATTGTTATTAGAAATGTTATAGTTAAAGACTATTTTCTTACCAAATTCCCTTTTCGGCTAAGAAAGACATCACAGTATCCATATGGTACACATCAACGGGTTGCTAGACTCAACACTCTGCTTAGTTGATGTTAGAATACAATCTCATAATAGGTCAATTATCGGATCATAACTCCAGTTATCTGATCAGTCTAAAACTTTTTACTAAGAAAAATTAAAACTTCCATCGCTGTACAAGTATTCTAAAGACGTTTTGTAAAGTGTGACCATGCAATATAAGATTAGAAATCCATAACCAAGAGTCAAAGTAGCGGCTCATTTGATATATCTCAATTATCTTCGAAACACCCTGAAAAATATTGGGATTCAAGATTTGTAAGAAAGGTAAATCATTAGTAATCCACACACAACAGTCTTTAATTATTTGATACAACTGAATCAGACTTAAAGGCATACAAAATGTTGTTTAAATCTCAAAATCAGATGTAAATAATATATTGAGTGTTATAAAAATCAGAAGAGAATGCAATGTAACGATACAGAAAGAAAACTTGATGTATATGCTATGTTATATATATATACTGTATACCAGTTTTTAACATAATTCAGGATATTTCCAACTCCAATGTAGAGTGCAATCGGATGGTCTGCATAAAGAATGTGCCGTGCTCTAAATTCCATTTTATAACATTCATTATTAATTTTATTCATTTTTAAATGGCACTCAGCTTTCAATTTGTTAGTTAGTTCAAAGAGCCTCTTTAAACACTTGAAAATCTATGGCACTTCATATATAATTTCATTTCGTTTTATTACAGTAACCCTCCCCCACTGCAGCACCCCTGCGGCCCAGCAATTACCCTTCGGTTGTTCAGGGCATAAAGCGACGCAGTTAACACTTGATTTGTATTTAAAAATTATTGACCAATTCATGGCTGATGATTAAGTTTGTGTTTGTGCTTGTCAAACATGGGCGGTGCAGTGCAGCAGTGGAGAGTACAGGTTGATGCAGGCTCTGTGGCAACCGATTGATTTTTACAGCCACAAGGCTTTGGCTACTGCCACGCCGCCACTGCCGCTGCCACTGCCACTGCCACTGCCACTGCATCTGCCACAGCCACAGCCACGGGAAATTGCATAAACGCCACACCAGTGCAGGTCATATGAAAATCCAATTTTCCAGTGATTGATCATACACTCATATACAGGGCAAGCACTGACGAAGGGCCTGGGCGGGTAAGGAACAGGCATTTAACCACACACGCACACAGGGACACACACGTCAAGTTGTTGATGTGGCAAGTTTGTTTGTTGGCCGTACGCAAAAATAATGTAATTAAAGCAATGTTTGCATAATAAAAATTAATATTTGTTGCATTTTATGTCAGAATATACAACACACACGAACACACAGATACAAATTCACTAAAAGTAAAGCGGGCGAGCAATGCATTCAATGCCACGCCCACATATACCTCTTACCAAACACTGTTTACCTAGGCGGTAGCACTACAGTTGTCTGGGTCCGCTTTATGCGGGCTGTCAAAATCAGACAGTTTGCACACATGATGTGTAGCCGAAACGCAAACGCAAATGCAAACTCAAACCCAGACCAAAATCCAGCACCCATTCCCAACCCCAGACCCATCCTCAGAGCAGTGGATCAGAGATTTGGACTCTGTGTCCAGCTTCCGACTGCTCTATCCGCCCTTCTGTTTGTTCAAGTTTCGTTTCAGCAAATTATGTCCCAGCATATGGAGAGGATTTACACTGAACAGTGAACACTGGGCAACAGAGTGTCGTCTGCTTTGTTGAGTGTCTGCTGGTGCAACGATTTATGCAAATATTGAAATAAGTCTTAATTGAATACAAATACTCAATTACATTGCGGCAAATCTATTTTGTGGGCCCAGCACAAACAATTTCCACTTCTTGTTGCCAACACACAGGCAAAAAACCATCTTCACTTCGCCCAATTGTTCAACACTTTTACTTTATAATTGCAATTTTGTTTTTGGCTCGAAGTGTCGCAAGCGATTTGACAACCCTTTTCTTTTTGTTTTTAAGTAACTCAGCAAATGGTAATGGTAATGTGCTTAATACATGTTCATATGTGTATGGTTGTGCCTCTAATCTGCATATGAGTGTGTGAGTCTAGCGTAAGGCTAAGGGTTAGTTTGTCGCGTAATGAAAACGACATGTACTTTAGATTCTGATTTAAAATAAATTGCGTCAGAGCAGTTGCAGTCAAATACAGTTTACAAGACAATAGGTCTACTATTATATGTAAAAAAAGAAAATCTAAAAAAAGTTATTATCTGGCCCATGAGGGGATCGAACCCGCGACCTTCGCGTTATTAGCACGACGCTCTAACCAGCTGAGCTAATGGGCCATGTGATGTAGGAGAAATTAAGGATCTAGTCAAAATAAATTATGGACTTTTTCTAAGTTATATTAGAACTATTTGCGTATGAGTGAATAGATATGCACTCTGTATTACAGTCTTACCTCTCAATAGACAAAGCTCGCACGTGACACAACTTTGTGGATCATCTGATTATGGTTTACTTTTTCTACAAGCTAAAAGCCCAGTAGCTAGTACTCTTTAATAATAGTAGGTTAAGAATTTAATAATAATAATAATAATACCTTTTCTACAACAAGAAACGTTGTTGCTGCTTCGTAAATAAAGACTTACGAATTTACAGTTTCATTTGTAAGTTCGCAGTAGGACTACCAAAATACTCTAAAATTGGATACCAGTTCTTAACAATGAAATTCTCGTTATGCAGAAGTCCGTATTATAGAAGTCCCACTGTACGAACTAAAATTATCATTTAAATATTAGATTTCTATTTTGATTTAAAACTTATCTTCTAGGAATTCGCTGAAGGTTAAAAGCACAGCACACATTCAACTTATCAATTCGTAATAGTTTAAATATAATCATTCGGCGGTCAATTTCAGATAGAGATATACTATATAAACTAAGCATTGCTAGAATCTATTTTAATAGTTTGCTCATAGAAGCATTTACTAGTTGAACGAATCTCGAAAAAGTTTTTTGTTGACAATTTTAAAAACATTTTTCGCTATTTCTATAGGTAGAACTTCCACTTGCACAATGCCAGAAAAAAGTAAATAAAAATGAATTTGAAGTGTAAATATTTTGCAGTTTTGGGCCAACATAAAAGGTTTATATATATTTACAGTTTGAAGCACTAACTAAAAGTTTGGAAAGCACGAAAAAGCTTTTAGCCAAATTAATTGTACTCCTCAAATAAAATACCTCTTAATTTTGTATCATTAGCAGAACAACTGACCAGTTAAATGTTGACACTTAAAGCCATTTGCTCTGTTTATGTGAATAGAAAATTTATAATTTCGTGGCTACAAAGTCTTGTTGCTTAAATTCCTATCAAAGTGTCATTTTAGGCTAGTGTCATTGTGGTACAAACACTCTGGCTGCATATCCGATTCTCCCCAGAGAGCACGAGCTACACGAACTTGTTCATCTGCTGCTCTACCATGACATGCATCTTAGAGCTGATTGTATGAGCTCAAACCAAAAGCCCAAACCCCAAAACCCATGTAAATGCCAAGCAACACATTTGACACTTCATTAAAAAGCAACATTAGCAAAATCAATTAGAGAGTATTCCCCAGGCAGAGGACATGGTAGAGCAGAAACATGGGCGCACATAACCAGTAGAAGCAAATAGAGATGGATATATGTACCATACGGATATGTACATACATATATACGTATATGTGGAGAGGAGAGTTTCAGTAGCTTTGTTGTTTTTGTCTAGCAAATAAACAAACAATTGAGATACACGAGATATTCGTATTTGTTGTTTGTCTCCAACTCCGATGCAGATTCACAAATTATTTGAGAACCAGACGAGTCGAGGCGAGTCGAGACTTTGTTTGCATTTTGAATTGCCGGCGACGATATTTGCACTGGTAAATCGTCAGACGGCAAGTTGTTAAATGGAAAATTAATTAAAAACGTGTTATACGAGCAATTTTTTATTTTTATCCACCTTTGGAACAAAATTAAAATCAAATCATAATCAATCCTCATTACCAACATTCTTCTCCTATTTGTGTAGATTTTTTGTCCTCTTATTCGACTTATCTACCCCTTTTGCGACCCATTCGCGTATACATTGGGAGGGGTGCAGTCCCACCATACGGTTTAGCACCTTGCCTTTGTGCATAATCAGAAGGGATGGTACTGAGCCCACTTCATAGTCCAAGGCCAGATCCGAAAGCTCATCCACATCCACACGCGCTAGGCGCACCGCTCCTCCTTGCTCGTTCACAATGTTGGCCAGACGAGGGGCAAGTGCCTTGCAGGGTGAGCACCAGCTGTGTCATGATAGGACAAGATGGGTCTATGATATGTTTGCCACAAGATCGGCAGAAAGAAAGATACATTACCTGGCGTGAAAGTCTACTACCACAGGCGTCTGGCAACGTTTAACATTCTTCTCGAAATCTCCCACATTTTCTACATCGAATATGGTCTTATTTTTTGCTACCCCTCCATACGCTCTCGCTTCCTGTGAGTGTTTTAATAAAAGCTTAAGGAGTGTAGTTTGTACTGATTTTGCTCTGGAGGACATTTTTAAAATTTTGAATTAAAATCAAGTTTTGTTGTGTTCAAAGCTAAAACCAAAGTTAAAATGAAAATTTCAAACTAAAAACTATACCAAGTAGAAGCTCAAGCCAACTATGGTCAAAAAAGTTTTCAACTTTTATAATTTCATATATAGAGTATTGCTTCGATCTGGCCAAGTACAGGAAATTAAGCAACAGCTGTCTTCACCTTACATTTCCCTGATGCGATCCATCCTAGAGGATCGCTTCTTCCGCCTTTCTCCCAATAGCCGCTGGGGGAACGCTCCTTTCCCAGGTTCCAATCAACTTAGTATCCCTGCCAGCTAGCTCCTTTTGGCATCCATACAGGTCAAGGCAGCTTGCGTGGATATTCTGCAGGAGTATATTGAGACCTTCCCAAAACTGGGCAAACAGATGATATCTCAAGATCAACGTCATAAGATTTGTTTTACCTAGCGAGGTCCTTGTCCCAGCAGTCAGGATGTAGAGAAATCGAATGGGTTTAATAATAGACAAACGCTTTACTAAACGGAGCAAATAAACGTCCTGACGATTCCATAACAGGCGTTCTGTCTTCCTAAACCTAGAAGCACGTTGCTCCTCATTCAGTACGAAATTGATATTGAAACAATAGGAATATAAATAAAGTTTTTCTCCAAAAATACTGCGTTCTTTCGAGAAGATTTTTGGATATAAAGGATTTTAATGATACTGTCTGCGGTATGTTTGAAGGGAGAGATTAGGATAAAGTAAGGAAGATAATATTGTAAAGAAATTAGTATTTAAATGTGCATTTAAAAGTATAGAAATCGGTAATATCAAATATAAAATGAACTATTTAGAAAGCAAATGTTCGTTGAGATTTATTTATAGGACACTCAAATGTTTTAATTGATAAGTAGATTCCATTTTAATCTAAATTAACTGGGATAATGGCACTGTTCTTGGAAAAGCACTGGAACAGCTGATAGCCTGTATCGCATTTATCGGCACCCTTGATTGATTCGCACTTTTCCAGGGTAGCCTTGACAGTGTCAGCTCCAACGAGAGGCACCAGCCTGATCATCATTGTATCAGTTATAATCTGACCATCGCCAATGAATCCTGCCTTCTCTAGAACGCAATTAGCAAAGCATTTGACTTTTTCATCAGTTTCTGCAAAGTTGCCATTAAGCACGGCTTGAGCCTGCTCCTTGGTGTTTCCCTCCTGTTGGGTACAATACTCCGAGTTCTCTATTATCCTTTTCCTTTGTTCCTTCGAAACCTGAACCAAGGCAACAGATCATAAATCAAACTATTTGAAAGGAATCATTCTGGACTTACCTCAGCAGCCAATGTGAATGTCACACAAACTAACAAAAAAATGAAGAATTTCATTTTGAGGTGAATTTAGTCAGAGCTGTTTCAATATTCCAACTGTTGCCGGATTTTGTTGTGTGAATCGCTTTTATATGATTTGTTACACAATTGTTACAATTGTTACACTTTTTTTATCTGCCATCCAACAATTTGAATGATTAAAAAATGATTTAGTTTACTTAATTGCGGCGCATGTAAACTAAAATTTAATTCATCGCTATTAATTTCCAGATTATAATAGATTAACATTCGGATTTAATAGATTTATACCCCTACAGAGCTAGTTATTATCCTATTATTATATTTATTGCGA
This sequence comes from Hirtodrosophila trivittata, assembly GCA_035045065.1. Lineage (NCBI taxonomy): Eukaryota > Metazoa > Arthropoda > Insecta > Diptera > Drosophilidae > Hirtodrosophila > Hirtodrosophila trivittata. The sequence goes on from JAWNNK010000868.1 coordinate 2,290,082, forward strand.
CTTAAATAAGATATATATACATACATTGGGTGGAACGGTCTTATCTTATTTCAATATTTTAAAATTAGATGCATAAGGGCTTAGAATTGATTTTATTTTCAGCAAATTTAACATAGAGATTACTCTCAGTCCTAGAAGACGTCATGGAGTTTCAGGCTTTAGGCCAAAAACTTTTCACTTTGCTTAATATAACTGCACTTCATATGATGAACACAAGAGCATTTTGTTGCTAAGGAGAGTCTTTCAGTACCAAGACTATATTATAAAGCTATAATCTGAATTTAAGATAAAGCTAACAGTCTTCCTTTTCGCTTTCTTAGCCAGAGAATCCAGGCTATTCACTCGACTCACTCGACAAACTTAAATGAGATTGCTTTAAAAATTGTTTGCCCTGGCCTGGTCAGCAGTTCTAGCCCCAATCTCTCGGCTTAGGCAACCGCATATCATATGTACCATATATGTACATACATATTTGGGTCACATCAGATCGCATGTGGCTGATAACATTAAGCAGCCACTTTCTCAATTTTAGCCTGGCCATGTTTACTTGAGCAAATGAATGATGAGCTCCCCACACTGTGGCTTAATGTGTGTGTGTGTGTGTGTGTGTTGTCTAAACATTTTTATGATTCAGGGTTACAGATACGACTATACTGAGGATAGGCTGTCATTCTGGGCTAGGCTTTACATAATCTCCAGTGCTTAAGGAGCAGCCTTTCAGCAATTAGTTTTTGTGTGCATTCAATGTGCAGATAAGTAGCCGAGCTGCAAACAGTTTTCCTTCCACTCGTAGTGGCTCCTTGCTCCTCCTTGATGGATGATTGACAGGCGCGTGACAAGTGGGACATTGCAGTGGACGGGGTCGAAGCCTCTGAAATTTAATGGCCTTATACATAATACAAATGTAAGCAGAATGTAGCTGTTACTCAGCTATAGATATATGTATATATATCGTAAGGAGTGAGGGACATTTAAATAATTATATACTGTACTTAATTCCTTCTAATAAATCTAACATACACACAATGTTATGTAATAATATTTGCATGATGATAAGATGTAATTTCTGTTATGTAACGAGTATCATATCAAATTTGTATCAAATTAAATGGGTTTTTCACACAATCGCAGAGCATAAAATACATTTTCTATACCTGTGTCTGGGTGTGTGTGTATGTGTGTGTGTTGATGAGTGTGTAAATGGACCTGAGGGGGTGTCGAGGCGCCAGCAAATGTAATTAAAAAACTTTCAAACCACATCAACATAAATGTATGGCGCATAAAATGCTGTGCATTTGACAATTTTCGGTTGGCAAAAAGTTGCTATTTTGTGTGTGGCATCCGCGTGTGTGTGTGTGTGTGTGGTGTGTGGCAAAAAACCGCTAACACATGTGGGCGTGGCGCAATGAGTTTTGTGAGTTTTCAACTAAATTAAATGCTTTAAAAGTTATTATTATTGTTCATAAATAAGCGTCAGGCTGCTATTCATCGATGAACAGGCGGTCATTCAACGTGTTAAACGCTTTTACGACCCTCTTTCACCTACTCTCATTTTGATGTGTGGGGTGGAGAGGGGCGAGAGGAGGTTGCGGAAGCAAATTCATTTATTTTAATTGAAGCCAACGTACAGAGCCCTTTGGAGAGCCCATAAAGTGTGTCCGAAAAAGACATTTCACTTTAATTGCATTTAAATCGTAGGCACGATACGATCCCAAACACACCTTAATAGACCATTACGACCTGGAGTTGGACACCCCTACCCCAATTCGAGTTCGAATCCTCTGCTGGCAAAAAGGTTTAGTTGCAATATGTGCAGGTAATAAACATTAAAAGTTGGCATTTCATTTGAAATGATAGCACAGAATGTGGCCCATAAAATGTACTTAGAAAGGTAAATTCAATCAATTATTCGAATTTATATTGAAATATTGATGGGATGAGGCAAAAGAGTTACTTTTTTTCTCAGCCAAAAACAAATTGAACGTACTAACAATCTCTCCCTTACCTATTCCACCCCCTTGGCCACCCATTCTAAAGCTATACATAAATTATTTATCTCAAGTAAGACCCCATGTAGTTATCGTTAAAGTCATATTGCCCAACCCACAGCAAGAAAGTGGCGCCAGCTTCCAATCCTCCCCCTTTGTTTTTGCACAGGGAGCTAGTTCCATAATTTTCCATTAGCTTTATTATATACTCATTTGCGCAAATGTCTTATATCATTGTTATTAGTAAATCTTATGCCTATGATTATTGCTTCCCTATATACGAGTGTATATACTGTGTGTGTGAGTGTGTGTGTGTGTGTTGGTCTGATAAGCTCCCTCAAAAACAGCTTCATCAGAGCCTGCAGAGCAATTCCTTTGGGGACTTGAGCCCTAGGTTGGAGCAAGGTTGTTGAACTCTGGCCACATAATATTGGGGTCAGTTGGCAAATGCGTGGATAGTTCGCCAAAGAGCCGCGAAATGACGTAGCAAAAGCACAGTTAGGGGTTGTTTATAGTGGGGTGAGTGGGATGTGTATATAATAATATACAATAGTATAGAAAAAGTTTAGATATTGGTTAAAAAAAAGATACTTTATTCTCTAGTTGCGCACTTGATTATAATTGCAATCGCATGAGTCGTGTCCGATTTTAATAGATCTAAAAACAATTTAAAATTTCAGAATATGTTAGCCAGTGTTCAGATGCAAGTAAAAACTGTAAAGTAGTACAAAGTTTTTGTTGGGAATTCAGTTGTGCTCTGTCATCGCAGAGGAGTACCTCATTTTAATTAATTTAATGACTGATATTTGCATATTTTTGCAGCTTTCATCAAATTAAAATGCACGTGTCAGAAACTCAGCGAACAAAGTCGTGTGTGTCTGTGCCTGCCACCTTTTCATTGAATAAATAATAAACCCATTTGTTGCAATTTAATAACAACAAAGTGCAGTCGAGTATCATCTCGAATACCCTTTGCGTATATATTAATTAAATGTGGCCTTTTATATATATTCTGATATTAATTAAGATCACTTAAAAGCCTTGAGAGAGCACGCGGAAGTGAGGTTTTTACTTCATAAAAAATAAGTGAATATCTGAACTTTCGCTTAACAGTTCCTGCTACGATATGATATTATAATATAGTAATGGAATCTGAGAGAGAATTGCCATGAAATTTGTATAATATATATAACCCTATAATACCCTTTGGCAGGGTATTATAAAATATAATTGCATTGTTCCGGAGCGTCTGCCGCTGTCAATGGTTTTAATTATTTTAACAGCTATGCACGCACACCTGAGTTCTTGGCTGGAGCTGATACAGCCAAAGGAAAAGAAAATAGGGAATACCTTTGTTTATACATATATGTATATGTATGTAGATATGTAACGTATGTATGTATATTTTTTTGTAGTTTCATCATCCTTTTTGGAAGTTGACTGCCACTTCCGATAAATGTCGAGAAGTAAGTATGAAAAGTATTTGCAATCCGCATAGCTTATCATAAATTCCAAGCATAACTCAACGCAGAAATGCTGCCCGTTGAGCGAAAAACGAAATAACACCCAAAATGCGCATTGTTCGAGCTCCCACTAGCCCCCTTACCCGCCACTCCTCCCCCTGCTGCCTACACACACCATCTGAAGTACGCTTGCCCCGCAGGCATTGCAGTTACAGAACATTTTTGATTGCATTAGAAACAATAAATAATTTTTGGGTTTATCTATTTATGTCTGTCTCTATCTCTGTCTCTGTCTCACTCTTTCTGCTGTTTATCAGAACGTAAATAGAATATTTTATGCAATTTATTTTGATCAACTTGAATCGAAGCCCAACGCCTTCTCAGGGTGTTGCTAATGCACTCGTGCGTTTCCTACAATTCAAATTATAATGAGAGCAGCTTTGGCTTAACAGCTTAAAGAATTTTTTGAGTTCTCGAACAAAATATTCTATTTTGGTAACAACAATAAAAAAATATACTCGTAACGCACACATTGTAAAAATAAACAGCTCAAGTCACTCAAGGACAGTCTGCGAAAAGCTCTAAAGTTTTTACAAGAGACGATATCAAACTCTCTTTATATCGGTTTATCTTATATCCTAACCATATCAGATTGATATATAAACACTTAAAAGATAATATAATAACATTCGCTATTAATAAAATCAGTTGAAGTAAAGGAAGCTTGTAAATTTGGTCACACTCTGAACTACTGTAGACGTAGGATATATACTATATTTATTTTGTTTTTTTTTTTTGTGTTTTTCTTTAATAAGGTATACGGGGATATTCCCCCTTTTCCATCAAATCAGCCCAAAAATTATATGTATGAAGCTTTATTTATTTATTTATTTATCTTAATATTAGTACTTCTTATTTTAGCTTAGTATTTCTATAATAATATTTGTATTTCTTGTTTTAACTAACTCCTCTCACCTTGAGTGTTATTCTCTATATTTATTGTACATATAGAATATATCTTCTTTGCATTATCTAAATCTTATAGTCCTTAACATAATAAGGTTTAACTAAGTACCTAATATCTAATACCTAATCTATACACAAGTTTAGCCTTCTCTCTATTCTATATTCCAATTTGTTCTCCCTGTATTGTCGGGTATTCCCCATAGAGCAGCACCTGCCATGCGAGGGGTTCCATTTGACGCCTTTCGACATTTTTCTGTATTTGCCTCAAAATAAAACGCATTTACTGCCCAGCTCATTACACACTAAAAAGGCAATGGAGCATCAAATTACAAAGCAAATAAAATGCAAATAGGTTTTTCTTTCCACTTTTCTAAGTTAATTTTTTTTATTTACAAGTTTTTACTAGATAGGAAAGTATATTTGTCTACCCTAGCTAAGGTTACCAGTAACAATTACAAGAAATATGTAACGCAATTCAAAATAAGTTTATAGATATAAGAATAACATTGATTTCTTTACTAATATAGATATTAATTTAAATAAGTTTTTAAATTAGTTTATTTAGAAATTATCATTTTATTTCTATGCTAAGATCTACTTTTATTTTTGTACAGTTTTGTCTCTGGCAATATGTAAGAAGTTCTTAAAGAGTATTTGGACTTCGATATGCCTTCGATATCTATTCTTGGTTATTTTTCTATTTTTGTACCGTTGTCAGCTCCAATTTCATGGAGCTGACCACGGAGCACTGTGCCTTGTAATTGCTAATCTCTGGATTAAACAATTTCCACATTTAACATGGCGCATCTTTAACCTTTGCTACAATAAATTTCTGGGGGGTTTTTTTGGGGCTTAATTTTTGCGCTGCGATAAGAATTTTTAGCTACGTTGTCATTTTGGGGGCTTTGGCTTCAGCTTTTACGACTCGGCGCAAAAGACGCATATCCTTGTTGGTCCTGATTCGGGGTTCTGGTACTGATGCTGCTGCTGCTGCTGCTTGTTGTGTGTCTAATTAGATGCTTTGCCTAATTAGTTGGTTTTATGTGAGGGCTCTTTATGCCCTTGGCTTACCTTTTCGACGTACTCGCAATGTACTGGCGTAATTGTTGCCTCTCTCCCTCTCTCTTGTTGGTATCTCATGTCGATAGGGTCGTATGTGTAAGTGCCAAGAGAATGTTATAAACTTTAACGTTTATTAAAAAATTCCATGCACAAGACATATCCGTAAGGGCCATAAGGATAATAATGTGAACTAAAGCAGCGCATTTTCTGCTGATTTTCCCCGACTCGTCGAAGCTTCGAGCTGCTCTGTTAGATTTTTCAATTTTCTTACAAAATGGGTACTGCATTCCTTCACCTGACTGTCTTTGATGCGTTGTACGGAAAAAAAAACAGAGAGAGAGAGAGAGAGAGAGAGAGAGTGCGAGTGCGAGAGAGAGAGAAAAAGAGGTTCTAACAAACGATAAACTGTTCGCAATTCCCAGTTCCATATTAAGTGCCAGTAACTGGCGTTTCTTCGAGGGAGGTCCTTTGGTCCTTTCCGGAGTTCTGTTCCTCTGAACTGAACTGAACTTGTCACAAAAGAATTCATTTGTCGCGTTCGGAATTTGCCGGCAGTTGGGCAAAAATATGCGTTGTATAGCTTTTGTATAAGCTTCATCCTTCACTTCATCCTTCGTCCCTTGCAGACAATATTTTTTATTGTTTTTTTTTTTCTGTTTCTTCCTCGTTTTGTTGTTGTCAAAGTGGAATTCAATAAATATTATTAAAACACTCGAAATCGACTTTGGAAAAGCAAATCGAGAGAATTTTCACATAATTTAGCCTTTATTTTGTGCTAAATTTATAAGCATAAATTTTGTGACCCTTTTTAATATGCCTTCAGGCCTTGAGTTCTGGTCCGTTTTATGACGCGTTTTGTTACCAAAACGAAAATTTTTGGTAATATGAGCACATTTAATTGCCTAATTGTTTTGTTCTTGCCATTTTATTACAATGCGGCCCGCATTTTACGACCGCACGACAATACTTTTTTTATGACTTAATTACTTAAATGCGTTTTATTTTATTATTCATACGGTTATTATCATAAGCAAATTGTAGAAGTGGAAATAATGGTATCTCTCTCTGTCACTGGACCTTCCCGCCAGTTCATGGAAAATATCGGAAAATGTAGCAAAAAATTCAAATTAATAGATTCCAAATATCGTCTATTGTATGGAAATTAAATGGAACTTGGAACTGCAAAGCTGGTTCAGATTTTGTTGGTAAACAAGTATCAAATATATAATATAATATATATAAAATAATAGAGGTAATATACTGCTGTAATACTTATTTGTTTAGAGTCAACTTTAAGCAGTCAAAATAAATAAAAAATTGAATAACAATATACAATAACATCATTCTTAGGTATATATAAAAGTAAGCAAACAAAGAATAAAATAAAAATAAATGTGTATCTGGGAATATTCAAAATTAATTAAAAACTGATCTAACATTTGTTGACTGCATTGGGGAAAACCCAGGAAAGCCCAATCAGATCAGTGAGATAGATCAGAGGATAGAAATACAGAGACATGTAGGATGTACGAGGGGTATTCAAAAAGTAAGTTTTTCTGTGTTGGGGAAAAAATAAAAAACAAGTTTTAGGCTGTAAAAATAAATTTATTTTATTCTTTAACTCAAACTATTTTTTTACGTAGTCGCCTTGGACATCAATACATTTTCTTTATATCTGTTTAAAAGCTTAAGTAGACCATCCTTAAAAAATTGCTTGCCCTTTAATGAATTGTTTGATTTCCTTATTTGAAACGAAGTGCTGGCCACCCAAGCTTTCTTTTAACTTTGGGAGGCATTCAGGAGGCATCTTTTCCAAAATATTGTCAATAGTCAATCGTCTGGCCTCCTGAATAATTTTTTCAACCGCTGCAATCGCATCGTCCGTAATGATGGGCGTCTAGCACGCTGCTCGTCCTGCACTTCTGCGCGTCCATTGAACAAATCTGTGCGCCATATTCGCACTATTTGGACACTTATACAGTCTTCACCATTAATAGACACCAATTCACTGTGAATCTCATTACCGTTTAACCCTTTTGCAGTTAAAAAATGAATAGCCGAACGTAATTCACAATCGAACACGCTTTGCACTGGTAACTCGATTATTTTCGAGCTCGTGTTACTGAAAACAGTATTCTTGGTCAACAAAACTAATTCCGTTGTTTTCGGTAGAACCTACTTGGAACTATATTCAGCTAGAGTCCGCTAGGTGGCGTCTGAGTGAAACGCCAGACTAGGGAAACTTACGTTTTGAATACCCTTCGGATAAAGTTTGGAGAATAGTAAAGAAATATATTATATATATATATAAAAGTGAAGGATAAAAGAAACCGTGTAGGTTGAAATGTGGTTACTTATTTCTACTAAGATATAGGAAAAGAGAGGATTTTCAAGAAGAAACAGAAGATTTATTTCAGATTGCTATAATTTATACATAAAGCGTGGAAAGAGCTGTGTAAAGCATAATCAGTTGTGCGTGTAGGAAGGGACAGTGGGATAAATTTCCTAGTACACCGACGAGGAATAGTAAAACTTAAACGACATAAAAGGAAAATAGAGTCGATATTGCCAATAATAAATTTATATAGAAAAACAACGTCAAGAGTTTTTCGTTGCGATACATATAAGAACATTTATGTTCAAAGTTTATAGACTCTGCTTTTTTGGTCTTCCAAGTTCAAGTCTCTTTCAAAAATGGACTATAATTCAAACAGAAGTCTTTATATTTATATACATGAATCGTAAATATTTAATATATATTACAGGATATCTGCTAGCTGTGCACTCTTGATGCCTCTATATTATATTTTGCAGTTTAATGTTTGCATTATTATTTTGCCCTCAAAGGAAAGCAGCTGTATTTGTTTTACATCGTAGTGCGATTTGCGCACTTCAAAGCAAATTTTTATCTTTTCATCAGCAAAGAATTATTTACAAGGGTTTTGGCCTGTTTCGCCTTCATTATAATTTAAATTAACTGAATTTTCTTTACTTGATTTAGTGCTTTTAGTATTTTAGTGGTTTCTGGCCCATTTTCCTGACTTTGGCACATACATTTTTCGCTCTAATTGCGTAGGCCCAACTGGGCTTACCAGAGCTGGCCGAGATAAGCCTTTTTGCAGTAGTCCAAGGATGAAGGACGATGGTGATGTTGGGACCATTTTGAATTTATTAGCCAGTGGGTCGAGTTACACGCATTTGACCCCGGAACATAGGAGCTGCTTTCCCTCGCCTCCGCTTCTTCTCTCCTCTTTGGCGTTTTATGTGAACCTTAGAGATTTTTTTTTTTGTTTTTGTGAAATTAATGCGGCAAACACTAATTAATTGCGCAGGTGTTGCAGCTGTGTTACCTGCTGTTTTTTGTTGCTGTTGTTGGTGTACGGGATAAGCCTAATTGAATTTCTGTAGGATTTTGTCCGGCATAGAGATCAAGCACGGCTTGAACCATTCGCAAAATGACAGTAATAAATGATATATCGGTCATTAAAGGAGAGTTTGAGAGAAATTTGTATAGTATAGAAATATATTGATAGTCTTAAAAGTATATATAGCTTACGAGAGGGTAAAATAGATTGCAATAACAACAATAAATGTACTTTGCACTCCTGGAAAACTGTTGAATGTAAGACAAACAGAGACTGAAACCTTTTTAGAAGTTTAACGTGCTTTAGCCATATTATAAAACTTTATTTAGTTTACTTTTATTAAATTTTATTATATTGTAAATTAGATTTTCAATGAATCTTTAGCCTTCACTTGAAACTTAACCGGATGTTAGTTATATTAAGAGTCACTTTATATTACAAAAATAAACACTAAAATTTGATTTTCAAGGTGACAAATTGTGGTAGTTAATAAATGTAACTAGTATATAAAACTTCATTTGATGACTCTAATTAAATTTATGATTCTTTTTGTTTTATAATTGTCTTTTTCCTGTTTTTAATTTTCATAGTTAATAAATTAACTTGCATGACTTGGTACTCGCATAAAAAATAGCTTCATAAAATTTGCATATGACTCTGAATACTTAGCGGAGCTTCAAGCGTTTCGGCTTGGATGGCTTTCAGGTGGTATTTTGGTGGGGTTTGGGGGTCTCCTGTGGCCATATTCCTTGGCCATATCGTACTATTACGAGTATTATAATGTCAACGTAATGTTGTCGTCAAATAGTTTTTCGCGTGACATTTGCATTTCAGTTTGGTTGTCGTCGCGTCTCCAGCCGCACCCCGCGGGTCCAATGACATTTCATTAGCTCTTTTGCTTTGGTCTGTTTTGTCCTGTTTTATTCAGTTCTGTTCTGGGATCTGAGTTTTGTGTGTAGCATAGTGTAGTGTAGTGTAACGTGTGCCATTGTTTTCATAGTCGTTTTATGTGCTGTTTATATTTTTATGGCATGCCATATAGTATTTAATATATGTATACATATATAGTATATATATGAGGTACATGGGAGCGCTATTAACCCGACCCCCAGCCCGGCAGTTTATCATGTCTACAATAAAAGAATTTTATTATTTTCTTATATGAAGTTATAAAACGACTGGCATTTCAATATTGTTCTTTTTTCGTTCCTTCAGTTTTGCTTTTCTTTTGCACAGTGAACTTTTGTTTTTTCGGCTACTTAAGTTAGAGTTTTTTTGTGCTTTTTTATCCTGGGCGCGGTTCGTGTTTATCGTTATTATTGTCTATAAATCTATGGCAGTTACAGAAACAGCAAAAGCAACAGCAACAGCCACATCAACAGCACGTTGACATTATGAATTTATTACTATTTAAATATTTTATATTTGTTATGACCCTGGCAGGCGACGATGGCACCCAATAAGCGCTCCAATAAGAGCTCGTGACATTTTTGCTTTTGGCTCTGTGGCGTGCGTAACTATTTATGAGTTTGTCTGGGTAAGTTTTGTTTTTTTTGTTTTGTTTCTTTGTTGTTGCAGGTGCAGCTAAAAGGTAGTTTGAGTAGGTCATGAATTATCGATGCTGTCAGCAGTAAATATTTGTAATATATGCTATAGTTGTGTATTATAACTTTATTTGTTTCACGAACTCTACTCCAAAAACTTTCCTTTAAACTTTGCCCCCCATTTGCATATATATAAATACATAGCATAAATATTTATTTCGTAGATATATCACGCTACGCATGGTACGAGTACAACAAATGGGATCTGTTTTTAATTGTCTCAAATGTGTCTAGCATGACTTGTATTTTTGTCTTTTTTGCAAACCAGTTTTAGAGATCGGACTTTGGCTTGAAGATAGTTACAGGTAGCTCTGTCTACGGACTTTGAGACGAGCTCTAATGGAGTTCCGAATCAGACTCAATCACAGCTTTAAAAACCTGTATAAATTTTGGCTGTAGACCTGTCTGGTTGACTGAGCTTAATTATGGAAATGTCTCTGGAGGCATAGTTGAGGTCATAGCCCGTAATAATTAATTTGATTTTCATAAATAATAAATCAAAGACTATTTGAGGTCTCTAATTGTATCATTGAAAATAAATACCAATTTGCAAAATAACAGTAAGTAAAGTCCATTTGTTAATTTTTTAGAAATAATTTCTATACTTTTTTAGGCCTATACAATTATGGCTCATTAGATTTAGATTTACCGAATTAGCCCTGAGTAATAGGTAAATAATAATCAATAAAAAAAACAATAACTTGCTGCATCGCTGCATCCAGAAGCACTTAGAACTATATCAACAAAAAAGGAAAAACATTGCAAATTAACGTTAATGTTAATTCTACAAATTACTAAAAACCAATTAACACTTGAGAGTTGGGCTTGTAATGACAACAACAATGGCGCATTAAACTTGGGTAAATCACGGGATATATCTCAGCCGCGTACTCAATAATTGCAAAGGTCGTCAGATCACAGTTCGTATATAAAAATAAACAAAACAAAATTTTAAAATTATAATCTTTTCAGTTCGAAACCAAATCGAGGGTGTGCGGGATGCATCGAATTGAGTAGTCAGACGTTGGGTATCATTAAAAATGAGAGTTAAATAAACTACTCTTATAAAAAATAACGCTTTATACTACTGAACATAATATCTCTAGTATACTCTCTCGCAAATATATGTGTGATCAGTCAGCTCTAAAAAACAACAAAACACGGCCAAAGTTCAGCCGGTAAAATGATATAAAAGCGATTCGTTCGACGAATCAAACAATCAGTGCGAAAAGCAAACACAACGTAAAACATCATGAAATTTCTATTCCTTATTGTTGCCTGTGTGGCTCTGGTGGCTGGCGAAGTAAGTGAACTGTTTGTACAAATCTATTATCCCTAGATCTCATACTCATACCCCTACTCTATGCAGGAACTGCAGCTGACGGCGGAGCAGAAGGAGAGGGCACTTACCAATGCCGCCGCCTGTATCCAGCAGGAGGGCATCACAAAGGAGCAGGCTATTGCCTTGCGCCAAGGCGACTTCAAGGATACCGATGGCAAGGTCAAGTGCTTCGCCAACTGCTTCCTGGAGAAGACTGGCTTCTTTGTCGATGGCCAGGTCAAGCCCGATACGGTAGTAGAGAAATTGGCTCCTGCTGTTGGCGCTGACAAAATCAAGGCCATCCAGGAGAAGTGCGATTCCACCAAAGGCTCCGATAAGTGTGATACAGCCTTCCAGCTCTACCAATGCTACTATAAGAACCACCTCGCCCTTTAAATCAATCGAGGCACAACTAAAGGTATTATGTACTATGAACAAAAAAGCATCTGTGAATTGTTTCTAAATAGTCGACAAAAATGTATAAATTCTGTAATACTAAAAATTTAAATGGCAGATGTCTCTCACTGCACAACTATTATTCAATGTAAATAAAGTATTTGTATCGTAACGAAATCTTTCCAATTGTTATGCTTTCTCTATTAATAATCCTTTCAATTTCAGCAGGATTCATTTTCATGTTAAGACGCAATCATCTCCTGCAAGTAACTAAATTTAGTTCGACTTCATACAGAAAGTCCAGATATCCAAAGTAAATATATTGTCCCTTAATATAAATTATATTTCTCCCATAAAAGCACATTCTTAGTACATTATACGATCAGTTCGATAACTATATTTCTCGATGTGAACTGTATGGGGTGTAAACTTTATAGACAAACAAAAAAATTCTCATTCCATGAACTTTCTATTTGTTCTGTTTGCTCTTAAGACTCTGGCTTCTAGTCAAGTAAGCAATTGATCAATATTAAGCTTGGAATCCTAAACTTACTCCAATTTTCTATAGAGTTTCAGTGTGAATATCAACCCTGAGAAATTTAATAAAACCTTTCGTGTTTGCTCTTAACAAGAGGATGTCAAAATGACCCTCCGTATGATCAATATTTTACAACAGCAATCTCAAGATGAAGTGCTATGTCAAATGTATCCTGAATAAGTTAGGTTTCTTCGTCGATAGAGAAATTCAGGCGAATATAATGCTAGGAAAATTAGTTACCTATTTAAGCGAAAAACACCTCAAGACTGTGCAGACCAGGTGCGATATCCTTAAGGCTACCGATCAGTGTTACACCATCCAACAGCTATATGAATGCTTATTGGATACATATGAAACAATCACAAAAAGGAAATCCACAAATTCTAATGTAAGGGATAAATTGATCTAAATACAAATTATTAAAGTAAATTTTCTGAACTTTTCTATTTAGCTAGGAACTACAGAAGAAGCAACAAAAGTTAATGGATATTTAGCACAAATCATACAAAAAAATGCGTGAAGGTATTTTAGATGAGAGCTATAGAAAAATGAAGTATTATAAGAACTGTTGAATAAGTTGGACTTCTTTGTGGATGGAGAGCTTAGAGCAGATGAGGTGCTGGATAAATTTGGCTACCTTTGCAGATGAAAGCCACCTCAAGACTGTACAGAACAGATGAAATGTCCTTAAGCGTTCTGATAAGTGTGATATAGCTTATATGTGGTTTATCTATAATTAATTATGTTTATCTTGAGAGTGCATAGTAAATGTCAAACATTAAATGTCAACACTTTATTCACAACATAATAGTTGTCCTTGTCTGGGGAAAGTTATGTGCACATACTATTACTTACAACTACATACATATACACATACATCAGTTATATTCAACGATACTAAACCCACATCTGAAATACTTATAGCACATTCTCATTAATCTTCTTAGAATATCAATTCCGTCTAGATTGATTAGAAATTATATTCCTCTTTATCTCTCGCCATACCCAATAAGGTTAACAATCCTTTCCTTTCGCAGCTGATGGGTTTTTCTGGGTTTTCCCAATCGATGAGTGTATCACACTTATAATTTCTTTGCCAGCACATGCGATTCACTACTTAAACTAACGAATTAACAAGATTAGAAACATTTTATAGATTGTGTCTTGAATAAGGTTTTCTTTATCGTCTGATTCATATGATATTTGTAGCACTAATTAATATAAGCAAGTTTTGAATCAATGGTTAAGCCCCAAAGTTACGACTAACAGTAATTTTTTACTGTTTACCATTACATAATTTCGCACTTTAAATATAAAAAAATTTGCTTTAATTCAGTTGAACTTAAGACTACATATTCTGGGCACAAAGACTAGCTTACTAGAACCTCACAGATCCGAATCAATTTTATTAATATATCGAAAAATACTTATAATCCATAGAATAGGTTTGAAGTGAAGGCTATTAGACTCGGTTGAACATTTTCGTTATGCTATAAGCCTCTTTTATGTAAGCCATGTAAATTCACAACAGGTGCGAAACAAATTGCAGAAGCTCTTCAAATAGAAAATATAAATCTATAAAAGAGAAATCTTGATGCATTTAGCGATCAGTCCTGAAACTTAAATATAATGAAATTTCTGGTTGTTCTAGCTGCTCTTTTGGCTTTGGGCTCCGCTCACGTAAGTGATACTCTAACCAAAATATGAGAAGTTCGTACTAACGTCTATTTTTGTACAGCATCTGAAGCTCAGGGAGGAGCACAAGAAATTGGCACGTGTTTACGCTACTGAGTGCGCCAAGACCCATGGCCTCAAAGAGGCTCAGGTGATGTTTTTGAGCGATGGAGAATTCGATGACACCCTACCCAATGGAAAGTGCTTCGTCAATTGTTTCCTGGGAAAGTTTGAATTCTTTGTGGGCGGAGTACCAAAGCCGGCTACAGTGCTCGCAAAATTGGGTCCCATTGTTGGTGTTGATAAAGTGGAGACTGCACAAAAAACATGCGATTCGGCTAAGGGCTCCGATGAGTGTGATACTGCCTATAACTTGTACAAGTGTTATTATAAGAGTCACGATCAGCTCTTGCCATTTTAATAAAACATCTGCTATGTCTCTTTGATGCAGTTCATTGTTGAACATATGCATACAATTTTATCAAGTCTGAGCTATATTATTTGTATTCTATCTAGGCGTAAGCTTAAGTTTCTTAGTTAAACCTGACCTAACTGACATTTACTGATATGAACCTGTTCATCTGCATTCTTTCTGCGACAGGTTCCCATTTTAAAGATTAAAAAAGGAAAAATTACGATATTTACGTATAGATTGAGAACTGGATTATTCGTGTATTCAAAGGTTATTGGGTCTAGGTATTTTATGTAGCATTTGCATAACAGTTGGCCCTCATTAGATGTTGGCTGTCAGACCGTCATCAGGCTGTAAGTCCTTGGCTCTGTCCCAAAGGTATTTGCACGTTTATGCAATGCGTAAATATTGATGAGCCTCGCTTCAAAAGTCTTTTTTTAACATCAGACAGAAGGCGGCGGCAAACACACGACGTATGCGTAATGTCTGCACAGCACAAATGAATGGGGACACAATTCTGTGTTGTTGTTGTTTTTTTTTAAAGCCAAAATCCAATTAACAAATCATTAAACATTCATTGAGCACGTGGCACAATTGCAATTGTCAGTGGGTCAGGTGCTCGGCACAGGATTAGTAGTCACCTTTATGGGGTTGTTCGAATCGCTGTGTGAATTCGTTTCGCACGTAAGGGACAATCGCTTTGGGGAATTTGAGGCTAAGCACCGCCATTAGCTTGGAGACAGCTGACTGACCCGTTCAACCGACTGACTGACTGGTTGCTTGGATGGCTAACTGACTGTCTGAATATAACTGGATAGCTGGATGGAAAGGAAAGACTGGCTGGCGTCTATAATTCATTTTGTCACTTCCTGCCAGGACTGACTGTCATGTCACTTCCATTTAGCATCCGCTTCAGTTGCAGTTGTCTGCACACAAAAGCCTTGGCATAATCACTGATGCGTTTACTAATGTCTATTAAAAAGCAACCCACAGCAAAACACACCCACACCCAGTCCCACACCCACACCCACACCCACACTCACACTCACTCTAGGGCCATCTCCAGTATCAAGCTCCCAGGTTTCCTGCCCAGCTAATGCATTTAAGTAGACAGCTCGTGGTTTCTGCGCTGGCGGCTTGTCAAAGAAACCAACACGCGTGGTGGTCGTGGTGGCCATGGACGCTGCCAAAGGGACAAACACATTGATGCTTCACTAGCCTTTGTCTTGACAGAAAGACAGCCCCAACCAGTTGAACGGAACCGCCAAGCAGCACAGGGCAACTTTTCTTATTTCGCTTGTCTTGTCTGCCTTGTTAGTTGGCTCAATGTCTGGCCAATGAGTATGGAAGCTGGAGCAATTGGTACTGGGAATGAAGATGAGGGGAACGGAAGGAGGATGATGTTGTCTTTGCTGGGCAGGGGGTTGGTCGTCGCCGCCTGCGGTTCTCACATTAATGTAATTTAATTTTATAAAAACTTCGCTGTGGGGGTTGTTATATTGCCATTGTGGCATTGACAGTTCAGCTGTCTTTGCTTTGATCTTAAAGACATACGTGTGACTGCGACTCTCGCAACTAGTCCTCTTCATGTACCTTCTCTTGGTCCTGCTCTTGGTCTTGGTCCTGCTCCTTGCTCTTGTTCTGTTCCTGATAATCAGCACACGTCTGTTACTGAGTTCATCAATTAGGAATTGCTTTTAAGGCTAGTGAACTCAAAGCTTTACACTTCCTATCTAAAATCTTTAACATTCTCTGATAACATTTGCGTCAATGTAGTTTCAGAAGATTAAAGATCAAATAAATATAACGTATATTAAATAAATAAAACAAAATTCTTATGCAATAGCTTTGCAAATACTTTAATAGCTGAACTGGTTACTGAATTTTTAATGCATAACACTAAGCTCTGAATATGTTTAACGCTTCGCATATATTACATTAAAGACTGTAGCAAATGTTAATTAAAACAATTACAGAACAACTCTAGCAACTTGCATAACATAGAAGATTTAATATACGTGCTTAAACGGGAAAATTAACCTCAACTGTTTTATTTTTATTATTTGATTTTAAATCTTAAATAGTACACAAATAGAAAAAAAAAGTTTGTTTTTTTGCTTAAATACCTTCTTACCTCAGCTGCTATAATAATGATATATTTTTGGGTTATTATAGATTTGATAATGCTGGATTCTAGTGGCGCACTGGAGCATATCGTAATTTATTTTTATCTAAATATATGGAATACTTTGCGCGTCCAACAAAGTGCAATTTGCCCAGTGAAAATATTTCATATAATCACCCACAATAAATGCTTTTTGAATGTGTATAATTAGTCCAGCTATAGCAGATCCATTTAAGATCAGTGACTATTCAGCCATGTAATCATTAAAGTGCTGAATACATTTTTGACAACAATTGGTTAGTTATTAAATTCCATTTAAAGCTTGTAATTATCAAAATACAGATAGTATATAAACCAAAGCCTGAGCATCATCGGTTTTATATAGTTCAGTTACCTATTGATAGCTTTTCAAAGTGCTCGAAACGATACGCAGTGAAGTCCGCAGATATTTGTAATGTTTAAAAGAGTCTCCCTATTATCCTTGTTGTGCCTGAGTCTGACTAATCTTCCACAGCCAACATGGGTAATACCAAATATATAATTAAGCTGCATCATATTTGGAGCATACTGAATCTTTCTCTCTTCTTTCCATAGACGCGTTCTGTCTCTGTCTCCCTGAACATGTCACTGACACGCAGTGAAGTGGAAGACCGCAATGTGACATTAACACCTCAGCTTAACCAGGAGGTGCTGCAGGCCTGCATGCGGGAAACAGAGGTATCCATGGCCCAGCTGAAACTTTTTCGACTCGGCCTGCTCTTCAATGAGAACACCAACTATGAGAATGAACTGGCCCTGGCCGCTGGCAATACTGATATGGGGGATATGAACAATGGTAATATGCTCGAAGATCTGGACTATAGCAGTGCTGTACAGCTACCACATCTGGACCTCAAGCGGAATGAGCCACTGCAGTGCTTTGCCCGCTGTCTATACCAGCGCATGGGTCTCATCCAACATGACATGGTGCTGGAAGATGCCTTCAAAATGCAGTTACAGAGCCTCATGCAGCGTGTGAAGCCTGAGCTGAAGGAGTGCAAGGACATGAATAGCAAGAACCACTGTGAGGCTGCCTATAAGCTGCATCTCTGCTACAATCATCTGAGGACTTTGGAGACAGAGCAACGCCTAAAGGAAATGTTGGAGCACAGCGAAGCTGGCGATGAGCTGACAACATCCAGTGTCCCTGAGGAGAATGAGAATGATGTCAGTGGATAGATGCTTAAGCACATTCAAGCTGTTATAATCTATATCTTGTCTATATATTGAAGCAAACATATAAGCAAACATATAGTACATATGTATATCTAGTATTTCTGTGGTACATTACGGTAAAAGTGTCTTTTGATTTAACAGAATAAAAGCAAATGTATGTAAATGCAGAATTCTAGGCTGGCGTTCGTTCTTTTCTAAAAATTTGCTGCATACTTTCAGGCGGCGATTTAAAAACCAACAAAATTTTAATACAAAGAAATTGGTATTGATAAAGAGAGCGTTAATAGTCCCTCAGATCGTCATTTCAAACTGTTTACACATATTCATATATTTTTATGTTCATATACTTATATCTTACGACGTACTTTAAGAAAGGAGTGTGCGATATTATGGTTATTTTCAATAAGCTGTCCACAGGTATAGCCAAAATTGAATAACTTTCATATAACCCTTATTGTCTAAGAAAAAACAACAATGTAGAAAATACATAAATGGAGTTCAGTTTCATTTTATAATTGTGAAGCACTCAGCAAAGCAAATAGAGTGTTTTATTTACAGAAATAAAAAAATGCAATAAATGCTTTGTTTACTGAAACGAGAAACCACTGCGGGATATACAAATTTAACGCTAGGTTTTTCTTTTTGCTCTCAATTTTGATTTTCGAAGCGAGTAATGGAAAATTGGCAAGAAAAATGTTTCACAATTGATACCAAAATTAAAAGCAATTGAAATTTAATTGCTTAATTGAATAAATGCTACTGATTTTAAACGAATTATTGGCTACTCGTCTGGCTTTTATTTTGACCATTGACTATTTAAGCAGCTTGAAGTTGACCAAATTCAGTCAGAAAGTTTTATTCTAACAAGATGGCAGTCAAAATTTTTGTTCTCTTATTCGTAGTTATCTCCATTAATGGTCTAGTGATGGTAAGATCTTAGATTGGGAGTTATTTTCGATTTTAATATGTTATTTTTCGGCAGTCTCAAAGTATGGCTGACGTCGTGGCCTACAAGGAAATGCAGCAGTCCTGCATTAAGGAGCTGAGCATACCAGCCGCTGAAGCGACATTGATCGCCAGTGAGAAGCCGGTGTCCGATCCTTCCGATGCATACAAATGCTATCATAACTGTCTGTTCAAGAAGTTGGGTCTACTGACAGCCGATGGAAAGCCCAACAATGAGCCTCTACTCAAGTTTGCCCAGCTGCGTTTCAGCAAGGCTCCACTGGACAAAATCAAGAGTCAGTTGACCAGCTGTGCCGCATCCACGCCGAAAGGTGCCACAAACTGTGAGTTTGTGTACAGCTATGAGATGTGCATGGTAAAGGCACTCAAGGCTTAAAGGGTATCCAGAGTGGAAAGAGGATTTCACTGCATATTGCATAACTGATAAGCGAGCAGGCAGCGAAATCCGTTAAATAATAAAGTTATTTTACAATATTAACACATTTTGTGCATAATCGTGAGGCGTGGGCCGCATTGTCCATTTAATTATGCAAATTGAAAACGGCAAATGACCCAACGTACACACATATACGTGTATATAAGTATATACATGAATACACACATATATATAAATATATACAAATATGTACATAATCCATTAAAGCTGCTGGCTTGGACTGAGTCAGGGCCCAGGTAAAGCTGCAATTAAGCTGTGACAATCTGTGACGAATATCAGCAGTTGCACGGATGTCACTCCCACACCCACACCCACATGTTGTACACATGCACATACACATGTACAACCACACCATTTCTTTGTCTATTATGAAATACAGTTGTTATTATTGTTTTTCAATACAAGCATAAATTAATTACAATTTGTAAGGATAACAGCAGCAGCAGCTGCCTTAAGCCTTCTCCTCGTTTGCTGCCCTGAAGGTCTCGAAGCAGTCGTACAGCTTGGCAGCCGTATCACAGTTGTTCTCACCCTTGAGGCCACCGCACTTGTCCAAGGCAAGACGTGTCTTCTCCTCACCAATTAGGGCGCCCATTTTCTTAAGGACGACCTCCTGCTGGATGACACCATCCTTGAGTGAGCCAACCTTTTCGAAGAAACAGTTGGTGAAGCATTTCAAGTTCTCGGTGGGATTCTTGAAGTCCTTGGCCTTCACTTTGGCGACCTCCTCATCTGTGAGATTGATCTCCTTGGCGCATTGTTCACCGTGCTGCTTGGCCAGAGTCTTCTGATCATCGTTGAGCTCGACGGGCTG
This sequence comes from Hirtodrosophila trivittata, assembly GCA_035045065.1. Taxonomy (NCBI): domain Eukaryota; kingdom Metazoa; phylum Arthropoda; class Insecta; order Diptera; family Drosophilidae; genus Hirtodrosophila; species Hirtodrosophila trivittata. The sequence goes on from JAWNNK010000868.1 coordinate 2,310,427, forward strand.
TGGTCAAAGATGTACGTTTATAATTACTTGCAATTATTATAATATTATTTTCTGTTCGTCATCGTTAGATCTTTTTTTCTGGTTTTGGCTTTTCAGCAGCTGTTTGCTGTTTCGTTTATAAACTCATAACGATTTCCAACTATTACTTGCCGTAACATATACAACTTCTTTCAATGACTTACCGATGCGGCAGCCAGAGCTACGAACAGAGCAGTCAGAGTGATCACAATAGTTGGATTCATGTTGGCTTATGACTTGTTAGAACGTTGAATAGGTTCTGATGTCTTCCGAAGCGTTGCTTAGGCCTTTTATAGTTGAGTTGTGTGTAATGAAAGCCGGTTTTTTATTTTTTGTTTTGGCTGTAAACGCCTCCGGCAGTGATCCATCAAAGTTGTTTACTCTTTGACCAGTCTTATATATTATATTTTTTCCTATTTTTTGCGGGTACTTTCGTCAACTTCTAGCCCCCGGGCGGGTTTGATCGCGCCATGAAAGCAGGCTGAATATTGTTATTTTTTTTTCTATTGTGACTCTCATTTGAGCCAGACGATCGAATCAATTATGTTTGCAGACTCGGCATTGTGTTCAGACGTCTGGAGTGGGTCTCAAGATCATAAGTTGGGCTTTCAAAGTTCCAAATTGAAGTTTCTTGTTGTTTGCTGATTTCTGGTATAAAAATCATTCAGATGTACTCATACTAACACGCTGGCCAGCTGCTTATTCATTATCGCACTACTCAATCAGAAGTCTAAATGAAAACTTTGCACTTTGGCGAAACTCCCCTTCAGAACTGGGTAGCTCGGAGATATATCAGACCAAGGTGTAGTCTTATTGAAAGTTGGAGAAGAAATAGAAGTGGGAGTAGAAGAAGAAGATGAGGAAAAGGAAGACAGACGACGGCAAAGTTTTTTCATTTGAATCCTATTATTTCAACGTAGTTGTAATCTTATTATCCACGAGATGACAGCAAAATGACATTTAGAAAATTTCACGCTGTGTGAAATGTACAAAAACAAAAAAAGTATAAAGAAATACACACACACACACACACCACCCACACACACATAGAGCCACAGCTTTTGATTTGAAAGAAAGCAAACCAAAGCGAATACGGGAATGCAAGAAAGTCAGCAGAGCAATGCGTATGGGTGTTGGTACACGAGAACTCCGGAACTCACAGTAGCGGGTGGGGAAAAGAGAGGTAGAGGGGGGTGTAGCTGCCAGGAGCTGGGTGATGCGTAATGTGGCAGCCACTGCCAGTGCTTCTTCATCTTATTCTGTTTGGTGGCTTGGCGTGTTTTTTCACCAAGTTTTCCACTCGCTGCCTGTCGCTGCTTCCCTTTTAATTTTCAATTCTGACATTTGTTTGTCTGCTGTCAAAATAAAGTAGCTTTTGCACCAAAGAAATAAACCAAAAATGAGATTCCGATTGAAAATTGCCAACGCTTTCCCTACAATCTTTGTGGGTTTGCAAAGTTGTTCCCACCTCCCACCTCCCACCTCCCACTTTCCACAATAATAATAATAATAATAATAATAAACTAAAGCTTGTTTGACTTTGTGTAAATTCTTTGAAATCCTCACGTGGTAATCTTAATTCAATTTGCTTGCGGTTCGCCCCGACAAACTCAAAAGTAAAAGTTATGCTTAAACATTTTCTTTTCAATTCGGCATATGTTTTCCCGCAGTTTGACAGCTCGATAATAAAAATAAATTCACAACAACATTTTAAAACTGAATTTTAAGTAAACAAATGCTGAGTGACATTAATTAAATATGCCAAAATTTATTAAAATCAAATTACCAAAAGTATTTTGACGATAAGAGGAAAATAAAACGTGAAGAACTTTATGATATATCAATCTAAATTTCTATATAAATTATGGATAAAAGATTAAAAAAAATATAAATATATCAAAAAGGTAAAGGTAAAAATGAGTTTATTATATGTATAAATATATATGTATATTATAGGTAAATAGGAATAGATATATAAATGTGTCTTATTTTAATATAAAACGCGTTTTCTTTGATCTTAGAGCTGTGATTAAACACCATAAAATTAACTTTTTTTGATTTATTTAATTATTTATATTGTAGATTTCAATGTAATATACATCTGAAACATAAACAGCTAAATTTTACTACTGAAAGATATTCAAGAAATCAATTATCAAGCGCTTCCAGATTGTCATTTCATGCATCTTCTTGTAACCTTTGTAAACTTTTTCTAAACTCAAATAGCGGATAGACAGTATCACACTTAATTATTAATACCAAAATATAGATAACATTTATTTGGGACTAGGTTACATTGGATTTCTCCATTCGCAAAGAAGCCAAACCCATTCAGAAGACAATTGGCATAGCAGTTTATCTTGGGAGCGTTGTTATACGAAATAGAATCTCACGGATTACTATCTACAGATATTTTGATACTCATCAGTTCGACTCAATCATTATTCAGCAAATCATGATCTTCTACGTTTTAATATTCATTTCTATAAGTTATTGGTAAGAGGAGAGTATAGCTTAATTGAAGCTAGAACATCAAACAAGGTATCGCTTAGTTCAAAAGAAGCTAGTGCGAAAATGGCAAAGAAAACAAATAGTATTATGATAGTTTTTATTTCTGTAAAGACTTTTTAGCTTATACAAAGATAATGATTGCTATTTGTTTTGCTTATTTACTGTGTAAGAGGTTTATAGTTATTGCTCTTATGGTCGTTTTAGTCAAACTAGAAGTGGCATAATTTGCGCTAACTTTGAGTTGAGAGTTCTGATTAAAATCCATGATATTATATGTTATATATTAATATAATTCATTGCAATGCTCTTTAATATATTCAGTATATATATAAATATATTTATATTGATCTAAGTCATAAGGCATTTAATCATTAATACAATATTCCAATTTATGACAGACTTCACACACACAGTGCAAAAAGCTTAACAATAAGTTCTGTACTATACAAAAATGCTTAAATTATGTGTAAAGCGTTATAAATGGAGTCACAGAGACCATCCTAGACAGACAATGAGCACAGCTTTTGTGCTGGGAAGTTTGCCGAATGGCTTTTCCATAATCTCTCTCTTTGCTCTGTCCCCCCTCTGTTAACCCAAAAGCCATAAGTAACAACAACGCTACACAGATGTCTTCTCTCTGCCTTTCCCCCTGCTGCCCCTGGACTACACTAAGCTACGCTAGAAATTAAGTACAATTTTCATTTTAAATTAAGCTGCCAAGGCTGGCTTGAGGTTCCTTCTCTTCCTGCTGTCTGCTTTCACAGCATTCGACGTCATTAATCACCACAGAAGCAACAATAACAACAACAACAGGAACAACAACAATATTCCTAGCCAGAGCATTTGTCAGAGCCTTTGGGTTACTTTTCGTTGAAGCATTTTCTAATCGTCCACAAACTCAGCCGAAAAAACTTGTGCAGCACATGTCAGATGTTGTTGGTGGGGGAGGTTGAGGGGAGATGGTGGGGCTTAGGTGAAGGTGAAGCTGGTGTAGCAGACCCACAAATTTTTGGAAAAACCAACTATGTAAACTCCAATTTGGTGCCCACCTGTCTGAGGGGTTTCCTTTCTTTTTTTGTTCGAGAAAAATGGTCGCTAAATTTGCGTGAAAAGGCAAATAATTTGAAATTCCCAGGGGCTTCTAAATAAGTAAATTTAAATTGCATTTGTATGCGTTCCAAAAATTTGCTGCCTTTTATTTATTCCCATATATATATTCTTTTTTATTCTATACTTTTTATTTTTCCTTTTTTTTTTTTTGTATTGTGGATGAGTGGTTCAGTTTGCTTTTAGCTGTTTGCACCACAACAAGTTTCTGTTGCTGCTGTTATAAATTTGCGTGTCAAAAGCGACGCGGTAAAGTTTTTTTGATGTTTCGCATTCGGAAAGGAAAGTTCCAAACGGTCGACAAGTCCCCCATACAGCACATACACCACTGGCTCCCACCTCCGCCTTCATGTGGTTGTGCAAATGTTAATGTCCTTATCAGCGCTTCAGCATTTTTACATGTGTCCCATTTGAAATATGCGGCGCTGTTTTTCTGGCGCTCTGCTTGTGGCTGAATCGAGTTTGGTGGTTTAATACCCATTACTTGTAGCTCTCCAACAGGGTATATATTCCACTAACAAGTTTGCTAATCTGATGAGATCTCTGTTTCGAATCAGATTACTTACAGGCCTATCGTTTGCTGTAGGAGTATATCAATGATGATAGAAAAATATCGCACATGATGACCAGGTTTACACATTACTATATACCTATCTATAACTATATATACAAATCTTAAGAATTAAGAATCGGTTTAGAATTGCACGTATGTCTAATAGAATCGCTCGATGGAATAATAAGTACATATTGAAAGAAAGAAATTGGTTATAGACGATACATTGAGACACTTTCATTATGATCTAGAAGGTTTGACTATATATCCTTAAGTTGTTCTATATTGAATTCTGATACTTATTCAGATCAGATGACTTGATTTTATAGCTGCTGTTTTTCTCCTGAATTATAGGGTATATTAGGGGAAAGTTTTTTCAATTTAAGCCCTTCATTCTTGTACTTTTTTTGTGCTGCTTCCGCTGCAGTTGATGTCAAGTGTCAAGTGCTGGACAGTTGAAGTTATTTATTATAACGACAATTACATAGAAACTGGCGGTGTTTGTGGTATAAACGGTGCTACTCCGGCTGGTGGTGCTGTTGGTGTTGGTGGTGGTGTGGGCGCATTTCACGTATTGCCAGAGCGTTTTGCCTTTTGTCAATAATTACATTTGTGTTAAATGTAAATTAGAAAATGCCACAAAAGTCAGCTAACGGGCGAAGAAGACCAAGAAGTGGCCATAATGTGTTGTCGACCGTTGTTATGGCTGCTGCCTGACACGCCCCCCCATCCCCTTTTATACACTCATTCACAGACAAATACACACACACACACATTATTTTCAAATGTAATAAAACTGCAAAGAAAAGGAAGTAGAAGGAGTACGAATAACGCCCACATTTGCACAAATCTCTTTCGCTCACATTTCGCTTTTGTATCCATGTATATGTCTGTGTGTGTGTGTGTGTGTGTGTGGTTATTCCCCTTTCTGCATAGTCAAAAGAGAGAAAAATTTGCTAATGTAATGATGCTTAAAAGTGTTTCAAAGTATTTCTAACCATTTGCCATGTTTATTTTTATTTAAATGCCAACATGTGTGTACGTTGACGTGTGTGTGTGTATGTGTGCTGTATGTTGTGTGTGTGTTTGTGTGTTGTTTGGGTATTTGCATTTCTGTTAGTGGGCGTTTGATTGAATTGAAAATGCTTGCCAAAAATGTTCCGCATCCCTTTCCTTTCACATACGATACGATACACATATACTGTATATAAATTTTCATTCTGTATCTCGTCTTGAATTTGGTCTTCGCTTTGGCAAAGGCTTTGGCATTTCCTTTGGCCTGTTCTTTGTGGACTGTCTTGTTTAAGGGTTAAAGGAACTCGCACATAATTTGCTAAATGGCTTAAAGTGTGAGCAGAGGTCCTTCCTTCAACTGGAATATAATACTCGTGCATAATAACATTGGACTCTTAAGTAATTGGCTGCGTTCCTCTGGGCGAAGAACCTTTTCATTTCCCATAAACTTGACTTAATAATGATATGTAAGAATTTTCTTGATTTGAATAAAATTGAGACTCAATTGATCCGTGAAAGGTACGAGTAACTTTTTAATAATAAACATATCAAGTTTGAAGTCATTCAGGATATAAACAGAAGCAGACGACTCCTGATCTTATACATATATGTATAGTTGAGTCCTTGTACTTTTTGTTAGATGCATTCGGAAAAGTTTATTATACCCTTATTAATCATTTTTAATGAGTTGAGGGTATAAAAACTTTATGATTTCTTGTGTCTTAAGTGTAATTACTTATATCACTCTGCCTTGTGTGAATGCTCTACATTTATCTCATTTCATTAAACTGTTCAGGCATCCTCTCATCTCTTTGGCCTGATCTCTGTAGCTAAGTTCAATGCCATAACTTTTGAGGCTTGAGTGCGGTGTGCCCGAACTATACGCGTACTCATACTCATACTCATACTCATAGTCGTAGTAGTATAATACCATATGCTCATATCCATATCCATTCTAGTATCCGTATCTAACGAGCACACGCTGTGCCACTAAGCCACTATAATATGCCAAATTAAAACTTTAACTAGCGCGCCGAGTGTCCTACAGCGTCAGCGCCACCATAAGGAGCAAGTGCAGCAAAGCTGGCGACAGACTGTCATCATTATCATTAACAGACGCCACGGTTCGCACCTCGCTTCTCCGGCCTCCTCCATCTACGTCTACAACCACATCTCCTTCTACTTGTCCTTCTTCTCATGCTGCATGCTGCTGCCGCTGTTGCATCCGCTCCATCCGCCGCTGCTGCTGCTGTTGCATCTGGCGCTGCTGTTGATGTTGTGGCGCTTATTATTGTCGCTGTAGTTGGCACTGAAGTGGACGCCATGAGCAGTCGCTGCTCTGGTCCATCCGCCTCATTCTGTCGCCCAAAAGTGACAACGCCAGGGTACGTCACAGAGGCGCAGCTTCCGTTGCAGTTTGTTTTTCACTCTGCTCTCAGACGGCTTAGTGTATAAGTATCTTTATGTGTCTGTATAAAAGTGTGTTTATATCTATGTGTGTGTGTGTGTGTTTTTATGAGCTGGTGGCATAAAAAACAAAATGTACGCGTTAATCTTTCTAACAAACCAAGGCTATATGTTCGTGTGTGTGGCAAGGTTTATGTTGCAAATAACTTTGCTTGCACTTTGGCCTAACATAATTTATGCACTACACAGTAGAAGCAGGCAGCCACCACACCAGACCACACCACACTATGGTTGTCCTGTTATTTAAGTAGTGGGCGTGGCATCTAGCACTAGCACAAGCGCTACCACGAGCACTAGCACTAGCATATATAATTAAATGCTTGGGATAAGGCCAACATTAGAGGCAGCCACTTTTTAGCATAACATAACTGCGAGTACATAATCAAAAGCAACCTACTGAATGCAATGGGGCGACTCTCAAGCAGAATACTAAGAGAAATATAGTATAGTTTATAATAAGTACTAATTTTAATAATAATAAGTTATATGTTAAAAAGTTCTAAGTACAAAGATAGAGAGTACCCTTATCACACCAAATGCAGAATTGGATCAAGGGAACTTTCAATCCAGGCCTAATAGCTTGGAATTTCTCAGCACACTCTGTTCAAATTTGTTTCTATTCAAACTGATTTTTATTAAAATATAATTTCTGGCTTTTTCCGCAAATATATTTGTTTAAATTTAAATCAATGCCTATCATTTCTTTATCTATTTTAGTTATGATTAGACAAGAACTCCATAAACAAATCTAATGAAATTATAAACTCTATTTCAAAATAATGTAACAGCTTATCCCTTAATCTTCTAACAAGTGGAACTACTCGCATGCAATTGACTGCTTTGTATATTTGTTGCATACTCGTGCACCGAATGGGGTTTTACCCACAACAATTTCTGTGGGTAAAGCTTTGGGTTTTACCGATTGCCGAGTACTCGTACCCATATCAACAATAACAATAACCATTTCTTATCAACATCCAGAGCGTAAACCTGACAATGAAAATTGGCACCCAAGTCCCAGAGCATTCTACAAAACACTAAAATCCATTTGGTCTCTCGGAATCAACGAGTGCTATTAAGAAGAAAAACTCTCTGTTTATATTTCTCACTCAATGGTATAACGCATGCGTTCGTTAGTACAGAAACTGAACGCTATGACAACAGTTGGCGCCACTGTGCCATGTTCACTCTCTTTATAACTCTCTCAAACTGTATTTCTCTCTTCGTCAGCTGTTGACACGAGGCGAATTCGTATGTTTACCGCCTCGGCGCCTTGAAGCATGCTTCGGTTTCTTTGAACATTCCTTTTTTCGTTTTTTTTTTTTGGGGTTTTCCTTAGCAGCTTCGTTTGTGTTGTCGTTCAAATGCTTTGGGGGTTGGACGAATCGTGTAGAGGGGAAGCAAAGTGACATTGTGGCTATTGTTGTTGTTGCTGTTGTGCCTTTTGTTGCTGTTGTTGTTGTTGCTACTGCTGCTGCTGCTGTTGCCTTCAATTCAATTTTTCGCCAGCTGTTGTGCTTAATTTGAACTTTAAGCATTTTCCTTTTTGGCGGCGTCGTTGCCTCATGCCTCATGCCCATCCTCTTCCTCGTTTTCGTCATCGCTTTCGTTGTTATTGTTGTTGTTTGGGCATTTCCGGCTTTAACGCTGCGGCGACAGTTCAATGCGTATGAAAAACCCATTGACCAGAGCCCAGTTGGCTGCCCTATTGTAGGTCAGCCTTTTAACCGCTAATGAAGACTTATATCGAAATGAGCGCTACTTGCTTTCCTTTTTTTCCATTTTTTTTTCGGGGTAATGCACTTATTTATCGGTGCTGAGGAGCTGAGGATTCCGTTTCAAATATAGCCAGTTGACAGTATAAATAATGTGTTCCTTTGCCAGAATTTATGGCACTTGTATGTCTTCTGGTTTGCTCCAACTTGACTGCTATAAATTAGAGCAGGCCCAAGCCGTGTGGACCGCTCCCACCCACATACATATGTATGTACATATGAGCTGAACAAAATCGACACGCAAGGCCACCCACACTCACACACCTTTAAACACACACAGACACACACATATACATCTATGTAGGTATATGCAAAGACGTATCTATACAATGTGTGTAGTGGAAAATCAACCGCCATGTGAGCCGGTTTTGAGGTTTTTAAGTATTTGAAACCGGCATCAGGCGTAATGATTAGCCACTCATTAATTGCTTAGACACCTGAGCTATTTGATTAAACCAATTAGTCAACTGATTAACATCCAATATAGACACATTTACATATGCTTACTCCTACTCTCCTTTCCTCTAGTTTATTGTCACATTAAAGTTAGTTAATTTGCTCTCCATGTACATAGAATTGTCTTAAATTATGTTGATAGTTCCCTACAGAATTGTGCAACAGTGGCTGTGTCCATGATGGTGATGATGCGGGGGTCCATGATGTCCATGATGTCCATGATGGTGCGGATCATGGTGCGGATCATGGTGCGGATCATGGTGCGGATCATGGTGCGGATCATGGTGCGGATCATGGTGCCCATGATGATGCGCATGATGGTGCAGATCATGGTGAATATCGTGGTGTCCATGGTGATGGCCATGATGATGTCCATGATGATGAACATCGTGGTGTCCATGATGATGCGCATGATGGTGAACATCGTGGTGCATATCGTGGTGTCCTCCATGTGGCGGCGCCATTTTATTAAGTATAATTGAAAGTATTAACTGAGCTTTACAAGCGATTCGGACGAGTTGCAAACGTTTACTAACTCGTCGACAAAGCTGGCACAAAGACAAAATATACTCCTAAGTGTATAAAGATAAGTCGTATCTAATCTGAGCACTCGGGCAATTAATATGCAATATTTAGGTAAAATACAAGCTATGAGTAACAGCCATTTCCCATGTAAATGCTTTAGTCATACGGCAATAAAGTTTTCAACATTCCGTTGTAAAATAATTGAAATTCAGATAAATAATAATACGGGTATTCACCTTAAATACCCGATAACCATTTAAAATGGATAAAACGAAGATTATGCAAAAATGTATTTAACTGTTTGTTGGAGGCATCTGTAATACAAATTTCGGACTATATTAAATTTAGAACCCAATTATTATCAGAATATTTTTGTAATCTCTCATTGTTTTGTTTTAATACCCAAATTTAATTTAAGCTTATTGATTTCCGCTTCACAGCAAACAATAAAAATTCGATTATTTAGATGTTTAAATATATTTATATTTTATTTATTAATTAAATTCTTTACATAAAAATCATATAATTTAACGAGTTACATCTGCATGTAACTCTTTTTAACGGGGCTGTATATGGGGAGGATGTCCATGTGAGGGAGGTGGATGATACGAAGAAGATCCATTATGATGTGGTGGTCCATGGTGATGTGGTGGTCCATGGTGGTGCGGGGGGCCATGGTGATGTGGTGGTCCATGGTGGTGTGGAGGTCCATGGTGGTGTGGAGGTCCATGGTGGTGAGGAGGTCCATGGTGGGGTGGAGGACATCCGTGATGTGGCGGTTCATAGTAAATTGCAGGGGTTGCATGCTGATGCGAATGTCCATGGCTATGTGACGGCTGACAGGACGAAGACGATCCGTAATGGCGAGCTGGTGACGACATTGTTACTTATATTTGTTAACTTGTGCGAGCTAGAGCGAATGGCTGGAGCTACTACGATCAACTGAAACTGAATTATTTGGCAACCCAAGCTAACTAATATATAATTTTTTACTAGAGTTTGTTTTTTATGGTCTTCAGATAAGGCGTATCTTATCGACATAGGCTTGTCGACCAAATGAGTTGTTTACCTATTGAGAAAGCTTATTTCCACTCTATGAGCAACATCCTATAAAACTGAATTAGTCATGTCTATATTTTGGTGCCAAAAGAATCCCCTTAAAAAGTCTCAGAACACTTAACCCCAGCACTCAATATGTATTCCGTATTAGCCAAACTCAGGTGAGCTTCTAAAGTAGAACATATATGTATATGGATGAATATATACCGATTGAGTGAACAGTTGGTTGGCTCATGACATTTCCTCGCATGACTTAACCAGCTAACTATCAGAAACTATCAGAAAAACCGAGAAAAATAAAATTGCGACCCACTTGTTAGGCACAAGTTATTTCTCGGCCCAGATGCGCACGGCTAAAAAAGAAGCTAGAAACGAAAGAGGAGAAAGGAGAGAAAATAAAAAATGTGTAGAAAATAAGTAGAAAAATAGAAAAAGGGCAGCGGATTTGGCTTTTTGAATTCAATTAATTTTATCTGCATCAATTTAGCCTTTATAATCGCATCAGAGTGCGCCAACACACATACAACATACTACACTTACTACCAAAAAGGAGCACCAGGCACAGGCAGAGGCACAAGCTCGAGCAGAGCACAATAACAAGTACAAGAACGAGTAGGAAAATCCGGAAAACCCAAAAACCACTCAAAGGACCGCTACTCGTAAAATGTATAAAGTCATTGCAAAAGCCAATTTGTATATCAGCGAAGGCAGCGATGGCGATGGAAGCGATGGAAGCGACGGGCTACGATGGAGGCCCAGCGATTATCAAAATGCGAATATGGCACAGAGCGGCAGCAAAACTTACTTAAAATGCCCTTAGCTAGGGGTAGCTGGGGGTAGCTGGGGGGTGGCAGGTTGGCCAAGGGTCTGGGTCTGGGTCTGGGTCTTGGTTAGAAGTTGGGTCGCTCTTTGCCTGGCCTGGTGATTGTGCTTGTGCTTTCTTCATGGCAACAATTACATTTCACAGATTTACGTTTGGGCGCTTTGGTCGCGTGTGTTGCATGCTATTAGTGTGTGTCCTTTATTTGGCTTATGGAGCTTACATTACCGCCGAGCCCTGGGACTGGCGACTATATACTGAATACTGAAAACTGGGACTGAGACTGAGACTGAGAATGGGACTGGGTCTCGACTGTCGCTGATGTGTGCCGTCTAAATATGAGAATGTTGTGTGAAAATGTTTAAAATCCACGCAAGCTTTTCAAGCGCAAATGCTTAGCACGCCAGTAAGCGGGCAGTGGTGCCTGATGGCCAAGTGAGGCAAGTGGCGAGATCTGGGTCCGGGACAAGGAGTGGCCTCATCCAATTTTGCATACCACAGAATGGCGTGTGAGCAACCAAACAAGAGCGAAGAAAAAAAAAATGAAATGAAGGGAAGTAAATAGTGGAAAAGGCATAAATAATAGCAAATAATACGGCGACAATGCGCACAAATTTGCCGCTAAAGTGTAGTCATTGTCGGTCTTGGCCTGTGCGTGAGAAGCATATGGGAAGGGACTGGAAGAGTGTTGGGTGGGCATTCTGGTGGTCCTGGTGGTCCTGTGATCCACTCCAGTTGCTTTTTGCATGAATGCGCCATTTAAATTTATTATACATTAGATTTATGAGCGCGTTGAGTTGAGCTGCCCCTATACGATGCCTACGAAGGCTGCGACGCCCCTAACGCCTCTGACGCCTACGACGCCTAACGCTCTTAACACTTATCATTGCCCTTTGTAGTCTGGGTTTAATTTCACTGTTAGAATTGCCATTTCAACGGGGTGTGAAACATTATTTATACGAGTACGAGTACGTAATCCCATAACCATATGTAGTAGCTTCTACTGGGTGTGTTTTAAGTGATTTTTCTTTCACTTGGCTGCCCCTTTGCATATGCACAATTACGAGTATTATCGAGCCGAGTCAAGAAATGCCACTCGACCCTCCCGGTGAATAGGGGGATCGTGTTTGTGCCACTTCTGTCACATGAATTGCGGTTGCACTTGCTTTTTTCTTTATTACTATTTTCTATTTTCTTTCATTTTTTTTAATGACACGTTTTCAAAGCTCGCGTGGCTTTCAACTGCCCAGCTAGCTGCAAGTGCTTATTAGAAGTGTGACAGAATTCAAAGCTGAAACGGAAACGGAAACCTGCACGCCTGTCCCACAACACGAACCACAGTGTTTGCATAACGAATACTTCGATAACATAATAATAACTCAGTCAGTAATCGGTCAATCTTCCTACTTTTTTTTATTAATTACGGCGAAGTTATGTCAGGATATATCACTGCTCTCTTTCCTCTAGAGTTAAGTTACGACTTTATTATATAATATTGTATGTTAGCTTAAAAGTTTTCGTTAAAATAAATAAGTCTCAAGTTCTTTACATCGACAAGTAGATGTAAGGTATCTTGTATCTGAGGAGTTGATTTTAAGTATATCAATGCCTAAAATGTCATCCATAGGAGGTTTTCATATTCATTTAGGCAGTTCGAGTTCAGTTGCTTGAAGCAACAGTGTGTTAAATATTTTCAAGTTTTTTTAATATTTTTTTATTTATTTAACTTTGACTTTCGGCCGCATGTTCTTGGTATAAATTTGCAGTATATTTGTATACTGTAAGTATATAGGTATATAGAAAGAAGCTTTATAATCATAGCACCATTATTTCCATTGCAGTTTATATACTGAATCTGACAATTTAAAATGACTTCGATTGTGGGACATGTTCCAGTCTTTCCCGCTGGCGAGAGTATGCCGGCTTGGGCAAAGTTTGATTGGAACTCGAAAGTACAACAAAATATCTATAGGGATTGGGGTGCATATTACTCAAAACGCCGTAGAGAGAACTTTGCCCGGTATTACTATACCAAGGCATTGGAGATTGATGAAAATGACTTCACAACTCTCTATCGACGCAGTTTAACAAAGGGAAAGGCAGCACAGATCGAAGGAGCACTGGAGGATGCATTACTTGCTTCAAGTAAGTCTTTGGAATAACGTTTAATGTAACTGTTACTAACCATAAGATGATCAGAGATCTCTGTGAAAAGGCGTGGACATAACTGCGCAATCAATCTTCAAGTATGCGATGCACTCTTTGAACTTAACCAATTTGAGGACGGTTATTGCGAACTAACAAGCAATATTCAAAAGTTTATTGGTGTTAGGTCCCAAAAATTTGAAACTCGTCGCACAGTGGTATGTTTGGTTATTGTTCGATAGCTTTACACTATTGCTATAGGAAGGGTTTTCTTTATTTTATAGGTTGATGATGTCATTAAAGATGTCACTGGCAAAGGACTCGCATTGTTCTATCTGCTAAACCAGAAGGTTGTCGAGCAAGTGGGAAAACTTTTAAAAGATCAGGAGTTTGAGGATGATCGTCCAATGTGGAAAATCTTAAAAGAGATGGAAAAATGTGATGTAGTCAGCATACCAGAGGAAGAGGTGGGTGTTTCACCAACTAGTTTATACAATTTGTAATAATAGTTAACTCGCAATAGAAAGAGCTTTTGTCTCCTTTGGAAAGAGCGCGCAGGAGGCGTGCCTTTAATGTCATACATCAGAATTTCATGAATCTTTCATGGCACGATGTACTCTTTATGAAAAATGTACGCAAAAATCGTAGCTTACTCTTAGAACAGTGCAAAGCTTCGAGAAGTTTTCTGGAAACACTCTCCCAGCAGCAGTACGACATTGTAGTGCGATTTATAGTAAGTATAACTTAAACGAGTATATCATCTAGTTCGAACTAATTTCAATTTTGTTTTCCAATAGAAAATGATACATTGCCGCTGTCCTTTGTACCATGTCAGTTACTTGAAGTTCTCTAACAAGAAACTGTTGGAGAAAAATACGCAGGCAAATCTTTTCCGTATACAATACCAGACACATCGCAATATGATTGCTGATCTTAGGCACATACGCAAACTGAGGGCAGAAAAACGAGTTGAGGTATAACTATTGTTTAACTAATTATCCCTGAGCCACAAGAATATATATGACTATTTGTTTCAGTGCCTGGCGACATACGTTGAAAAGGTAATGGGTGATTATTATGTGACGAAGACAAATCGTGTCATGTGCTGGAAATTTCAATTCACTAATGAAGTTTACAATACATTGGCATTAACTCTGTGCGAACAATATTATTTATCGAAACATATGAAAAGTTACTCGGCAACCTTGTTTGAGCTTTTGATGCTACCAAACGACGGAATAAAGGATCCCGGACCATTTGTCTTCGGCGATCGTTCCACCTACCAAGATGGTGATGTACAAGATCCTGTCGCACTCCGTGCAAGGTAATATCAAATAGAAGTGGCAATTTATTAAATACTCTTCTAAAATTTTTATAATTTATAGGCGCCTTATTTCTCGCATGGAAAAACGAATCAAGTTCGCCAAATATGCTATTGAAAAGTGTTATCTGTATCACCAGATTGCCAGTGTCCATTTGAGTCAGTTGCATTACGACGAGTGCTGTTTCAATGCACGGAAATCAATTAAAGGTTTGATTGTAATCACATTTTTGATAAGACTAATCTGAAGAACCGTTTGTAGAAAGCCGTGTCTGCAATAGTCTTATATGGCACTTTCTGAGCATCTTACAAATGATCAAGGCAAACGCCTTGCAGCATAAGGTAGAAGGCACTAAAGACTCTGTAGAGGAAGCATTACCTATTGCGCTATCTCTAAAGTCACGTCCATTAATCTTATTTATGGACAGAATCCACTCCTTCACCGAGGAGGACTTCCGCAGAAAGCTTGACTCCGTAGCGAGTCTGATAAATAGCAAGACTTCGATGCAAGCATCTATGTCCGAAGGGGATGGTGAGGAAGGGGAGGAGGAGGAGGAGGAGGAAGTGGAACAAAATACACAACTTATGAGATAGAGATATGTGATATGTAAGCTTACACAAGCACTATAACTGTTTAAAACATGTTTATTACTATTAAAATAAAATCTAAAAAAAAATACAATCCAATTAATTTGTTATTCTAAAATGAGTTATTTCGAACAGTTGAGAAAATCCTTAAATGTGTCTGCGTGAAGCACACGAATTTTAGCTGCGTTTATTCGCTGTGTTCGAAATTCACCTCGAAAATATGAAAAACAAAATCAGAAATCGATCTAGTTAGTGGGAGATCTTTTCGAACACACTTTTCAAAATTATTCCACCTAGGAGCCACAGTAATACTTATCTTTTCATAGCTTACACAGTAAATGAACATGTTATACCAGATTTATTAGAAAAAAAAAACCAAAAAAAGAAAAAAGAAAAAGCAAAAAAACCAATAAAAATTATGAAAAAATAAAGTTTTAAGAAAGCCTTAAAAAAATAAAAATAATAATAATAATAAAATCTGTTATATATATAACTATATATATATATAATAGAAAGCAAAATGACTTCGATTCTGGGACCTGTTCCTGCATCTGGAGTGGAGAGAGAAATACCCGTCTGGGAAAAATTGGATTGGTCTCCCGAAATTCAGCATGATATCTTCAGAGATTGGGGCACATACTACTATAACCGTCACAGGGAGGGAAATGCCCTCAACTACTATGACAAGGCAATGGAACTTAATGGGCAAGACTACATGACCCTCTATCGCCGTAGTCAGACCAAGCGGAAGGCAGCTGAGATAAAAGGAGCACTTCAAGATGCAAGGAATGCTGCAAGTAAGTATTCCCCCAATTGCCTATATATACAATATATATACGATACGATATCTGTTAGAAATTGCTATGGCTAAGACGGGACCCAATGCTCCCATCAACTTGCAAATATGCGATGCACTTTTCGAGCTTAATAACTTTGAGTTAGCTAATTGTGAATTACATGACAATCGGCGAATTTTCAAGGGTGTCAAGGCGAAAACTTTCCAGAAGCGCTGCGTTGTGGTAAGTCCATGGGAATACTTGAATATTTACATATACTTGTATAAAGTACTTTATTTAACACTAGGTCGACGATGTTATTAAAGATGTTACGGGCAAGGCGCTGACCTTATTCTTTCTACAAAATCAAAAGACGGTCAAATGCGTCAGTGACATTATGAAAGCTCTACAAATTGTGGATAATCGTCCGTTGTGGAAAAAATTGAGAGATCAAAATAAATGTGATGTAAAGAGTATTCTTGAACAAGAGGTGAGTACTCGGTTTTAAATCAGGAACTATAATGAAATCTATTAAATGTATCTACAATCTTAGGAAGAATTATTATCACCGTTGGAAATAGCACGAAGGAAGCTTGCATTTCATATACTTCATCAGACATACTTAAATGAATCTTGGTTTGACGTTGTGTTTCTGAAAAATATACGAAAGAATCCCAATTTGTTGCTGAATCAATGTAAACATTCAAAGGACTTTTTAACTCACCTATGTTTCAGTCAGTACGAAATTGTCAGGCAATTCATGGTCTGTACCAATCATATATGCATTCTTATAGTCAATTATACGTATAACCGACTTCCTCACAGAAAATGTTGCAATGCCGTAGTCCTCTGTACTATGTCAGAGACCTAAAGTTCTATAGCAAGGAGATGCTGGAGACATATAAGCAGGCGTTCCTGTATCGCAAACAATATCAGACACACAGGCATATGATTGAGGATCTACGACAGATTCGTAGACTTCGGAAAGAAAAGGAAATTGATGTGATTTATCTATCCCATAGAGTATTCCATTCATTTATTATAAACGCATTCTTTCTTTGTATTTTTTAGAAACTAGTGAAATACGTTGAGAAAGTAATGGGTGATTACTATGTGCTCAAAACAAATCGTGTCATGTGCTGGAAAATTGAATTCGTTAATGAAGTATACAATACTTTGGCCATAGCACTTTGCGAGCAGTATTATGTCCCAAAATATTTTAAGTTTACTACTTCTTCTAATGTTGCCCGACTGTTGCGTCTGTCAACGGATAAAGTAAAGGACATTGTTCCGTTTGTCTTTGGGGATCGCTCTACCTATCAAGATGCTGAAGCTTTGGATCCTGCAGCTGTGAAAGCAAGGTAGCATATTATATATTTAATATAACCCAAAAATAGATAATACTAACGTTTAAATTTTACACTTTTAGGAAACTAATTTCACGTCTGGAATATCGAATTAAGTTTTCAAACTTTTTCATTGAAAAGTGCTACCTATATTATCTTATATCAGACACACATTTGAAGCAAGGACACTATGATGAGTGCTGTTTTATAGCTCGCAAGGCAATACAAGGTTTGACTTTGATTATGATATTTATTTATAAGTCCTTTATTTATAATTAATTTCTGAATATTTAGAAACCGAACACGGCAACAACTTGATATGGAAATTCCTCAGCGCTATGCAAGTGGTTAAAGCAAATGTTATGCAGGGCAAGGTAGAGCGCGCTGGGGAGTCCTTGGAGAGAGCTCTGCCGATTGCAGACATGCTTAGAGACACAACACTAATCAATTTTATAGAAACCTGTCTACAACTGAATGAGGAGGACTATGTCAAGAAAGTAAGCACGATTGCCAGTCAACGAGGCAGCAAAGTCTCATCGATTTCCAGTCAAGCAATAAATATCCCAGAGAATTTCGCTTGACGCGGACACATTTTCCTCTTACTTATTTTGTTACTCCATGCAGTAATAGAGGGCGATTCGACATAGGGCCATATAAATATATATATAATAAATTAGTTTAATTGGAATACTGTACTGCCTTGAAATTATTTATAGAGTATTCATTTGAATCGATCGGAGTTTCACCACAAACTATAGTTACAATTAACCCCGGTCCCATAAACCTTAAAAGTCACATCTACACACAAACTAGAACTATGATCGAAATTTATATATATATATTTCGATCGAATTGCAAAACAAAAGAGTGTGATCGCCTGACAATTGTGCCCTTAAAATATATATTTTGGTTAACTTCATACGCCCCGTGGTACGAACACTCAAAATCCAGACACAAAATTGAGTTCTATGGGCCATTGATCTTCCGGGAAATAGTTGCAATAAGAATGCATCGTAGGTGATCCTAATCCTGATTGTCTGGCATACGCTCCATGTCCTCAATCTCCAAATCTAGCTAACAAGTTCTGTCACTGAGGGATAGAGAAGAGACAGGGAAGTGCGCCAGGATCGACTTTTCTATTGATGCTGATCAGGAATATATATTTTTATTGCATTGGTTATGCTTTTTCTGTCTGCTTCAATACACAAATTAAAAACACATACTTTATATATTTTAAAAGGAATAAAAGTATATTAAAATATATTAACTGGTGGCATTACACTGCAAAAATGATGTATCCCAATATTGATACTCCTTATAATGCATATATTTTATATGAATATATTTATTTTATATTTTATATATATATATTTTATACCCCTTTAACACAAACATAAACACATTATTGGTAGAGGTAATCCAAATGTCTAGAACGAGTTTGTGATTGGTTAAAAGGCTCTGTTATTTTTGATTAGTTTTAGCAACTCGTGTGGCAACGAGTACCTCGTTATTTGAATAGGGTATATTGAATAGGGTATATTGAATAGAGTATATTTAATGAGTGTATTGAGTAGGGTATATTGAATAGGGTATAGTGGCCTTTGGGCATTGCTTAGCAGGCACGCTTCAACCACTTTTCAATTCGGCAAGTGACGTCTGCCGCTATAAACCCACCTGGAGTACTACTTTAAAGGTTGATGTTCTTTTGACTAAGATTTTAATATACCAATCGTTGGTAAGTGCTATATCTACTCATTTCATTATATAACAAAAAGCGGGATCAGTTGTTATAGTATCTGTCTCTGATTCTAATCAGCATGTGTACTATTCTATCAGAAAATGTGATATTCCAATTCAGCTTGATTTTTTAAAAGTAGAAACTTATTCAGTAGTGTTACACAAGCAAACGGAAACACATCACAAATACATTCGACACAAAAAGTTTTTTACTTTTTTACATTTTTTTTCAATTTTGAATACTATTTTAAAGATAAACTGCGAAGATGACTTCAGTTGTGGGCCACACGCTCAACCTTGGTGTTGGAGAGCAGCCACCAATATGGCTGCGATTCGACTGGAGTCCGGAAATAGAGCATGATATCTATAGAGATTGGGGCACCTACTACTTTAATCGACGTAGGGAGAATTTCGCCATGCATTATTTCACCAAGGCGATGGAGCTGGATGATACCGACTACATAACCCTCTATCGACGCAGTCAGGTCCAGCGGAAGGCAGCTAGAATCGAAGGCGCTCTAAATGATGCATTGAAAGCCAATAGTAAGTCCTCAGATAGATGGATGATACATCATTTAATCCATTGTTATATTATCTCTTAGGAATGGCCTTGAGAGCGAGAGGTCCAAATTGTCCCATCAGCCTGCAAATATGCGATGCTCTATTCGAACTCAACCAGTTTGAGGAAAGCAACATCGAATTGCATAACAATATGCGGGCTTTCATTGGGGTTAAGGCCAAAACCTTTGAGAAGCGCCTCGTTGTGGTAAGTTAAAGCAGGAGAAACTAGGGGAAGGCTGAAACTGCGTTGTTTTAGGTTGATGACGTCATTACAGACGTAACTGGAAAATCCATGTCCTTGTTCTTTTTAATAAACCAAAAACTAGTTGATCATGTCAGAAAAACGAGCAATGATAAGAAATTTGTGGACACGCGTCCCTTATGGAAGATATTGAAAGATCAGGGCAAATGTGATGTGAACAGTATAGTTGAAATGGAGGTAAGTGCTTGAAATGTTAATTCAAAAGAGATTAAAACGCATAATTACTATTGACTTTAGGAATTACCATTATCTCCACTTGAAAAATTGCGTAGGTTGCGTGGATTTAATGTACTTCATCAGACCTATTTGAACGATTCCTGGTACGACGTGGTCTTCATGAAGAACCTACGAAAGAATCCTTGTCTTCTCCTAGATCAATGCAAACGCTCCAAGGGCTTTCTAACTACTTTATCAAGAAAACAGTACGAGATTATCAGACAATTCATGGTATATATCAATCGGATAGGTATTACCATATGGATTATATAGATTTATTATTTATTGACAGAAAATGTTACAATCTCGTAGTCCGCTCTACTATGTGAGCTACTTAAAGTATCCGAACAAGAAAATGCTAGAGAAGAATAAGGAGGCCTATCTATTCCGGTTGCAGTACCAGACACATCGACATATGGTTCAAGACCTTCGGCATGTGCAAAGGCTAAGGAAAGAAAAGAGAATAAAGGTAACTAATCTACTATTATTTAAAACAGAATTTGGTAATTATTTTGATTTCCCATTTCAGACTCTAGTAAACTACGTTGAGAAAGTAATGGGTGATTATTATGCGACCAAAACAAATCGTATCATGTGCTGGAAATTTGAATTTATAAATGAGATTTACAATAATTTGGCCCTGGCACTATGCGAACAGTATAGTGTACCCAAAAATTTTAAACATTCCCCAAAAGCAATGAATCAGCTATTGCTATTACCAGTGGATAAAACAAAAGACATTGTACCATTTAAATTTGGTGATCGTTCCACATACCAAGAAGAATCTCCAGATACCGAGGGAAAGAAGTCTAGGTGAGAATCCGATATATAATACAATAGATAATATTGGCTTAATTTTATTTAAATGTTAGGCGCATGATTGCTCGACTGGAAAAACGCATCATATATGCAAAGTATTCCATTGAAAAAGTCTACCTACGTCATCGAATTGCCAGTTACCATTCCGAGCAGGGACGGTATGACGAGTGTTGTTTCAATGCGAGCAGATGCATAAAAGGTCAGTTTCTGATCAACTGTTATCTATTACAAATATCATATGTATAATTTACAGAAACACAAAACTGCAACAGCTCTATATGGAAGTTCCTTGCTATAATGGAAATAATCAGAGCCAACACCATGTTGCACAAGGTGGAACGTACCAAGGAGGCCTTAGAAGAGGCTGTTCCTATCTCAAGGCAGCTGAACTCGCCAAGGCTCATCAAATTTGTGGACACCTGTGTATTTTGTACAGAGGTAGACTTCAATAGAAAGATGAGCTCAATAGCTAGCCAACGGGCGAGTAAGGCTTCCACAATACCATCAATGCTGGGGGAAGATGGATCGCGTTCCCAAATGCACAGCCTAATAGATCCCGAATAAAACATATGTATATTACGTTATACGTAATCAAAAGCTTAAATATTGTTTGTTTCTAACTTTATACTAGTTTTCCAGTTACTAATTCCAGGTATTACTGTACTTTGTTTATATATGGTTTCCATTTGGCGCTTATCCTGACTTAACCTTAAGTTATGGCAAATGCAATCTTTGTGGCTGCCTATAAACTGTTGTCGTGTGATTAAGACTTATTTTAGCCAACGTTCTAAGCGTGGTCTAAAAGATACACACACATGCACAACAAACAAACACACACAAATACATATAAATATATATATATGTATACAAAGAAAAGTTACCTGGAAAAGCAGTCGTAAAAATTCTATCAACTCGATTAAATTATAACAAGTGGATTTTCATGTTTTTGTGTCGCATTTATGTGTTTTTATTGTGCTAATTTTATGCGAGGAAAGGAAGCGCGAAACGACGAGGCTCCCTTAGAATATTTCGGTACATACACACACTCACATATATTCACATGCACACACACACACACACACACACATAGATAGGCACCTGCGTTGGGCTGCAATAATACTTGGCACACATTTAGTGGCAGCATTTAGTGGCACATTGCGGTTCCGTCGACGGCGCTGGAAGTTCATCCTTGGGACATTGCCACATCGCTGTTCTTGTTGTTGTTTATATTTTAAGCGCCTCTCTCCCACCCTCCCTCTCTCTTTCTATGTGTGTATGTTTGTGTCACCTCACTTGGCAAAGTTTTTGGCCTACCTGCCACAGCTCACCTCTTAACCTGCCCCCTCCGTCCATAGAATCCGCCACTGTTGCTGCCACTGCTGTCGCCTTTTGTCTTATCAAACTTTGGCGCGCATGTGTTTATGCCACAAATGGCACTTTTGCGGCAGCGCATTTTATTTTTTACTGCCACTTTTCGCCATTTTGCTTTATCATTTTTATATGTTTGTTTCTAGGTATACGGGCGTGGCCCTGAGCCTCGCGCTAAATTATAAATAAGACTCTTACAGAGGAGCGAAATGTCAACCAATATAATACACACAGGGCTAACCATTTAAGGATTAAAATAGGAATCACAATAAAGAACTCGATTGAACTTGACTCTTAACAAAGCCAAAGTTGTTAAAGGCTAGGAATATATTTTAAATAAAGAAAAAGCTGAGTTAATAAACAATGTTGGAAGTGACTTTTATTGTCAAGCAATTTCGGAATTCATAGCTCTATTTCTCTGAATTTTGGTAAATACTTCTAAGCCCTATCGACGACCCGTTGTCAGTCTGCGTATTGGCAAAAGCATTTAAACAAGTGCCTAGTTGGATTTTATTGTCCTGGGGCCATGGGAGCAAAGCCGAAAGGTGTGCAAGGAACTAATGACACCGTATTTATATGACAGGCCAAAGTTTTATAAATATTTATGGGCTTTTGTTGCTGCTGCTGTTGCTTACTTCAAGCGTGGAGCACTCATTTGCTTATTTTAAAATTCCGAGCAGGCGTTGTTTCATTTTTGACACCCAACGGACCAGACCCACCAAAAAGGATCCACCAGCATCCAGCTGCCAGCTCCCAGTTCTCCAAACAACCAGTTCGAAGGCTCAGTCTTGTCATCGCACGTTGTTGCCATTGTCACGCACACACGTACTATATTTTTTACGCGCATATCATATTACACACACACACACACACACACGCATTCACAACATCAACGTTGACGCAAGGCACCCCTTTATTTGGGTGGGGGACAGGAGGGGACTCTTTCGTTTTGATGACACCACAAGGGCTGATAAAGTAAATAGAATCACGTACACTAATTATCATCACCATTGCGCGCCAACGCTCAAAAATATATATAGATATATACATATATTTTTATTAATTTCATCCAGGACAGGAAAGGTATCGCCCTCAGCATCCCATACGAGTGCAGATGGATAAAATTTTTAATTGAGATCCGGCAAACATGATATCCATGACGACGACTCACTAGTTGGTTGAAATGGATGCTGTGTGCCCTGCTCTGCATGTAAATGACGCCCTTAGGTTAGTTCGATGCTTTTCTGATATAATCCGATAAGATTAACTATATAATTAGCCATTATATGTTTACACTCGCACAGTTAAAACAATCGCTGATTGCCTTTAAAGTGAGTCATTGAATTTATGCACCAAAGATAACGATGAACTTAAAGCGACTGGCAAAGGGTTAAGTTAACCCATCGAACATAATATTTGTAGATAAAATTAGTTAGGAATATATATAAAGTAACTGTTCATAATCTCAAGAAGGAAAATCATATAAATAAATATAGAAGAAGATATACATTTTCAGCTCGGTTCTATACAGTGCCTCAGTTCGTTAGAGTTGAGCCGTTTGGTTCAGTGGAACTAGTTCCATTGCGTAACCACAGGTATCTGCATATGTATAATATATTCCAAGCTGCAATAATATACAAACAAGTTTGCCACTGATAACACTCTCGTCATTGTCAAAGCCTGATAAGAGCGTGATAGTGTCTTATCTACAGATAACACTCGCAGCGTAATGTAAATGTACATACAGGTAATACTTTCCGAGATTGGCAAGAATAAGTATAGCTATAATAGACCCATTTGGTATTATATGTAGTATACACAAAGCCGCGGTGCGTGCAACAAGTCGCTGCGAAAATAAAACACGATCACAACATTACTTTAACTACTCGCAATGGAACAGCGGACACGTGTCGTGGATGTGGTGCAGATGGCACAGCCGACCACAACTCAAACAACGGTCATCGTCCAGCCTCCAGCAGCGCCCAAGGATAAGGGCTGTTGCTGTTGTCCTTGCTGTCCTTGTTGCTGTGGCTGCGGCGATTGTTGTTGCTGTTGCACCATAATGTAGCACGAACTAGAGGAAGGACAACCTATCGACAACCTCAGCACCAACATCAACATCAACAGCAACATCAACTTCAAACAAAAGGAGCGCACAAATCCTTTAATACTTTACGTTAAATTAAGTTTCTATGGCTTTTGTCAGGGCTCGTGTTCGTACACACACACACACAGAAATACACACAATTTTTTCGTGCAATAAAATTTTACGATTTGTGATAAATAATGTTTTGTACACTCGGCTGTGGCTTTCTGGCAACATATTGTCTTGCATAAATCTCAATGTTGTATAATAAAAAGCTAAATTTAATAACACACACAAAAACCGCAAAAATGTTGTAGTTTTACGAGTGGGTTGGCAGCTCCACTTTGCTTCGCACTCAAAAATAATTTCCCAAGTTAGTTCACATTCCCAGTTATTTATTTATATGTTTTTCAATTTTCCAATAAAACTGAAAATGTGTCAAAAGTGCCGCCAGCTCTCGGGTCTGGCCTCATTTGATAAAACATTTTATGAGTTTTGAGGTCTTTCGCATTGCAACCGCAGCGCTAAAAGTTTTTTGGCCAACATTTTGACAAGGGTTCACACTAGCAGACAAAACGAGGCGAAAAGGGGGCGAAGGTGAACCCCTTCACCGTAATTTGTATGTACTTTTTTTCTCTTGCTGTTATTATTTATCTAATGGCCCCAATCACTAGTAACAGTATTACTCATACGCACATTTTATGTGAAAAACGCCGCACAGTGGTCAAAAGGACGTTTAAACTGTGGATAAGTTGAACACAGATTAAGGATTCAATTTTCTTTATGAAAAGCAGTTTCGATAAGTATAACATTTATTGTTGTTTGAGTGATAAAAGCTATATGCAACTGACGGGGTTAATGGTATATAGACCACTGTAGACTGGGTACTCTACATGCTTTTTACATTCAACATACACAAAATATTTATTATCTAAACTCATTGATCAAATGCCTGGGCTTTAGATAAAACTTCGATAGACCAAGTTTACCAAGTTAGCTGACAAATTTTCCACTTCCAGCCTGAATTTTAGTTTAAAACGTGTTATAGCGCCGTACAGCACACATTTAGTGACAACCCAGTTGACTCAGTAAAATCGCAAAGGATCATGTACAATCCTGGTTTCCAAGTGGACGTCATCGATCCATACTATCCGCCCCCAGTGGAAGTAATCGAAGTAATCCAACCCCAGCCGATGTACACACAACCAGCCGTGGTGGTCAACCAGCCCCAAATGATCTATGTGGAGGAGACACCAGGACCTTCAAGTGGCGACTTGGGGTGTTGCCTTGCCCTGACCGCCTGCTGTGTAATGGAGGAAACTGGAGCTTGTGTTATTTTATAGTATTCCATAAATGAAAATGTGTAAAGTGTGTGTCAGAGTTCTTATATGTAAATATATGTAATCAAACTAGAAGCTGACTATCAAAACCAGTTCGATAGAAATATAGAAAGTATGCCAGACGATAGATCGATGTATTCATTGAATTAATCACAACAAATATCGTGAGTTCGACAAAATATTGGTAGTTCTATACAAGCTACAAGTCTCGAGTAAAAACGTGGCTATGAGATTAAGGCCTTAAGCAGTGGGCTATAATAATCACATTGGTTACATGAATAAATATCGCGCTTTCAGAGATAAGATTTAATATAGCAGCTAAAATTCTATTCCCAGTTCATATCTCTTACACAAACTATACATATAAAATATTATTATCTTTCTTTTAATCTATTTTGCTTTCATTTATTTTATTATTTTTTATGATTTTTCACTGATTTTTTCTTCATGCTTTATTGCTCTTTAATTATTTACTCTTTCTATTTCTTTGTTTACACTCAATCGAGTTTCTCTACTTATTTTCGTTTTTAACTGCCTTTCGAATCACAGTTGTCCATCTCATTTGGCTCTTGTGTCGCGTTGGCTTCATATTTCTGCAGCAGCAATTGGAGTTCTCTGTGGGATTTCATTGTTGATCCTTTTTGTCCTTTGTCGTTTGTCGTCTGTGCGACAGTCGTAAGCCGTCCAATTAGGCAGATGCGCAATTGAAAATCTTTAAGAGTCTGTCAGAGGAACCTGAGTCAGCCATATCATTTTGCGGCTAGCACATTAAAGCCATACTGTGCTCACAGCAATGGGACAAGTTATTATAATTAAAGCCAAGTCGTGTACAACTGTCAGAGAGTGCTACGTTATGTTCCGTTTTTTGTTGGGGTTCTGTAAAATGTTATTTGAAATTTTGTGTGCGTTGTCTTCAATGTAGCCGCAAGAACAAGTCAAGAATATTTCGTGGCACAGTGCAGAGCAGAATTCAGAAAGCAGAAGCCAGAAACCAGAAACCAGAAACCAGGAGCACATTCAGGACAACTTCACAACAGCTTGGCTTACAACGGAAACAGGCCAGGAGAAACAACAAGAACTACAACAAGAAGACGAAAAACGAGAAACAACAACAACAACAATAACAACTGGGTGCTATATGCCTTTTTAACTTGATTTAATGAGTGCAGGGAAAAACATCAACAAGAAAAATGAAATAACTGTCATTGAAGACATGAAAAAGGGAGCCCAGTGTGAATCCGGGGTGGAACATTGACGGTTCCCTGTCACCGGCTTCTGTGTTGTGTTCTCCAAGTAAAAGGCAAGTGGGTAGTGGGTAGAGGGGGAGGCTGTACTACTTAACTAGGAGCAAACGAGCTGCCAGACACGAAGGGTCTACTATGGGGTGTGGCACGGCGCAATTATGCAGCAAATTAACGCTTTATATTTATTAAAAGCCAGCAGCTGGAAGGGGCTTTGTTTGTATTTTTCTTTTTTTCTTCTCCTTTCTACTCTTTGTTGTTGTTTTTTTCCTTTTTTTTTGTGGAGGAAGGGAGGGTAGTTTATCTTCGGAGTGTCTCAAATGTGTCTAAAAAAGTACAGAAATTGTTTGACAGTTGCCTAAATTATGGCAACAATATGAACAGGCGTTGAAATTATAAGAGCTCATCTATTAGTAGATATCGAGGTAGCAAATTAAGATCTACTATTATTAATATTTATGATAATTTAAACGCCATGTAACTAATAGAAGCTTTAATTGACAAATGTTTTTCTATAGCCTAAAGAAGACCCTTGATCATAATATTTTCTTTATTATGTCTTGGATTGTTTAGCTTCCATATATTCATTATAATGCCATCACTTATGAGTACTTATCCAAAGCAACGATTCATCTTCTCTACAGACTTTTAAGATTATTATTATATATATATAGTATATATTTCTTAAGCAGCTTCCAAGTACATTTGGGTCATTTGCAGCCCTCCAATGTGCGTTTCGTGTACAGAAAAACCATCTAATCATGCGCTACAAGTTGAAACTAATGCATAATTCGTGTTCTTCAACAATGGGACTCAATGGAGAGAAAGTGAGAGATGAAGTCAGCAAAGATTTTCTACCCCTGTTAATAAGACGCTTAGGGGTGACTATGAGTATGATACACATACTCATAGTTGGTGGTCATTGTGCTTGTTGCATTTCCTGCAAGTAATTTTCTTATGAGTTTCTGCTGTTTCGGATGGGTTTCGTTTCGTTTGGTTTGGTTCGGTGAAAGCCTCTCGTAATCCTTATAAATGAAGCAGCAAATTTGATGCCAATGCAGCAGCAGCAGCTTCAACGGATCGCATTGTAGTTTATACAGTTACAGTTACTCATAGCTCTAATGCATACACCCTGGAACTGGAAGTGGAAGTGGAACTGAAATTGGGACTGGGACTGGGACTGGGCCGGGCACTAATACACGTTAATATCTTATGTTGACTGACTGGGCGACTATGAAATTCAGCTCATTTGTCAGGATTTGAGCATTGCCCAACGAAAGCAACGTGGCAACCCAAGCAAAATTGCAATTGTATTTGTTGGTTTTGGCAATGATGATTTATTCGCTATGCACGTGGAAGATTTTCCAGGACAAGGATAATGGGTGGGTGTTTTGTTGTGCCTGACTCATTAACTTTTACTGAACAGACTCATTAAATATTAATCCGTCATGGGAGACGATTTTAATAAGGCAGAGTCCAAGAAGTTGACCAACTACAGCTTGTTAGTGTCAGATTGGCCGAAAAAGCTTAAGCGGCTTGACTCCCTGAACAATGGACAGGGAAACACGTTGAAGTAAATAAACTTTAAAGGAATGAAAAAGTTGGAAAATGGAAAATAAAATAAGAAAAATTCACTTTTCATGCATAAGTTATAGCATACTTTCTGGAACAGTTCATGATATAACTGACTACTTTTCCACTTATGTAACTTACGTTTTCAACAAATACGAGTACGTAACGCTTCCAGTTTCTTTAGCAATCAAATCAAAAAAACATAAGAAAATTTCAAAAACATGAATGTCACCATTAAAAGGCTCAGCCCAGTTTTTCATTTAGCACTTTGCTTGCAGCCTGCCATTGCCACCTGAGAGCCTAGAGCCTAAGTTCTGAGAGACCCCAGAAGCACTCCAAAACACTGCTGACCCGCTAAGTGCCGTTCGACGGGGCTCTGCAGGGCGCCCAAGTGACGATGCCTTTTGTGTGATGTCAAGAGCAAAATGTGCAATGTATAAGACAAAGCGACCTCACACCGAATGGTTATCACCGCCCCCACGCTACCTTTTTCTAGCCTGCCACATTGCCATAACACATTGCAAGCTGCTATTGTGTCACTTGCCAAGCTGCAAGCCAGCAACAGCAACAACAACAACAACAGCCTTTGTGTGACACATTTGGCAATGCGTTTTTAAACTGAAAAAAAAAACCCAACAGAACGCAATGTGGCAGCCACAAAACAGCAACAAAAACACAAACAAAAAACAAAGTCAGCGGCAAGTAGGGAAAAGTTTTTAGCATTTTTTCGTATTGCCTCAGCACTGAATTGCACTTAAAGTCAGCGCCAGTTAAAAACTTTGAAGCCAACGACTACAAAAGAAACTAGAAAAAAAATGAACAGCTATAGGGAAAAACTATAGTAGAAACTGAAAAAGGAGCAAATACAACTTACTTTGAGATGTCAAAGATTAAATACTCTTCTGCAGACACATTCATGGAATCTCTTAACTGGGATATATCAAAAGGGAGTAACAGCAACGAACTATTCTAATTAAAAGATATTGAATCTTAAAGAATAATTCTAATACCAGGTGTATGATAATGCTTTCCATCTTATTCTGACATATCTCTTACTTTTAAGTCAACTTTTATTGCTCGAAAGGTAGAATTAATTGACTCTTTGACCCAGCTTATGCGTTCGAATAGGATAATATCCTTCGAAAGGGTATCGAGTAAAAGCGTATTGCATAGAGTGCGAGAGAAACAATTGAAAACTTTATTGCTTTTGGCTTTTTCACTTTTGTTCACAAGTATGTTGCACACGAGCCGCGTTGACAAAATGGCAAAAAGAGACCAAAAACTGTCCAAAAGACGAAAGTTTTGCACTTTTATTAATTTTAGAACTCAACAGGAGGGGCAAAACCTTACGTATACTTGTACATATACAGAAGTGCTATGAAAGCTGAAGATTGAAAGAAGGACACGGCCTCAGACTGGGATTCGGATTCGTCCTCGGACTTGGAGTGGATCCTTGGTCTGGGCCACACTCTCGGCAGCTGTGTGGTCGGCGGTCAGCTCGGGTTGTCCACTAATTGGCCTTGTGAAAATATTTGCTACGCTTATGAAAACAGTTGGCCGCATGCCACATGACCCTTGACTAAAATGACACACAAAATCTCACACACAGCAAGAGAAACATATAATTATAGGCCCTGTTTATGCGTATGCAAAGTGGTGATTAAGTAAAACGTGAATTCTTCTGGTTCTTCCCTGTAAAGTGTTTTTCTTATAAAATATATAACTTAACTTATGGAATTATGGAATCTTAATTAGAAATCCAATTTCAAGAAAATCAGATATCATTATAACTTAAGCGAAATACGCAGAAAGTGGCATCGTATAAACGCACACATATAGACACTTACACACACACGCAGTGCAGCATTCAGACACTTGGCTACCCAATCCAATCATGAACACGCGCCAGGGTTGACCACAGTAGCCCGTCCAGTTAGCCCCGGTAGCCCACCCAAGGTCCAGTCGCTCGACCGACCTCCCCAATTTTTGTCAACTGAACTAATTAATTAATTGTGGGGCGGCCACCGTAGCCACCGTAGCCTTCGAGCCGAGACCGACGCGTCGTCTGAGTCGCCCACACGGCACCATTATACACACCCCTCCTCCCCCTCTCTCAAGCAGCTAACTGTACCGTTCTCCCAGCTCTTTAACCACCCACTTGCTAACTGACCAGCAACTAATTTTTATATTTATGAGGCCGGGACGTTGGCCTACTGCGTCATAAACTGTATAGTTTTGTTAGCCATAGGGAAACGTGATATTATTGTTGTTGTTGTTGTTATTGTTATTATTGTTGTTGCTGCTTTGTATGCATGTGTTGTGTGGCATCCCATGTTCATTTTAAGAAGGACACACTATCCTTGCCAAGGAGTCAGCCCTTGCCGTTTGCATGCTCAAATTTTTAGTATCTTTGTGTGATTTCATGCGTTAAAGCTGAATTTTTATATGCTGCCGGTGCAGACAGAAACATTAAGGCAGTTGCCCCTTCCGCTCTCCATGGGGCATGGCAAGGTCCGACATTTTGGGTTTAATTTTCATGTCGCGTTGAAAGTTTTGTACAAGTATTTATTGCATATAAATGAAATGCTCCCTGTGAGCCCAATGAGGGTTACAGATTTGGTAACATATTTGGTAATGACTGGTAATGTTTGCTAATGAAGCAGTTCGATTCTGTTTTAATTGGTTAATTGGATCGGAACTCTTGCCCAGTGTCAATGGGGCAGAAGTTGTCAGTTTGAATGCGTTTTATGAGTTAACTTCGATACTTTATGGCAATAAATGTCAAGGGAAATTAAAGTAAGAAGTATTTTATAACATTCGTTTGAATATATTCGTACTAGGGGTGAAGAAAATAGATTGTACGAACTGAGATATAAATTCTTATAAATTAAATATAAAATTTCTTATATTATGAGCTTATCTTATATTATAAATAAAACATTATTTAATTAGAAATGGTACATATTAGAAGAGAAGAATGGAAGTGAATATATTTGGATGAACACTCACCCAACAATAGCGAAATGCAGTCAATGATGAAATAACAAAATAGAGTTATTGCTGCCTCTTTCTGTTCACTGGCGTTTCGCGGAAGTTATTCGTTTTTTCTTTAGTGTTGCCATTTTGTTCGTTTCTTCTACCGAATTTTACGAGCAATTACGACGAACCGATTTACACACTCTCTTTCTATCTCTTAATTTCGCTCCTTGCAGATCATGCCGAACATTTACGCGCTCTCTTTGAGCTGTTGCAGTTTTTATTCTCTTTCTTACAATTTTTTGCTTTGCGTTTCGGTTACAGTTATATTTTCTACTCCACTTCCCCACATTCGGCTTGGGTTTTTTCGCATTGATTTAGACACATGTTGAGCATAAAAAACTTAATTTATTCGCACGTAAAGTAAATAAAAGAAAACTGAATCAATTAACCGAAAGTAAATTATTATCCTATATTTATATGCTTATTATTTTTACGCAAACACTTTCTTTTAATAATTAAAGATTAATATATTACGACGCTATTTCGACAATGCTGCTCACACTGCACGCGTCTTAGCACTGGCAGCTCTCTTCCAGTTTCCGACCTTCCAGATCATTTTAATTCGATACAAAAAACGTTTAACAGCTCTCTTTAAGTTCGAATGTAAAATGTTTACATATGTAGTCAATCTTTAATCTCTTAATTGAAAGATAAATTAAATGGTGAATTGTTTATTTAAGAAACATTTTAATTGTATTTCTAATTACAAAGACAAAGTATAACAATTATTGTTCATTTATAGCCAAATAAATGTTAAAACAGCAAATCATTCCACAATACGTGGAAGCTCCACATAATTCACTTAAACTGTTGATTACAACAGCTGAAAAATTCTATTGAAAATCAGGTATAATTTGTTTAACATTTTCCTAAGTGACTTTTCTTTGTGGTTTTTGAATTAATTTGCAAATGACATTTGGCTGTCGAAGCCCAAAGAAGATTATTGAACGCACGTCTTACGTATTTTTGTCTATTTTAATATTTCATTACGTGGATGGGAGAAGATGGGAAGATGCGATGAGTCGATGAGTCGATGAGTCGATGCGACAAAGCGGCGGCCATTTTAATGCATATTTAATGCAATTTTTAAGAGCCAGAGCATTATATAAAGTTATTTGGCTTTTATGGCAAATATAAACATAGAAGATTCGAACAAAATTCGCATGCGACAAGAATTTTAAATCATTGAATGCGAAATGACAAAAAACATTTTCATACAAATTGCGCAATTTCGGCGCTAAAATGTTGAACAGCTTTTCCCATTCACATTCCTATTGTTTCTTCTGGATTTAGATTTGGAATTGAGTTTGGTTTTGGTTTTGGTTTTGGTTTTGGCTCCGGCGTTTTGGTTATGGGTTCTTCGATAATAATATAATGTTCATAAATTTGCGGCGCCTGCAAATATGCAACGGAAATTGCCAATGCCACACGACTTCAATTTCAAGTAAGAATCAACTCCCCTCCCACAACTCCCAACCACCAGATAGTACCCCTCAGGCTAGAGCTGATGCTTTTTATAGGCTTCTGGGGAGTGCTTGGGCGTGTGCTTCTTATCCTGGCTAAAGGGGATTGGATATACTTGTAGTTAGAAGTCGCATCTCGTCGTTCCTTCTGCTGCTGCTGCTGTTCCTGCTACTCCTTATGCTTGTCAATGCAATTCGCTTTTTGATAATATCAAAAACTCATTTGCCTGGACTACTGGCTTGATGATGGTGGAGAGGATTTCAGTAGTTAGTTTGATGTTGCTTGCTTCAGATGATTTATTATACCGTAACGCAACCAGCTCTGTCCACCCACATCCCCGCGCATCATGCGTCATCAATTTTTCGAGATACTACCAGATTTGCATGGACAATGCCAAGGGCCATTAGGCAAACTTGCAGCTGCAGCTGCTCCTGTTGCTGTTGCTAATGCAATGAGAACCGCAACAACATTTAATAGAAAATAGAAATATAGGGAACCTCGAGCTGACCATAAATAATTTGCTCTTTGCGCATTTCCTAAACAATTTAACAATTTGCGCGCAAAATATTAAATAAAAGCCACTCTGCACACTCTCTAAATGTATCTCATGGATACTCGACCACTAAATAAACGCGCTGAACATAAATTCGCATATACTTTTTCACCAAGTGCATAACAAAAAAACGTATCATAAGGTTCTAGTCAACTAAAGGACACCCTTTCCAGATTCAATAATAAAATATAAATATCAACTAATAGAAATCATTAATCATTCTAATAGAAATTAAATTTACAAATCTAATTCTACAAATTGATAAATATTTCACGAACTAAAATGAATTCACTAACACCATAAATTAGTATTTTATTTAAATTATTAAAATATAATCACAATAAGCATATAGTATATATATTTTTAAGACTAATAAATTTAAAGGTAATCAATGAAATATAATTTATAAAAACTCACGAATCTTTCCTCCTTTCAAAGAATAAACACCAGAAAAAATCTTTCCATGTTGACTCCAGAGTCCATAGGGAAATACCGAATTATACAGACAGACGAGCAAAGCGAGATATCGAAGAAGAATATAGAATATATATACATTATAAGATCGGAGATGCTTCTCTACCAACCTTACTGCCTGTTACATACTCTGCGACCATTTGAATGTGCCTTTTTTTTAGTTAGTTTTAATGTGTTTAGGGTATTAAAACAATGCACAACAATTTTTACCATTATTAATTGTATTATTATTGTTGTTGTGTAACTCTGTGTAGAGCTGGTAAAAATAATGAAATGAAAAATTGCGCAGCCACAAGGAAAATTAATTGTAATGCATTAAAAGTGCAATTGTAGAATTATTCGCTTTGCAATGTGCATTCGCAAGCAAAAACTAAACATAAAACATAAACAAAAACACAAAACAATAAAAACATTTAACAAATTGAAAACATTTCGGCAAACATATGTGTGGAAATTGTAAAGGACTCCAACGGGGGGAGTATCATCAGCAGTGGGTGGATTAAGTAATGAGTGTGAAACATTAGTCAAATAGTTAACAGGAACAACTGGCTAGAGGGTAGCTCCAGATAAATATCCTTCAAAAGGGGATAATCTACGAAGCTCTTAAAGGTAAAGAAATAGAGTTAAAGACACAGAATTTGTCTGAAATTTCAGATTGAATAAGATTGTGAACAAGTCTAAATCGGTAATCTGTCATAGTATAAGAAATGAATCACAATAATTATAATAAAGTCTTATCTGAACTTCAATATAAATATTCAGATAAAATACTGATATAGAATATACCTCCAACTGTCTGGCTGATAACCACAACACGCGACTTTGCGTCTAATTTCAGTTTTCTGCTTATCAATTATCAAATTATTATAGTTTCTTTTATCAAACTGAGTCACTCAAACTGCAGGTAATCTCCTGATATTTATAGTAGCTTTAATTGTGAATCACACAAAACAAGTTCAAACTGACGTATAGGCCATAAATGTGGCAACCGAATAGAAAACTTAAAATAGAGTCTTAAGCAAAGATCAAATCTTATAATAAAATTAAATAGAAACATTTAAAATAAGCAAATTATCATTAAAAAAGAGAGAAGTAAACTAGAAGATACTGTTGTTATATCTAAATATTGGGAACATCTGACACATTTGGCAATTATACAAGTTCTTAGAGATATATACAGCTCATATAATCTTATAAAGTGAAATTGATACTTAGCTTATGGTAAAAACAGATTTGATACAAAACAAAACATTTTCAGTTTATATAAAAAACTATTTTATTTGCTTATTGCTTAAACAATAGAAAAAATACAAACATTTCTTTTAAAAAATAATACTTTATGTTTAGCTGAAGTTTAGTTTTTCATTCACTCTTAGAAATTTCCAACAACTTTGCACAGAAATCACTCGAAAACGTTACAGTTCAGTTATGAGAAGAGAGAAAATCAAGCTAGAAATGGATTTTGTGCGAGTTTTAAGATAGATTTATGATAATGTATGAGTTTCAGATCTCGACTAGAACTAGATGAACTAATTGATATAGGGGTAGGCAGAGGTATTTTAGATTTAGATTATAATTATGGACTACTTAATGCGTTTCGTACTGATCGGTAAGCGTTTGTCGATTGCAGCCCGTGCTCTAAGCGAAGCGTTTTGCATCTTTGGCTTGGTGCAATTTATTTTATTTTTTATGGCTACAAAAATACTTTCCATATATATATATAATATATTATATAGTATGAGGCTCAGATGCGCTTAACTCTAATTGTGCACTGCATGTGCCTATGTATGTATATGTATATTTAGATACGATATATATATAAATATATATATATGCATATACATACATATATATATATAAATATGTACATATATGTAAATGTATATGCTTTGTGAATGTATGTATGTATATGAATAAATAGAATTTGGTTTGTCTTAATTATTAAGCCACTTTCAAGCGTCGTTCACCAGCGATTCATATAAAACTGATTAATCCCCATCACATGCTTCTCCTCATGGTACTTCTGCAAGATATGTGTGATCACCGAGGTGGTATCGTTATCGCCACGCCACACGCGTATCGCGTTCTCGTTCTCCAGTATGGCCAGAAAGGCTATATAACATAGAGAATATCATTAATAATATAATATAATATGAAAGCATAAATATATAATATCTATATTAGTTTCAGATCTAACAACAGATTACCAAAGATGTCTCTAAAAGCAACCAATTCTCAAACAAAGCTCTACTACTTTAAGTCTAAAAACTATTTGGTTACAGAATATGACAATGCTATTGATATTGATAATAAACCTACCCAAAAAGGTCTTTGGATTACCGAGTGTCATTTGCACTTGCGGCATTTCTAATATGACCTTTAGTATGGGCGAGTCTGGAGCGAGACCTTCGCGTAGCTCAATGACACTTGCTGAACGATTCTCGCACAGCCAGTCGCAGGCGGAGGCTTTGTTGTTGCCCGTTTTCTTTAGAGCCGCTATGACAGCAGATTGCTCAAAGCCCATTTCGGTGAGGGACTCAACGACCTCGTCATTGGGCGGAGTATCACGATGACTATAAATGCGCACAATTTGCATCAAGGCTGCTGTATTCTCAATGGTTTCCTAAGCGAAAGGTGGTACAAAGGATTAACAAAAGGTGGATAAGGTTATAGGTGATACTTACGTTATTAGTGATAATGGTTGATGGCGAAATGGATGACACACTCTGCTGCATATTCATCACAGAAGGATGATTAGAGATCTCATCTCTTTGGTTTTGCATGAGCCACTCCAAAGTAGTCGAGTAGACGCCATTGTTGGCTCTCAGTGCTTGCTCAGACACCTCGCGTGTGAAGCCCATGTCAATAAGACATTGCAATGTGTCTGCCTGATGATTTCGCCGATTGACAAGCCGCTGTTTCAGCATGACTATCAGACGTGGCGCATACGGACCGGCTCCAATAACTGCCGCCGATGCCTGAGCGAGCGAAATGAGTACTTTGCGGACATCATATTGAATCTGGATAATAAATATGATTACTATCGGGTTAGATAGAAAGATTTGAGAGTACATACATTCGACTGCTGGAATATCTCATTGATATCGATGATGGGCAGCGTGCAGGAGTTGTTGTGCACAAAACGTGTGGCGCTCTCCATGAGAGCCTCATTGGGTCCGGGCACCTCGCGAGTGCGTGTCACCGTTTGGGGCAACGTATTGCGGCGGGGTGACAGAATAAAGGTCTCGTTGTGACGCACGTGCAACTGAGCGAGCGTATGGGACTCATTAAGCTCGCCACCAAAGAATTCAGCACGGTACAGACGATAGCGGGGATTCAGATGCCGTACGTCGGGCGCAAACAGTTGTATGGAGTCTGGGTCATCGCTCAACTCTAGAATAACCTCACTCTTTAAGTCACTTAGGCGTTTGTTGACATCCGTCTTAAAAATAAGTACACGAGAACTGGGACAAATGACGCGCACGGTGATTGTCTCGCCAGATTTTATCGCTTCGGGATCCGTAACGGCCGTCGATGACGCTGTGTTGAGCCTTGCATTGGTTTTTCTGTCAACGGTAAATAGGTTTAAGCATTATAGCGGGAAACTCAAGTACTGGTACTGCAGTATTGAGACTCACCTAAGAAACAAACTGCGCAGTTTTTGCATAGTTTGTTTTGGGTTAATCGGTTTGGTTGGGTTTGGTTTGGTGTTGCGTTAATCCAACAGAGAATTTCGAGAGACTTAAAAACGTTGTTCACTATATTGAAATACACATTTGACAACTTACGCATTGGCCTGCTCCGCTTTTCTACCCCTCTCCTGTTGCAACTGCAGCTCACACTGTATGCGTCGTCTACGCGCCGGCGACGGAGTCCGCAGTACACAGCCACCCCCGCCTCCGCCATCCGTTTGGGTCTCCATCTCTGTGGTGTGGACATGCACCAGGGAGCTGGAGGCGCCGCTGCGGAGACTAAGGTTGCTTTCGGCATCGCTGCCACTGCTCACGGTGCGGTGACTGGGACTGGAGTTTATTTCGGTGTCGGTGCCGCGATTCTTATTCCTTGCTAGCCACTTAGCGCGCTTCTCATTAAACTTCTCGCGCATCCAGGGTATCATGTTGTGGTTGCCATTAAATGCTTTCCTTAATATTTACATTGTTTCAGTTTTTGCAGAGTTTTCCAATTTAGCCAAAATACAAATACAATGCCAGCTGTTTGCAGCGTTGCCACATTGGTGATAAAGTTGTGGATCTCATCTAATGGTTACTATATGCACAGAACTTTGAAAAAATATTAATAAATATTTACTAATCCATCGCTTATTATTTTTTTTATCGCTAAGACATTTAATTCATTTTTTATACGACTTACCGCACAAGTGAACTATAGTCGTTAATACTAGAAATATACCAACATTGTGGATTGTGTGGATTCTATGTTCAATCATTCGAATAGCCGCGCATACGTGTGAATTGTCAGCAAATTAATCGAAAAAGCAACTCTGCATTTTCGGGCTTCTCTTTTATTATCCACACACATTCGTATCGGTCGTTGCGGTTCTTGGGATATTAATTTGTAGAACGCGCAAATCAAACTGTTAAACGGAAGCCGAAAATGGCGTATACACACTAAAAAGCAGACGCAATTTCATAAATGCAGCGAAATCGACCGTCACGTGTATAAATAATTAAATGAAAAGTTTTTTTAATTGTGCATTGTGTGCGTCAGACAGCGAGCGAGTCAGAGTCACGTAGCATAAAAAAGAAGCAAGCCAAAAAAAAGTTACATGTGGGTACAAAAGCGAATATGATATGAAAGAAATGAGAATTAAGAAGACAACGAAGACGACAAATGAATACAGGAAAACTTGAGAAAAAAAAACGCCGGAACGATACAAATGAATGGGGCTCAACACTCGTACGCTGCCAAACTTCATACATACATATGCACATATGCAGACAAAACACACGCATACACTTGCGCCACCATCAACACCACCACTAACACCACCACATAAATACCACTAACACTAGGACGCAACAACCAGAACAACATACATACAGCATAACGAAACTTTAATTTGTTTGAAATCGAAAACTTATGCTAAGCCGAACTTCAAAACAGCAAAAAGCGCAGGTAAGCGGCAGTAAACATAAAATTATAGCAGAAATCGGTACATCTTTTTTCTTTTGCGCATTCCTTCCTTGG
Organism: Hirtodrosophila trivittata; assembly: GCA_035045065.1. Taxonomy (NCBI): domain Eukaryota; kingdom Metazoa; phylum Arthropoda; class Insecta; order Diptera; family Drosophilidae; genus Hirtodrosophila; species Hirtodrosophila trivittata. The sequence goes on from JAWNNK010000868.1 coordinate 2,349,848, forward strand.
GAAGCGCAGGGCGGCAGCGCATCCCATTTTGCTTGCATGCGCAATTTGATGCGTGTGGGTGCGTGCATTTTCCAGTATATGCGTGCAATATGCGCATGAGTTTCCGTTTTTATCATTTTCTTGCGTCTGTGACTGTGTCTGTGTATGTGTCTGTCTGATAAAAGATTTCGTTTTGATACGCTTTTACTGTTGCTCTTTGTTTATGTTTTTAACGCTTCGAAAATTAGATTGCAATTTTTGCTATCTTCAAACGAAAATAAAATTTCTGCGCATTTGTTTATCTGCCCAAAAACAACAACAAGTCAAGAGAAAAGCTCATACTTCCACAGTCTCAGTGTGACCAGCTTTCACGGCAGACAGTGCTGCAGTACGCCTCGCTTTTTCCCGCTAGTTATATGAGGGGTGTAATATAACTTTATGAGTGTTTTATATAAAAAGATATGGAACTTTTCTTAAACTATTTTAATACAGAAAAATAAAATTCAATCTGATGTATATTTTGAATTATCATTTAAACTACAAGCACATCATTAAAAGCTTGTTTTCAATAAATAACTTTTTTACCATTTTCAGTTAAATTTATAAGCATAATAAATATAAACAAAACGAAATAAATATAAAATAAATGTAATATTATTATCAAATTAATGTTTAGGTTTTATTTCTGGGCTTCTTATTATAAAGTATGGCTAGCGTAGTGCTCTCTTAAACTTCAGCTTTTTTTTTAGCAGTTTATCTTTGCATGTTGCAGCACTGAAGGAATTATTTAACGGTTGTTCTGTTCTGAACTTTCATTTTGTTTGTCTTTAAATATTGCTTTTGCTTCTTTTTTTAAGAGAAAAATATCTTATCACTAGTTGAGAGCTGCAGTAGCAAATTAAGAGAGAGACAGCAAGAGAGTAATAGAAAATCATGTTGACACTGGGAAGTATTTTTTCTTTATTGCAAATATCTTTTGTCCTTCCTTCTTTTTTTATTTTTGTATTTTGTATAAAATTGAATAAAACATAATAATAATAATTCCGTTGATGTCATTTTAAAATGCAGCATTTTAGTATTGTGCGCAACGCCAGCGAAAATACACTGAGCGAGCAACATATGTAATTCCATTTTATTGCACCACAACAACAACAAGAAAATCAACACCTGCGACGGGAAACTAAAATATTAAGATTTATATAAACCAGCTAAATTTAAGACTAGTTAGGTGAGTATTGTTTAATCCCAGTAAAGAGAACAACAAGTGATTTTATATTTCGGCTTTGCAGTATTTAAGCTTAGATACAGCATGTGGAATTCCGAACCAACAAATCGCCAGCAGCAGCAGCAACAACAACAGCAGCAAAATAATGGCCATAATAGCTCGGGAGGCCAGCCTGCTAAACAGCTAGGCATGACATCGGCTATAAGCCTAGCAGAGCCACGGGCAGAGGATCTACAGCGTACGGAGGAGCTTCGCAAATCCCTGGAGCCGTACAATGTGTTTGAGAGCCAGGACGAACTGAATCATCGCATGGAGATATTGGCCAAGCTCAATACACTTGTTAAGCAGTGGGTCAAGGAGATATCCGTTAGCAAGAACATGCCCGAAGCTGCTGCAGAGAAGCTGGGCGGCAAAATATACACATTTGGGTCGTATCGACTAGGCGTGCATCATAAGGGGGCTGATATTGACGCACTATGCGTGGCGCCTCGCAATATTGAGCGCACCGACTATTTTCAGAGCTTCGCTGAGATTCTGAAGAAACATCCAGAGGTCACCGAGTGTCGCTCGGTGGAGGAGGCCTTTGTGCCGGTTATTAAAATGAACTTTGATGGCATTGAGATCGATTTGCTGTTTGCGCGTCTATCGCTTAAGGAAATTCCTGATGATTTTGATCTGCGCGACGATAATCTGCTCAAGAATCTCGATCCTCGTTCGGTGCGCAGCCTCAACGGTTGTCGTGTCACTGATGAGATTCTCGCCCTGGTGCCCAACATTGAGAACTTTCGCTTAGCACTGCGCACGATTAAATTGTGGGCGAAGAGTGAGTCCACCTAACATTATATTTTTCCATATCTTAACGTTAATTTGCTTTCCATAGAGCATGGAATATACTCAAATTCTTTAGGATATTTTGGCGGCGTCACCTGGGCTATGCTGGTGGCGCGCACCTGTCAGCTGTATCCGAATGCCGCCGCCGCCACATTGGTGCACAAGTTCTTTTTGGTTTTCTCACGCTGGAAGTGGCCTAATCCAGTGCTGCTAAAGCATCCAGATAATGTGAATCTTCGATTTCAGGTATGTACTGTAAATTTTACTTTTAGATCTTTGTTTTCAATACTATTTATTCATTCTATAGGTCTGGGATCCGCGAGTGAATGCATCGGATCGGTATCATTTGATGCCGATTATTACGCCCGCGTACCCACAACAGAATTCCACATTCAATGTGTCTGAGTCCACCAAGAAGGTCATATTGACCGAATTCAATCGTGGCATGAGTATCACGGATGAAATTATGTTGGGCCGCATCACTTGGGATCGCTTATTTGAGGCTCCAAGTTTCTTTTACAGGTATCGTCACTTTATCGTGCTGCTGGTTAACTCCCAGACAGCTGATGATCATTTGGAATGGTGCGGTCTCGTTGAGTCCAAGGTGCGTCTGCTCATTGGCAATCTGGAGCGTAATCCACACATTGCATTGGCGCATGTAAATCCAAAGTGTTTTGAACTTAAGAAGGGCGTTAGCGCCAACAACTCTCAGAATAACAGCGGCAATGAGGATGAACTCAAGCAAACTCAGCAGCAGTCACAGTCCTCAGTTAGTAAGTCGCCATTCTGTTCGGTTTGGTTTATTGGACTGGAGTTTGAGCGTTCCGAGAACCTCAACATTGACCTCACCGAGAGCATACAGAACTTTACAGAGCACGTCATTATGCATGGCGTAAGTCTATCCATCAATTTCTATTTACCATCATTATTAACAATAATATTTGTATATTCCGGATCCAATAACAGGTAAACATAAAAATGTTAAAAGAGGGCATGGCCATCGATGCGCGCCACGTAAAACGCAAGCAGTTGTCCCTTTACCTGGACGCAGACTTTCTCAAGCGTGAGCGCAAGTCCATGGAGAGTCATAATAATTTTAACAACACACTACAGGCCAATCGAAAGCGGCTTTCCACAGAGCTGGCACAATCACAGGATCCGCCAGGACCAGGCCAGCAGGCACCATCAAGCGTCAATCGCGGACGCGAAAGTGGTGCTAAGGTGCATCGGCTAAGTGAATCGGTAATTGCGCTTGACTTGACCCTATTTTATATCTATTTAATATTTGAACATCTTTTCGACAGCTTACCGAGGACAATTCAAATGCATCCAGCGATATGGGTGCAATGACGCCTACTACACCCACTGCGGCGCAAGTGAATGCGCCTAGCTTTAAGGCAGCAGGAAAGAATGGATCCGATGGGAGCTGTATGGACATAACGGAGCCGCCAGTCTCCCACAACAATGGCAGCAGCAACAATAACAGCAGCAGCAACAACGGAGCTAACAGCAACAACAACACGACCACAGCAGAGGTGGCCTGCTCGTGACAACCGCCAAAGGCACAAAAACAGCAGCAACAGCCACAATTGCAGAAAACGCCGCCGCCGCCACCACCGTTACCGTCTCCGTTGCCACACCATCATCATCATAAGTTTCGCAAAAACAACAATGCGGCAGCGGCGGCTGCCTCAAATAGCATTTTTAACCAACGTTCAATTCTGCATGCGGCTTCGAGTCTAACGGCCGCTCTAAGCATAACGGGACACAAGCGCAAGCAAACATCAACATATACATTGGCAACAATATCTGCAGCACCAGCAGCAACAATTGTTACTACTAAAATCAATAACAACAAAAATGGTGGCGGCGGCGGTGGCGGTGGCGGTAGCTTTGGCTTTGGTGGCGGCGGAGACGTAGGCAACACAACAATATGTAATTACATTGATGACAATGATGACAACCAGCACCAGAAACAGCAACCACCTATCCAAGAACAACAAAAACAACATCAGCAACAATTGCAACAACTGAAAAAAAAACAACAACAATTAGAGCAACAAGCGAATGCTGCTGCTGCTGCTGCGGCTGCTGCCAAAGCAACAACAACTAAAGCAGCAACTGCAGCCGCTAAAGCGGCAACGACAATTTCTTGTAAGTTTTTATTATATATGTCTTTCATTATTCTCACTTTGTATATGTGTCTGACACGAGACTGTTCTACTATGTAAAACTATTTCTACGCTTAACTACACTTATTCTTTATATACTAGATCTATTTTTATTTAAAAAACAATTGAAAATCTACTTGATACCTGGGACCAACGAGAACACCTCTTTACAAGTAATAAATAAATAACGATAAACAAAAAAACTCAAAAATTCAAACTTTTGGCAATTTAATTAAACACATTTTCAAAAATTTTCCCATATAATAAAAATATTATTTAAAATTTATTTACTTTTCGCAGTTATTATTTATTTAATACCATTTAATGATCGTACAAAATTGTAAAAAGAATAAACTTGACAAATATATGTATCTATAATTAATTTATATATATCTATTTTGTTGGTAGAGCTAATTTTCTAGCTTTATCCTTGATCTCATTGAAAACTTTTGTAACGCTTTGTTAAAATTATTTTCCATTTTATTCTGTTTAAAAATGCTTGTAGAATTAAAAATATGTTTTGAATTGCATTCATTCAAAAATCGACTGTTTAACAAAATACCTTTTGGTATATATATGTATATATATATATATATACATATATATATATAATATTTATAATCATAATGAAATTATGTTTTTATATTTGCAGTGTAAAAAGCTATTACACGTACCATTAAGGCTTAGTTTTCATAGTTAACCTAACCATTGATTTCATGGCATTAATGCCCAACGTAATGGAAGCCTATATATTATACAAAACGGTAAGATCCTTGACAAATATAATATATATAACTTTTTGGGATTAAAAATAAAATTCTCTTATTTTCTTGCAGGTTTCCATTTTAAGCCTGCAAAGTTTTGTTTTACATTATCCCCACACATATATCTATACGTATACCATAGAGAACGGACAACAACAACGACAACAACAACATCAACAAACAACTCCATCAACGTGAAATACATGACAAAAGAGAGCAACTACAACAACAACAACGAGAACAACGTTCTTGAGCGCCAGAAGAAAGCATTTTGCTAAAACTTGCCTTAATTTTTCCTTCCAATAATATTGTTGTACATCTTTTTTACTTCCCACAGCTGGTATGAGCATTCGCGTAGAAGATAAAGAACGTGGGTGAGAGAGTGAGAGAGAGAAAGAATGAGAGAGAGAGAGAGCGAGAGTGAAGAGATGATGATGATGAAGACTACAAATTGAATGAATCAAAAAATCATAACAACTACAACAAAACAAAGAATCCAATTTTGAATTTGGGATTTTCTCTTCTTTCTTTTATTATTTCATCCTGTTTTCAATATTTGTTTTTTTCTTCTTCTAGTTGTACGCTGAAAATTTGAAACAATTATGTTCGTTTTTCTAAGAAATGATAACTGAAAAAAGGTAATAACAAAAAAATATATAATTGAATGAAAATATTGATTTAACTTTACCAAATAAAAACAAAAATGCATCAAAAAAAATCAATAAATATATGGCGTAAGCGCAAAAAAACAAAACTTAATTGTGTTTTTAATTGTTTTGGGTGTTGGGTTATCGTTCCTGTAGAAGATGTAAGGTATACTCTTATTTTTCTTTTTAAAACTGGGATGTGGATTATCTTTAATGGTGATAATGATCCCATCGTCAGAGCTGCAATATATTGACGCCTCTCAGTATGGACATTCACTTGAGCTGCTCCTTTTCGATGAATCCATTAACCTGGCCAACAACAGTAACTTAAGCTTATCATGATCGTAGGATCTAAGGATGTAATAGGGGTAGTTACTCACCAGCCACCTAGAACTTGGAGCAAATAAATATTTTACATTCAAACTCTCTTCGTTACTTCAAAATTGATTTATCACCCCTTTGTTATAATAAAGGCTACAGCCCTGACTTAAGTGGCCCTTGATTAGTTAAGCATAAGTTTGACATATAACTTGTATTTATATCCAGAAGGCCTTCAAGATCCCAGAAAGTGGGATGGTAGCTCTCTCTCTCGTGGTTATATTTCCTTTGGAAAATTTATACATTATTCCCGAGCCCTAAGGAGCAGCAAAAATAACCGAAAAACCTTTTTCAGAGAATCAGACGGATTTTATTTATTTATTTAATTTAGAGATGACTGCAAACAGTTGACTAGCGGACAAAAGTTTAACGTAAATTAAACAATATAAAATTCTAAAAGTAATCTGGAAATTATTAAAAAGGTTTTGAATTGTTCCAACATTTGTTGCAAGGATTGGGGATAAAACCCAATCAGAAGAATAAGTATTAGTGTTAGTAGATAAAATAGGTATTACCGAAGGTGATAGAAAAGCGAAAGTTTGATTGAACGAAGAGAATCTTCAGAAAAAATGAGAGTTGAAAAGTGAACATAAAATGCGAAAGGAATTGTGCAAGCCATTATTTCTCTTCCTATATGATTTATAGGAAGATAGTCCCTAGTAGGTCTGCAAGAAAAAGATAAATTAAGGCTTAAAAGAGTAGAACAATCTGTGTTATAATTTCAATTAATGAATAAATAAAACAGCTTGTTCCACGGTTAGCTAAAGAGGGAAGATTTAAGAGTAAGAGTCTGCTAGAGTTGGGTGGCAAATGAAGAGTGGGATCCCAGTTGAGAGCACGAACGGCAAAGAAAAGAAATTGCTTCTGGATTGGCTCTATGCGGGCCTCATAATTTTTATATTAAATAATTTTTTTCCTAAGAATGATAAAAATGAATAGAATCTGTTTGGAGTGTAAATAAATCGAATCTTTGTTAAGTCAAGTAGTAAGCAAATATACAAGAGAGAGAAAAATATATAGACTTAAGTATAATAAAGTATAATTATAAGCGGCCAGAAGCGTGTTAGACTTTAAAAGGATGACGAAGGATATTTACATGATGACAGTAGTTAGAAGATCAGAGTAGTCTATTTGGTGACAATAGTTAAAGATTTGGATAAGGCTAATTGAACCAGATGCCTATGGAGGAACCCAAAAGTGAACAAATGTTCACAGGCCATTGGTTAACCTTGTTAAACTGAACAGTAAACACTTAGTTATTGGATCTCAAATGGCGGTTTAAGTGTGTAAGCCGTGTCAACAGGTGGTCAAAGGACTCTGTGGCAGTACAGTTGCAACAAGGATAACTTGAAAAGCATCAAGGCCTGTGACACCAAGCTACAGTAGCTGATCAGCATATACCACACACACTCGTGAGTAGGTACAGTCTGCAGAAAAGGTAGCCTGGAATGGTGATGGTCAAGAAGGACGATCGTAGTTGTTCGGGATAAATCAGGATGAATGCGCTTCGGACTAAGTGAGCAATTAGGTAAGCGTCGATCCCTTCTGGGAGTAACGCAATTGCACTTCTGCGAATTTGAATCCGCGACACAGCTGCGCGTTTTTACCCGAAAATGTTCGGCATTAATCCGTTTATGGCCACGGATTAAGTTGCAAAACTTTTCACGAAGGTCAACGCGAATTCCGTAGAAAGCGCCGCTAAGGATACAGGTAAGCGCGCTAATCCTCGCTGCACCCAATATCCAGGTATGACAGTTCTGTGGGTTCGCTGGGTATATAAGAGGCTGGTCGGAGCCGAAAAGAGCATCAGTCAGCAGCTCAGTGACAAAGTGTAAAGATCGCTCAAATATATTATATGGCTAACTTTGTTCAGTTTTGCCAATTGTTGTTTGCATCACTGGGTGAAGTTTGTCTTATTGATTGATTGAGACGCTTCAGCAAAGGCCAAGTGGAAAGAAGGATTCGATTAGCTTTGCTTTTGGGATGCATTTTGTGCAGTTATGTCAAATGTTCTATACTCATCACTGGGCAAAGTGTGTCTCAAAATTGTGGCTCAAACAAACTATTAAATATAATACTATATACTTGTGTAAGTGTAAGTGTGTGTGTGTGTGATCTGCTCAAATGTTTTAAAATTAAATGGCGATTGTCGGTATAGTCGCTTTTAAACCACAAGCTCGGCTTCAAGCAAAGTGACTAGACCGAACACTCGTGCTATAATTTTAGAATTTTCAACATTATCAGCAAGAAACCAATCAATGATATCCAATCCGATGTCTATATCGGCTCAGTTATATATAGAGGTTGCAATTAGTTTCTTTGGTCGTCCAGCCTTAGGTGATTTCTTCGATCATAAAGCTAGACAACCATTGAAGTTCGTTGTGGCATTCGCAGCATTCAGCATAGAAAAGTGAGTGTATTCAAAGTTCAAAGCACATACTCGAATGGGTCGTGCGCTAAAAGGAACGATCGTTGTGATATGCGTTAATTCACCGTTACATATCACAGTGATTTTCCTTTATAGCGCATGCAACTGCCCACAATCAACATTTTCCTCCGTTCAAGGTTTTCCATTTACAGTAAGTAGCCTTTAAAGTAGAGAGAATAGACGCTGTGTTGTATGTACCACAAATTGTCTATATCACAGTGGCTGTTCTTTTTGTACCTAAAGTGCCAGACAACGATGGGTGTGCGTGTGTTTGTATTAACATTAAATATTATGAAACATTTTGTTTACCAAGTGGTTGATAAATTTTCCCTATATTGTGTTTAACCGTAGGGAACTGCTGTTGTTGATATATCTATCATATAATCATACTATATCACAGTGGCTGTTCTTTTTGGTTGCCCCACAATTTGCAACAATTTGTCAGCTTGGAAATCGCTTCTTAAAAATTATATGACATGTCTCCTCGTACTCGTAAATTGTTTAAAAAGGAGGGAACCTTCGCTGTTGATGTAGTCAATTTTTCATACCTCTTATATCACAGTGGCTGTTCTTTTTTGTTTAACAGTTTTCCAACGTTTCAAGTTTTCAAACTCTAAATAAATACCTAGTTAAGTCTGGAATGCAAAATATAAGACAAGCTCAGTAAAGTCGCCTTACAGAAACTGGTAAATAACAAGATCTGATTAACCTGGAATAGTTTTTAGTTATATTATATAAAATATACATATTTCTATTATTTACTATAAAAGTTCAAAGCGGAACCTTAAAATTTATATCCTATTCGAATATAGTTTTCAATTATATAAAAAAACTTTAAAATTTCAATTATTGAGCTTAAAATTTAAGTCGAAGCCTACATTAAAATTGATATAAACAATTTCTTATTCATAATAGTTTTAATTATATAAAATAAATTATTATATTTCTATTTTCTATTATATATTATATCTATCTTATAATATATATATCTTATTTATTATACTTATATTTTTAAGCATAAAATTCAAAGCGAAACATAAAAATTTATATAAACAATTCCTACTCGAGAATAGCTTTTAAGTATAAAAATATTAAATTTCTATAATTGAGCATAAAATGAATTCGGAGCCAACCATTATAAACAATTCCTAGTCAAGAATAGTTTTCAACTATATAAAAAAAGCCATAAAAATAACAATTATTGAGCATTAAATTCAACTCGGCCAACATTAAAATTTGTATAACCAATTCCTAATCGAGAATAGCTTTAACTATATAAAATAAACTATAACTATAACTATATTGAGTATAAAATTTAATTCAGACTCTAAATTAAAATGTATATAAACAATTCCTTGCTAATATATAAATGTATATTATATAAAATAAATTACAATATTTATATCTTCTATTGAATAATATATTTATCTCTTAAAATATATACTTATTATTATTATATTATTTTTTATATATATTTTATTTATATTATTTTTATATTTTCAACCATAAAACTCAAAGCAGTAAATCAAAATTTATATTAACAATTCCTATTCGAGAATAGTTTTTAAATATAAGAATAAACAATAAGATTTCTATTATTGAGCATAGAATTTAAAGCTAAGCCCTAGAATTGATATAAACAATTCTGTAGTCAAGAATAGAAATTTTATTAACATATAATACTATGATACGTCTATGTATTAAGCATACAATGTAAATCGGAACCTTCAACTGATATAAACAATTCCTATTCGAGAATAGTTTTTGATTATATAAAATAAACTATAATATTATATTTATATTTATATATTTATATTACTGAGCAGTCAATTTAAGTCGGAGCCTACATTAAAATTGATATAAACAATTCCTGGTCCAGAATAGTTTCTATTAACATAAAATATGCTATAATATTTCTATTATGTGAGCATTAAATTCAAATTGACCTACATTAAAATTAATATAAGCAATCCTTAGCTGAGAGTGTGCCACTTGATTTACTCAAAACAACACGCCGAGAAGGGGCTACAGGAAAGTGGAAAACGTGTTTCGCCTGCCAAATGGCAACAATCTGTGGCAAGTATGTAGAGCGCGTAGGATGCGTGGGAGTGTAACCATTAAAATGACATTCATTGACAGCATCCTACCTGACTCAGAAGCACCGCAGCAAGTGTTGCCACTACTATAATGGATGCCAATGGCGCCAATGCCATTGTTGTTGCCACAATGGATGCCACATCTGTACGCGTGCTGGCCACATTGTGACTGGGTAACGGTGTAACGGTGTAGGAAAAGGAAACTAAATGCCGGAAGTGCGTATAAAATGTTCCACCAGGAAAAAATTACAAACTTAACGCATCCTTGAATGGGCATAAAATAATGGAAACGGCTGATTTGAAGTTGATTTCTGTGGCCCACTGAACGCACGTCCTTCCAAAGGAGGCAAACCTTCTAAGGACCAAAGACCAAAAGGTCCTTAAGACGGGTCAGGATGTTGGATCAAATTGCAGCTTATATTAAGCCGCAATCTCCCAGCTAAATTGAATGTTAACTCATCGATTGAGTACATGATTTTCATATTTTTCATACTCAACTTAGGAAAACTAAAAATTTTGTTTTAATGCTTAGGAATTTATTTAGATTTTTATTCAATTTATTTGCAAGCTAATCTTTAAATGTTTTAAACTGCTTTACTGCTTACCATATTTACATATTTTAAGTTTGAAAATCTGTTTTATAATTTGTTTCTATTACTTAATTTAGTCTCCACCTGTGCATTATTTCAAACTTTGTGCTGAAGAATATGAAATGGCTGGAAGGGAACTACTTTCGATAAAAGTTAAAAGTGATTTTTAAGAGCTTTGTTCGAGGCTCAAGTTAAAGAATCCTCGAAATTAGTCGTATCCAATTTTGCTGGCAAAGCGATACAAATAATTTTCAACGCGAATCTTGGCGCGCAGCTCCTTGCGGGAGGTTGACTCTGTGGCAGCGGTGGTGCCGTTATGATCATGGAAGAATCCACAGTAGCGGGCGGGTACAAACTGTTTGATATCGCGACGTCTTCTGTAGCGTTCCACGACGCTGAGACTACAGTTCTGAATGGCGGTCAGCTCGGCGTGCATGCAGTTCCGGCACATATCCTTGTCGCCAGTAAAACTGTGAAAGTAATCGCCTACGGGAGTCTGGTGGCACATGTGGCACAGGGCGGCGTGGGTTGGAGTGCAGAAGATGGCAACGGCTGGCCAGATGACGCGACGAGTCCCAAAGGCTGTCTCCATTTTCCAATATGGATATTTGTTGTGTATCGAATAGGTGGAGGGACTTGGGATAGACAGAATTTATGAACTATCCGGTGGATAAGCACTAACTACATACCCAGGTGTGACCCATTTTGGTTCTGGCACCACTTGCTTGTCGAACGTGTATCCGGCCCGAAGTATCCAAGGCGTTGGCTCATAAGTGCCCAATGGTGGAACGATCTCCTCGTGCAAAACGGGGAGACGAGGCATCTTATTGGCTAGCGCCGAGAAACCCGCTTTAGAAGGATACTGCGAGGATTAATAAGAGTATAGAAACTATACACAGCAGGGAGCACACTGAGCTTACCTTAAAGCCAATGGGCTTGGAGCAATCATAATCAAGTGGACTGGGCTGAGGACGTCCCTCCGGCAATTGGGTTCTCATGAAGCCAGTCATGCATGGTCCACTCATAGGCATCACCTCACGGTCCATGGTAGTTCCGAATGCCACTTTGGGCACCACCGGCGGATTGACCACATAATCGAACCCTGTAAATTATCAACTACTTTAATTTGATGCATTTCGCATAGATAGTTTCCTATTGTCGACCTCGTTCTCTGCAACGTGTCAAGATCAGACGTGTCTCGGAGCGCTGGCGACGCAGCTGCTCCCGTTGCTGGGTATTAATCCGGTGTGCACGCATCGGAGCCACAGTCAGTGAAAGACTGAAGTCGAACCTGGCCAAATAGATGGTCTAGGGGCTGTCGATTCGTGACTGACAGCTCGGTAACAAGCTTTAACTGACGGGTGGCCCCCCTCACTGAAACGTTCCTTGTCAGGGACTCTCGCATGGGGCACGCATGGCACGCACCTGCCCCATTACCATTTACACCTGCTATCAATAAGCGTCGCAATGCGCGTTGTCAGATTCAAAATCAATATGACAAACTGTCTGTGTTTGACGCGGAATTAGCTAACGGCATTTTATGCCCATTGACAGCCGTCTAGACAGCAGTTTTCTCCTAATTTATTTCCCTGAACTTTGACACGATGTAACCCATTTTTTTTTGCGTGTACCAACTTTTTGCTGTTGTTGTGGGCCATACCGCGATTTGATTGTCATTATAATAAAAGTTTCAAATTGATTTGTAATATCTTGATGTTGTTTTCTATAAATTGTTCACTCTTCGAGGTCGCAAAGTTAGTTTTCGACTTAGCCTAGGACTTATATAGGTTATTCGTTCCTAACTAAACGAACTTAGAGTCTATCATAGATCGAGCTCCGAGATTTGATAAAATATATGGAACACTACTCACCGTCCATATTAGAGCACTAAAAGATATTCTATCTTAATAATTCTGGAATGAAGTACTTCAAATTTTTGCAAGATCTCTAAAAAGAGCAGTAAAACAACGCAACGCTTCGCCTTGGGCAACTGACTAAACTATAAAATCAACTGGTTTTGGAAAAGATACTGAGTCAGTCGTCAACATGTTAACAAAAATAAAAAAGTATTATAAAAGCAAAGGTATGCTGAAAAGTACTCATAAATTGTTGGGAAATAGTTGAGGAAATGTCGAGGAGTGTCATGCAACAGGCATGAATCAACTTGCCACAAAAGTGGCGGATACTAAAATAATGCGTTTAAATTCAAATGAAGTACTCGTCGTATGGTTAAGTTGGATGCACAAGCCTAAGATACACACGCAACCTTTTAAATGGGATTTTAAGCAATTTTCCAAGTGGGCGATCGGGTGGGTGTTCGGTGTTTGGTATTGCTTGGTACGATATGAGTATGAGTGTGGGTATGAGGCATTCAAGAACCGCAAAGTGTGCACCTACAAACTGACAGAATGGCTGCATGACATTAATGCCAGTTAACCCCAACGTTGTCCTCGTCGTCAGCTGCAGCAATGGCTTTGGCTTTTTCGGCAGGACTACAAAATCCGACACAGCTCCTGTACCTTGCCCCCATGGTATGCCTCCACCATGTGCCATGCCCTGAGCCTGACGCTCACGCATATGAATGCTAATGGCACAGCAGGCAGAGGAAGACGCAGTGACAGGCAGCACGTAGAATTGCAGAGCCGCACTGAAGCCACAGAAGCCATCCAATGTGCCACCTCAATGGCCCCGACCAACACCAGTCCAAGCCAGCCATTGCACAGTAGCCTTTAATTGACATCTGAATGCCAAAAAAAGAAGGCATCTTCATGGAATTTTTTCACGGATTGAATAATGCTTTTATTGAAAACGAAAGAAAATTCGAGGTTGGAGGTAAACTGAGTGTGTAAACGTATATATACACACAGAAAGTGTGTCGTTTAATTATATGAAATCGATTTAAAAAAGACATATAGTTGTTTTTTTATTATACGAAAAAATAACATACGCATTTCTTCTCTAGTTTCAGAAAATGTTAAGAAAAATAAATACAAATTTATATCAGAAATGGAAAAAGTTTCTTATAGAAACTCTTTGCTCTGTCATGAATATATTACCATAGGATAGAGGATAGAAAAAAGCAGAAAAGAAAAATTTATTCAAAGGAAAATAGTTCTATAATTGAATTTGAGTCTTTTTTTAATTAGATTTCTACAGTTTGGTGCCCATTGTGCGAGAGCAACAGTAACAGCACGAGGCAAGCTGCTTAATTCGTGCAAATAAAATGATTGTGCAACATATGTAGCTGGGGTCGCTTGTGGGTCTATTATTTCAAATACATTCACAGTTAGTCCTTGCATATGGGCGCACTTAGTGCTGGAGCACAGGCAGCTGCCTGGGAGCCCACCCACTCCCATCCGCATTCTATCAGCATCCTTCTGGAGCTCGCCGCAAACTTGCAACGCAATTAAATTGTAATTTTACATTATTAAGTGTTTTGCTGTGCAACATTTCGGTTGGTGCAATATGGCAGCGTCTCGTGTTCCTGTAAGGTTCATTATGTCTACAATTAGTATAATGCAAAATAAACTTAAATGGAGTATCCTTAGTAGGGTGATTCATCACAATAACTTCCCCAATATAAGGCACACAATTTGCAAACAATTTTGCTTATCCACTTTGGGATCCACTTCGATTTGTTGCATATTTGAAGCTTGTCGATTTCAATCTTTGAGTTGATTTCCCTGAGCTTCTGATATCCCTACAGTAGGGTATTCATAGTATATCTAAAAAGTATGTAACATTTTCAAGCATCGGAAGTCTAGTTTCAAGAGAAATCGATCACAATATTTTTATTTATAGTCTCCAGCCACGAATGTCCTTTGATGTTGCAGTATGAAACTTCGCCATATTCAATTTGATATTTCTGTATGAAACTTCTATATATCCTTACGCCGTCCCAGTGTATTCAATATTCAGCAGTTCTGCTAGCAGCTATACATTGTTTATGCATATCCTATAAACCAAAAGATGTATGAAAAACAGAGCTACCAAATCACTTTAACGAATAGCCAGAAAAGCTCTTCTAGCCAAAGTGGTATGTCCTACACAAGCAATTACAACAACAATGGGATGGCAAATAAAAATGCAACTTCAGTTGTGGCTTTTCAATTTCGCTAGGACAACATGAAACACCCATGCCAGGATGCCATCCATGTGTGGACTGAGCATGTCGAAAAAAAAGTGGCCATAAACGTGCAATTCACATGCAAAGCACAGAAACTTTGGGGACTCCTGTTCTGTGGATGGGTCGGAAGTGCCCAGCATCCTGCCAGAAACAGAAGCAGCAACAGCAACAGCAGCAGCAGTGGCTGAAAGCAAGGACAAAGCATTCCCATATCCTTGGCTGCTGTGTCTTGTGGCTAACGCAAAATTTGCTTCACAATAAAAACAAAACAATGACAGCTCACAAAACAGTTTAAGTCTATTTTGGGCCGGAAGTGCCGCTTATTACGCAGGATGTGGTTAACCGGAAATGAAACGAAACAACCCAAGTGCGACGCTGTTACCCTCTTTCTGTATGTGTATTAGTATGCATGTCTGTGTGTGTTTATGTTTGTGTGTATAAACTGAACTTAAGTGTGTGTTTGTGCCGAAATGAAAGTGCATAGAAAACTAATTAAACATTCGCTTTAAGCTTTCCGACTTTACCATTCAATATTGGTATGCACTTGGCATGGTATGGAAAGCGTAGAAACACTCTGCAACCTGGAAAAGCTTTCATTTCGATTCTACTCAATCTAATCTGTTATTTGCTTATAATACTTTAAGGCCTAGAATAAAATTCCCAAAGCGAAATCTAGGAGAGTAAATAGAAATCAGCCTGAGTGGGAGGCAGTTTCTAAACTCAAATTTGTTGCATAGTGCAATCAGTAATGAAATACCAAGGTTGCAGCACAAACACAAACATCAGCATCGTTTCAGCAGGACGACGTTGAAATCAAATTACAAGATGCTCTGCTATTTGCTTCAACCACTCAAACACACTGTTTCCTGCCTCTCCTCTCCTTCAGTTCACCCACAATGCCGCATTCCCGCCTACACTTCGTTGACCCGAATTCAATGCGTCTGCAATTTGTGGAGGGAATTGCAGGCAGCTAATCATGCTAATAAACACCAAGCTGCAATTGGCCAACAGGCAACTGGCAACTGGCAGCTGGCAGACTCGAAACTGGAAACTGGCGACGGCACAAAAACACATTGCATACTTACAGGCGGCTACTGTTGGTCCTTTTTGGTCCTGTTTTGTACGGCATTTGGCATTCAACGTGCACTGCAAACTGCGGCTGAGTATTTACTGCTGCAAATCATACGAAATTGCAATGATTATGCACTTGGCAGTCAATTGTAGCCATGGCCATTACCATTTGAGTGCGAATTAAAGTGGCCCATTAAAACTGAAACGCTCAACGACTGCTGCATTCGATTCGATTTTGTAGCCAATTGGCCAAAACAAGTCTAAAATGTTTGAATCATTTTCAACCAGCTCGGAATACCAATGCACTGTGAGAGCTGCTTTAAAATTTGAATATGCAAATGATAATTCAATATGCCTCTCTCTCTCTCTCTCAATCCATTTCTTTCAGCTAGGTTACTTTATATTTTAAACTTGAACTTATAATTATGAATAGGATTCGGGTAATTGAAATATACACAGCTAATTACCTGATGTCTAATCTCTTAATTAGAAAAGATTTCTTATCACATAATCTCCCGCTTAAAGTTCCTTGTAAAGTTTCTCTTCATTCTCATTAAATATATTTTATAAAGACTCTTTCTAGTTTTACATTATTTAAGCCTGAGTACCTGATATTTGTTCTCTGCTATTTGAATAACAAAACCAATTTGTCAACTGCTGTTTGTGTGTCCACATTTCTGATATTTGGGCCAAATGTTCATTCACACTTTCGTTTCAGCAGCTGCTTTAAAAAATTCATAGAGCATTTCGGAACAAATTTCAAAATTTACCTCTGAGCATAAATCGTTGAGGTCGTACGAGTAAATCCCCAGACATTATCTTATGATTTACAATTGTCTTAGCTTCAAGAAGCTTCCGGAGCAGATTGGACAGCGTTGAGCGCTGTCACAGCATATGTGAAATTTGTGAAATTTGAGAAATTTGTGCAATTTGAGAAATTTGCCAACACTGTAAATTGCATGAGTGGAATATTCTCATATGAATCGCATGGCATTTCAATGGGAATCTATCCACACAGACTGTCAGCAGGGCAGGCCAAGAAGGTGAAAGCTCAGGACGGCTGCAGTTGCCATCTCATCATTTTAGCTGTCACATTAAAATTGCATAAATGTTGCTTAAATGTAATCCAAGAAATGCAACTGGCAAAAATAGACATATCTCCCTGGCAACCCACCCATATACACACATACACACATACAAGTGGGCTGGACCGGGGTGTGGGTACACGGGGACTCAGGCCTTTACATTTTGTATCCTGAATGTGCCTGACGCTTCACATTTTGTGGGCGAGGCAGTGGGCTCCAATCTGCCAGAGCGTCAGATACGATAGACATGCCTTTGGGCTGGCCATGTCTTTACCTTGTCTGAAGCTGCCTACGAAGCAGGTGCAATGGGCTGGGACCATGTCCGTAGTACTTTGCCTTTGCCTTTGCCTTTGCCTGTGCTGATTGTCGTTCTGTTGATCTGTGTTTTCACTTAGATATTGGCCCGGGGGGCGGTGCGATATCTGTACGTGTGGTCGCATTGATACAGGAAGTTTGTTTGCGGCCAACTTGCACTGCCAGGAATGGGTCAGATAAGAGCGTATGCTATGTGGATTGTCCAGTAGCGAGGGGCTGCTACTGGGGCTGGAAGGTGGTTTGGTAAAATTGAACGTGTACGAGCGTATGCTAGGCTTCAATTGCTTTAAATTGAATTTTCTATTTACCTTTGAAATGTGCTCGTAAGCAATCTTAACTTCTATTTGCAATATGATGCGAAGGGAAACCAGCACTGGGTTTTTTTCCACTCTCTCTCTCTCTTTATTTGCTTACTACTTGTAAAACACGTCATGTGATTCAAAATGCTATTTTATTGGGTGTTTCTTAGCTGTTAAATCAATTACGAATCAGATACAAATATAAAGAGCACTCGCCTATATAGAATGTATTATTATACTTTCCTGCTACCAGTTAACCAATTATAAAAGCGATGCAAAGGTAAAAGGAGGTCTGATATCCTTTTATTGTTCTCCACACAGCGTTTCCATAATATTTCGCAAATGAGACAGACGACAGAACCAGCTAGGAACATCGCACAGATCTTTATTAGCACTTCAAAGTCTCCTAGGGTTAGGCTTGAAATTGGCTCTTCGGTATTCTGCATTATCTTTATGGTTCCCTCTCTGAATAGGTCTCGCCAGCTGGTGGTTTCCCATACCAAAGGAAGTCCGCCATACATTGCCTTTAGATAGAATTCAAATAGACTATTCTTAAAGGGCGAGTTCCATTGGATTGGTATTCCCCGGAAGTAAATGGGTGTGCAGAGCTGTGGGTTAACGCGACGAAAAATTGGATGCAGCAGTTGCTGTTGCTTCACATCAAGGACCTTTCCGTATTCTGTGGAGCTGCAGTAGGCATAGCTGGTGTTGAGGTTCTCCCGATGCTCAATCAATGTGGATCTGTTGACAACTAGCAGGCGTTCCTGCAGTTCTACCGGCAACAGCCCGGCTGTAAAATAGGATGCCTCAGACTGGGTTACCATAATGCGCAAAGGGGTCTTGAGGAAGTCCTTAATGCTATTGATCTGCGGTCCCATGTGCTGTACACTGAAGGATGCCGACAGATTGGCACTCTTCATGTTCCGTTGCAAAAAGACTCCCATTAGCAAACCCAGATGGAGCATCTTATATGCGGTTGGCATCCTGCGAAAGATGTCGCACTCCAACGACTGCAAATAGTAGATATTTATAGCATGGCAAAAGCCTTTGTATCCTCTTCGAGCGCACAGCTGCCAACCAAGTGGTAGAAATACCACCATTACCAGGAAGAGCCATCCATTAGTGAAAATATTATAGCGCATAAATAGATTCAGAGGCAGTTCCCGATGCCAGGGCACCATAA
Source organism: Hirtodrosophila trivittata (assembly GCA_035045065.1). NCBI lineage: Eukaryota > Metazoa > Arthropoda > Insecta > Diptera > Drosophilidae > Hirtodrosophila > Hirtodrosophila trivittata. Next base: position 2,369,036 of record JAWNNK010000868.1, read on the forward strand.
TGCATGTATTGGTTAGATAGTAGGAGAAGGCACCTTCTGTCTGCTCCGAGTATGGATCCATATTTGAGTAGGGAGTTAATCCGATTTCACTGTCGCCTCGTGCCACCGATAGCATCGTCTGAGTATAGAAGCTGTCCCTATCCGTATGGGTTGTAGCTTCTACATGGAGCCGCCCGTTGATTCGCTTGATGTAAGAAGCAACCAGCGTTCCTATTATGCCTTTTAGTAAGCCCCTGGAATTCTGCTCGAAACAGAGAGAAATATATACCATATTTTATATTACAAGATGAATTCTTTAACTCACCATATAAGCTGCAGGCAGATCTGCAAACACAGAAAGACGAAATTCATATCCGTGCACGTTATCTACGCTAAATGGCGGCCACTTGTAAGTGTGACCAAATTTGGTCAAATTTTTGAGTGACACCTTAGGAAAGGGCGTATAGCTGTACAGCAGATTTTGCACATAGGCCGTTCCATTGGAAACAACCTTCTGCTGATAAGTTAGGATCACATTAACGAACCTGTATTCCCAGCACCAAGCAAAGAAGCTCTTCAAGTGTCTTTTGGTATGTGTCCAATACTGCAGTTTATTGACTATAAAGATTATGTAGACATCGTGGCGTTTATCCAGCGTTTTACGGATTACATTGAGTATAGGATCCTGATCCGTTGATAGATAGTTGAGGGTAGCAAAGACCAGAGTCTTATTCGATATTTCTTGCCAAAATGTCACATTGTTTCTGAGTCCCCAGACTATAATGGGTATGTTTAGATCTTCGAACAGAACACCTTCCAGGGATTGGAGCACAACCTGCGTGCTAGGCGGCAGTTCCCGATTTGTGGCAAACGTGATGAAACACTGGAAATCATGTTGTGCTCTTAAAAACTTCGTGAAATTCCTAACGAAACCAATGTCATAATAACTGTCATTATTTGAAATTATCGGAGAGTAACCGCTGACTGCTGCCAACAGCAGCCAAATAAGCAGCGCCACACTTCCTTTACCAAACATTCTCTTAAACTAACTGAACGGGAATTAGCCATGGCTAGCAGCCAGGAAAAGTGAATTGTAATTGGTATTAATAATAGTTCATGAGATACAAAGTCATGGCACTTAAAGACTTTGCTATGCCAATTATTATTATCTGACCCTAATCACAGATAAGCCAAGTGCGAGCTGCTACCAATTCAAAGGGTTATTAAAGTTTTAAGTGATTCAACAAATTTGATTTAAATTCTTAAATATCAAAGAATTCATATGGAAATTCTGCCATTTAGGTGGTCAAAAAAACAGAGAAATTCAGTTCAAATTCGACTGTCGTTTATTTATTTATTTGAATTTGTGTGTTGAACAATTAATTTCCACCCTGTGCACATTTATAGTATATCAAAATACCTTTGCTTAAATGAATAGTTAGTAATTGCATGAAAATTCCAGTTGACTTTGGAGTCAATTGACATTATTTCCCCTGCCTTGGCAGCACTCAATATCCGACATACTCCCAGCCAGAGTCTGCCCCCCTTCCATCGGTGTGTTCTGAGTTAACTCAACCGCATTTGCTCTGTTGCATGATTGATGCCACGGAGTGTGATGGATGTCTGTTTGGCTTTATGTGAACTATACACAATGACAATGAGTGCACAAGCGGGCAACTTATTTAAAAGTTTTGCTTTTTGCCAACATATTCGAATGGATAGTATTAATAATAAAATGTCAAAATGTAGATGAAATTTAAAAATTATTACCTGGCATTTACAACCATGAACTTGGCAACTTTAAAATTGCTTCATCGAAAAGTTTTTGTCAAGATGAAACCTCCCCCTGACGCCCAGCCCAACCCAAACAAAAGCTAAAGCTACATAAATTGTGTTTATTTCAAAAGCTAAAAACTGTAGCATACTTTTGTGCGCGCTCTTTTTTAAGGTGACAGCAAGCACCCTTGCCGAGTCCTGCATATCCTTGGCTCTGCTCCTTACACAGCACACGCACATTTCATTAAAGCACAATGAAGACATTTAAATGTGTGTGTGTGTGTGTTGGGTGGTAATGTATGGTGGTGCTTTAACGGGGGGGAGGGGCCTTCAAAATATTTACAGCACTTGAATATTTTCTCAGTGACGCGGCCAACTGTTGGTGGGGAGCGCAGGCAGCGTCATAAAAAACAATAAATAATATTTATGTACTCTTTGATAAGGGCACACTTTTCGTAATACAAACATATGAGCTTCAAGTTGGAGTTGAAGTAATTTGATATACACTACGAAAGGGTATGCCCATTTTTCAGACAATTATGTGACACAGTCGAAAAGGAGCCTCAACTCTGAGCATATAACCAGAGAAATTATTATAGATGCTGTTATAGGGTATGTACTAGTCGTGCACTGCTTCTGACTTGCAGTCGCTGCTTGTGTAACGCATCTAATCGCTGGAATTTGTGGCATGTGGAAACTTTTTAAGACACTCGAAGTTGAGTGTGAGAGAATTGCCTTTGACAAGTGGCGTTTTGAATGTGCATAGTTGGCTTTAACTGTGTCGCATAATTAATGCAATACACACACGCAGACACACACACACACACACACACACTTTTATACTTATAAACTGACACTAATGTCGCCATTTGAAAATATTCGTTGCGCTCCGTCCAAATTTTTAAGCACCTGCGACACATAAAATGAAGTCATCCAAAGGAGGCTGTAGCTGAATCCTTCTGCCGTGTGTGCCTACCTGATAAATCCGACCAAGCACACACACACACGCACAGAGAAAGAGAGAGGAGTACACATAATCTCTGACACTTGTTTATTTTAATAATGTTAACCTAATTAAGTGATTAATATGCAAAATGTGCGCTGAGATTAAAACGCTGTGCGGCATTATGTTTAATTTTGCATTACGAGTATTTTTTCGACTGCAGGAGAGAACAGAGAAGTGAGAAGAGGGTGGCTCAACTGTATAAACATATAATAAATAAATAAATAAACACAGCAAGCTTCTACACTAGGCACCCCCATCGATTATTTTGCGGATCTTTGGTAGCTTCGAGTGCTTAACCTTCTCAGATTTATACCAATTGGTCACGAACTCCTTGTTCAACTTGGCAATCCCGGAAAGGTAGATCACATAGTCCACATCGCTGTCCAGGCCTAGGATTTCGCCATACAATGAACTCATCTTTATGCTATAGCGTCCCAGAGCATCGGGTATATTATATTCATTCATCTCCGTCTCATCACTGAACTTTACCAGCACCTTGTTGCTTTCCTTATAGTTCTCCTTGGCATCGGGTTGCTGCAGCTGACGCTGTAGTTCCAACAAGTCCTCCTTCACGTTGCGCAAAGCATCCGTTTTGAGCTGGGCTTGTTCCTTGAGCAGCTTGCTGATGTCCTGGCATTGTTTCTCCTGGGCCGAAAAGTGTTCCACTAGTTTATTGATGTTGCCGTTATAATTCTTCGAGTCGGCCATAAACTTGTTTATATCGTTAATGCGCTTCACATCCGGCAAGGCCAGGTGTTTGGTTCTGTTCCTATTGGATATCAGCTCCGGCGTGTCTAGGCTAGTGGTACCCATACTTAGATCATATGATACCCAATGATATTTTTTTCTTTTTTGGAAATATTTCAGGAAATTGTTTGATTTTTTCCCGATTTTTTTATGTATTGCAAGCGAGTTTCAATTTTGTGCGAGTGTTAAATAAAATCATGGCCTATTATAGTTTGAATGTCAGTCAAAATTACTTCAATTTGTATAGAAATATTCGACTAATATTTGAGGCTGTTCTCTGTGCTAATGAGATGATGTTTTTGGTTGATGGATTATGATTACAAATTCGAAATTTCAGTCCAGTTTATTGTAAGTTTATTCAAGATGAGCGCTAAATTTGTGTCAATTACCTATAATCGCCCTACTATTCTGTACTCTGTATCAAACTGTATGTATCATGAATTTGGTAAATATTTTCTTATACTGCTATATGATAGGCCACATGTTACTTTAAATACATATACAAAAATATATTACTTCTCGTCGGAGTCTCTGATTAGTTGGTTCTGTGTAGTCTTTCCCGCCGATACCAATCGTTAACGTATTCCTTGTTCACCTTGGCCGTGTTGGCCAGGTAGGTCACATAGTCTACATCGCTGTCCAGGCCCATTGTTTCACTGTAGAGGGAGCTCATCTTTAGGCTATAACGCCCCAGGGCGTCGGGTATCTCGTATTCGTTCATTTCAGTCTCGTCGCTGAACTTCACCAGAATCTTGGCACCTCTCTGGTAGCGCTCTCTGGCGTCTGGCCTTTGGAGCTGACTGCGTAGATCCAACATGTCCTCCTTCAGCTGACGCAGTGCCTCTATGTTGGCCTGTACCTGGGCTTTGAGCAGTTTGCTGATATCCTGGCACTGCTGCTCTTGGGTGGAAAAGTGTTTTCTTAGTGTTTCAACGTTGCCATCGAAATTCTTGGTATCTGCCATAAATTTGTCTATATCCGTAATACGTTTGACATCGGGCAAAGCGAGATGTTTGATTATTTGATTGTCGCAAGTCAGGTTTGGAATATTAACGTGGGAGGTTGCCATCCTTGAATCGTATAATGTTTACGTAATAATTTCTGTATAACTGAAATGTTAAAACCAATTCAGGAAATTATTACATCTATGTCTGACTTCAAAAGGTAATGCTTAAAATCCGATCTTAATAAAATTTAAAATCTTTAGCACTGTTTAACGCCTACTATTGATTGATTACTTATTTTGTGCATCCTTCCAGCTCGATGCAAGGACAACAAAAAAAACGGAAATTGTCCCTAATTGAAATCATGTAATGTTCCTTCTTCAGTGATTCCTTTTCTAATTCCATTTCTTTCCACCTTTTGTCTATTTTTTGTTAGCCAATTTTCACTTAGGCTCAAGGCTTTAAGCCCAAAAGACTATAATTTACGATGCAAAGAGTAAAACGTCTAAAAGTAGGCAGAAGTAGCAAAAGTGTATCTGCCATAAGCCTTTTACACTAAAAGCTACTCAGTGCTTCAGTTTTTTGTGCCGAGCAGCTAATTGATGAGCAGTAAATGGTCCGTGCAGGATAAAAAAAAGGACGATAGGAGTTTTCCGCAGAGAAAAGTAAACCCTTCAAAGCTTCCAGTGGCAGTGGCAGTGGCAGCGGCAGCTGTCAAACGATGTCTGTCATCATTTCTTGCACACTTTTGGCCACTTTTGTGAACAATTAAAGGTGCAGCTAAGATGACTAAACGGCTAAATGGCCAAATGGTAGCAATTTACAAAACGCTGGCAACAAAGCAGACGCTCAACTTGCTCGAGTCCTTGGGCGTTAGCTTTAGAAATTAGAATTAATATTTTTGCGCTGAATGTACACAATTTCAAGTTGGTTGCGCGAAAACTGCATATATCCAGTCAGCAGAGTCCTTGTTGCTGTTATTCTTAGCACCTTTGTGTATGTATGTGTCTGTATGTGTGTGTGTGTGTGTGAAAGAAATAGTAAGGTTTCGCACGTCTTGTGCTGAGCCAGCGCGTTGCAACGTTGCATCCGTGGCAGCTGCAGCAGCTCTGATAATAAATTCATGATGAAGTGCAATTTATACACTTCATATGCGCCACACTTTGCCTCTTGTGCATCCTCTGTCCTTAAACCATTTTTTTTTGTATTTTACTCCTTTGCCGTACTTTTTAGTCCTTCTGTCGTATCCGCATCCTGGACCATGTCCAGCCTTTCTGCTGAGCTCGGCACGGCCAAAGTGGCAGCCGAAAAATGCAAGTTTTTCCAGGCATTGCGTTAAAGCCTTGAATTGCTTGCGGCCAAAACTAATTACAAATGCCGCCCACTAACAAGAGTTGTAACTACTTCTAAGTTAAACGCCCAGCGGGTGTTTTTCCCCCATCGCTAAAGAACATTTTCCCAAGCTGCAATTTCATTTCGAAATTAATCTAATTTTTACTGCATTTCGTCTAATGAGAAATGCTGATTTTGCATTCTCCGTTCTGAATTCAGAATTCAGCGTTTCGCCGGGCATGCAAATGAGCTACTGAGATACCCAGAATTACCTCTCCAACAATGTCCGACGGCCAGCGTCCATTTGAATATTCTCCACTTCCATCATCATCAGCCATCATCATCAGCTCATGCAAATTATTTCCCATCGGCCTTGTTGGCATATTTAGTAGCCCAGGTGCTTTCAGTAATGGACTTCCAATAGGCTAGTCTAGCATATATTACAAATACTCGTGGGAGCACTACCTGAGCAGCTTAGAGGAAATAGCTTTAAGGTGTAAGCTTACATTTAAAACCCGCTTAGGAAAGCCCTACAAAGTGCAAAGCCATAGACCTAATAACTGAAGCTGAAGGAAGCATCTTGCATTTTACAAAAATGCAATTGCAGTGGATTGAGATTGAATTACGATTCAAAACGATTCGAAATTAAAGAAAATTATAAAATCTATTTGAAATAGTATTATTTTATTTATTTATTTACATGATTAATTATTAAACAGAATAAAATTATATAATAACTTAAGGAAGGGAGTGCTAATCGGATCTAATCGACTCGACAGTTAAATTATATGCTACTTAGTATAGGGTGTTCCAAAGCCTACGCAAGTTTTGAATTAAGTTAATTAAGTTTTTTTATAATCATGAAGTACATAGGATAGGGTTATGTATGGAATAAAACATCGGGCAAATGGCCACCACGTATGAAACTTGTAATTCTTGTCCGAATTGAAGTTTCTGGATTGTCACCGATTGACCGACACTTTTACGTACTGCTTCAATATTGGCATTTGAACGGCTTATTTTTGGTCGGAACCCGTCTCCCGGAATATTTCAATCAATCTCTTCACAGTTGACAAAGTTAAAATACAGTTTCGACCATATTTGGTATGAAACTTTCGAACTGCGGCCGCCAAACATTAATTTTTTTTTAAATATTGTTCAATAAGGAAGACTCGTTGTTCTATCGTATAGCGCTCCATTTTTACTAATCCTTAACTGTCAGCTATCGATTAATTATTTTTTTTTTGGTTGCCAACACTTTATTGCACAAATGGCGGCAAATTCTAAACTTGCGTACCTTTTGGGACACCCTTTATGTTATTGATGTCTCAGAATTTGATTATAAGTTTTACATTATTGTGGGTAGATGAGGTAAGGAGAGAGGTAGGAGAGAGGTAAGTTGGATTTAGTCAAATAGACCAATCCTTATGCCATTAAGTTGCGGCCAGGCATCCAATAAGTATTGCATTGATAATTCTCCCCCGCATTTCGGGCATCTGGATTTGGGTTCTCCTTTTAGTAGGTAGTCGTGGGTTAAAGCGTTCTGACCAGCTCTGAGCCGGGCCCAACATTGCTGTGTCTTCTGTGTTTAAACCTATGGAGGTAAGTGACTCATTGTGTGATTTCATTGCTTTTAAGAATATCCTTAATGTTGCGCCAATAGTATTCTCTGACTACGGGGATGACTGTTAGGCAAGGAGATTGTCCTGCCAGTTTGCAACAGTATTCAATAATGCAGCATTTTCATAAATTTGCCTAGATTTTACTTCTTTAACTTAACAAACGTATCTTAATCCATCGAAAAAGCTTCCGTATATGTTGCCAGATTCCAGTCAATTAATTATGTTAAATAGTGTAATTTTCAGTGCTTATTGAAATCCTTTAATATGCACATCTCAGAGCTTACCATGCATAATTAAGGACAAGCCGAAGGACCTTTTCATGGCTTTATATGCATATATTTTATATTGATTGGCTCCGAGCATTTAAGCCGTTTGTTTGATTGGCCAGCATTTACATGCCTAATTGCACGACAAATTGCTGCAACTTGGTAGAATGTAATTAATATAAAATATTTATTTAAATATTCATTTGATTTCCCAACTATTAAAGGCTGTGTAACTGAAGCATTGTTTAGATTCCATTACAAATCAACTCAGCCTAAAACAAGTTTCTTTGCAGTGGGAAAAACCATAATTAAACACAAACAACAAGCTGAGATTTCTGATGGTTAAGGAAAATATCTATTGATATGGGAGATACTTTTAAGAAGAGTTCTAGTTCCCTTCATTAATATCTTCTTTTAAAAGTAACATAAACAATGACCAAAGGTTGAAGCAATTAGCTTATACCTTCGGTAATCCTCAGGGAATATGAAAAGTCATTCGAAAATATTTCACGCTTTAATCTTAAACCAAATAAGAAATTGGGGAAATGACCTCACCTAAAACTACAGGCAATTGACATTTTAATACCAAATTATATATACTTAAGGCTAAAACTGCACGATCACGCGGCCTCGTCTTAGGGGGAGATCTGGAGACCGTGGCCATGGCCAAGACCATGAGCACGACGATTGTTGTTAAAGGGCAGCGACACCAGCATGCTGAACAGCTTTCTTCTGTCCAGGTGAACCACGAAGATGGGGAGACAGTAGAGAGAGATAGAAAGAGAGAACCAATGTGATAAGCCGATTATGAGTTGGGATATATTTTGTTTGTTTTTATTGAGTTGCTTACAAGATGGAGCCGGAGCGTTTTGAGCGGCATTTGCCCTGCGCATCGCGGAACTGATGGGCTCGACATGATGAGCGTGTGGGGATCTCAGCTGGTGTCAAGTTGGCGGCGCGTTGCACTTTGACCTTGAAAATGGGCGAATCGTGACCTTGTGGAGGCGTATACTCAATGTTATCCGGCAGCGAGGGTCGCACAGCTGTTGCTGTTGCTGTTGCAGCTGCTGCTGCTGTTGTTGTGGTTGTGGTGATCGGCTCATCCTTGGATCTGGCGTGCAGCCACTTGGGTCGCAGTGTTGATGAGCTGCCAGTGGGCGTGTTCATGATGATTAAATTGTTCGTCTTGGGCTTCTTATGCTGCGTGGCAGCAATGTCCGCCAAGAGTTTTGCACTGTAGGCGCTGATATTGCTGCTGGCAGCTGGAGTGGCGACAGTTGCTGCTGTTGTGGCTGGTGCAACTGTAGTTGGAGGCTGCCGCGTTGTTGTGGTTGTTGTTGTTGGTGTTGTTGGTGTTGTTGCCGCTGTGCTGTCTTCGGTGGTAAACTTGATGGGCTTAATGGTCAGCGCACTATCATCATAGTAATAATCCTCGTCGTCTGCATTATACGATTCCTAATAAAAATGCAAAGTTATTTTTAGCCTTGGCAACTTGTTAGTTTCACTTTTTAACTTGTTTGCGGCCCCTACTGGCCACATTCCTAGCCAGCACATTGCTGCCACTTACATCTGCCAGCTCATTCTGATCCACCTCAATGATGGCCACGTCCTTTATGCTCACGTGTATGTTGTATTTGCCAGTCTGTCGCTGATCGTAAAGAGCACGACTCACTTCACCATCCTCAGCCAAGGGCTCCACAGGCTCCATGGCATCCACGGGCAGCGACTCCACTTCAACCTGCAGCAGGCCCAGCATCAGCGACAACATCAACGACAGCAGCAACATTCTGAGCAATGGTTTGACTTGAGATTGATTCCAGAAACCAGTTTCCTGAACTCTTCGAGTAGCAATATGTCTGTCAAGAACTCTTCTCTTGGACGCTTCTTGAGCAACTGAGCTGCCCAGTGGCTGGGAGGGCTCTACTTAAAGGTTCTGCTGCGGCGATATCTATTTCAGTGCAAGAACTTCTTTTCTTTTTTCTGTTGCTTCTGGCTTTTAAGGCGCTAATAGGCAAGACAAAGAATCGGAGAATCTGTAAAGATAAATAGAAGCTCAACTATCGCAGATGAGCGGAAATATTGAAAATATCTTAAAGTATAAGTAAAAATATAAGAACTTCAAGTAGATTGAGTTGGAAAGGTTAAAAACAAATAAATTAATCGATTTGCTTATTCACTTTTAGCAATATATTATTTGAATTTGATACTGAATAAGCCTAAAGCTGAATTTTAATCATTTTTATAAAGTTTCCAAATTGTTTCCAGTTTCTAGCCCAGAATCTCTGTCCCACAATCTGTTCTATTTTCATAGCACTTGCTGTCAAGATTGCCTTAAGTTCTGACATTTCAACACCTTTTGTATAACCGTTTAGAGCCCCTTGTTAGCCATCGGCTACTCGCACAATATTTACTTGCACTATGCAAATGCAAACACAAACATCATCATTGAGCTTCATCTGGCACCTAGCTGTGCCATACGTACCCATATAATTCCAAGTCTCAGTGGTCACCAGCAAGTGAAGCAGCTAATGCCAACTGCATATAATCATAAGTGCAAACAGATACGAGTACCCCCATATGCAAATAGTTATAGCACTTCTGTTCTGTGAGTGATTGGCGTGGGAAAATAACGCAGTCATAGGAAGGCAAGTAAATACCGTAAATGGAAATTAGAAATGAAAGGATACAAGGAGCAAGGGAAAGGATATAGCAACAGTGATTCCAGCATAATAATATGAACTATTAAATCTACTTATGTATAAAGATAGAGAAGATATTTAAAGGCAAACCATGGTTATAATTTTCTATAGACTTACTATAAGTTGCTCTGCCAGAAATGTTTGTCTGAGGATTCGAACAGAAGTGAAATAAGATTAATATGTCGTTCAGGTAAACAGATGAAACACATAAAGCGGTGTTCACAAAAATAGTAGTGCCCGTTTCGTTCGAAAAATTTAATAAAAACAATAAAGTCAACAGGAAAAATAATTATCTTTTAAATCTGTTAATAACCGAAATTGTTTGCAATTGTGTTATTATTATGTTTGTATTGGTTTCTTTTTTTTTGGTGGAGAAACAGACACAGTTTAAATTTGTTCAGCTTAATTTAATTTGTGCATTTAATTTAATGCAAAATGCAAACAACAAAAAGTTTCTTTAAAACACTTTCAATGTTCGCTTTCAGCGCAAATTTGGATTTTAAATTTTATTTAACAATTTTTTCCTCATTTTTGCTCCAGTGCCTTTAATTGCAATTGATGGTCGTGCATTTATCTGCTTAATTGGGGGGAGGTGGGGTGGGCGGAGTAGATTGCATTTGGCATGGATAAATGGATTTCGCAACAATTTTCTTTGCTGTCGCAGCCTCAGTGGCATCTCCATTTGCATGCCCGTGGGTGTATGCAACCTATCCTGGGGAACTGTAAAATCATTTTCAACCTTATAATGATTTTTTATTACCATGTGTCACACACACACATATGTTTATACACTATAGAGAGACACACACACAGCGACATGTATTACATAAAGTTGTGTTCGTAATTTCCGCAATTGCAAATGGCCGCATGCAACTGCAGCTGCAACACGGCATATGCCTCGGTATTCCCTATATGTGTCTCTGAATGTGCTTGCAACTGTATCTCTAGCTGAACCTGTAATTGTGTGTGCGCTGCTTAATTGCAACTGTTGCATGTGTGGCAAGTAATTCAAGCCGTGTGTGTGCGGCTGTGTCCCTACGCACACATATAGCACTAATTAAATTAATTGCTTAATTTTAACTTAATTTGCCACATGTGGCAGCTTGTCCTCATTTTGTTGGGCCGTTGCTCACGTGCATTGCTTTTACAGCCAATTGTGGCACGTACTTTTCGGATAACCATAAAATTTGTTTCTTCTCCATAACAGCACTCAACATCTGTGTCTCTCTCTGTGTTCTGTGTGTGTATATTTGTGTGTGTGTATGCAGGATTTCATTGAAATCATCTGTATTCAAAACTTAAATACTTTAACTTTTGCTTAGGCAGATGCTTATTTTATCAGGCGTAAAGAACATTTTACACCTCGTTGCTTCTTTCTTCAACTTTTACAGCTTAAAATATATATAGGAGAATATTATAGTATAATAAATGGTTTATATGTAAAAATAAGCTGGAATCATTTTTGTGCAGGCTTTAAGCCCAAATATCTTCAAAGTCTTTTCAGTTGTTGCTTAAATTCAGATCAAGGATTGCTTTCTTGTAAATCTAGACCTTTTTTTGGAACTCAACAATGTAGCAGGCGCAGCACTTGTAATCCTTTGAAAGACACTGCCTGATTATGTAAATTGACAACAGCTGCTGTTGCCTGTTGTTGTTGTTGTTGTTTTTGTTGTTGCTGTTGCACTTGGACAGCATCTTTTTGGCAAGTTGCAACACTAATTACCTACATTAGGCAACCTGCACAGAGTTGACACTCAATTAGCAACTGTAAGCGGCACTCTCCAAAAGTGGACAAACTTTGTTGTCGTTGTCGTTGTGCTTGCATTATTTACTCTTTCCTTTGACCTTTCGCCAATGCAGCAACAGCAGCAGCAGCAGCAGCAACAGCAACGTAAATTACACAGCGCTTAAATGCGCTGCTTTGTCAAATTAAACCAAAGCTAAATAAGCCAACTGACTGGCCAGAATGGCAACTACTGGTGGTGGAGTAGATGGTGGGGGGCTAAAGCGGAAGTTGCAGTTGAGCAGCCTGGCGACAACGGAAGTTGGGCCCAAAAACACCGAGTATGCAACAGCAACAACAAACAAAACGGCAAACTTTTCCAAGCGGAATTGTAGCAGACACCCAACAGCAACAACAACAACAACAACAACTTGATAAACAACAACAGTGAAAGTGTTGCGGATGCGTTGCTTGGGTGCTGTTGGAGGTGTTGGGGGGTGTCGTATGGGGGCTGCTATAACGGATGCCGGACGCCATCTTGCAGTTGTGCACAAACATGGCCGCCGCTCGGACTGCCTGGGCAACGTTTGGCGCAACAATCGCACTTTTATTTATTGCATAACTAGAGGCGTTTATGCGTTCAAACAACAACAACAACAACAACGAACTAGTTCTATCGTCCCAAAGCCCCCAGCACCCAGCACCACCCAAACCCAAACCCAAGTGCTTGCCCATTCTCAATTCCAATCCTATTACACACCGTATCGTTGCTTATTCATGCAACCGTCCAGCATAATAATAACGTTGCGCTATCAGCACCGACATTCACCATGAAAAGTGCCTTGCAGCGCCACCTGTTGGTACCCCTCCTAACTAACTGCAGTTTGTGGTTGTTGTTCTTGTTGTTGTTGCTTTGAATCCCACACTCAACTACACCTAACTATGCAAAGCCATAAAACGCAAGTGTCACACGGATTATTCATGAATGAATCATGCAAATTAAGAAGTCCACGAGGAGCAGCATTCAACGGACAAATGGAGATTTGACTGTGTGAGTTAACTAACAGAATGGCGTCGCGAAGAGTAAGGTATAAACCTGTGATCTTAATGAAACTGTACTAAAGTACGGGTCTAAGGGGTTATCTACTAAAATACATAGATTTGATCGTATTAAAGTTGTGTTTATCTGTCATAATGAATCCTTTGGGTAATAAAATATATGCAAATTATTGAAAAAATTTAACTATATATATATATTATATATTAACTATATATATATATATATATTAAATTAAATCTAAATTTATATCCTCGATAAGTAGAATGCCTAGTCAAACAGTATTTACTTAATAACAAGCTAAAGAATCTAATATAAAAGATTCTTATTTCTTACTTCTTTTCAGTTCAGCCTAGAAGTATGCAATATATTTTTTAAAAGAAGCTTCCAAACAATTAAATGATTTACCTTGTGATTTATTTGTTTGTTTTATTAGTAACCTTAATCCTAATATATACATATTTCTGTTACCATTTAGCAACTTATGATGTAGTGAGAGTTAAATTTAAATTTACCTTGTGACAAGGGTATGGGAAATACTTTCCAGGAACTATTAAAATATATATAAAAGTATAAAATCACGCATAGAGAAGCGATGTAAGTATCGTTTTCTGTTTGAATTATTGATCTGTTTGATCATTGGAAAACAATTATTATTTTTGAATAGCCGCATTTATTTTTTTCTTTACTATTTTATATTTTTACATCTCAAATATATTCATTTGTATATCAAATCTACAAATATCGCTTTAATTATATTTTTGATGTTGACTGCTATTAGTCGACTCTAAATAAATAAATAAATTATAAGATTAATTAATTAATATATCAGAAAAGGCTTTAAGATAAGAATTTCTCACGTCTTAAATTCTATGAACTCTTGAATGTGAATTTGATTAAAAAGACGGCTAGTTTATTTTAAAAGTCGATTATTAGGCAATACATCAGATTTTATTGTACACCTTCAATACAAAATATAAGATAAGATCAGCTAAAACAAAAATAAGAACCGACTGAAAATTGCAATTAAGTTATGCAACTCACAGATTCGACAACTTTGTTCCTCGGGTAACTCCAATTTTCTAAAGGTTTAAGTCTGCTAAAAGTAGAAAAATACATTAATACCCCTTAAGAAACATGTTTTAACGTGTTCATTATACAAATATTATTTATTTCTTATAAAGGAATTATTCTTTATATTTATCAGAAATTATTCTTTGGCTTTTTGACTTAAGTCAATTTGCCTATACCATATCATCTATATAATACTCTACTATACTATATATACTTTGCAATTATTTGCTTGTAAATTTTCACCTTGTACTGAGAAACTCGCATCCTTAAGACAGCAACATGATCAGTAAATATTAGTCTGTGATCTATCGTTATACCCAGATACTTTGTTGTATTGACCTGTTGGACAAGCAGGTCTTCAATTTAATTCCTGTAAGTCATCGGAAGCATTATACTAGCAGGATGACCTGTACATTACACAGCAGCATTATCCTGTCAGGTTTGATGCGATTCAATTATTTACACTTTCCATTAAGGTTTGTCGTTTTCCTTTTTGTTGATTTCGTCGGACGCCAAAAATAAGTAAAACTGCATTTTAAAGCATTGAAAATTCAAAACACATTTTCTTACATCTAAAAATTCGTATTAATAAAAGTTTCAAATCTAAAAGCCTCACTGAACTTTGAATAGAAAAGTTTCTTTAATTTTTGTTACAAAATTAAACGCAAGCCTTTTAGCAAAATTTCCATTTTATTGACAAATTCGTTTAACCTTCTCTCCATCTTCTATTTCTCCATCTATTCTTGTCAGTTATTATCAATTGACTTTTTATTCTAGTGTTGTAGCATTTCTGGCAATATTTTTGGTATGCACTAAAAGTCAATTTATGCAGTTGACTTAATTTGATTATGGCCTTTAAATCAGAGAATTGAATTTATTTTTGCTGCCGGTTCAGAGATTGAACACTCTATAAATTTGTGTATGTGGAATGTGTGTTTGAATGGAAGTGTAAATTGTAGTGTAAACTGTTATTGTATAACTTTTCCACTATTTATAAACGTGTTAGTAAACCTTCTATTTTCCGGATCAGATAGCAATCAATAGGTGTTTAAAGTGTATATTTTTGGTACTCTTTCTATTCAAGTCAACTCTTAACAGAATCTAGAAGAATAAAAGGAAAACCCTTTCACACAAATTTCAGCATTTAGAATCTATCGAGTTTCCCATAAGCTCGTAATCTCTTTCAATATGTGATCTATAAAGTCGAGATACTTGCTGAAAGCAAATCAATTGCCATTGTTATGGTGGCATGCCCCACAATGTAGGGCAACCAGCGGATGAGGAAAATTCAGTAATCGTACGTGTGGAAAAGAAGCTAGCACTGATTGCTGCATAAATGATTGAAAATGTGGACGGCAAGGAGTGTACGCGGGGAAGGGTGTATGTATGTGTGCATGTTGGTTGATCGAATGCCTTGCCACAAAGCTGCACGGCTGCTATCACCATGCCGCATTCCTACATGCAACAAAGGTTCACATACGAAAATTGACAGGGCTTATATGGAGGAGGAAAAGTGCGGCAAACACTGAGAGCCATTTGCATTATATGAAAATTGATGGAAAATGCCAAAATATTTTAAATCTTTATTTTTGTGGCCTGGCACTGGGCAGTAGAAGGTGGGAGGTGGGAGGTAGTGGAGTAAGGGCGGTGTGGACAGTCTGAGTGCAACTCGTTTTTTGCCAACAATTTAAATATGCAGCCAAGTGCGGCGCTGGCGCTTATTTTTAGATAGTAGACACAATAGACTCAAAGACAGGCAGCCAGATAGATAGAAGACGGAATACAGAAGACAAAGCGATGCACAATAAATCACCCAAAAGCGCAGCAAAAGTGTCAGCTGAACGTAAAAAAAGCAAATGATAGAGAGAGTCAGACATAGAGAGAGAAAGGGAGAGATGCGTATAAGTGGAAGAAAGCGCAACGCAATGCAAAGTGCAGACGAATCGTTGTCACTGACGGCCAAAAAGGCAAGAACAGAAAGAAAGAAAAAACCAAATCATTTAATTAAATTACGAGTATACGCGATAAAATTGCAATTTATTTTGAGCAACTCTCAGTGGCTGGCAGCCGCAATGTTGTCGTTGTCGTTGTCGTTGTCCTTTCCACAACGGCGACAGCAACAGCCGCACTTGCAACAGCAACAGTCAGCAGCAACACACAAAAGTTGCATGCCAGATTTGTCCCCAATGTCCCGTTACAGCGAATTACGTATTATTAGCATCAGCTGTATATCTATGCCATCTATCTTCATGCACCCAAGCATTTCTGTGGCAGTTGCAGTTACAGTTGCACTTGCATGCCCCAATCCCATCCCCCAACTAAAATTCTATTGTTCTCGTGCATTCAACATACCCAAAGTTTGGAATTTCACATTTCTGTGGCTACAGTACAACACACATTAATTGCATATTCTGTGCCACTTCGCTGCAAGCTCAAAATACCGATACACATGGGTAATATGTCCGAAATAATGGAATCCCCATTAACTGGAAAAGCCGCAAGCATTTCGCTTCAGATTCGAAACAATGCAGCAATAGCTCCTTGAATGGATTTCAATTACAATCAAACAGAAATTATAGTTACTCGAATCTAACAATAGCTGTTATTTAGCTGTCTTACCTCTTATGTTACGGATTTTGCTTAAAGAGATGAAGCATACTTATAGATATGGATATGAGTGTGAAGGGTTAAACCTGTAGATATGCTTCAGGGAGTAGGATAAGCATATGTTAATGTTAATGTTCGTTAAACCGGACTTATACTGTATATATATGTACTCGTACATATATATATTTAAGTATAATAGGCTGTTAGATAGTCCCGTTAGATCTAAACCCAATTCAAAATAATAAAAGTCTTAATATACTGTTCAAAGCATTTAATGAAACATTCCATTTGGTACAGAAAATATGTTCCTTGTTCCACTTCCTTTGCGATTATTACTTCGCCTCATATGGGATGCGATGAGGAACTAGGCTATAACCGTGACCCAAAACCGCCACGACAACGAATAGAATTGTAACGAACTGCATATTTTAGACTTCCAAATTGTACCAATATCTGATTGTGCGAGCTCTTTTATACCATTTTTCAGACTGCATCGAATTATATTAGATATGGTGCCATGCTATGCTCGTTAGCAAAGCTGATAGATATTTTTAAAGATTATATAAGCATGTGTACATCTCTCTGTTCAAAAAGGTTTCTGTATCAAGAATAGTAATCGAAAACCATTAAACCTGTGTTCGATTGGAAATATCGAGAAAGATATATAAGTAGAGAAGTCTAAAAAATATATAAATATTATAAGAAATTTTATGATAGACACAATACTGAATAGGTTTATACATCTTATGTTTAAGCCCGTGACTTAGCAATTAACCTAAGGTTGGAGAAAATAATGAATTTGTTGTGCTATGGATATTATAGAATTTATGTCGACGTAATATGTAATATATAACGTAATATGTAATATATAACTGGAGTGTTATATAATTGATATCTATATCACTAATATTAGCAAACCTATTAGTTTTAGTTACTACTTACTACTTACTAGTTAATGTTAATGTTAATGTTAATGTTAATGTTAATGTTAATGTTAATGTTAATGTTAATGTTAATGTTAATGTTAATGTTAATGTTAATGTTAATGTTAATGTTAATGTTAATGTTAATGTTAATGTTAATGTTAATGTTAATGTTAATGTTAATGTTAATGTTAATGTTAATGTTAATGTTAATGTTAATGTTAATGTTAATGTTAATGTTAATGTTAATGTTAATGTTAATGTTAATGTTAATGTTAATGTTAATGTTAATGTTAATGTTAATGTTAATGTTAATGTTAATGTTAATGTTAATGTTAATGTTAATGTTAATGTTAATGTTAATGTTAATGTTAATGTTAATGTTAATGTTAATGTTAATGTTAATGTTAATGTTAATGTTAATGTTAATGTTAATGTTAATGTTAATGTTAATGTTAATGTTAATGTTAATGTTAATGTTAATGTTAATGTTAATGTTAATGTTAATGTTAATGTCAATGTCAATGTCAATGTCAATGTTAATGTCAATGTTAGTGTTAATGTTAATGTTAATGTTAATGTTAATGTTAATGTTAATGTAAATGTTAATCATAGAACTCGCAAAAAACAAGGTGGTCATCCCTTTCCCACACATGCCACTGTGGTAAACGACATCCTTACGATCTTTTAATTTTCTATGAAGTTTTTTAAGAATAATAATCGCTTAATAGTGCAATAAAGTGATGCCAAATCTTTAGAATCCGGCACACTTTCAGGTGGGTCTATAATAAATTCATTCCAAGTGTATTACAAACACAATGCACTCGTTTTTTCTATACCGCTCATGTCTCGCTCTCTCTCTCTCTCTCTCTCTCTCTCTCTCTCTCTGTCTTGCTCACTCTGTGTGGACTTTCACTGCGTTTGATTTTCCACTTCACAAACCCATTTAAATAGAATTCAGAATCAAATTTAAATACCAACGAATTGTGCACCTTGGCACACGTCTTCTTTTATTTTCTTCCCATCTCACCCTGTGGCACCCTGTAACCCCAATCCCTGCCTCTTTTGGCTCTTGTTGCAGGGCTGTCCACATTGCTGTTTCCGTGTTTCTTGCCGTGTTGCTGTGTTGGCATTTCATTTAGCGCACAACTTCACATTTGCACGTTGCCTGCAATTGCCATTTCCGTTTCCTGAAATTTGCCACTCGTTACACACATACACACACACACACACACACAGACACAAACACTCATACAGACAGAGCACACGGAGTAGCAATCTCCCTTGCCAACCGACATTTTCATTTCCATGCTTGGGCGCTTCGCACGAATCAATTATTCATCATCATCGATTAAGTAAGAGCAGCTACCCACCGCCTCCTGTCAACTCCCCCCTGTCAGTTGCCCACCTACAATATTCATCCCATTACGTCCGGCCTGCCTTGGCCTGTGCCTGTCTCGCTTTTATTGTTATGATTTTTGCCGCCTGTAATGGCGCTTTTCGAAGGACTTTGGCCAGCGAGCAGAGGCAAAAACAAAAACAATAAGCGCGATGAGGCAGGACGCTTGTCTGCATTTTCAGCGCGAAATCCTGCTTAATGATACCAACTAAGAGCCGAGATTCATATGGTACGCTACGCCATGTATTCAAATATATAGGGATGGTTCTTTTGTGGCATATGTGCTGGTCATATATCTATACAAACATTACAATACATCCAAGAACTGTCAGACAGATACTGCGAGTACGGGAGTAGGCTGGAAACTCATCTCCGCCGGATTCCTGCTCTGCTCTGCTCTGCTCTGCTTATTTTCGCCATTATCCATTAAATATTTATGAAAATTGCTTTTGCTGCAGTTTTATTCACTTCGTTGTCGTCCTTGTCGTCGTCGTCGTCGTCATTTCTGAAGTCCTTGCTTTGCATGCGGTCCCTTTCAAAGGAAGATTGGGGCACTAAAACAATAAAGCTTAAGATTTCAATTTCCTAAGAGCTTAAAGCTGCCACATTCGGTTCATCTTAGCATACGATTTGTGCCAGTGTGTGTGTGTATGTGTGTGTGGCTTTGATTCTTGACACACATAAATCCTTGGAAGATATGTTACCAGATAATCCAACATTATGAAACGATGTCTTACAATAAATATTCGCATCAATATCGCCATTTTTAATAGCTCGCCGTTTGTCATAATGATATATGGGCTATTTGATGCACATGGAAACCTCCAGAAAGATACTGACACAGCAGAGCTGTGCTGCTCGGCAACATCGAGACAGAAATACAAGTAGGGATGGTTTATGAATAGATATATGGTATACGATAGACACAATACTGGACTAGCTGCAAGGAAATTTGGGAACTCAAGTTTTTATCACCTTCGGTCTAACATTTAAATGGTTCGATGAATTTCGAAATTTTTTTTCATAGTGAAGTACAATCCTTCCGTTTATTTATGAAATACTATTTCATTGAAATGACTACCTCGGCTGGCCTTGCAGTACGCCAGACGGTCGGTCCAACTTTTGAGTACGTTTTCACGACTGTTCTCCTTCAAAGCTTGAATTGTCTCCGGTTTGTCTGCATAACATTTGTCTTTGACGGCGAAACGACATCAGAATTTCGGCTAATAATTCGGTCTCCGAAGACAGTGCGCAAAAGATCGATTGTAACGTTAGCTGTGTGACACGGAGCGCCGTCTTGTTGAAACCAAATGTTGCCCAAGTCTTCCCGCGTATACACAATCATTTTCGTTCAGTGGAAAGATAAAACTAACTTTCTGTCAAATCAAAAGTGACATTAAGGTTACCAGGTTAAAAATTAAATGGCGGAACCTTTATATATAAATACAGTAGACGTCCGGTTTAATGTACTCTCGGCTTAACGAATTCGCGATTTAACGTACTTGTCAAATTTTTACATTGAGTCCCTTATATACCGAACTTTTATACTCAATTTAACAAACGAAAAGGGAAATGTATGTAAACAGAATATAAAATCAACGCAAAAATGTAAAGGATCAATGCAATTTAGAATTTAAAAATTTAATAGAAAAAACACGATCTTAGCATTTTGACATTTCAATATATTAGTTGCCTTTTTGAATCGAAATGCTATTAACTATTTTGAAAAATGTATTGAATGTGTTTAGTTTTAAGGGAATTGCAGCTTAAAGCAGCAAATTTCAGTCAAAGAATTTTTTAAGAAAAACGCTTGAATAGCTTATTTATCTATATACATACATACATACATGCATGCATACATACATACATACATACATACATACATACATAGATACATACATACATACACATACAAATTTACACAAGAAGACACCAAAAAAAGCATGGCCTTATATGAGCTTAAGTACTACATTTGAGAATCGAGGAGAAGGGCCGATGACTCACTTAAAACGGGTAATGCATAACGATTGTTTGTGATGTCGAAAAAAATAGTAGTAATTGATAAAATTGAAGACAAAACGCACTTCTGCTGTGTAAAAGATAATTTAGAATAAAGAACTGAACAAGATATGTTCCATATACTATATATAACTAATAATTATATGTATATAATAATGATATTTATAGCAAATAATAATACGGTAGAAGCCAAGCTTAACGTACACTCCGCTTAACGGATTCGCGACAAGGGTCCTCAGTTGAGTACTCGAAATAACGAACTATTCGATTCAACGTACAGGGGCTTGCATATAATGGTTGGTTAAGCCGGACTTCTACTGTATATATATATACTAGTACATATGTATATTAAAGTATAATAGGACGATAGTCTCGTTAGATCTAAACCCAATTCAAAATAATAAAAGTCTTAACATACTGTTCAAAGCATTTAATGAAACATTTCATTTGATACAGAAAACATGTTCCTTGTTCCACTTCCTTTGCGATTATTTATTCGCCTCATATGGGATGCGATGAGGAATACTGGATAATTTTTTACCTCTGGTCTTCAAGGCCGTGACTCATCAATTAACCTAGGCTTGGATAATATAATGAATTAGCTTAGCTTTGGGTATTATAGAAATTCTGGCGTTGTAAATTTAAATATTTTGTGAAAGGAGAAAGTATTGAATTGGAGAAAATATATTATATATATATGGACAAGACATCACATGAATCTGTATATAAATAATCTAAACTAAATAAGGTCAATGTCTGATATAATCTGAGATTTGCAGTAGTACCATATGAAATATTTAATAACGGTATATTTTAATATATATATGAAGGAACCACTAAATTCTTACTAGATTTTTCGATTAGGTATTTCCAGATCCTCTTAAATATAGTTTTGTATAAGATGATCATATAAATAGATTATTCTTGGCACGCTTAGTATCATTTGGGATACTACTATTAAATATAATACTATTAAAAATTGTTACAACTGAATAATCCAGAGATTTTATTTATTTATTTATTTAAGTCACCTAAAAGCAGCTGACTACGAAATGAAGTTTAAAAGAAATGAAGTATTAAAATTATAGAACTAAAATAGGAATTCAAACAAATTTAAATCTAAATCTAAATCTAAATCTGGGGAATAAAAATATAAGAAAAATTATTTTATTTAAATCGATCCAACATTTGTTGCAAGGATTGGGGAAAACGCAGAAAAACCCCATCAGATCAATATATTATATATTATATACAACCTATTATTAGTATATTAGTGTAGAATAAAGGAGTATTAGAATATTGACAATATACTATTACTTACTCATATACTATTAGGAGCAATAGTACAATATATAGAAGCATAGTATATAGTATATATATAGTAATAATGTATAAAAGAATTAGTAAATAGTTATATATTATTAGAAGTGATAGTATATAATTAACACATAAAGAAGCAGTATAATAAAGAAATAAAAGGAAGTAAGATAAATTGAAGAAATGTAGAAAAATGTAAAAGGAGGTTAATTATTTCTACTAAGATAAAGATAAAGATAAAGAGAAGATTTTAAAGCACGAAAGAGAAGATGCATTTGAGATCACGTTGTGTAGATTATTTTAATTAACACATAAAGCGTGGAAAAGACGCCACGTCTTAAATACTTAGATACAGATGTCAAATCGAATATGTATACACTTCTCAGATTGGCCACAACTTACAGGTGGGGCCATCTTTTGAAAACGGACCGACTTAATTTTTCTGCCAATACTTAAGCGTTTATCTACCAAACATATTAAATAAAAGGAGAACGTACAAAATGTGGTATAAACTTGATATGGAATTGTTCTACATTTTCCAGAAAAGCCCAGTTTAGGTTTTGTTCAACAAATCAAAGAAATGTTTAGGATATCCTTTTATTCCTTTTTTAGTTCTGAAAAGAATTGAATATATTATGAATATTTGCAAGACATCAAGTTTTCTTTCGTAAAAATATTACATCAATAGAAAAGCTTGTCAAATCCTTTGGCTATTCACTACAACCTGAGACCTTTAGACCATTCTCTTCCAGTCTCAGTTACACGTACTACAGCTCTAAATATCAATTGAAGCTTCAGTCCATAGAGCTGAGAGTTGAGTTTATGGCAGCTTCTCTCGTTGATGGGAGGCTATGTGCTTGCCGAGAGCAGAGGATGGACCTCGGAGCTACACTCATTAGTTGTGTGTTCATGTGTTTAAATCATTTAGAGATAACAGCAAGTAGCTGCCGCTATTTGGTAGGTGATGTTCTTTTAAAGGAGCTGAGTACTTCGTATATTTACAGTATAAATTTGTTCTGGTTTTTTGGTTTTTTCCTTTATTTTTTTTACTTTTCTTCTTGAAATTGCGCATCATAAATTCTTGGGAGGATTTCGTTGGTGTTTTGGGTACATTTTGAGTAACGGTACTTAATAAACTCGCATCATTTTCCCATTTGGCGCTCGCACTTCATTTCTTTTCTTCCCTTTTGCCCCCTAGCCCGCCTGTTGTTCCTGTTGTTGCCCCAAATTACCTGTCATTTCGAAATTATGATACGAGTACCAGGACCAGGACCAGGACCAGGACCCGTTGGCATTGCCGTTGACGTTGCTTTCCGGCGTGCTTCCTTCTGCAGGGATCTCTCAGGAATTTTTTATGCTTCATGTCGCACTCAACGAAAGACAGAGAGGGAGACTTGCCTAATTTTATTTGCTTGCCACAGAGAATATGCGGCACACACACACACACACACTCAATCTAATACCCAGAGGTTGTTACACCTTATGCGCATTTTCCGATTGTAATCTGTAAGCATAATGCTTAATAACCGTTAGGCCGGGTAGTATGGGACTTAGCACTAGCTACCCGCTGTCAGAAGGTCTAAAATAATTCTCATTTGATATGACCTGACAGCTTGATGACATCACGTTGAAGTGGACACTTTTACAAGGTGCCAAAAGCAAGCATGCCACTGACATGTGGAACAGCATCCAAGCATCAATATGGGATTTACTTCACTTCAAATTGACAGCTGCTCGACTAACTCGCCAGGTGAAAGGAGAGCACAAGACGCGATTCGAGTGTAGGCCAAGTAAATCCTTAAAGTCAAGATATTGAAAACTTTTGATTTTCATTGGAATCCAAAATATTTAAAATTGATCTCTGACTATGAATAAGAAATGAATTGATTTTGTCACTTATTTTATATTTTTATTATTATTTTAACCAGCTAAGCCAAAAAGTCCGTTCACCATGTACAAAATTGTCATTGTTTGGTATAGTCCTCAGCTAATCTTAATAGGGCTGGAATTCCGTGCCCTAAACGTCTTAGCAAGACAACGCCCAGCAAAAACAGTAGACTACACTTAACAAATTCTCCAGAAGCCGGGTCCTTATACCAAAACTGAAGCCAATTCTTTACACGTTGACAATATCCCGGTAACATTCTAACAGATTTTGCGTACTCGAATTAATTTCTGTACAAGCAGAAGGTTTTATAGTTTTATGCATAAATTATGTATATATTAAGAACTTACCGAATCAATACTTGCACAGTATTAAGATATGAATAATATCTTTATTTATATGTGTGAAATACACATAAGTAAGAGTTTGCTTTGATTTAGGAATCTTAAACTACTTGACACTCAGACTTTTCCGGCGACAGAGTGAAAACTAAAGCAATGATTTTATTTCTAGCTTAATTGAGAGCATTCTTTAGCTTTTCTTTTTAGCGTTTTCAGTAGCTACTTTTTCCCCTCCTTATAGTAAAGTATTCAATTGTGAATATTATTTTATATCATAATTTTTATTTATTAATTGTTTATTTTACATTTATAATTTTTTTGAATTTTTTATTTATTTTTATATTTTAATTTATTTATTAGTTTTATTTATTGATATATTTTTTTTTACCTATTTATACTTTTTATTTAATTATTGATTTTATACTTATATTTGTTTTATTTAATTATTTTTGTATGTTTTTATTTATTATTTATTATTTATTTATTTATTTTATTTTATATATTGATGTATATATTTGTTTAATAATGTATTAGTTTTGTTTCGTTTTTTAATTTATTTATTGAATTATTTACTTATTTTTTATTTATTTATTCGTCTTTCATTTTATTATACTTTTTATTTAATTATTGATTCTATATATATATATATATATATATATTTTACTATTTTTTATATTTATATATTGATTTTTGAATTAATTTATTTTTTAATTTAATTATAACTTTTATTAATTCATGTATTTTAGTGTTTATTTTTATTTTTTTATTGAATTACTTATTTATTTATTTTTTTATTATTTTATATTTATTTATTCTTTTTTTAATTTTGTACTTTTAATTTAACTATTTGGTCTTTATTAATATATTTATTTATTAATTTAATTATAACTTTTATTTATTTATGTATTTATTTGTTTATTTTTATTTTTATTTTTATTTTTTCATTGAATTACTTATTTATTTATTTTTTTATTTATTATTTTTTATTTATTTATTCTTTTTTTAATTATTTGTACTTTTAATTTAACTATCTATTCTTTATTTATATATTAATTTTTCTATTTATTTATATATTTATTTATTCATTTAATTATAACTTTTATTAATTTATGTATTTATTTGTTTATTTATTTTTCTCCTTTTTAATATATTTATTGAATTACTTACTTATTTTTTTATTTATTTATTTTTTATATATTAATTTTTTATTTAGTTTTTCTTTATTTTAATTAATATTTATATTTAATTATTGATAGCTTTATTTTTGTAATATTTTTATTTATTTTATATAATTATTCAATGGAAAGTAAAATTGACTTTGAACACATAAAAGACATCGACCTGGATTATAAGAACATCCTTCGCAAGTCTGGGAGCTAAATTCTGTACGTTCACTTACTCAGTTAAGAAATAACCTACTCCTAAATGGGATAAATTAAAGTTAAAAGCTTAAATTTCACTTGTTTATATTTGAATATTTCTCTTTGTTCTTTTCATGTTATTTTATGTAATATGGTTTTAGTTTGGGTGCGATCAAATGTAGTTCAAACATTTATTAAGTTGACTGAAAATTAGAATTAAAACAAAGTATTTTACATTCCTGTGGTTACATTTTGTTTTTCATTCATTTAGATTACACAAAGGAATTTCAAACCATTTCAATTTCTAAAGAAACCAACCGAATCGAAGATCTTCAGCCAGCCATGAAAAGCGAATGTGCAAGAGACTCAGAGACAGATGTCGAGCGTTTGATATATTATTCGTATCATTGTAGAACTGGGGACACTGGCACTGAAAGTGTTGAGTTGAAATGTTCAACAAACTTGTTAATTAGCAAAATATTTTTATTATATGAGTATGCGTCTGCAATGTGTTAAGGCTAGAGCTAAGCACGTTCCACGCTGCTTAACAATTAACGGAATTCTTCTTTAAATACTTTAACATAATACTTATACACAGCTAGAATTCTACAATCATTTGACGGAGCTGCTGAAATTCTTCTCGTTACTCAAACACTGATTGCAAATGGTGCAGAAGATTTGCTAAAAAAGAAAGACATTTGTTTCTTAAACTATATTTCGGGTGGTGAATTCTTTTCTTAAACTTACAGGAATGGATGAACGACAGGTGGATCCGCCTGCTTGCGAGGAACCGGTGCACTCGAAATGTCTTAGCCAGGATTTGATGACATTTGAGGGAGGCACCTGGTAAATGCTGAACTGCTTTTTAAACATTCTCTGCGCTGTAGTTATGGAATCGTTATTTCTATAATAGGAGCGTATTATAAATGCGCGATGCACACCCGTCCACTGATCCATTGCGACTGGCCACAAGAGCCAATGCCAAGAATCGTATTCAAATGACAATCGCAGCGGTATTTCCGGCTCGTAAGTGACATAAAAAAGTGTCCGAAATTCGCATATGAATTATACAGAAATTGAATTGGTCATCTGCAGCGTCATATGCGTCTCTATAATTATGAAATTCGGCTAACGTGGCGTATGAGCAATGCGATTTTCTAGCCCCCAACCAAATTGACTTCTATCAAGTGCAAAATTGTAAATAGTCTTCTTTAGTCGCTTGCAGCCATCAATCAATCCAACGGGAGTCATCATCATTACGCTTCATCAGCACAAGAAGTTTTTACCCATCAAGTGGGCGTGGCAATGTGGGGCGGCTCTTAAGGATTTTTCAGTGGATGGCACTAAATCTACAAGTTGAACTCATTTAAAGTTTTCGTACAAGTTAAATCCACTTTGGCATTTGGCCATCTTGTCAGTAGTTGGTCATCGCCAAAGTCTTAAAGCGATTTTCTAGTCATTTACTCGAACACAAGTTGCTTCGTATGTATCGATGTGTTAACGAGTAATCGACTAATCGAGTATCTATAAGACTTATTCCACTTTTCTCTAAGAGTATCTTTAATACTTTTTCGACTTTTGCCTAACAATCTACAGTTAGCAGATATACATTTATACATAATATACAGTATTATTACTTGGGATAACTTTTTTTTATTTACCTATACAATAAATATAAATATATATAATAATTTAAGCTTTACTTCTTTCTGTCTCGACCTTACGTTCTATCATTATGAAAGTCTTGAGATGATTGTGAATTTCGTGATCGTTAACTTCGGTGTAAAGGAATCAAATCAAAGCATCGCTTTCGCCCTTATATTTAAATAGCTTATCGATAATTGGTTATTTAAGCCGTATGTTAATCCATCTCTATATAATTATAATACTAAACTTGATATCTTTATCAAGCACGAATCGCAAATAAAAGTTATTGGTTTAAAAAAGAAAAATCAAAAGTTTTCCAATGTGAATACAAAAAACATCAATTGTCCTATATTTATGGACTATACAAAAAGAGGATAAACTTAATTCCTTCGTCAATTTATTATCAAATTAGTTTTCATTTTATTTTAAGCCTAAAAAAACACTTCATAATATTCTACAAAAACAACAATTTAAATTTTTATGTAAAATCCCAAAGTTACTCTCATAAAAGTAAAAAGGGTAATAATATTTTATATCAAATTAAGTCTCAATATATTTTTATTATAATGACCCACAACTTGCAATTAATTAATTTAATTTTTCCTATTTTTGTTACTTTATTTTCCTTCATTTTATTCCACAATAATTAATTATTAAATTATGATTTTTATAGATTAAAATTATATTCGTTTCAAACTCAAAACTTTTCTTTATATTTAAAAAGTTATTATTGCCTTTGAAAGAGTATCAGGGCTTCGTTGTGGTTGTCAGAATAGAAACTCTTCAGTTTCATTGCCTTCCTATTGTATTTAGCCATTTTGTTGGCCCATCGAGCACGTAACTGCAATACAATGCACGGCCAGCGTGTAGATACATAGATACAGATACCATTATGTGGACTCTGTTGTTATTGTTTTTTTTTTTGTTGTTTTTATTCCTTTATTTTTTGTCTTTGTTGCTGTTGATGTTGCAAGTTAGCAAATGCTGCTGTCGCTTTGGCGTTTATACAGTTATACAGTTAGCCAGGCAGCTAGCCCGGAGGAGTTGCGTCCCAGCCCGTCCTGTCCTGTCCAGGCAGCTATCCATCTATCCATCTACTGCATGTCCAACCAGGCAGGCGTCTGCATGTGTGTGTGTGCTTGTGTGTGTGCGAGTCCTTCACTTCTTTTTGCAGTGTCTGCTCGTCATTTTGACACCTTCATTTGCTCCGGAGTCCGGACATTCAGCCAGAGTCAGAGTCAGGCCAGTGATTCCATTGCTCTCTCTTAACTTTTTTATACTTTTTTGTATCGTTGTACATGATGTGTACGTGTGTGTGTGTGTGTGTGTGTTGGTGATTTTGGTAGCTTTATGTGTGTAGTGAATTTTCTTGTCGTTGGCTTTCTAAGCTTAGTCAAGCACCCTGCAAAGGGTTTACTTTTCCTCTGAAAGTTCTTTAAACTATCCTTGCGATCCCTCAATATTCCTTTGGATATTATTTAAAATGTTATAATAACGATTTATATATATTTACAGCTTATAAGTCTCAATCTAAAAGAATAGTTTTCAACTTAATTCGTTTCGTGTTCAGCAAAATTGCATCACCTGCTCTCTAAATTTGCTATCTTTTATTTACATTAAAAGCTGCCAGCTTCAAGTTTCTATGCACTTTCATTTTCCTTCGCTCCCCCTCAATCTTCAATGAGATATAAGCTACCTAAGCCCATAAGCCCCACTGCAGCAGGAGAACGAGGAGGAGGAGCAATAAAAAAATCCACCAGAAAGGGAGAAAAAAGCATAAAGGAAAATCTGAAAAAGCAACAATGCCAAGACAAATGATCCAATGACTGTCTGACTGCACTTTAGCCATGGCACCCCCACAAATCTCCTGCCTCAGCCTCAGCCCATACCCTGCACATGCTATGGAAAGCGGAGTAAAAAGATAGTCAAATGTTTTGGGTTATGTGGAGCAGGAGCAGAGCTGTCTCAATTTTGGGTAAGCGCACAATTCTCTATGTAAAGTTAGCGGATTTTTGGCCCCATTCCTTTGAATTTTCCTATCGTATACCCTGGAGCGGAAAAACTAGCTAAAAAGGGTGTCTAAGAGGTATAACTGGAAACTTGGTGAGACTAGAAACAACTTAATTGGATATAGAATGGATATAGATACAAAATTATGTATTACTAATATGTCTTCCAAATCTCACAGATCATCGCATATAAAATATATACATAATTTATAATATTTATGCTGCGGTGCTTTAAAATTGAATAACTTGAGAATGCTTTGACCGATTTCAATAAGTGAAGAAGATTTATCAAGTTTGATTTATTCCATTTGATTTACGTTACTTTTTGAATACGATATCGATGAAATGAGCGCCGCCATTGGACACCCAAGAACCAGCTCCTTCTGGTAATAAAACGGCAATAGATGGCGCACCCTGTATATAAACAATTATATTTAAGATTTCTTATAGAAACTAGCTGCTGCTGGAAAAGAGAAGTGCTAAATGTACACTATAAACGGTTGGGCTTAGACTCCATTACAGGGTATGCCTTAGCTGTGCATTTCCAACTTATTATTTAAGTATTCTTATTTGCTTTTTTTGTATGTGTCTTGTACATGTCAAAGCTGCTGCTGCTGTTGCTGCTGCTGCTGCTGACGATGATGATGACAAAGGGCAAGGCAAACGAGTAACAAGGAACTGGGTCAAGACTTCATTGTTTATCTTGAGACAAGAGGCAAAGCGACCAGAGACCAGAGAGCTGGAGCGCAGGCACTGGCAGTGGCAGAGCTGCTGGAAAGGATTCACACACATGACCTATGTCCAGTTGGTCATTTGAAGCGGGTGGATATTAAATTCTTGAAGCATTGTTCAGCTTGCAAATTAGCAAATGAAAGTGAATATTTAATTTCGGGTTTTGCCTAAGCCAAAGTAGCTGCTTTACTTTCCCCAATGGATGCTGTGATGCGATGATGAGGATGAGGATGAGGCGGAGGCTGAGGATGTAGAAGATGCTAAGGGCGATGCCATGCCTTGCCGGACGTTTTCATAAACGTTTCACTTTCCGGCAACGCCACAGATAAATACACACCCAGCACACACACTTATGCACTTGGATTTTCAAGGAGTTTCTGCTGTAAATCTGGCAAAACAGGATACTAAGCTGACGCTGCAGCGCAACGGAAACGGATGCTGGGCTGCCTGATGCTGCGAGGAGGGAGAGGGGGGCTTAAGGCGTTGATAGCAGCCGCTTATCAGGCACCACCCCCAACAATTGTGGCAAGCGTGGGTGGAAGATGAGGATTTGTTGGCATGTTTAAGTGCTAGTCAACTCCGACCCACCATTCCCACCAGACTTCATATCCATCCATTCAAGGAGCGCATTAGATTTGCATTTGCATGTGAAAACAGCACCCGATAGAGACAGATTGAGTAAGAAAGAGGGAGAAAGAAAAGAGGATTTTGTTCGGGTTGCGCTTAGGATTCAAGTGAAAGTAACTAAATCTTGCAAATTTCGACTTTTCTCTATACAAATTATCATAATTTTAATTTGAACTCCGAGTGAGATTAGACTAAACGCAGATCTGATAAATTAAAGTTTACATTTTTTCAGTGGTGCTCGATGGAGTCTTAGGTCGCTTCCTCCAGTGCACTGGGTATGGCTTGGAACTGGGCATTGGCTTCGGTTTTCGGCTGGGTCGCCTTCTGGCATTCACTGAGACATCCTGTGCTAAGGATGCAGTCAGCCCACAGATAATCAGCAGGACAAGAGCAATGTTCATTTTCAATCAAAACTAAATACAAAATTAACTGGAGCTGATTATATTTAAAAGTTGGCAGGTTTTTCTAATGATTTTCGATTCGCTTGATACCCAAAGAGATTCAATTAGTTTCTGTTACACAACGAAAACCTGACAACTATTTTCCCAATGGAAATATATTTAAATCAGTTTCTTTAGTTGGTTTATGGGCTTTGTCAACTATAACAAAAATCAAAAGAAAATGCTATTAGATGTTATCATCAGATGAAAGGGAGATACTGTAAGGAGCAGCCAAATCAATCTCCCCAATTCCCTTCTACACAAAGTTTCTTCAGATATGACAAAGCCTTTAAATCGAGATCAGAAAGGAAAAATTTTCTGGTCAAAAAGATATTTTTATCAATGCGACAAACTTCCCAAAATCAGATCCAAATCACACAGAAACTTAAATATTTATTCAATCTATAAATAATTTAAAAACTATTACTATAACTTAATGGTTTCACTTAAATAAAAACACATTGAGGGCAAGTTATAACATGTTTTTGTTAATTGAAATTCGTACAGGAAATCTTAAAGCTTGATGTCCTTATTAGAAGAAAAAGGGATTCTGTATCGGTTTCTTCGGCTTTGTCCTTCGCTTCAATTTGCTTATCCTCTTGACACATCGTACACCAAGTTGTATCTCATTCGGTAGACAATCGTCTCCTAAAGCCACAGTAAACCAACAAATAATCAGCAGGACAATTGCAATGTTCATTTTCACGACTAATTTCAAAATGAACGAAGGCTGTTTATATTTTTGCTTAGGAAACTTTTGTTACTCGATTCGGTTCGCAATTAAATTAGTTTCAGTTATTAACAGAAAACCTGACAACTATTCATTGTATATAGAAATCAGTTCCATCAACTGTTTTATGCATTTGGACAGATTTTACAGTCCAATATAGACTGCTTATCGACCTCGAGTCAAGTTTAAGCTAAATTAAAAGAAAATCTAGTATTATATATAAATTACAACTAAATGCAAACAGAGTAAAACCAAATATCATCAGGTGAGAATGAGGACCTGAAACAAGCAGAATAAATCCCCCAAATCTCTAATTAATTAATGCAATTAACATTTTACCCAAGTTTTTTTCAGAATGGATAAAGCCTCGTTAATAGGTTAGAACTATTTACTGCCTGGTAAGATCTACGTCATACAACAAAGCTCCAAAACTTTGAAGACATTAAACTATTTAAGACAATTACTAAAATTTATTGAAGCCAAGCTTTGAGTCTTTAATTTTTCATTCACTGCAATCTAAAGCTCATAATTTTCTTGTTTAACTGCGGCACCTGCGGATCTATTTTGCGTTTCCAAAAGACTTGAATGCGATTTAATTTTCCGTAGAGATTCAGTAAGTCCGTTAATAATATGGAAAATATTCGCAGCTCAATTCAATGTGAGCTCAATAAACTCATATAAAGAAAGGTTTCGATTTGGTTGAAATATCGGGTGATTTTTTAAGCGTAGTTTTTTTAAAAATCGAATAAAACACTCAAATTGGCATCACAGAATCAAAACTTTTATTGGAATCGATAAATTGGCCTTTGCCATTTACGTTTTAAATATAACTTCATGCTAAAGTTGTCCGCGGCTCCGTTTCAAATGGTCCATTCGGAAGTTTCAATTTTGCGTAACTTTTTCGAGCATTTCTGCCCGTATTCCACGAATCACGCGTGTTATGTTATCCTGTAAGGCTTTAATCGTGTTCGACTTGTCCAAATAGACTAACGACTTTACATAACTCCACAAAATATCGCATGATCTTGGTGGGCATGATCTTCGTGAGATAAGCTGCTCACCAAATTCATCCTTCAACATGTCCATTGTTGCACGAGCTGTGTGGCATGTGGCGTCGTCTTGATGGAACCACATCTCAACCAAGTTTATATTCGTAATTCTTTAACAATGGAAACTAGTTTAATTAAGAACAAAAGAATTGGAATATCAAGCAACGTGTCACGTTGAGGATTCCCAGAAACTTCTAAGCCCTAGAAAACTCAACAATGTATAGCCAGTAGTTCCATAAGCCAAGTTAATAGGCATCAAATGGAAATGAGAAAAAATCTAATGTTTTTTTAGCCTATGAAATAATTCCTGGTCAGAAAAATTTCTTTCTCTTATGAACGCACCATTAAACATTTAAATTAAAACAAATTGAAACTATCGAGACGACTTAATGGTTTAATTAAAAAAAGAAACAAATTTTAAGCAAGTTCTAACACGTTTCCATTAAGTCATTAAGCTTAATTCGCTAGACTCCTCCGGGCCCTCCACTGTCCTGGGCCTCTTCTTTGGGGGGTCGTATTTTTTATAACATGCCCAAAAGAGTTGAATATAATTTTTTGGGCATTCGATATATCCTAGAGTTTCAACACACCCGTAAATAATAAGAAGTACCAGTAACAAATTCATTTCAAAAGCACAGCTCAATTCAAACTGAGCTTAAAAACACAATTGAGGAAATGTTTGCAATAAATTTCATCTTTAAAGCCCAATTTGATGTGGCTAAAATGGATTCGATATGCTCTAAGGTTCGTTTTATGTAAGCAATAGCTAAAAATTAGCGTAACTTAAAGTTTATATATTTAAAGTCAACTAATAGCAGTCGACTACAAAGAAAAATAGAAAAGAAAAGATATTTATATCTAAATAAAAATATATAATATAAAATATAAAATATATATAAAAGGAAAATTCTAAGATTAATAAAATAAAATAAAATATAAATAGTTAAAGCTGAAGTTAGGATAAACAGTAATTAAAGATCTTTCCATTTAAAGCAGGATTGCACTACAGCACGACACAAAGCTGTCAGCTACGAAACTGCTTAATAAATATGTTGAAGAACGGACAAAAGCCTGTTTGCTATGGCTAAGAAATCGCGTTGATCCTTTTTCTTTATACTATTTGTATTGTGTTTCGTTTCATTGTAGTTGCCCCTTAAGGTACTTATGTGGCATGCAATCTGCAACAAGTATGGCAGCCATGGCAACGCTGACAACAACAACAACATCAAAGTGCTTATCGATAAGTGCGCTCGAGTGTGGAAAACGTTAGAAACATGGCTAAATCTACACATATATTTTATGATGCAAACATTGGCAGAGAGTTTTGCCCAATTGCCATGGGCTAAAAGCAATTCAAGCGTGTGCTTGACTTAAAGCTACCCTGTAATTGAATTTCCTGTGCTGGCAAAGGGATCTCTGCTAGTTGGTAACCTGAACAAATGATTTTCCATGAAGTTGAAAACCTTTAAAGAAATTTCGACGCAATTCCAATGAAAATGTTTATCTACTGCCTGTTGCACACGTTCGGAAAAGCCTGAAAGACCCAGTGCAGGGAGCTATGGTGAAGGGTATGGGGCCAGGAGTTGCACAGTATCCACGCTTGATGTCAATGCTGGCCACGCCCACGCGTAGAACACACATATACATGTACATATACACATACATTAGTATAGCCCACGCACACATAGACTAAATAGTTTATGTTGTTTACCATGCAGCTTGCACCAGTTGCTGTTGTTGTTGCTGCCACTGCTAGTGCTGCCGCTGCTGCTGCTGCTGCTGCTCTTGTTGTCCTGCACTTTGGCATTAAGCAAAGCGGCCATCCTTGGACATGCACGAGCGAAAGGATGCCAATGCCAAGCAGAGCGGATTCAAGTGGAAAACACGTAACCATCGCCATCGAGCAGCATTCATGTGTATATGCGACTTATGCATGTGCGAGGGCGATGGTCATAAAGCGATGCTGGAACCAGAACCAGAAGCAGAAGCAGAAGCACTGCCTGCAGATGGAGGAATGGTAGGAGCAGGGGCTTGGACATGTCATGCTATTTGACTGCCCTGGTTACCATTGTTGCGCCCTCGGTACTGCCTCTACGATACCGCCATCCTTAAATCTAATAAAAGTATGCCGCATTTCTTTGCTTTCCCATTTTCTTTTACCTCTTTTCTTGTCGTTTTCCCCTTTCGATAGGCGATAATGGCAGGAGGATGGCTTTAAAGCCGTTCCACGGGATAACAAGAACTACGGAAAGTAGGAAAATAATTTGAAGAATTTACAAATTCCAAACGTTAAGCTGGTATATAAATTATAATATATAATTTAAAAAATTAAGAAAAAATTTAAAATATATATATATTAAATATAAAAGTAAGAAATTATCGACATTTTTCTTGCTATTTTTTTATTTTTTTAATAATTTTTTATAATCGTTTCATATGAATAAAATGTTTTCTATTATTTAATATTTTGAAATAACGATAAATGTCAATTGCTGTTAATGTTAGATTTAACATGCAACTTGCACAGGCAAGCCACAGGCTTAACAGCGCTATGTTAAAGAGTTTAGGCGGACTGTAAAAATGCAACGTGACCGTTCTGCGTGGGTGACTGAAAAAACGTTTTAAAGAGAAACAAGCGTCAAAGAGAAACAAAATGCGTGCGCTCTTAAATGTCAGGGTAATTATTTTAACTACCAATCAGACAAGTTATCGATAGAGTGCTTATCGCACTGTAGATGAAATCTAAATAAATTCGACTTAACCTATCGTATCACGCTCACAAGGTGAGTAAGAAATCTTACCCCGTGACATATCTCAACATTTGGCTATGTTCTAGACTAAAGATATTAATAAACTCGAATAAACTCAAAAAAGACGTTGAAAAAATTATAAGAGAAGGTAATTATTAATATAAGAATAATAAAATGAATTAACTAGATTTATATTATTTACATTTCCATATTTATAAATGCTTATAGCACGTGCAACATTTTCACAAGCCTTCGGTCACTGTGCCAATTTTTCGCAGTCATAAAGAGAATGAGCAACAACGCGTCGCAGAGTCACAACACACACTCATACATACACATGTGTACTAATATACATATGTACATATATTGAAAACAACGCTCTGGCGCTCATTACAACGCTGAGTGGGAGAGTGTGAGCGAGAGCAAGCACATTTCACTTGCGCGCTCTGCTTGTTCTCTGACCAGCACTTGCGATGCGAATAATGCGTGTGTATGAGTGAGTGTTGTGTGAGGTGCGCGCGCTTGTAAAAGAGAACGATTACACGCGCACATGCCGGACTGTTCGCACACAATGTGGCAAATGTGTTATTACTACTGTACGCTCCGCTCATTTTCTCAGTACGTATTAAGACTTTGTGGCGCACGGTTGAAAACCTTCAATAGCATCAGAAAAGCGCACGCTAAGCAGTTCAACATAAAAGTAACGAGAATCGGCAATTGTGCATTGTTATTGTTGTGTTGTATATCGTGCAATATCGCAGAAAATATTTACGTGCGTATGTGTGCAAATTGCATATACCCATCAATTTAAATTAAATACTTTTTGGCTTAATTAAATACTTCCGCGCGTCGTCGTGTCGTCGCCGCACCAGTTTTTCCATTGCGTGCGTTGTGTTCGCTCTCTTTCTCCGCCGCATTGACGTCGACGTCACAGTCACACACACAGACACACTACACATACACACAGCGATACATACATTCACACAATACATAACAATCTCACAACTCGATTGTTCGTGCTCTCGTTCTCGCAACACTCTCGCCGCTTGGTATCACTGTCTCTGTCATTTCAGACACTGTGTCTCTGTCTGCCCGCCGCATTCGTTTTGTTTGTGTATTTTAAAAGGGCCGCCGAGTAGTAAGCAGCAGACACGCGATAGCAGTAACAAAACAACAAAAGCAAAATAAAAAAAATCATTTGCATGTGAGTTTAGACAGCAAAAGTACATAATAATAAACAATATTTGTTATAACTTAAGTGCAGAAACGGTCAATTCGCAAAACGAGTAAAAACCAAACAAGGTAAGAAGAAAAGCCGACGCCTCACAGGTGAAAGTGTTATTTTACCGTTTTATTGCTCTGGCAATACTTTCCTGTACTTACAGATATGTGTGATTGTGTATAATTGTGTGTGTAGTTGATCAGTAATCGTATATAAATGTTTTGTGCACAACTAAACTGCAAAAAATTGTTAAAAGTTCGCTTAGCGCGTCGTTTGCTTTGCTGTTTTGCTTCGTAGCACCAGCATTGGTAAGAACAACAACAACAAACGTAACCGGTAGGTGCTTCTTTTCCACCCACGAAATAGGCGAACAAAAAGGGCAACAGAAAAAGCACAAGGTACTTTTGCTCTTTCTTTGTGCACATTTCGTTCTCTCTCTCTGGATCTTTTTCTCTATTTATCTCTCTGTGGCAATTCTCTCTGTCGATTGCGCTCTTTCATTGCAACCCCTATCAAACGCGTGCTGTGCAGCTGTTAGCGGCTACCTGTGCGGCGTGCGTACTCGTTCTCTTCTCTGCCGCTATCCGCTGCCGCTGCCGCTAACGCTGTCGCTATCGCTGTCGACGCTTCGTGTGTGTGCTTTGCTCGTGCTGTTGGTTGCACGAAAGAGCCGATGTTGACGTTGAACGCTCTCACAGGTTTTCATTTCTTATTTGACCGTCATTCGCCAGCGCGGCGCCGAAGTGTACAACAGCAGAAGTCTTCAATATAACGGATCAAAAATTACATACAACTCCAAAAAGCTAATTTGTTGATGTGTGCGTGTGTACGTGTATTGTGAACGCAGCAGCGAATTCAATTGTCAATTGTCAAAGTTGGATGTAAGTAGGCGCCGTCTGACTGTCAAATGCAAAAGCCCATTGACAGTCTAAAATTTAGAGAGTGCAGTTTTCCTCCGCATCAACTCAATTAAATAAAAATTAACAAAAAATTAAAAAAAAACAATGTGTAAATTACAAAATTCATAGAATTAATACTAAAAATCGAACAAAATACAAAAAAAAACAACAAATTGAAAATTACAGAGTGAACAACAAATTGAAAGTTCAACCGTTACAACAAAATTACAAACTTGACTTAACATAAAAATTGTGCATTTACAAAAGTTGTTGTTGGCCGTCGTCGTCGCCGCCGCCGCCATTTTAAAAGCGCGGTACGCCAAAAAGAAAACACTAAATCAAGAATAAAACAATTGTCAGCCGCCGCATACAAAACCAAAATAGAGAAAAGCGCACGGACTGTGTATAAAGTTCGTTCGCTTTCGTTTTGTTGCTTTCCAGCGTGCGGCTTGTTTCATTAATGAAAAATCAACCCCCAGCGTCTGACAAGCGCCCCCACAAACAAAGCCAGAAATCAACAGCAGCAGGCAGCGGCGGCGGCAACAGCAGCAGCGGCAGCAGCAGCAGCAGCCGCAGCAGTCGCTACCGCCGCTGTGTCCGTTCTTCATTCTCCACCAATTTTCTTACGCTTTCATATTTTCCCATTTTCCATAAGGGTTGTGAGCGGCCGAATAACAAAAAAAAAAATCAACAAAAAAGAAAATATACAAGAAACAACTTTTTCAAGTTTACTTGAACGCGGTTTTCCAGAGCAAAAGGTTGCCGCCGCTGCGGCTTACCGTGTTTCATTTTCATTTCGTTTCCATTTCCTTTAAACATTCTTCGCTTTTTCTGTTTTCTCTTCCCGCTTCTGTCACTTGTCAGTATGTCCGTCCGCTTTGTGACGTCGTCCTTCCAAATCTTTTTTGACAATTCGGCCATATTCCATTTTACCGTTTTTTTTTTATTGTCACGCTTCTGTTTTGCCGGCGCTTTTTGGGCTGCCTTTTTGTTGTTGCTTTCGCCGTCTACGGCGGCTGCTGACATCTTCTTCCTCTAGACAAATTTACGAGGGTTGTTTCTGCACTTTGTATTTGAGTGCATTGTGTTGCCGCTGATTTATGCAGTCTGCTCTCCAATTAGAACGAATTTCCATTGTAACCGACACAAAAAGATGACTATAGGCATATATAATATGTAATTTGTTGTTCCTACTTTATAGCATTTAATAAGTTTTCCATTTCCTTGCTTTTGAGGTAACTTTACTATCTAAAACGTTGTGTAATACGTTCCCCCCTATAGCCTGTAAATATACCCTGATCAGGCGAAGGAATGTGATATTCTTTGGCCTCTCACCAGCCAACAGCCAAATGCCATATCGGATCCGTTTTCCCCAGATGCTTTCAATTATCTTTCATACTATTCCCAATTGAGTCCACTTTATTGACTTACTGATAAGTATAAACTTGCCTATTGACTGCTAATCGGTATGATTGGTGTAATTGTTGATAATTCAGTGTATAATTAAGCACAAATCCATGATAAACTCTTAAACAAATTTGTTCAATATGTTTTTCTGTAGTTTTTCCTGTATTTCCAACATAATTTATAGCTTTTATAGAAGTGCTTTGCATGTTTCCTTAAACAGATCATAATATATTATCATTCAAAAGTTTTTAATTTATGATTAAATACTCTATTAGTTTTAGTTTAACCTAAATTCAGCTTTTGATCGGAGTGGATCCCACTTTATTGATAAATTTGAGGTTATATTTTGCTTCTGTCACTCTTTGTACATTTACTTTTACCCGCATTGATTGCTTTTCACTTGTCATTAAAATGTTTTTGTTAAAGAGAACATAAAGTTTATTTTCTTAATTGTTTTAGAAAGTATCTTGTGTCCATCGCATCGAGAATTTTCTTTTTGTTATTACGAATAATATTGCGTTTAATGAAAGATTTAATAACGTACTAATCTATTTATCTGTGTTGTCCATTTACAGCTGATTCTACAAAAACAAGAGGAGGAAAGTTGATAAAGGAAGGAAATTAATCAAAGCGCAAATTAAAAAGTGCAATAAGAAACGTCAAACGCGGTTCAAAGTGGCTGAAAGTGTTTGAAGGAAGGAAGAAAATCGCGCGTGTTTATTCAACATTAATATAACAATCGTTGACCTCATTTGTCGTCTACGGTGAAAATCAGTGCTTTACGCTATATATCTACTTACGTACAAACGGTTGCAGCAGCAGTCGTTGTGTAACGTCCTTTTCTTCTCAAGATCAACGTGCAATTAAAGGCTTCGGCCGTAACCGTCAAGATTCTTTCGAAAAAAACTTTGCTCAACACGGAGGCTTTCCTGAATTTCAACACGGCAACCACCATGCCATATAACGGCGCTAGCAACGGCAGCGGTGTCGGTGGTGCCGTCCCAGGCAGCAGTGTTGGCGGTGGGGGAGCCACCATCGTCAGTGACGGACCCCAAAACAAAAAGATTCGCACTGGCGTCCAACAGCCTGGCGAGAACGATGTTACCATGCATGCTAGGGTGAGTACGATTCCAAATCAATCGATTTCGATTTCTATATTCTATCGAAATTTCAATATACAAGAACTAGCTCATATGACAAATTTCACATTGGTCTGCTCTATTCGATAAGGGATCGTTAAACTATCGATAATTTGATAAGGGAATGTCTACTCGTACTTTTTTCCATTGTATAGAATGCTCCGAAATGCCATCAAAAGAGAAATTTTCCATGCTTATCAACAACCCCTTATATCCCATTACCTGAGTGGGTTTTAGTGCACCCAATGCTCTGGGCTCCATCACACGAGAAGCCACCCCTATCAGGGTCATACAGAAAATCAAACACATTCATATCATCTCTACCTTTTAGTTGGTCTAGTATTCAATCACCCCAAATGCAGCCTTGAACCCGCACTTAGCCTCATATCCAAGGGGGATGGCCACCAGAACTGCGTGATAAAAGTTTTCGACCATTTCTTAACGTTGTTGTTGTGGTTGTTCATATATTTGGGGGTTGAATTGCAGTTTTCAAGAGCCTCTTAAAGCCATCAAGCAACGAGAACATTTTCAGAGGAAAATTCCCTGTTGGATTTCAGATTTCTAGCGGTAAGCTATGAAGCTTGAATATTGTACAACAGCCCTGAAATAATTTAGAATCTATATTTAAGTTTAGTTCAAGGCATTTTATATGAAAACATTATAATATGATGTCTTAGACTTTACAGACTTTGTCATTGTTTTCAAATACATTCAAGTTAATAGAATAGATCGGTTATATTGCGAATATTTTCTCATTATCGTCACTTCAAATATATCGATAACAAATATTTCAACTACTCTCAAAAGATCACTGAGAATTAGTTTCCCTTGCATTTGCGTCGCCTTCTGAGAGGCCAAAGACCAAAAACCAAAACAGGGCTTAGTGCCAAGTTAGAGAGCCGCAGAACCACAGCACCACAGAGTCGAGGAAAAATCGATTTTGGCCATTGAAAGCGACGTCTGTTGGAGTACAAATTTGTTGTTGCTGTTGTTCGGTTTGCCGGCATTTTATCTCCATTCAACATGCCATTCTAATGTTGTTTGTTTTATCTCTGTTTTTGTGTATAGTATATGCAAAATCCGAATGGAATACAATATAATCGAAATGGGAGGGAAAAAAACAATAAAGTGGGAAAAAATTGAGCCCAAACCGTGTTCAATGGGACGCGAAATGTTTATCAGAATTTGATTTAGACCAAAGAGTATGCTGGAGTTTATTTATTTTGTTGTTCTTCTTCTTGTTGTTGTTGTTGTTGTGCTATGCGGAAAATTCTCGGGTGGTTTTGCTGAAGTTGAGAGCGAAAAATGTTTGCCGCTGCTGCGACCGCGCAAAGTATGCAACAATTTTTCTCTTTTCTTATGGCTAAAACGATGCTAATGCCTAGAATGTTCTTAGTATGTGTGTGTGTGCGTATTTACATGTATCCTTATGTGTGTGTATGTGTTTCCCGTTTTGACATTTGAGCTGTTGCTTCCGTCTACTCTCAACACACACACACACACACACCCACGCATACGCACACTTGACTTGACAGCGCAATTAGCACATGAAGCAGCATCTTGTCGTCATTTGAAGAGTTTTGGCCGTGTTGCTCTTTGGTCCTTTGCGCTTGGCTTAAGCCCGGCTAAGACCCAGACCCAGGGCCTAAGTCGGGCTAACGCCGCTTGTCGCTTGCCGCTTGCCACTTGGCATCGTTTTAAGCTGTTTTTCCACTGCCTGCAGGCATACGCGCAGCGTACGTGCCGTGAACGCGACTGTCGCCAAATGTGTTAACATGGACACCTGCCACCAGCCACCAGCCACGTGCCCTCTGCCACCTGGTGCCTGCTGCCTCATCCTCATCCTCTGCCAGGGTGGCTGGCCGGCACTTCCATCTGATTAAGTGCACTTGGACGGCGGATGCGCTAAAAAACTTGTGTAAAACGTTCAACACGCTTAACTGCACTTGCAGCAGCTTAAACGTTCTGAGCACTTGCACACAACCAGCTGCTGAATGGGACAAGCTTTAAAGGATTCCTCTTTGCTCTCTAACACCAACACACAATTGCTATTGATTATTAATATGTAAAGCACAACTGTACCCCAGGCTTGATAACAAGCCCAGCCCCGCAATCAACGATAAATCATATTATATTGTTATTTTGATTTTTCCGATTGGTTAGCCAATAGTTCAATATAGGGAGAGCATCCGATGTCATCGCATCCATCAAGAGCTACCAATTTTTGACCGCAGCATGCAATTGGTTGCTGGGTAGATCTCCCCTCCCCACACACACACACGACTCCATCCGTCCGATGACCATTCGGGTATAGGAAACTCCCAAAACCCCTGCCCTGAGGCAGAGGTCCGTCTCTGCTCTCAAATGCATAACATGGGCAGCGACGCCGTTGCGTCTAGCTGCGTGACGCACGCGGCAGTGGCATCAACAGCCATGGAAAATAAATTTTGCATGCTCCCCAGCCAGTGCGTCGCATCCCTTTCTGCTTTGTGAGGCCCAGTCGCAGCAGATGCCCCCGCCAGACAGTTAAAAATAGATTGCATATTCGCCTGACCGAGGCAAAAGCAGCATTAGCACTGGATCTGCGCCTGAGCTTAGTCAGCATCCTCTTCATTCCCCCGCAG
The DNA here is from genome assembly GCA_035045065.1 of Hirtodrosophila trivittata. NCBI lineage: Eukaryota > Metazoa > Arthropoda > Insecta > Diptera > Drosophilidae > Hirtodrosophila > Hirtodrosophila trivittata. Next base: position 2,412,388 of record JAWNNK010000868.1, read on the forward strand.
ACTCATGGTCCTGTTCCTCCACCTCCTCCTTGTTGTTGTCATCGTTCATGTTCCTCATGCGCCGCAGCATCCTTTGCCTTGGCCTCTCTCGATGAAGTAATCGTGTGTGAGTGCGTTTTTCGGTGGTGCGTCTCGAGGCATTTGCTTTGGCGGATCAGAATGCCACCCCGTTTGCAATTTTCACAATTTTCCCCATTTGCCTTATGCATTTTGTTACCTGATTCGTAACCCTGCACGACTGCCTGTCTGCCACTCCACTGCCGCAAGGTCCTTTGAATAAACCATACAAAACACGTCCAAGGATTCACATTAGCCAGAAATGCATCAGCCGCTGCTCTCCCGTGTTGCCTGTGGCTTTCTGTCCTCTGGTCTTTTACCCTGTTGATTAAATGCATCGTAACCCTGTAACGTCCAGAGCTTTGCATTTTTGACCATCATTTGATAAAGGGTGGTATTTTAACTGCTATCATTGCGAGGGCTGCTCGAAACTTTCTCGAAACAGGAATTATAATATGATGGAACTAAAGTTTTATGCATGAAACTAAACTTTTATCAACTAAGTATTAAAAAAGCAATAAATATGCAATATATATTACCAAGAGATTGTATACAATTTATCAAAATAAGGTCAGATTTCGACTACTTCTTGAGTGCATCTCGTATATTTGAACTTTGCAGCTACCTTTTTGCATGTCTGCCTTCTATTGTTGTTGTTGTTGTTATTAACAATAATTGATTTTTATTGTCTTTTCATTTCAAAGTTTTAATTGCCAAAAGTTTTCGTCGAGGGTTGTTTGAAGAGGCAGCGAGCAAGCGAGGGTTGTTTATCCAGCTGTTCCGTCTACTTACTTCCATATGCAGATCGAACCCTTTTGCATTCGTAATTAAACTAATTGAATTTAAGAATTTGCAAGTGTCTAAAGCTCATCTCGCTTAAGTGCAAGTACTACTCAATTCACTTGTTCGTTTGTCTTCGGTTCAATTCCCGTATGCTTTGAGCCAAGTTAATGCCTTTGAGCCTAGTTACGTGTAGCACACTCTAATCAAAAACACTTGAACTGCAGCAAATTTCATGCAATTTGTCTTTGATTGAAATAATAGATGATATACTTAACTGGGCAATGGCCCGAGAAACTCTAGGGATCACAAAGTGGTCAAATGGATTCCTCAATTTGGCTGCTGCCTCGGCCAGCATTTGACTGGCAACGGGTTTATTTTGGTATTTGGAACTGCCAATTGTTGAAGTGGCTAACTGATTGCTGTAGCGACATCCGATTGCATTTCTATTTTCCATTTCTTTCTCTCACTTTTTTCACTTTGTTTCTATTTTCTTTTGTTGTATTCGTCACACTCACAACTGCGCGCGTAGTAAATGAATTTCATGCCTGACTAGCATATTAAATGAGCAACTGTGATTTGCTTTCCAAACATTTACCAGCATATAGTAGTAGCTCTATGCTCTCTATATAGACGGTAACACAAATAACAAATTGATTTTCATTCATATTTTGGCCAAGACATAACGGGAATTCAATAGGCGCAGCACAGCATAAGAATCAAATAATTCCAAGAAATAATACATTAAATTTATGTTATAAACTTGGTCATAACTTTATAAGGTTAGCATAGAATTGGGACTCTGGAATTCTCAATTGTTTTATAAAGGTTTTAGTGGGTTATCTCAACTTTTCTCTAGAGAATATATTTACTACTTCTTTCGTCTTAAGTGAACCCTGTTGAGCTCTGAACTGAATTGTATCCCGATATCATAAGAGTTATAGATACAATCTTTAACAAGATACATCCTCATATATCTCAGTGTATCTCAATTATGTTTTTATTCAGATTCTTTTCGTTTTAAGTTCCTAATTAATAAGTTGTTAGTTTAGCTAACAATTTAAACACCTTTGCGCTTTAATATTTAATTGCATTGAAGTCTTGTCTAAACATGAAAGAATTTCCCACAGCAAGCAAAAGAAAACACCTCCAAGGTTCTCCACATTTTCTTTTTGGCTGCGTTGAATGTCGATTTAAACTTCAATTACAACAAATTATGAATCGTGCCCCAAGTGCTAAGCGTCTCACAAGTGAAAGAGAGAGGGAGAAACTCAGTTGGTGCGGAGGATGGAGAGGGTGTAGGGTGTAGGGTGTAGGGTGTAGGGCAGAACATAGTAACTCTCTTATGGCTGCCCCCAGTAGTTTTCTGCAACTGCTGCTCAAATACTTTCCTCTATCTTTTTTTCTCTGTGTGTGTTTTCGCGACAAGTTTGAGCAAAAAGTTCAATTTATGTCGCGCTGTGTTATGCAGTTCTCCGTCGCCGTTTTCTCTTCCACCTTGCCCTTACAGCGTTGCTTTCTTTATGTTTGGTTCCCTCTTTTCTTTTTCTTTTTCATTTTCTTATATTTTTTTTTAGTTTCGTGTCATTTACTTACAAGGCATTGCCTTGCATACACACACACACACACACACGCACACACTCAGCTGAAGATACATACGTATGTAGCTAGATACTTTGAAGCAGCGAGTCGTGTATTTGCCGGATGTCATGCTGGGTCTCTCTCTCGAAGGTCGGAAGTGTAGTTTTTTAAGTACACGTTTATATAATTTGATATATGGCACATTGTCGTTTGGCATCTCATGTGGTCATATATTGTTTGCGGCACCCCAGAGTATGGCATGGTATACAAAAATATGCAACTGTATCTGTATCTGCATCTGCATCTGTATCTGCATATGTGAAAGAAAGTGTGCAAAAAGCTCAGATAAGATGCAGCGAATTGCTTGTGAAATGGAACAGTTGAACGAGGTCATCTGCTTGCATTAATGAAGCAATATTTTTTAGAGGAAGATGACGATGACAGTGAGAAAGACTGCGAAAGGGAAAAGCAGAGAGATACATAGTAACAGAGCGAGAGAGAGAAAGAGGGTGACAGATTATCTTGTGTTGTGGCAAGTGCAATTTCAAGAAGTGTGTGTAAATTATAGTATAAAAGGCTAGTTAAGATATGAATCAAACCATAAAATGCATATCTGACATCGTTCTCAGTGAGATTAATATATGGAGAAATCAAGTCTAATTGACATAAACCATAAACTAAAACTGAAACTGAAAGTATGTTTATAGTTATACCTCAATCAGAGTACTGTGATAACAGCACTCACTCATCATTGGCCTAATCACATGTCATTTCTTATTACTATCTGTTGACATATCATATCCCATCCATGACGACCATTCATAGGGCTTAAATGCTACTATCTCATCGTCAAGTTAGCCATCCCTTCAGCAGCTATCTTTGAGATACATTAGTTCCTTTTTGGCTGCCTTGACACCTTCAAGTTGAATTCATTCTTCATTCACATGCACAGCTCATCGGTTTCTGTAGTCTCTTTTGTGTGCGACATGCGACATACTTTTAAATGCCAATTACCAGTGGCTGCTAACGGTTTTCTATTACCTGATTCACCGCCTGCCTTGTCTGACTGACAGTCGTCGTTGCCTTTTGCTGCCTTTTGTTTTCAATATGCCACGCACACGAGTGTCGTCCCCTCCAATCGTTTTCTGCACTTTGGTTGGCTGCCACTGCAGCACTTTTTGAAACTAGCGTCAATTACTGGCTTTCTGGAGGTGGAATGCTGGAGTGGGGTCGGAAGGGTAGGGTAGGGTAAGGGATGGGCTGGCTTGGTGGCAAGCACCCTGCGGCTAAGCCGTGACTCGCATAGAAATGTTCACTTTATTTCCTTTTTTTTTCGTTTTTTTTGTTATTTTCTTTGACGTTGTCGTTGTGAATGTCGTTAGTGTGTTCTCTCTGGATTCCGCTTCCTTCTTCATCTGTTACCAACTTCGATGCTTGCCTAATTCGGTACGCTACAATTAGTTTTTCATTTGCCATGCTTTTTTTCACTTGGCCTCACATTGGCCCTTTTTCCCACTCCGCACAGTTCCACTTCCAGTTCATTTTCGTTTTGACTCATTACAACATTTTGGGCCATGTTTCTATTTCCTCAGTGCTTTACTGTTATTATGCATACCCTGTACTCAGATTAAAGTGGGTAAAACGGGCGGTCGTATGCAACAGATCAACAGCCTTATCTATTTCAAAGGTATATTCTAAACTTTCATATTCACAGGGTACTTCACAGTCGATCAGTGTCTCTTTTCTAGCATATTCTCACTTGTTATGATTATGAGTTTTTTTTGTGCCCACGTTTCTCTCAGACGTTCAAAGAATTCTAATATTTTCTTAGCTTTCTTTATGCCTATGTCGAAATGAAATGAATTTCGTGAGTGAAATACCATGAAATATCCAGCAAACAAAAGACGAGTGCGGCCTCCGTCCCAAAGAACCAAGAAGTCCACAATAAGAGCTGAAAATGGAGCAAAAAGTTTTGCACGCACTATAAGCTTTTAAGTTCTATCTGTAGCTACGTTTTAATGAAAGTATCTTGCAGTCTAATGGCCAAGCGGCGTCTTTTCGACGTATTTTGTGGCTTAAAGAAGCGCCACAATTTGATTTTCTGTTAAGTTTTTAATTATTTTATTACTCGTGGCTGGCTCTCTGCCTGACCGCCAACCAACCGCTGACTAATGAAATTTCTAGCGTTGAGCATTGGAGCTATGTGGTTTAAGTATCTGCAAACTCTTGACTGAGTGTTAGCTTTTAGATACATTTTGCTGTCAAATTTTAACGCTTGAGTTGCTGCTGCTTGAATGTTTTTTCTTTGGTAACTTTGTGCATCATTTTTCAACCAAGAATTTCAACTTTAACTGCACTTCTAGTGCTTGGATACAGTATCTGTTAGATACTTTCGTATATTCTGGAAAATTGTCACTTGCAGTTCTGAAACTGTGACTGGCAGAGCTTAAGATTCTTTCTTCACTTTGTATCTTACGGATGCCATCAAAGTATTTGCTTGCTCAATTCTTTAGCAGTAGCTATCCGACAGATACTTGTTAGTTTAATATGCTAAACAGGTGCCTAATTGATTATTGTCTTTCGATTAAGTCGTTTACATTCGCTTAACATCTATTTGGCTGGAGCCCACAGCAATCCAATAACAGAAGCAACCACTAAGAGATACCCTGTAAAGCAACTAAATTTAGCTATAAACATTGAGCGATGCCAGAATTTTTAATGAGCATGATTTATCTCTTTGTAAAGAGCAATGTTACTCACAGATACTTTTGTATCTGTATCCGCAGCACAATTGAGTTTCGTATGCCGATCAGTTTTACAGTTGTTTTTGTATTTCCAGATTTTTTCTTTCGCTTTTGTTGATTGTTTTGTGTGTGTTTCTTTTTTGGCTTTGCCCCTTTTCGAATGTAATTTCGATTGCGCGTTCTGCTTGTTTTTTCTGTTGTTATTGTTTGTCATTATTTGTGCTTGACTTCTCTCTCCTTCTTCATTTGCTACTCTCACACGCTTTCCTTCTCCCCCTCTCCCTCTCTTTCTGTTTCTTTCTCTCTCTCGCTGCTTAGCGCTTTTGTGCCTTGCTTTACCGCTGCTTAAACATTATTTGCTGTTATGTAAGCAGTCGGCGGCGCGACGCGAGCGTCGCATATTTTGTTTCAATTTACTTTTTACTTATTTTTTTTCTTTCAGTTTCAGTTTTTCAGTATTTTTTGTTATGTTTTTTTTTTCCATTTTATTTGTTCGAGTATTTTCTTTGCCTGGCATTGCCGGCGTTTTGCTTCATGTGCATGTGCCACATTATTTGGTAATTGCCTCTGTATGGGTACTCCGGGTGTGCGTGTGTGTTTCTGTGTGAGTGTAACTGTTGGCCAGGTTATTGAACTTGAACATCGTCGCCGTCGTCGTCGTCGTCTTCGTCAAGTGACGTGTGGTGGCCCCCGTCTCTGAGTTTACTTTTGCCCGGTTTTTGGGTTTATTTTTCTGTCTTTGCGGCTCTTTCAATGCTCGTTTTGCTGCCGTTAGTCAATTGTCATGTGCGTGTGTGAGTGTGCGTGTGTGTGTGTGTGTGTGTTTTATTGTACCTGCAGAGTAAAGTCAGCATTGCTGCAGCGCTTCCAATTTGGGCCATGTGTGTAAGAGGAGCCGTGATAATGATCATGGCTCAAAGCAACGATCCAAATGATCAGCCAAAATCTGTGTTCAACTTCTTTCTGATTTTACATCGTTTTGTTTCTTGGTGCACAGTAGGAGAGAGAGAGAGAGAGAATGAGAGAGGAAATGCAACCAGCTGCTTAAATGTGTCATAAATCTATTAATCATCATCGACCTATGGCAACCAATCATAATCCCATTCATAGCCTAAGAAATGTTTTAATTTTCTCCCTGAACTTGAACCAAATCTGAAACAAGTTCCTATAGATTAGCTGTCAACAGGTGACATCCGAGCTGCTTCTTTCCATCTCTCGCACATTTTGTGACAATATTATAATACCCTTTCGCAGTAAGAGTATTAAAAGAACACAAATCAAGTGGAAATTAATAAATAAGCTTTGAATAATTGCAGCGTTAACACAAAATGCATAATTATGTACATAAGTTTAAAGCAACAATGCCATTTAGCCGACAAGCTGACAAAATGTTCTTTGTATACCCTTTAGACATTGGTAGTACGTAGAAGGGTAGTTTGGCTTAGTTCATATGCTTTAGAGTCAAGACATTCGACAAGTCTAGTCTTCACCTAAAGAAGACTTGGAGATAAGGTAGAAATTCCCATCTATAATAAGAATAAGGGTAGGCCTCTGGTCTAGGGTATTGCAGGGTATCTTGTTGTGGGGCAGCCTCTATTAAGACATTCCTACTTGTTGTGAGTGTGAAAATATTTATGCACTATAAAACTTGTCTCATTCTCATTCCGAATTTATTTATTGGCCAGCATAGTAGATATTAAAGAGCTGCCGGTACGTTAAATGGGGGCGTACAATTTGATGGCGCCCTCTAATCCCAAATAAAAGAAAGGAAAGAAAACAAAAACGGGGGCAGTAGTGGAAACTGTTTAGACCAGGCAGCTGTTTAGTGGGTGGGGGAAATGGGGGGAAGGGTTGCAGCTAAATGTAAAGCTTGGGCTTGGCGGTTATTGTTGCTGTCGTTGTTGTCGTAGACCGGTAGACTAATTAGATACAATTTCCAGTTGGTGTGGCATGGCATTCTGAAAGCACGTTTCTGCTCAGTTAAAGCGAATAGTAGGTGGGCTGGGCAGAGGGGGGAGGGGGAGGTAGGGTCGATAAATAGCGTACGACGATGGCTGCAATACAAAACACGTTTTTACTTTATCGCCCCGCTTGCTGCTGCTGCCGCCCCCTCCCAACCATTTATTTACTTGTCCGTGCTTTGTCACAGGTGAACGTGTTGTTCTAGTTGGCAATTGCACACGTTACAGGTAGTAGTTGTATCTTTTAGATACACCAGAACTCGCATAGATACAAGTGCGAGTACGAGTACGAGTACTACTGGCTGCAGATACATTCAAAAGAATGTGTCTGCCCGCGTGTGTGTGTGTGCGTCTGACTGGGTACCTGTGCGTCTGTGTGTGTGTGTGTGTGTGGGTCTAGAGCAGCTGGTCATTGTGTAATGGTTCTAAGAACAATGCCAAGTTATCATCTAAAGAATAGAAAGGAACATAAAGACCAAGAATGAAAGATACGAACTTTGAGATATAACAATATATAAATAAGTCTCCCTAATATATACTTATTTATAATTTAATTCTATATATTTAATAAGAAATTAAAAATACGTCAAGTCATTGTTAAACATTCTAAATTCTTCACATCTGCCCGCGCCCTCCCCCGAATATCTGATATGGATGACTATTACATTTGCTATTTACAAAATGCTTGGCAGTGTGAGCAGTTTGTTGATGCCAATTTTTTTTTAAATTATTTTCTTTTGAATTTTTTTAATTTACTTATTTTTGGCGCGCAATTTTTGGCTATTTTGACTCATCGATGCCATCGTCAGCGTTGACGTCGACGTCGACGGAGGCAGCGGAGCTTCAAGTCATGCCCCTTTGCATAATTCGTCATTGGCAAAATAATAATTTTTTGTTTGCTGTTGCTGCTTTCTTTTACCACGGTCACTTGGCTTTCTACGCTTACGATCACGCTGTTGTTCTACATGCCACGCTTGCTCTCTCTCTCTCTCTCTATGGTTTTTTCTCTCACTCTCTTTTGCTTGCGCTCTTTTTGCGCGCCTACTTCGTTCTGGGAAGTTCGCACATTCAGCCGGCGCTCATTTGCTCACTCACTCACTTGCTCTCTTATTCTCTTTTTCTTTGGTTCTCTTGTTCTTTTGGCATGCGTGTGCGAATGGAGAATAAAATTGTTTATCATAACTTTTAATTGCTTGGATCTCTTTAAAACCAAATTCGCTGCGTTCTTTTGTTGCCTTTGCATTGCTATTTTTAGGGTCTGCATTTGTTGGTGTTGTTTTTTTTGTTATTGTTTGCCCATTCTGTGGGACGTGTGTGGAGGTGGCTTTGTTTGAGTTGTTGCTGCCTCTGCTTCTGCTGCTGCTGCGGTTGCTTCTGTTGTGATTGTGTCTATTGCTGCGCTGTCGATTGTAATTACTCAATTGCTCATACGCCACCGACTGCGACGCCTGCGTCGGCGTCACAGCTATAGCGGCATATTTTTACTCAGTTAAGCACGTAGATAAAATAATTGAAATTGTTATGGTAGCCGCATTTCTGTTGCTACTTCTTCTTCTTCTCCCGCTGCTTATTTACTCGTTTATTTCTTTATTTTAATACGTTTTTTTTCACAATTTTTATTTTATTTTTTTTGGGCAGGTGCTTGAACTTTGTGGTCGACTTCTTCTCAGAGCTTTTGCTCTTGTGCTCTTTTTATGGAAATATTTGTTTGTGTTTTTTTCTTTTTTTTGGTTTGTCTGCTCGTTTGTTTGCGCTGCAGTCCGAAACACGTTTTTCGCCTTTTCGCGAATGCAACTTCAAATACAAATACAAATTCAATGCAGTTTTCTCCTCCTTCTTCTCATTTCGTTTGTGCCTTTTTTATGCGCCGGTTTACCTTCGATGCAGTTTTTCGTTGTTGTTGTTGTTGTCGCTGCTGCTGCCTTCAAAATCCAGTTTTGCGCAGCTGCAGCGGCTGAGCATTGAACAGCGCAGCGCAGCTTAGCGACAGTGACGCCTCAGCGCTGTGAACAAAATATAATTTCGCTGACCCACTAAAACGTTGATAACAACAACAGCAACAAAAACAGTAAACGTTAACAGTAAAAAGGCGCAAAACATAATTAAATGTGAGTGTTTTTTAACATGTGTTTGGTTATGTGTGTGTGCGTGTGTGTCTGCGTATGACGATCGCGCGAAATTTAAAAGATAAAAAAACAGCAACAACTATCAACAAAACAAGCTGAAGAAAAGGCAGAAGAAGAGTAACGTAAAACAGAGGCAGCGGCAGCAACGTCGATTCATTTGCAAATGTAACGTGTCCCCAACTCTCATCTCTCTCTTTCGATACAAAGCTCAGCTCAGACTATGCACACAAAGTGTAAGCGAGATAGAGCTAGGGTGAGCCAGAGCATGTGAGGGTGCGTCGCACCATGTGCACTGACGTTGACGTCTACGTCGACGCTGACGCTGACTTTGACGTTGACGTTGACTGCATTTGGTAAAACAACGCAGCTTGCGGTTTTATTTTCGGCACTGCGGCTACTGCCGCCTGTGACGCTGCCGCTGGTGCTTCTGCTTCTGGCTACGATTCTTTGTTGGCCTTTCATTATTTTTTCTTTACTTTTGTTGTTGCTAACGGTGCTGGGCCTTTATTTACATACATACATACATCTTTCTCTGTGTGTGTGTCTGTATTCATGTATATATATATATATGTACGTGTGCGTGCATTTAAACATGTTTTCGGAGCTGCGCTTTGCGAAAAGCCAATGAAATGCAATAATGTCTGACGCAGCAATTAACCCGTTAGCTGCCAGTTTCTGAATTCGTCGTCCATAAACAATTTGGAAACGGAACACTGTAAGGTGTGCAAAAATTAATTGAAATGAATGAAATGAAATGCATCAATAGAGAATTCCAGAGAGAATCATAGATTATTATGAAAAAATTTATGTTATAATGTTAAATTATTCGATTTCGAAAAATTATTGATACCTAACGGGTTAAGCTCTCCGCTTGCCTCGTAGTTTATGGCATTGGCGCATGCAGTCCGCCCGTCCATTTTACCTTCCCTCCTTGGCTTCTCCTCCAGCTTTCTATCCTCAACATTTTATTCCTTAAACGTTTTTTTTCCCTCTTTTTTTTGGCGACCTTTTTGCTGCTTTTGTCAAAAAATCTGATCGTTTTATACGTTTCCATTTCCCTTTGGGTGCCTTTTAAATGTGTTGACCCAATTCGAGGTCTGAAGCGAACAGAATCGAAATAAACGTTGGAATTTTGTTTGCATTTTAAAGGAAAAAAATAACCAATTTATTTAACTCTTTTATTGAATCGTATTGCAAATTCATTTGCCAAAGGTGCAAATACGTTAAGCAAATAACATATTTAAATTGAAGAAATGCAATAAAAACAGGAGAGAGAGTACTGTATATATATGTATGGATCATAATTGTGTTTGTGACACTTTGTAGTCGTTAATTACATTAATAATGCTTAATTACAATTTCAATTTTTTGTGAAAAATCAAAATTCAATTTACATCTGTCATCTGCTTCTGCAATTGAATTATGCATAAATTTTCTTTTGTTGTGTTTAAACGGTTTTATTTTATATTTTCTGCTGACTTGGCTTTAAATTACAAGTCAATAAACTGTTTTATGGTGTTTGTCTATATAAAGCGAAGACAGAAAATACACACACAGACTGAGTACCGTTACCAACACGTGTACAACGCCATGTTTGGCTCCGAATACTGAATTATTTGAATACTCTTCCAGAGGTCAGAACCAGGTTTAAATTTGATATACCCAACTACAGAGTTAGTCGAAATACTTTCTATCTCAAAATTGTCAAACAAGTTCCGATTTCATAAAAATAAGTTAAAATGGATCCGAATCGAAGGACTATATCTTAGCTCCCAGCTTGAACTGTAAAGCAATCTTGCTCTTGCACCTTAACCTCATTAGACTAAAAGTGTCCTAGACTGTTCAGCTATGATGCGTTAGGGTATATTATCTTCGGCTACACGATAGCTAATATATTTTCTGTTTATTTTTTTGGAGTTTAAACTTTATTGCTGCATTTGCAGAAAAAGTTGATTTATATAAAAGTTGTGAACTTTTTTGCTTTCCTTTGGTAATGCGCATTGCAATGTTTTTCATATTCATTTTCATATTGATTTTGATTTTCCTTTTTCCGTATGCATTTTAAATTTAAAGGCTGTTTGCAATTGGAATTGATTACGAAACCGATTAATTACAATATTCTCTGTACTGTTATATTACGTGTGGCGTTAATCAAATTATTAATGCCATCCGCATTAAAAATCAAACGTGAAACGCACATTAAAATCTGCTTTTCGATTGCCACAGGAAAAAAGAATCTGGTCGTAAATAAATTTGTAATCAAAATGTTGCACAAAGTGCCGAATTGATTAACTGCCGAGGTCAGCGAAAAATTCCGATCATTAATTATTCCTTTTTTCTTTAGTGTTGTTAAAAATGTATGCAAGTTATTTCTACTAGTTTTTTATTAATTGACTAGCTTAATATTTAAATAGGCTTTTATTTGTAAGGATAATTGTGAAACAATACTAATTAATATAAAAATTCTGTTCTTCTCCTTTCAGGTAAGTGTCCACGCTGTCATTTTGAGTCTAATTAATGTCTGGTATGTTGTTAAATATTGCCCACAATTGGGTCACATATAAAATGCTCAATCAAATTATAAGCCGAGTTAAAAGCTATATTAACGTGAACTGTTGGGGAAACTTACTGAATCAAACTGATTTATCCTGTCGCTTAACTGAGTAACCAGATCTTTCGAAGTTCCTTTTTCTTTCATTGTTCAAGTGAAATTGCTTTCTCTTTCGATTATTCATTTCACTTTTACCCATACTTCAATCAATTATCTATGCTTTAATTGATCTCTTCATATTAACTTCTAACGATAGTTCTTAAACTTCATAATATTCCTCTTTGCATAGAATATCTTAACTTACTTTTCATTGAAAGTACTCGAATTCCTATCAAGTCCTCACCTGTCCTTCATTTTATATTCTCGCTTAAGCATTTTTACCAGGTAACAACATTTGCACTAGTAACCAGAGGTATCAATATAACAACAGATCATAGATAAATATATAAAAGTACATATATCGATAGATAGATACGTGTCAATTTTACGATCGGTTAAGTTGTCTTTATTAACGTCGATAGGTGCTTCGCATACTAAATATATTAGGGCCAGACGTCCCTATTTTCCACTGATAGATAGTAAACATATATGTAATTATCAGACTGAACCATTCAATATGATATATAGATGTTATATAGACGATAATACATGAAAAGCGTTTCATTGGCCTCGTTTTTATTGCTGATTGCTTCGACGCAGCAAACGCACGCTTTGCATTTCGATGCAGCGAACCATAGCAAATGCTTTGTGTATTGAGTTGATAAACAGATACAATACAATTTATTTATCTAGCGCACTTTTGCATGGCTGACAACAATAACAGCAGCAGCAGTTCGTTAACATCAAACAATATAAGAAACAAACAGAAATTTCACTTTTTTTTCTTTGTATCGTATAATATTTAAATTGCTCCTACGCACAGTGCAGTATCAGTTGCAAATTTCACAAGACCAGCTACAATAACAACAAATAAACAACAACTCGAGCAATGACAACAAAACTGGCAACTGGTAAAACAAACACCTGCAAAAACGACAATTTAAATAAAGCATTTGGCAATTTGTTGATATGGATTAAAGTCTTTCTCTAAAATATGAAAGCAAAAATTTCGAAAGAAAAAACAATTGAATACAATATAAATGCTCTCTATTGCTGGAAAATGGTGCAAAAGTGGAGACATGTGTATTTGTGGAAAACTCTTCCTAGTTACAGGCAACTATCGAAACTATAAAATATTGAAAATGTTTTCTATATTTGAAAATTGATATGAACAGGATATTAGATGATGATTATGTGATAGAACATACTTAGATAGCTCAGAGTATCTCATCCTTATTCTATAGTATCTTATTGGTATATTCTGTGTTAAAATAGACATGAATGAAACGAAAATAAAGATACATTTAAATATTGATAAGAAACGAAAACGACTACAACGACACCTGGAAAAATGTTGCAAGAGCGATAATAAAAAATGTGAAATGTAAAATAAAAAGATACAAGCAGAGACATGTGTTAATTTGCTCAACGTTGAATCATTGAGAGGTGGAAAGAATGAAAGCAGGGGAAATCAACAAAGTTTGGCAAACTGCTGACAAACAAATATTAAATGCAATTCGAGTTCAGTTGAGTTTGTCTTTCGGTTCTCAGGTTCAGGTGTGTGTGCGTAAGGGAAGTGTCTGTCTGTGTGTGTGTGTGTTTCGATGATTAACACATTATGTGCGGCGGTTTTCAGTGTTGAATTCTGTGTTGGTCCAACGCTGCGGCTACTCAATTTAGTGTAGCCGCCAACAAGAAGTAAACATTTGAATTGCGATACGGGACGACGCTTCCGTGGGGCTCCCTATCGTGGCAACACTTCGGCCCGTAACCGTAACTATACCTATACTTAAGACTCCTGCGGATAGCACGCGCTTCGCACTTTTAGCCATTAAAGTGATAGCTGAGGGATGGCGGATGAGGTGGCAGCAAGTAGGCGGGCGCAGGCTCACGCCGCGTTGTTTGAATAGTCTTCCGTCCTTCGTCGTTCGACGTCCGTCGTCCGTCGTTCGTCGTCCAGCGTCCGTCCTACGTCGTTTCGTGTCCCTTGTCCGTCTGTGGCGTCTGTGCCGTCTTCTCCTCTTCGTCGCAGGTGGTGTTGATTATTATGGGGGTCTATGTCTGAATTGCTGCTGGTAAATGTAATTTTTATGGTACTGCAATTGCCTTTGTTATAAATTTTCCTACACAACATGATGAAAATTTTTACGTTACGTTAGACGGGCCCCAAAATGTGTATATACATTTTGAGTGTGCTTGTAGTGTGTTTTATCGGTGGACTGTGTGTGTGTGTGTGTTTATGCAAAGTGTGTCTGTGTGCGTAAGGTGCGTCTTTATAGCCTTGTTCGCTGACAAGTGTGAGGTTTTAGTGGTTGTTTCACTTGGCAAATGGGCAATGCAAGTGATGAACTTTAAAATAAAGAACTCTGCGATTTATAAAAAGATTTTGTGGGCTTTGTAAAATATCTTTTACGAGACATTATAGGATTAAAAATACATTTTTGGCATGGCACAGAACATGAAAGCGACTCAATTATTTTTGATATAAGTACAGATAAAGCTATTCGCTTAGAAACATTTCAAATTTCGTGTACCTACAGACTAATCCAATTGCTTGGATTATTATTTACAGCTGGTCTTCTTTCATGTTTCGCCTGTGCTTAGGAATTTTCATGGAAACTGGTATTGAGACAGATTAGGAAATTATCTGTAAAATGCTTAAATCGATATAAATAATAAAAGAAAATCAAAATACACTTAAAAGAAAACAAATCTGTGAAGAGATTCCTGAAACAGCTTGATCAAATTTTCATAGTAAAAACCTTAAGAATATATTTAGTTGCAAGCACATCCACACTTAAATACCATAAACCAATCAAATTGAATTTTATATACCTTAAATTTATAACAACATTAAAAGTCAGATATATATTATTTAATACTTTTTTATGGCACTTTTCCTTGGAGCAGTTTTCCGACACGTGCCTAAGATTTATGTAAGACACATATACACACAGAATACAATTCGTCTTGCTCGATTTCTGTCAGAACGAACATTTTTTAAATACATTTCTTAAGGTGGCTCAATTACGTAGCTGATTAGTTTTCTGTATACCCTAACCGAGGGTATCACACTTTTGTAGCAATTTCGAAGTTTATACAACATAAATTAATGATCTGAAACTTTTGGTTATTAGTTTAAATTGAAATATTTGTAGCAATTATCTGCAGGGTCTTCAATCTTCGGTGTCATGTAGCTACATTTTTCTAGTTGTCTTTTAGTTGCGTAGAGAGCTGTTGCCAGCTTCATGGACATTGGCAATTGTCATCAAATTGAGAAATAGAGCAAATATTTCAGCCATTGACGTAGAAGAAGCTAAAAAAAACGAAAGGAAAATGAAAGGAAATCTATGTTGTAGCTACAGAAAAAAAGAATTGGAAATACCTTGAGCCCAACAAGTTTTAAGAAAATACAAAAAACAGCTAGCCACAAGATTTCAATTGCGAAGAGGAGGGGTTACGCCCACCGAAACAGTACACACGCCACGCACACACATGACCAGCAAATATTGACTGATAATCTCACAGATTTGTCGTGGTTAGTTTTCATTGTAAATATACCCTGTAGACACCAACAATTGGGTAGTTAAATCTACTTAAAGAATGTGTTTGAGAATGAGAAAAGCAGCAGCCATTACATGCTTTATATATCATATATATATATATATATATATATAGACATATACTTCGAGTGTTATCTCATAGATTTATTATTGTAAATGTTAGGGTATCTCTAAGTCTAGCACTGTTGTGTGTGCCCTAAAAGTGCGTGTAGTTATCACAAGTTTCTATTTAATTTGCATAAAATTAGTTGATTTGATTTAATTAAAGTATTTGTGGGCATAAAGAGCTGCGGTCTAATGGCTAAAATATCTGGCAGATATTTTTTTTTAGGCCTGAAAATCAATTTGTACCAAATACAAACAAACACACGCACACATACACACACACCGGGGCAAATTGATCTGACGTTTGTGTTTTTTATGCGCATTTAAAAGCATTTTCCATAAATAAAAATTATGAAAAACGAGTGAAAAGAGCGGTGGAAGAAAATACCAACAGACGAATTAGTAAAAGATTTTCACATGAAAAGCGGCGCGTAAATTACGCGCGGAAAACCAAGTAAAAGTAGAAGTAGATGCTGAAACAAGAAGAAAAAAAGAAAAGAAGCTGTGGCTACTAGGTAGAAAAACTACATATGAAAAAGAAAAGAAAAGAAAATTGTTTTATGTGCTGTGCACTGAGCGTCTCGGGACTAAATTTTCTACATAAATTACAAGGGAGACCCCGCCGTACAGAGAGCAGCGGAGGCTGTTGTCATAAGTGATCAACGGGTGCGCCTCAGGCCTGTCTATATGGTCTATATAGAGCTGACAGAGCACTGGACGCTCGTTCTTGTTGTTGTTGTTATAGTTGGGCCTCCTCTGGGCACGTCAAGTGAACTGACATCAAAATGACGAAAACGCAAATCAACAGCAAACAGCAAACAACAAATACTTGAATAAAAAAAGTAAAAAAAAAGGAAAACAAGAAAAGAAAAGAAAAATCAACGAACCGCCGGCTGAGTTTGTTGAAAAGATGGATGGATTTATGGCTTGAATCTTTCGGTTGCTTCGCTTGATTCAATTGCTGGCTGGGTGGGTGGGTTTTTGTTGTGGGACCATCTAAAAGATTCTTTTTCTTTCTACATGTTGCTCTCTACATACATATATATATATATGTAAATATGTTTGAACTTTTTCTTCTACTTTTAGGTTCTGTTTGTGTGTGTGTTTGTTTTGTGGTCTTGCGGTTAAGGGGTTAAGTTATGCGAGCCGTAATTGAGTGACCTTTTGCCTGGCTCTGACGTGCGGATGGGCGTTGTTTGTATTAATAAGTTCAATGGGCACAGGCAGGGGCTGGGTCACGTGTGATGGGTGTAACTGCATTATAAATTTTCATGAGTAGCAATTTCCCATCCTTGATTATGATTTTCTTTTTCTTAGCTGTGGCCGTTTTTCTTTTTATGCTTTTCGTTCGTTGTACTCGCCGTTTATCTCCTATTAAGACTATGTTAACACGTGTTCTTCGGATTATGTAGACAAAACTTCATTGGATTATCATAAACAAATATGATTACGACTATGTGGCTGGAAATTTTCCTCTGATATGTGCATTCTACTTTGAAAAATCTTTGCTTTTCGCTGTGAAGCTTATGCACAGACCTTTACTCTCTTTTTATCGATTTTGATTGATATATTTGTAGTTACAGTCTCTCAGTTTGCTTCAAAGATAAAAAATTAATATCTTTTGATGCTCTGTTTGTTTCTATAATCTTTTTGTTTCACTGGAACTTCAGCTCGAACGTCTTGTGTGCTCTTCAACGGATGGCTCAAGCCGTCACATAAATTTCAATCCAGTGACTATCTAAGACACTCTTAAGCTCTGCCTTGACCTATGAACTCTAATTGAAAATCATTGAAGAGGAAAGCACACAGTGCACAAGATACATATATATATATATATATCGTGTTCTTTGAGTGCTTTGAGAGTTGGCGGGAGTCGCGATGGAACTGCGAACAGAAACTAATGACAAATTTTAATTTATAGAGCAGCGCTGGGTGGCCACGCCTAACGCCTTAACTAAGTCAGACTTGCAGTGACTAAAAATGAGCAGACTTAGATAAGGAATGAAACAGGTGGGGGAAAAGGGAAAACACTTTTGTTAGCAAGTAGCATAGAAAAGACTTGTGCCAATTGACGGAAAATTAGAAGCAAGCAAAGAAACCTCTAAGATACAGATACAACTCATATAGATACTATAAGATTAAATAGATACAACTCATGTAGATACTAAGGCATACATTAATTGAGACATACATCGTAGTATATGTAGTACTTATCCCATTGATGAGACACAACTAAATTCTCTGACGTTTCGTGTCTGTGCGACCGTTTGCTACGTTTGTATCTATGTTTGTATCTACGAGGCATCTCGTTGAGCAATGCCAATAAAATGCCAACAGAAATGTGCTCATCCCAAGATAATAGACGAGTAAAATATTGTTTAAAAGGTTTGTCTTCGGCTGGGCGAACAATATGATTGATTGCTGCACACGAGTATCGCAAGTATCTGTGGCAGTTTTTCTCCAAATTTTATCTAACAGATGCGGATGCGAATGTGAACGTGAATGTGAATGCTCTTATAACTTGCACAACTTACATCTTACATATTGCTTCATTATTTTCTTGAAATGAAAAGGGGCGCTAACGGGGAGTGTGTCGAGTCTGGCCTGCTGCCACTTGACTTGGACTTTTTGATGTTTTTACTTGGCCCAAAACAGATACCCAAAAAATACTCGTACTGTTCCCCAAAAACAGACGATTTCGAGCTGAACAGGCGCTCATGTCGCTCACTGATCTACAGCATTTAATTTCATTGTATTTGTTGTTGTTATTGTTGTTGTTGGTGTTGTTGTTGTTGGTGTTGTTGTTGGTGTTGTGGCTGCTGTTTTAATTAAATTTCGCAATGCAAACGTTGAAGAAAACATTTTGTAAATTGCATTTTATGTGCAATTCCCGTTCGACATTTGCCGGCCTCGTCTCGCGTTTGCTACTATACAACACACACTTGTACACACACACACACACACACACGCAGATGTTGCGACTGGGATGGGGGCATGTGCTGAGTCTGCTGGCAAAGTACAGTGCAACTAATTGCGAGTAACAAATGCCGCCTTGTGTTGCTGTCGCCTGACGCGCATCCCAAGCCAAAAAATAAAGAAAAAAAAATACCGAATATATGAAATAAGCAAAAAAAAAGTCATTTTGCATGAACATTTTTGGGCTGTGTGTGCGTTGCCTATCAAAATGAAGGGCAGCAACATGTGCCTTGCACATGCAGTGGCAACAGGGGCAGGCAGCAGTGGAAGGGGAGGGGCTACGTCAGTCAGTCAGTCAGTCATTCGATGAGATGCTTGGTAAATTTGTTTGGCTTCGAGGGACTGAAAATCTCTTGGGGAAAAGTCTAATGAGTGTTCCTCTTAATTAATCCTCACTTGAAACTTCTACAGCTTCTACATATTTTAAATGTTCTTTTAAAGTTGATCAGACGATAAGGATACAAATCTTATAGATAAGAGATAAGGAATATAGATATGTCTTTACCTCAGACCTAAACGGAAGTTATACATATAAATCATATTCTCAATTCGATTTCGAAATGTTTAGCTTAATTAAACTTAAATCTTTTTGCATCTTTCGTCAATTGGAAATTCCTCTGATTCTTTTATTCGATACAA
The DNA here is from genome assembly GCA_035045065.1 of Hirtodrosophila trivittata. Taxonomy (NCBI): domain Eukaryota; kingdom Metazoa; phylum Arthropoda; class Insecta; order Diptera; family Drosophilidae; genus Hirtodrosophila; species Hirtodrosophila trivittata. Next base: position 2,431,570 of record JAWNNK010000868.1, read on the forward strand.
TTTCCTTTGGCTTTGGTTACTTTTTTCACACTTCCCATTTTGACTCTCGACACTCGTCGATTATCAATCGGAAAGCAATTCTATATTTATATATATATACTTGTATATAGAAGTAAGATCTGCATATTCTCAGATCAATTTGATGAATGTCGATAGTATATCAAGTTGTGCTCTTGTGCTGACTGACAGAATGAAAGACTGACTCTGACTCTGGCCATATATCTCTATCCTATCCTCTATCTATTTATACTACCTCAATTCTTTATCTGAGATTTTGCAACTTGCAGTTCATTTTCGATTCTGCGACTCGAACAGCGGCAGAGGCAGCAGCAGCAATTTCTTCATTCCGCTCGATGCATCCATCGGTTCTTGTTGTGGCTTTTCTTTTTTCACTCTTTGTGACTGCGTAAATTTCTTGGCAAGATGCATTTTTGGTATATTGTTGTTGTTGTTGATGTTGTTGTGTAAACGAGTATTGGCGGCTGTTGTAAATGTATCTGTTGGATGCGTTCAGATCCGTTGCTTGGATGTGTCGCTGTTGAGAGGTTGTACTCGTACTTTATAGTGCTGACCATTTGATCAACTGAGTGCAAATTTCTCGAAGCAAAACTTATTTGTGATTTGCCATTTGCCATGTGCTGTGCAGCAGCGATGGGTGCGCTGACACGTCTGTCCGTATGTCCATCTGTCCGTCTATTCGTCTGTCCGCTCCTCTGTCTCCGGTCTCCGGCTATCTCTAGCGAATAGCTCTCGCGGGTAATTCATCTTCATTTCGTTGCGGTTCGAGTTGAAATGCGTCGTGGTATGCAGCCACGACACCACTACACCACCCCAACACCAGCACACCACCGAGAACTACCAAAACCACCGAATCGACCAAGCGGCGGGGCTATTTTCAAATCGTTCGCCGATGTGCCAGAAATGTTTCAAATGCTTTTCAAAAAACCCAAAATACGAGTACAACTATTCGTTTGCCTAGCAGAACAGCAAAATAAAAAACTGAAGGAAAACAAAGATAAAACTAAAAAACGAAATAAAATTGAAACAATTTTCGGGTTGCCGTGCATCTATAACGAAACGCCTGACCTCTTCGCCTCCCCCTGTCCAAGTGTCTGGTCCAACCTCTAGCCCAACCTCTAGCCCAGAACCAGTCAGCCATCCATCAATCATTTCTGTTACAGCTTCCACTTTGGTTTTTCGTTTTTTTGTGTAATTTAATCAACAGTTTCCAGTGTCGTCGGCTTTTCCTTGCGGGTGGGCGTCGTCACACATAGAAGACGCACACCCACACAGAGACTTGCAGGAAAATATATGATATACATTATTATTAAAAGGCAAATTTGACAGAAAACAAATGTTTTGTTACGTTCCCTTGTGTTGGGTTTAGCCTGAGTTGGGTTTTTTTTCCTTGTGTTTCTTTCTATTTTTTTTATACAAATCGTGTGTCAAAGTTGTTGAGAGATTTGATTGAAGCCCTTCAGAGATGATGTCGGCATCATCTTTACTTGGGAAAATTGTCGTTTGCTATATTAAGTTACAAGGTAAATAAACATTTTTGTCGCTAGCTGCTTCAACTTCTTCTCGTACATGTGGAGGTCACTGCAACAGCAACAACAACAACTAATAATTCTATGGAAAAACTGGAAAATTGCTAATGATACTCCGTTATACTGTGTAGAACAAGATAATCTCTTTCAACTTGACATACTAATATTCATTCTGGCAATGATGATGTATGTAACTGTACTTCTAAATCTTGATGAATCGTCAAAAGATTTGTGTAAAAAGAATGTGGAATTGATTACCTGAAAAATTTCAACAGGCAGTGCGAAAAAGAAATCCATTTTCCCAGCTACTGAACTGTTAGTCAATTGATATAAGAATAAGGAGTACAAATTCAAGCTTCAATCTGTGGATTGTTTCATATTTCATTATCTCAACAATAATTTACAACTCGCTGATGACTTAAGGTCAAGAAGAGGTTTTTATAATGCGAGTAAGCTGTTGCTCTGTCACCCTTTTGGTGTATTCATAAAAACTACAGCTCCGAGAGTGCTAGATAGATATGCGTCAGACAGAGACAGCGGCGATCCATTAACCTAATTACAAAGTCAGGTAAAGAAAACAAACCTTAAAAATATGGGGGGCTACTTAACAGCAGCGTTTAAAAATAATAAAATAAGGTTAAGTGAGAGCTTCCCCGGTTTTTGTGTAGAGAGGGGGAAATGTACAGGGGGAAAATGCAGCAAATTAAAAAAAATTGAAAGCCTCAAAAGTAACACGTGAAATGGGCGTCAAAAGTAGAAGAGAGAGAAAAAAAAATAATGTTATCATGAGAAAAGTTAATTAGTTAATGAATTGCTGAAAATGACGAAAGAAACAATCTAATCACAATCTTTGGTAAAAATTGTCATGAGTTTCCCGAGTTTTCTGTCTGCTAATTGCTTTTTATTTGGTTAATGGTTAATTAATTTAATATGGTTAGATTTGCTCCAGAATTATTGGTTAAATATCTAATAGTGATATATAGTCTTTGACCCATATTCACTGTTTAGGCTAGGCTATAGAACCTATAATATCTTTCACGATTTCCTGTGAAATTCCTAGTTAATTAGCACAAATATCAGCACTGCGTGTCTGGCGTTTCGGTGTCAAGTCTGAGGCCAAAACGAGCTGCTGTTGCCCCACCACCTGTCCACATGTAGTACTTACCTTTCAGCTTTCTCCCCCTTTTTGTACCCTCTTTCCCTGCTTTCGTCCCTTCGCCTCCTCCCTCATGCTGCATGTGCAGTGTGCTGAAATTTGCCTCACCTGAAAAAGCGCCAAATTGAAAATGAAGCCCCTTGCACGCTGTCCCTCGCCTCGTCCCTGTCAGCTCGAGCGCTCTTGATTGACATTTGAACGTGACATGAACATGTTTCACCCAAATACCGCAATTATTTATAGAGCTCCCTCCTCATGGCAGAGAATTATGGCAGCTTATATGCAGCAGCGCTTACTGCCAAACAAATATCTCCTTTTTTTTTGGGTTTGGATTTTGCTTTTGTTTATTTTTTGTATTTTATTTAAACATTTTGCTGACAGCGTCAATTAACGTGAAAAAATTATGCATAACTTTATGTTTTGACTGAAATCTGTGCAGCACCTGACATAAAATGCGCTGTACCACAAAAAATAATGTCATTAAAGCCTGAAAATCAATTCGTTTTAGCTGTTCGACTCTGTGCATTTTGGCCATTTTGCGATAAGCACTTGACAGGCAGGCAACGGGGAGGGGAGCCAGATTGCGTGTGTGTGTAAACTAATGGGTTGAACATTTAAAAGCAGCATTTAAAATGTTAAGATACATTGTCCCAGATCCAGATACATTGTATGCAAATTGTTTATCTATGAAATACTTTTTACTAGTTATAGATACGAGTCAAACTTCCTCAGATGAATTGCTGGAAAATTTAACGTTAGCTACCATACTTTTCTATTCATGTCAAAAAAGTAGTAAAAAAGTTGAAACACAATAAAAAAATTATTTAAAAAATAAAAACGAAAAAAAATTACAGAAAATTATTGTACAGAAAATTATTGAAATTATCTGAAATGTCGACCGCAAAGTGGTAAATACTTGATATAAAAAGTCATACCCAATTGCTGACTCAATCTTCATCCCTGCAGGATATCCCAATATGTAGAAATGGGTAAAACTGTTGGACGGCAGATTTACAATGTTGTTACCGGAAAATCCTTTTACCACATGGTATTCAAATGCTCAATTATATTCCTATTCGGCAGCTGGATGACACGCGACTTGGAACTGTACAAATAGTTTGACATAAGCAAAACAAAAAAAGTCTAGTTATAAATCAGATTGTATGCTTTAAAGTTGAAAGTAAGGGTGTATAATTCAGAGAATAAAGCGTATAGACAGAAGTAGATCAAAGAGGAGTCCTGTGCACTTAAATTGTCTTTTAATTTGTTGTTTATTGATATACTCGCTTACTATACTACATTTATATATATATATATATACTCTTACACCACGAAATACTAATACTTATATGTATATATCTATCAATACTATTTACTCTTTACAGTCCACACAAAACCAGAGTCAGCAGCAAGCACTTATGAACAAGTCAAACGACGACCTAAGGAGAAAACGTCCTGAGACTACACGGCCAAATCACATTCTACTCTTCACTATCATAAATCCTTTCTATCCCATCACAGTTGTAAGTACACACACCTACTACTACTACTCTTACTACTTGTTGCTATTATTATTACTATTATTATTACAATTATTATTATTATTATTATTATTCTTATTGTTGTTGCTTCTTATCCTTACCCAGGGCCATAAATCCCACAGCAATACCCTTTTGTATATAGTAACCTTTATTTCGTTTTTGCTACTTAGTAACACAGCAAAAGAGGTGGAAAATCCTTAAAAAAAACTATAAATTTTACGACTAGCAAACTTTGTATATGAGTTCTTAAATATTAAATGTGCACTCTATAGTTATTTGTTGGCTAGCCTAAAAACCAGCCAGGGTCTATGCTCTTCGTATAGAGTATACTTTATTTGGTTTTAGCTACTTAGTAGCAAAGTTTTTGGGAGCAGGCGATGAAAAACGGAAAATCCATTGCAACAAATTGTTATGTGTGTGCGTGTGTGTGTGTTGAAAAAACTTGTCACATACTTGAAAGCTTGGACAACATTTGTATGGTTAGAATACAGTATAACGGTATACATATATATATGATATTTATGTGTGTATATAGTGTGACAACAGTTATTTGCCACACTGTTGCCGCCGTTGTTGATGTGCTTGGAGTGGCAGCCAAAGTTGGCAGCTGCTTCTGGGGAGCGTTTTGGGGGTTTGAGCTGAGAGTTGACAGTTTCTTTAGGGATTTTCATTGGTTTACTGGCTGGGTGTGTGGTGTGTGGACGTGTGTGTTTGTAGACACTTGGGATCAAGCTTTGTGGATATATTTCATACATTTTAGCAACAAACTGGACGGAATATATGTTACATTTTAAAGCAACAGCAAATCTGTAATAGCAGACAAACACACACACGCACACACACAGACTCTGTTACAAGTGTGTGTTAGCATTTGTGAATCTGAGTGTTTAGCCTGAGTGCATTGTTAGACGTGCAACAACCTGCAGCAGCGTTGCAGCTGCAGCAGCTTTGCAGCAAAAGTAACAAAAACAACAGAATCAACAACAATTACAAAAAAGAAGCGTAAAAAATGCATGAAGTACTCAAGTGTTTGCCATGTTGAATAAAAAAACGTGAGATTCAACACAGATACAGCAGAAACAAATATAGTTACAGATACATTTATGATTATCAAAGTAGCAGGACTTGCGTAATACCCTGTAAATATCTTGATGCATATTCCAATTTATTCTTATCAAAATCTGTATGAAATGATCTTTCAAAGAAAATCGTCTTGCAGAATGATAAAAGACATCAAGCGATACAAATGGAATATAAAAATGATATTCAAGATCCATCTGCAGGATAAGAAGATACGCTCCTATCTATCCTAGTGTTATTTTATAGACAGACTTTACAGGAATATACATAAAATTTATAGAAGGAGCTTAATTATTTAGAATTTTCTTTGATTTTCACATACTTCCCTTTATTTTCTCTAATTGCTCTCACTTTTCGTTCTAAACTCTAAACAATATGCCCCACTTTCTGAGTTATGTACAGGGTATACATGCAACGCATATTCACACTTTTGCTTGGCCCCTCACTGACACAGTTTATTGTGTTTTTTAGCAAAAGGCAAAACATTTGGCGGCACAGCACAAACAACAGCAAACAAAAAAGTGTAACAACAACAACAACAACAGAAAAAACAAGAATGCGGAAATGTTTTTTGTTCTCTGTATGCGTGTGTGTGTGAGTAAGTGTGTGTGTATTTACTATGTGCCTGGCAATTGTATTTTCCAACACTTGAGCCAAGCGGCGTACAGTAGTGGCACATAAAATCCTGTGAAGTGGAAAACATGCAGCATAAAAGCCGTGAAAACTGTAAAACTGCGAAATTATTTGTGCCATCGTCAGTCAGTCGGCGTAGAGGAAAACTGTCTGTATATAGCCTGGATATATGCTTGGGATATATGACTGGGATAGTAGAGCCCAGACATGTTAATTCGCATTCAACAAAATGGGTAAAAGCAAATCTTCCCCCCTCCCCTCCACCCATTTGTCCAGGACTGACTGACTGGGTGAAAGACTGACTTTTTGCTGTGTGTGTGTGTGTGTATTTTTCGTCCTTTTGATTGTTGTTGTGTATGTTGTTGTCCTTGTTGCTGGATTCAGTGTGGCGTTAAGTCCGACTTTCTGGATTTTTATTCGGCTGGCCTGTTTGTAGATTTTTCCACAGGGCTTCAGCAGCGATTCTTCTGCCGAACGTCAGTCCGTTTGTCTTACTGTCTGGCATAAATCTTTTGTTGATTTAAGTCATCGTCAGTGGGTTGGCGGCTGGCTGGAAGCTGCTGCTGACTGGGAGGCAATCTTTTCCCAGCCTTGCCAAGTGTTTGTCATGGAATTAAGCAATTCCTTTTTGCCTTTATGGCACAAATTAAAAGGCTTCTGCAGGCTGAAGTAATCCGACCTCCTCCGTGCTTCAAATCCCCCAGACATCCAATTTTTATATGTCTCTTCGCTGCTCATATGCATCACATTGCCTCACATTGCATTGCATCCCATTTCAACGTAACGTTGTCCCAGTGCAAATGAAGATTAAGTACACGTTATGTTTTATGGCTGATAAGCGTGAGAGTAGTATAAGGAAATGAATAATACTCGAAGTGCAAATATGTCAGAGACACTTCGGATAAATTTACCAAAAAGTCGTATCTCGGTTAAAATATGTGCTCGAAGACAAACCAATTTCAAGTGACAGATACTATAGTCAAATTGTGGGCCAATAGCCTGAGAGTAAGCCGAGTTACTGGTGAATGGGGAAGAGACAAATCGAATTCCCTAAGGATAGCCTTTGGCTTTAGTATGCAAATTTCCTAACAACAAGCAACGAATTGCATTATTATTCCTAGGACAAAGGTTTCCTATTACAGAAATTGCATTTCCGCAAAAGTTCTAAATGGTTAAATGTACTTAGGCTCGCACTTTTCAAAATTTTCCAATTCTTTTTGGCAAGAGAAAAAAATTTGAAACTTTTCAAACTTGCAAAGTAGGCAGCAAGTTCTGAGCATCGTAGACTGACTTAGTCTCTACTAATCGCAAGCTAAACGACCTCTAATAGCAGCCTGAACTTTTGTCAACAATGTAGAGTCACACACACACACACACACACACACATAAATACAGAAACAACAAACATGTATTACGAGCTAAACTTTTGCCTTTGCCTGAAGTCAGTCATTTCCGGAGCTTTGTCCAATAAAGGGAGATAGAGGAAGATAGAACGAGATTAAGAAAGAGAGAGATAGACAGATAGAGAGAGAGTGAAACTGTGAGAGCTTATCACGGAACAAAAGAAGTCCTCGGGGACTCGGCGTGGTAGGGGAAAGATAAGATTAAAAAGTTTTTAATAAGACGACACTAAAAGCATCAAAGAAAATTTGCTGCACATGTGCAAAGTGCATGAAAATGTTGCCAAAACTTTGTTGGCCCAAAATGTGCGTAAGCCAACTTCAAGTTTAAGCTGGTCAGAACGAGCAGCAGCAACAACAATAACAATAACAGTAAAAACGATAAGAACGACTACAAAAGAAGCAGAGAACAGAATGCAATAAAAGTATTAGCAGCAGGCGCAACAATGTTCAATCAAATATTAAGCGTGTGTCCCATGTGTGCAGCAAGGCAACAGTCGCAGGGGCAGTGGCAGGGGGCGGGAGCTGTGGCATCTGCAACAACAACTGCCACAATGGCCGCCATGGAGCTTGGCATATGTAAAACCCTCTTTGAAATGGCTTATCAGAACGTTGTTCGACTTTGTTGGCCAAAAGGCAGCCACCCATAAGCCAAAAGCTACGGAATGCACCAGCAACGGCAACGGCAACGATTGCGGCCGCTGCACAATTTTCAATATGTGACACATGGTAGAGGCAGCAGCTGCAGGCAGAGGCAGCCAGGCATTAGACAGGCAAGCAAGCAGCGGCAGCAGCGGGAAAAAATTGTGAGGACGAAGGACATGCGTTGACGGCATAAGCCAAAGCTAAAGCCATAGGGCATATACATAGACCGTAGCACAGGTCCTTAGAAGCTGGCACCATTTTTAGGATTCACTTGCGGGTTGCTCTGGGGTTGGGGAAGTCTGTGCTGCCAGCTTGCCTGCCTTTTTGCATATGGCGGCTCTAAGTGAATCGAACCATTCCCAGATTTCAATAATGCAACTTTGAAGACTCCACTCTGTACTCTGTACTGTGTAGCCTGTCCTCGTCCTCCACCCTGACCCTTGGCTCCTTTCCCACTCAGTTTGCTGTGCTCCGCATTGTGTTGCGTTTTGTTTATGCATGCGATAGCATCAAAGCGAAATATGCCAGTGGCTGAGGTTTGGAAGGGTCCTCTAAGGCGGTTTGATTTAAGGGGTTTTTCGGGGCGCGAAAGCAGTCTGTCGTAGCTTTTCTTTTATTTTCCTCCTTTTTTTGCCTAGCACTTTGACAAATCGATGGTTTATTTTATGCGTTTTCTCTTTTCTCCACTTTTTTATGGTGTGTTTTTGTGTCGTTTGTGCGGAATGCATAAAACTTGGTTTATGGCCATATGTTAGGTGGATGGGAGGGGGAGTTGAGAAGAGATTCGGATAGTAAAAACAAACAAATAAGTGAAGGAAGTGAATGTTTGTTTAGGATTTGAAGAGTTTTAAGATCTTTTTCTGGGAAAACTTCAGCAATATTATTTTTTATTATCATTTTATTTCTAAGTTATTTTTTCTACGTTTTGATTTTTTCTGATTTTTTTGTCATTTTATTTTTCCTACCTACAATTCCTTTAACTGTTCTACCAAGTTTCTCTCTCTACAATTAAGCAAAAATGTGTAATAACTGCACCATATCCTTAGGCACGACATCTGAAGTAATACAGCAGAAATACTTCTTGGGAGTTCCAAGTGCCAAAATTCTTTGGACTTTGAGAGTATTATGGGGCTTCTGTTGATTCTTCAAATGCTTTGATTGGTTGCTCTCTCCTGTAGTATTGTTATCTATTTAATTTTATAAATAATATTATATAATATGAATAAAAAATGTATATATTGTATAGCTTACACTTAAAATTTGATATTCTTAAACCTACTTGACCAAATTGTTGTGTATTGGAATCATCTCCAGAGTACGCAGCCTATTTTGTTTTAGATGTATTTTCGTTTGATGATTTGCTCTTCAATATCCCATACAGAATGTTTGGAAATCGCTTAATATCGTTTTTGGTAAGATGACCCTGTTCATACATTTCGGCAAAGAGCTGTAAAGTCAGTCATATGGTATATAATTGATGAGGTTGATCTGTAGTGACACTCCTCTACTCACCAGCTCCTTCATCCTCCAATCATTTAGTGCTGTGCTGCGTTCCTTTCGCCATTCATTGTCCCATTCCTTTTCCGCAGCCGTAATGGGCTCAGGCTGCCAGCCTTCGAGTTTCTTCGAGCTCGTTTTGTCCACGGGCTTCAACTTAGTTGGACTCTTCTTCTTGGGTCGTTTGATACGGCATCTTTTGCTGGTTGCTTGATGACTAACCCTGTGCTTATTTACAGCGGTCATTATCATCGCCTTTACGGGTGATTTGTTGGTGCGCTGTGTACTGCTTTTGGAGGAGGAGTTCGTCGTGGAGTTGCCGCCCTGCAGGCGTACCTCGGGAAGACGCTTTATGCTGTGCCTCAGCATGAACTCGGCATCTTGACGGGATTCCCATTCCAAACAACGTGATCGCCGTGCGCGGTTTTGAATCTGACGTCGTTGTTTCCGTCGATGTTTCTTGATGAGGCTGTTTTTGGCCTGGATATGTTTGCTGGTCTTACTTACTGCATGCCATATGTCCACGGTCTGCTTGATAACATCTTGTTTCATCAGTTTCCTACGCTGTCGCTGTACATCCTTGGCAATGAGTGCCTCCTGCCTCTTTTGCTTCTCCACTAAACTCGATTTCTTGTCCGGCACATGAATCTGTGGAATATGCTGCTTGCTCAGCTTTTGCTTGCGATTACTCTCCCTTTGTGATTCAAGCAACTGCTGGATTCTAAATTGCCTCACTTGCTCATGTTTGAGCCTCATTCGGGTTTGGCTCATAGCCCTTTCCCTAAATGAGGTTACGGCTTTCACCTGATTGTAGAACTTGCAATAGTACGAAACCCTTTCGGTGTTTGGGGGCGGCATGATGCGTCTGTAGTTACCCAGATGGCTCTCTTCCCAGGCAATTTGCTGTGCCAGAGCGCTAAGGGAGAAATCCTGCACCCGATCATTGCCCCCTGCAGCTCTTACTGGGGCCGCTTGTTGTCCTGGGGGCACAACACGTCGCCTGCCCGCCTGATGCATTAGACGATCTCGAAGCACTGCCCGATCCTCGCGTATGATCTCCTCCTTATCGACCAGTGGTGAGCTAATTAAATTAAGCGTATCTCTGATAAGAGGTCGCTTCACATCGTTATCAACGATTTCATCGCCAGATAGACTAGGCGTGTGATTAACTTCTAATATGTATGGCTTCAACTTCCAGTCTACTAAAATATCAAAGCCAAGCAGCTGAAAGCATGCCTGAATCTTGTCGTGCTTTGGGAAGCACATATGATAATTGTGCTTTAGCACTGGCCACGCGCTGATCACAGTCTTAATAATCGCATCATCCACCGTTGACCAGAACTCCTTCACATTATAGTTGTGCTCCACCAGCCATTTGTTGTAGGCGCTCAACTTGCGCTTGAAACCATTGTCATCACCACAGCCTGCCTCGTAGTTTGAGTTCCGGCGGTTCACGCAGTAGTTGGTGAGGTGCATGAACATGTTGCTGCTGTTGCCCATGGCCGGTTGCATGTACTTGTGTGTTGCAAAGCGTACAAGTCCTTCGTTGTACACAAATATGCGCAGAGGATCCACCGAGGTGATCAGTGTATAGACGCGTAGGTCAAACTTGAAACCATCGATCAGCAGTGGCTGATCAGAACAGAACATCGATTATAGATTATAGGGAAACGGAGGAGAAGGGAACTAAGTGAACACTTACTCGTTCAATGTACGTCTGACAGATGAGCTTCTCGTTTCTGCCCACATTGCGTAGATTGTTGGTTAGCCAAATGCCACGTCCCTGACCCGATGAGTAGGGCTTTAGTATGTAGGTGCGCTTGTGCTTGTTGGCATAGATGGCCACATCGTAGGCGCTGTTTGAAAGGGATCAAAATATTAGATCTAGAACTGGCTAAGCACTACTCACTCGGTGGGCAACAGCCAGGTTTTGGGAAAGATGCGATAGTCGCCGGGATACATTTTGAGCATACGGTTTAGATTACGTGAAAGCAAATCCTTGCGACATATCTCGACCATGCCGGGGAAATGATTGATTTGCTGGAAGCGCTTCATGCTCTTCAAGAGATCATAATGTGGTGTATTATCGCACCATTGTATATTCCACAGACGATGCTCGGGCACATGGGTCAATCCCATGCTCTTGGATATCTTCGAGACCAGCGGAAACCGTGTATGCTCCACACAAATGCTGATACGTACCCCACGCACCAAGGGCATAATGTTGGTAGGCTCCAATTTAAGACGTGGCTCGTGCAGCACATTGTAGCAAACGGGTTCCCGGTGTGGCCGTGCATTATTATTGTTGCCTGTGCTGTCCGGCGTATCGGTCGAGGAGACAAGCAGATACGGTCTGCCTTTTGGTTCTTCCAAGTATTGACTGCCGCTCGTGGGGCATACCAACTGAAGCGGCCTTCGAGACTTGCCTAATGGGCCCTGGTCCGCAGATGGCTTCGACCGATACCTTTGTATGGACTTCTTCTTTGTGACCGGCGGTTGGGCAAATTCATCTACCTTGGGGTTTCTTTTGCCTTTTGGGTGTAGCTTTTTTAAATCAAAATAGCGTGTGTATTGATTGGAGACCTTCCTTGACTTCAAATTTTTATTAGCAGTCATCTAAAGACAGTTTCAATTAGTATCTATGGACATTAGACTTATAATTATTTCTATATTTTTTCTTCTTTTACCTTAACTGGAGAACATTTAAAAGCAAAAGTGTTAACTAGGCAGTTAAAAATTTGACAAGTGAATTTTGTGATCGAAATTATGATTAAAATTTCGTTCTTTTCTATTAAAAGACTAAACACGAAAGTCCAAAGTGGAAGATTAACGTTCTAACCAACAAATTATACAATGAAAGCTTTTTTCTTTGTTCAGTTCTCAGAAATACAAACGTTTTTTTTTTTAAAACGTGTCTCATACTGCAGCCAATTACCCAACCACATTTCATGTGTCACCATCATCATCATTATCGTCATTGTCAACATCATTATCATGTTTATTAGCAGTGAACCTGTGCTTCAATGACTGCCATGTCGCGTTTCGACATTGAATCCCTGTGGCTGCGGTTCAACTTGTCGCAATTTCTCCCATTACCAAAGTCGCGGCCACCCACCACACATTGTGCAACACGTTGCGGCAATTGATATGCCCCAAGGCGCACATGAAAAGACGAATATAGTTAGAAAAAGAAGATGCTTCAGATACGTACGGTAGTTGACAAGATGTATCGTACTTTTAATGGTAACTGTAGTCGCTGTCTGGTGAGCGGCTCATTAACCGCAGTTTAATCAGGTTTAAGTCTATTGTGGTTATTATTTCAGGCAAGAAAACATACGGATCATGCTCCATATAGATGACATATGATTTTTGCTATTATTTCTTCTTGTTGTTGTTGTCACACGCTTGGGTAACCTTTTGGCTATAACAACAACAATAAGCCACACGCGAGAGATTCACTGTGATCGTCACCCAGTTTTAACCCCATGACAATTCCCTTGCCCTAAGCCATTACCTAGGCAATTGTTGTTGCTGTCGTATCAAATTTCAATATAATTTTTTGGTAGTCATTGCTCTTAGGGGGGCTTAGTTTGAGTTCGAGTAAACGGAGCGTGTAATTTGTCAAGTTTATTTGGTTGAGTGACCCTTGGTGTGGGCTCCTCAACTTTGGATATGATCTTTCCCTCCTCAAATTTTTGGGGTACGCCCTCTTAAGCTCACAAATTGCCTGCCCAATGTTTGTAGTTGTTTTTGTATTGTTGCTAATTATGCGCGCTTTGTCTCTCTCTCTGCGTGGGTAAACAATAACAATGAAAGGGTATAAAAGTGCTGGCCACTTTTAAGTATTTCAAATATTAATGATAGTACACGAAAGCTGAAAAGCAACTGCTGCTGCTGTGTCTGTTGACACGGATAAGGCAACAAAGGATGGACATCAGGCTAGCTACCAGAAAGATAATCCTCAGTGAGAAACGAGCAGAAAATTACGATTAATGTTGCTGCTTCAACAAATGTTGCAAATTGAAGTGCTCGCTGGATGCCACTAAGGTTTCAGCTTGTCAGCGGATTAGTGCTGCAACTCGAATTGCAAAAGCTGCTTCTGTCTTTGTGCAACAACTATATCTGTATATATAAATCCTTGATCAACGCTTTTAATTAAATAGATAATAAAATGAGCAGTTTTTCATATCGAATCACAATATTATTTAATTTAATTTAAGGAAATTTCTTATGTATGAAATTCGTTCCATTAATTGGCTGAAACTATAATTAATTCAATTTAATAAAATTATTTTTTAATTATTTACGATAATACTCGCATCCATTCGCGTCATGCAAATTGAGTTTTAACGTGAGCTTTGCGCTGTTTATTTGCTCAGTAACTATATTAAAAGGAACTTTATTAAAAACATAAATATATTTTTTAAATATTAAATTTGACTGCCATTTTCTGTTGTTGGTCAAAAACAAAATGATTCCCCGTATCACAACTGATTTTTTAATCAAGTGGATGAAAAAAATATATGAAAATAAGCTTACGGCGAGTGTATTAAAAATTTAAAGGTGGTGCACATTTCATTTGCAGTTGCAAGCCAAACGAAGGGAAGGGGAGGGGGGGACAGGAGAAAGGGAGTGGAAGAGGTAGGCAAAAATAAAAGCGGAAACCTCGAGCGCGTTATAATAAAAAATTAAACCAAAAAAAGGAACATACAACAAACTGTGTGCTGTGCACGAGACAGAGAAATATATATAAAAAAAAGGAAAGAGGAGGAAGGGAGGTAAAGGGAAAGAGGGAGGTAAATTTCTGCATAAAGTTATAAAGAGAGAAGGTAGAGAAATTGCTCTCATAAAGTTGCAGTTAGGCAGATGATGAAATCTCTGTAACGTTGTCGCATAAAAGTTTCAATGTGTGTGTAGAGCGTATTTCACACACACACACACACACACATGAGTCATAACGACTGTTGGCCAGAATCCTTTTATTTTTATTGAGCTCTGCGCCAGTGGCAAATGCTGGAAATGTCTCTTTGTCGTGACTGCCGCACTAAGCGCACATTAAAAATTAATCTTTTAATTACCAGCAGCGGGACAGGCCTAACTATCAACAACAGAAACAACAACCAGAGGCAAACGACGGTGTTTAGCGGCATTGTGCTGCAAGCTATTAATTACGCGTACTTCCCAGCAAAATATGTTCATGACACAAACACACACAGAGAGCCCTTGCAACAATTGCGTTGTTAGTTGCCTGGCAGCCATTTTTGTTTGTTTGTGCAATGGCGTCAGTGGCACACTGCTTCTGTTCCCGAAACAAGAGGAAGCATGCAACAAAATGTTGCACAAAGAACAAACAATTCCTTCGATATTGTTCTGCCAGAAACGTGCGCTAGCACTTAAGGCAAACAAAAATCCGAAATCTCTGCAAACAATGATAATAAAAAAAACTCCAAAATACTGCATCAAAAGAAGAACAAGAAGAGCTACTATAACAACAACAACAGAAAAAAGGCCAATTGTAATAACAATTACAATAATAATAATAATAAAAACACATTTTTGTGTCTTGGCTCTTTGCTGCCACGTGATTTTCAAGTGAAAAACTTGTGAAACTCACATTGAGTTTCCCTTTCCCACACGGCACACGTTTTGCCCTCAGAAGAAACCTTGGTGAATTTTTGTACTTGGCTGCGTTTCAACTTTAACTTTTGGTATTTGGGAATTCTCAGAAATGATGTTTGCTTCCCTCTTTGTGGGGGTTATCGGGGTTACATTCGCACACATTTTGCACACATTTTCCCCAATGTTGCCCATTTGCCTTGATTTTGCCTGGCAACGCTTTTAATTGCTTTCAATTGACCAAAGCCGCCCCAAAAAGAAAAGTTTTGGACATAAAGTTTATGCAACAATAGCCTGCCTCTCCTGGCATACATTTGATTTTAATTGAATTTTGACTCGTAACACTTTAGCCATTAACATTTTGGGGTTACGAGGCTGAAGGTGGAGTGAAAAACTTTTCCTAATGGATTTAAATCACATACTTAATTGCTTTGAAAGGCTGTCTAAGCGACTGCTCCTTTATGCGATGTGAATGCCTAGTTAAATAGCGTGGACATTGTACAGATTATGAATACAAACTTTAACACTTTATACAAAATAAATCCTTTCAATTGTCAAACATAAACGATGCGAAAGTTAAATGGAACTTAGAATAGAAATGAAAATTCAGACCAGAAACTTTACTTTACTTTTGCAAGATAAATAAAACTGAAGACATTTTAACTTTAAACTATCTTTTGTATATTTGCTTTTTGTTGAAGTATCTGAGGTATACTTGGTTCCTTTTTGATTCAGGATTCTATAGTTCTTTAGTTGAAATTGGTTTCCGTTGTTTATGTTTTTCTCCTCCTTTACAATCCACGTTCTATTAAAACAAATACTTCCTATCTATATACAAATATCTTTCGATCGGCTTATAAAGTCAGTTATACGTCGAATGAACTTTAATCAGATTTTGGTATACCAACGTCAACACATGACAAAACTGATCAAATTCTTTGAGGCTTGACATTTGTTGCTGACACGCTGTCTGTCTGTCTGTCTGTGTATGAGGATTTCAATTCGAATTCGAATTTGGATTTGATTTATACTCGTATGCGAGGCACATACCGAATAGTGCGAATCGCACAATGAATGTAACACACACACACACACATACAGATACAGATACAGATACACTCACAATGCTCGTAATTATGCATGAATCACGATTCTGGGCGAGCAGGGAAAAATGTGAATTTCGACCCGAAACGCATGAATGAACGCCACCCCTGGATGAAAACAGAAGAAAACAAGAAGCACAAAAAATATGCACATAAATTTCATCAGTCAGGCGCAATGAAAATGTTGAAATGTTAAAATGCTCGCACGTAATACGTACTACTACTGCCAAAGAGTCATTTGTAATGCAAAACAAAAGTTGAGGAAAACAGCAACAACAACAGACGTAACTGACTTGCAAACAAAACTAAAAACGTGGCTAGCACAGAACATAAAACAAAACAAAACAAAACAAAAGAAAAGCTCTAAAAAGGATTTTCTCTGTTATTTCCTTTTTAGTTCGTTTTTTTTTCACCATTTTCACTTTAGTTACGTTTTTTCTTTATTGGACGGTATTTACTTTAGTTTTGTGTGCATCGCATAAACAACCAAACGCATTTGTAATGAAAATAAAATTTAACAACTGCCAACGGCTGCACTAGAAGCAGTTATTGCAGCCAGCAGTAGCAGCTGAACCTGTTCTAGTACTAGTAGTAGTTATGTCTGTGAAGACGACAGCGAAAGGACATCAAATGGCCGATACGCTGTAAAGTATGCAACACTTTTTTCGCTTTCCTTAGCAGAGATAGGAAAGTGTTTTCGGCAGATGCTGAGACTGACTTAAAATATTGTCCTTGTTTGTGTCTAGCTTAAGATCAAATCACACTCGAGTTTATAAAGTGAAGTGTTAATAGCTCTATTCATCAATAGGAAAATAGTTTTCTACTTAGCTTTTCCTTTTAAAGTTTCACAAACTCCATTTCGTTTTCCTTGTCTGAAGTGCCAGTTGCAAGCTAATCGATTTTTTTCAATTCCACTAATGGCAGACGATTGTGTCTTTAATATTGAATTGGATTAAGTTTCTTTTTTTAGTTTTAATTGGGATTCAGAGCAAGTCAAAGGTTTTGTTGTTAGTACACGTGATATGTGGATAAAAGGAACCATTTGCATGAATTATTTATTTAGATTGCATGGAAATTCATGTGGCATGCCGCAACAAATTGCATGCAATCATGCAGCATAAGGGCAGAAATTGTGTGGCATCAACGACAACGGGTCACGTTAAGAAATGTGACACCTTTATGCTAGAAGCATGTGGATGTGGCCACGTTTTGCATGTGACACAGCCACAGGCAGGTAGATTTCCAGGGGCATTGTCAATGTCATAATTTGCCATAATATGTGAAAGAGACATATGGATAGACAGTTGCCTGCCTCCGATATTGAGGATGCTGATGCCGATGCTGATGATGTTGCATGTCCATGTCGATGTCGATGTCGAGATGT
Source organism: Hirtodrosophila trivittata (assembly GCA_035045065.1). Lineage (NCBI taxonomy): Eukaryota > Metazoa > Arthropoda > Insecta > Diptera > Drosophilidae > Hirtodrosophila > Hirtodrosophila trivittata. The sequence continues at coordinate 2,449,172 of JAWNNK010000868.1, forward strand.
CGAATGTCGTTTGCCTCTGTCAGCGGTCGCTGGCAAAGAGGAATGTCTGTGGGTGTTTGTTTGTGTGCGTTCAACTTAGTTGCAAAGTTAACGATGCGCCATGACAACACTCCATCAACATGGACATCAGCTCCCCCCCATTCACACACCGCTAGTAGCCACCTCTACTCTACTATCGTTTTGCTGCCTTTTGTGCCCCTTTTTGCTGCTCCTTCTGGTTCGTGGCATGTCCTTGGCTGCGCATTGTCAGCCCCGTGAGGCACAAAAAGGCATATCCAATTGCAAAAAAAAGTAAATAGACAACGCATGTCGATAACAAAGCGTACGAGCATAGCCAAACGCAAACATTCAGCTTACATAAGTGACACGCCCCAGCACACACACACTTACACACTACTCACGTTGAGGAGGACTAGCTTCAGCTTCAGCTTCGACTTTGGTGTCTATTCTACTTGGTCATTAAATTTAGATTTTGTGCTCTGCATATCACGAGTGCTTGACTTTACCGTTAAATATAAACACACACACACAAACAGAGAAATACACTCATACGCGTGCATGCTACCACTCACACACACACACACATACTGACATACACCTCAATACACATGTAAACACACGTGTGCAGCTCTTTAGTGGCCCCTTTGTGTGGCATCCATTCTCTTGGCATCTCTACCTCATCTGTAGAGACTTGTGTCCGTCCTTTGCCACCACGTCACATTGTTGGCTGTGCTTTTTGCATGCCGTTCAAACACACATCCAAACACACGCACACACACGCGCACACACAAACATTCCTTTCACACATTCAGCTTCCGTTCTGCCTCTAACCGAACCACTTTGCCAGTGTTAAACAACGTTGATATGTCCGCTAGTAGATGATGCTATACTTGTAGTTTGTCTAAAGTTTGTTTTTGTTTTTGTTTTGTTTTACTTACGGTTTTGAGCCTTTTGTGGTTTTAGTGGTTTCATCTATTCCAATGGCCAATGCCAGCAAAACAACAGCAAAAAGGCAAAAAAATTGAAAGGATTTTAGGCTTTCTTCTTCTTTTTTTGGGGGTATCTTGTAGATGAATTTGTGCTGCCTACAGGGGAATTGAGTCGTTGAAGACCTATCGAATAGGTGATTATTTGCAATAAGCAACAAGATATAGAAAGGAAAGAGGATAGCATTTTTTTAGGCAATGGGAGAGCATTAATATACACACAGACATTTCATCCAGTTTACTCCATGCTAATCGAAAGAAGTTATTAAATGGATATGGCTAGGGTCTGTGTTAAAATCAGTTCTATCGATAGCTTTTAAGAGCAGTTGTGGTACAACAATCCATTTCTCAGATTATATTATCAGTTTATTCGTATATTTTGTTGGACTCCTTCATATATTTAAGCATTTGAATCTATAGTAGTAGTATATATATATAGTTTAGTATATTTTCTTTTAAGATGCTCTTAAACTTTTACAAGTTTATTTATTTCTCAATTGATTACTAAAGAATTTTATATCTTTTTCTCGTTTTAGGTAAGTGTTTTTCCTTCATGGTTTAAAGACTTTAAACGTCTGCCCCCCTTTCATCATTAAAATTTGTGCGTGAGTGATTGATATAAGAGTATTATTTACTTTATAGTGAGTGACCTTTGACTTACGATTATATTATTGACACTGGCTCAGTGCTTAGTTAATCCCTAATTCAAACTCGGAACTGACAAAAGCCCAATCATTGGTTGCCCTTTGCTCTTTTTTTTATCTGCTCTCAATCTGCCAGGCTTAAACCCATCAAAGGCACATCAAATACAACAAATCCAATGTTGACCCAATAAATCACTAGAAAATTTTCACACAAACACACAAAACACTCGAAAATCATTGCCCAATGGGATAAAAAAGTTTTTGCGAAAAAAAAGCTAAAAGAAGGTCCTACCAAAACTTGCCATACGTATATAATTCCCTTGATAATAATCATAATAAAAATCAAGCAAAAGCGATAAAGCATAAAAGCAAATTACAACTAAATTCTACACATACTCGTACTCTCATACTCATAAAGCAAAAGAATGAAACAACTTCCACAGAACCCGAAACATTGGACTCAATATGCCATATTGGTTAGGGGGCGACTCCTTCCACTCTTTTTCATAACATAATAATAAAAGTTTTATTATTTTTTTTTTGCCCAGGCAGAAACTTGCACGTTGTCAAAAAATGTGTGGCTCGTTCTGGGCAGTTCTGTTAGACAGTTATGAATTTTACTGGCTCACGTAGCGGCCATTTTGCCTCTCTCTCTCTTCTTCTTTTAGGTGGCTTTGAAACTTTTCTCATAAACCGCTAAGCGCGAAAAATATATTTTTTGTAGATATATATAGATAATATATAAAGGAGAGGAGAGCATCACGTATTAGGGTTAAGCCATGAGTTGTCCTGGCCAGGAGACAAACTTTTATATATGATTTATGCTGATGAATTACTCGAAAATGTCGTTAGAGCGAAGCGAATGGGTGGCAAATCCATTGGAAAATGGAAATTGGAAAATTCATTAAGTTGTCAAATGCAAGTCAACACAATACATTCAATTTTTTTTTCCCTTCCTATTTTTCCCATTTGACGTAGACATGACATTTTCACACACAGCAAAATAGATGGCAATGAAGGCAAAGAGTGGCGCGTAGCTGCCTCAAGCTATTTGACGCCATTGATGCGTGAAAAATTATTGAAAAGAACCAAAAAAAAAAAATACAGAAGAAAAGTAGAACAGGAAAATAGAAAACCTTATAAAATTAGATCTGTGGAGGGACCAGCAAAATATATATATATCTATATATGTATGTATATCATTCAAATGTCAAAATGAACTGAAAATCTTTGACTGGTTGTCATAAAAGATTTAGTTTCTGACCATGAGCTGCCTTGACAACAGTGTAGTACGTTTTCCGGTATGAATTGGCTTTAAGTTTTCTTTACTGTATCAGATATCAGAACTCCTTTTAGATAATGATAGACAGAATCTCAGATTGAAGACAATTTCAAGCAGTTTCCTTCAATTGTTTTCAACTATTGTCTTAGTGTATTTTATGGGCTTTATGTTACATGTATGAGAAACACAATTGGTTTTGACTTCTATTGTAGTTTCTGTGTCGTAATCAAAAGCGATTTGCTCTATTAAACAATCGCTTATCAGCTATAAACCGTTAGCTCCACTTCCCTCTATGAATAATGAGGGCAGCCTCCCTCTATCGTTGTTCTATTAATCAGGCTAGCCAAATGTTCAAAATTTTCTAAATGACTAATCATATTGTTCGGGTAGTGTAGAATCAGATACCCTGCAGTTCATTCTTTACTTAAGATGACACATAAAATCGATATACTCGATTTAGTTTTTTCATATGTTCGTAGGGTATTATCGGTGTTTATTAGCCGGAATGTAACATTTGTTTCAATCAGCTACACTTGCAGCTGCAGCTCGGCCATTGTGTGTGTGTGTCCAGTGCCAGCGCATAATTAAAACCGCAAATAGTACAAGCGGGGACCACACACACACGCACCCACATACACACACACTCATGTGTGCATATATATATATATATATAAAGCTTAGATCTAATGGTCGTCAGGGCCAACTAATATGAGTACAAAGCGGCAAAAGTCAGTCAACAAATGCGTCGAGCGATTCTATAGTGTAATGGCTTGAGCGCGGGGGGAGAGTTTGGAGGTATCATCCATTGTCCATTGTCCATTATCCATTGTGTTTGCTGATATGTGAGATGGGTTTGTCCCGGTGCTGGTTTACCCAACGGTAAAATTCGAATTTTAATTATGCGCCTGGCAGTTAATTACACTGTTAAAAACAAAATGTAAAATGCAAAGTGTAAAATGGTAAATGGTAAATGGGAAATGGGAAATGGAAAATGCATTAAACATGCTGGCTGATATGGCGCCTGCTAAACAGCAAGTGCTGTGAATCAACCACATTGCGCATACGCCCCGTTAAACCGTTAATAAGTTGAGCTCATTTATTTCATTTCGTTTAATTTGATTTGATTTGATTTTATTTTCTCATTTCTGCCCCTAGATTTGTGCCCTTTAATTAGCAGAATTGGCAATTGTCGTATGAAAATTTGCTTGACGCGTTTTCCCATTGATTAAGTTTCAATATTGTTGTGCACATGGGTGGACTTTTAAGCTCATCACCATCGTCATGTTTGTGTGTGTGTGTGCATACATTGAGTGTATGCCTTTCAGCCGATTTGGTTAATTTGGTCAACCGACCAGCTGACTGTCAATTGGTAAGAGGCTTTGTGGTCAGAGTTGAGCTCAACCCGTTGAGGTCGCAACGGTTTAATGTGAATATTCATTAGAGCAAATGCAAACAGATTGGATATAATATTGATTATAGGAATGCAAGTACTCAATGCATTGCAATGGATATGGAGTGGGTAATGATTATATTTAGGCTTCAAATTGCAGTTGTATTCATTCCAATCAGATACTTGATAAAAGTATTCACACGTTAAGTTAGTCAATTGGCTGGTCTGACCTCTGTCTTGTGAATTTCCTTTAATTTTATTCTGACACTTAACTTGGAGGCTAGATATAGGTATATATAAATATATTGTAGGAGGTTATATTGATACTAGTTCAGACACAGTTCGGGTTCCAAAGAAAGTCGAGCAGTAAAGTGTCGACGTAGCATAATATATAGTTTATTTTTTAATTAATTTGAAACATTTAAGGAATTCCCTTAATGATCAGAGCACACTCTCGTCCGCCCAACTATAATTCACTCAAAAGATAAATGTTGTAGTATGTTTTATAAGAGCACAAGCTCTTAACCCAAAGCCGTTAAACCATTATCTTTCGGCCATTTCTTAAACTATACCCAAAGGTAGCGGCAGCAGCAATTGCTTATCTAGGCCTACAATGACACTCGCCTTGTCTTTTGTACCATTTTTCACCTACTTAAGTGCGAGGCTTGCCTGTCCCACAACCCACAACATAAATTCGAAACCCACAAAGCTGTCCTTCCATTTTCCCTACACCCATCCCTTACCCGGGCAGCTCGTGAACTGTAATTCTATGGTCAATCAGCGATGTTGAGCTGCAAAGTGTCAGATGTAACTGAAAGGCGGGGTGAAAGGTGGGAGGTGCTTAGTTTGTTGACGGAACTAACAAAAAACTTAGTGCCTAATGCCGTCGTGAGTTGTTTTGATGAGATGGAATAGGTTTTAGGTTGGGTGAGAGAGGTCAGAAGTCAGAGAGGTGAAAAATTAATGTCTACTAATAACTCAAGTGTGTGGAGGCGGCTTTGGGAAAAGTGTGCGTAAATATTGTAGCGCACAATTAAATGGAATATGCCATAAATATTACGTATACGCAACGTAAATCAGTAGCATTTGCTTAGCAGGGCTCAGTCTGGGCTCGGAGCCGGAGCCGGATCCGAACCCCAAACGCTACGATTATATGCAAACAATTAATCTTTGAAATGTTTATTACCAAGCGAGCAGGCAGAGACAGTCAGACATTCGCATTAGTTAGCACTCCCCTGGGGATTACTCGGTGCTTATGGTTGGTTGGCCATGCTGCTCCTGCTGCTGCTGCTGTTACTGCTTCTGCCATACAAATTGGATGTTTGTCTGTACGTGGAATGGAATCAATTGGTAAGTGGCTTTGTCCTGGCCAACTCAGTAAGAGTCAACTGCAAGCGCCTCCAGAGCAGCAGCAGCAACCGGATGCATGCCATTTTGCAATCACATTAGCCAAAGCTAAAGCTAGCGTCGGGCCAGGAAGTTGCATCCTATTGTTGTTGGTGGTAGCCGGAAATGAAAGCCGCAGCGGCAAAGAGTGAGAGATGCGTGCCTCAACTAAGACTGAGAGCATCTGGCAACGTCAGCTGACCGCAGCATTAAAGTAACATTTGTTTTAGCACCGCCGCATTTCAAAGAAAACAAAACAAAATCAAAAAAAAAAGTGTACATAGAAAGAAAAGTAAACTTTTACTTAAGTCTCAGTACTAAAAAAAAGGAAAGAAAAGAATTTTCAACAATGCAGCACAAATTGCAGTGCAACCGCAGCAGCAAGCGCGGTTTTGTCCCTCGGTCTAAGCACTGAGAACTGGGATGTGGGATGTGGGTGCTGTGAGTTGTGAGTTGTGGGCTGGGAAAGGATTGCAGAGTGTTGACCTGACCGCAGTTCGGAATAGTTGACCAGTGCAATATTTTGACTTGGTCAGCTTTAAAATCGCTGCTCAAAGAAAAAGCGTGGGAGGGGGTAGGTGGACACATACATAAAAGTTGGCCCAGATGGACAGATGCTAAAAACGATTGTCCCCCAGGGGATTAAAGTGTGCGACCCTTTGTGTCATTTGTTATGGTTAACGTAATTGGTCTCCGACTGGGACGGAGCCCATCAAACTGGCTGAGTTTTGTGGCTAAAGGAGTTTCCATTTCGTTGATTATGCGGTGGTTTATACAATTGAGAATGACAAAGGATAAGCGTGTACGTGCCAAAAGTTGCCTCCTCTGAATGCTACGTGAGTCTGATCAAATTGTGTTTTCGTATTAAAATCAATCTCTGCTTGTTACGTAATGTCCAAGGAAACTTTTAAAGGTCTCCCAAGAATCGATCAATCCGTGCAATCGATGGGTGTTCTGGAAGTGTATCCCAAAGGAAAACTTATTATTGCAGTCTTCAGCAAATAAATCTTATATAAACAAAGTTTATGAAAGGAAGTTGATCCTATGGATTAGTCCAAGTTCTACGAACAAAAGTAATTGCAATCCTTTCATAAGCGCTTTTTGATTGTTCCTTTGATATTTAATATAACCTATTTCGTTTCTACCCTATTCTTAGTAGTTTCCTTCAGTGTAAGTCTCTCTCTCGCTTATCGCCCACCAATCTTTCTATCCACCCTTTCATATTTGAGTTCTCTGTCTTTATTATGAGTTTCTTTAACTCTTCTTTGTTGTTACGCGTAACTGAGCAATCTGAGCTTTGTCCTTAAGTAAAGCAACCCCTGCTGCACAGCCACGCCTCAAAGAAGTACAAAAACACACACAGAACAACACGCATACACCTACACCTACACACACACCCACACCCAGAACAAGAGCTAGGTACTCATTTTTAAATGCTTCAGCATTGCATAAAATTTGCATATATTTCTTGCATAGTTTATTTAGCGCCGCTGCCGCTGCTGTTGCTGTTGCTGCTACCATTTTTGTTGCCATTGTTATTGTTGTTGTTTTTGTGGTAGTTTCTCACTGTCCATTTGACCGCCCACTGGCAAACAACAAGCTAAATAGCCGCACGCCCACAAAAATGTATGCGCTCTGCTATTCTATTCCATGCCATAACAGCGTGGAGGAAAAACCTGTCGTCTGCCAGGACTAGGAGCAGAAGCAGGAGCAGGAGCAGGACCATGTTCATATTACAACTCAATATCTGCGTGAGGCTTTTTGATTCACCGCAGCAAACAGTGGCAACAACTACAAGGACGTTGCAACATTTATATTCATATATGCGGCGTGGAAATGAATCTCTCCCTTGTTCAGGCTGCGTGGGCAACGCACCGCAGGACACCAAAGTACACAAACCAAGGCCTCCAATACCGAAGGACATTCAATGGTTGCGCTTTAATTCGTTTTCCCAGCGTTTTCCTTTTTTTCGTTCTCTGTTTTTTTCGCTAGTTAAGAAATTTGCATGCTTTTTACGCACATTAGCATAAATCCACAAGTAGCGGGTGGCTGCTAAGGCAAGGGGTTCCGGTTCAAAGGGTGGAAAGCGGATGGTGTGACAGATAATTTTCCATCAGAAATTCAATATGTCAGATGCTTCTGCTTTCCCCACGCAATTCAATGCATTTCAAAGGGTATTATAATAAATCTGTGTGAAGTAAATGAAACTGACAGATGGAAGTACCCACCTGAGTTTCTATGAAGTATAATTGCAATCAATGCCAAAAGTCGAGCTAATACAGTCATATCCTTCGATTCCTCAAGTAGTTCATGATTGGATATGTATATAAGTTCGATCTCTGGAGAGTGTATTATTTCGATTGATGGAACTACTCACCTGAGCTGAAAAGAAGTATAGTTGCAATCAATGCCAAAAGTCCAGCTAATACAGCCATGTCCTTCGATTCCTCAAAAAGTTCATGATTGGATATGTATATAAGTTCGATCTCTGTAGCGGGTATTAACTGCTTGTATTTTTTTGCTTTTCCTTTGCACTTAAATGTCAAGTGTCAAGGCAAATCAATGTGCCGTTATTCACACTCCACCCACACTACACACACACACACACACACACACATACACTCATCAGCATTTTGACACTCCACTGACTAATGGGCTTGTCCGCATACTGCACCCACATATCCTTCGTCCTTTGTTCTTTCGGTCCATATCCCCGTATGAGATTCATTCAATCAATTAATGATAATATTCGTATTGTTGTGCTCTGTGTGCTCTGCTCCTGGCACATCCTTGGAGTCTCTGCAGTTGGCAAAAGGACACTTCTGCTATGCTGCCCAATTGTGCAGTAATACTCAATGACCTAATGAGCTGGACTGTAATTAATTTCGCTTCAGATGCGAATTTGAATTAGATTTTGGCGTTGCTTTTGTCTTGTGTATTCCACTGAAGTCTACATTATTTAATTTACGTTAAGCATTATCGGATCACCTCCCCTCCATGTTTGTTGTTCTATTTGGGCTCCGGCTTGGTGAATTTACGAGAATGGCTCTCAGCACAATGAGCTTATTAATGAAGGAGGCTGCAAATTGTCCATATTGAAATTTTCATCTAATTGGAAAGCTGCTGTACTGCTTCCTTTGAATAGTTCGAGAAATTGACTTAACTCTAATACGATTATCAGAACTACAATGGAATCTATATTTTGGGGCTTTATATATGAGAATCTAGTCTCAATTGTAATGTAATTATAATTCTTGACAAGACATGCTGCAAAACAGGAAAATTATTGTAAGCTCGGAATTTTTCAATCGCTCGTTTGTTACGTGGCCAATTTGTGGTGTTTATTATGGAATCAAACGCAAATTGCAATTAGAGGTCCTTCAAATATGCAGCTCTAAACCCAATCTCTCATCCCACTGCCGCAACCTGGGTATGCACAAAATTGTTGCATATTTGTCTGCGGCAAGTGAAGCCAAAGCTGAGGTCGAGGCTGAAACTGAGGCTTAAGTCAGAGGCGAAGGCGAGAGCAAAGGCGGTTGCCACTTGACGTTGAGCTGAAAGCAGCTGCCACTTTAACAAACCCCTAGTGCAGCTCTCAAAAGCAGTCACGCCCACGCCCTCGCGCACACACACACACACCAACAGCAATAACGCCCCCAGTCTGAGGTGCCGCCCACACATGTTTGAACCCTCTCAATTAACGCAACTCATCAGAGGCGTAGTCCCTCTTTCTGTGTGTGTGTGTGTGTGTGTGTGTGTGTGTGTGTGCGTGTGTGGTGGGGTGAAGGGTTAGCTGCGTGTACGTGTGTGTGTGCGGGGTTGTTTGCTTACGCTTGTATTTGTCTTAACAACTTCTGCATACAAGCTAAATGGGTCTGCCCGGGTCTTGGGTCTTCGGTCCTGGATCCTGGATCCTGGGCATGGGCTTGGGTCCCGGAACTTCCCGGAGCCTGAATGAGGTTCTACTTGCTGTTCTTATTATGCTTTTTGTGTTTTTGCTTCTTGTTTTTGGATTTCTCTCCTCTTTTTTTTCTGTTTTCGGGGCTGTTGCCTCCTGCATAATTACTTTGACTCGACTTTTACGACCTTTCTATGAATTACTCAAGAAGTGTTGGGCGCACGTCGCTTCTGCAGTTGCCGCCAGGATGCTGTTTGGCTGCCTGCTAGTCGCAGTTTATCCTTCTTATTCTTTTTTTAACTGCCTCTGCTCTTGTGTTTAACTCCCCTCACCTTCATCCGTGCCGACAGCCTGTCCTGTCTTTCGTTTTATTTATTTCTTTAGCTCGTGTCTGACTGCTAATTTCTTTGCTGGTGATGCAAACCCACGCGACACGCACGACAAGTCAACGGGGTTACCACAAGCTAAAGCGATGGAAGCCACTGAGTAACTCCTACGCACCCACACACATATATCCACTCAATTGCATAAGCTACATACCAGCACACACTCTCATTAACAGTGGGATGTGACGCAGCAGCGTGCTCAACTTGATTTCAATTCCCCGAGAGCTGTAATTAAAGAGTACCATAGATTATGGTCTAGTTCCTTGAAGGATACTTTTTCCTAGTTTACGTCGTGAAATTAAACATCTATAAATCGAAGGATTTTCCATAGAGGAATTTTAATCGTTATCTTTATTGTAAATATCTTTCTTTCCCCATTTCAATTTCAATTTTCTCCCCAATCCCATTTTTTTTTAATAGTAATTATACTCGTTTTTTTTTTATATCTATTCCAATCCTTTGCGTGACTCTGGGTAATAGTCGTCCCCTTTCTAGCATGGAATTCTCATTCAGCTCACATTGCTTCTAATATGCTATGTTATCGTTAGATTGTGTTGTGTGTACACAGCGGTGCCCTAACATTATCTCCGTTAGCTTTTTAGCCTAACGACCGACACAACACCTTTTGCTATAGTAGCAGCAACCACCTGACTCCCACCTCCCTCCCGCTTTTTAGCTTCCTGGCTGGTGTCCATCGCATTCGCATTGTTAAACAGAATTTATGCGTTTAGCAGCTGCTTACCACCGTCTCCTCTCATGTCCTAACGCTACTTTCTACTTGTATCTATTGCGTCTTAGCTCTGTGCCATTACGTTTATAATTGTCTTGTGCAACTTCTGGCAACGACAGCGCCCCGCTGGAATTCACAGCTATGCGGTAGCGCCACCTGTGCAATTTGCAGCCACCACCGAACCACTCAACCATCTTGCCATCAACTGTAGGGTGGCAGCCACCCAGAATTCACCCAAGCAAACAAGCTACCAAGAAGACGTTACAAGCTCTTCTGCTTCTGCTTCTGCCATGTTGGCTGTACTTTAGGTATATCTTCAGTATTTCCTTTTGCTGTCTCACTTCGTCTTATTTACCGTCTATCGGTCTCTTCCTTTCGCCTTTTGCTTATGTTGTTGCTCACCTTTCGAATTAAGGCTACGGGTTGCGCTTGGCTCCTCCATACTCCTTCCTTTTCCTACTTGGCCACTTTCAGGCTCATTGGCTAACTGTTGATTTTGTTGTCATGCTGCTTCCTCTCAATCGCTTTTTCATTTTCTCTCCCTCTCTGTCTCCCTCTCCCTGTTCCACTCCCTCTTTCTTTTCCCTGGCGATCCAATTGCGACACACATTTTCTGTCCATTTACTTGGTTTCTGTGTTTTTGCCTTTGGCTTGTTTACATTTTCACGCTCGAATTTTCCTCTTGTGCTGTAATTTTCAAGCAGTCTCAAGCCAACTTCAAACACACACATTAAGCGGGCTTCTCAGCATTGGACTTTTGTTTGCTACAATACTCCTCCTCCTCCTCCTCTTCCTGCTCCTGTTATCACCCATCGCCCATTCCATATTTCTTATCCACTACCCACTAATCCCCTGCACCGCTGCCCTGTAACTTCTGTTCGCCACCATCGTCGTTCTTAGCCTGACTTCCGTTTCCTCTGCTTTCAACGCTGTGCCTTCTCTGCCGCCATTGTGCCACATAAATTTGGTTTAAAATGTATCTCGTGCTCTCGAACTCGTCGTCGCTTCTGTTCCCCCTGTGCCTCCCGCAAAAACCCCCCTTTGTGTGCTGCGTTCCTGTCCTGCCCTGCAGTCCTGTATCTCTCTATACAGTCCTGTAGTTGCTTTCTTTTCATGTTGCTGCTTTGTTTTGTGCTCATTTTCAATTTGAACATTTTAATGTTGTGGTCATAAAATTCTTTTTATTGGTTGTAAAACCCACTTTGGTGGCATCCACACAGGCACACACAATACTCTCACCGACAGACGGGATCAGGGAGGCAACAATAACAACAGCAACAACAAAAGATGAAAAAAATTAGCAGTCTCTTTGCCTTGGCTACTTAAGAGCTGTGTTAAGGTGCGATAGGGATGCCAAAGTATTTGGCAAATTAAACGAGTTGCGTTGAGTTTTTGTGTTTTTTATGTGCCGGGTCATTGGGTTTATATACCCTACATACATACTTCAATGTCCATAAACAGACAGATCCGTTTCAATAGGGTGTGTGTGAATCAAAAAAGCCATTTGCATTTCAAATTTAATTAAATTACAAATTGAAAAAAAATTGGAGAAAAAACTGAAATGAAATCAACGCAAGGCCCAACGCCTAATTCAATTGGGAGCTGTAAAATAAAGACAGAGGATGGAAGTCTTTAAAACGTAATAAACATGTAATAAAATATTTCGTAAATTATTTAAAATTATCTGTAAAATTAATGGGAGTTGTACAGAAAGGATGCTCTTAAGGGTAGACGCCAGTTTTTCACCCTTAACCGAGGGGTAAAAGAGACGAAAGCATAAAGGAAACGTTTCAGTCGGTGATATATGTATAAGTCGAATAACTATATACAATCTGAAAAATCGATTAATGCTATAAAATATGTAAATCCTTATATAAAATCACACTCAAAATCGCTCCATTAAAATGTGCCAAAGCTGCTTGATGGCGTTTCTCATTTCCTCTACGCATTTGCAGGCGTAAAAAAGAAGAAAAAAATTGACAAATTTACATAAAATAAAATGAAAATTTATGCATAAAAGTGTGGGAAAACAGTGAGAGCCTCCGTGGACCACACAGAGGCAAACAAATCATAATGTGTTCGGTTTTGTGTGTGTGTGTGTGTGTGAGAGAGTGTATTGGCGGTCATCATCATCATTTTAGGACAAATATTTGTATTTTTGCTATCATTTCATTTGCGTGGGCACGCCTCTATATCAGGGGCCTTCAGCAAACTATAAATTTCCATAATGCAAATTATCAAAATGAAAAAAATGAAGGGAAAAACATTGAAAAACTCATCAGGGAGAGGCCATAAAATATACAGAAATACAGTTGAGGCCAGCCCAAAAGGAAGGAAAACTGAAAACCTAATTGAAAACAAGTCTGAGAAAGTGACCGGATGAAAGCCGTGCAACAATGTCTCAACACACGTATCCCGTGCCGCGGAAAACTCATAAGAAAAGCGTCACAAACAGCAAAAAAAAAAAAAAATTGACTTGCAAAGGCGTTCAAAATAGACGTTTATGGAGATGGAGAGGGAAAGAAACAAAAAATTGACACATTTCCGGTGCTTGATGCGAAATATTAGCAAAAAATGGAAATGAGTGGCAGTTGTGTGTGGCACAGTTGCAAATACGTTGTGGTGGCAACTGTGGCGTCAGCAATAAAATATCACCATTAACACTTAATTGTGGCAATGTGGCTGGAAAAGTGGCCAAAACATTGCGGCGGAAGTTGTTTTCTGTTAAGGCCAGGTGTCTAGATGTCAAATTCATAGAGATGCCTCAATTAAATGGTAATCACAGCTTGTTGGAGTCGAGATACAAATTGGGCAATTCAGAAGCTTACGAGCTAAAACTAAAGACGAGGGTATGAAATCAAGCGTCAGCTAATTTGAATATTCAAGAGAAGCAAAGACTCTGTCTGGAAAGAATAATAATTCGTGTTTGTCACTTCTCATGTCTAGAGAAAACCTTGTTAGCAAATTGGAGTTAAAGGATGTTTCAGTTTCTTTTAGTTTCCTTTTAGGTAACACACAAGCCAAGAGCTAAAAGGATTACAAACACATGAAGTGAAAGTGTAAAGCATTTTTTGTTTCCATAGACGCTGTTCAATTTTCAGTGTGTAGTAATGTTTTTCTCAAGAGGTAGACTTAAATGGAGTCGAGTCCACACAAAACAACACACAAGCACAGGCAAAACACACGAACTTTGCCTTCAAAACTTGCTACACCAGTTAGCCAGCCTCTCAAGTGGTTGTTGGCTAACAACTAACGGCACATGGAAGGCTGGCTAAAAGGCAAACGACCAAAAACGATGTAGATGCAGTTACTCACTAAGCCATTGGCCGAGGCTGCCACTGAAGGGCTCTCTCTCTATAGCGACCTTTCTGCCTTTGCTGATTGCAGTTAGCCAAAAGTGTTGCAAATTACTCACAACCGGTTTCATCTCTTCTTTTTTTTTTTGTAAGGGTTTTGCCCAGCAGAAATGGGTCAATAAGAAATTCAAATGCAGCAGAAACAAAAAAAAAATGTATAAAAATGTAAACCAAAGCGCACAAAGTGAGAAAGAAATATAAGTTCGCTTGCCTGTTGAATTTGTGGCTTTGCCTTTGGGCATCGCGAATTTCCCCCTACAGTTCATTGACTTCTACACACTGAAGCATGGCCAACATATAATCAAAATTGGTTCAGTCAAGAGCCGGGAGAAGAGCCAGAATCAGAGTGGGAAACGTGTTTCTCACAATGCAGCTGGCTGGCAAAGAGACAAATGGCATTAAGTACAAGTATCATGGCTAAAGAGCTTTGACTTGACGCTGGTTGACAATGCTCGAGATGCTGCCAAAAACAAAATAAAAAAAAATGCCAAAATTTTATACTTATAGCCAAGATTTAGTGGCTATGAAACATCCTTCCTTTTGGCTCATAAACATAAGGATAAATTTGCAGCTTATATTTTTCGTATACTTTCACAGTGGGAGAGTTTAACGACTTGCATAAGGAATTTGTTACGAAATGAAAATTGAATGCAAGTTGTAGGAACTTGTCTTATATAGTAGATCTTTTAAGACTATATATCAACAGATTTTGGCTTGAAGTCCTCAAATATTCTGATGAATTTTAGCCAAACACGAGCTCTGATTGAGAAGGCTGTGTTATACTATATTTAGTTGTAAATGAAACCAATTAAAACTCAATTTATTTGAATTCTTTGAATCAATTATGTATATTATGGATATCAGTCTAATTTCGATTAATTTTTCAATTAATTTCGATTAATTTTCGATATGTTTGGCTTGTTTCGAGAGAGTTAGACATAGACTTTATTTATTATATTTATATTTATATTTATATCTATGGCCAGAGCTTAATTCATTCTTAGCCAAGTCTTTTTAGCACTCTTTAGTTCTCATATTTCTTATATGTAGTTAATATTTCTTAACTTTCATAAACTTTCTGGAAACAAAAGTATGCCAACATTCATCAATTTGCTTTGTTCGTTTCTAACCTTCAGTGAAAATGGAAATATATATGTTTTTTTGCTTAGTTGTAGGTTTAAGATAAAACTGTTAGTTAATGAAGCATGGCATAAATCGGAATTTTTATGACGTTTTGTTGGCTTTGTGTAAGTGATTATCAAATACACGACACACGCAGCAGCAGGAGGAGGAGGAGGAGCTGCGGCAGAAAACTGGGCCATAAAAGTGTTGATATTAGAACAAAGCACATAATATTATTAATATTTAATGCGCTTTTCCAGAAAAACCTTCGCATTTTATGAGGCGGCATTTTTATCACAATTCACAATGAAATGATCCAAACTGTAGGAGGCTGTGGGGCAAGTGCGGCAAGTGAAAGGTGGCACGTTGTGGAGTACTGGACACTGACGGACCTGGAAAGCCGCTTAAATTGTTTGCTTGTCGCTTGGTTGCACGAGTTGTGTTGGTTGCATTGAGTCAGAGTCCCCTCCTGTTTCACTCTTGTTGTGGTTGATTTAATATTTAGCACTGGGCTGGGCAGACCTTGAAGGGGGATTGGGGTAGTGGTAGGGGTAGGGGGTGCAAGGATGAAAAAGTGTGTTGTGGTTGTAGCTTGTGGGTGGAGAAGAAGTAGGAGGTCGCCTTAGTAAAATTTTAATGCGCTTTTGATGATGGCCATAAAATGGCAAACAAAATGCATGTGGGCGACCTGACTGTGAGGCGTGGCATTGCATGTGGAATCTCAGTGCTAGATAAAATATTAATTTATTTTTGTTTTTGGGTTTTTCTGTTGTTGCTTTTCCGCCCATCGTCCTCCTCTCCCCTCGCTCCCACGACTCTCGCTGCGTTGTTTTGGGGGCGCCGTGTCCTGCGGCTATTGCAATGGTGGCATCCAAGTTATAGTGCCTCATAAAATTTTACGTATGTATCCTGCCCGACAAAGCTTTTATTTTTGAATAACTGCTTCGTGTTTGCCACAGCCCTCACTCGCCCTTCCGCCCCCCTTCACTGCTGCAAGTGCTCCACACTGTGAGTTATTAATATTTTCATTTTGACGCAACTTTTTTTTTTTTGCTTCTTGCTATTTTTTTTTATTTCAACGCCTTTTTTTCTATGTTCTGTTTATTAATTTCAACAGCGCGTGGCATGTTTAACTTTTTTATATACGCTTGCAGCAGCTTGACAGTGGGTCAGCTAAGTTTTCGGCCTGCAGCCGAATGCTACGACTACTACTTTCAGCTTGTGGCAGTTGCCACTTGCCACTTGTGCCAGGCGGCGTCTGTAATTTGAGTGTGTGGTTATGTTTTTCCTCTCGGTTTTATGGCAAATATTTTTCATTTGCTGCGTTTGTTGTGTTTGCTTTTAGGATTAAAAAGAATTTCTCGTTATTATATCCCGCATAAGAAAGAGCGAAGAGAGAGAGAGAATCAAATAATCACATAAAATTGTATGTGAATTTGATTTAAGACCTCAAGAAATATGCAAAATAATTTGAATTTGAATTTCTCTAAACAATTTCAACAACTATCAGGTCTGACTTCTCCCAGTTGCAAATTTATTGCAATATTCTATTTACCAATATGAAATGAAATATTTATCTACAAATAACTTTGTTAAAACTCAATCTAGTTTGATTTCCTTCCTTTAAATTATTTAGTAAAATCTCATAGTAAATTCTCTTTCTAATGCTATAATTTTCCCCTATAGCTTTAAAATATTCAGCACCAATTTTTATTGGAAAATTAACCCTGAACTCAGGTGCTTATTTCAGAAAACTGTCAGCCGTCGTTGACTTATTTGCGTAAACATGTCAGTACTTGACGAAAGGCTGTGGGACTCGGACCACGTGGCCACGTGTCATAAGCCAGTCCATTAGAATGTCTGTCAACGATGGATATTATCGACAGACCCATTTGCATATCAGAGTAGCTATTATCCTTCAGTTTTTAAGTCCCTCCATCCCATACCGCAAACACTTTCCTTTCTAAACGCTCTTTAGCTGCCATCGATTAACTGCTAGTTCATAACTAAACTAATTTGAAAAGTTTATGGAATCTTACCTGCAGCCGTTTTCCACTCGAATTAAGAGCTATGTGAGGTATTTGTGAAATGAAAACACATTATAGCTCACATAATTTTATACTTTAGCTCTTCTACGAGCTGTTTTATGGGCGATATTTTCATTTACTCGCCCACACTCAAACGCTGTCTCTGCGTGTGTGCGTGTGTGTGTATGTGTGTGTACTCTATTACTTAATTATTAATAACGCTGCTTTAGCTGCTCATCGCTTTGCACACACTTAACAGTTGGCAGGCAGCTGGCGACGTCGTCGTCCAGAGAGCGAGCATACGCGGTACCAAGAAAAACAACAACTTTCCACCGCAATGTGCTCCACCCCGTTGCAGCTCCACTTGCCACTTGCCACTTGCCACTCCCAACTTCCCCTTCCATTCGCATTGAAGTGAACTACAGAACTTTTCTAATTAGTTTTTGTGCACACTGCGCTTTATAGTTATGCATTTTAATTCTTGGCGACTGACAGTGGCAGTGCCAAAGGCTGTGGCGGTGGCATGCTATAAGCTGCAAGTTGCAAGCTGCCAGTGTGAAGGCAGTGGTAAGTACTAGTAAGTGGCAAGTGGAAAGCAAGTTTTTCTCTCACTTATTTCCACAATTCCTGCAATTTGCGTGGGCAGACTGCTGGCAACTGGGAACTGGACATATGTATGTATGTGTGTGTGTGTGTGTGTGTGGGAGGGTGTTGCTGTTGACCAAGACCAGGGCCAGGGCCAACTGTCACTAAATGTGGCGCTTAAAATGTCAGCTGCAATTATTATAAATGACGCAATCATTGCTACAACTTCAAGTGCCATACATATATATCGTATATATATATATATATATATATAAATGATTCTTGTTAATGAGAGAAGGACTTATTGAATGAAGCGCGTGCTGATGATGGTGAAAGCACAGCCGAACAGAGAGTTATTTCTGCAATTCGAGGAGTCTGTGTAATGCCATTTCGATCGACCACGCAGGGCGTTGATAAATTATTTCCATTGACATTTTCTGATTTTCAACGTGACATTAAGGAATTTCCTCATGGACTGTAATTAGAGTGGATTAAGCATGACTGAGCTGAAGCACCTGCGAATCTGAGTATGTGTGTGTATGTGTGTGTGTGTTGGCGTGTGTTGAGCCACATTGATTAACTCATAAGCAAATTGCGTTCTCAAAGGGAAAATCCTAAGGGAGGAATAGAGTCAAGGAAACATCAACAAAAGTGGCTCGTAATTGGCAATGAGGTTTAATGGGTTTCATCAAAGAACTACGAATCATGTGAGCCTAATTGGTAGAATTAATCCTTTAAATAGAGTTTTTCTTTTTTGCCTCTTGCTGACAACTTCTTTGTAAGCAACTCAAGTTTTAGGATTATATATTTTAGGACCAATACAAAGTATTATCGATAAGTCTTATGGATGGGAGTTGTTATATTCTGTATATAAGCATCTGTTGTGGACAGGCCTATTTATATTTTAAACAAGTTCCGGGAAATGCTTTAAGAAGCAAAATAAATGAAATTTCCACCCCCTCGAGAGTTATGGAGGAGTGCTTCTAATCTGCCCATAAGAAATTCTATAGGCATCAGTTCCTTTTAAAAGCCACTTAATCAAGCTTTTCCCCCACTTCACAGCCAATATTTTCTGGCAGCTGTCAATTACCGCCTTAGTAACATCTACATCCCTTCCCCTCCCTTCGCTCGCCGCTGGTGCTATGCTAACAAATTTTCAGTATAAGTACAAAATTTGATGCGTCGCGACTTATCGATGAATTTCATGAATAACAAATAAAATTTTAGCCCAAGCTCTCAACAAGGGCTTTTCCGGCAAAGACAATCAGTGAACCCCCAGGCGGCAATACCCATGTGCTCGTTCTCCATCCTTCTCGCTCTCTCCTCAAGAAAACTTGGTACAAATTGAACATTTAACCCATTACAAGCCCAACAGTCAATTTCCCAACCCCCCCCAATAGTCTTTAGTCTGTACGCGCCTGTGCCTGTCAAATGAATAAATAGAGAAACGCTTCGAAAATTAGTCGTAGGAAGTTTGCAGCTTAAATTTACCATAAATTTCCATGGCAACAGCGATTCATTATAATTTACTAAGCACCAGTCGTCTCTTCCCACCTCTCTATATATAAAAACATATATATATATATATGTGTATATGTATTTAATGTATTTTGTAGATTTTTTGTTTCTGAGACTTAAGAAACACGTTGCTCGCGGCTGGCGAAAACTCATTAACGTAATTTTCGGCAAATTTATAAATGTTAATTGGAAAATGTTCTGTTGTGTCTCTTGGCTCAAATACTCGCACTTACTGTTGGCTGTTGGCTGTTAGACAAAAACTGCTTATTAAATTATGCAAATGAGTTTTACAACGCCAACTGTCAGAGAGATTGCTAGCGATTTTTCTGAAGGGGCAGCAGGGGAAGGCCTAGTTAGTAGTACCCCACAGTGGCTGTGTGTAAGTCGACCAAACGAAAAATTCCAATTATGAGGCAGTAGTAGCTGCAAAGGGGAGGGATTATTGTTTTGCTTCGGGTATTGTGCTGATATAGAGAAATACCCTAACTCGATTAGGAGTTAATGTTTATGGTTATCCAATCAGTTTTATTTCAAAGGAGCTTATTCTCAACCGATTTGAAGGCATTGTCAGCCTGTTATGGCTGTTATGTGAATGAAGATACCGTCTAGAAAGGGTATACAGAAAACGAGCCTGCAAATTGCTTTGACTAAACCATCAGCCTGTCTCTCTGAGTATATCTCTGTCTGTCTGTGTGTCTGCCATTGCATTCATTGCAATTTTTGGTCTGTGCACAGCTCGTTTATTAATTAGTCAGAACAATGCGGGTGTGTGTGTGTACGAGTCGAGCAAAAAGCTCCTGTTTTTTCTGGCTTGACTAATGCCTGTATGTTGGGGCTTGTGTTTGTGTTTGCTTGTGGACTTGCGGTCAGTAGCCCTTTGGACGAGTATGTCAGTTGACCAGGCCAGTTGCTTTATGAATGTGCCTGTGACAGGAAGCACCAGCAGTAACATGCCAATTTAATCTATTGTTTTTTGTTCTCTTAAACCATTGTTAACCCTTCTTTTGGTTTTTATTTGCAGGATGTTTTGCATAAAATTTGCAATCCACATGGACAAGTGCTACGTATTGTCATCTTTAAGAAGAACGGAGTTCAGGCCATGGTTGAATTCGATAGCCTCGATGCGGCCACACGCGCACGCGAGAATCTCAATGGCGCCGATATTTATGCTGGTTGCTGCACTCTTAAAATTGACTTTGCCAAGGTAAGTAATAGAGCTAAGATCTGATCGGAGATCTCTAGTATATTATAATAATGCCTTTTGCATTTACAGCCAGAGAAATTGAATGTTTATAAGAATGAAACAGATACCAGCTGGGATTATACCCTGAGCACAGGTGAGATTCTACCAAGTGCGTTCACATTTCTTATTACTATTTCTTATAACTAGTCTATAAGTGTACACCCCACCTGTGCACCTACATAGTCTACTACTACTATACGATAACTATCATATCATATCTCTACAATCATGAATATACTACTACAACACACAACAGACAATTGCATTGCCCACACACACGCACACACACACACAGAAAGTACACTCAAACATGTTTACACACACACACTTGCTTTTTATGCCCACATGCAGAGAAAGAGTTGTAAATATATATCCAAAAGTATGTTTCCAAAACCCAAAAGAATCTCTGTTTTGCTGCCAATTAGTTAGAGCTCCAAATAATATTTTTATTTTTTTTCCTGTAAAATTAAAAATGTATAAATTTTCTGTTTAGAGATTCTGAAAATCTTAAAACTTTTTAATTGCCACACACAAAAATTTTCATTTTACTTATTTATCAGCTGCGCTGTACTCTTAAGGGTTTTATGTGTCTGTGTGTGCGTGTGTGTGTGTGTGTGTGTGTGGGGTGTGTGTATGACTAGATTGTGTCAATTTCAACGGGTATTTAAAGCAAACAATTTATTTTCGTATTTCATATTTATTTTATATAACTTTTAATGAAAACCTTTTAGCCCTTTGTTCTAAATGTTACGTATACGCAACGTTCTTAGGCAAAGCAATTGCATAGCGTATTGGTTCGTTTTAAAGTGAGCTTCACGGCGTTTATTTAATATGTGTTGCATGTTACCAATCTTTTTTCCGCCTGACCTGACCTTTAAGCCAGCTGTGGCCAGGCAATCGGGTCGTATACGTAATACCTGCTGTCTAGGCTTATCTGCCATTTGCTTAAGCCTCTGTGCCGCTCAAGCCCTAATTGCCACGTCAAAGCTGCCAAGCTCAAAACGCAACTGACACATAAACAACAACAGCAACAACAGCAACAACAACGACAACAACCCCCACGAAAGTAGCAACAACACATCAAACATTAATGATACTCAAACAGGCGCGTCAAAGTCAGCGAGCAGAAGCATAATCAGGCAACGCCCAGGCTGCAAGCTGCCCACATCCACATTGGCCACATCAAGTGAAACTGCACCTGGTGCTGCGGCAACAGCAACTGCTGCCTATATACCGTTTCCTACCCCTCCGCATCCTGAGCGTATCCACCCGGGTTGTGCCCAGTTCCGGGGCACATGTCTCACTTTATGACAGTTGACAAAGTTTCGCGCGTTAAATGGCATTTTTAATTTTTATATTTCACTTTGAATAAAAATGAAATTAAACGTTGTGCGCCAGATTGTTGTTGTTGTTCGTCCTTCTTGTTGTTGTTGTGTATTGTCGCAGACAGCGAGGCGGCAACGTAGTCGGGCAATTTGTTGCGACTGCCACTGCAGCAGACAGTTGGGTCGACAGACAGCAGACGGACCAACTTCAAAAGGCCGACAAACTGCAGAAATCTGCCATTGCATGTCATCCCCCTGCCCCCCTCTTGCCACACTCCGCCTCGTGTCTTTTTTGCATGACAGGCCAACGCACCAACATTGCAAGTGTCAACGCAACAACAACAATCAGAACCAGCGGCTGGAGTGGCCACAATGACTCAGACAGCAACAGCAACAGCAGCAGCAGCAACAATCCAGACACGTTGCTGCCCACTGTCAGATTTGTTGCTGTTGCTGCTGTTGTTGTTGTTGTTGTTGCTGCTGCTGTTGCTGGACAAAACCGACAAACTTTTGGCTGTTCCCATGTCCCTTGCATTTATCTGCTTGTTGGATTGCAGTTGCTGTTGTTGTTGTATATTTGTTTACACTGCATTTGCATGCCGAAGGAGAGGCGGAGGCGGAGTCGGAGGCAGCTGTGTGGTGGTGCAAGTCTGGCGCATTCAGTATTCAGTCTCTGTTTGCTTTATTGCCACAAACGAATGAAACGCCGAACCAAGTAGAGTCGAGAGTCTAGTCGAGTCTCCTCTCAGCCATTTGCCAGCTGCCCGGCAATGTTACCATCAATGAATGCCAAAATGAATGAACTTGGCGGCGTCGGCTCGCTGGCAGTAGTTGCACCAACAGAAGCAGCAACAGCAGCAGCAGCTGTGCTATTCTAGCCACATTATGTGGGCGTGTAAATTAGGCCTGGACACAAGAGCATCTTTGTTCATTTCCCTCGCCATATAATGAACATGCCACTTTGCATGCAGCCATAGGCGCCACATTTCTGTTTTTCATACCATTTGCTTTGCCCGCCTGTCTCTGTCTCTGTCGTATCTGGAACTTTTTGTGGTCATTGAGTGTCTGATGTGTTTTTCTGCTTGGTTAGATGCAATGGGTTAATGGCAGGGACGTGTGCTTCTAAAACCTTTGAACTTTGTGCCAGTTTCTTGCTGAGACTTGAGAATAGAACGAAGAGCTGCTTCATTCGTAAATATAACTCTTCGTTATTAATCAATTGTCTGCACATTTCCATACTAATTATTCTGGTAATTGAAGGTAATTAAGACTTAATTTATTAGTATCTATCTTCGCTGTCAATTTAGATCTGCAAATCCTCAAGCTTAAGAATAATTTGCAGCGTTGTGCAACATTTCCAATAATCAAGTTTTACTTTACTGCACTTGCAACTGTTTCCAGTAATAAAGCAACGCAGTGTCCTTTGACCTTTATAAACTTTGATGTGGTTTGAACTTTGTTCTTATCGAATAGCAGGCCAAGCAATAGAATTCATTAAAATCACTGCCAGTGACAGGCTCAAGCCAGTGGCTAAGGGAGAATCACAATCCTTACATGACAAACAACAAGAATGGTAGCAATGAATAGGAAAATTTACAAAAGAAAATACAATACAAAGCGATAAGAAGTTAAATATGAAGTGAAAAACGCAAGGAAATTATTTGCATACGATTTTCCACAGCAATCGATTAACGATCCCTGAGGGAAACTGTCCCCAACACAAAGCCCCATCCAAAAGTGGCAACCGTGGAAAGTAGTTTTTGAACAAGTGCAAGTTGACTTGAGGGGAAAGCGGTCAAAGGGGAAAACCTAAGAACTAGCCCAACTTACGGCACAACACAAACTTTATCAAGAATATACCAAAAATTTTGTATTTGCATTTGCATTTGCATTTGCCAACCGTCAGGGTCCTTTTGGCTTGCCAACTGACAGCCAGCTGCATATTTGAGCAGAAGGTGGAGCTACCTGAAATATTTACAAGAAAAAGAATAGAGGAGCTGAGCTTGTGGTATGTTGTGTGTGTGTGTGTGTGTCTACCTGAGAGTCGTCGTTACTCCACGTGCATTTTTATCTATGCACCGCGACGTTTTGTTAATTTTCTACTCATTTTCTTTCTCGTGGCGCAAGGACTTGTCTTGTGTGTCTGCGTCTTGCTGGCTGCGGTTGCCCATAGCTTCCGCTTCGTTATCCTTTCAAGGATT
The DNA here is from genome assembly GCA_035045065.1 of Hirtodrosophila trivittata. Lineage (NCBI taxonomy): Eukaryota > Metazoa > Arthropoda > Insecta > Diptera > Drosophilidae > Hirtodrosophila > Hirtodrosophila trivittata. Next base: position 2,473,251 of record JAWNNK010000868.1, read on the forward strand.
TGGATGGATTTCTTATGCTCATCGCAATTTGCTTTCGTGTTGTCACGCGACGTTTGCCGCTCTTCATTTGTTTTTGTTTTTGTTCCAAGCAACTCGCGTTGTTCTCTTTATTTGACTGCAAAATTGTTTTTTGTATTTTTAAGTTCAGTTTAGTTCCAGCTGAGACGTGTCCCTCTTGTTTCTGGCCCAAGGACGTTCGATTTTTGTTTACTTAATAGAAACGTGCAACTATTACATGGACACTTTGTCCTACGTATACGTAATGCGCTTTTACCCTCTCCTAATCCCTTTTCCCCGTTACCAACTGACATTTCGCTTTGCCGGCCACTTTTCCAACAGTCCAGCTAATTTAGGTTCACTTTTAAGTGACGTTTTTCCAGTTTGCTTGGCATCTAAAGGAAAAGCTATTCAGGTTTATTGCAGCCAACACTTCCAATTGAATAATGTTAGTTTACTATTTCGTTCTCTTAGAATTGATTGGTAGAAACGATTGTTTATATATCATATGAATTGCCCTGATTCTCTTTATCTTCAATTCGACTTTGTCATATCCGTTGCCAAGCCGATTAATCACAATTAAGCCAAAGCTGTTCAGCAAACTTCGAAGCAGCTGACACATTTTGACGCCCTCTATGCGTATTAGTTAACCGAAAAAATATAGTTTTGTCAGCGCCCCAAAAACTATGCTATAATTAACCACAAAATGCCAACGATGACGACCTGAGCCCTCAGCTTTTAGCCTCAGCGCAAGCCACAACCTGCCAAAACCTGCATTGTAATGGCTGTCATTATTTATTTATGAATGCATGACAATACCAATACGAAAAGCAGCAGCAGTTCACAGAGCTGGCGTGTAACGACTGTCAGATACCCTAATTAATTACTGATTGAATAGAACTTCCTTTAGAAGAACTGAAGCCAGCCATTAATCAATCAGCGCCGCTTACAGGGTATATCACGTACTGCAGACACACGCTACGAATTTCAATAATAAAGAAAACAAAACAAAAAACAGTTAAGAAACGACAACAAGAATAACAAACAAATGCTAAAGGAAGTCAAAAAGCATAAAAAAAAATAACAACAGGGGAGAAACCTCCCGCCCGAACAAGAAAAGCATTAAAAAACCGCATAAATAGGAAAATTTGAATATTGCGACTGAATGATGGAGTATGGATAGGGGTAGGGATAGGGATAGGGTGGGGGGTGGAAAAGTCAGCAGGAATAACATAAAAGTTGACAAAACTATTTTACGTTTATGATTAAATCATGCAGAAGGAGTGGTTGAGGTTGGGGGTGGGGGTGGGTGGCAAAGGTGTTCCTACATTTTATTATGTGGCCAACACACACACACACACACAGAGAGACAGAGAGCACACACAACTATCGAATTAAATGCATATAAATTATTCATATGAGGCAAGTGACGGTATTATGTATGCAAATATTAATGGCAACCCTAACACGTTGCGTTGGCAACTCTGTGCCACTGCCACTGCCAGTGCCAGTGATTTCAATTATGCGAGCGCCATCGCAATGCCTGCTGGAAAAGGGACGATATTTTTGTAGCAATTTTATTTATTTAAATTGCAATCGAAGGATGTTAAAGGAATAAGAGAAACATGTCCTGACTGCTGCTGCTGCTCCTTGTGAGTGCCGCTGCTGCTTATCCTAAATCAACATTTGGTTTTGCCTGCTGCTCGCCGTAGCCATGGAGGTCCTATGACAGGCTTCCATACACCCAGTTTCCAAGGCTCTCCCTTCTTCTGTTTCTTAGGCACTTTATTTTTATGACACGACAATTGTGTGTGTGTGTGTGTGTGTTTTGTATGTGGGTGTGGGAAGTCCTTCGGCTTGACTGCCTGCTGATTATTTTCGTTTTATCTAGAGCCTTGCGCTATTTCGGAACCTCAATTTGTTTTTAGTGGCCCATTTTTTTTCCAGCCCGCTCTCGTCCATATGCTGCTGAATGGGGTCTGGGATGGTACTTCCCCGGAAGGGGTGGGGGCTGTATGTATGCCTTATATAATACATCGTAATTATAACGGTTTATTTTTCAGCGTGGCTTATTTTATGTCAAGCGGCAAACTTCATGTAATCAGTGTGAATAATTTGTTTTTATGCCCTCTCTGATATGGGAATTTTATTTGCTTTTACCATAATGGCCCAACGACCAATGGACCAATGGACCAATGGAGCAACAACAACCCTTCGTCTCCCCCTCGTATATATATGTATACTTGCGTGTGTGTGTGTGTTTTGTTGTCTGCTTTGGTAATTGCTATGACTGTTTTCATATGGCCCCACGCATAGGCGTAAACTTTAGCATTTAGATCCAATTAAAATGACTTTTATAGCAACACCTCCCTCCCATTACGGAAGCTGCAAATGAAGACTTTTGTGTTGTTGTGCCACAACAACACAGTTGACCAACTTTCCTTTAGGCTTGTATTATATTTGCGGCACTTTAGTCTCCTGTGTACAAGCATATGTTTTTTCTTCAAGGTATCCCCAGTTGGTCATCAGAGAATTTCGTGACATGCTTTTTGTTTTTGCTTAAAACCTAATGTGGCGCATCAAAAGTGCTGTCAACTGTTGAGGATTGTTTCCCCTTCATTGAGTCAAAGTGACCGCACAAGCGTTTTCTAAAAAGGATTTCAAACCAAATTGATTTGAGACCCTTAGACAATGATTAATGATGCAGAAATTCTCTAAAGAACTTCCCTGAAACCCCTTTAAAAACTTTTGATTACGTTTAATGTACTTGAACTGTTGTTTTAAGATCCACTTTCGGCAATGGAAGTGCTCCAAGTTAAGTCTTATATTATTCAGTTCAATCATTGATGCATATTTTTAATTGAACCGCTCTATATAATCTCAGTCCCTAGCCAACTTAGATATCCTACGCATATCAGTTATTTGCATGATTGATTGATTGAATGACTCTGTTGAAGTAGTAAACTGATCGATTGATAGATAAGTTGCATGATTGATATTAAACAAATGAATGATTGTTTAATACTTATGCATGATTGCTTGATTGAAGAACTATATATCGGACTGAGTGATTGATAAGTTTCTGATACAGTACACAATCAGTTATATAATACACTCCAGACATTATATTATTTTGTTGATCAACTCTCATACCAACATACACATACATACATCACACATGATTGATCAATCGCGTGCTATTATTTGATCATGCAAAATTTACTAATCAACTTCTAAGTATTACTTTTTGACACAAGCGCCACACACTACTCGTATCATTCACATACACAGCTCTATATCAAAGATTCTAGCTATATACTTATTATCTATATACTATATACTTATACTCTTTATACATACTATAAGCTAAGTAAGTTTAGCTCAATAAGCAATACTCTCTCATAATACTCGGCTTTTACATATCTTTGATATCCCACAATTTGGTTTATTCACTCGAGAAAAACTCTTCAAATATTAAATAAAAAAATTAAGAAAAAATTCCTTAAAGTTAACGATTGAAAACAGAAAAAAAAGGAGCTTCGACTTCAACAAATAATTTTTTTTTCCTGTCGAAAACACAAAACTCTCATTTAACAACAAACAACAACAACAAGCACAGCAGCAAAGCCACACAAGCAGAGCAAGAAACAACAACAACAAAACACCACCAAACACACAACAACACAGCGCCTACTTAACAACAACAACAACAACAAACAATTAACCAAAAAAAAAAAAACAAAGTTCTTCAAATTTCGTATACAAATCTTTCACTGCTATTACTAAAAAAATATCGTATACACTGTATTATATTACAACAAGAACAACAAATACATAGAAACATTGTGTAAAATAAGACAAATTACCACAACTACTACAACAACAACAACAACAACATCAAGCCAGCAACAAACAACAGTTAAGCAACAGAATCAAAAATACAAAAAAAAAAGGCTTCAAGCAAGCAGCAGCATTGAGTGCAGCGCAGTACAACAACTACAACAACAAATAATCAGTCCAAATAAACAACAACAACAAGTACAAGTACAACAACAATAACAACAACAACATGAAAACCACGATAAATGATCAACAGCTTTTTCTCTCGCACTGTAAAATAAAAATATAAATTCTACGCGCCAAACAAATAAAAATATTCACTAACAAAATTTAACTGCTACTTAACAATATTATTTTTTATGATTTTGTTTTATGTTTTACATTTGTTTTCTTATTTATTTTCCTATGGCAGTGATAAACAGGTAGTAACAATAACAACAACAACTACTACTACAACAACAGCTACTACTATTACAACAACAACAAGACACGGAAAACCACTCAAAATCCCTTTGAATATGGCTTAGGCGCCCCACTAACTAACAACAAATTAAATGCTAATATGCCGCTACTGCCTACCCCTAACCCACCACTCGCCCGCCCACTCGCCCGCCCGCCTGCCTGTCTGCCTCTCTGCCTGACTATCCCCATTAACTAACTAACTTACTAACTTTAGCTTAACCCATCAAGAAAGCAAGATAAAATAATAAAATCTATTACTACTACTACTACTACTACAAATATTTTTGTTGTGTGTGTGTAAGTTCCAGAATAGAAAGAAACCTAAAGAGCAAAGCAAAAAATATATAAATATATTCCCTCAGTAATAAACAACTACAACTACAACAACTACAACTATTACTACTATTACTACTACTACAACAACAGCTACAACAACAACAGAATGCAACTAAAAAATTTAAATAAGAATGCACAAACAAACAAAAAAAAAAAAAATAAGTAAAGTAAATCAATTTTATGCAATATATACAAAAAATTCAAAAACCAACCACGAAAATGCAAGAATTGAAAATATATATATTTATATATACATATGTACATATACTATTATAGACATACATATATATAAAATATATATATATATATATATATATATCTACTCTATCTCTGGGCAGGACTAAAGCATCACAACAAAAAATACCAAAAACTCGCAAAAACAAAAACAAATTAAAATATATATATAAAAAAAAAAAAATACAAACAAAAATGTTGCAAGAATTCAGTATATGTCTTCTCTCACTGTCTCTCTCTCTATATATACATATATATATATATCTCTTTCTCTCTAATCACAAATCACAACGAACACTATTCTACTATCTATCTCTATCTCGCTTGTGTTTGTCTGTGTGCAGGGATGCATGGCACGGGCAGCGACGCAGACGAAACAAGAATTGTTGTTGTTGGACTCATTGATGTTGATGATCATCATGATGATAATACTATTGATCATAATAATAATGTTGATCATGATCATGATAATGATAATGGTGATGTTGATGATTATAATGATGATGGTGTTGAGGACAACGCGGGAACTATTACGGAAACGGAAACGGATACGGATACGGATCGCAGATTGGAAACATGTTTCACCATTTTATTAACAGCTAGAACTACTACTACTACTACTAGTACTAGAACTACTACTACTACTACTACTGCTAACAAAACTGCCAGTATTACTACAACTGCTACTACCATAACCCCAGTTAGTAGTACTCGCTATAGATCGTACAATTTGAACAGATCCTTGAAATGTTTAAGTGCCGTCCGCTGAACTTTAAAATGGCGAGCGTAAAAGTTTTTGAATTTTTTGCATAAAACTGAAAAGCAAATGAAATTGAAGAATACTTAAAAGAAAGAAAGAATAACAGTGATTTACTGAATTGCTTATCGTTATCGTTGTCGTTATCGTTATCGGAATCATATGTTGCCCGATTGTGGTTGTTGCTGTGCCTGATGTTGACAATCCGACGTATTGAAGCTAGTCAGCTGCAAGAGAGAAAACCTGAAAGTGCTTAAAAACGAAGAATTTAATGTAACAATTGAAGAAATTTTACTTTTTGGACTTATCTATTATCTATATATAAAGCTTATATATACATATATTTAATTTTTGTTCTATATATCATGCCATGAACCACAAACAAAAAAAAAAAACTGAGTTCCAAGCTTGATTTTATTTAATTTACAATTTTGTTGACAAAAAAAAAAAATAACGTTTACCAAAAAACAAAAAACAAAATCCGAAAAAACCATTTACCATTGGGATCTGTTCAAAGTTATGTGACTATATAGCCTTATATACTACACTCGTATTATTGCTACTGATTTTTGGGGCATGTAGAGAAGTTGTATGTACGCCGGTGGCATTAGTCGGTCATGTATGTAGATTCTTCACCATTAAAAAAAAAAAAAAAACAAAACCCCAAAAAAAAGTACTATTATAATAATCTTGTGCACCGGTTATTCTATGGAGAAAGCGTCATGAGAATCGACACACACACACAGCTACTGTGACGGAGGTGAGTCAGTTGAAGCACTCTATTCTAGATATAACTACTACCTACAATACAAATACAAATACAAATACAATTTCATAGTTTGTAAGTGCAAATCGACGAGTCCCCCCTTCGATATGCTTACAAGTAATCATATAAGTTCCAAGTTATGTAATAAAATAAAAGACGACAAGATATTAACAAGCCGTATGTCTCTGTCTTAATATCATCAAGTAACATATCTAAATAAGAACGAGATCGAAAGAAAGATCGAACATGCCGTATATGTCTATAATAGAACTTAGCTCTTATGTACCCTTATCCCTATCTAAAATAGCCAAAGTGCTTAATTCTACAAACCTTAAAATAATATCATAAGCCGAAACGAATCTCTTAAGTATCAAAGTAATCATAATTCTAGTTTTATCTGGAATATTCAATTTCTCTCTATACAGTTTTCATTTACGAGTGATACTATCATTTTGTGGTTCATGGTAATTGAAATATTGTTTTGTTTCTCTTTTTCAGAATATTAGTTTCCATTAATGTCACCATCTATCTACTGCCAGTCGAATATTGTGTTGTGTTAGTCTTACCTTAAATGTCGCCAATAGCCTAACGAATCAATGCTAGACATTAGCCCACTTTACCATAAAAGTCTCTAGATTCAACTAAGTAGCACATAAAAGTGAATTGTGCAACAATCGAGTGTTTCATAGAATAGCATAAAAAACCAGTTTCCTTACAACAACTAGTTGGACTTAGCCAAAACAAGCTGCAAACAAACTGCAAATATTGGGGTCAAATTTTGTTTTAATTTTGCCGGTCAGTTCAGTTCATTTGTTGGCCCTGAAACTGTGAGAGAATAACACGCCTTTCTGATTGTGGCCAAGTAAATGTTAGTTTGATCTGTTCTTGTTACAAACTTTTTGATCCGCCCAATAGCAGAAAGTATATAATAACTATTTTCAAATCAAATGTTAATTTTATGTTTTTATCTTCTCTGTTCGGCTCATTGGTTTTCGCTCACTTCGCTATGAATTCCCCCATACTACCCTGATTTATCTAAACTTTTGCCATAATCCAACAAAAAAGAGACGACTAAAAGTTCTGCCGGCAAACATCTAATTTCGCTAAAATGTTTTTTGCCTTCATAATTTATAACCCAGCGAAATGTGTTATATAAGGAATTTAAATTCAACACGACGCGTTTCACATGTTTGTTGTTCTCGTTTTTGTTGTCTTGGACTGACCTGCCTCAAGCCTCAAATCAAATTAGTTGCCTACACGTTGCGTCTGGTTTTTTTATTCTTTATTATAAGGCATATACTATATACCAAAAAACTGATTCATTGACATGCAAGGCAATGAATAACACGAGGTGGCAGCAGCTGAGTGGGCTAACGATGCGAAACTTTTTATATGTATTCATTCATCCAGTTTTTACCTCGCTCTCTTCTGATCATTCCCCATCATTCTCTTCCTTTCTCTCTCTTTCTCTTTCTCTTTCCCTCTTATTTCGTATGTTTTTAGCTTTCTGTGGTTGATGAGGCGCCTATACTAAGTACAATATAATATATTATGAATGGTTTTTTGCTGAGTCGCAACTGTGGTGAACATTTTATGAATTTGAGCGTTTCGGTTAATTCCTTATTCAGTTCAGTTGCTAGGAAATTGGAATGTATATTTTACCATAATTTCATTATAGTTTTGTTTCGTTATTGTTTTGTTTCGATGTTACCCAACTAAAAACGAGAAGAAAACACAAAACAAAATACAAACTCCAACTCTAAAACAATGAAAACACTTTAAACAATTCTCTCTTAGCTAGCTTTTAGACTACAACAACAATAACAACAAGAACAACAACAAGTATACGATTCGATAAACGCCACAGACACACACACCACAACAGATCAACCAACCAACTCAGCCAATCCAACAGATCAACCAAACAATCCAACCAAACAAACCAAACCAAATACCAAAAACCAAAAACCAAAAACCAAATCCAACCCAATCCAAATCCAACCAACGAACTCAACAAATTTGTGGAAACATTTATCACGCGCAAATTGTTTGCCGTTTGCTCTTATCTCATTTCAGTTAAGGAGATTGGAAATGGTCGCTCGCCATTACTGCAGGAGCCTCTTTACGGTACACGACCTCAGCCCTACAGTGAGTAGAAGGCGCCTATTCATTTGTAGTTTCTGTTTAGCTGACAAATGTTGTACCCTCCGTTTTCTTTCTTTTATCATCAATTCTTCCCCCTCCTCCCCCCAAACCCCTTTCTCTCTCTTTACCACATCCCTTTTCAGAGAAAATATCACCATGGTGTGTGCGTGGGTGTGTGTGTGTGTGTGTGTAAGGTTGAGTCGAATTGCATTGCTTCTTTTCTTTATCGAATTTATTGTCTAATTTGTGTTATATCCTTTTTAACAATATGCATTTGTTTGGTTCTTTAGGATTCGTTTACTGCTGAGGTAGGTGAAGTTCTTTCTACCAAGTTTTAAATACAATTACAATTACTTAAGTAATTACCAGAACAATTACTCAAATATAAGAGGGAGTTTATAATATAAACACTAGGTTTATTGTATGTTCTTACTTAAAACTTAAAACAGGCTTAAGTTATTTTTATATTATATATACACGTATTTAATTATTTGCGTTTCAGAAGTAGAGTAATTAACTCTGATAAATGTAATTACTTAAGTAATTTAATCATATAAATGTTATTTCTTAAGAACTTCGTATCTTTCTGTGCAACTTTCTTGTTTTCCATCTTCCTGAGGCCCACCCGCATCTTTGTTTAGGAGTTCATATACCATTTGGCAAATTGTCTACATAAATTCATTAGTATGTCAAATGCAGAGAACGAGTCCTTCTCACACCCACACATACTTCCACACCTACACCCACAGTCATAGCTAGAGCGTGTGTCAAGCAAAAGACTTCATTTCCGTGAGATTTTTTCCTTTTTCTTTCTCTGCTTTACCTGCCTGGAGTAAAGTTTTCTAATTGTTGGTACTTGAGCGTGTCTTTCGTTTAAGGAACCCTCATAAAATTGCAATCATTACAATTTGTACTCTTTGTAGCCCTCTCCCGCACTTTTCCAGCATCCCGCCTTTCCGCTTAACTTGCCACAACTTTCCTCGGCAGAAGTTTCCTTGTGTGTGACATGCTCGCAATTAAATGAAATTAAGTGCAAAGAAAATATTCAACTAATTAACTTGACTCTGCAAATCAACATTGGTACTGCTCTCGACCCAATTTCAGATCGTTCTTCAATAAAATGGAATCTATAATAAAAGAGCTCTCTCTAAGATATCAACACACGTTTAATAGAGGTCCTTAAACGTGACCGAAAATCGTTTGAGTTCTGATTTCATGCACAATCCCATAAGTCAGTAACAGGAAATGGGAAACCCTCGAGCAAAACACACATCCGATATACAGAGTGTGATAGAAATATATATATATATATATATAGGGTTGCCTGTAAAGGAATCGAATAGAAGTGGAGTTGTGGTTATGTTGTCGCCTCAACATTATTGCAAGAACATGTGTATGAATTTCATCGTTGGCTTTGTGGTTGGCCAAAAAGCAACGCCCACTAAATTTTGTGTGCCAACTGTGGTAATCGATTTGCTGCTGTTGCTTTTTGTGTTTATGTATGTGTGTGTGTTTGTGTGTGTGCCTGTGTACGTGTGTAGTAGAAATTTAATTGATTTTTTATAGCCAGGCACTTTGTATTCAATTGAATACCAAGTTTATTGTGAAATTATAGGGCTTTCGATTGCGATGGTAATTTCAGCAGTTGCCAAACGCCACATCCTTACCTTAAATTAATTGATTTTTGGGGCATAAGGGAAGGATTATACATATATATTTCCTAGATATATCTAAGGACTGTGTTAAATGGGGTTATTTCCTCATAACTTTCCCAATTTCTCTGCTATAACTCAGGCATCTAAACTGTTATTGCTTCTTGCGACGCAAATTTATCAAGTTAATAATTTTCTTATATTCTTATATTGTTTCTATCGATCTGGAAACTTATTTTCGCCAAATTCTTGGGGCTCATTTAGCCAGGCCAAGACGAAGAAAAAATAATAAAAGTGGCAGAGCCTCGAGGCGCCGCACCTAGTTACAAAATTTTGTATTATCTAAAAACCACAAACTATAAACTTAAAACCTGCTCGCCCAGGATACGCCTAGCAACCGGCTGGCGCTCCTCAAAAGCCCTTTAACCCACCCAATGCCCCAGTGTGGTTGCAAAACTTATGTAACCAGGCCTCAAGGCGCAACGCGCTCGTTCATAATTTTAGCCAAGCCGGAGAGAACATCGTCTGCTTCAGCCTTGATGTTTTAATTTGTGCGTAAATAAAATTTTAAGCATTGCTTTGCTTCTGCATTAGCCAAAGTAGAAAGTTTTCAGTTTGTTGTGACTTTGTCTTAGATGTTGTTGCTCCTGTTGTTGGTTTGTGCTTTGGGGACAAAACTGATGCAAAGATTAAGTAAAAATCCATCTCTGACTGCCGCTCGGCTGCTGCTTTTAATTGCATTTTACGCAAAAGTTTAAGTTAAGTCCTTCTCCTCGGATCTACTCCTCGTTGCCTAGGTTTCAATTAGAGATAGGATACAGAATGTACAGCTGGGTTTATCTATGTGTTAGTATTCGTATATCTGTAAATAACAGAGTTCAGACTACTTTTACCTTCCACTTCCACTTCCCCTTCCTACTGCCCCATGCCAAGTATTTGAATGCTTTCCTGCTTTAGTTTGCTTTATTTTGGGGTTAGTTTTTTGTTGTTGTTGTTGTTCTGGTCTGCGGGGAGTTGGGTAAAAGTTTTGGCTCGTTATATTTGTTGTTGTTGTTATTACATTCTTGGGGAGTTATTTCGTTGATTTTCGATAGTATCCAACCGAAAAAGTTTGCAAGCAAATTTTCTTCAATGTTTTTGTGTCTGTGTGTGTGTGTGTGTGTGTGTGTGTGTGTGTGTGTGTGTGTGTGTGTGTGTGTGTGTGTGTGTGTGTGTGTGATAATTGGCTATGGCCACACGGTATTGGCATTGTATTCGTTCCTCTGAACTAAAGTTTTTAGTTCGAATCCCAAGAAGTCAAATTCAATTGATATACCTACTCTTTTTGGCATAGTTTGCGAATAAATGCTTGAAGTTTTTCAAAATTTTGTTGTTTTCTTGTTGTTTTCATCAGTTAATTTGCTTGGTTGATTTTTCTGTCCGATGAATTGCCTGAGGCTTAAATGCATGTGGTATTTGTACTCGTAATGCTGCTGCTCCTATTGTAGTGTTTTCCTCTGATAAACTGTTGTGACGTTGGGTTTTCCTATTGGGTGGGAAACCGCAATGTGATGGAGCATGTTCGGATTAAATTGCTGACAGGAAAACAAACACTTTAATGGAGTGTGTTGAAATGAAAATTGAAAATGAACTTTCGATATTTGCAGCACTTGAGCAGATGTTAAAATCGGTTTACTAATAGTACTTGTACTTACAGTTTATTATTATAAGCACTAATCTAACTACGAATGTCCAAAGATTTATTTCTGTTACCCTTTCTAGCTTTTTGGTTGAAAACTTGGACTAGAACATAGTTTTTTATGGACAACTTGTAAAGTTTTGATATACTATATTTTCCCCTACTCTTACTTAGTAAAGAATATTCATTACTCAAAATTCTGGGGAACAATTGAAAAGGTTTTTAGTCTCTGACCATTTGAATCGTACAAAGTTGCAAACTGATTATGAGAGATAGCTCGGCCTGTGTAAATGGAAACTCTTTAAGGTGATCTTAATATCACATATGTAAAATATATATTATATCTTCATTGCATTTCATTTTATCGGCTTTATGCATAGCTGAAATGTTTTTATGTTCTTGACTTATGCTGATTGTTTTCTGAGTTTAGCTCTTAGAACTCTGGCGAGTTGCCTAATCAAGGAAATAACATCAAGTCTGGTCTCAGTTGCACTTATGACAATAGTTGCTAGCAGCTGCAAATGGCAACAAGGAAGGGCAGAGCAGTGGTTGGAGGCAGAATACTCGAGGATTGGACTCGTCACTAGAATTCTTTGGGGCTTTGTGTTTGTGTAGAGCGTTTCTGCTTCTTTTTTGGCCTGGCCCCGCTAGCCTAATAAGCATCCTTGGGGAAATTATTATGAGCAGAATTCAATTTCATGTTTAATTTGCAGTGAATCCGTTTCTTTTGGAGCACTATACTACTCCCTCCCTCTATTTTCTACTCCTTGGACCACCCACGACCAAAGCCTGCCATATTTTTCATAAGTTTTGTGCTTTTTTTGTTGTTTTTGTGGCAACTTTTGCGGTCTCTCGCTGCTTTGGGCCCTTTTCTTTGTTTAGGCCAACAAATGTTGTTGTTTTTTTTTGGGTTTCTCTCTTTTGCTGTTGCTTAAAATGCAAATCTGGTTTGCTTTTGTTTTTCCTTTTCTCCTGCTCCTCTTGTTGTTTTTCACTTCTTTTTTATACAAATAAATTTCAATAAAGTACTTATTATTTTGAGCTGCTGCATTTGCCGCTGCCTTTTGGCCTTTTTTCTGCGTTTGACTCCCACTTCGCTGTGCCTGGTGCTAACCACAATGAGTGCTGCTCATTATTTGCTGTAAAACATTTTTGCATAAAAAGAAAAAACAATCACTCGAGGGCTCGACTACAAGATACCCTAAAAGGCCAGTTGATACTTCCTTGTTAGAGACTCATTCATTTTTAAGCACTTCAAAGTCTTTTCTAATGCTTTTCTGTTACATAAACTGTTACATATACTTCTCATGCTACGAGTAGAGGGTATATACACAAAATTTTAATTTAACCACAAAGTTTTCTTAAATTTTTGTATTTTTTTTTGTTTTTTCTCTTGGTGTTTGTGCGTTTCCTTCGCACGATTTTTTTTTTATTAAAAGTTTTGCTTTTTAATCTGCTTTTTGTTAACTTTAAGTTTACATTTTGTGGTTTTCCTTTCATATCCCGGCAAGGTTAATTAATTTTATATTGTTGTTGCTTTTTCTCTGCATTCATTTAATATGCGAAAAGTTGCCAAAAGTTAATTAGCATGCATTAAAATGCACACTGAATGAGAGTGGGAGATAAGGTTAAAGGTCCAGCAAAGTTTCGGTTTCAGTTTCACTTTCACCGCATTTCCCTTGCCCTAAGAATGAGAACGTATGCTACACAAAGCGAACGAATTATCCTTTTGCTGCTCCGGGCAATGTCCTGGCCCCAACGCAATTTCAATTGCAATTCATTATCATTAACATATTTATGGCCTTGGGGCCGAGCCATGCCCTAGCCTCGCCTTTCCTGGCCTCTCCTGACTCTCTGCTGCTGCGTGTCTAATCAAAAATGCCAAACAATTGCTGCGACTTGGAGCATGCCTTCAATCATTCACACCTTTAAGCTACACTGTCACCGAAGTGCCACTCCCCCTCACCTTCCATTTCAGTTACAGTTACAGTTACAGTAACAGTTTCGCGTCCCAAACAGCTGTGGCTCCCCCGGGGTGCTCTGTCAGCGAGACGAAACGCGTAAAGGCAGTAAAAGCCCCACAGTAGACTCAATGGGCCGCAAATGTCTGCCGTCTGAATGTACCGTAAATCCGAGAGAGAGTCTGCATAAAACAAAATGGCCAACATCCTCGCAGACCGGAAGTTTACGATGGCGATGGCGATGGCGATGGCGATGGCGAAGGCTTTGGCGACTCTTATTGTGCTACTTTTTACAGCTGTTTCCGCCGCAGTCGGAAATGTTTTTAATTTTAATGCAAGGGCTGCAAGTTTTTTTATATAAATTGATGAGGAAAGTTTTGCGCACGGATTTACTTATAATAAGAACTGTTAACCTGTTGCGAAAACTTACTTATTATATAATAGTTACATGTGTATCCTGTCGAGTCTTATATATTTGTTTATAAAACAGTTCGAATGCGCATCGAGCACCCCATCATAAATTCTGCAATATAAAATGCAATTCTCAAGTTTGAATTGTGTGTCATACATTTTGCTACTGTTGCTGCTTCAGCTGCCAAAGAAACTTTTATGAGAAATTGAACGTCAACTTCATCGTCATCGTTGTTTTTGTTTTTATTCGTTCCTAGACACAGACACAGCTCCCAACGCCATTTACATTTCCATCTTCAGTTCCATCACATTCACAGTTGCTGATGCTGCTGCTGCTGGTTCTGCTGTGTTTTGCATTATTGCTCTGACATAACAGCCTGCGGCATTGCATTTGAAAGTTATCAGGGAAAAAATAAAATAATATATAAAATAAAACACATACATATATACGAGAGAAAAACTAGAAGGGAATAAGAAATATGGTTGAAGAAATTGTTTCATTTTTTCAGCCATAAGCAGCAGCTGCTGCGCTACACAATTTCACATTTCTCCCAATACCCTGCACTCTGCATAGAAAACGGCACTTGCGACTATCTAAAGCATATATATATATATATATCTGACAGATATAAACAGAGATCGCAGACTAAAATGATATAAGAACTGATATTAACAAGTTAATTTTAGGCAACTATCATTTAAGTCGGAAGTCCTTAAACGCATCCCGAAAAGGATATCCTTTAGCCATTCATCCTTAGAAGCATTTTGTATTTTTTATGTGCAGTGCTCCGATTGTTGCGATTGTAACTCAAAGTTACTTACTTGAGCTCGATTTCAGTAGTTGAGTGTTTTCCGATTGCTATGCCAGAGGCAGCTGGAGGCGTGGCTGATTGCTAGCATACCTCAATCAACACACACACACACACACTCACATCAACAAATTGTTGTCAAGTTCTAGAACTGCCATAACTGTTACGTGTTGCCATTGTGGCTATTGTTCTGTGTGTTAGTGTGTGTAGATTGTGTGTGCACGTGTATCTGCCATCAGCACATCATCTTTTTTAGGCATTTTCTTGCGAAATATTGGCAACAGTTGCTGCTGCTGCTGCTGCTGCTACTACCACATTGTTGTTGTAAGCCGCTTGTCAACAGCAACAAATCGCTTCTCAGCTTTTCTCTCCTCTGCTGCTGCTGCTCCATTGTTATGTACCCAGGGCAGATAATAATTTTGGTTTATTATTTTTCGGTCTTTTGTTATTGCATTGCCGATAATTGGCGCATTTTGGCACTTGCAGCTTTGCTCATCTCATCGCTCCATGTCGATCTCAATCTGAATCTCTAACAAGCGCCCATTTGGGACAGACACATTTGTGGGCCTTTTTGCTGAGAAATGTATTGACAGCAACTTTTAGCATCATCCCGTCGTCTGGTCGTTTGTTGTGCCATCGTTGTAAGTGCGTGTAATTGAGTGTGGGGCTTCAGTGTGGCATCGATGCCACTTGTACAGTTGATTGAGAGTGCCACATAGTTCGACCGAGTGTTGCCTCAGCAATATACATACATAAATGTCAATGTGTATTCGCACAGTGGACAAATGAATAGACAGCTGTGCTTATGATGTTTTGACTGCCATTTTTACAGCTCAATTGAAGAACTAATTTGTGCAATTTGCCCCAATCGGTGGCAGATAGCACAAAGTGCTCTATCGCTAATTTTCAATCAAATCTGTATTTCTCACTGAGCTTTAAACGAGCTCAAATGCATAAAGCATATTGTGGCACAATCCGGCTACTCCTCCCTTGATCTGTCCATCTATATAAAACAAGCCACATCGCGTGGCAGTTCCCCCCGAAACCCCCCTAAACAGTCAGTTGCAACAAACCTTTCTCGTGCAGCTATTCGCATGCTTTTTCATGTGGCACTTGTCGGCGTTCAAAGATGCATGGGATATAAATTGGCGTTGCCACATTGCCTACATCTCACAAGCACACATTCACACACACACACACACACACGAGTAGACCGCTGACAGTTGTTACTTTGGCGGACATTGTGCAACTGTCATCGGCGCTTTTCAGCCCAGTTAAGCGTTTAATTTCGTCGACAATTTTGGTAGCGCGGACAAGACCAAAATAAACTAACAAGAGCCAAGATCTCCGCGGAGTACCCCTGCCCCCTCTGTACGAGTATATGGCCACTTTTCTGAATTGTTTTTCTTGTGCAATATGCAAACTGCTTCTTTTTTTCCACTGTTGACGTTGGGAAAATTGTAACTGTAACAAAAGACAAGACAAGTCAACTTGTCCCAAACACAAACACAATGAAAAGCGATGGCCAGGAAATTGAATTAGTAGCTGGGAAATAGCGGCTAAAACTGGCACAGAAACTGCGGCTTCAATTGTAACCGAGGCCAAAAAAAATATATGTGCATAGATGTCGCTGCTAGCAATCAAGACAAGTCACTTAGTTACTGCCAACTATTCCTAAGTAACAGTTAAATTTAGAAGGTAGTATATAAATCTTATACCCGTTAAATGAAATTGAAAAGGGCCATTAGAAAGTTGTTTCGCTTGGGGAAAAGTCTATATCTATATCTCTCTCAAACTTAAACACAGATTCAATTTGAAGAGTTGACTTTTACAGGGTATCTTCCAAACAATCATTTTGGATTACTTAAGTGTAAGTACCAAAATTAATTGCATGCAGTGACTGTAAATGACTGAAGAAAGCCAAATAGCTAAAACTCTCCATTCTTGTTGTTAACCTTCTCGTGGCTAAAAACAAAAAAGTTATTCAATTAAAGTTTTGTGCGCGTCCTAATGGAAAATAATGTTGTTTTTCCGCTTCTACTATCCGTTTGTGGGAAACTGTAACTCCAAGTGCTTGGCTCACCAACCTTGGAGAGATATCCAGCTGTGTGCGTGTGCCAGCATAAATTTTATTTTTAAATTAAATTTCATTAAAATAAAAATAATATTTGCAGTGTTGCAACGCTGCATCTGTGGTCGTTGTGCGAGGGCGTGGCACAAGTCTAACCAGACTGTCAACATATGTGACATGGATTTTAAATGCGTGTCCTTTGCCCCTCGCCTCCCTGCTCCATGCAAATTAGTGCGTTATTATACTGCACCAGAGCAACGCTGGCGGCCACTGATGAATGGCGCTATCCTGACTTCTGACCCATCCATTTATAGAGAGAGAGAAATAGAGAGAGGAGGAGTTGTGCGAACTATTTTAAGGCAAGACTGATTTATGCATCAAATGACTTCGAAGTTGAATCTGCCTTGTGCAACATTTGATTAACAGTGCCACAACAACAAAGGCGGAGAAGCCTGCCACAAGTTGCAGTGCTTTTAATTGCCTTTCAAGCATTACAATAGAACCAAAGAGATTTGGTTCGTACATTCTTGTGAAATTTTGCTAAGCTCTCTTTTTGTGCCACGATGATTTGTGTCTGTGCACATCGTCGTCTCTACATATATATGTCTGCACCTGAAGCTTGTCTTTGGACGCTGGCAAAAAGACGAGCACAATGCAAAATTCATTATTGAAGCATTTCAAATGACTTCAAAATTCACAATGAATCGCAATAATGGACCCTGACTTTAATATAATTCTCTAATTTCTAGCCAGAATTGTGCTTAGGCCTATGGGAAATAATCTCTGGCCTAAAATAGTGAATTGTGTTCAATGCAATCAGCATTTGCTGACCAATAACAAAGGAAATTTTAAGCCTTAGAATTGAAAATTCGATGAATAAATATCAATGCGTCTGATGAAATAACTGACTGAAATATGAAATATGCTTTTAAAATGGCCTAAAATTTTCACTAATTACATTTTCAACAATAGAAATTTGAAATCCTCGGGTCCTGCCACCCATTCGCTTTGTACTTTTTGCGTTGGATTATCAAGTTACCCGGCAAGTGCTGGCTGCTTGCATATTTTATGCAGAAAATTTGGCATAAAAGCGTACGAGATGACATGCTAACAATTTCTTTTAGATTAATAACCGTACAGCAGGCTTTGTCTTGCTCCTAAATAATGCGTATAAAAGAAAATTTCTTACAGTGTACTACTCGTAGTTCGCCCCAGGTTTCAAGATTGAGTTTCAGTTGATATGCAACAGTTCAGTTTCCCATTTTCTCTTTCCATTATTTTTTTGGCTATTGTGCAAATTCTTGTAAATTTAATTTCCTGTTTTACATATTTGCTTATTTGCCTTGGCAACGCATTTCTCTCTACTTTGTGTGGGCGTCTGGTCATGCCATCTCACTCAAACACTCTGTTTGCTACTGTCTCACTCTATTTTCCGAGTAGCTTTACAAGTAGTTAGCCTCCTCCTGCTCTGCCGTTTGTCGCCTCGTCGTTGCATTGGAAAGCATTTTCATTGGCTGTCTTTCTTCGGGTATTACTTAGTATTAGTTTTAGTATTCAGTTCTTGACATTTGCATCATTTGCATACCGAATGTCTATCTATCTGTCTGTCTGTCTGTTGGTCTCTCTGTCATCAGCCTTGCTGTCGGCCTGATGACGGCCTTCATTTGGTATGCAGCATTCATTTGGCTCGTTTTGTTCAATTGACCACATTGTGGCACAGAATTTTACGGTGTGAGGCAACTGTCAATTTCAATATCTAATGAATATACCAAAATTGCAACTTAATTAGTTTTCCATGAAATTTATAATAGTACTCGTGGCAAATGTGAGTATCAGAAATATTATACCATACTTGCAACTGCTAATTGCCAATTAGTATATAGACAAATTATATTATTTGATATTATATACAAATAAAATATAATTTGGCAAATTTGCTCAGCTACAAGAAAACAAAAGCCACAAATATGTTCAAATAAAGCCCAAAGAATTATGTGCAAAAATGATTTTCTGATTTTCCTTTCAATGAGACATGAATTTTATATTTAGCCCCTTCTACCGCACCCTCGATCTCTTTGAGAGGAAACCAACGTCAAGGCAAACTAATTGATTTTAAAATAAATAATGACTAATCACCACCTGCACCAACTATACACAGCAGCTATACAAATGTTGGCAAATGCCAAAGTATACTCTATATATACCCTACACTTAGCTACAAGCATCGAAGTGAAATCCATATGGATAGATTTTGTATGTTTTGAGGTTTCTGGTGCGTGTTGTTAGTATATTTTATAGAGGGTATCTGGGAGTTAGGTACACTCGAATAAACAATTACTTGTTTTTGCTTTCTAAATTGTATTTCACTACACTTTCATCTCCTCCTGCTGCTGGGTTCTTCCGTATCCTGCCATCAATTTCGTCATGCCTTAAATGTTGACACGGGTTAGCACCCGAAAATCGCGTATCCCTTTCACCTTAAGCTGTGCTCTGCGACGTGCTTCCCATCTTGTGCAACCAATTCCACACACAACTTGATTAATTGAAATTTCACTCACTGTCAAGGTGTGTGGGGTGTGTGTGTGTGTGTGTGTGGGTGTTGGCAGCGTTGCCTCGACATTGGGCAAAAACTGTTTTGAAATTAATTGAGTGCGCTAATTTTGGCAAAAGGGTTTTTTAATTGATGACGTGCTCTGAACTAGTAGTTCCATGAACTGGAAATGAAAATGAATTTCAAAACTAATGAAACTCTTTTTCGTTCCCTCCCTTTCTCTTTCTTTCTCTCTTTTTGAGGTTAAACGATTCCTTTAGCTTAAAAGTTATTTTGTTTTGCCCTGCGGCTAATTGAGTTTCATTTTATTTCAAATATTGATCTTTTAAATTGAACCAGTTAAAGATCAAACTAACTTTTTTATCTTTGTTGTCTCTTGTGCTGCATTAACATATATTTTACCTATTTGTAGACTATTTAGAGTCTGTATGGACATTGTGTAAGGTGCTTTTTAGTTTTAGGAACTGGAATGTGTTTATTTCGCTCCGCATTTTCTCGTCTTTGAGTTGGACTCATTTCTCGTTTCGATTTTCAGTTCAGTTGTTCATTTGCTGCTAGTTTCTGGGCATGGGCTGCATTTGCCTTACAATTTTGGCTACGCGCAATTTGCATTGAAAATGGTTTTTAGTTGCCGCCGACGTTTGAAAATGATTTTCAAAAATGTTTTCAGCAGCGATGCGTGGGCCGCCTGCCGTTTGCCGTTTGCAAGTATATTTCATTTCTCAGTGCGGCGGCGGTAATTGCGTTTTAAGTGGCTTTTGGCATAATGAATAATGCACCGAAACTGACCGAAATGGCCAAATCGGCCCATACAAGCCGCAAAGTGCCACAGCCGCCGCAATTCCGCCATTGTGCCTTTGTTGGTTGATTGGTCATGTGGGGGAATTCTGGATATAATTTCATGTGCCAATCAGTTGGGGAGATGCTCATTTGGATACCTCGATGCTATTAGCCCAATTCACACAATTTGCTTTGAGAGAGAAGGGTGTTCGGTTGCTTATTACCTTCTAATTAGAACTAGAATTTCGTAGGAATAAAACCGAAATGGATTACTTACAACTTAATCTTTGGTAGGACACAAGTCTATGGTGCCCATTAAGCTGGTTACAGGGTACTCAGGTACAGCTCACAGAGTGAGAAATAATCATTTTTATATGCACCCATTAAAGGTTGTAAGGAGATGGGGAGGGGTCTTTGAAATGTAATGATCCTGAAATCTAAATTTCAGCTCTTGTGTTTGTGCGCATAGACAGTGGGAGATAGGCAAACACACATTTCCGTGGACCCCTCCTCCAGGTCTAATGATATGCCCATGAGGGATTGACAGCATCGCCTCCTGGATCTGGCTCTGGCTCTGGCTATGTGCCAGCATCAAGTGGAAGTGAAGCGTTGCTCCTGCAGGAGCAGACGATACGCATAGGCAGCAGCAACAATCTGGTTTTATTTGGTGGATGGGCAGGGGAAGGAGAACCGAAGGGAAGGGGGGCAGGTCTAGAGAAGCTAGCAGCAAATTTGTTTGCCTTGTGCCAATATTCAAAAACTGATTTTCATATGTCTTTTAAGTTTATTTGTGCACAGGCATTATACACCCAAAATTCACCCACCCCAACACACACACACACACACACAGATAGATATCCCGCACAACCACTCCGAGGAAGCACTCGCATGGTGGAAGACGTCGCTGGGCTCTTATCGTTTTCTGCACACACGCATAAAAGTTGCTGCCAGTTGCTTTAAACTTTTTTATTGGCCAGAATTTAATTTGCCCTAAAAGACACACACCACACACACACACACGCACACACACACATTTGTGAGAAAAATATATAGTACAGAGAAGTCTGCCTGCTGTTGCGCCTGTGCAAGTTTTATTTTTTACTTTTCTTCGCTTTTTTCTTTGTGTACTTTTTTGAAAAACGATTTCAAATGCAAATTTTATTGGCACAAGGCATCGAGAGACAGCGGTGTAGGCAAAGTCCTGGAAGTTTTCGCTTAAACTCCTGAAGGCTCCTTTTTCTTCATTCAGTGTATGCAGATTAAAATCAATTCAATTTGCAGCAAGCCAAGTAAAAGTGGTAATCATTTTCAGTTCTTTTGTTTTCCTTCTTTTTTTTTTTGCATTTCTCTCCTTTACATATTCTCCTTTTTTTCCCTTATACTCTACATAATGAGATTTTAAGCAAGTGCGTTATGTGTGTGTGTGAGTGTGTGTGTTTAGTTATTTTGTTGTTGTTGCTTTTGTATTCGAGGAATGTTGGCCACAAATTTGCCAGCAGCTTAGAATTTCGCATACTTTTACATATGTTAGCAAATTTTCCTTGGAAAATCCCTTTAGATAGGCGAACATTTCACAGTCAAGGAATACCAGCAGTTCCGGATAAAAGATACGGGTTCGAGCGTATTTTTTTTGTTTTGTTCATTAAGCAAATTGAACCTTATTGGAATTGATACTATTTAATCCTAGTTTAGAGATTCGTATTTGTATTTCTTACAAGTATTTTCAACTCAATTTAAGAGTTATATGTACCTTGGAGTTTGGTCGATGGAACGGTACGAGAAGCACATGAATCGTAAAGTGAGTAAACTCTGTGATTGCATAAATGGTTCAAAAACCTTCTTTTATTTGAATAGAATTGCTTTTTATTTAAGAGCCTACCCTCTCGCTTGTCGCTGATTTCTTTGAAAGTCGCTTATCAATTTCCTGTGCACGGAAGCACAGATGATACACACCGTAGCTGGAGTTTCCGATTTAAGATTTGTGTAAAATTCACAACCGGTTTCTTTGTTGTTCAATTTGGTATTGAGCACTGATTTCCTGTATTTTTCATTATCGATGTTTCTTTTGCGATCTTTGACGCCTGCTTATGAGACTTAAGTATAGCTAAATGCAATTATACGCTCCAAAAGTAGCGTTGAAATTTTAACCACTTCGTTTTCCCGTTTCCCGCCGCCTCCCGTTCAATGTTGCCAGCAGATTGCAATCAAAAAATAAAGAGAAAAAGAAGAGAAATGAAAAACAAATTGCCACACTTCAAATAAAATGGAAATAGGAAATTTCCAACAAGTCTGTGGCTCATCGACGAAATAGTACTCCCAATGGAAGCCACAAATGCTCCAGAGATTTCAGTTTTTAGTTGGCAGCGCGCAACCATTTATTAAAATCCTTGATGCGCATATGCTATGTGGTGTATGGGTGTCTTTAGGGTTGTGGCTGAGGCTGAGGACACAGCATGGCTGCAAGTGGCAGAGAAATATTTCATAAACATGACGACTACGACAAGGACAACGCAATTAAATATCAAAACGCAGCGTATA
Organism: Hirtodrosophila trivittata; assembly: GCA_035045065.1. NCBI lineage: Eukaryota > Metazoa > Arthropoda > Insecta > Diptera > Drosophilidae > Hirtodrosophila > Hirtodrosophila trivittata. The sequence continues at coordinate 2,496,239 of JAWNNK010000868.1, forward strand.
CCCTTACTGAGGGTATGACAATTCAGTCTCGAAGTATGAAAAGCGTTGAAAGAGGCGTCTGTTATTCGTATATATTCTTGATAAGGAGGTTTCACTGTTACCCAGTCTTCATGCTGGCTTGAATATGTAATTATTATACATTAGAAAGAAGTGGAAAGTGTATTCAAAGTCGGACCTCGCCCAAACTGTTAAATTTGTTCTTTTCTATTTCTCATTTGATTGCCGACAGGCGAGGCGCAGAGAACAGCAATAAATTTTCCAGCCTTTACGAAATTGTAAAATTGTGAGCCTCAACCTAAGAGGGAAACAGCTGCAGCTGCCAGATCCAGGCCCATGGCCTAAACAAACCTGTGGAGATGCACCAAGTAACACTTGAAGCATAGCTCTGTATGTGTTTATCAACAAGAAGCAGCAACAGCAGTAGCTGACTTGAGCTTAAATGAAAGTTATTTATTATCTGCTGACTTCTAAGTGGTGAGTTGCCGAGGCAAGGTAACGTGGACTGAAAATGTGTGCCCATTACAGCTAATTAAAGTTGAGAATTGTGACGAACCACACGGCGTATGCGCAATCAGTCAGATCTTTTGCTTTTTGGGCTTTTTACATAAATATTTTGCATAATTTTTCAACACTTGGCACACATAAATCACGCATACGCCACGTTATACGCGAGCGCCCTACAGCAGCCACATTCATATTGATTTATGTGCGCCGAGATATTTGCGCTGTGCAATTTTTAAGTAACTTTTATTATGACAAACGTGGGTCTTGCCTACGTTTCATTTGCTTGACTTTGTTATTTTTCTTTTTCCATCTTTTGTTGCGCCCTAGCAGAAGAAGCTGCTGTGTTGGCCAATGGGAAGAACTTTTGATAAATGGCCAGATTTAGAAAAAAAACAGTTAATGGAGCATTTAGCTTCTTTATATAGATAGAAAGCATCAACAAGACCAATGTCTTCTACTTTTCGATTTTAAAACATTTGTATATAAAAAATTTAAAATATGTTTACGTAAAGTCATTATATACGACTGGTTCCCTGTGTGTGTGTGTGTGTGTGTGTGTGTGTGTGTGTGGGTGTGTGACCTTGAAAAGATACTAATTATTCTTCACTTGATCTTCTTTTTGGTGTGTTCTTGCTTCTCATTTTCATTTCTTCCGCAGTTCGTCTTCTTATTTTTCTTCTCTTAATTTTGTGCGTGAGTTTATCGTTTGCTTTTTCCTGTGCTCGTGCACTTCTATGGAGATATCTTCATTGGGGTCATTGGGGTAATTATAGACATAGCATTTCTCTTGCTTCCTTTCCATGAGGCAAAGGTAACTATCCTTATAGACCTTTTGGCCATTTCCTTCCGGATATTCAGTTACTTCGCCTCCATTGCCTTCTCCTTCTCCTTCTGCTTCACCACCTTCTCCTCCTCCTTCTGCTCCATCACCTTCTCCTCCTCCTTCTGCTCCACCACCTTCTCCTCCTCCTTCTGCTCCACCACCTTCTCCTTCTCCATGATGTCCACCACCTTCTCCTCCTCCATGATGTCCACCACCTTCTCCTCCTCCATGATGTCCACCACCTTCTCCTTCTCCATGATGTCCACCACCTTCTCCTCCTCCATGATGTCCACCACCTTCTCCTCCTCCATGATGTCCACCACCTTCTCCTCCTCCATGATGTCCACCACCTTCTCCTCCTCCATGATGTCCACCACCTTCTCCTCCTCCATGATGTCCACCACCTTCTCCTTCTCCATGATGTCCACCACCTTCTCCTCCTCCATGATGTCCACCACCTTCTCCTTCTCCATTATGTCCACCACTTTCTCCTCCTCCTTGATGTTTATCTCCCTGTGATCCTCCATGTTGTTTATATCCTTCTGCTCCCCCATGATGTTCACCGTCTGGTTTCTTATCACTTTCTCCGCCTGCATGATTTTCATCCTCTTTATTTCCACCACCTTCCCCTCCTCCATGTTGTTTATCTCCTTCTGCTCCTCCATCATGTTTATCTCCTTCTGCTCCTCCATGATGTGTATCTCCTTCTGCTCCTCCATCATGTTTATCTCCTTCTGCTCCTCCATTATGTTTATCTCCTTCTGCTCCTCCATGATGTTTATCTCCTTCTGCTCCTCCATGGTGCTTATCTCCTTCTGCTCCTCCATGATGTGTATCTCCTTCTGCTCCTCCATGCTGTTTATCTCCTTCTGCTCCTCCATTATGTTTATCTTCTTCTGTTCCTCCATGTTGTTTATCTCCTTCTGCTCCACCATGGTGCTTATCTCCTTCTGCTCCTCCATGATGTTTATCTCCTTCTGTTCCTCCATGTTGTTTATCTCCATCTGTTCCTCCATGATGTTTATCTCCTTCTGCTCCTCCATGATGTTTATCTCCTTCTGGTCCTCCACCATGATGCTTATCTCCTTCTGCTCCTCCATGATGTTTATCTCCTTCTGCTCCTCCATGGTTTTTATCTCCTTCTGCTCCTCCATGGTGTTTATCTCCTTCTGCTCCTCCATGATGTTTATCTCCTTCTGCTTCTCCATGATGTTTATCTCCTTCTGCTCCTCCATGATGTTTATCTCCTTCTGCTCCTCCATCATGCTTATCTCCTTCTGCTCCTCCATGGTTTTTATCTCCTTCTGTTCCTCCATGATGTTTATCTCCTTCTGCTCCTCCATGATGTTTATCTCCTTCTGCTCCTCCATCATGCTTATCTCCTTCTGCTCCTCCATGGTTTTTATCTCCTTCTGTTCCTCCATGTTGTTTATCTCCTTCTGCTCCTCCATGATGCTTATCTCCTTCTGGTCCTCCTGGTTCACCCCCTTCATGTGAATCACCATGTTCTCCTCCACCTTCTCCGTCTTCATGTTGATCAGTACTGGGTGGTGGAGCCTCTGTTACAACATCGAATTTCGGGGTGTGACTCATACACCAAACGATTAGCTTTTCAATAAGTTCCGGCAGCGTTGCCATATCCAACAGCTCTCGCATTATCAATTCACTTACTGTGGTTACCAGTTTGGATTCCAGAGGCCTGTTATAGTTAAACTTCTCAATTTCCTTCAAAACCACCTTTGTTACGGAAAGTATGGACAACTGTACCAAATCATCCTTGTTCGATTTCACAATACAATCATCCAACATGTTTGCCCCATGGCCTCCATGTTTTCTGGCTAAATTGCGTTCGTTTCTATCATCACAGCCGCCCCCTCTGAAGAGCAACAGCAAAAGTAGTAGTAGGCGCTTCAAGTCGAATAAATAATAATAATGAGATTAGATCCGTAAATCTCATCTACTCAGAAGGTATTACCATGTTTTTTCTTGCGAACTTTTACAACCTTGCTTCAGCTGGATATAAATACAGAATGATGTTAATAACGAAACGGATTACTTGTGGCATCTCAAATCCAATTTGATACACTTCTCAAGAAACACTAATAGATTGATCAAGCGTTAAGCGATTTAACGAGGAAAGTAACACCGAAGACTCGGGAATAAAACTTCTTGTTAAAAATTATACCTGAATAAAGTTTTATTCACAGAGAAACTGTTCGTTGAATCGAACTTTGATTGTATATTTTCTTATGCGTTTATTTTGCTGTCTCGATATAAAAACTGAATATATTGCACTGACATTGACCTTACTGCCATTGCAATTATTGAGAAAGAAAATATATATGGAAAATTAACGTGGAAAAGTAAAGAGATTATTTGAAAACGAATTGCAATTATCGAAAACAGATTGGCGATTGGCCTCCACACGGGTCGTATGAGATCGGATTGGATTGGTTTTGCCCCGGTCAACATCATAAACATACTCGTAATAGCAGAGCAGAAGCAATTTCCAATTTCGAAATACTCGTATCCCCCGTGTTTATTAATTCAATATATGTATGAATATATATACATATCTGATTGGTGTATTCTCTTGTTGATAGTTTTAGCGATTGCTTTTGCCTTGCTTTCCTTTTACTTGCATACCCTGGACTTCTGAGGAAACCCTCTCTAGAAAGTTTAAACTTATCTAAAATGTTGGCAAATATTTTCTTTATCTATTTGATTTAGCAGACTTAACGATATATATCGATATGAAAGTTTGACAGTCGTGACTACTGCGTATCTCTCAGTCTACTACCTCAATTTAGAACTTTCTTCTCTTTTACTTTTTGCCATTTCAATGAAATTGTTCATACAAATAAATTTGGCAAATTATGCAAGGAGCTCTCTGCGTCCCTCGTGCCCTCCATTTGTCCGTCCATTTGTTTATTTATCCATTTGTTTACTTGCGGCCGCCGCTGGCAAAGCAAATATGCAGACACTTAAATCGCAATGATGTGTGCAAAGTTATATATGTATATGAATAAATATGTATACATATATTTAGTACATATAAATATAGTATACGTATACACAATATTTGTCTTCTGTTGGATATTTGTATTTCTTGATGACATTTCAACAACTTTCGGCAATTTTTGTGCAACGAAAAACTGTCACGCAAATATTTATGCATTTTCCTTGGTGCTTTGGCCATTAATGTATTAATTTAAACTGACAGAGAGCTGATTGCGCGATATTTATGTATAGATTTATGTACACGACTCATTAGATATAGCATGTTAATTCATTTTAGAGACTTGTCACTTTTCGGTTCTCTCTTTGGGATTTGACTGTCAAATCGTTAAGCTCTTTCAGACAGCGCAGATATTAAGTATAATAAATTGTTTGAAAAATTTGTGGTTTAATGTTAGAGACTAAATTGTTTATAAAACTCTTATGTTATGTTGTACAGTAAAACATGTTATGTTAACTTAATTGAAACAAAAATTAATCGTTACGTTTGATATGTAGCTTGTTCTTTCTTGTAACTGACACCTGGATGAAAGCAGTTAAGTCGTGGTGTTATCAGAACTTTGTAGTTTCTAATTACTTCCATTCTCCAATTAGAACCAAAGATTTCTCCATTTCCTGCCCAGCTTTGGCAGCTTACATAAGATCTTTCGGTCCAGTTCAAACAATTTCCGTGCTGCTGGCTAGATTTTCACTTTTTCTGTGATACTCGTATGTGACAGTTACGGTCCGTAGGGGCCTGGGGGTTGGCAGGAGCCAAGTTTGGGCTTAAGCAATGCCTTGCAAAGATAATGCCAAAAGTGTGTGAAAGTTGGCAAGAGTTTGTCATGCAATTAGAGCAACATACGCCAAAAGTGGATGATGATGGCTACGACGACGACGACAGCTCTGGGAAACTCGCGAAGTTGAAGCTGTTGGCTTAAATGCGTTTTCCGCTTGTGCCGCAACTTGAAAATCAAGTTTTCCAATCTCGTTCGTCCGCTAGAAATAAAAGCAACAATCAGGCAGCCAAAAGTGGTTTTCACCAATTGAACATGTTTCTTACTTCCTTTGGGCCGCTGCTGCTAGAGCTGCTGCAAGCGAATGTGACTGCGAATGAAATCGAAATCAATTTTGGTATGTGCGTTGCCATAGAGCCATTGAACCATGCTCATCAAAGTCAACGTTTCCAATTCTCATTCCCCTATGTGTGTACACATGCATACATACAAACATACATACATACATATATCTCTCATCCTTATAGCCAACGTCTTATGTAAGCAGCAAACGAAACGAGGGTTGCACCATGACTTTTATTTGTTTTCTTTCCCAACACCACAAATCGAAATATGCGTAAGTTGCCTTACACACACACACACACACACACTTAAAAGATATTGTTGTGGCGAAAGTTACCCTAGCCTTGCCACACGAGGATGTGGAACTTGATGTGAATGTAGATGTAGATGTGGTTTTGGCTATCACTATGATATTGATAGCTCTTGGCCATAAATGTAGTCGCTCTTTGCCATAAAAGAGTGTAGCAATATCCAATCGCACGTTGTTTTCGACACCAGAAAGTGGTCAGAAAGGAAGTGAGAAAAAAAGTGCAGGAAAAATACGAAATACGAAAAAAACAGAAAGAAATGTAAACGAAATCATATCGTTTTCATCTTTGAGCTTAAAGAAATGCTAAAGAAGAATATCTTTCTTTTTAGAACACTGCAAATCTTTAATTTGATAGTGCAAAAAAAAAGTGTTGTCGCTTTTGTAATTTTGCGATTCGTTTAAAATTTAATTCGGATTTTTTAACCTTGTCAACTTTAAGTCAGCGCATAGAAAATTGAATAATTAAAAGACACAAAAGCATTTTCAAAATACCAGACAAGAAATGCACACGTTTCGAAAACAAAGAAGACAACAAATAATATATATTTTAATCTAATTAAATTTAAACAATGTGTCTAGGAGCATGTTATATTCTCTGTATTATATATCTCACTGTATACCATAAATATGCCACAATAACAATGGTCCATTCCCATTTATTCTCCTCTCCTCTTACGAGCGACTGACAGGCAAATCTAATAAGCATAATGAATGAAGGAGCCGAGTGGTGGAGGCACAGCAACCAGCTGAGTTTCTGTTTTCACTCAACGTGTTGAACTTGTGCTGTCACCTGTGAAGGCAATGACAGCCACCGCTCCCCACCACCTATCCCCCCCTCATCCCGCAAACGGGCAGGGGAAGGCGCTGAAGCTCTGACACTGGGCCATGTGCATGTGGCAAAATATACATCTTGAAATTCATACACCGCATTTGTCTCTGTGTATATGTGTGAGTGTGTGTGTGTTTGTGTGTGTTTAATTAATTTCTATATTAGATACACTTCATTAAAAATATTTTAGATAGTCGTATTCATTGTCAAGAATGGTTTCTCTTGGGTTTTATTTCGTTCATTTTTATTGTCTTTCTTAAGGAAATGATTGAGCTGCGCAAATGTTTTGTGACACACGGTTTGAATCTGTATCTGTATCTGTGTGATGTCAGGCTCCAATACCTGCTTAATGGCTTGTAAGTGATCTATGGCTTAGGCTTAGGTCTGTCTCACCTTTTGGATTACATAATTCATCAAATTGTGTGTCCAAGTGGTGCACCGTAGGCAGTGCCAAAGGCTTTTGAAAGGGCTTCTTCTGTGGCCCATGGTCGGCCTCCCAAGCCTGTTGTCAACTCACTTTGAGGGGGAGCTGTGGCTCCTGCCAGCAATTAACGCACTTTCAGCTATATAAACTGGGTCAAGTGTGAGTAGGCTAGGCCTGTAGCTGCAGAGGATGGCGGGTGTGGGGTGGGTGTGGTGATGCTTGATGTAGAGCCTCACTAAAGTTCTTGAAGTGCTCTGGCACTTTTAGTCGTCTAATGAAATGCATTTCAGCTCTCATTAGGCAGGCCATTTTGTGATTAAAACATAAATGATGTAACACTTGACACCGTCAGTTTGTAGACACGCGTCTGTGTGTGTGTGTGTGTGTGTATGGTATACTAAAAGTACAGTTGTGCTTGTCACATTTAAGCTGGCAAACCCATTAGTAAGACAGAGAGTCTGATTAAAATTGCATTAATTTATTTAAAGCAAACGGCCTTGTATCCTTTCTCTTAACGAGTAGGCAGCGCCTTTTTTCTCATACTAGAACCCCGATATATTTAACATTTCCTTTTGATACACATCTGGGGGTAGCAAAAGTTATTAATATTACGCAAACATCAAGAACTCAGGGAACTCATCATACAGCCTAATGGCAACCCTGGCAAAGCAAAGTAAAAGCAATTCTCTTGTTAAAAACAAAAATAATAATAATAATAATATTCTGTTTAAAGTGCTTTTCTTTTGTGCGTTTTTCCAGCATCATTACCAACACCTGACCTTAACGAACCCGAGAAAACCCAGCAATGCCAACCTCTAACCTCTGACCTCTGCCCTGTCCTTTTTGTGTTAATTTTGCATACAATTAAAGGTTTTTTCCTTCTTTTCTGTTTGTAGTTGTTGTTACTGTTGTTGTTGTTCCTAGAACTTGTTATGTGATGCGGCACTTAATGCAATTTTGATGTTTTCTGCGCCACCTGCTGTCGATTTCGACGAAAGAACCCAAACAACCACATACAAAAATAAAATAAAACTTTCCATTATAAAGTTCTAGTTAAAGTTTAAGTACCCTGTAACCATTTAAAGGGTAAAACAGAAGCGCTGAGAAAAACTTTTAAAATGCAGAAGAAAACCAAATAGGTTATACGAAGTATATACAAAATGATCTATTGAGATCAATATCAGGTGCTTATATCAATTGTGGTGGTTCGGCTGTCGATTAGCAGCCTTTAGACCACTTTTTGTGGTAACTGTTTATTGTTGCAGTTCATTTTTTATTCTTTGGACATTGCAAATTTTCTTTCAGCATTTTACAAATGCGTTGCATGCCTTTAACTCTTCCCCCCTGTCTCTCTCTCCCTCTTTCGGTTCAGTAAGAGATGCCTTACTCGCACGGCATTCTTGGCACTTTCCACAATAGCCACGTTCCGGACTCACACTCCCGACATACACACACAGTCTCACCACACACAACCACACACACACTCACTTCGTCGAGTCATTCTCTTTCTGTGTGTTCGCTGTTCCGTGCCATGGACCTTTAGAGAGGCGGCAACACGCATTTGGGCATGGTTAAAGCTTTTTGGCAGCATCCTGCAACTTTGCTTTGTCATGTGCAATATTTCTTTCTCGCCTGCCAAAACGCTGGCAAAGTGTCTTTTGTTTAAGAACTCGAAACTCGACCTTACGTGTGAGGCGCAGGATGTACATATAAAGCAAACCTTAGAGAGAAGTTTCTGTTTGTTGTTTAAAAGCAGTTAGGCAAATACCATTAAAAATTAGCCTAAAAGTTGAAAAGAAATACAGGAAAGGAGCTGTATCATATCATATTTTACATAATGAACCAATGACTTTATGTAAGAAAAGTTATCCAGCCGATGACAAGATAAAAGATGATAATGTATAATGCAATATCGTAAGTATCATTGTGACGTAAGGTGGAAAATCTACAGGAAGGAAAGTGTTTGAGTGTTTCATCGTATGTTAGTTCAAAAAAAAAAAAAAGTGACAGTAACTTAGTTCAATAAATTCAAGCATCTATCGCCATAATGAATGTGTTGCCACGCTTATTGTGTTATCGATAGAAAAATACTGAAAGAGAAAGAATAAGAGAGAAACTTCGATATAGACAGCGAGCCCCTTGTGTATGAAGTGAAGTAACGTAACCCATTCGAGGAACTAATCAAAAATGATTTAATTGGATCAGAGAAGGCTTTGTAAATTTGAGCCCATAGAAAAATTCTGGCGACAAGCCATTCGTCTGTGAGACCTCTTACTGTAAAGTGTTCAGTGTGTTCCGTCAAGTCATAATAACGAAAAATAAAAATTGAATATTGAATATACAAAGGAAAACAAATTTTGTTTACATATCGCGTTCGCGACTAGTGAATACATACTTTTTAGCACTACTGTTGTGATTTATTGTGGCTGTTGCGTCTTATGCGTAGTGTGTGTGGCACAGAATTGAAGAATATCAACGCTAGTTGTCTGCATGATCTGAAGAGCTGCTGTTGGGCAAAACTGTTTCTGACAATATTATGGATAACTTAAAAGCCAATACAACGGGCGCCTATCTGTGGCATCCACCACAGCAGCAGCAGCAGCAGCCGCAGCAGCAGCCACCGTTGATGCAACAATCATCTGTGCCGCCGCCACCGCAACAGCAACCGCCACCGGCAATGCTTGGCGGCCTGCCGCAATCCGTGCGCCGATTTACCGGTAACAAGAACAACTATAACTATATGCAAAGTCAGGCGCAGGCGCAAGTCCAGGCGGCCGCTGGCCTCATGATGGGCTCCAGCAGTCCGGGCAGCCAGCTGATGGGCCTCGGCTCACCCAATCCCAATGGATACCGCAAGCGCCAGCCGATGAACTCTGGCTACAGCCCTGGTGGCTATCAACACAACGGTAAGCGTGCCAGCCAGGATCTCCTCTTCGTCGTCGTATCAGCTCTTTCCAGTCTGAGTCCTTCATCTGTTGACATGTAATCGCTAAGAGAGCATACCAAAACTTTCTTAACGATGATGAAGCAAAAAATTCCTTTAAAATGTCAGTCTGGCCTGCCAAGGTTGCCAACAGATATCCAGGGTTGCATTCTATATGTTGTTTGCGTAGTCGTCGTGTGTCGTTTATCGTTAGTCGTTTGCTTCTGACAGTTTGACAACTCTGTGTGTCCCCTTAGCGATTGCCATTTCAGTTTTCATTAGTTGTAGTCCATATATTCCGATCCCTCTACCACAATATTTATATGTATATATGCCACCACAACATTTGTCGCTAAACAAAATTGAATTATTGTACGACTCACTCACTGTTTGGAATGCTTTCTTCTCTATATTTGTATATATATTATTCCACTTTGTGGGCTTGAGCAACAATTGACTAACCGATCTTCCCTTTCTTTTCTCTTTTCTAATTACAGGTAAGTCGCTGTTTTCTATACCCGAAAATGTTGTTGTGCTTGACAGCCGTAAGTACATTTCAAACTAAACTACAATTACAATACATCTATATTCACACACACATATTTAACTACACTAACCAACATAATAATACACAATACACAGAAATCTTTAGGCCAAAAGTTGCTTAAGCGCCAAAATGAAGTTCTCAGTTTAATATGCGGAAGAGAAATAATCAAAGATTACGCAGCCAGAGCTCTTAATAGGAAGAAAAACAAAGAAAAATCTATTAAATACTATAAATAATACAATGCCAGGGGAAAGATCAAAAGCTGTTTGCGTTTCTTATTGCATTTTGAATATTTTATGGAAGAGTTTTGGGGCAATTTATCAATTTCTGTGCCGCGTTTCCTGCTATTCAAATGCATTTTTCATTTTTAATACTCGATACCCATTCAAATGGGAGAACTCTGAGGTATGCTAGGCGTAAAAAAAAGTATTATAGACTTTATATATGAACTCTTTGGACTCAAACCCATCGACCTTACCTTTCTGCCAAATTTGTTGCAGGTACAGGGTATTTCTCCCTCTAGTATAATATTAAAAGAGCTTTACTTATTTCGCTTTTTGTCTTTTGAATGAATTTTCAATTTGCATTCTCTGGCTGCAGTGCTGATTCTATATATATATAAATATATATATACCTATATTAGATTTCTATAACGTTGATGATGCTATCAACTTTTATTCTTAACGTTATTCCGTGCATTTTCGTTGTTTTCCTCTTTCTCTGCTGCCTTTTGCAATTTGCATAATTTTCAATGCACGCAATTTTCAGGGAACTCCAATGGACGATAGAATGTTTGGCAATAGGTTTGGAGGAAAAGTGGAAAGAACTGACAGGACACAGAGTCCTTGTAATACAAATAGAAATTAAGCTTTATAGATATTCGAGGGGGATGTCCTTTGTTTTTAGTGCCCAGTTTGGCAGTTGCATTTCAAGTGTCTTATATAAATTTTGTATACTTTTCCCCAACTGCTTTTCCTCTCGCGAGAATCAATAAATTTTTACACGTTTTGGCTGCTCAAACAAATTGCGTTAATTTTCTTAATAGGCCGCAACAAAATTTTACGCCCAACTCGTCAGAGAATGTCATAAAAATATGAAACGGCTATTTAAATAATTACATATAAACACACACACATACACGCACACTCTCACACACACACACACTCGCATATATTTACACAATAATTAAAATAAATGTTTTCAATGCTCAATAAATGCCAAATAAATAAAGAGGAAAAACACGCTAAAAATAAATAGCTAAAATCTAATGTTGACGTGAGAAGAGCATTATACATATCTCTCTCTCGCTCTCTCTCCCTCGCTCCCCCGATCTGGCACTCTATTTTTATCTCTGTCTATTCCTTGCATTTTATTGTCGAGACATTTTTGTTCCGCTTGCGATCGACCAATGCGAACATTGGCCACGCCCACAACTAAAAGCAAATGTCGCAGGTGGCAAGATGGCCAAAAAAAAGAAGCAATTTAAAATGAGGAAACACTTAAAAATACATAAAAATACCAATCGGCTAACTTTCCTGCCTCATAGCCCCCTCCTCTGCCCCTCCTTCTGCCCACGAGTGCGTGGGGTGACGATTTGGAGCATATTTATGGCTGCCGTGTGATGATTTTTTCCTCAAAAGATGTTGATGGCTTTTCCAAAGGGATCAACATCAAAACCACTCGAAGATTTATGTGCGTGTTCATTAAAAGCGCCAGGGGCAACCCGCTCACCCGTTTAACCCCCCCCCCCCATCCATCCCCATCACAAACGACACTTGTAAATGAAATGCGCGACTTTATTTGCTTGGACATTTTGCGTGAGGCAGGGTTGTGTCGGGGCTGTCAGGGTTGTCAGGGTTATCAGTGCGTTGCCACGAGGCTGAGCCAAAAAGGCAAATTCGAGTTGTGTTTATCTTTCGTTGGGCACCAACAGCTGCGCACAGCAACGCGTCGCACAACAAAAAAAATATACATATGAGTGAGTGTATGCTATATCTGCAAATATCTGTATATATCTGTATATAGTATATTTTTTTACCCTCGAACTTGGTTGCTTAATTTCTGATGTTGAATTGTAGGTGTGAAGTTGTTTGCCGTTGGCTTTGCCCTCCCTCCCTCACTCCCTTCTCCCCCTGTGCTATTTGCTTTCTGGTTTGTTTTGTGTCTTACTTTTGTTGATTGGCAGCGTGTGTCCACCTTTTCATATGCTGCCTGGTTTTCCCATTTACCTTTTTCATTATTTTTCTTTTCTCTCCCCCATTTTCCTTCCTCATTGGTTAATATTTGCTTACGTAATCGTTGCGATGGATTTTGTTTTTGTTTTGATTCAGTTAACGTTAAGCAAAGTTGCAATTAATTAAATTTACTTTTGGGGCCACTTTTGAAAGTGCATAATAAAAATAGTGAACGTAGTGAATGCTCTTAAAAATATATAATCAATAATTAAAAGGAATAGGTACTCCTCTCTAGCCGAGCCTAGCCCCGTCTCTTTTATTTTGGCTGTGAAAATAACAAATATCGAACAATCCTTCGCTGTGGGAACTGTCGCTCGTAAATCATGTGGCAGCCAACAAAAAGCCCTCTCACAATAAATTAATTCATAGTGAAATAAACCAACAACAACAACAACAAATAACCACAGGATGAGGAGCAATTTGGGGCTACAACCGCATTCGTACGTGTACGAGTAGAGGCCTTAAACATAAATTGTTTCGCTTGCAATTTTATGGTAATACAATAAATTGAATATGACAAATTGTGTCATGTTGCGGTCGTGTAGCAATCGAAGGACCTACCCATAAATAGAAACAGAGATGGAGAGTTTGAAGAGATCTGTGAGAGACTCCCACCTGGTGGGCGGAGGAGGGATGTTAGGCACGCATAATTATATCCATGTTGAGAAACAATAAAAGTTGCCATTTGTAATATCTTTAAAGTTATTCCTGTTGGCCAAGATTGGCAGATTGTGGGCGTTCCGCTTGGACGACTGCACACATCAATCAATCAAAGGCGATCAATCAAACTCTTGTCAACAAGAGCAGCACACGGCGACGTACGCATCCAACGATGATGATGATAATCATGTTGATGATGATGTTGTTGATGCTGCTGCTGTCGCTAGATGGCTTGTCGAACAAGAAGAATGTCGTGGCTGTCGTCGCCTGGCCAACTTTCCGACTACCCTTCCCAACCTCCCCCCCAGATACTATCCGACCCACAAACGAACCTTCACGTCGTAACACTAACGAGCGCTAATGGTAGAAAAACGCACAGCAGCCGTACAATCGTCCCTCTCCGGCCTTCTGTCTAGTGTTTTTCACAGCTTAGGGGAAAAATAAAACTATTGAACCAAAAATGTTCAAGTGACTTTTCCAGGCGGCTATTTGGGGGTGTGGCGCAAAGCAATATTGCCTCGATTATCTTCAATCAAATACACATTGATTGATGACTCTAACCGGAACACAAGAGATAATATCATGTCTTTATTACAGTTACTTTAAATTATATCAAGTATTTGGCCAGCCTTCTCGTAACATTTCAAAGTGCAATTCATCAGCTTCAAACAGGATGTATTACAGTAGCTTTAAAAGTTTTTCAAACTTAGAATATTGATGTATTAGGGGGGGATTCTGTTTGAGAGTTCCTTAGCCTTTGTTCATATGATTTCCATTTGATGTTCTCCAGTTTTGTTTCCTAAATATGCGAATATCCTTTTAGAATTAAAATCTTTCGTATTTCACTTTAAATCGAATGTTTCATCATCATTCACTTCATTTGCATGCAAATTATGATGCTAACGTTTCGCATAATCAACAGCCTTCACCCACGCCACCCCCTCTCCTCTGCATAGCTCGAAGGTAATTGACCACATGCAGCCACAAATTTGAACCACTGTGCAACGCTTCCCGCGCTTCCACTCCAATCCCACCGGTCTGCTAAATGTTGCTGATGATTTTCTTAAATGTTCCGTTACATATTTTTATGAGGCAGCTTCACCTCTCTTTTCTGTTAGCTCTTCCTGCTCCTTTCCTAGCTGTGGTCTGTCTATGGACACATTTGCCTAATTTATTCCGACCAGCGGTAGCTGCTGTAGCAGCTCTTCCTCTTCTTGTTGCTACTTCAAATAATTTGTAATTAATTTTCGCAGCTGGCCTAGGAAAAAGTCTAGCAAGTTTTCCACAAAATTTTATCTTTACAAAATGCTCTTTATTTATTTTCTTCTCTCTTGTTATAAAGTTATTAATTTTACATTTAACCTAATGCGTTTGGCAGCTTGCTAAAGTTGCCACTCCCCGCTGCAGTTCGTGCCACTCCTGGTGACTGCTGGCGCTTCTCCTTCTGTCGCTTGTGTTGCAGCTTGCGCCACAGTTCACAAATTACAATATCAAAATTGTCCATCAATTTTGTCCGCTTTGGCTTGCTGCACGCTAATGCCGCAAGGCATTATCGATTTTCGCTTTTTTCCATTTCCCACTTATCAGCAGGGTAACAGGAACTACAACTAAACCAACAACAACAACCACAAATAGAGAATAGCAGGGAAAATAATGGTAGTAGTAGTAGTAAAAACCGTCAACTTAATCAAATCGAGCCGAGGCACTAAGCAACCAAACGAATTGTCACTCAGTCGCTCCGTTGCTGCGCAATTTGTTTAATAAATAACAACGTGATTTGTTTCGACAGTAAAGCCTCGATAAATAAAACAAAAGATTTGTGAAAAGTAAACAGAGAAATAGTACTCATCCATCTCAAAATGTAAAGCTCCCTTTGGCTGTCATAACTGCAGCAAGTATTATGACCGTAGATTATCCCGTTTATGCAGTGTTCACTGTACTTTATTAGAACACATAAATGGCAGTCATTAAGTGGCAAAAACAAACAGCCAAAAAACTGTCATAAGCTCAGAAACTAACCAACAAAATAAATGGAAGGAACGGTTCCCTGGCCTGGCCCATAAAACTAATACATCAAACCAAAAGCATGACTGTGCTGCTAGTCGTGGTGGTGGTGTGGTTGTGGGATACTTTAGTGGGTGGTTCAATAGCACAAATACAAACAAGCCCTGTTATCAGCTGAAAGTACTCGTATCTATCATTTGGCATAGTATTCGTCCGCATGGGTTACTCACAACTCGTAACGCTTTACTCAAAGTGCTCAATGCTAAAAAGTCTCGTGGCATTCGTTTTGGCCAAATATGAAGCAAGTCAAAGTTCAATTGAAAGCGATTGTGAGACAGAGAAAACAGATGAGAGAGAGAGAGAGAGAGGGGAGGTAATATGCGAAAAGTTTGAAGTGCAATTCGTTAAAAACTCTCGATAAGTGATGATGATGATGATCCAAATTGGAGTGTTGACAGCACAAATGTGCTCTGCTACATAGATACACATATATATATACATGTATGTGTGTGTGTGTGTGTGTGTTGCTGTTTTAGGATAGCTAGAAAATGTTTGTTTTGTTCTATTTCAAGGAAGCTCACAATACGCTGACCAGCAGCAGCTGCTACTGCAAATGTACTGTGCACAACATATACACACACACTCACACACACACATGTATCTAACTATAACTGATATTATAAATAACTTATGAACACATTCATTTTATCTGTTAACTGACAACAGGCAAACATATAAAGAAAACAAAAACTTAAACGCCATTTCGCGTTTCTAATTATGTTGTCCTCCTCCAAGCAATCCTCCACGGATTTGGGCTGAAGCTTGACAAGAGAGAGAGAGAGAGAGAGAGAGAAAGGAAAGAGCAACACAATTACAAGCGTTTATATTATTCAAATCCGCCGTAAATGTAATTAAGCTCATGAGAATTAAACGTTAATTTATTTGCCACCAACCGGCGAACAGCTCGTTAAATGTACGACAAAAATCTCACGCGCAAATCCTTTTTCACCTCAACCTCACTTCGTCTTCTTCTTCGCTTCCCCACTTCTTCCTTTCTGTCGTACCAACTCTTCCGTTATCGTTCTGGACTAATTTCTATGAAGCCAAGAAAATACTTGGAAATTGGCATATCGTTAGCTTTCTCTGGGTCGCGTGTCGCATATAAATTGGCTCATTGCTAACTTCCTGTTTGTGTGTGTGTGTGTGTGTGTGGGTGTGTGTTTCGTAATTCCTTTTTGATAGGAGTTCGCTCTTCTCCTTATTTATTGTTGCGTATTTTGCATTTTTGTTGATTGGGCTTGAATTATGAGAATATCTTAAAGAATTATCTCTCCCCGCACTGACAGAAACCTTTTCGAAACTGATTTTGAATGATTAATATGAAGGATACAAACTAGTTCAATATAGGGAAAGTGACTGAAAGAAAGCATCTTTCCTCTTCTACTTAAATCGCATCAGAAAGTAACTTTTCTTCAATCCAATTCGTTGTTGCCAAACATTTTCTTGTTGTGCTTGCAACATTGACAACATTAAAAACCAATCAGGCCCATTGTCACATAATCAACACACATATTCAGTTCATCAGTTCAGCTATACACAGTTCAGCACACACGCACACATGCACAGAAATATGTTGTTATATAAAAGGATTTTGCTCTGTATTCTCGGTATTTTTTATAAAGTCGGTCATAGCCGTCGTCACTATCAGGAGACGCGAGACAGTCGCTCAGTGGCAACTCTTTGCTGTCATATAATAGTTTTGGCTTATGAAAACAAATTCAATTTTGAAGCTGCTTATGGAAATGTTTATGCAAGACGTGCGCAAACTAGGGAAAACTCAAGATAAGCACACACAGATGGGGAATATAGTTCGGATGAGGGAGGTGGCAGGGACCTGCTGCTGGGTGCTGGGTGCCGGCTGCCGTGTGGGGACATCAGCGTCTCTAGCATCGCATTGCCTGGTAAATTAATGTCAGATGAGGGAAGAGTTGCGCGCAACAGCAACTGCATCACCAGTAGCAACAGAAGGCGGATGCTGGGCGTGGCTGCAGTGCATTTTAGTCAGATAAACAAGCAGCAGGTTGGTGAAGGGAGGCATCGCCTGCTAGTATGGAACTCGACTCTTGGTACAGTTGCGCAGCGAGCTCTAAAGTTGACTCTGACAAATTGAAAATCATTGAACAGCGAAAGTAAAATGCACACCTAAGCAACAGCAGAGCAGCAGCAACAATAACAAGTGGGGTAAGGGAGCAGGGTGAATGACACAATGTGACGATGTGGGTGGCTTTGGGGTGAAATTGAGTGTGAGAGTTGAGGGTAATGGCTTAGTGAAAAATAGTGTAGCATACATTTAAGCAAATTGCAATTAAGGTTGCCAACGTTTGCACAACGCTTTTGTTTGGTTATACGATAGCAGCCCACACCCACACCCACAGCCAACTTTCCGGGTACACTATTACAGTCGTTACCACCATTGCCATTTGCCGCTCGACAAAGTGTGCCAATATGCCACAAAGTATGCAACAATTTGCAGCATAAATACTTTGTACTACGCTCCAAGTGGGCGTCTCTTTCTGCCTCCGTCTCACTATAAACATATCCCTGTGTAGGTTTGTCTGTGTGTGTGCGTGGGTGTGTACTTGCAATAAACGCCACATAAATGTTGCATATGCCGAATGGGTTTCATTTTATTTTTTCTAGCCTAGCCTTTGGTCCCCCCCCTCAACGGTAGAAGGCAGTTTTAATGGATCTATGTGCAGCATTTTGTAGCCATTTTTCAGCAGCAGCAGTGCAAAAGCAACAGCGTTGCCAAGTTGCACTTTTCAACCAAATTGATGAATGCAACACAGGGGGCACGTTCATATCAGAGTTCGGCTAGAGAGGGAATTGGGGAGGGTATGTTGTTTATAGGTGCTTTCACTGTGCTTGTATATCTCTGTGTGTTTGTTGTGGTATTGGTTGCAATGTTTGTGCCTCGTTGATTTTATGTTTATTTAGTTGTTTACTTTATGGCATTTGCCGTTCAATTTGTTAACTCCGCATTGGCAGTTTCTTGCGTGGATGCGCTGTTGCCACACTTCACGCGCGGTGCCATCAAACATATTGCCAACATTTATCAAAGTATTGTTATGAGCTCCGTTAAATTGATCATAGAAAAGGATATTCTACTGGTAGCCTAGTTACACTGAGCCAGAAACACAACTCGGCCAGGAAGCTACTAAGTATTTCCCCTGCGAGCGATCTAAGCAAAGTTAAGCAAGTCATATGATTGCGGTTCACGTGTCGTATGAGTAACTCGCATGCAAATCACTGGAGGCAAATTGCCGTCGCACACTTAGCGCTTCATAAAAACTAAACTGCAACTTCCTGCCAGCCACACACACCGCACACACTTAACCTATTCGGGTAACCTTTTAAGCTCTCTTCTTACACTCTCAAACTTTACTTCCACCTCCGTCGCTTTTGCTCATAATCTAAAATAATTTGAGAGCGTGGAGAATTTACACCTGAACGCCATCATCCTCGTCGTCGTCGTCGTCGTCGCCTTGCGTGTGAAAATTTTCCAGCAATTGCATGCAACAATTCCCGAAATGCTTAAACATTTTAGGCACGCTTCCGACCACCAACTGCTGCTGCCTCCGGGTGTGAATTTCTTTTCTTATAGAAGAGAGACCTTCGACTGCCCCGAAAACTTGAGCAACAATTTCGCTCGACTGCTTCGCTTCGCCAACGCTGTCACGCATACGCCCCATGCGCCGGGGTATAAATCAGCGACGGCTGTGAATTTCAATTAAACCTGATGAGAACGCCACTTCTCTCCCTCTCTCTGATTCCTTCTGCACTGTTCTGTGGTGTGTGGGTCAGTAGTTAAAATGAATGACTATGTTTACCTCTTCTGATTTCCTAGTATAGTGTTTCCCCTCTGGCTGTGGCACGTACGAGTTCGGCATTTATTGACTAGCTCTCAGCGTGTACAGCCGATTATTTAGAAGCAACCCAGTCGAAAATTTATTTACGGCTTATTTGCTTACGGCCAAGTTTTAAATTGAAACGTGCGCTGGAAGTTTGCCGCTTGACGCTTGATGCTCAACGTTTGACGGTCGACGGCTTAAAATTCTAACAAAATGGGAAACGGATTAAAGGCTTTTGACATAAAATATATATATAAAACCGAGAACAGACGCAGATCAATTGGTTTATAAACGAGGCGAAGGTTAAATACCCTTATCCTAGCTTCGCTTTTCCCATGATAAAGGTATCTCTTCCCGTGGATAAAATTCTAGCTCAACTTTATTTCAGCCTGTCTCGTACATCAATGCCTTTCATTCTGCGAGTTTGTACAAAGGGACAGAATAAATTGCTTTCAATTTGGCCAAAAACAAAGTGGCCAGCGCCAAAACTAACAACTATGTAAACAAAAAGCCTGACGAGCAGCGAGCGAGTAGATTTTTATATAAATATTTTGTCAGGTAGCCGTTGAAACGGGCATCCAAACCAACAGTTGCCCGCCTCCGGCAGTTGTCGTTAGTCAGAGTCCGTCAACTAAATCAAATCAAAACAAAAAGGGGGAGCTGTCCGTGAGAGAAGGGAATAAAAAATAAATGTAAATTTAGTGCCTGACACTGATAGAAGTTCCCTCTTGGTGAGGGGAACGAGAGATCCTTTAGCTAAGTCCTTAACTCGAGCAAGTTTAAAGTGCTTACAGCTTAAATAGCTGCAAACAAGTTGTGCGTATTTCTTCGCCGCATGTGTTGAAAGTTAATTAAAAGCCTTGGCAACTCTCAAGAATTGTTGCCTTTCATCCTGCCCAGATTCCTCGCGACATTTTGACAGTTTCCAACGCTTTTGCGCTTTAATTATAACGCTTGAGCTTTAACCTCTTTCACCCTGTCTCTGACTCTGGCTTTACGAGTGTGTTGCGGTTTTTGGCCATGGCTTGTTTGTTGGGCTGTTGGTTCTGAGCGGGTGCTAAATCCCTGCCAGACTAGTTATTGGCCTGTCGATTGCTGTTTCGGCTGAAGGCTGCATGTTGACAATTTCGGCGGAAAAGAATGTTATTCTGCGTGCACAGTGGGATGGAAATGTATTGCAAACGAAAGGAAATTCTTTTTTATAACTTTCCTTTCATATTTTTACTTCATTCCATCAGTCAAAAGGGAGACTTATTTCTAGTTTATTTTCCATGTTTGCTATTGCCAAAACTATAAGCCTCTTCTCCGATTTGTATCCAATGTGCAGCAGTATTTGTTATGCTTGCAATCTCTGGCCATAAAGCAAGGCAGAAAATGCCAGAGACAAAACGGCACAAGAATTGTCGGCAGGCCAGAAATTCAATTAACTCGCTTGCCAAAACCGCAATTGGCATCAAAAAAAAAGAACCAGAATTGCAGGCTCCTCTCCTTGTGGCGTCCCTGGTTATTGCCACCCGCTTTTTGCGTTATCAGGAAAAGCAGGAAAACTCGAATTTTGAGCTTTGTTAGGTTTTGGTTTGGGCTGTGCAACTTTTGGCCGGGATTTTGGTTTGCAGATTAAAAAAACAAATAACAAAAATTGCATGCAGCAACAAGGAGGAAAAAAGTGAGGAAATTTTTGCTATTTTTATTATATATACATATATAAATTTATAAAGTATTTTGTTTATTTAGTATTAAGCTTGAATTTGTATAATTGAAAACTGGTTCATTTTTATGTTTTTTCTTCTTGTTTTTTCCTCTCTTCTGTCTTTTTTCCTTCTTGTTGCGTTTAATTGTTGTTGCATGCAAATGTTGTATAACAAATGTATAAAAACAATGCACCAAAATGCAATGAAGTTACAACAATTCAAACGACACATCGCAACCACCACCACAACAACAACAACAACCACCACCAACATCACCACCAACACCACCACCACCAACAACACCATCAACAACAACTTGTTGCCCCAGCTCAAACGCACAATCTTGTTCCATTTAAAGAGCCACCACTTTTGGGACCAGGCACCGCCTTCCCTCCATTCGGTGCACCCGAATATCATCCCACCCAGCCGGACAACTGGAAGGGTGCCGCCATCCATCCAACTGGCTTAATGAAGGAGCCCACCGGCGTAGTGGCCGGACGCAATGCGCCAGTCGCCTTCGCTCAGCAAGGACAAGCCCAGGTGAGTATTATTAACCCGCTTCCCCAACCAATCCCACCCCACCTTTCCAGCACTTGCCTAGTCGTATCTGGCTTGGATTGCAACGGCATTTTCATAAATACAATTTTCATTTTAATTTTAATACACATTTTCTGCGCACGCTGCAATCCTCGCCAGAGTCACAGCCAGTGCCAAAGCCAGAGCTGGTGCCAAACCACAAGCAAATCCCTCGCCCCGCTCCCTACAGCTGCTGGACAGCATTTTAATTAATTTGTTGTTACATCTCCTCTTCCCTCTTTCCATCCTCAGGGTGCTGTCATGATGGTATATGGCATGGACCATGACACTTCCAACACAGATAAGCTCTTCAATTTGGTCTGCCTCTATGGCAATGTTGCACGGGTAAGTTCCACACTCTTCACACAGATTCAATTAATTTATTAAAAAATAAAAATATAAATATGAATAACTAGCCGCGCCTACTGAACCATGATTTATATTGATTTCTTTTTAAATATAATAAAATTGATCGAGACTTAAATAAGCAATAAATATGAAGAAAAGATAGTAGATTTATTTGGTTTAGATCTTATCCTTATGATGGGGAGTGCTTTCTAGTTTAACATAGGTAAAATTTACAAATTTGGGACAAACCTTTCTATAAGTGTTTGGGTTTATTTGGAATGTCCTTGAACTTGCACTTAACCAAATGATACGCCTTGTGGTCGACAGTCAGCAAATTCGTCTTTGGGCTCTTAAGAAAAAGGTGTTGCTTTTCATTTATTTTGCCTTTTATGTGTGTGTGTGTGTGGTCCATTTGTAAATGTGCAAATAAAACGAAAAGCGATAAAATGAAAGATGATGGCCCAGGGTGAAGGAGACAAGCTTAAGAGCAGCGCTAGGCTGGCCATTGGAGTTGGTGTAACAAAAACACATTTAGATAAAGCGTTTTAGATTAATACCAGGGACATGTGCAAAGGGAAAGGGAAAGCGAGAGGGTCTCTTGTCCGTCGCATCTCAGATGCCTGAGGACAGCAATCACTGCAACGTCATCAGCTTTTCCGAAACGAGGAAAAAAGGAAGTGAGGAAATGAATTGATTTCATTCTTTTTTGTGTGAGTAGTAGAGAAACGCTCGAAGGAGAAATTTCGGCAGAAATAAATCAAAATTCTACCCACATACAAATCCATTAAGAAATCTTAAGAAATACCAAAAAAAAAAAAAACAAGTGACAATTCAAATGTGAGCCCATTGTGACTTCCGCTCGGGGATCATTTAGCAGCAACTATTGTCCCACGCCCCACGTCCTTATCCTTATCCAAAGTCATGCCCGACATCCTGCGACCATTAACAATAGACAGCAATAAAAAAATACATAATATAAAATAAAAGAAGAGCAGAAGCCGAGCAGCTCGCGACATTCAAGTCAAAATGTTAAAATGTTAAAAAACTTCCCCCTTTTTTCCCTTTGCTTTTTGGCAACAGGACTCGGGGAAACATTTCACTTTACGAGTATTGCCACTAAGTTGCGCTGTCCTCACAGTGTGTCCTTTGACAATTGCACTTGTTCGAGCAAGGACAAGCAGCAACTGCAAAATGGGTTTATTTTCCTTTTTTTCCTTGCTTTTGTTTTCTTTATTTTATGTAAGTGACAAAGCGCACACTGCCCCCCCCTGAGGTTAGACCATAAAAAAGAAATGGGGGAAAGTGGGAGAAGGATATGAAAAATCGCTAAGTGGGCTTGAATTAATTGTCAAGAGGGGAGGTAGACAGAAAAAATGAAAGGTTACTTAAATTGTAGCTCTTAAATATAAATGATACTTATGAAAGAATCTTCCTCTTTCTACTATTATATTAAAAACTGTAGCGAAAAGTAAATGGGTTACGCTAATTGAAGCTTTTCATAGTTTATCCTTAACATATGGCAGTTTCTCCCTCTTCTGCGTATCTTATCTTGAACATATGGAAACCTTGATAATTGATAACTTGCAGCACTTTAGCTGCGATTAGCCAATT
Organism: Hirtodrosophila trivittata; assembly: GCA_035045065.1. Lineage (NCBI taxonomy): Eukaryota > Metazoa > Arthropoda > Insecta > Diptera > Drosophilidae > Hirtodrosophila > Hirtodrosophila trivittata. Next base: position 2,519,710 of record JAWNNK010000868.1, read on the forward strand.
TTTCAACAATTGCGCGTCATTAGCTAATAACTTAAGTGTCCTACACACTCGCATAGATCCTGGATGCTAGCTCACACTCAGCCACAATTAAATGCAATTTACTCGCAAACAAAAAGCGAAAAAAAATAACCAGCAGAAACTAAAAGCAACCCAACTAACCAACAACAGCAGCTGACCAAGCAGCTCCAAGGAATGGACGATTGTGGTCAGCGGTGGATTGTGGTCAGCCAGGAGGTTGGTGGGTCGGTGGGTCGGTGGGTGGGTGGAATAGTTGGTTAGTTAGGCTAAAGCTGAAGGACGATAATTCAAGGCAAGGCAATTTAGTTCACATTTCTTCTTTTGTTGTTATTGCTGGGACTGACGCCCAGTTGAGATTTATTACAAAGTTCCTGGCCGAGACGGAAACTACTCATTAGCCATTAAAAATGATTATGCGCAAACATTATTCACTGGCGTCGCACTAAGCCACAAACATATAACATTTCTCTATTCTCTCCATCCGATTCTCTACTGATCCCTTCCACAACTTTCAGTTCTCCTTTCTATCTGTCTGTGCATTTCCCTTTCGCTCTTTTGAACTCTGAAGGAGAAGCCCACGTGCCTGGCTTCTGACTGCGAGACCTCATTATAAACTCACATACGTGCTAAGGTGTGTGTGTGGGTGTGTGGTGTGTGTGTGTGTGTGGGTGCACATCAGTTTATAGTCGGACATGTTTGAATTGCGAATGAGAAATTGATGGGCACTCAATCAAAGTGCTGCCCGAGCTTTAGCTGCTTCTGTTGTTGGTGTTAATGTGCGTCCCCTGGGGGAGCCGCTGCTCGGAGGATGAACCTAATTTTTAAGGCATGTGCTGCAGATTAGCGATAAAAAATGCGATTACCTCGGCGTGTGTGAGTGTGTACCTAGTCAAGCTTCATAAAAATAAATATATTTGAGGGGGATAAAGGATAAACCAGCAGATAAATAGAGCTCTGGTTAGCATAAATTGACTATACATACAATTAAAGTTATCGGCTAGAGCTGACAGCAGGATCGATTACCAAGTCATCTGGCTTGATATCTGCTATATCCTGTGTGTATTACTTCCAAGTGTATAATTTCCGTTGTATATTTTTATGGTAGATTCCAAACAATTTCTCCTTAAACTGGGTATTGCCCTTCGGCTTTAAGGACCAGCAATGCGAACGGCAAATTGAAAGCAATCACGTTAATTATTTTTTGAGCCCAACGCGATGAAGTCATCGTCAAATTGATTTTCAGGTTAAATGACCTGACAAAAACGAGGCGAAATAAAGGCAGCTGACAGTCGCGCTCTGTTGCAAAGCGACCAGATTGGCAATATCTTAAAGGGCACTCTCAGGGCAGCAGCAGCAACAGTGGCAGCAACAACATGGAAACATGAGGCAACAACAATCGCACGCACTCAATTAAATGCGCATTAAAAAAGCATTTGGTTTGTAGCTAGCGAAGAGTTGGGGCTCTTGAGGATTGGGTAAATCCTGGAGCAGCCATTGCAGCCAATTTTCTTCCTATTGTTGTCATTGCTGGTGTTCGTGTTCGTGTTGGTGTTGGTGTTGGTGTTGGTGTTCGCGTTGGTGTTGATGTTGCTGTTGCTCTGTTGTTCTATTGTTGCCGCCCAGCGCGTGAGCAATTAAATCAAACGGCAACAGACGCCACGCCACATTGAGCAGCAGCAGAAAGAGCAAATAGGGTATAAAGAGGGCATATTGGAGGACTACGACTGCTGTCATGGATAGTATACGCACTCATTGGATGGGGTATAGAGTCCAGAGTATTGCGTAGTATCTCATAGCACAGCAGCTGAATTGCTGCTTCTTGTTTTTCACATGGTTTTAATTAACGCAACATACGCATGAAGTATTTGATGGGGATTGTTAGCAAAGTGTGTAGGGTAAATGTGGGATAATAGCAAGGAGAGACAGTGAGTGGCAGGGAGTGCTCTTCACAGGCGGGGGCGGGGTAACCCTGGTGGTAAAAGGCCAACAGCACAGCTCATTAGACACGCACCAAATGGTTGTCCTTCGTTCTTTCGTTCGTTCGGAACGCAGGGAACCTGCTGCTGACCAGCGATTGACCACTGAGCCATGAATATATATATATATATATATATATAATATATATATACATACAGAGAGAATGCTCTTTGATTTGTGAACGTCCTGTCCTGTCCTGTGGCGACTGTTTTGCGTGTCCAGATTATCCTCGACTTATGGGGGCATGCCTCTGGATTTCATAATGCCTTTTGTTTTAGCTGCTCCGCCGTCGCTTTTGGGAATTCGCGGCATATCTGCTCGCTTTCTGCCTCACTGATTTATGCTCTATATTTATTTATTTCGATTTATTTTTATATGATTCCTAGCCGAGCGTTTCATGTCTGGCTTTCTGTGGCTCTTTTCGGTTTGACGCTGGGTCCGGATAAAGCGAGAGTAGGAGGTAGATTCGTGGAAGGGGCCTACCTTTCGATAAGCCTCATTTAGTTTTCATTCAGTTTCTTTGCCAGTGTTTTTCGCATTCATTCGCATTCATGTTTCATTCAAGCGTATGTATCGAGATTATAATATATATATATATATATTTTGTATTTCCAATAGGCTACAGTCCAGTAGATGATCTATTGACAATGATGATTCCTCTTGGGACTGGGTGTATACAAATTGGGGTGTGATTTACGTTTTTTTTCCAGCTTTGGGGAAAACTTTAAGCATTTTAAATCCCGCAGAATCGAATGGACAAAAGTTGTTGAGGAATATATTGCGACACTTGAGTTGATTGTTAAAGTTGAGCAAGTGGAGCAACATGGAAAACCAACAAAGCAATTTGCCTGTCACTTTCAAGTGGCGAAACTGGCCGAAAACCCATAACAAAGACAGGCTCCAATTATGGCCAAAACGCCTGCAGCTACACGTAAAGCTCTGCTTTGACCCAAACTCCATAAAAGTTGGAGCAATTTTCGACTGCCGCAACAACAGCAGCAAATAAATCAAAGAAAAAATAATCTCAGCCAAGCCAAAATGACATTTGGCCAAGTCAATTAAAAACATGTGAGCACATTTTTAATGCTGTTGAAAAGCCGACATAAATGCACCAAATTGAGGCATTTGAAAATTTGGAAAACCAAAAGCTAACAGAATCACAAAAAAATAAGCAAAATCAAATCATGAAAGCCAATTTTGTGCAGGTGCAAAAACTCGTTTTCACTATTGGGTTCAATGCCTCATGGCAGCTGTTGTTGCTGTTGTTGGTTGCAATTTCAATTGCCAAGCTAACTAACAACCAACCAACGAGTTAACAAAGCAAGCAGCCAACCAAGCAAGCAACCAGAGTAGACTTCACTTTCACTGCACTCGAAAATGATTATTATGGCTAATTATCTTTATGGATTTTTCGCTGCAACTTGCCAAGAGATTTGGCAAGTGAAAAGTGCTCTCACACCAGCAGCAGCAGCAGCAGTTGTTGTAGCTTAAAATAGAAGGAAAGTACGATAAAACTTGGCTATAGATATGCTATTTTTTAGCCACAACACTAAAACCCCAATTAGCCAGACTTCAATTTCAAAACTTAAGCCCATTTAATTGCCTCGACCACGCCCTTAACTCTTAGGGTATTTTTAGCAGCAGCTCGTGCCTTAATTAGGGGCACTCGAATGCCAGCTCGACTGGGAGATATAAGAATACACTTTAAATAAATAAATAATATCCTTTTATAGAGTATAGATATAGATAGATATATAGTATGGATATCACGTAGAAAAATAGCTAAATTTTAACAATAGAAGATGGAAGAGCTGCGCACAATGGACAGCAAATTAAGGGACGTCAATTCAATTTGATAATTCCATTTTTGGAGTAAATTTTAAAATTGAATTGAATAGAATAAAAAAAAACGCTGAGCTTGCCACATGCTCAAATTGTGGGTGGTCTGGGGTTAAGGTTCGTGCTGTGTGGCTGCAGAGGTCGGGTTAAGAGTCCTTCTCACAGGAAGTAAATTCAATCAAGTAGCCCACGACAGGTCAACACTTGTGTGACAGTCGCTGAGTGTCTATGAGTGTATGTGTGTGTGTGTGTGGGTGTGTGTGTGAGTTGGGTGGGTATTTTGTGGAATTGAATGTAAGAGCGCTTGCCACATAATTGCATTTATTTACATTTGCGACACATATTGAGGTGACAGTTGCAGCTGACAAGTGACAGCCTTGACACTAAATGTTGCAAGTTGTTGTGGAAATGTTCTCATGTATTCATACACACTCGCAAAACGAAACAAGCGAAAAGGGTCAAGACGAAAACAGAAATGTGTGCGCGAAATAAAAGATGTTGCCTTGTCCCTTTTTATACATATATTATATTTGATTCATAGCTAAGAAACTTCTATATAATACAGCACTTAACCCAAACTTGAATCTAATTACAGATTAAGTTCTTGAAGACAAAGGAAGGCACCGCCATGGTACAAATGGGCGATTCGGTGGCCGTTGAACGTTGCGTGCAACACTTGAATAACATTCCCGTTGGCAGTGGAGGCAAAATACAGATTGCATTCTCAAAGCAGAACTTCCTATCGGAGGTGATTAATCCATTCTTGCTGCCGGACCATACACCCAGCTTCAAGGAGTACACTGGCTCCAAAAACAATCGTTTCCTATCACCGGCTCAGGCCAGCAAGAATCGCATCCAACCACCGAGCAAAGTAAGTTACACAGCTAAAAAATAAATATCACTTCCATTTTTTCTATATACTAATCAACCTTGGAACAGATCTTGCACTTCTTTAACACACCGCCTGGTCTCACTGAGGATCAGCTAATCGGGATATTTAACATTAAGGAGGTGCCAGCCACATCAGTGCGTCTGTTCCCATTGAAGACAGAGCGCTCATCGTCGGGCCTGATCGAGTTCCCCAACATTTCGCAAGCTGTCCTGGCCATCATGAAGTGCAACCATCTGCCTATTGAGGGTAAAGGTGAGATAGTGCTGTGTTTAAGTGTTTTGACAAAATCTTTAAAGAAAGCTCATGTTGGCTATACATTCAAGACAAAAGATAAAGAAATGAAATTATTAAAAAAAAAAGTTACACAAAATTTTCGCATAAAAAAAAGTACCTTTCCTTAAAAATGCATTTTGTTGCTCTGCCCCAAAAAGTAGGCAACATTCATTTTGTTTCGGCCTCTCGAAACGGCCAAAAGTTCGGGGGCCATTCCTACATGGCCTTTTGACTTTTGCCGCCGCATGCCCAAAACAAACACCCATGAAACCCCAACACCTTACACCACCCCCAAACAACCACATCTACACCTAGCACTTCACAACTCCACTCCCTCACCCATCCTCCACCCCTCCATCCCTCCAACCACTCATACCTTCCTCCAGCCAATATAAACTTTAGCCTTTCATACGCCTCTTCTGCTTGGGTTCTACCGAAAAACTTTTTAGTTACGAGTCGCGTTGAAAATTTTAATTTGGTAATTAAGATAAACAATTTCGGTTGCCAGTTGTTTAACAGGGCGGGCCTCTGCCCCCCTCCCTACGTTCCTTCCGCTCTACACTTCCTTCGGCCATTGCTCTGGCTTATTTTGCATTCCAGCATCTGTCTGCTTGACGACGACCCATAAAACTTTTGCAATAAATATTAAGGAGCAGTTTTCTCTTGTACCGCATTAAGATTATTGTTTGCATTTGTTTCTGTTTTTATTTGCTTTGTCAACATGCAAAATTCTCATAAAATAATCAACATTTGATTGCCAAACGATTTACTTGCCATATAAGCACAGTTCTGGAAATATATTCTACGATTATTTTTGTTATTCTTTTCAATTGCATGTCATGCATTATCCACCAACATAGGTCGTATTCTCGATATCATAATCGATTTCTGATATTAATAATGCCTACCCCTAAATTAGGTACACAGTATAAGTTGCATGCTTTGGCCTGGCATTGGCATACTACCCTTTCGAGGGGTAGTGCTGTGACTTTGTTTGCACCTTGCGTAAAAATCTTTTATGCAAATAGAAATGAGAACTGTTGTAGTAGTAGAGCAGAATGCCATATGCCATATGCCATCTGTATATGTGTGTGTGCTGCTTGCATGTGTATTGTCAATATTTTCGTGGGTGTTTGCATATTTGTTGTTGATGCATTTGTGTTGCTGCTGCATCGAGTGCCGCTCGAGTGCATGGTAAATAGTAATTAAAAGTGTATGGAACGCAAATACACTCAACAAGCATGCAGCTACCCACATACACACGTACACACGCACACCTGCGCACCGTACAACACGTACACACTCATACACCCACGAGCAGCAAATGCTGAAAGCAAATACATGCTGTTGCATACTTTCAGGCTGTGAAATTATGCATCTAGCAAATATTTTGCTATTTTGCGTTCCCTGTATCCCTGTGTGTGTGCTGTATTTATGTGTGTGTGTGCGTACTTGTGTGTTCTCAGATGGTTGGCAATTTTTACATTCGAATGATTTTGATTGCATTTGATATATAAAATCAGGCCAGTATTTTTATGGTGGTCTTCACCGCATTTAATTGGCACATAAAATCCGGTTAGGCCTCGGTTAGATGGTTTACCGAGTACCTCCAGTTTCGCTCTATTTGTGGTTTTTCTCGTCTTATTTTCCTGGGACATAATGATTTTAATTGCAGGGTAGGCTCATAAACTTTTGGGTTGGGTTCAAGTTAGGCTGATTGCACATAAAAGTTGGGCTTAGGTTTCTAGTAGAAAATCTAGGGCTGGCTGGAAGGGATTGTCTCCTTAATATCCTCCTTTACTTCCTTAATTCCTCACGTCATTTTACCATCTACCAAACTCCACCTTCCTCCTCACAAAAAAACTCTGCGAAAAAACAAAATAACTTAAATTCAGATATATACAACACTTATACACATTACTACAAAAAATACTATCAATACAAATTGTTAGATCAACGACGGAACCCATTTATTCTATAACTATGCATTTTCTTTACCCCTTCTCTCCCCCAAACCATCCTGCACGCACACCTGTTGCCACCTTGTGAACAAAACATTTTAGGCACCAAATTCCCATTCATCATGAAGCTCTGCTTCTCCTCATCGAAGAGCATGAACGGCGCCTGGAACAATGCGGCCAATGAGGGTATGATCGAGAAAGAGAACGATGGAGATGTCAAGGTGGAGATCTACAATTGAGATTTGATGAACATTGTGTAAACAACTAGCTAAGCAGCAGCACACAACATACAACAACATCAACATCAAGTACAACAACAACAAACAACAACAACAACAAACACCATCCAAACAACAGCAAAAACAATTATAACAGCCACAGCAACAGTACAGGACAGGAGAGAATGGAGGTGTTGAGAAGAGAGGCAGACATACAGCAAGAATGGATAAGAATACACAAAACTTAAAACAATATACATATATATATATATACATGTGTGTGTATATATATGTGCATATATATACTATAAAGAGGGACAAACACTGAGAGAGAGCTGTCGTTGAATGTGCGCCCAACAACCGTTGCAAATTGCCAATTGCAAGTTAATCGAAAATTAATTGAATTATTAACTTGCAAAAATCACTAAAACACACACACAGACTAGACACACACACACCCACACACACACACACACACATACACATTAAAAAAAAGAAACTAGAAATTAAATACACAATTCGTAAACGCATGTAATCTTTCAACGCGCCAATTAATTGTGTTCAATATGAGACACAAGTTGTGCTATGTATTGGCGACGTGCGCACAGACACCAACCACACACGTTTACACATGAATCACACACAGATAGTTAGTTTTAAACAAGTTACATGCGTTTGCGTTATGGTTATTAAAAAGAATTGTGAAACATTAGCAAAAAATTAGGTTAAAAATTGTTTAGTTGCAACCCAAAAGAAACGAAAACAAAAACACCAAAAAGATATATAAAAAAAACACATTGTTTTTTTTTTTTGATTTTGTAATGTTTCTCGTGTGTGTGTTTTAAAATTTGCAAATTAAAATGAAAAATTTAAATAAATTATAAATATAAAATAATATATTAGAAAACTGAAATTGTAAACAATGTAATGCAATTATTATGAAAATAAAAACAAACTTGAACACACACACATCGCGAAGAGCAAAAAAAAAGATACTACTACCAACAACAACAACAACAAAAATCAACTGACTTTCAAACTATATTTCTACGTGTATACATATATATATGTATATATATGTATATTAATATAATTTAGTTAATTTTACATTTATATATATAATTTATATTTATATATATATATAAAGGCAACATCAAAAATTTCTTTGGACAATATTTCGACAAGTATTCACGTGTGAGAGACAAGAAGAAAACAAAATAATAATTAAAGAAAATTAAAAAATTAGTAATGCGAGAGCAAAACGTGTAAAATTAAACCAAAAATTTAGCAATTTTTAAATCAAATTTATTAATTTTAGTTATGCAAAGAAAAAATTTCTGTCGTTCAGCGGCAATTTTCAAATTTTTAACATTAAATCAAAAACAAACTTGCACAAGCCAATGTTTCTATTTTTTATTTTTTCTCCTCTTTTTAAAATAAAAATATTACTAAATGACAAAAAGACAAAATGAACATTAACATTTTTTGTGCTTAATTTTTACAAAACAGTTTGAAAGAGAAAAGGCATAAATATATGATGTATGAGCTGTATATGTATTTAAATTAATATTAACTCTAATTTTACACTACATGTAAAAAGCGACAACTAAAAAAAACAAAAGAAAACACAACAAAACCAATTAAAAACAATTAAAACATAAAGCATATTAAATTTAAAGATTAAGTTGTAAGTGCAAATTCAATGAGAGTTCAGCTAGGCAAAGTTAAGAGACGCAACAAACATGCATAAAACAAAATGAAAAAAAAATATAAAATAAAATAGAAAATAATAAGTAAATATAAAAAATATTTTTGAGGCGTTTTAAGGTTAGAAAAGAAAGAAGACACGAGCCAAACACATTTCAGAACTCCAAGTAAATTTGGCGTGACGCATTAAAAAAAAAATTGATAGAAAAAATATCAGCAATAAAAGCAACAGTAACAACCATATCAAAGGCGTATGTTAGATTAACTATAACAAAAAAAAAGTAAAAGTAACAAAATAATAATAAACAAATAATAAATTATAATAATGAAAAACATAAAACATAACATTAATTTCAATTCTTCATCTAATTTTTAAGCTAACTGCAGCTAGTTTAAAACATAAATTTCATATTTTTAGTTCTAACCATGGACGACAATCTATAGTCTATGTACATTAAGCAGGGCGAGGTTCTATATATATATATTTATATATATTGTGTGTAAAATCAAAATCAACGAATATATGTATATCTATCTATATATATAACATATAGCGCCGGTGAACGAATTTCTCATTTTTCATTTCTCATTCTTATTCTCATCCATCAGTTTCATTTTCCATTATTTTTCTATCATCTAATTTTTTACTATGTGCAATTATTGCTTTAAAACAATAACTTCGAAAAAGAAACTTCATTAATTCTATTTATTTCTATTTTCATTTTCTATGCTTTATTTTTTTTGTGTAAATTGTTGTAAATCGTATAAATTGTAAAATATTCTTCTTAAATTAAGTATAATTGTACTTAATTTAAACAATTAAAGAGGTAAAAACAAAAAATCTCGTTAATTATTAAATCATACAATTTATTTTCTTATAAGAACTTAAAGCAACAACGATCTTGAAGCTCCTAATTAGTGCATAAACAAATAAATAAAAATATATAAAATATATATACCAGATAATACAGATATAAAAATTGATTGAACAAGCAACACATACAACATGGTAGCTATATAATTTTTAAAGAAATCGGAATATAAATAATATGATGAAATTTCTCTTATGTTAATAGTACAACACTTTACATCGTTGTATAATTTTTAATTATAATTTTATGATTTTGTATTGAGAGAAACAAATAAATATATATGTATTAATCATATAAATAAATATATATATATTTATAATTTGTTTTTAATTAATATTTAAATATTGTTGTTATTTTTTAAACGCGTTTATTTGTGTGCCCAAAAGTTTGTAATATGCGCGCTCATTTTTTGATATAAATATATATATGTATATGTAAAATTATTTTACCATTTGTTTTTTCTCATTCTTCTCATTTCTCGAGCTTTTAACATCAGTTAAGAGAACTAGATTTTATGTTTTACAGGAATTGAAACGACAAATAATTTGCTATAGTTCCAATCGCAAAACGAAAACTAGAAACATCCCAAGAACGCACAATCCCACTTTATGTTCTATTGAAAATCTGATGAAAAAACATAAAAAAATATAAATCGAATAAACCCTATAACGAACTATAAACTATATAAAAATAAATATGCCAAATTGTTAAAGCGTAAATCCTGAATTTTTAACATATCGAAATTTATAAGGCCGCTTAAATTAAAAAGAGATTTTACAATTTAGGCATTAAAAATGTATTTAATAGTAAATCCTACCCAGAAAATATATATATAAAAAAAATATGAAAATTTAAAAATACTTTCACTGAACTGCTAACAAAACATAATCCCATTTGTTAAAAACAAAACAACGCCCAGGAAAAATTCCATGTATTAAAATCGAAAAAGAAAATCGGATGCTAGACCTAAGCCAAGATAATTTAATTAGTGTGTGTGCTTTAAGTAATCATTCAAAGGATATATGGAAAAGAGAACAACGGAGAGAATCTAGTTAAATTATTTTGATTTCATTTGCTTGCATTTTAAAAATTAGCCAAAAGAACATTTTAGTTTAGCAACAATTCTTATTTGGCAGCATTGGAAACCCAAGAAGAAGCTAGAAAAATTTCGTTATTAAAAAAAATAATTGCTTAATTTTAATTAATGGTTGTCAACGCCCCCGCTTTTGGTTGGCCAACTTTGATTTGTCATTTTCTCTTGATTTTCGTAGCAAATTTTGCTGATTGCTTTTATTTTGATTGAACTTTTTGCAATTTTGCTGCGTAGTTTTCAACTCTAATAAAATGCGCATGAGGCACAAGGTAGGTGCAGTTTATTAGTAACTCGAAGTAACTTTTACCCAGAATCAAATCCCCGTTGTCTTGATAAAGACGAGTCCTAAGATTTGCTCAATCGAACGGTTTTACTTAGTTCTTGTAATTCGCATTGACACAAATTACACTGAGAAACAAAACAAAAAAAAACAAACAAAAAACAAAACAAGAAAAGACAAAGAAAATGGACCAGTTTATTCAGTATTGAATTGACAACCACCAAGAATCAAAACAAAAAAAAACTAATTATATATACATTATATAAAATTGATGAAACCGTCCAAAGAAACAGCAAAAACAAAAACACCAGACACCAAACACACTAATTGAAGACTATCCCTAACAAAATCAAAAAAGAGATTCGTCTGTGTTTCTTCTTAAACATTTCAATTTCAAGTTGTAAGTAGTATTACTCAAAAAAAGTTGCAAAAATCCTTTCAAAAAGCACAGACGATTCCTTTTCTTTCTCCTCCATGCCATGCTGCTTACACGAGTTACAACTACGAGGCTTAACATTAGGAAATAGTTTACTTTGCTAGAGATTTTCTGTAGACGGAGAAGACTTTTCAATTGCTAAACAGTTTTTCTATAATTTGTGTTTTTCCAGCAAAACTTAAACTAAAAGAAAATGAAAAGAATACACTAAACAACAAAACCAACAACTTTGTACACCGAAACGAATTGCTTAGTAATCTTCTATGATGAAATGCATATTGAAGCAGTTCAAAAACGAAATAAAATATAAATTGCATTAAGTCTTATATGAGTATGAATATGAATCGGAGAATGCGTAAAAGATACCCAGCTACAACTATATATTCTTATAGGCTTATATAAAGTTTATACTTGACACACACACACACATACAACATAACACATACATACAAGTACTTATATACTCGTATACATGCATACAAAATATTTACATATTACTATATATACTATTTAATAGATTACATACAATACACACACACACACACACATGCATATACACACATACTTTATATATATACTTATACTTCAATATGTATGTATATATACTTTTAGATTTTAAAACAAAAAACAAAAAAAAACAGCAGCAGCGCGTGTCAATTTTAAATGGAAACAAAATTTAAAAAAAGCAAAAGAAAAGGCTTAGAAAACTTTATACATAACCAAACTTTACATAATTACACCACAAATTACACAAATATATACACACACACACACCAGACACATACATACATACAGACAGACAGACAAGACATGACACAGACACAGACACAGACACAGACAGACAAAAGACAAAGGAAGCGAGTTTTGAAAGGAAACTCAATAAAGGACAACTGCATAGTGTAGTGCGTACGCGTAATTACTGGTGATAATTTTGAAAAATCTTAAGCATATTATTAATACGATAAACGATCCACAAAACAAAAGTATATATATATATAAACGACTAACGGTATGCAAAGGGAACCATACGAATATTTAGCAGCAGATATGAAACTTCTGTCGCCACCTCCCCTCCCATAGATGTCTATGTTATCCGCATTAAATATACCCTATATACATACTACTATATATATATATATTCAATACATTCCTTATTCCAACTAAATGTGTCTCTTAGTGTATCAAGTTTATATAGATTATAAGCCACAGTTTTGGAGCACACAAAACAAACTAAATTATTTTCAGTGTATGTGTATTAGGAAATCAGGCATAGAACCTAGCAAACAGTATTTAGTTCTCCCCACCCATACATAAAACAAGCTAGAACATACACTCGCACACACACTGATGCCACACACACACATTTTTGGCATCTGGGTCTCTCATTTTGTAGCTGCTGGCGATTTAAAGCAAAACGATTTAAATAATTTATTGCCCATTTTAATCGTAGGCATTCTGTACATAATTCTGTGTGTGCGTATGTGCGTGTGTGTGTGTGAGTGGGTGCGTGGGTGAGTGGGTGCGTGGGTGCGTGGGTGGGTCATACATTGTGAGACCAAATGTATCTGTGTGCTTAATTTGCAAATGGGCAGCCCCAAAGAGCGTGCTCCTACAACGATACTTTGGTTGCACTCACGTGTTCCCAGCCGAAATGACATCCACATCGATAATGGAGCGTTTAATGCCTTTATCTTAGATCTTGTTGAAACCAGCTCAAATAATATCGAATCCTTGTTCTGACATTCAGGAAATTAAACATTCAGTGGCCTCAGACAGTTCGTCTCTGAAACTGAAGTGCATTTGGTAAGAACTGAAACGAGAAAGCAGGAAAAGGACCAACAGATCCCTAGATTTATATGCCTATCGGCGTGGACTGGCTATACACATACACACACACACGCATGCACACACGCATGCACACACACACACACTTGACAAACAACACACAACATGCATACATAGTTGCAGGGCATACAGAGCAGAGCGAGAGTCCCGAATAAGTTATATAATTTGGCGTGTGCAATATTCATATATATTTCCATATATATGTTTTTACTTACATTTAGTTAACAGAATTTCGTGTATTTATATATTTATTATTATAATATTGTTAATATGCAATTTAGTTGAATTTGCGTTGAACGTTTTAGTTAAGTTATTACACATTAAACATAATGTTAGACTTTATATTGTCTGGCGGAAATAGTTTTTATTTTCTTTATAATTTCTACACACACGCATACATACATAATAAATAAAGAAAAAAAGACACACACAGATACACACATAGACACTTGTTAAACTAATCCACCGAATAAAAACAATCTCATTAACTAAATTTAATTAAATTAAAAGTAACAATGAACAATGAAACACAAATGTTTTTGCTATTTCCGCCAAGCTTTAAATTTTATAATTTGCATTTATTAGTACTAATATTTATATTATATTTGTGCCGCAACTGAAGACACACTGCAAAGTATCGAAAACTTTGAGGGCGAATTGATAATATTATAGGCGAACATAATAATATTATACAAGAAGAAAAACAAAAACGAATATCATAGCAAGAAATTTTAATTGATTTTCTAAGTGTTTAGTCGAAAACGTGTAAGAATCGTATCGTAATTTATATAGAGAATAAAAACACACACACACAGACAAGCAAACACTTACACATAATACTTACACTAAACATTTACCTTCATACATATATGCTACATTATAATCTTAACACATACATACAAACAAATACATACATACATACATACATACAGTCATACATAACATAAGCCTACAGAATGCAACATAATCAGAGAAACTTTTGATAACTTTTCAATACTTATTAACACTTCATACACGTTTCTGCATCTCGTAATACACACATCAACACACACAGGCACACACACACTATATATATTTGTATATATAGCAATCATTCTTCATATATCAACGAAATTTATCAAAACAAGCAGTTAAAGGAAACTTCTCAAATATATCACAACACAACAAATTTGAACGAATAAAAACAAACTCACACACACACACACACACATACGAACACAAACAGCCACACAAAATGGAAAATTATAAACAATAATTAAAACTACTATTTATTAAATGTTGTTAGCATTTCAAAAAAAAAAAAAAAAACCAATAAAATACAAAAAAAAAACGCTGTAGTGCAAAAGCAAAAGTACGAACAAAAAATTGTAAGCAAACATTAAAAAACATATTTAAATTTAAGTATAAATTGCAGTAAAAACGAAAGAGAAATTCGATGCAAGCGATAAATCTCGAAATACATGAACAACAAAAACAAAAACAAAAGAACAACAATACAGATACAAAAACAAAAACAAATACAAATACAAATACAAAATACATAATACAATTCTTTGATCTTGAGCGAAACAAATAAATGAAACTTATAAAAACTTATACACAAAGAAAAAAAACTCAAAAGAAAACTTTGTTTTATTTCACAGCAGCCAAAATTAGCGAGAAATAAATAAAATGTTTCTTTCGATTCTGATCCACCAAATACTATACTATATATATACTCACCTATACTTTTACCATATTTACAGTTAACAAAGCAGTTACAATCCAAAACAACAACAACAACAACACTACAACAACAACATCAACAACAACAACAACAAGTACAGTTAGTGGCCGCATAACAACAACAACAACAACAACTAGAACAAGCACCACAGTCACCTTGTCAGTAAATAAAACCCTTCAACATCAAAATACAACAACAACAACAACAACAGCTACAACAACCACCAACTAGATTACAAGAACCAGAAGTACTCGTTTTCGATCTTATACTATATAGACAGCAGCTGCATGAGAACACTTCTATTCCAGTGCATGTGGGTTCGTCTCTGAGAAGTGCATTCAAGACTTTAGATCCGCGTAGGAAGTTGGTTTTATAATAATTCCTGTATATCTTCTTCTTTTTTCCCCCATAAGTTACAGCCATAAGTAATTTATTTATCCACCCAATAAGTATGCTAGAAATGAAACCTTTTCATATATTTTCTCTTAACCGAATCATAAAGTTTTCATGTGTTTTCAGATCATTTTTTACAGTCCATTAACACAGAACCCATAACTTTTTTTATATATTTTTTATTATTGTTTTCCTGCTAAAGTTGAAGTATAATTTTGAACAGTTAATTTTGAGTGCATATTGTTTTCACATTATTTTATCTGCTGCATGCGGTAAGTAATTAATGTAAAGATCCCATAGAAGTCCACATTTGTTGAAATTGAATTTAATTCCGCTTTAAACTAGCCGCAAACAGTGCGATATTTAATCCTTTCCAAAAAGTCTTGCTACGGGCTAGGCAATTACCAACAGGGCGCACTGAATCGTTAAATTAAATTGAATTTATATATAATCGAATTATTATTGATGGTAAAGAATGTAAAAACCCGAAAAGCCACATGAAATAAATCGGAAGCCTCAACAATTTAATTTAGTGCACGCACTAAACTAATAAACAATCAAACAAATAAACAAATAAGCAAATAAACTAAACAAATAAACAAACAAACAATAATAAAATGCGTGACATCGAAAGAGACAAAAGCGAGACGCAGCAATGCGGAAAACAATTTGGGAAAACAAATTCAAGCGATGCGAAAGTTCCATTCTGTGGGGAAAATATATATTGAAAAATGTTGAACATGAAAGCACCGCTGGTCATTTGTCCAAATAAATTAAGCGGTTTATGTGCAACATTTTGTGGCACCCACTGTCTGGGACTGGGTTTAAGGGAGGCTTAAAAAGGCAGTTCGAAAGTTTAATAAAAAATATCTTCTGCTTTCCCTTTGATATTCGTATCGCCAAACATTGAACAGGAAATGTTTTGGCTGTCAAAATTATTCTACGCTTGAGTAACTCTTAGAAATTGCATTGAGCATTGTTTAATTAAGGTTGTCTAAGCCCAGGGGCAAAAACTTTCTACCATTAGAGCTCCTTCTCCTAGTCAAGTCGAGTCAGGTCCAGTCCAGTCCGGTCCGAAAGGGTTCAAACTGCTCAATTTATCAACTGCTGCTGACATATGGACGTGTGTCCAGAGTTGGAGAGTCCCAACCAAATGCAGCCTAAGCCCTATCCTACGCCCTGTCTTTGTGTGCGGCTCAATAAATAATTGAGTTAAGCTTAAGTTTATGTAAAGTAGAAGATTTCGCATTCGCCCGTTGTAATCCTTTGCCTATTATTTCATTTGCGAACGCAAAACCAAACCGACTTACATAAATATTCCATTTGAAATGCATAGTCCTGTGGCCGAGGGGTTTATCCCTGGTATTTTGCTGCCATTGTCATTCCGTTTGACTTCCTTTTTTCTATAGCTGCTGTCCAACTAATGGCAAACACACACACACACACATACACACACTCAAACACATTCACACACACTATAACAACAACAATGAACAAGAACAAGTATTTATCTCTGGTCTATTTGTTTAGTTCTTGAGTTCTTTTTCATTTCAAGCCACAACAATGACTGCTATTTCTTATTTATTCGATGAATTTAGATAGTTTTGTATATTTTTATATACATCTATATATATTTATATATTTTTATGTATTCTGTTTATTTTTTTCGATTTTTTCGATTCTTATTTCGTAGTTGGCGTTAAATTGCATGTCGCTTGTCCAACTCGGTGACCATTGATTGATGGCAGTTACCAGGGCTTGGACAGCACTGGGAAAAGCAACATTGTTTGGACCCAAGCAGCAGATGGACAAACAATGCAATAAATAAATATTTAAAATAAATAAATTGGAATTTCACTCAAATCATAAAAGGGAAATCCTTTGAGTTGAGTAATTCGATTGATCGATTGTTGCTTTAAGATTCCTCAAAATTCTTATTTATTTTTACTTACTTCGATTCCATTTTAATATAGTTCCGAATAAAATTCTTAGCTTTGATCCAAAAGGAGCTTATACTATGTATATTGTATTATAAATCTTGATACAAAATTTGCATTTCAGCTTATATATTTTTATTTGAATATGAAAGCAAGGGACCAAATTTGTGTTGCTTACAAATGCAAATCACTTTTATTTTATTCCTTTCTTTTGAACCCTATTTATTTTATCTCTTAAGCCTTTCTGATCATTCATTATGTTTTATTAAGCGCACAATAAAAATATTTAATAAATAAATATAATACATAACTGAAAATTTAACATATTGCCTTGATAAAAACTAAAACAGAATTTACTTTAAAAAATATAATAATAATAATAATAATGATGAGCGTCAAATTGTAAATAAATAAAATTTAACATATTGTAAAAAAGGTGTTGAAACATATTTGTAAATTGAATGTTATATAATAATAGATGTTTTCGAAAAGATAAAGTCATATTTATATATGTGTCTGTATGGCAAATAAAACGTATTTGAATTGATTTTACTTTTGCTTTTTAAAATTTATTTTGTATTTTTATAAATATAATTTGCTTTAAGACTTAAGATGAACATAAAACTTAGCAAATTGTATTGAAAATGGGTACAATAATTTACATTTAATGATGATAAAGATAAAGATAAAGATAAAGATAATGATGTAGAGGAAGCAAGGTCCATTTAGGAAATGAAAGGTTCAACAATTTGCTCATAGTAAATCAATTGCTTTAACATGTAGCTTTTTCTCTTTGTATATTTTGTGAGATGAACAAACTAAAAATAAATTAATTAGTCACTTAAGTATAGACTTAAAACATAATTGAATAAACCATAACAATAAACTACACCAATTAAATGTAAAAGCACTTCAATTATAAACTTAGCTTAGTGTCAATTGTCTCTCAATTATTTTGGTGGATTATTGAAAATTGCACAATAATTACCAACAGAAACCAATGTTAATTATAGTACTCACCTATATGTAGTCAATATATATATAACTAGAGTAAATACATATAACATAATTTATTATTTACAAATTCGGGTGTAATTAGAATTCTAATTTTGAGTGTAATTAAGCAAAAAGAGGTTCGGATAAATGCATTTCCCGATGTGTTTGAACCAAACGATCCTAATGTCAATTTCAAGTAAAACTTAACTGTAGTTGTGTAATAATACTAATATGTATACTAAAACAATTAAGTTACTTACTAAAAATAAAAACTTATTATTAATTACTAAGCTAAACAGATATAATTGATGTGCATATCGAGTTTCCTTAGCCAAAAACCAAAGTTAATTTGATGTAATTGCAGAATAATAAGTGAAAAAAACAAATCTACAAGTTGTCGTAATTGCCGGAAAGATAAGTCTCAAAAGTCACATATACACGCACACGCACACGCACACACACTGACACATGCACAAAGTCATTTACTTCCATTTTGACAACTTAGCTCAAAAAACCTTGTATAAAGAGTTGAAATAACCGAATTCGATAAGCGTGATGTGTATATTGTTTGTTTTATGTCACAAAAACCAAAAATGAATTTTCAAATGTGATTTTGCTATATATATATATCGTATATTGTATGTATCAAAGGAAAAACAAGACAAGATTTATGTATACATATGCACTAAACTCTGTACAATTATTAGCTATTGATTTCTTTATAAAATGCAGTGAATACAAGAATTGTTGCATACTTTTAGGCAAATTTATTGTAGCTTACTCTAAGGCTAATGCTAATGCTAACTGATTCATTTGAGTTGATGCCAACGACGCCTTTCTGTCTCTCTCTAAACATATATATATACATATATAGTATATAAATCTGTTGAAACTCTTTATGGATCTCTAATTTAATTTGATTTCACTGACTAAATGTATAAATGGAGTCCAAGTAAAAGCCACCGCCTCTATTTCTAATTAAACTTAGAGAAAATTGTGAACAAATTGTGTCTATGCTAATAATAATAATAACTGTAACTACAACATTAAACAAACGACAGTTCTATACAATACTTACATATAGTACTTAAGCCTGTACGAGTATGTACGGGCAGCAGCAGGAGAACGGCTGGAGAACTAGGCGTGTACTCGTATTTGTAACTAAAGATACTTATATACAGCATATACACATTATACATAACTATTAAAACTATATATATACATATATACATATATATCTATAGATATACATATGTGTGTACTTATACAGGATAATCTAATATACATATGCAAATCCTTTTTGGACAAATTTTTCGATGTTGCTAACAAAATAAACAACAACAAGAACAAGAACAACAACAAGAACAACAACAGCAAACAACCATATGAAAATACACACAACAAAAACTAACCAAAAAATGTAATAAAATTTGTAAGTAGAAGATTTGTAAGTTGTGATGCAACCTGGTCGAGTATAAAAGCAAAATAAACTTACTTAAAAATAAAAATTCAAATATAAATATAAACATAACGTAATATTCAAAATCCATTAACAAAAAACAAAACAAAAACTGGCTTAGGCAATAGGCTTAAATATGCTTAAATATTACCAAATACATTTGCGCAAGTCCTTAAAATTGTTACCTGGTCACAGGGACCAGGGAATCGGGGATGGAAGTCCGTGTACATTCTGATCGAGTTGTGCATTTGATCCCTGTGCATTCAATGTTTATTTCGAGCATATTAGAATATACATCTCTATTCGTATCATCATACTTTAGAACTACCCACCAGCTGCTCTTCCAATAAGACGCAAACTTTACAAGTCCTTTCCAATGCAAATGATTGGTATACAGTAATATCTATAAAAGTAGTAGGTACAACTATATATCAATATCTAAATCTAATGACATGTTTGCCATCACTACAAGAGATGCTCTTCTCAACGCTGACTGCAGAAATACCACCATATAACTAAAACAAAAAAATCCTAAACTTAAACTTAAACTTAAAAGAAATCTTGAAATATATTTTAAAGCGCATCAACTGTCGTCTCTGTGGCATATTTTCGGCCTGTAGGAATCCGATGCGAAGCTCATGTATACAAAACATCAAGTTAATACAATTTAATAGTAATAAATAATATCAATATTCTATACATATACATATACATATACATAATACATATACATAATACATATACATATACATACATGCATAAAGTATATTTTATTAGTAGCAAAATTTAACAATAATACATACAATACAAGCTAAAGTAATATATGGAATAATATGAGTGTTATATATGAACTAAAAGCCATTGTATTTAGCCGTTAAGTGTGTATTGAAAATAAATAATTGCAGAACTAATAAACAATAAAATATAGATGGCAACTCAACCAACAAAAAGTTGTTAAGTTTTTCCGCTTTAAGTGTCAAATTAGCTAAATATTGTAATTAAAATAATGCAAGTAACAAAAGTAATAGAAACAATAATTATAATACAAATAAAACTAATAATAATAATTAATCTAATTGCTTGATAAAGACAAGAAACAATTTTTAACTGTTAGCGCAAATTTTAATTGTAAAGAAGTAAGAGAAGAATGAAAGAAACAGAAAAAGAGTAAAGAAGAAATGAAGAGGAAGTAAAAAATTTAGTTAAGGCGCATTGCGACATTTGTTAACAGAAATTATGAAATGAAATTTTATTTAATTTTTAATAAAAACTTATTATAAAAATGCCAAAAAAATATATATATATGAGACAGAACACAAACAAGGTAAAACGTTATTTTGTGGCCCATACAAAAATACTTTATAAACTACAGGCAACAGGTAAATGAATAATAAAGCTAACATAAACGACACGGGTAAGCCGTAAGCCGAGGAAATTTGAAAATAAATATAAAATGTTCTTATATAAATGTACTCGTAAACCAACCAGAACAATATGAAATACAGCATATAAATATGAACCACAATAATTATTATCAGACAAAATACCGACGAATTGTGAACAGTGGAAAATTGTAATGAAAGTTTATGCAGACAAAATATTGTAACAGCAACCGAAATGCGAATAAATAAAAATTAAATATTAAATATACAAATTAATCTTTCATTTGGCCTATGAGCTTTTAAACTACTTATTTTTCCCATTTAGCTACGTAATCTCCTACGTGATAACCTTTCCTGTCCGCACTCAACGGAGAAACCGTAAAACGTAACCCGGAATCTGAATCTCTCACCTGTTATGAATTCGTGAAATTGCCACTTCCACCCGTGCGGGTAACTTTTACCTCACGAATGTTTCATAATAGAATTGTTAGTTGTTGCTGTCAATGTTGCTGCTGTCGCTGTTGCTGCTGCTGCCGATGCTGTTGCTGTCGCTGTTGTGGCTTTGGTTGCACGTTGTGTGTTGCTTGGTTGCAGCGCATCGCTGCGCTGCGGTGCTTTTGATTTTTACCTTATCATGTTTCATAGCTTTGGCAGTTTTCAAATTTACACAGGCAACGACGAGGGTAGATCTAAAAATTGTTGGGAAAACGGCTTCTTTGAGCGGAGCCTCAATGACCGAGTACATATGGTCCAAGGCTGTACGCTGCGGAATGGTCAAGGGAGACATCACGTTGGATAATGGATTATAATGGATAATGGAATACTGATAATGGAATGAATAGACACAATCTAAGCGATGCTTGTCAATTGCAAATGAAATTCAGGTCAAATGGCAATCAGCTTGCCGCACAACCTGTCAACGAATTGAACTGCCCTCGTGCTAGAGAGATTTTTTTAAACGTATATTTCTTTATTTTATGTGTCAGGTTAACAGCAACAAGAGAAATGGCAACAGCATTAAAATAAAAACAAATACTCAATTAATATTGTTCAATGTCAAAATATGACACTTAACACGACACGGACTGGAAAATAAATTAGCGAAAAATAAAGGAAAAATCTCGACGGAAATTGCGGCCACATGGTTAAGTTAAAAACAAGTTTATAAAACGCCATCTCACTTCTTGGCATGGAATAGTGCACAATTATGCACTGAACTCGAGCTGGGCATAGTTAAAACTTTGCCGTACGTATAGAAGAGAGACGGGGGAGGGGTCAGGAGGAGAAGGTCAGCGCAGATGACTTCATTAGTTTAATTGCGAACATTATTACTGTGCATCCAAAAGTTGCACTTAAATGGGCAGCAGCGAAGAGCCGAACAACTCAACTAAAGAGAGCATAAAAAAATTCACTCATTTAGCAAACGCTTCTTGTCTGGCAGCAAACAACAATTGTTGCTTGGCCAAAGGAGAGATAATGAGGCAAAAGGCAAAAGGAAAAATAAGTGTAAAAGGCGTGAAAACACACAGCCACGTTTTCTCTTCTTTTTTTATATTCTTTGAATATTTTTTTACATTTTCCGCCGCTGCATAAAATGGCTAAATTATACAGAAGGAAGCGAGAACTAAAAAGAAATCTCTGCCAGCTGCCAAAAAGCCAAGCAGCCAAGCAGCAGAGTGAGCAACGCACACAGAGACTTTCCATCTTTCCATCTGCCGAAAATGTAAGTATTTTCCGGGCTGTAACAAAGTTCATCAACATCTCGTAGTTGTTTTGAGGGTATACAAGCCCATACGTAATCCTCATTATTGAGTGTATAACAAAGTTTGTGGGTAGAGTTCAGAGTTGAACTACGAGCTTAATAACTTTTTATGAACACAAATTATAAATACGAATAGGTTGTTCTCATATGTTCAAAGAGTAAAGCAAATTTTGTATATCTTAAAATCCTTTATAGTAATCCCCCTCAGGTATAATGCACTTATGCCAGTGCTTCTTCCAATCCTCAAAGCACTCGATTATTGGTAAACAACTTTTATTGCTTAATTTTGTATTTAAAGGATTTAAGCTAAGCCGAAAGCTGCGCTTCAACTCAGTTTGCACTCTAAAATTTTATTCTTTTTTTCTGCTTGAAATCGCAGACATTGGTTACTCTCTTTCACTCTTAGTGTAACATTATATATTAATACTTAGCAATCTAGAAGAAACTTTTGTATTCCTCTTCTCTTTGCTGCAATGACGTAAGCGCAATTCATGGAGTCTTAGGTGAGGCTATGAATATTCCGTATCAAATAACATTATTAGCGTTATTCTTTCTCACACATTTTCCAAGGAACACAAAGTTTTAGCATAATGGCATATCGACCTCTTCCACTTCCCAACAACTCAGCTCAACTTGGCCCATTAAAGAATGCATCAGAAAAGCGGAAATTGCCATTTTCTCAAAGCATTTTGCCAGCTGCAAGTTTGTCGGTTTCATATTGAAAATTAGCTGCTCAGATATTAATGTGCAAATTGCATTTGCCAGTGGAGCGCATCCACCAGCAGGTGAAATGTGAGCAGCTTCAAGGAACAAATTGCAAAACGACAGCAAAAAGTATAAAAAAAAATAATAAAACATCAGCTACTCGTATGCTTTAAAAACTGAATGCTTGAGCTTGAGTAGCAGTTGGTGGGGAGTTGTTTGTGTGGCAAGCAAAAAGTCAGTTTCAATGGTAAAATAATTATTTTTCATTAATATTGCAGACAGACAGAAGGGACAGAGATTCTGTGCACCTGCGATACTCACATGACCCACAAAACTGGCAAAGCCAAAATAAACTTGGCTTGGACAAAAAGGGAAAACATTCGGGCGAGAGAAAATTAGAAAACACATTTTTCAGCATTAAAAATTGTTCGACGTGCGGAGATTGTGGTAATTTCGCTTAACAGTTAGTTGGTGCCACACACACTCACACACACACACACGCAGTGGCAGTCGCAGTCGCACGTACACGTATACCCAGTGGCCAGCGGTTGGGCATGTTTCGACACATGCTGCGGTGCCAGTCAAACACACCTGCTCGCTCGCCAGTCGCCGGGCGCCCCGAGTGGGCGTCCTGGCGGAGGATTGATAGAGACGATGGAGAAGGGAACGCAACCGTGTGGGCGAGGCTAAATGTCGAAAGTGCAGCCCAGCTGTCGGATGGAGGACTCGAGGACAGCAAGGAGCATGGACCATGGAGGATGGAGGATGGAGGATGGAGACCAGCAGCTGGCACTTGACATGAGCAACGCCATAGAAACAACTCGAGGGCCTTCGTTCAACTACTCTCTCAACATTTTACTTCCGTTTGAAAATGGCAAAACACCCACACAAAACACCCACATACACACACAATAACAAATACACATACTAACACACAAACGCACACACATACAAACATGATACGTTTGGACTTGAGCTCGAAATAGTGTAACTAAAACAATTTGAAATAAGATACTTCATACTGAGAACAGAAAGATGTGTTTGACAACGAGATACCCTGTGATCCCATAATAAAGGGGTATCTATTGGTCTGAGACAATATTGATTCTAATGAAAAGTGTAATATATACTTTTTACAGGGTATCAACATTCTTACACTGCTGGCAAACTTATAACTTAATAATGCAGCTTGAAGTGATTTGCGCAGCTTCTTCATTTCTCTCAAATCTAGGAATTATAAACTAACTTTTGTTACAGATTCCTCTGAGAAAAGATTAAAAGATGAGTTGCTACAAAGAGTCAGAATATTTCGTTGTATCATTCCATGACTCTCTAGGTATGATATGCCTCATGCACACAGAAGCAGCACATAAATGGTAAAAGAAACTAAAAATAAATAAAAAATAAAGAAGAAAGGGAATGCGACTCAACAAGATGGCTTAATGTATTTTAGCGCTTGCGGCACACACATTAAAAACCACAAAAAAACACATCATAAAAGACGCCAAGATGAAAAATAAAGTGCCGAAATGCTGTCTTGTGCCTAAGGAGCTGAGTTCTGGAGCACTTGGCCACAGCGGAGGGCATGTGAAGTGTAGCTTCAGGTGTTGGCCAGCTGCTGCGATTCCCACGAGACTTTCCCGAAATATGCTCCGGGATGTGACAACAATGTGACAAAAATTGACTTTCCGTAATTCGCATTACAAGTACATAAGCGTAAAATCGCCAAAAATGACAAATCATCGAGCCAAAGCAAAGGCCAGAACAAAAGCGAATGCTGTCAATATGGTATTAGGGCCATCGTTATCCGTTAAGTGCAGGGCGCAACCTTTGCGAGCATCAATCATTAATATTTTAAGCTGCAGGGCAACAGCAATAATGTATCTTAAAATGTGTGTGCTGTGTGTGCTCTGTGTGTTGTGTGTGTTGTGTGTGTTTGCGGCTAATTGCATTTGTTCGCTGGCCAAAAAGGAAGATGTAACTCAATAAGCTTCTATACTTATGGTCCTGTCTCTTCGCATTTTGTTCAATTACGAGATTTTGAAGCAATTAAAACCTAATGAGAAATCCAACGCGCTGCTGTCCTGCGGCTTTCCATGTCAGCCTCAAGCATTTGCAGCCATTTAGACACTTAAATCCCTGGACGCCAAAAGTAGGCAACACAAAATGTTGGCTCTCAGGTGCGTTCAGGTGCGTGCTTCGTTTACCGGTTGCTCGGTGCGTATGCGTGATTTTTAATTGGTATTGCAGCGGCAACAGAACCATAAGCCACAATAATAACACTTTAAGCCTTGGCCAACCCCATTGACAGGCAAGTCGTTTCGGGTTACAGCTCTGCATGTGCATAAGCCCCCTCCCTCTCTCTCTCTCTCTCTCTCTCTCTCTCTCTCTCTCTCTCCCATTCTCCGTGTGAGCAGGCATTGCATGACCTGAAGCGATTTGTCCAATTAAATGGACTTTTCCGCATAACATACGGCTAAATAGCAAATATGACCGATTTGCACTTGTGATAAATTGTGTATTTTTTATGAGTCAATAAACGTGTGTACTTTATCCTGAATACCTTTGACAGGAGCGCTCTGATTGAATACTGGGAAAAAATCATACCAAAAAATACCATTTTTTTGATATACTTTTATTTTCGTAAAAGGAAAAGAAAAAGTTAATCCTCGTTATTTAAGGTTAACCGTTCTACATATTCAAGTGCTTAACTAGGTATTGAAGGGTTCCATAATCATAGAGTGAATACTTCGGAGCGCTCCTGCACTTGCGACTGTCATCCAGTGTAAACAATTTGATTGCCACCCAATAATTTGTCAAAAATGTCAAACGCGGCTTGGAACGGAAAATTCCACATCAATGGCACCAACTGTGGCCAGAAGCAGAGTGTAAGCCGAAAAGAGTGGACTACACGCAATGTGGCATGCTTTTCGCGAACCTTCGACTTCAGTTGCCACTCGACAATCGTTCCATTAATATGGACAGTCTCACAGCTGAGCTCATACTTAACCAGTGGAGCAGAGTTCAACTGGAGCCTTCGCCGACGGTTGAGGCACTCAATGGGACTAATTCAACCCAGCTGCAGCTGATCAGGAACGACTTCCTCATCGATACTGTGAATCGCATCGATCAGGTCTATAACTTTAAGAACTTTATCTTCTACATATCGGAAATACTGAATCTCACCACTCCTGATGGCATCGAATTCCTGCACAAGTTTTCCTCGACATTTCCAATTACACCCAGGATCATTGTCAGGCGCAACTACAACGCCTCCGTGCCGATGGCTCATCTGATAAGCACACCAGCTCTGGTCATAGTCTTGACCACGGAACGTAATGATCCCATTATGGAGGTCGCATCGGAAAGCTTAAATGGTGTGCGTTGGCTCAAGACGATCTTCGTTCTCTTCCCACGGCTGAACAGTGGAGATTATCATGCGAGCTTCGATACCTTTACGCTATTCACGAACATTGTGAAAAGTGTGCTGGACTGACTTGGAGCAAGCAGTTCCTCAACACGGTGCTGCTGACCATCCAGGACAATGTGTACCTCTTGAACCCATATCCCACCCGAGAAGTTATCAACAAGACGCAAGAGTGGCACACCCGGGACTTCTTTATACGGTATTGCGACAATATGCACGGATATAAGATAACCACGCCCATACTCTATGACATGCCACGAGTATTCAAGGGATTAGATCAGAAAACTGTTTTCGGCACTAGTGGAAACTTCTTTCTGGGATTCCTGAAATTTGTCAATGCCTCGCTAGATGACACGACCGCCAATTTGAGCATGAAGGCCCTCAACATGCCGTATCTAATGGAACTGGTGACCCAAGGTGTCTATGAGACGGTAATACACTCCTTCACAGACCTTCTGGGCAACTACTCGGTCACCTTTAGCTATCCAATTGGCATCAACGACTGGTGCATCATGGTCCCCTATCGCAGATACTCGGTGCAGGAGCTCTACATCCGCGAGGCCCTACAGAATAGCGTCTGGCTGCTGTTGCTTGTTGCGGCACTCTATATAAGTTTCGCCCTTTGGCTGTGCTCACCACGTCGTCCGCGTGATCTGAGCGCCGCTATGCTGCAGTGCGTCTGCAGCATAACAAACAACCCGCCCATATTCATAATCAGGTCGGCCACGCCTCGAATGCGCTACTTGTATGTGCTCCTCTTCATCCTGGGTCTGGTCTCCTCCAACATGTACATTTCGAAGATGGCCAGCTACTTGACATCGGCGCCCTCGCCCCGCCAGATAGATACCCTACAGGACATCATTGATGCTGATCTACGCATTTTGGTGCAGAGCTATGAATACGATCGGCTTGTGAGGACGCCCAAGCAGTATACTCCGCGATTCCTACAGCAACTGGATGTTGTGGACTCGCAGGTGATGCAGGGTCATCGCGACGTGTTGAACACCACCTATGGATACTTTGTGCCCTCCGATCGCTGGAGCTTTATCAATATGCAGCAGCAGCACCTGCGGCGACCCATCTTCAAGTTGACGGACATATGCTCTGGACCCTTCTATCATGCCTATCCAATGCATGTGGACTCGCATCTGCGTTCGCCGCACCAGAATTTCATATTAATAACTCAGCAGTCGGGTCTGGGGTACCACTGGATACGGGAGGCCTTTGGGGAGGCGCTCCGCATGCATCGCATTAAGCTGTTCATCCTAAATGAGCAGCCAACGCCACTTACCATGAGCTTCTTTTCCAGCATGATGCTCGTGTGGTGCCTGTGTCTTGTTCTGGCAGGACTTACCTTTGCTATTGAGATGAAGTGGCACGAGCTTGCGATCCTTGAACTTCGTCAGAAGCTCTGGCACAATTTACAACAAATTTCCAAGTATTTCAAGCGAAAGTAGAATGAAAATAAATATAATCCCGTTGATAAGCCCCTTGAACGCTTAAGTTTAAATAGTAAAACTACTTCGAGGTAATTTCTTCTGAAAGTGAACGACTTGTAAGTTTTAATCTTATGCTCGGTAATTAAATAATTGAAATACAACACTTAAGTTGTCATTGAACATAATTATTTGTGAGGTAAGCAACAAATTAAACACTTAAATTATGCCTTCGCCGGCGCAAAATGCGTACCAAGAACAGTTCCAATCCAAATATAATCGCTGCGAGCGCTGACATGGCCAGCAGGAGAATGAATGCTATGGCCAGATGCTGCAGGCCCGCGGATGTGTACTCCTCGTTTTCCTGGAAACGGTGGACGAGACCAGCTTGCAGGGCAGATGCGAAACTGGTCTTGGCATAGTAATTGAGTAGCCCAGAGGAGTGCACTCTGAATGTGTAGTACTCGAGATTGCGCCACAGTGAGGAGTCCTTCTGCATGGGATAGTTGAGATGAAAGGAACCAAAGCAAATGTCGGTAAACTTGAATAATCGGTGCTTCAGATGCCGCTGCTGTTCATCGAAAAACTGCCAGTTGTCCTCGGTCACAAAGTAGCCAAAGGAGCTATTAAGATTCACCTGATGCTGGGCAAAGATGCCGCCATCCACGGGTCGCAACAGCTCACGAAACTTTTGCGGCAGCTCCTTGTGCAGCTGCAAGAGAAACTCCAGCTCGTAGTCGATGATCATGACCGGCAGCTGGGCCCTCAACAGATCATCCATTGTGTTGAGCTGAGCTCGGAACAGATTCACGGCCAAAATGCTGCCCAATGTCGACGTGTAGTTCGCCGTCAAAAAGAACCCATGAAAATATATGGCGAAGAACAGCAAAAAACGCAGAGTCGATGGTTGAAGAAGCTGCTGTCCAGTTGCTATGTTGATGATATAGCAAAAGGAATTTAGCAAGGCAACAGTGGGTCCGGGTGCAGCATTCCTTGGTGACAGCCAGAGCCAGAGCAGTTCCTGCAAACTAATCACCAGAAAAGTTCCAACCACGAACAACCAGACAACTCCATCGAATGGCTGCAGTGCATAGAAATAGGTGGAGACACTGTTGTATAGCGGCACCATCAGACACCAGCGCACCACCAGCATTGGGTAGCTCATCTCTAGCTCGTCATCTGGTGTAAACAAGGCATAGGCATGGGCCGAGAACTCTATCCGCCGATCCCGCACCAGCTGCAGTATGTGCTTCATGTTAACCACTCGACCGCCGAGTGCATCAGCTGGCAGATCCAGCTCCTTGAAGCTGGCATTAATATTCTGCACAAAGGTATCAATGATGCGGTACGTGCTGCCCTCATAGCGACCCTTGACCTTAAACAAATGCGGCAGGTCCTGACGTAGAGGTGTGTCAAATCGATAGCCCTCTACATCTCTGTTCTCACCTGAGGCCTGTTTGTATCTCTTTTGAAAGAAGGCCATGATATCCGTGCGATTTTCTATTACCACAGCCGGATATCTGGATGCACCGAAGAGCTGGTTAACGCCATCCGCTGACTCGAAATACAATAGAGTATTTTCAAACTGAAACTTGTAGAGAAATCGGCAAATCTCGTGCACCGGCTCCATATCCCCTATTTTATCCATCAGCATGAATATGGTCAAGGCGGAGTGCCTGCCCAGGAGCACTTTATTGGCCACCTGCATTATTGGATCGCTTGGACCGGTGGTAAACACAATACTCATATGGGTACGCCTTGCAGGCGATTGAGTCATACGCAGCTCGGAATTGTTAGAGATAACCATCTGGGTAATGCCAAGGGACTCGTCCATTAAGTGAATAAATTCGTCCAGTTGCTCCGTGTGCTCCGTGCGCAGCTGCTCGCTAATGAACCAAACAATTTCCTGCATCGCAAAGAGCTTATTAAAGGCAATCAGAAGTCCACTTATATACCTAAAATTCCAGGCACAGCCCAATTGAAATTGTAAAAGCGAAAGAATCGCAATCAGCAAATACGGCAAATACATAGCTTTACTCTTCGGCGGCCACAGTGCGTATGCGTAATGTAAGCGGATTGTTACGGATCCCGACCAGTTGATTACTGTTAACTGAGCTTCAGTCGAACTCCCCAAAGTCCTCATGTAAGAAATAGTATGATGACAAGTATTTGCTCCATTTGGAAAAACATTTGGTACACAAATTAAACACTTTATTATGTCATAACCTTTGCTGCTTTGCTGCTTTTTATAAATACCGTTTGGGTAACGGATCTTTACGGTAACTCGTATCAAAGGTATTGGTAAACAAACTCAGTTACAAGTTAACAAACAAGTGTGACATTTAAGCCATGTTTGTT
Source organism: Hirtodrosophila trivittata (assembly GCA_035045065.1). NCBI lineage: Eukaryota > Metazoa > Arthropoda > Insecta > Diptera > Drosophilidae > Hirtodrosophila > Hirtodrosophila trivittata. The sequence goes on from JAWNNK010000868.1 coordinate 2,550,702, forward strand.
TTGCATAATCCCCTGGCTCATGTTTATTCATTGCAATTAAGATGAGTTGCTGCTTTACTGTTTGAGTGTTCTATAGAAAAATGTGCTAAAGCTCGACTTGAATCTACCCTGTAATTGTTTTATATAAATTCAATCGTAATTAAACAGTGTTTCTGAGGATTTTATTTAAAATAAATTGTAATCAACTTTAAGTACTAAATCTGCACATAAATCGATTCCTTTACTTTGAGTCTAAACTGTTATGTACTGCCTACGACTTGCTCTCCAGCGGCACCACAAATGCTCCAAGCCGTGGACCAAACAGCTAATGGGCAAGCCCACTATTAAAACTATCCAGGCTGTTTTAAAGAACTGTAGGTCCAATGGTTCCACGGGATACGTGTCCAGAAAAACCTGAGCGTACTTTGCCCGCACCGCAAATAGAAAAGCTTTCTCCTCCCAGTGGTCCCAGAGACCAGCCTGCTTAACATAGAGCATAAAGCGATCCAGAGCAGCGGCAAATTTAGCATTTTTCTTTACGGGATACGCATTGAAGAGACCACCAAAGCAGACCTTTGACATATGAAAGTACGGCTGGATGAGTACCCGCTGCTGTCGATTGAAGAAATCCCAAGCATCCTGGTTGATTACATACGCGAAGGAGCGTGATGGATTTGCCAACAGATTCTGATAGTCCTGTCAAATGCGTGGCTCAAACTGCGAATTCAACGATGAGATATTCACCACGGGTAAGTAGCGCAACTCCTCCAGCCACGAGTCCGGTATGATAATGCGCAGCCTGGACTCTATCAAATCCGACCAGGTATTAATTGGCTTCACAAACACCGGCTTCATATCGAAGGCTGTCATATGACTGATGTGGTAATTGGATAGTATAAAGCCCTGCGCATACAGCAGCGTGTAGAAGACCAGCACCCGGATGGAGGCCTGACTGAGTCGCACCTGCATATTCATATTGGGACTGTACATGAGTAGCGCCATCGCATGAAGCATATTCCGTGTATAGGAGCGGGTAATCATCTCCCGCCAGTGCACAAAGCGCAGCATAAGGGCCACAATGAAGATGGACACAAAGAGCGTCGTCCACACGTAGCGTCCCAATGGCCACAACACGTACATCCACTTGGGCAGCTCTGGAGCCAGCGGCACCATAACGCAGTTCTGCATCATTTCCAGTGGATAACTGTATTGTGTTTCATTGGCGAAGGGCCTATCGATATCCGGCATGACGTTCACCCCGTGGAGTGACATGTTGTAGTAGCCTTCGGCGATCTGTTTCTTGAGCACCGACGACTTGGGCAGGCTGTCGACGTGATCCAGCTTCAGCTGGTAGTTGAACGTCTTGGCGAAGTTCCGCATCGACATCAGGTAGGGTCCACAATAGAAAATCCTCGATTTCTTCGTATCGTTGTAGAGAAACGCGTTTGGTATATCCGAGCTAAAGGGCGAATAAATGCTCTCTCGCAGCATTTTGTTGACGACTATTTCCTGAGTTCGTGCTCCAGCCCGTATTTATACTCCGGCTCTGAGCCTTTCAACCTATGACTCCAACTGGGCGGGCCCAGAGAATGTTTCGCCAACGACAGACAACTGCAAATTATCGGAACAACACACTCCACGCTGAGACTGAAAAAAACCAAATAGAACAAAATCACCGGATCAATTTTGACCTTGGACATGCCAGACTTGTTGGCGACACTTGCCACACAGCACAGTGGGCATTTACCACCAAATTATTGGGCAAAATATCAAGCAGGAAAGTTCTGGCTTTAACTCGTAACAGAATGCTGTTTCAACGTTAATAAGTTTTCTTAGGTAGCCTTTAAGCATAGGATTCATTGGTTTGGTTATCAAATATGATTTTTATACTTAAATCTGCTGAGAAAACTTTTGATGAAAAGTATTTACGTATTACAAATATATTCTTTACAATTTATTCATAGTATTTACCTATTTATTTGTTATTTATTTGATGGCAACAAGATAAAAAAATAATTATTGCATAATATATCATTAAAATAAAGTTGGAATTATTAAAATTAAAGAGAAATTCCAAATTAAAAATTGAATCATTTAATCAAATATATAGCATATATATTCCAGAGAGTGCAAATACCTTTTTAGATATCTGAATATTTCTGATAATTGATTCAATTATTTCGAAACTAGTTTGCAATGAAATTTTTCATTCCCAGAAGTTCAAGGTAAAATTTAAGTTAAAGAGCACCACTGTTTGCATCGATTGCTTAGCTTGGGGCTTTTGTCAAACTTTGAGCCATAGAAATCCGTTTTTGCATTTGAGGATTGCAATTCAATACCGTTATTTAGGTGCAGTAGAAATGATGTAATAGGGGATAAGCACAGTTGTTTATGACGTTTGCCATCAAATATTAATTTGTACATTGCGGTTAGAATTCATTTTGCATTTTTTCAATACATGTAAATAGCCCAACTCTTTTGCGCGATTATTGGAGCGCAAATATACACACCCATACACACACACACACACACACACACACACACACAGTTATTCGCACACACATTCAACAAAGAAGTTCAGGCTTTTTTATATATAAAAATCAGGCCACAAAAATTGCAAACAAAAAGGAAAAGTCTGTGCAAAAAATTTTCACAGGGGTGTTGTCTCTGTGTGTGTGTGTGTGGGTGTGGGTGTGTGTTTGAAAATTTCCAGCTTACATGTAAATACATTTCTGGCTTTTTATACGGTATTCAGCACGTAACGCCAAAGTGGTGTTAAAAAACACGAAAGCCAAACCCACATCCTCTCCCCACACCCAATGGGTCCAGCCATCGTTATATTTGCGAGTGGCGCACAATAAAAACAAAAAGTGCCATTGAAATAATATTGTACTTATGGGTAATTACAAAATCATTAAACGCAAATGTTATACAAAAACTGGATTGTACAGGATATTTTCGGTGTGTGTTAAGTTGCCGGCAATTCAAACTTGTTTATGGGATGTCTGAAATTGCGAAAGCGAGGCCAATACTGTTGTGGGCCATGTTTGAAATGCCATAAAGTGTTTTGTCCGGAATTTCTAATGTATGCTGGCATCTGAAGGCCTAAGGGCTGATTTAATTCAATTATTGTATATGAACGGGAGTTAGATTAAATCAACAGTGAAACACACTGAACTATAATATTATCTTATTTATATTGTATCAAAATTCAAAATTTACTCATTCAATTACTTTTCGCTGATAAGAACAAATATGAAACATATGAGATAAGGTTGAATCTATATATTTCTATATAGATTCCAGAGACAATAAAACGTTTGAGTGGAAGCAAGTTCTACCGCAAACTGTCGCATGCCATTCTACACCCAATTAATAGCACGTGTGAATAGTTAATTTATATACCTTCAGAGTGTATATTAAATTTCCATTACTTCTTATCTCTATGAAACTACGATCGTATATCAAATATTACTATCAAATACTGCGAGTAGAACACTACTATTTCAATACAAATCTTTTATACAATATATTATTGGTACGCAAAGCCTTGCAAATGTTTTGTAAATGGATTTCCATTCAAATTTTATGAAAAACAAACACAAATCAAATATTCCCCACATTACAAAATATAAAATGAAAATGAAAATGAAGAACGTGAGGGAATCCATTTTATCGTTTTAATAAAGCTAAAACACATATTTAAGTAATTAAAAGTGTGCCCCATGGGAAAAATAACATTTTTTATGGACTTCAATTTATTTTGAACATGAAGCAAGAAATTAATGTGCAAATTTAACGTTGAGTCTTAAAGTTTAACTTTCCTGTGTTGCTGTTAGCATTACCAATAAATTTTATTGCTATCTTTCATCCAAAACAGAAGGAAAGAACCACTATCCATACACCTAAGTATAATGAAATCATGGCCAAATGGATTTAGTAGTTGATGTTGCTTAAAAGTATTATTATACTCTCTATTATTTTACTCTATACGTTGAAACATAGCTTCTTCCGTCTTACGCATACATTCTTCTACAATATATTATTCATATTTGATTTCATATTTATTAAATATTTCGTTTTCTTTTGAACCTATTTGTATTCATATCGGCCTGTTCCCTCTCCTCAGTTGTTAAAGAGCCACTTTGCTCTACAATTGGACAGGGCAAAGCCACAAAACGCTGCTGATAGCAAATGAATTGAAATGCCAAGTCGAGCAGCAGCTCTGTCACCCCCCTTCCCCTTCCCCTGTTTCTATCTTTCTATCTGGAAACCCCTTCAGATTTAAATTCATTCATAAACCAAAATCTTGTTTATGGCCTGATGGTCGGCTGGTCGGACGGTCGGACCGTCGGTGGGTTGTTTGTTTCATTTGCTGGGTGGGTTTCTTCTCTCAGTTGCCTTTCACCGTTGATTTTTATTGCCGTTGTTGTTGTTGTTGCTATTGTTATTGTTGCAGCTGCTGCTGCTGTTATTGGCGTACTTGCTCCATAAACAAGTTGTTAGAGAGCAAGAAATGCAGACAGATTTGTAGGTAGCAAAGCTTGTCCAAGCGTTGATATTCCATTTTTATGCGCTACTTTTCAGTGGCGATTCAAGCGTCTTCAATAGCCGTGATCGTCTAGTGGTTAGGACCCCACGTTGTGGCCGTGGTAACCCAGGTTCGAATCCTGGTCACGGCAATGCTGCAATATGCATTGTCACGGAGAAGACCATCTTTTTTTTTATATTTCTTTTCTGATCTTTTATTATATTAAATTAAAAATTAAACAAAGTTTTGAATAACCAAATAACTCGTGCAGATTTATGTTCGAGAAAATATTTTATTAGTATTTTTTTTTTGTATTATATCTATAAATATATGAGAGCCTTATAAACGTTGTGCTGCTATCCAAAAATAAACTAACTTAAATTCAAATTATAAATATAAAGTAAAGTAGTAATGTACCTATAGACAGAACGATCCGTAGGTTAAGTACTGCTTCTTAAAAATAAAAATCTATTTTTTCCCATTTAAAAATAGGCCCCTTGAAGAGATACTCTGAACAGATACATTTCGCGCTGAATGAGATTATTTTTCGGACCTATATTAAATCCAATTTCAGGTCAGAGAAAATTAAATCGGATTAGTTAGGAAATATAACTATGCAACACTCAAGTTTATTACTGTAAATTACCTAAGAAAAGCAGTTATCTCCGTAGGAAATTGGGCCAACTATTGTCCAGAATTCATTAAAAGCCAATTTCCTATCTGAAATGCTGATAAGTCTGGGCAGCAGTCGATTAAATTGAATTAAATCAATTAGGACAGTTGCGATATAAAGAGGACCCTCGTTGCGTGGGGCACAGTAAGGTATCTGCCATGCAACCTGAGGCGCTGTTGCTGTTCCTGCTCCTGCTATCCGCTTGGCCAGAGAAGCGAGTGGAATCCCAGCACAACTTAAGCTTTGTGCAACTGATTGTCCAAAGAGCCGCAGGCCAGCAGAGTTGGAGAAACACGCCTATATTCCTGAGCAGCCATGCTCAGTTGGAGGCCGTAAACCACTTCATCATTTGGCTACATAGCAACTTGAGTTCCGCCAGCTACATTTTCGATGACATCCAAGAGCCGCCGGATCAAACGAATCCCTTGCGGCATCATATTCAAAACGATGCGCTCAGTTTGATCTTCTGCTACAGCAGTGAGGAGCACATCTGGTGGCACATTGATCAGCATCTGAGAAAGCTCCGGCCCAGTCCTTTGATCGTCTCCCTGGCTGCAGAGAACACGGAGATAGCCCTACGGCACATCTTTGCCAAGCTGTGGAGCTTGCAGTTTATGAATGTGCTGGTGCTGCACAAGCAGCGTGTCTACGCCTACTCGCCGTATCCTACACTGCGTTACTTTGAGGTGAAGCTGGATAGCACTCTCTTTCCACCTGGTCAGCGAGACCTGCAGGGTTACGTTGTGTCCACACCGGCGGAGAATGATTTGCCGCGTGTGTTCCTAGTGCGGGATAAGCACACTGGAAGCCAACACATCCGCGGCTTTGGCTATCGCATATTTGCCGAGTTTCTGCGCCGCCACAATGGTCAGCTGCAGGTGAGCAACGCTGGGCAGGCCTTGGATCCGGGCAGCAGTGTCAACATGAGCCGTATCAGCCAGCTAATAGGCAAACATAAACTAGAGATTTCAATGCATCCCTATGTGGGCATCAACCAAGACTTGGGCATACTTAGCTATCCCCTGACCATAGCACAAAATTGTCTCATTGTGCCAGTTCGTAACGAGATTCCCCGCTACATGTACCTGTTGCGTCCGTTCCACTGGAGCAGCTGGCTTCTGCTAATAGCCGGAGTGTTCTACATTAGTGTAGCGCTATACTGGCTCCGGCCTGGACTCCGTGCCAATCCGGGACTGAGAGCCACACGCAGTTTCTTAGAAGGCCTCAGTCAGTTATTGTTTCTTAGTCTGCCGTCGCGAATTTATAGACCTTCGGTAAGATACTTTCTGGTGGCCATCCAATTGACCATATTGGGCTTCTTTGTTACCAATTGGTACTCCAATCAGCTGAGCAGCTTCCTCACGGCCACACTAGTGGGCGAACAGGTGGACACATTTGAGCAGCTCATCGCACAGCAGCAGCGCATACTGACCAAGCATCATGAGATACGTATGCTGCTGGAGCAAGTGCCGCCGCATTTTGTGGAGCAGGTGGCGCGTCTGGTGGTTGGCGCCGAAGCCGGTGAACAAGTCAGAGCTCTGCTGAGCTTTAATGTCAGCTACTCCTATCCGTTTACCGTGGAGCGGTGGACATTCTTTGCACTGCAGCAGCAATACGCCCACAAGCCCATCTATCGCTACTCCTCTGTCTGCCTGGGTGCGCCTGTAATAGGCTATCCCATGCGTAAGGATTCGCACCTGGAATCGATTCTAAATAATTTTATTATGATAGTACAGAGCACAGGCCTGTTTCAGTACTGGGTTGTCTCAGACTTCAACGCCGCCTTAAAGGCAGGCTATGTGCGCCTCATCGACAACTCGGACAACTTTAAGGCATTGGATCTGGACACCTTACGCCTGGGCTGGTTCGTACTATTCTGCGGCTGGCTGCTGGCCACTGTGGTTTTTCTTTGTGAGCAACGCACCAGCACCTGGTATTGACTTTCGGTTGTATTCAATTGCACGCAATTGACAGAAATTCACAAACAGGCGTCAGAAAATCCAACACAACACCCCAACCAATATCGAGACGCCACAAGGCGGCATTCAGCAGAGGGGGAGATGCCAGCAGCAGCTGCCTTTGACATAAAAATGCAATAAAAAATGTCAGAAAAGTTATAGGAAACGAGAACTTAAGTAAAGCTATTTATTTTATTAAAAAGTCGAATTTTAAATGCACTACAATAATAATTATTTATGTTTGAGCATATCTATGCAAGGTTTAATTACTGTCACGAGCAATGCTTCAATTATATATAAGGTAATTAAAAATTCATATCCATCAATAAATTGCTGCTAATTTGATTTTAGCCACAATTGTTTAATTGGCTGACAATGTTAATTAACTTTATTCTTCTGCAGCTGTGAATCTATCACATTTTTTAATTTTGAAAACTTTTTGAAAAACTTTATGTTATACACGAAATTAATGTTTTAGCAACAATAATTTTATTTTATAGCACATAGTTGGCCAGAACTTTGGCTTAGACAACAACGTTAAGCTTTATACGTTTCGTTTTTAAAAAGTTTTTCCAACAATATTTTATTTTAATGCAAAAAACTTTTCATCTCGTGGACATTATTAAAAATACGTTGTTTGTCCAGGTAAACTTCTGATGGATTATACGGATTATATATAAATTCATGAAATCTTTGGACACGATATGAAATGTAAAATCACATAACTTAGCCATTGATAAGAAAAGAACTCATCTATAAAGGGGCCGGACCACTAATATGCTTGTTATTTTGTGCAAGTAGAGAAAAATCACTCTAAATCAATTCAATGTGACCAGCAATCCGTGCTGTACAATTGGAGAGGAAAGGTAGTAAAAATGAGGACAACAATAAGTTGTTGTTGTTGTTGCGTTAGTGTTGTTGATGTTGATGTCAAGCAGCTGCTTATTGGATTTTCGTTCTGAGAAGCTGTTGACAATATCTGGCCAATGCGGAGTGCACTGCTGTCACAAGATTTTAGTTCTTGCTTCAATCAGGCAATCACCCATCAATGATTTTAATTGCTTCTCCAAAGCGACTGCAGGGCAAGCTAATTTAATGCCGTACGCATGTATTGTTATTAAAATTGAATATTTTACGCAAATAAAAGGACACGCAGAATTGAGACAATCACATTATGCAAAACAATGACCATTTGCATGCTGTTTCATTGAAAATAAAATAAGAATACAAATAATAACAAAAGCAACGCTCTGCCTGATTGTCTGCTTCTCAATTACTTTGCATATACATGTATATAAATATATATATATATATTTGTGGGTATATATATATTAATTTACCTGCACCTGTATACGTGCGTTTCGGGTATATTCGCGTGTATGTAAATATGCATATTGAATGAGTAAAAGGGATTTGAGTTTATTTCGTGATTTGTTTGGCCTTTTGGGCACTACTAACCCCAACCAACCCCTGCACCGGAAACACTACTCGTATGTGCCCTTGTTCTTTTTATTCTTATTTGCTCTGTTTCCAATGTTGAACACATTTTTATATTGTACACTCGCAGCAAAAGCCGGCAGAGCTATCACTGAATGTTTTATGAATCTTCCGACATTCGCCTCTAGCTCTGCTATAGGCACAGCATTTTATTCACAGGCAGCTTACATTTGTATTGATTTTATTCAGCCGAACTGAACTTAAAAATTGGTGCCGGCCTTTTTTTCAAAAATTTTTATACTTTCAGTAACATACTCTTGTTAATAAAAATTGTGTAGCCAAGGCACGAACCAGCATTTAAAAATAGCGCCAAAACGTAGAACATTTTAAAACATTACCCAACACTGTTAAACTACAATCGATAATAACGATTTAGTCGAGAGCATAAAACATACAAAAGTTAAATATGTGTATTTATATACCTTAGTCAAAATTCTAACTATAACTTTAAGAGCACATTTGAATGTATGACGACAAATAAATATACAAACAGAGAGACATAGTATCCGGCCTACTAGTCGAATATACCATCTTTACCCAGAGTAGATGCAACGGATATGTTAGTTTAAATTAATTAAGTTCTAACAAGAAACACACAAGACATACGAGACGAATTTAGACAAACACTTTAACTGCACTTAATCAGTTTACAATTTTATTAATTAGGATTTATGACTTGAATTTAGCTACAGATTGAATGAACAGAAATAAATTAGGCAATGGCAACATTCCGCAAATGTACGGATTAGCTACATTTTACAGGTTTAGTTACATAGTTGTATGTAGGTATTGAAATCTTCGGTTTTGTGCAGAGACAAAATAAATTATAACAACTAAAAACAAAACAATTAACATGTGGCGGCACGTACAAGCGTTAAAATGAGATGAGTTTCTAATGGTTTAATCAGCTATTGCGATTTCTTCGTTTCCACTGTCGCTGCTTTTGTTGCGGTGGCTGGCAGCCGTTCTACGGCCAGTTTGTAGAGCTGATTCAGTCCAAAGGTGGCGCGCACATTGTCGCTGGAGAAGAAGAACTTTTGTAGCTTGCCCTTGGCATCAACGCATGGCCGGCGATCCGCCTCTTTGCTCTGCTGGAACAATATTACTGTGGGCAACTGACGCGAAAAGCTGCTGTCTGAAATGCAATACTTCTTGCCCACATCAGGGAAGCGTCCTATATCGATTTTTCCAAACTTCAGTAGTTCTGTATTGTACTCAGCCGACAACTCGGCGAATATTGGCGCAAAATTAACACAGCTCGGATTCCATACTGTGTAGAAGCAAATTAACCAAGTGGTGCGCTTGTCACGCGTCAGCTCCTCTTCGAACACCTGGGCGTTGCGGAAGTAAGTGATATGCTCGGGTCCACGGTACGTAGGTTCCGGCAGCAGCAAACCGACCAGTACGCACAACAGTAGAAAGCCCAATCCGTACCGAAAGTCTGCATATGCCCAGAGTATCAAATTGGCTACCTTTGCGTAGAGGTATGACGACGTCAGGTAGTTAATCATGGTTACACTACCAGTTTTGCGAGAGCGTATCATGACTACAATAAGCAAAAAGAACAGTATCTCCACCTCCCGACTGTCCATGTCGCATACGTCCTCCTGATCCACATGCTGAAAAAGGCGCGTGCAAATTACCTTCGTTTTTTTTGCTATCAGGTACGAAACGGCCAGGAGTATATTAACCCAATAGTAGGGCTTAGCGAGAACACGCAGATCCTTTTTCCACGACATGGTGTTGCAACGCTGAGTCTGACGTTGTGATTTCGGAACTGGGTCACCTTTTTAATTAACAACTTCCCGTGTTTTTCTTTTGTTATTAGCTAATTTTGGCGACGAACAGTCGAACGAAAACGATAGAATTAAGTAATCGATAAATGCCCTCTACTAGACTAACTCCACACACATAAATGCTCCTCACTTTACAGACTGTAATAGTAATAGTAGTCTAGTGCTGTAAATCGTCAGAAGATAAGCAGACGTTATATTCAAATTAACTTTTAAAATATTGTTTTTTGTGATTTCCAGATTATATTTATGACGTCATTCATTCTAACCGTTCACACAAAAAAAAAGAAATATGCTCCACTTGCCCAATATAAAGTCCAGTTTAATCTACATATGTATAATATGTATTTTTATATTGAATACACACGCTGGACTGTAATCAGTAAAACGGAGCGCGCTACGTGACTTCAAACACTCGTGGCTAGGTCTTTACACATCAGTATGTTTTATCACCTCTTTTTGTTTTTTTTTCTCATTAAAATGATATCGAAAGATTAGCTATAGCTTGAGTGAAAGGATATACAAACGTTTAAGACTATTCGGAAATCTACACAAAACTTGAATATTTTGAATAGTAACAAATCCATGCGTCAGAGATTTAAATGATTTACGACAATTTATATGATTATCATTATAATTGATCTCATTAAAATGCAAAAATAGCACTTTACATTTAACTGGAGCTTAGCAACAGACAATCGAATGAGGAAAAACGAAAGTATGCATGCAATGCACTTTTAAATATTCTTAAATACTTCTTGTAGGAACCATTTTGTTTTCCTTTAACGAACAGAAATGTCAATAATTAATTAATTTAAGACAAGTCATTATTGATAAGCTGACAATATTAAAACTCTTTAAATAAATGTATTCATTAAATTTTTCCAATCATGTTTACGTAAATTACTGATGATTTTTCACTCAGATTCTTGACCTATGGCTTACTTTGTTCTATAGGAAAACGATTTATTTAGTTGACATTTGCCAACAGTTGCTTAGAATTGTGATGATTGTGTGAATTTATTATATGCAGCTGGCCCAGACAGTAAACAAAATTTGAAAAAAAACGAAGTAAGGTCAGTATTTGCATCAGCAGGTACATCTACTAGTACCTATGTACTTATAAAGAGAACAATACTATAATTTATATACAATACGTATATAATTGTAGGAACAGTGCTTCTGAAGAGCACAACGAACCAGTAAAAACCAGCTAAATTGTTGACTTTACTTGAACCTCGAAGATAGTGAGTCCATTTCTGCGTTCATGGCTAAGGAAAAGTGGGCTATGATTTTTATAATTGTGTGCCGGAGATGCGAGGCTTATTATAGAATTGAGAATTTCATTAGATTTTTTGAGAGATTTAAGATAGGTTTTTGTTGACTTTAGACATTTTTAAAGATCTGGCAAATTTTGTTGTATTACTGCGCAGTATTTGATCAACAGTTTTAATCAATCATGCTATCAGTTTTCAACCAATGTCGAACTCTATCAGCTCATACTTCGTCTCTATGCCATACGTATACCCCATATACCCCAAAGCTGATCGAGGGCGATCTGGGATCACGTTGGGTCGATTATATTTTTATTGGAAAACTAAGTGGATCCAGCAAAAAGAAAATCAACAAGTCCATGACACAAACACACACATACATCTATATATAACACAACACACATACACTTGTGCAAGGCAAAACAAAATGGCGTCCAACTGATCTCTGTCTCCTCTCGCTTATCGGCTTGAAAAGTTTCGTTGGCTGCGGCTCTATAAATTTCGTGTAAAGCCGTGCCCAGACTCAGTTCTATTTTGAACCTGTTGTGTTGTGTTGTGTTGTGTTGTGCGTGTGTAACGTAGACTGTGCTCTCATAGACTTGTGCCAAAGATCGCGGAAACAATAATAAGCCGGGTATTATTTAATGCCCCACAAATAGCTGTGCAACAAGAGACTGAGCAAATATATAAATATATTTGTCCCACCCAAGGGTGAAAATTGTTGCAAATACAAAGTGAAATATTTCGCAGTGAAGGCGAAATATATAAAATCTGGTTTTAGCCACAGTTTTGAATGGTGCTACAAGTGCAAGAGAATCCCTCGAAAATTAGTCAACCAGTGACTCAGTTCTGGAATAAACTGTCTGAACAAAGCAACCTGCAGATCTCTCAGTTTTTGTTTTTCCTAAATAATCTAAATTTAAACAGTAAGTGGAAATTGTGTGTGTAATAGTTACATTGAATTTGATTTATTAAAGAAAATTTTGTCTTTCTGCCAATGTTGCACAGTTGTCGACATGGCCTTGCCCCAAGGAGCCTTCGCCGCCTGCAAGCTACGTGAGCAGCTAAATGAGCGGGATTTGATCATCTCTCGCATGCGTTCTGCCAATAATGCTGATAAGGCTGATAACAATACCCGTAAGTCAATGTGTGCAGGTCCATAAATTAACCGACCATTTATTTTGTGTTTTGTTTTGGTTTTTTCGTCTGAATCGAACAGAGCGGGAGTACTCACCGGTCAAGTATAATGACAAACTTATGAATTCCATTTGGGGTCTATATAATCGTTACTCTCCCCATAATGTTAAAAAAAACGAATACGCTCCGCCAAAGTTTTAATAAATTCGTGGCGCAACAGCTGTAAGTAATATCTAATACTGATCCTTATAAACTCTTAAATGATTTCCATATTTTATTTATATTTGCAGCTATATATTAAAGCTGTTGCGCCCCGCTGATGCCACAACCTACTTTGGGCAGTGGCTGCTGTGCTTGTTGCACACATATATATTCAACTCCCTTATCTATAAACATATATACTCACCCACGAGAAGTAAATGCTATATATAAATATATGCAATATGCTATAAATTCGCAAATTTTCGATAACAAATTTAATCATTCGCATCTATGTAAAATTCAATAAATACTCGTGATATATATATAAATAAATATGAAGCATATGAAAGACATGAAAAAAAGCTTTCTGCGATTCAATTCAACCCGGCAGCTATATAAAGATTAAGGAGTAGTACTGAAAGCGGCTTCAGATTCAGTTTAAGTAGCAGGACTCGTAGGTTGGTACCATATACTTGATGTTTATGAAGGCATCCTCACCGCCATGTAGCTCCAACACCTGCAGCGTCTCATCAATCAGATCGCCAAGATTAAGGTTGTTCTTTTGTGCATAGTCGATCTCATCGCCGCAGTTTACTGAAATGTAAAGCAACTCTCAAAGAAACTGGTTCAATAATAAAAGACTTGTACAAACTCACAGTTTTTCACCTTGAACGCATTGAACATGGGCAACAGTTGTCTGTAGAAGGGTACCAGGGCAGGACCCACCATATCCGAGGCCATGACCAGCTGTTGTATGATTTTCAATGTCGTGCACATCACCTCCAGATTTCGTGTGCTCAATGCGTCTAATTCAGGCAACGAGTTAGTTCAAAAGTTGCAGGTGCAAATTAAAGCAAGGAAAAGTTGCGTGCTAGGACTATTTGGATTAGTCCTGTCGCAGCCAGGTACTCACTCTTTAATGGCAAAATTAATTGCGGTACTACAGGATGGATTTTGTCTCCACCGGCGAGGAGTAAGTCACTAACACCCTGTCGTGCATAGGTCTTATAGGGATGTTTCGCCTCGGCTAAGCCATCAAAGAACAGCGGCAAATAGAGGCTGTAGTCCAGCTTATCAATGTCCACCTATCAACAAAAATGTAAAGGAAAAACTTATTGACAGTTCTACGGGTAGAAAATTAAATTCGGTAAACTTCTGCTATTCATGGGTGTCAATTGTTTCGCTAGTAGCTGTACAGGTGTAAATTTGCACGCGATGCTCGTTAAGTTATTGCTGATTTCTATTAAGATGCTTTTGTTTATTTGCCTTGTCAATGGAAACGTAAAATACTAAAATTGAAAAGTTCCCAACAGAAATAACTTGCCAAAACCTTTAATATTCCTTTCTTTATCGTTTAATATATTTTCATGATCTGTTTTTTCATATTTCCAAACGGCTACCCTTATGAAAAGGATTCCTTCACTTTGAAATATAAAATGTATTCCTTTATATTGTATAAACATCCTAGTGCAGTTATTTCATCCTCTTTCTTTTGGAATATGTAGATGTGTTTTATACCTAAGTATGTGCATATTTTATATATCAGTATAATATAAGTATAAGCTATCTCCATATTCATTTTCCAAGTAAAGCAATTTCTTCAACGTTCAGATTAACCTTCAACCTGATTTAAAACACGACCTTAATTATATACTGTCACTCACATGTCGCTCGTATGCAAATGAGCTGTCATAAATGTCTTACGGCTATGTAAACAAACGCACCCACTTGAGCCGTACCACAAAATAAATCTACGAGTCGTATGACATTGAACATACTATACAGAGATATGTATCCTAGACAGGCAACCCATATTCCTTATATACGGATATTGCAGGCCCTGTAGACCTAATAAGTGACTGGATGACTGGCAGACACCTGGACGTCATAGCTTTTACAATCCATGAATGCGCCAAGAGTCAGTCCGTTTGTTTGCTGCTCAGACCGGAAATAGACAATGCCGTATAATAAATACAAAGTTCTTTCTTGTACTATTTTTTTGTGCCACCAAAGCGAACACTTCAAATAATTGGACACGCAGGTGTTCGGATGGAAAAAGAAACTATAACGTATTGGCAATTAGTTGACGTTGAAGGTTATCATGTAATTTACACGTCAAAGTTCAAGTAATGACTATAAGTACTATGTACTACCTATTGCAAGAAATCTAACAAAAGCTAATACCCTGCAATTAGGCTAATAGTCAGAAAGCCAAGGATCGATTTGATTACTAAAATAATAGCTAGAGCTTAATTGCTTCGAAATAATGTATACACCAAATGAACACCGCAAATGGTGCATTAACGGTCTAAGCTTCAAGGTTAAGCGACATCCTAAGACATTTACGCATTATTAGGATAATATATGTATTTACTACTTAATAGTAAACCCTACAGTCAGAATACTCACCGTCCAGCCAATTTTGTCGCCACCACATAAATACTCCATTTTAATGGGCAAATCTCCACGATCGAAATACATGCGAAATAAGGTACCACGGCCCGGATTTTTAGGAACCGTGCAGGCGCTGAAAGTGGCACCCAAATTGCATGTCGAAATAGATTTCTGTTGCTTCTTTAAGCCTTAAATGAACAAAACACAAAAAAATAGACAATGAGCGGAAAGGTTTTGAGTTTGGGAACTAGGGATAGTACGCACTTTTTGGATTCGGCGCTCTACCACGAGCACTTGCCGTTACTGACGGCTCTTGTATGGGACCGTTAATGACAACCGTATTTTTCTGTTGCGATTGTATCGAAAACGGCGGCACATAACGGGGTCGCGAACCCTGAACACCGCTAAATGGCCGTAGTTGCGGTGGATTTGCGGATTTGGAGCGGTGTTTCAGCGATATGGAGTTTGCATGGTAATCGTGCGACGGCCGTGTTCCATAAGCGGTGGTTATGCGTATATGAGACATTTGCGTGGGCACAATTGCTGCCACTGCTGCAGCTTTCGAACTGGTCTCACGTAGCGTAAACAACAAACTGCCACTCAGGTGCAGGAATTTTCTAGCCCCCAATTTGGTAAATCCTGCTTGTGTGGTGGTATTGCGGACGGTAACTATGGCGCACGTTGCTAAGGCAGCCAAAGGCGCAGTGACTGATAAGAACATTGTTTAAGAAACCCATTTGAAGCTCCTTATGTGTGTTTCCATTGTCTGTTAGCTGCCCATTTTCTGATTTAATATATTTTAACACTTTGCTTACATTATTCATTAAATACAATAGTCTAGTAAAGTCAAAGGTGAAAAATATTAAAATGTCTTTTAATTTTCACGTATGCGTATTAATTTAAATTTCGAATCAAAGCGAAACGCGCCAATACGTAATTAGTTATCGAGCTATCGATATCGATATTCATGTATCGTTATTATTCATATACTCGTATATACAGCATGGTATTGAAGATGGTCTAAAACTTTAATACTCATGCCAATATTCTCTTTAATATTTATTTTTTTATGACCAAAATGTATAAAAACTCCCTTTTACTTAATTATTTATAATATTTACGTGGTATATTTTCGTAAACACTATGCAAATAGTGATATATTTCCGCGGCTACGTTTTGGTCACACTGACACCAGCTCTACTGACGAGCGAATAAAGAACAAAAAATGTGTGAAAAAATGTTGGTTTAAATTGGCAATTATCGTAACGCAGGGTATGTGTTAATTGATCGCCGAAACAGCAAAACGCGAATCATTAGTGCAGGATCAACACGACGCATATGCGCAAGGACGATAAGCACAACAACAACAACAACAAAGGCCATAAACATGTCTTCCAATTCAAATGGCAATGGCGAGTTGAAGAAATTGTCAGAGGAGTCTCTGCTGCAGCCGCCGGAGAAGGTCTTTGACATTATGTACAAACTAGGTGAGGGGAGCTATGGGTCCGTCTACAAGGCGCTTCATAAGGAGAGCAGCTCTATAGTGGCTATTAAACTGGTGCCGGTTGAATCCGATCTCCACGAGATCATCAAGGAGATTTCGATTATGCAACAGTGTGATTCACCGTATGTTGTCCGCTACTATGGATCATACTTCAAGCAGTATGATCTATGGATCTGCATGGAATATTGCGGTGCCGGCAGCGTTTCAGACATAATGCGTCTGCGTAAGAAAACGCTAACGGAGGATGAGATAGCCACAGTATTATCGGACACTCTAAAAGGGCTTGTCTATCTGCATCTGCGACGCAAAATCCACCGGGATATTAAAGCGGCTAACATCCTGCTTAATACTGAGGGCTACGCAAAGCTAGCGGACTTTGGAGTAGCCGGTCAACTAACAGATACGATGGCCAAGCGAAATACTGTGATCGGTACGCCATACTGGATGGCACCCGAGGTTATTGAAGAGATTGGGTACGATTGCGTCGCCGACATTTGGTCCCTAGGCATCACAGCATTGGAAATGGCTGAAGGCAAGCCTCCGTATGGTGATATACACCCAATGCGGGCTATATTTATGATACCACAGAAGCCACCTCCATCGTTCCGAGAACCCGATCGCTGGAGCACCGAGTTTATTGATTTTGTAAGCAAGTGTCTGGTAAAGAATCCTGACGAACGAGCAACTGCCACGGAACTACTTGAACATGAATTTATACGCAATGCTAAACACCGCAGCATTCTTAAAACAATGTTGGAAGAAACGTGCGGCATACGGGAGCAACAACGGGCAAATCGGGCTGCCGGTGCTGCCATGAGCCAGGCTAAGAGCCTGGCCACGCAGGAGTCTGGCCTTATACTACAAGAAGAGGAGGCCGAATTTAATTCGGGCACCGTTAAAACCTTTATTGACGATCCCGGCACGCTGGTGCCTGAAAAGTTTAATGAATATCAGCAGACTTCTGCCTCGGATGCAACAATGATTGCCCATCCATTGGATATCGACGATGGCACGCTGGGACCTGGTGGCATACGTGGTGGCCTTGCAAAATCATCAGCAAAAGTAGCAGCGGGTGCAGCTTCAACAACAGCTGGCGGCAGCAGCGCATCACCAGCGGATGTGGCAACTGTGGACAGTGGCACAATGGTCGAACTAGAGTCCAATTTGGGTAAGTAAATAATGATTGAGAAAGAAAAGTATTCGTACGATAGCTGATAATTCCTATGGTCTTCGGCATTCGATGCCTCAGATCATAATTAACTAAAAGATTAGACAACCATAATGTCTTATATATCCTCAGCCCGTTGTCCTGATTAATCATTTGCTTATCTATTTATTTCCACATTCCTTATCTTTGCTTTATCAATGTTAAATATCTCAAGCAGAAAGGCTTCAGAAACTTAATCTCTTAGAAGTGATTTGGAATTAAATGCTCAAATGTTTGATATTGATATTAATAGCGATAGGTTGAAAATCGGGTTTCATTTAGGTTATTAACCTGCTTTCTGCTTGTAGGCACAATGGTCATTAACTCGGACTCGGATGATTCTACAACAGCCAAGCGCAATGATGATCAGAAACCCCGTTATCGCTATCGACCACAGTTCCTCGATCACTTTGAGCGCAAAAATGCAGGCGATGCGCGGGCTGACGACAAGGCATCGACCACACCCACAGAATACTCGCCGGCAGCCGCTGAGCAGCAGCTGCAACGGCAACAACAACAGCAGCAACAGGAGCAGCAGCACTTAGCTAGCGGTGCTAACGATGCCAACAACTGGGAGCACAACATGGAAATGCAGTTTCAGCAAATCTCTGCAATCAATCAGTACGGCCTGCAGCAGCATCAACAGCAACAGCAGCAGCAACAACACTTGCTTATGGCCTATCCCCTTATGAATGAGCAGCTGATTGCGCTGAACAATCAGCAGAATTTACTGCGCAGCAATGCAACGCCACAGCAACAACCGGCAGCGGCGGCAGCAGCAGCTGCAGCTGCAGCGGCACCGCCCGCATATCAGCACCAGCACTTGCATACACAATCTCATGCCTTTGTGGAGGGGGAATTTGAATTTCTTAAATTTCTCACCTTTGACGATCTGAACCAAAGGCTCAGTAACATTGATCATGAGATGGAGCTGGAAATTGAGCAGCTTAACAAGAAATACAATGCCAAACGTCAGCCCATTGTGGATGCAATGAACGCGAAGCGTAAACGCCAACAGAATATCAACAACAATCTGATTAAGATATAAGCTATATATATATACACATTTATATATATATAAGAAAGAAAGTAACTGAACTCAACTCAACTGCAAACGATATTTAATTGAAACGAGAACATAAAAGCTTTATTGTAAAATGCACTGAACCCGCGACAATGCAGATACAAGTATCTGTGTTAGGACTACGATTAACTAACAAAAACATATTTTAAAATGCACGCTTTACTCCCGGTTCTCTGTTCTCAGTTTTCCCTATCGTTTCGCCTCGTTTTGTATCGTTAATTGGCATGTAAAGAGTATGACAAAAGAATTCATTCTAATTCAAATGGTGGCATATAATTTAACTAATCACTAAATCTACTCTCAGTCCATGCTATCTGAACTGCCCCCCAAAGCCTGCTCCTATAACCTTAAGACTCAATTGGTGCGTTTTTCCTTGTTAACTATATATCTATATATCAATTTATCCATTAACTACTCTATTTTTATTTCATGTGTTTTTTCTAACATTTCTAATTTTTAATATTCGTTCTAGTGCATCACATAAAACATAGAACTTAAATAGGAAACCGAAAGCAATAAATATAAAGAGGAAAAGAATCATTTTTATAACGCATTGGAATGCATATTTTTCGAAAGTATATATTACCAACATACACAACACACACATATACATTCAGATTTATAACATATATAGATATATATATATAGTAACTATAGAGTTTATATAAATAATTTACACAAAATACATACATACGCATAAAGTTTGATTATAACCCTATACTACACAAATTAGTCATGATTTTCAATTGTCCAAAATATATATCTGATTTTTCAGTATGTATATTGAAAAAATTGAGTTGGGTTTTCTCTTCTGGATTGATTAAATAACTACTGTTTCCTGGTTATTCTGCTATGTCCATAAGCTGCGTCGCCTGCTGCATGTCGTGCAGCTGAGCACGCAAATCCTCTGGCAGGCTGTGTTCGTTTAGCGCACTTGGATCCTCGCCGTCAACGACAATCTCCTCGGGATCTGGTGCGCGTGGTAAAAATTCTTCATTCTCATACAGCTGTCCAAAGATGCTGCGTGCGTTGGCAATAGTAGCATCATAGTCAAACTCATAAGCTGGTGAGTCCGTGCAATATACGGGTATGGAAACGTTTGGATTGGGATTTGTTGGCGCTGTTATGGTAAAGTACGCGCTGTACAGAATCTGTGGGGCATTTGTATCGAACAACTTCGCCATAAAGGCAGCCAAATCACCAGCGGGATCTTCACTGACGGCGGGCGTGGTCAAATGAAAAATGTCTGAAATAAATGAAAGATTTATTAACATATATAAGGTCTGACCTATTAATAATTACTTACATAGACCCTCCGGACAGACGCCAGAATAGTGAGACAATTGGATAAGAATAGCCTCGCGTTCACCGTCGTCTGCCGGCAGACGCAGCAAATTGACGCCACCACCTCCTTTGTTTAGCTCCTCTCCGCCCAAAGGACCAGAGCCAATGAGCAATCCGCGTGAAATATGAGGCCGCAGCTCACCGTAGTGCGTAGCCAAGGGATCTGGGACATGGCCAGGGGCACAGACAACATGCTTGGCGCGTAGCGTTTTACCAGCGCTGTTCAGTAAAAGCGTATTTGTATTCGGGTCCAGGCTGATGTCGTTGACACTGCGTTTTAGGCAATAAACGCCGCCATATACAGCACAGAGACGACAAAAGCATTGTGGCAATTCACCGCAGCCATACATGGGAAACAGAAACGGGGTATTGCCATAGCGGCCCAAACTGCCAAGAAATCGTTGGGTGCGCTGCATGCCTTCCTCGAAGGTGGTGGTGGCGCTACACATAGCAATGGCCTGCATTACACATGTGGCTATCTTATCAGTGACGCGCTGCGCCTGCAGATATTCATAAAAAGTACGACCACGAAAGGCAAGAGAATCTTCGTTGCTCTTATCCTCTCCATAATCGTTGCAGGCAGTAAGAAACTTCATTAGCAAACGCTTCTCTATAATGCTTAGCGTTTTGGTGTTGAAAACATCGCTGCGGGAACAGGGCACAGAAACGAGCTCGTTGTTGTATAGCATGCATACGTGATCCAAGGCTCGGAACTCTGCATAACGGCAGATGTTAGACTTGATTAGCAGTTGCACCAGTTCACCAGAGGAGTAGGCAACACGTGGACTCAAATCCAGACTGAAACGACGTGACTTTTCCAGCAAAGTTTCGCGTGTCCAGATGGGTGATTCTTCTGTGGCTGCTGGCTCATGCCAAGTGTAACGCCCATTTCGAATAGTGCTAATGGATGATTGCTCTAATAAATTGTTTAAAGATTCCAAACTAAATGAGCTCCAAACATCACCATAGTATTCATGTGAGTCAATGTGCAGCACCGTTTTTCCAATGCGACTAGCAGCAGCTGCGATGCAGGATTCAGCGAAGCCTGAACAAAAATGAATTAGTCATCAGTTTAATCAAAACAAATAATTTTACACGCTCGCTCACCCGTGCCAATGACAATAAGATCAAATTCCCCCGGTAGTTCATCCGACATGGTACTTGCTTTGTTTATCAAGCTTAGTAAATTGTGTTTAAATTTAATTAAAATTATATTTATTTTTTCACATTTGATTCAAAGTCTATCAGCTGATTTCGCTTATTTGTTAGCAATAAACACCACTAAGCAGCAAACTAACATTTGCTGTAATGTTAATACCAGAATGGAGTTCAGCGAGTGCTATTTTGCCATTGACTGTTAAGGTCACACTGTTTGCGATACCGAGTAGTATCGTTTAAAAACTACTTGTTGCTGCCATAGCAACAACGGAAAAAAAGCGTAAACAAAAGTAGAAAAACTTCTTGGGGAGGGCAAAATGAAAAATGAGTGCAATAATTTAGTATAAGGAAGTATTAGTATTGAAAATGTCGTTTGAGAAGATATTGTACAAATACGATGAACCGCACGGCATTGGCGATGTTTACTTCATTTGGCAAAAGAGCGCGGGCGCCTTGTTAGCCACTACAGGCACCGATGGCTCCGTCGCGTTGTACAATCGCCAGGGCCAGCTAGTGCAGCGCATTATATTATCTGGGTAACTTAGAGGTTTGTCATAATGCATTTAGCATATCTGACATACGTATTTTCTAGCCTCTGTTCGGGTTTTGCATGGGACTCCGAAGGGGAGCTTTTGGGTATCATCACAAGCAGCTCGCCAAACATAACCCTTTGGGATTATAATATACAGCAAAAGCTGACGGTGGAGACAGGACTACGAGATCCACTAACCTGCATATTGTGGTCTAAGCAGCAGCAATTGCTCGCCGTCGGAACAGGTCGTGGAAATTTGGCCATCTACAATCATCGAAATGGAAAGCGTACGCCGGTTCTGGGAAAGCATAGCAAACGCATTACATGCGGCGCCTGGTCAGCACAAAATTTGCTTGCCCTCGGATCTGATGACAAGAGTTTTTCGCTGAGCAGCGAAGATGGCGATACGGTGCGCATTGTACAGCTGCGAGATGCCCCAACAGACATGTACTTTGCCGAGATGGCCAACGATGAGCACATATCAGGCGACAATACCATCAGCATGATTATTGGCAAGCGAACGTTGTTTCTCTACTATTTGCCGGAGCCAGATAATCCTACCGAGCTTGGATTTCAAAGTCGCTATGGATCTCTGCTGCAGCATAAATGGTTTGGTGATGGGTATATACTGCTAGGGTTTTCCAATGGCCATGTGGTAGCCATTTCCACGCATCCGAAAGACGTCGGTCAAGAGCTGTGGCAAGTAAAGAACCATAAAGATACTCTGACTGGATTAGCTTACTGTCCATCGCTGGATATTGTGGCCTCTTGCGGAGACGATACGTAAGTAGGAGCTTGTTTCAATAAACTTATATTTTTGGACTAACAGCTTCCCTCCACAGCATCAAAATCCACTCGATAACCAATTTACAGGAAACGGAGCGCATTATAACTGTGCCGGATCATGGGAGTGTGCAAATGATTGACTGGTCTCCAGATGGGCAACTGTTAGCTGTTACAACAAGTGGTGGCACTGTCTATACTTATGTTACCAAGCTGCCGCACATGTTTGCCGTTTCCGCTCCGCGGCTTGTCATGCTTAGCAGTCTGGCGGAAGTCTCAATCTATGTTTATGCACCAGACAAGTCAAAGGTGCTACCATTCCGGTTACGGTTGGAAACGGAGCCTACATTTGTAGCCATTGGTCCCTACAATTTAGCTGCTGGTGTTGATAAGCACGTTTGGTTCTATGATCTTGGCAAGAGCCTTGGCGATGAGCCACGTCCACTGAGCGAGCGTGATCTACCACATGACATTGCTGCAATGAAACTGAATGCAGATTACTGTGCAGCATTATGCCCGCCGCAGCTAATACTGCAGGCCATTATGGCGGACAATCCAAACTGTAAGGACAAACTGCAAGCTTGTTTTCCCAGTGCGCTGCCCACAATGCCCAGCGATGCAGTAATCACCTGCTTCGCTCTCAGTCAGGAGCTCCTCATCTTTGCAACGGATGTAAGTTCATGGTTTTTACCCGGAGCCTGTATACTAATATTTCACTGCCGTTTATTATTTTGTATCTTACAGATTGGACACCTGGTCTTCTACTCGCTAGAGAAGTGGGATACCTGCACCATATATCGGCATAGCAACGGCATTCGACAACTTTTTACTGACGTCGAAGGCACCAAAACTATTTTTATAGATGAGCATGGGCAGGGCTTTATATATCTGCCTGCCTTGGAACAAGAAGCACTGCTGATCGCTGAACTGCCTAAGCAGTGTGTGGGCTGCCTCTGGGATTTGACTCAGCCTAATATCTTTATCAGCTATGACACTCGGGTTGCTTATACGCAAGTATTTGTGCGTCACTCTGTGCGGGGCAGACATACGGTTAAAGTAGGTGAATCTAAGCTGAATCCTGGCCAGGTGCCGCTATTGTTGTGTGCCGGCGAAATGGCATTGCACATTGAAGGTGGTCAGTACGCCACACAATCGCTCAGCACACATGTGGTAAATCCCAGCCTTTGTCAGGCTGAAACCGTGGAGCACTTATTGCGGCTCAAGAAGTACGACGACGCTTATAAGTTGTGCGATCAAATGAAAATGGACAGCGCCTGGAGAAAATTTGGTGAAAATGCTATCGCTGATCTAGAGCCAGATATGGGTAACGAATATCACCTGGAATACTCAAGGATGTTTTTTAATTTATCTTAAATTGCAGCGTTGCGTGCATATCGCCAGTTGGGTGATGGTGCGCTAGTTCATGCGCTTGAGGAGCTGCGCTATGTTGAGGATCTCCAAATGCTGAGTGGCTGCTGTTGTATGCTTCTGGGTCAGTACGACCAGGCGAAGGAATATTTGCTCAAGGGCGTATACACGCGCGCCGCTCTCGATTTAAGTCGGGATCTACTGCAGTGGGATCAGGCCCTACTCTTGGCCCATAAATATGATCCCCTGGAAGTACCCTACATAGCCCGAGAGTACGCACAGCAGTTGGAGTTCACGTAAGTAATTGGTGTCAATAGGTGAAGGCATATTCAAAACAGCGTTTCAAATTTTTAGTGGTAACTATGCCGATGCGTTGTATCACTATGAGAAGGGCTATAAGGAGGATTTGATCAACAATGAAGATTCGGGTCCACCCACGCTGCTCCAGAGCACCCCCGAATACGAGGAGCATGTGCGTTTGTGTAAAATGGGCATTGCACGCACCTCCATACGTGCCGGCGATTTTCGACGTGGAGTAAGAGCTATTGCATCAAATCAAATAATCCTTTTACTAACCATGTCTTATATTCCTTCGTCTAGATTCAATATTCTGTGGAGCTGCAAGATAAGCAACTGCTGTTCGACTGTGCTGAGCTGCTAGCCACAGTAGGTCATCTAACTGAAGCGGCAGGTCTATACGAACGCGGTGGCTATTATGATGAGGCATGCGGCCATTACATAGCTCTAAAGATGTGGCACAAAGTCAACAATATTCTGGTCAATGTGAAGAGCAGCAAATTGCATGCGGCCTATGCGAAGGCTAAAGAATCAGATGGCCAGTTTGAGGAAGCTATACGCAGCTATCGGATCGCGGGTGACTTAGATGCATGTGTCAGAATTTATCTGGATCACTTGTGCGATCCGCATGCGGCATCGGAAATCGTATTAGAGTCGCGTTCAATGGACTCGGCCAAACTCCTGGCCAAGTTCTATCAAAAGATTGGCGATATTGAGCAGGCACTACAGTTCCTTGTCATCTGTGGCTGTGTTGAGGAGGCTTTTGCTCTTGCGCAGCGTCATAACAAGCTGCGTCGCCATGGCGAGCTTTTGGAACGCTACGAGAATGCGAAATCCGCTGACTATCTGGCCCTGGCACATTACTTTGAGAGTGAAAAATATACGCTGCTAGCGGGAAAGTATTACTTTCTTGCCAGGGAGTTTACCAAAGCGCTGAGATTTCTGCTGAAGGCATCGGCATTTAGCAATGAGGAGTCGCAGGCGCTCTCGCTAGCCATTGACTGTGTAGCCACGTCAAACAATGAGCAGCTAGCCACACAGCTCATTGAGTTTCTACTTGGTGAAACAGATGGCGTGCCCAAGGATCCGCGTTATTTATTCCGCTTGTATATGGCACGCAAGCATTTCAAGGATGCAGCCAAAACAGCGGTTATTATTGCCAATCAGGAACAGATAGCTGGTAACTATAAGTCAGCCCGTGATCTGTTGTATTCCATGTACCAGGAGCTAAGACGCAATAATCTTTCCGTTACCGCGGAAATGCGACATAATTTGATATTGCTGCACCGCTACACACTTGTGCGCATCCATGTCAAGCTGGGTAATCATCTGCTGGCGGCTAAGCTGCTTGTTCAAGTTGCGGCCTGCATATCTCAATTTCCAGAGCGTAAGTGGTCACTTTGTTAGGCATAATCTGATTGTAATAGTATATTCTCGCCAGATATTGTGCCCATACTCACGTCTACGGTGATTGAATGCCATCGCGCGGGCCTTAAAAAATCAGCTTTCACTTACGCAACAATGCTGATGCGTCCGGACTATCGAAATCAACTGGACGGGCGCTATATCAAAAAGATCGAGTCGATCGTCCGCAAGGCACCTAAAGGCCTAAAGCAATTAACTGATGAGATCGATGACGAGACCATGGAGTGCCCCATTTGCGACGCAAACCTGGCTAACATGGAGGTAACTTGCTACAGCTGCAAGACCACGCTACCCATATGCATAGCGACTGGTCAGCACGTCATCAAAAAGCAGATGACGTCCTGTCCGCAGTGCGATTTTCTGTGTTTCCGTGCAGAGATGGAGAAGTAAGTTTACATTACAAGGGGGAATTATAGTCGGCATACAAAACTATTTATAATTTTAGCATTCTGTCGGAGAACGGCGACTGTCCTATGTGTGGTGAGCATGTATCACCGGAACAACTGCTCGATGTGGAAGATATACGCCCCTACATCCTGGCCGCTTCCTAGGCAGAACATTTATAACTTAATCAAGAAACTAGACTGCACAGAAGAACACCAAATAGTATTTATAAGTTACAAAAGGCATTCGACACATGCTTCATAGCACAAAATCACCTAATAAAGAAAAATAATCAAAAAAGTATTAAAATATTGAGGATTGAGCTTAAACCTTTTCAAATTAAAGCTTTACAGTGTTCCATTCGCTTTCTTGCAAGTATCGCAGTACTGCTCTTGAAACCACAAATTATGCAGGAAGGTATACAAATTACTTTCGAATAGGAGAGTTGCTCATAGTGACAGATTCTTCATTATCCGACCTTGAGATCAAAATGCACTTTTACATACTTTGTCGATACCAAAACATGTTGAAGCTATTATATTCATATCCATTCCTATTTTCCAGCTACAAAATCGAAATGCCTTTTGTGATGTTCAAAATAATAATTTATGTTTAAAAATATTTTTTTGTATTAAATACAAATCACATGTGTTTTACTGCTTAAGCTTAACGCCAAATTTCGTAGCTTTG
Organism: Hirtodrosophila trivittata; assembly: GCA_035045065.1. NCBI lineage: Eukaryota > Metazoa > Arthropoda > Insecta > Diptera > Drosophilidae > Hirtodrosophila > Hirtodrosophila trivittata. Next base: position 2,577,915 of record JAWNNK010000868.1, read on the forward strand.
ATTTCACAATCGGGTAACTTCGATTTTAAGGTTTCTGCCACCTCCTCTATGTTTTTAATGTACAACATGTCGAATATGAGTAGCTGCGTTAGATTTTGCAGCTCTCCTATAATCGCCAGGCCACTATCGTTTATGTTGTAGCAACCGGAGACCTGTAGGCGCGTTAGAGTATCCTTTACATGCAGTAGACCGTTAAGACCCTCGTTTTCTAGATGCTTGCAATTGTGAAAAATTACAGTATCAATATCTTTACAGCCTTTAAAGTGTTCAAGGCCAATTTTCATAACTGACGAATTTGAAGCATCTACAACTTTAATGCGAAATGAAGTGTTCTCCGATGGCAAATGGTTGTAATCCTTCCATAGTTTAGAAGTGTTTTCGGTGAGGCGTACGCCGCCTCCGTTTTTTAACACCCACTCGGCACAGAGTCGGTTTGGACCCACCTTCGCCAAGCGATCCAAATCTACTTGATTGAACGCCACAGCCACATAACCCCATATCTTGCGTGCTGGTGCAGCCCATATTGATGTTTCCTTTTGATGGACGCCATTTCCAGCTCTTTGTATAAGCGTTTTCGCTATTGATTTGGTAATTGTTTGTAAAAACGACATTGTCACAACAAACAAACAGCTGTTCGCTTAAAACAACTTTGCCTCTTACTTAGCACTGTTTGTAAACCAACGAGTGATAAACGACGTGGGTTTTTATGGATTTGTGTTATAGCTGGGTGGATTATTTAAAACATCCATTTTAGAATTTTGTATAAAATATTATTTGGGGTCATATTTTTAAACTGGCGTATTTAATTTTTCAACACTGTTCACATTCCAGCCCTGATTGTTATCGCAGTGCAACTGAGCACGACGTCTAAGCCTATCGATATAAAATAAGCAATCAGTTCTCGTTCAGTTTTTAAAGCGGGAGGTTGTCGCGACGCCAGTTGTGCTTGTGCTTTTCTACGCTTAATTAATTGAAAACAAAAGCGCGTGTGTGTTGCGAATCAATACAAAACTATGCAAAAACACAAAATTATTTTATGCATGTGTAAAGCATACGTCTGATAACACATAATAAACATACCGTGCTGTTTTTTTGTAAGGCAGCTGAATTCTAATATCGAGTGTTTGTGTCAGAGAGGGATCCAAAAAGAGAGAGAGAAAGAGCGTGCTCGTGAGCGAGCATAAAATCACAGCCGCAGCAGCAATAACAAAATAAAATACATACACATATGTACGTATATAATTTGTTATTATAATTTAACTTAACATCATTCTGTAAGTATAGTTGACTGTAACTGTGGCACTTTTTGTGCACAACAATCAAAAACAATCATCGAAAATCCAAATTCAATCTTGATAGGCCATACATGCAACTTACACATATACATGCACGTACACATAAACATACACAAACGCATATGCGAAGCGCGCATTAAATAAAAATAAATTCTGTCTTTGCCGTTGTATGTGTGAGTGTGTACGCATACAAATGTCGATGTCAGTGACGTTGCGTCGCTGCCGCTATCCGCTGTTTGCTGCCTGCGGCCAACGCAAACGTTAGCATCGAACGTGTTAAAGTGACGAATAAACAACACAGAATCGTTCAGTAGAAAAGATACGACAAACAGACAGATAGTCAAACATTTGTACATTTCTTTCACACATACAAAAGTACATTTTTATGTGTGCAACCAACACACTCACACCTTCACCCACACACACACACACACACCCACTGTAAAGTTATAGTCGAGGCAGACATTTTGGCTGCGAGCGCAATTTGTTTATGTGAATGCAACCGCAGGTTCCCCCCCAAATCCTATCCAACACTTGATAGGTGAGTAGAAACCTCCAACCTCCACCTCCACCTACTACTACACCTACACCTTCACCTCTCTTCTCTAGCCATCATCAGCTATACAATATCCATTATCCGTCAGACTTCATTCATTTCTGAGCAGCACACGCTAATTTTGCCTTCACTTCTATTTCCACTTCCACTTTTATTTTGTCGACTGCTGAGGCACCCAACTGTGTTCATGTACGTATTTTTGTGTGCAGTGTGTGTGAATATGTATGTGTGTGTGTGTGCTAAGATGAAGAATGATATGCAGCAATGTTAGATGATAAATGGCGCGCTATATTAAATGATTTATTTTGCCTGCCCCATTGGCCGGCCTTTATGCCCCGCCGGGCCCCGTTGCCCCCGGCCTCAGGTTCATTGTGCTCGTTTCTCTTTGCATCTCTTGACCGTAGCTAAGATTCCATGGCTAATGCTAATGCTTATCCCTATTCTCCATCTGCTCTGATTCGTATCTGCTGTTGTTGTTGCTGCTGGTAATTGAAGCAATTGTAAAAAACCGCGGTACAGTCCCCAACCTGCGCACATTATTTCGTTTACTTAAGCAAAACTTAAAGTAACTTTGATTAAGTTTATCTAAACAAATTGAGTGTTGTTTACATATACTTAGTCAATTCTTTTTATTAATACGATAACTTTAAAAGTCGAAATGAGGAAACGAATGTATATCACATCCAGATCAAAGTAATTTAAATTCTTTTAGTTCAGAAAGTCCTCAATGAAAAATTAAACATTTGTTTAGAACTATTGGAACGGACGTTCCTAATGATGAGATGGAAACTTTTTTGACTAATCCACCTATAATTATCATAGGTAACTCCAGTTTTTCATGTCTAACTTCAAGATGAACAAGTTTAGCTAACAATAATAATAATAACCCGCTTAAATCCCCGACTCTCAATTACAATTGTTAGATTTCAGTAGTTTCCCTCGTGAGTCAATTACGGACTCAAATAGTTGCCAAATGAATCATTTATAGTAGAATTTCATTTTGCTGTAACTAATCTTTAATGATTTCCACATCATTTCCACTGGCTTTAATAATTTCCTTTAAACGTCGGAGAAAACTAATTTCTGAAAAACTTTTTTCTCATTGTTGTTCGAGTTCTCGTTTTTATGTGCCAGTTATGCGGCTTTTCGCTGTTTTTTCGCCATTTTCATTTATTTATTTTTTTCTAATTAGTTATAATTACACTTAATGCAATTTAGTTATGAGGTTCTGTGCCGTTTTTTTTTTGTCGAACAACGATGTTCGTGCTGGTTTTTCCCTCTCGACCTCCTAACAAGCCTCTCTTCTGGGGGTTTTTTATGATTAGTGTAACTTGTACGAGTACTTGTACCCTGTATACCCTACATTCATTAAAAGTGGGTAGTGGCTATTATAGATTTGTGCGAGGATATGTTACGTTTGTGCTACTGTCCGACTGTACGAAAAGCAACTAAATTTGTATAGTAGAGGGTATCTAGTAGTCGTGCCACTCTGGAACATAACATTATTACTTATTGTTGATTGTTGCACCTTTTGTTGCTGTTGGAGCATTTGTATGTTGCCTTTTAAGCTTCTTTTCTGTTACAAGGGCTAGGCATTAAGGCTTATAGAGCAGTGGAGGCAGGGGATGGGGGAGGGGCAGGGGGAGCAGGAGGTAACTGTTTCTATTGAGCAGCACACCTGAAAGGTGTTAATGCATTCTGTATTTGTAGATTTTAGTTGGTCTGATAACTTTAGAAGCATTCTGAGTACCTGTTGTGTTTTGTTTTTTGCTTTTGCTTTTGCTTTTGCTATTGGCTATTGTTTGTTTAGTCAAGTTTCGTAATGTGCTAAAATATTTATGAATTAGCTGGAAAACCCAGTTCCAGCTATAAAGATGTCTAGCCAATTGTCTGATGTGAAAAACGTTACGATGCCTGTTATAAAACTTAAAGTAAGACTTCTTCTTCGTATTCCATTTTATGTAAGAATATTCATTTAAATATATTAAATGTAAATAAACTTGAAAGGAAAGAAGTTCTGAACAATAGGATTACATAATTGTTTCCTCCGAAGAACTTTTCTTCCTATTATATGAAAAACTTCATGCATAAATATAGCATATACATATAATTATGATAAAGTAGCTTGCCAGTTGCAGTTTCCATATAAGTTGCAAGAAAATGCTCTTGACTGAGTTTCTGGTTAAACAATATTCATCGAGACACGAATCATATTGTGAGTATGGATGGTTTATATAGGGGTTCCAAACGCTGGCCTCAAGGTGTGAATTCTAGTTAAATTCAATATCAGAATATCCGCATCATATGCGAGTGAGCTCCTCGTATGCATATGAGCTGCAATTTTAGCCGAGATTATATCAGTGGGGCTCATAAATAAATGCATTTAATGGTTGGTTGACTGGTTAGTTGGTTGGTTGGTTCGTTGGTTCGTTGGTTAGTTGGGTTGCTTTGGAGCTGGCAATGAGGGCTGCTTCTTAAACTGTCCATGAAATTCGTTTGTTCATCGAATGGTGGCTTGTCTCACGGAAGGAATCTGTGGCAATGCCAATTGGCAATTGGCCCACAGCTCAGACTCGCTCTCATCATTAACAATTTGAAATGCATTCAAAGTGTGCGCACAAAAAAGGAGATGCGAGTGTATCCAATTATTTTCACATTTTATGGCGTAAATTTTCTTGGGCCCCAAAACCATTTTTCAACCGAAACGAAACGAACAACAACAACAAAAAGTTGAAGAAAAAATGCAGACTTAGCTTCAACTCCAACTAAGGAGCAACAGCAACAGCAGCAGCAGCAACAAATCTTAAAAAGGCATCAAGATTATTGCACAGAAAAATTCTTTTCTTCACACCTCGCCAGAGACTTGAAACTTGGAGCGCAACAAAAGCCAAGAAGGAGAATACAAAAAAAAAAAAAAAACACGTCAAGAATTAAATGCGACTTCAAAGAAAGGTAAAAAAGCGAAGAGGAAAAAAAAAAACAAGAAATATGGTCAAAACGAAGCGGCAACACCAACAATGGACATGTGCACCAACAATAAAAACCAATTTAAGCCAACCGACGCGTCGCCTCCATGTGGCTCAGTATGTCTATCTGTATCTGTATCTGGCGTATGTGTGTGTATCTGGAGGATTCCTCGTAGGTTTAACTCGAACTGACGTTGGGAAGAAACGTCAACAGCAACAGCAAATGCAACAACAACAACGCATACACAATCAGTTTCAGAAATCAGATTCGGTTCGAAGTTGAATAGTTGTCGGTTATGTTGTTATATGTGGGTATCTATGCTGGGTCTCTGACTGCTGTGTGTGTGTGTGTGTGTATGCGTGTGAGTGTGTGTATGCCTGAGGTACGTGCACACCTGTGGAGCAAATCGCTAGACGCTCTAGGGATGGATTAGATGCAATACTGGTATACTCATAGAGCAACATATCCTATCCGATATGCACATATGAAAATACATTTTTAGGAACCAAAATAGGTGAAATTTACAGTAAATAACATATACTAAAGATAGTAAGATTAGAGATGCAAAATATATTGAATATGTAAAAGAATATACAAAGTTTAAGATAGTTAAAACAACAACAATAAAAAATACGTCTGAAAGTGCTTAAAAGATAATAGAACAGATATCTGGATAATATTAAGTATGTGCATGATATACATATACTACAGTTAAGTATAAAAGTATAGATATGAAAGTATCTATAGTATTAATTATGTGCATTAACATAATGTTATATATCAAATCGATTGATATAAAGTATAAGCTCTCAACTTGATAACATTTCTACGATACTATCAGCTTTATAAGTACTAATAAAAGATACTTCTACGATATTTCGGGTCTATACAAGCACAAGATATATTTTGTTAGAGACAAGTTCTGATCATCAATTCTCACGTACGATTCTTTATTCAATATAATGCACAAATGTTTATTGTTAGGAATCATTCAATAGGAGAAGTTTCAAATCATTTTTCCCAGTTTCTATTCTAAGCAACAATATATCTAATTCGTTAAGCAAAGATTCAATTCTTTATTGAATATTTCGTGTCATTTTCAAAAGACTTTTGTCATTCTTTGTGGAAATCCCTTCTAAACTCGCTCAATTCTATAGCCCATTCTGTGCATTCGTTAAAGATGGAGGCCGAAATCTTAATATGCCCATTTACCAGGCAGGCTTCCTTATTATAAGAATACTTTTCACCTTAGTACTGAGGGTAGACCGGCAACGTTCAGAGCTCTTGAGGCCTGTCAGAATGACCAAAGTGGCAAAAAACAACAAGAAGAAAACAATCCGAATCCAGAGAAACAGATGCTTCTAACACAGACACTCACACTCACATACACACACACACACAAACACACACACTTAGCCACATGCGGAGAGATCATAGCAGGAACAACAACAATATGAAACCCCTGAAATCCCAAAGAGTCTGCCCCATGCCTCCTCGCACCACACTACACCCTGCCTAAGGCCAAAAAAACACTGGAAAACGAGGCTCAATCCAGTTTTCAGTTTTGTTCGGATTCTTTTTTCTTTATTTTGTTTTTGTTCTATAGAGAGTTCTGTTCCGCAGATCTGCAGTTGATTTCGTTTCGGGCATTGTTGTTGTTGTTGTTGGAGTTTTTCAGAATTTCGTGCTGTGCTGTTCTTGTTGTTGTTGTTGTTGTTGCTGCTGCTTGGCGTTGGGCTTTGTATTTTATTTTTTCTTCACACCTTCAAAAAGGCAAAGGCAGAATTTTTAACGTCGACTGGAAATTCAATTCAATTCCCTTGCCAGGGACCGAGCCGTCAGACGCTGCCCCGTTCGGGGCCGGTTTTTGGTGTTGGTGTCGCGCTTGGTTTTCTCACTTGGCCCGAAGAGACTCTTCTGTCCTCTCCATGCATGTGTGTGTGTGTGTAATGGTGAGTGGGTATCTGTTTATGTGTATGTATGTATGTGTGTCTACTTCAGAGACTACGAATTGGCAGCGTGCAACTGACAGCCCTTCTGCGTTTTTGTAAGTCTTCTTCTGGCAGGATCGTTTTTTGTTTTTTTTTTGGTTTCTTTTTCTTTCTGTTTTTTTTTTTAGTTGATCGTTAAGATCTTTTGACAGCCGCGTTTCGTTTCTTTACTGCCCGCATTTTGTAGCCTTTGTTTTGTACTTTATTTTATATATATTTTTTTGGTTTTTTTCTTTTTGAATGGAACTCAATTTGACATGGCTGAAGATTTTCTTGAGCCGCTTTACCCAGACAGCAAGAGAAAAGAATTAAATCGAAAAATTATTGCGTTACGGATTAATTTTGAATATTTGTGTCTTGAACTCCTTTTCGGCATTTTGCCTTTGGCATACACTGCTCGTATCTGAATCTTTAATATACGAGCAGCTTAATTCCTGGATTTACAACAGCAACAAGTCACCGTTTCAGTTCAGTTCAAGGTGAGAAAACAAACCCAAGAAATTGAGTATGTCTGCCTTAACTTAACTCTTTACCAAACCCTGGCAAAAAATAAAGAACAAATAAGAAATAAAAATACCACTTGACACTATCTTTGAAGGAGGTCGTAAGTCTGGTAAGGTCTATATAAGTTGGTGGTTTGTTGTCCCAGTAAACTGTGTGTGTTTGTTTTCACGACTGCTTATCTCCCGCAATGATAACACGTTTAGAAATAACAAACAGCAATACAAGAAATAAATTTGATTATCCATGAGATACCCTGCAGATGACACAAATTTTAAATAATGAGATATGAAACAAAAAAGAAGCTTCTTTCTGTGTTTATTTTATTGTACGAACAAATATACCCTTCACACCCAGGAAACATATTCATTTTGTGCAATTTTGTCATGCAGCTGACGTCACCTGTAATATATGTATATACCTGTGCTAGAAGCTTCAATTCAAATTCAATTTCCCTGGAATTAGATGATGATATGAATCTGATAAACGATATACAGTTGATTATATATAGTACAGTATTATATATAGTATTCCGTAAGGTAAAGTAAAGTAAAGTTGTCATAGAAATATTTGGTCATTAGATAGAAGCCCCACTAAGAACTCAGTTCTAACTTATTACTATCTTGTCTTTATTAGATTAAAGTGCACATTTTTAGGCTTTCTCTTTTATTATACTATATTATCCACTTTGTTGTATATTTCTTATATATTATATATAGCAGTGTAAATAAATAAATAACAGTTGAGGCAGCGGTTTTGTTTTGTTTTTATACTTAAAAACAAGTCTGTCTCTAAGCGTTTTCTTACTAATTATAGTTACTAATCATTATAGATTAGAATTTAGTAATTACTAAAAACTCATTATAAAACAATTGTTTTCTGCGAAATCTTAGGAACACTCTGCAGTTATACGTATCTATTAATTCCAAAGAATTTTTCAATAGATGTTAGCTATCTTTAAATATTATGTGTCTTTATCAGTTTATCAGAAATCTCCAAGGTGAAGTCGCTTAGTCAAGACCACCTGACTGCCAAGCCTCCAACCCTCCCTTGTGGGTGGACATTTTGGCATATGATATCATATCACAAACTGCCCCATTCTCTTATCAAGCCACAAACACCATCAACAATAACAAAACAAAAAGAATACATATATTTTGTACGCTTGGTTTATTTGCTATTTATGTGACTTTAGACCAATCAAGCAAAACGGTTTATCATTAAAGCGATAAAAAAAACGTTAATTTATTATCATACATACATACATATATATATACAGCTATATAAACACAAATATGCATATACTTAAGCGCAATATTGAACTTGAAAATGGGAGATGAAAAGCCACAAACGCTGTTATCCTCTATCCCTCTCTATCTTACTTATGATTGTATGCCCTGTGCGCTACTTGCTCACTTTAATAAACCGTTATAAGCGTGCGTGCACTTTGTATATGAATGTATGTGTGTGTGGTGCAAAGCATTCGAGCAGAAGGCAATGAAATAAGGCAACAATTATAAAAAAAACTCTAGTTATTTAATTAGCGGGGCCTCAGATAGAACAGGGTGAGGCAGAGGCAAAAAGTGATCAGGGTGGATGAGGAGATGGACGCGGAGACGAAGAGGCAGCGTCTCGCGCTCGTATCTAGAGTGGAAAATTAATGGCTACAAAATTAAATTTATTTTTGCAAAAAGAAAAAAAACGCAAAAACACAAAACAACAACAACAAAAAAACAACAACAGTAGCAGCGACGAGGCAGCCGCTGGCAGACAGCCTGGCAGGCCCGCAGTTGCTTTCTTATTGGATTTTGTTTTAGTGTGCATGGTGTATGTGTGTATGTGTGAGTGTGTCTGTGTCTGTGCGAAATTTATGTTGCTATTTGCGTCGTTGTTGCTGCGCAGCAACAGCGCTGCTCTTATCATGGGTTTTTGTTATTGTAGCTGGCACGTTACCTAATTAGTCGTCGCAGACAGCGCGGCAATGGCAATAGGCAACGTTTTTACCTTTTATGTTGTTATTGTAAGCCATAGGCCAATACAAACACACGAAAGACACACAAACACAGAACTCAGATTCACACAGGCACACTCACATGTACATATCACATTGACGTAACGTGAACTGCGACAGACAACTGCGCTGCCAACGCTGTTGCTGTCGCTGACGTCGACTGCGCGCTGTTTCCGTTCTCGTGCCCACGCACCTCAACACACACACAGACACATATACACAGCCGGACAGCAGTAAGAGAGAGTAAGCGGGCAACGAGCACCAAGCATCAGAGAGGGACGGCAGACACCACGCGACAAACGCAGCTTCAATGTTTTTTGTTTTTGTTTTTGTTTTTGCTTTTGCGGTTCTTTACGTCAACTACTGCTGCTGCTCGCGCTGCTGCAGCGCTGCTTTTGTAGACAGTGGGCTTGAGAAAGAGTTGCTCAAAGTACAAGACACAAATTGAGGGGTGTAATGGAAGCGTACAAATTTCATGTGCTTTAAATTGTTGCCTGATCACGGCGAAACGAATCGATTACAGTCAAAAGAGACACACAAATTAGTCATACACATGTTCATACGTCATACATACATACATATCTGTATGTACGTATGTAAAGATCCGCTGTCTTTACTACTTTTGAGTTAGCTTATTTGCAATTTAATTCAATTGACAACAGTTTTAGTCGTTGGAAAATAATATACGATCGTCATCCAAAAAAATTGGCTAAATGAAAACTTTACTTAATTTTTGCCTAAATCGCAGTGTAATTCCCTTTCATTACGGCTTTAGAGTTTATTTTAACTTATAATTGTCTTGAATATCAAATATGGTATTGTTTGTTTGCCTCCAATCAAATGAATTATACTTTGTAATCCAGTTACTAATATACAAGCAGTTCTTATTCCTTCTTTCTATGTATATCTAATATATTACATTAACATAATGTATGATATTGTACTCGGGGTTCGCTTTCAAATCTTAAGAACACACAACATTTTGTTCGGTTCTTTTGATAGTTGCGTCTTTTTGGTAAGACTGTTAAATCGGAACTTCGGGGAAGATTGTAGAGCTTAAATTGACCTTCGATCTCGACACATACGTAACGTAACGATATTATCAAATGATTTGTATTCACATTTGGAGTGTTCTTTGCTGACTTCCGTTTTAGGAGATCACTTTCTGTGCCACATGCTGCAGCTTTAGTTTCTCTTGAAGTTGCCGTCTCCTTTCATCTTTATGTTTAGACGCTCAGACGCGACAAATGCTGCTTACTGACAACTTCAATTCAAAACTTAATTTCATTTGATTGTTATTTGGTGCCTTTAATGTTACTTTTGATTGTTCAGTTTTGAAAAAGGGAATTAGCTTAAGTTGAAAGTTCTTTCGTGAATCTCGAAAATTTACATTATATTCAATTGGTACATTCCACGGTGTGTTTAAATTTTGGCTACTGCAACTGCATCTGCAGCTGTAGCTGTTTTTACCAAAAATTCACCTCACTTCATTTTACCTCAGCTCACTTCACCACGCTTCACCATAGCTTATTTTATCCCAACTCAAATTACAGTCCGCCCACAGCATGTGCTTTGATTTTTTCTATGCTTTCTCGTGTTATACCCTGTAAAGATAGAAAATATTGGATAATAAAAGGTATATTCAGGCTGTACAAATGTATCTAAATAGTTAAGGATCTATACTTGATGCTGAATAAGCTATTAATCCAATACTAGAGTGAACAGGAACTCACCAGCGCTTAATTACTTGTAGTCTCTGATTTTATTTATAGGGTGTCTTGTAGCTAAGCACACTTAAGAAGTATTTTATTTGGCTTTTTTACGCCAACGACAAGCGTCGCACATACACAGAGAGACACACATACAAGCATGTGCAGCCTATTCACAAAAATATTGTGTATATTTTTATTCATTTGGCAAAGGCAATAAACAACAAAAATAAAAGACACAAGTAAAACGACAAGAAAAAACAAATTTTGGGCGAAGCGTTTTCATTAAAAACAAAAACGACAGAAAAAATTTAACAGCAGTGGGCGACAACAACAACAAAATACAAACAGGGCCAGCAGAAAACCAGGCAACAACATCAACAACAACAACAACAAATTACCAATTTAAATGTTAAAATGCAAATCACCAGACGGCAGGCAGGTAAAAATTAAGTCAAATAAAAATGCAGCCTCTGGCATTTGTAAATATCCAAGTGAGTTAAGGAAAACAACAAATAAACTAACACACACACGTACACACACACACACTTTCCAAAATAAGTTATATAAATTAAACAAAACTTTTTGTAATCCTCTATCTATCCATCTATCTTTTGTGTATTTCCCTCTCACAATCTGCCCTGATACGAAAATAAAGCGAAAGATAAAAAATAATTCGAAGAATATCACAGTTCTACTGCTTAGCTCATCGTCCAGTTATGATAATCCCAAATAGTACAGACAGAATGTTCAGCAGAGCTAGAAGTAGGTTCGTCCAACTAGCGTTGCTGGCGTTGGTTATGATAGCTCTATTTGTGGTGGAGCAATTGCTGGATATGAGATTGCAGCCAGATACTATATCAAAGGTGCGAAAATTGGAGGAGCCAGTTGGCGGGGAGTTAGTGCGGCAGCTGGAAAAGGAATTACCCGAGGTGGACTTTGACTTCTGGTTTCGTTATGCTGATCCACATAAGTATGGAATGGACGAAAATTGCGCCTCGTATCCCAATCCGCTGAGGATTCAGATTCACAATGTCTATTGGCAGACCTTTGTCAACGCCAACGTGACTTTTCGTCTGTATGCCGCCTACCTGGACAAGCGATTGGATATCAGGTCATCTAGAGGTGTGGTGCGTATTTTGGCTGCGGGTAATCAAGTGGACATTGACTTTCCGGCTACCCATTGCCAGTTATGGTACGCCGATCATAATAAACCCATTATCGTGAAGATTAGCGAATATTTAAGTGTGTGGTCAGTTGAATGGGAGCTTGAGCCGCTGCTTAGTTATCCGCATCTGCTTAGCTGCCGAGTGCCGAGTGCCGGAGATGCTACCGCGAAATCTTAGGTACGCAACGCCACGCACTGTTTCCCTTGTTAGCCAGAGGTGTGACCACGCTAGCAACTCGCTACGTGTACACTATGAGAATCCACCGGACTCTAAAAGAAACTCCAGTGCCGGTACGCTAAGCTTTGGCGTATGCATCAAGGCTTTAGACTTTCCTTGTGTGGACCTGTCGGAGCGCCTGATCGAGTGGTTCGAACTGCAGCGTCTGCTGGGCGCATCACGCATCTACACATACGTCTATGACGTGCATCCAAGGATGCAGCGGGTTCTAGAATACTACCAGCACACTGGCTTTCTGAAACTGCGTCCGCTCACCTTAGCCGAGGGTATGCCTCCACTGCGGCACTATCACTATTTTTTGCTTCAGAAGCGACCGTTGATCAAGCGGCTAAATGAGCTGATACCCTTTAACGATTGCTTCTATCGAAACATAAATCGCCACGACTATTTGCTCAATGTGGATATCGATGAGCTAATTGTGCCACTGGGTACACTACGCACCTGGCAGCAGCTGATAACCAAAGTCCAAAATGATACCCAACTTGAGTGTCCCAATGGCTCTGTCTCCATCTGTTTCCTTAACACTTACGTTACCAAGTTGGTGGCCAAGCACTTGAGGTCAGAAAAGATCTAGAGCAACACACCATGCGTTCCAATCACTCTACGCGCAATCGTGCAACTAAATGCTTCCACAATACGCGCTACTCAGTGACGCTTCATAACCATTACACAGTTATGTAACTGCCAGGGGGTTGCACACAAACCTTTAGTAGCACCGATCTTGGCCAGATGCAACACTATCGCGAGCCGCCAGACCATTATGAACTATCGCATCTCACTGAAGATCGCAGCCTTTGGAAGTTTGCCACAGAACTACGTGGTGCTGTGGCACACGTTCGCAGGCGTCTCAATGATCAGGAAACAGAAAAACAAAGATTAAAGTTAGTTTAAATAAATAAAAGTATTGCTGAAAGTATTAATAATATCTTATTATGATATACGATATCCTATCTGGAAGATATGATGAAACGAAGAATAACTCGGTTGTTGATCAAGAATATTATTAGTAAAAAGAAGAGTGTTTAATGATACCAATAATATGTATATATCATTCATTGATCTGATTAAGCTTAATAATTTATAATTAAACCTATTGTGTCGATGTCGTAAGCTTTGTAGTAGCTTCAGGCAAGCACTTGCTGATTCAAGCCAAATATTTACTGTTAAGAACATTTCCACATAACTGCTCAATAAATTTCAAAGTACTCACAGGGTAAATAAGTTAAAGGAAAATGATTAAAATGATTTCTTCTGTAGATACCGCCGGGACAGAACTACGATCGTATGTAGACAGTGCAAACCTATTGATTAGATAATTGCATGGAGTGGTCGTAGTACATGTTGGGTAGGGTTCCCATATAAATAAAATTATCTAATTGAGACAAAAGTGTGTTACAGACTTTTCGTCAGATAGTTTGGGGAGTGGCACTCTGTATATACACAAATATATATATATGTGTATATAGTGTATTGAGGCCAATACTTGTCGATCGTTTATCGTTGGCAACTCAAAAAACTAATCAAAAACACTTCACTTTGGACACTCGAGCCAGAACTCTATATACACTCTCCTATACGAATACTATATATAGACAGAGTCTGTAACAGAAATGGAGTTGTGAGAAATGTTTTTATTTTGATGTTCTTCTTCTTCTTCTTATTCTTGTTGTTGGTACTGTGGAAAACTCTTTGAAGAGGAAAATCTTCTAACTACTAAGAAAAGTCTTTTGGTTGTGTTCTAGCTGCTTTTCCTTTTTCTGTCTGTCGGCCACTTTTTTATTTGATTTCATTACACGCTTTGCTCTTTTCCCCAATGCCTTTCTTGTTGTTGTTGTTTTGTGTTACTAAATTTGGTTGTCTGGGCATTTTACACACATATATATATATATATATACTATTTGTGTGTGTATGTGTGTGCCAGACCATTTTTAGTAGCCTGACCGGCAAAAGCCGCCGCCACTCTATATAGCTTATACGATACGTACTCGGTAAGTATACGATATATATATGTAAGTATTTTTATATGGGCATGTCTGGTGCGGTAATTGCAGCCATTTCTGAGTTTTTGCAGCCTCCTCCTCCTCCTCTGCCACCGCATCCTTGTCCTCCTCCACTAGTTTCTGCCCTTTTTTGTGGGTGTTTTTTTTCTCTCTCTCCTTATGGCCTGGGAAAATTGTTTGTGAACTCCACATGGATAACAAGCTGTACATTTTCACCTATGCCAAGAGTTCATTTGTTAAGACCTAATTTGTACAACTGGCTAATGGAAATGACAGTTAGCAATGTTATCTTAGTGTATCTTAGACAACCTTAAAGAGCTTATCAAAGGAAGCAAAGAAACACTTATCAAATTCAGTGGAAAATAACATTTGCGTCACGTTGCCAAAAATGATTGATTTATGATGAGGAATTTCATGGCTAAAGAGAATATTTCTTTTATTTCTATAGTAAAACTGAAGGATAGTCTTAAGTAATACCTTAAGTAACAATACGTACAGTCGAACCTCGATTATCCGGGACTATCTGTTAACCGTGATGTTTTTGATTTTAGCCCTCTATTAACCGTGATTTACCTCAATGATCCGTGATACCTAAAGGAAATTGTATGCTGACGCTCTTAATATCAATTAAACAAATAAAAATAACAGAATATTTGAAATTATTATCCGGAATTTTGGATTTTCCGTGACGAGCTTGGTCTCAAGCATCACGGATAATCGAGGTTCGACTGTAATTACTTTCTAAATATCGCCAGAACTAAACTAGATTCTAGCATATATAGTCTTATCTGGGTCTAAACCTGATCGAGAAGATAGAGTCGTAGTATATATTTGTTTTTTTAGAGCGTGAAAATGAAATTGTAGAAGCTGTTAAGTTTATTATATCCCACTTAAGTTTATTGCTAGGCATCTAAACGTCGAGCATGCCCCAATTTAGCTGATAGCAGAAAGTGCGCAGCATATTCTTTATCTGAATGTCGCCGAATTTGTGTGTGTGTGTGCGTGAGCGTGTGTTAATGTGTGTGTGCCTTGGAGCTTTGCAAGTCCAAGTACAAAATGCAAAACGCTGCATAATTTCAGCAAGTTGAAAGACATTATTCATTCTCAATGGGTACTTTTTTTATGGATTGATGCTGATGCTGCTTCTTCTTCTTCTTCTGCTTCTGCTGCTGCTGCCGCTGGTTCTTCTTCTTCTGCTGATGTTGCTGTTGTTTGCGTTATAAAACGTTGGCTTTGCGCGTTTTTCGTGTTTTAATTTTTTCGCACGAAAACATCCGGTCGTATTTTAATTTAATGAGCATTTATTTTTTTATATTTTAGCTTGCTGTCCGTCATTTGGCAGGTCTCTTTTAAAAGTTATTATTTATTTATATTTTGTTTTAATGCATAATCAACTTTAATTCCTATTTGAATCTCTGCTTTTGATGTTAATATTACTCTAGCATGAAATTAAATTTATATTGCATGATCTAAGACAGGAAGTATTAGAGAACCAAAAGTAATTTATTTGAGAGTTCTACTAAAAAGGAAACTATTTAGATATTTGATGCAGCCAAAATCTTCTATAATTATCAATATACATATGTACATATTTAATAACATTATACAGTAGAAACTCGCTAAACCGAATTTGCGGTAGTTTGGATCTTACATGAGGTCCCTTGTAATGCTGATTGCACTTATATAGTACTCCATTCACTTGCAGCCTTTATTTGATACCGATTTTTGGATAAATCTTGGACTTATATATTTGCGATTTACTCTATTTTTATGTCTAACTTTTAAGTTCTTTTTGCCTTGGTATGAGATAAGTTAGTGATTTATTAGTCTCGATTGGTATCACTTTTAGCGAGTCTCTACTGTATTTACTATCTTAATAGATATTCTAACGAATTTCTTTCTCTCTTTCAGACGTTGATCTGATGCTGAAGCCTGGAACGACAACAATGCGAGAGAGTCTTACAACACTGGCCGCTGGCCAAGTGGCCACTGGTGCCGCCATTGTTGCCGCTGCGCAGGAATAACGGAACTGAAATGTAAGAGAAGCGCACGCAAAGTTAAAATCAAACGAATTTATCAAGCATAAAGAGCAAAAAGAAGAAAACGCCAAAACGCTGCAAAATGCACGTTTCAGCTATAAAAGGCGAACAGCCGAGAGAAAGATTACGGGCAAGAGAATGGAAGTGGGAGTGGGAAATGGCTAAGGATTGTGCATGCGCCGTTGAAACACAAACGGCAAAGTTTAATAATTATCGAAAACGACGAATGTGCGGCAGTTGCAACAACAACAACAACAACAAGAACAACGACGACAACAAAAACGAGAACAATAACAACTACATTAGTAAGTTTTTAATGACGACGTCATTTTTGCTGCAACGCCTCGCAACGCTGAGCATGAGTACCAAGTGGAGACGGCGCCGACGGAGGCGCAAACAGCAAAACGACAATGCAAATAAAATAACAAAAAGACCAATGAAAGTCGAACATAATGATAATTGCAATTATTCAACAACAACAACAACAACCACAGCAACAAGAACAATCAATGATTTCAATAAAATCAATAAATTACTGCTAATTACGTGCATGCTGCTGATAACAACTACAACAATTTGTCAAAGCAACGTTCCGGGCGCTGCCGCTGCGCCGTCAGCGCCAACGTCTGGTGAATCGCAAACGTCGTCATTGAGCGCGCTGCTAAGCTCGGGCGGCGCCTCCTACAATCAACAACTGCCGCAACAACAACTGTTTGCCATGTTGGCTAAGAATAACGGAGGTGGCGCAGGCAGCAACGGAAACACCGCAGCACTGACAGCGGCAGCAGCAGATGCGCGCCAGCATCGTCAGCGTCAACGTTTTCTGCCGCTGCGCGAAGACGAATCGGAGGATGCGACTGACGATGATTTTGCTACTCTGCATATTCCATTGGATGTAGGATCAGCCGCTGCTGCGCCTTCCATGGCGTCCGCTTCGCTGGAAACGAACGGCTTTGTGGCCGACGATGGCGATCAATACGAGCAGGCGGAAAAGGTGCTGACAGCTGCTGAATCAAAAAATGCAAATTCCCGAAACAGCAACCACAACAACAACAACAATAACAACAACAACTGTCCCAAGGAGTGCCAGTGCCTGAACGTGTTCTTTGATTGTGATAAGCTGCACTTGGAGCGGGTGCCCGCAATGCCGAACTATGTGCAGTCGCTGTAAGTAAAGCAAAACAACCCCTCGCAACCCCAAAATAATGGCAACATTTGCAACAACCCTCACATTCGAAGTTCCACTATTTGATACCCTGTAAAAGTAGCTCTCTTAAAGCATATGCGCTTCTTCATCAGTTTGTCTGTCTCTAGAACATCGTATACTACGACCATAAGCTGTTGACTTTCTTTCGTTCAGTTTCTATATATGTATTAAATAATGTTAATAGATCCTCAGGTTTACCTATACACAGTTAATCATACAAATTAATAGATCCACAGGTTTACCCAGACACAGTTATTTTATATTGTATTCGATTCTAAATTCAATTTATCGATTAGAGAGCTCCATATGATTTTGAGTCAACACATCTTTAAAAATGGTTCAAATTTTTACTCTGTTGAATCATTCCAGAATATCATTCGACTTAGCAACAGGGTATCTGCTAGTCAGGCCTGCTTTTTGTATAGTTTCGATTTTGGGGGTTGCGATTTTATCGCAGCGCATTTAATCAATTTAATGCACTGCGAAATTATGCAAAATGTCCGCCGCCGTCAGTTATCAACGTCAATTCATCAATAATTGCACGTTTGAGGCTTATCAGTGGAAATTTCAGCATAATTTCAGTGCATAATTGCAGGCCTCGAAAATCCAATCAGCTAACATTATTCTTGCCTTTATAAATTTATACATTTATTTATTATGTGTTTTTCTTTCTGTTTTCTTTTTGTTTTCACCCCACAGGCATCTGGCGGGCAACAAATTGAACGACAGCACCGTCCTTGCGATTCAGAATCTGCCCGATCTGCACAAGCTGTAAGTAAAATCACATGTTCAATTGATTTGTGTTCCATTTGTGGAAACTATCGAGATAGATAAGCCAGAGAAATATAGCTATAAATAAAGTAATGTATCTATAAATAGTTACAGCAGCCATCTGCTTTTAAATGTTAAAGTTCAAACTATAATCGATATTGAATAATTTCGAAGCTATAAATTGAGCTTAGAGTCATTTTTATTAGATCTTAATATATATTATTTTATTACTGACTTATTAATGAGTATTGTTTGTTCTTTGTTATAACATTTCGCTGTAACATTTTGATAAGATTTAGTATAAGATATTGGCCAGATTATTGGTTTAATAGATGAGGAAAATATAAATTCTACTCACATCTTCTTTATTCACAATTTGCAGCACTTTGAAGCGCAACCAGCTGGATGTTGTGCCGAAATTTATAGGTTTGACAGCGCTGAGACAACTCAATTTGGCCAACAACCGTATACGTACAATCTCTAGCGAAGCACTGGCTGTGCTGCCCAAGCTCAAATCTCTAGATCTTAGCAAGAATCAGCTACACAGCTTGGAGGCCAACATGTTTCTGAGACCCAATCGTTTGGCGCACTTGTAAGTTGCAACTAAAAGACTCATAAACAGCTTTGTACTAACTGTTTATTCTCTTACAGGATACTTAACTCGAATGAGATAGCCAGCGTGGATGAGCATGCGTTTGAGGCATTGAATAATCTAACGGATCTGGAGCTGAGCAACAATCGATTAAGTAGCCTGCCAGTGGGCGTGTTCAAGAATCTGAATCGCCTAAAGAAGCTGTAAGTTCTATCAGATTCTATTAAATTGGCTTTCACACTCTAATGGGATTCACCTTGCAGCACACTCAACTATAATCAACTGGAGATCAATTGGTCCACGTTTCGGGGTCTGCTGGCGCTGCAGAAGCTGCAGCTGAAGGCTAACAACATTCGGACTCTGCAGGACGGCGTTTTTCATAGAATGCACAACATTGAGAGCATCGAGCTGGATCACAACGGGATCAGCTCCCTGTCCCGCCAGGGTCTCTTCAACTTGACCAAGCTGCATCATCTGAGTTTGTCCAACAACTCCATAACTCGCATTGAACTGGATACCTGGGAGTTTACGCAATCATTGGAATCGCTGGATCTCTCGCACAATAACATTAGCGAGTTCAAGCCACAGCATTTGGATTGCCTGAAGCGCCTAAGACAGCTCAATTTGGCTCACAATAATCTACAGTATCTGCAGGACAACACGTTTGATTGTGTCAAGAATTTGGAGGAACTGAATCTACGACGCAACCGCCTGGCCTGGATAATTGAGGATCAATCTGCTGTGGCCCCATTTAAAACATTGCGAAAACTGCGTCACCTCGATCTCTATGGCAACAATCTCAAGCAGATCAGCACCAAAGCACTCAGTGGTCTTGATAATCTTGAGCTGCTCAACCTGGGCAACAATGCATTGGCCAGCATACAACCGAATGCCTTCGAGCATATGCAGAATCTGAAGAAGCTCATCTTCAAGTCGGACAACTTTATTTGTGATTGTGAACTTATCTGGTTTCGTGAGTGGCTGCACAGTCGCTTTGGCTCTCAAGCCCAGCAGCTGAACTCCAATGTGGTCTGTGGATATCCGGAGCATCTACTCGATCGGCAGCTGTTTAAGCTTACCAATGCGGAGCTAGTGTGCTGTAAGTTATGCCCCTATTAGATTCGCCAAAATGTCTTATTAACTTGTCTAATTGCAGCTGATTCGCCTAAGCCAGTGGTGCAGAAGGAACCCACAAATATGTTGGCCGTAAAGGGCGCCAACATAACACTGGAATGCATCGCCAGCTCACCAGCAGCCGCATCGATGGCTGCAGCCGATGAGCTAAAGATTAAATGGCGCCACGATAACCAACACGTCACGGAGCGGCAAACAGTTCACGATGGTGCCAGCACAGAAACAATAATACATCACGATCAGAGAACGAATCAAACAACCATCTATGGCTATTTACGTCTGTCCAATGTCAGCTTCGAAAGCGACGGACGCTACCAATGTGTTGTGTCCAATGCCTTTGGAACCACTTATTCCCAAAAGTTCAAGATATCCATAGGAAGTAAGTATCCAAAACACACAAATCGACAGTTTGAAACCTACTAAAGATAAGATACTAAAGATAACAGAGATGTGTAATCTAGGATTGACTTCCAGCTGTTATGGATGAATCCCTTAATATTTCATCGTGTCTAATATCTTTTATTATTGTCTTCCAGTACATCCAACATTTTTGCACGTGCCCTCGAATTTGACGCTAGACGCTGGAGAAACGGCGCGTTTGGTGTGCTCGGCCAGAGGGGATCCCATGCCGGAGATAGCATTGCAAAAGTTTGGTGCTAAGACCTTTCCAGCTGCAAAGGAGCGCCGTCTGCAGGTGATACGCGAGGAGAATGCATTTCTTATCACATATGCCAAACCCAGCGATTCGGGTATTTACACCTGCACTGCTGAGAGTCCTGCTGGCGAGATCAAAGTGAATGCCACGCTGATTGTGAATGGTGAGTCTGAATACTCAAAGCAATCCAATGAACTATTTAACCTAAGAACTTTCTTCATCCCCATTCAGATAAACCATTGCCTAGTATACCTCTGGTGCACAAGGAGGTGGTTCTGGGCCGCACCTGTGTGCTGGAGTGTCTCAGTGACGCGGTGAACCTGGAACTAAAGCAGCCACATCGCGAGTGGTTCAAGGAGAACAAACCCTTGCACAATACACCCAATGAACAGGATGAGGAACGCTTTTACTTCACCAGCAGCAAGGAACTTCTGGTAATTGTAAATGCCCAGTCCAACGATGCGGGTCACTATCGCTGCGAAATAACAGACAGTTCGCGCACACTGACACTGCAGTCAGAGCTGCTGGTGGTAAAGGACACTCTTAATATCGACGTGCTGCTGATGGGCGTGGTTATGCTGACGGTGAGCTTTGTGCTCATCGGCACCTGCATCATTTGGTATACGTTGCGCTATCAGCGCCGCAAGCTGCAGCTCAGTCATGCAACGCGCACACATACCAGCAGCCAGCACACGTTGCAGCTGGATCAAACGCAGTTAACGACGCTGAATCGCACACAATTGCGACCACACCAGTCGCAGCTGGTGCTGGATGGTTTGCCTAGTGCCCAGAAGCAACAGCAGCAATCGCAACTGCGTCCGCGCAGTTTAGCAGACTTGGGTTGCGGGGAAGAACAGACGCAGAGCCGGCTTATTGTCACGACGACGCCATCGTATGAGCAGCGCTGCCTGGAGCAGGGACTGACGCTCAGCTATCTGCAGCAGGCCGACCTAGAGACACAACAGGATCACTTGTCCAGCAAGGATTCAGGCACAGGGTCCGATGCGGCCGTCAAGCGCAGCCTTGAGGATTTTGCTGTGACTATGCCGCTGCGTCAGCAACGTGGCCGTATTGATGATGACGATGACGAGGATGACCCGGATGATGACAATGATCTACAGTTCGCACCCACACGTGCGCTTGGCGTCTCTGAGTACGATGACATGGAGCTTTATGATCTAAATAACAGCGCGGCTGAACAGCAACGCTTTCTAAGGAACAACAATCATAACTATGATGGTGGCGGCATTGGTTTGGGTGCGGATGTGCATGTGGCAACTACGCGGGTGTCGCCGCCAGTGTTGCCACGCAAGTGTAGCGCACAGGTGGCCAACACCAGTGTTGAGTACAAGCAGTCCACCAAGGTGGACATTTAAAGATCAACCAAATAATCAATCAATCAATCCATCGATCAATCAACAAAAACCAAATTTAAATGCACACACCAAAAACAACCAAAAATATAAACAAATTGGTGGGCTGCCACAGCCACGCCCACAAATGAAACCACCCGCCACCCAAAAAAGAGAAGATAAAATAAACGAACAAAGACTGTTACTCATAAATATGTAAAAGTAAAATGTGACGACGCTTGCCTGGCGACAGAGCTTACAAGGCGGCCTTATATAGGATATACAATACATACATACACATATAGATAGATATACATATATGTTCTATATATACATATATATATATACTTGCTAACCGATATGGCAGCTAGAGCATACCAGTGTCTTCGTAATTTATGAAATTAAATGGATTTATTATATACATTATATATATATAATACCAATTAGCTATACTTAAGGAGACCATATATGATATATGATACTTTTCTAATTGTTTATTTCGCTTGTGATATTATTTATTATTTTTTTTCCTTTGCATATAACTATTTGCAGCTGTATATAATATACATACACACCACCCATAACTAGAGCCTAATCATAGATACTAAGTTTATTTGCCACGAAGTCGGCTATGAATTGCTAAACAAAAGTTAATATATACTATATAATGTTTGAATATTAGTGCATACATATTGTAGCCACTTTTATGTTGCCCTTTTTTATATAGTTTTTATTTTGGAGTTTAAATTTTGCCTTTACCTATACCTTATGCCTTATGCCTTGTGGCCTTGACTAAACATTGAAAATTAGATTCTTAAGTTATATATTTCAAAGCATAATGAAGTCAAAAAATGCTAATAAAACTTTATAAATTAAAATATAAACTCAAAAGATGTTTCCTATTCTTATATTGAAATAGTAGTAAATTATGTCGAAAATATGCTGGTTTTATTGCTAGAGGATCACAGTGGTAATGTCCTTGAACCGGGACAATTGCCTTAATCCTTACGTGTGCTCTGCAATTCCACCTAATTCTGTTTATTTATTTCTTTAAGAGTCGACTACAAGCAGTCCATTAAAAGATAAATAAAATATAAAACAATTATAAATTATATAATATAAATTGTAAAAAGTAAACTGGAAATTTAAAAGTATAGAAAGTAAAAGTCTGAGGGTATTATTAAATATTGTTTTAGGTGTGAATTGATCAAACATTTGCTGCAAGGATTATTACTAGGTATCATAGGTGATAGAAAAGTATAAATTTGATTAACCGAATCGAGTGTTCAGAAGAAAGACAATGGAAATGAGATCTGTAAAGTGTGCAAAAAATTCGATAGGGATTGTGCAAACCATTGTCAGAGGTGCATATTGGAAGATATAGAGGAAGATGTTTCCTAGAAGGAATAGAGAAAGTAAGACGACTAAAAGCAGAAGAAGAATCTATGTTGAACAAATTGTTCTACGTTAGCTAAAGACTGAAGTACGAGTCTACTAGAGTCAAGTGCCAAATGCAGATTGGGATCCCAATTAAAAGTACGTAGAGCAAAAAAAGAAATAACTTCTGGACTGTTGTAGGCAAGTATTTTATTAAACTTTCTCTCGTAAAGATTAGTGTAAATGTTATAGTAAATTGAAACACAAAAAACTGTACAATTCATATAAATGCTGAACGTAGCGTAGTGTCAGTTGGAGTCTTCAGAGCTGTCACTGTAGGCAGATAAAAGTGATAAGCCAGCTGGTGCTGCTGGCTTAGAGGCACCATTTGAAATGGGCACTGGTGCCGCCGTTGATGTGGCTTCTGGCTTAGGGGCACCACTTGAAATGGTCTCTGGCAGTGCTGCTGTTGGTGCCGCCGTAGATGTGGCTTTTGGCTTAGGAGCACCATTTGAAATGGCCACTGGCACTGCTGCTGTTGATGCTGCTTTTGGCGCCGCCGTTGACGTGGCCTTTGCTACCGCGGGCTGCTTGGGTTTGACCAGAACCAAAGGTGCCTTACGTTTTATTAGCGGCTGCAAAGTAGTTGCTTTGCTGGATGCAGGTCCAATGTTTGGTTTTGCCAATTTGACTGGTGGTGGTGCTGGAAGTTTTATTTCCTCTTCCTTCACTTCCTCAATGATCTCTTCAGTAACAATTCGAGCGCCTCCCTCAGTTCTGCCCTTAAAGTTCACCGATCTGCACATCGAAATTGGTTTTAATCCTATATGTTATTTAATTGATTCTTAATGTAAAAACTCACTTGACAAATTCCTCATCCTCACGCTCTTCGCGCTCTAAACGCTCACGCTCTGTTTCGACTGGATTGAACTGTTCCAGCATTGTCGTATAGTCTACTGTTTGTTGGCGTCTGTTTAGATCGCGGAGCTCCTCGAGACTTTCTATCATTTCGATTTCATTTCGCGATTGCTGAGTGCGATTCTCCAGTAACTTCATGGGATTGTTTGCTTCCTCCTCGCGTGCTTCTTGCTCCTCACGCCGAGCTTGTTCCTCCGCCAGTTTCAGTGCCATAAAGTTGCGCGTTGCGCCTGCTTCGATCTCGTAGTCGGTGTTTTGAGGATCTGTCTTAAATGATATCTCCTGCAGACAGCGTGTGCACTTTATGTAGAATCTGTAAATGCGTATACCCAAATACGTTTCATTCTCCACATCTTCCTTGCGCGCATTAAACTTCTTGCCCTTATAAATGTATTCCCCGCAGGTTTTACATCTCATATTAAACGGTGCCATCAATCGTACTGTGTACTGCCGATTTTTGGCCAGTTTCATCCGCGGGATTTTCGAAGGATCGAAGTCCGGCGGGTAGTATTTCTACAAAGGAAACGCGATTAACCATGGTATAACCTTTTTTCATTATTTATACTTACATTTAAAACCTTACGTTCAGACATTTTATTTCTTTTTTAAGACCAGTGCGGATTATACGTATTTAATGTTTACTATTTCTTTTAACTAAATTGCCATTCACACAAGTGGAATACAGAGTTGCCAGCTTCAAAAACTTTTCGTCGTACCTAAGCTTGAGAAAAGTACCATTATCGTATCAGCCTACAATAATTTAATTCATGCATAAATATAAATAAATAATTATATATAAATGCATTTATTCTTGCTGTTTCGTGCAATAACTTAGAAGTTATATGCGCTATATATTGTTATTGCAACTGGTCAATAACTTAAACTGTACATATCGATATAATATCGATAAATACGTGATTCGTTACTTTTCTCGATATTTTTTGATTCTTAACAAGTTTTCTGAATGAAACGACAAAAATTAGAAATTGCATTGCCATCACCCTTAAACTTAAGTTATATATTTTATTTTATTTCTTTTATTTTCACAGTACAATGTTTGTGCGGTAGATACTTCTCTTTGGTAATTATTTATGCCTTATTATATCTGTATATTACAATAAATACATACAATTTCTTATAAAAGATGTCACAAAATGCAAAAATTAAATGGCGCACTCCCCATTTGTATTGTTTGGTCGTCTGTAACTGTTACGTTCCGGCTGCTCGCATAATGAATCCAGTTCCCGAAAACCGTTAAAACGTGGTGAAACCTGCATTCCTGTAGACGCCCTATCGCTGCGAGTTAACTCCGGACTTGGTGTCCCACGCACAGCCGCTTCCGCGAGGCTCAAATCGTCATCTGGGAAGCTAACTTTTTTTGTCGTAGAAAGTGGCGGTACCGATGCCGACTTGGGGCGACCCTCGAGCTTGAGGGCTGCACGTGGAACCTTGTGCTTGACCAGCTCATAGGTGCAGGCGTACAGGAAGGTATACTGCTGTTGCGTTTGCACCATTTTCATGCGCTAATGATGAAAGGATGCTATAAATAATCAAAGCGAGAGGCGGACTGGCTTGGATTTACCTGAAATCGTAGTTTTTTGACAGTTTCAAAAATGTTGATTTTGGATTCGCTCTTCAGGCGCTGCATTATCAAGTCCAGGCCAATGAAAGTACCTGTCCTGCCAACACCTGCGCTGCAGTGTACCACAATTGGAGAGTAGGTTGGCCGCTTCTCAGCTTTAACTTTCTTAACAAAGGTAACCAAGTGCATTGGATCATCGGGACAACCATGATCGGGCCATTTCTTAAAATAAAAGTGTATAACCTTCTCCTTTAGGCCATATTTGTCGTGTACCACGGAAAACTCAGTACGATCATAGATCTCAAAAGATTCCTTGGACTTTATCGTAACACTTAGACCTCGCATATTATACGGATAGTACTCGTGGCATTTGACCTGTAACAGTTAAAAATGGTATTAGAAATCTAATTGGTTACAATGTGGTCCTGATCTTACCGTATTACCCTCTCGGAATTGTGTGACCTGGACAATGACGCGCACATTGTGCTGCAGGATCATTCGCCAAAAGTCCATGACACTCTCTGGCTTGGGACCCTGAGTCGCTATATACTCCTTTTTCCGGGTGTGACCCTAAGTAAAAGAGATGGTCTTGAACATAGCTCATAGGATGTAAATATTAATAATACTAACATCAATAAAGGACGCATTAATATAGTCCGATCCTTCGGTATCTATATCCAATATAACGCGATTCTTGTCATCTGAAAGATACCCAAAACAGTTTAATAATAATTTGGGCTTGTCTGGGTTTTCCTGGTGGTCATCTTACAGGGATATATGTCCGCATAACGATTCTTGTTGCTGCCGAGTTCAGAGGCTGAATAGCTTAACTCCAGGGCGACAACGGTGATTTCTTTGAATTCTCGTGCCAGCTTCTCCGGCTTGGCCACCTCCGTATAGAATATGGCAAAGTTCTTGGCTATCACATTGCCAAATGGATCTTCAATGCCCTGGCCAGAATCGCGATGCCTGTGTAAATGAAATCCCAATAAGATACGTTATATAGACATGTAGTCTTTAAGACTCACCAGGCAATGCGCTTGCGCACCCAGAGCACAACCAGTCCCAGGACAAAAGCCAGCAACAGGCAACTGCAAACGCTGACCAATATGAGGGTCACCTTGATGGCTGCATCGGTCTTGAACTCCAGCAGAGCCGCATCATTGTAGCCGGAGCTTGTGAACAGACGGACGACCATGTTGTACTCCGTGTTGGCGTTGAGTGGTCCATTGCAGTAGCGTTTCGATTTATCCGGGCACTTATCAGTGCCAATCGTAAAGACGATTTCCTGCTCGTTGCTGTCTCGGCCTGCTATGAGGCTGACAGAAGGTACCCAGTGTTCTTCCGTTGTCTGATACTGGTAGATGCAATCGCCCCCCACCTCATCCCAGGACGGCACAGAAGGCCATTCCTGGAGTACATCGTGTTCCAGCTTGGGCACACCAGCACAACTCTTCTGCGACAATAGTAGTGCTATATACTTGATTTTTCCCGATTCCGAGTTCAATATGTCGGCGGGCAGGCGCACAATAGCCGAACTCGTTGGATGGTTTGTCTCGTAGGCGCTGACTCGCATTTGACGCACCACATCATCACCTAGCCGGGAGGGTACTAGAGGAAGGTAGATAGATACAGTTCATATGCCATGGAGACAAACACGATGTTCAATACTCACAGCCCGCGGGCGACTGCCAATCCCTCGATGAATTCCTACTTAATGTTTCCACGTTGCGCGTTTTTACGGTCACATTCACGGAGTAATCACACTCGGGTACAAGATCTGATTCAGTGTAGGACATACGTCCCCTCTTGTCGCTTGTATTTGGCTTCACTTGGCGCTGGAACGATATCACCCGCTCGCCCTGTTTACCATAGAAATCCAGAAGGAACCACTCGATTTCTCCATTCGATTTGCACGGAATTGCCCAGCTGATGGTCAAATTAACCCTATAGTTATTGGGATCAGGCGATGGGCCCTCTTCTTTCAAGTTTAAGTCAGTAACGGGATCCGGCACTGTTGAGTATTTCCCAGCATAAGGACTAAAGACAAAACTGAGCTGGAAATGGCTTACCATCTGGACTCGTAATTCCTATTATGGGTACTGTGTATTGCCCCAAGCCATAGTCATTCTGGGCAGCCACTTGCATAATGTATTTAACGGCTGGTGAGAGATCGTAGAAGGTATTCGTGAAATCCCCTAAGAAGATTGACATGGTTAAATGATTGAATATGGAAACACTGGATGAGGGATCTACCCTTGGTATCGTTCTTCGGCGCTTCGATTACTGCCGCGCATGTGCTGGGCACAAAGTAATCCGCCTCGTACCGCATGAGAAATGTTTGATAGAACTTAATTGGTCCATTTAGATGTTTGGGCTGTGACCAGGAGAACCTCAGACTGTGTTTGCTGCTGTCCTCTAACTTAACATCCTGCGGTTGGTCCGGAACTGAAAGTGATCAGATTTACTCCATGAATAATCGCAATCCCACCATTTCAGTTCCCACTTACAATATCCCACGGTCACTACCGTTGGTCCGGCTAGAATCTTGAGCTTTGAAGGTCCTGCCACATTATAGAGGAGCACGCTGCACGTGTATTGTGTATAGGGAGAGAGTGGTGTCAGGATAGCCTGGAATCCTCGGCCCTCGCGATGACTCTCCACGTACTTCTCGGCATATTTGTTGGGTACATCCGCCGAAGTGGAGCAGTTGAAGTGTGCAAAGATCGTCTGGCAGTTATTATCATAGTCCTGATTGTTAGCATTGAGCTCTAGACTGTGGGATGTGGCACCTTTTCCCACCAGCTGCAGTATAATCTACAAACACACCAATATTAGAGAGAGATATAGAAAATTCCCACATTGGAATCGATACTAACCAAGTTGAAATTCACAACAGCCGCTTGCGTCTCCACTTCAATCTGTCGCAGGTCTCCATCGAGATTTTCCTTGGTATAGGGTATAATCTGTATTGTGTAGGCCTGGCAGGCGATGAGATCCTTCTCAAAGAACACCGAGTTATTCTGTGTACTGACACTCAGGGCCTCAACCTCCTTGTTGTCATCCATCCAACCGGATACGCGATACCCACCGATGCAGAGATCAGCGTAAGTCGGAGTCTGCCATTTCAGCTCAATGGAGAAGGAGCCGAGTGTACTCTCTGGCTCCAGAATCTTTGATGGTTCTATTATAATAAGATTTATTAGCACTTCCACAGAAAGAGGAGTTCATTGAAACTTACGATCCTCGCTTAGGATGCTTTGGCTTTGAAACCTAGCTCCAAGGCTTCCATTCAATGAGATAGGCACAATCTCAACATTGTAAATCCCACAGGGCTCCAATTTTGTGAAGATTACAAATGTCTCATTGGTCAACTGCTCTCCAGTTGCATTTTCCACACGCTGCGTGGGTCCTGTAATGTTCACCCTGTAGTTGGCCACGCATTGTGGATGATCGCTGGGCGGTGACCAGAGCCAATTCAGCTCCGTGGCATTTATAATCTGGCTGGGCTGAAAGACGGCGCTGGGTACTGGTTACCCACAAGCAATAATACAATAGGAGCAGCTGTGGAAGTTAGTGGAGAAACTTACTCTTTTCGGCGGATATAAACATTTCGGAACCCTTGGCCGTGGCATTATGTTCAACATTGATGAAGACCTCTATGTAGTGCAAGGCGCAGCCTTGGAGATCTGATATCGTGTACTGCTTTAGTGTGGTGTCATTGGAGGAATCCGTCCATTCGCATTCCCCTATGGAATAGATAGGGATAAGATAAGATAATAAAAAATCAATGGTGATCTAAGGACTTACTCTTAGCCCCTCCAGATGTATCTCCATCTGGTGAATTTGTTGCTTCCGTTCCATCGTCAGACTCCGTTGTTGTTGTGGTGGGCTCCTGTTCGATTGGGCAATCATCGCGGCGCCACACGATGGTGAAGTTGCCAATGCAGCTCTTGTTATCCGGATCTGTCCAGGAGATGCGCGTCTCGCCATTAGAGCGATTGGTAATTGTGAGTGAAAGGTCGCCTGGCTCCAAGTAGAGCGTATCCACTAGCTTTGTATCCCAATCTACTCTTTCCGACGAATTATCTCTCGTATCCAGGGTCACATTGTAGGTGCGGCAGGGCAGCACATCCTCAAAGGTGTATGAGCTTTCCTCCTTCAGCTGCTGCCTAGAAAGCGAGCTGTCGGGTGCCACAGCCGAGATCTCATAGTGTTTCACGCAGGCCGTATCGGTGGTCTCCCACGTAAGCTGAATGCTATTCGCCGTAGCAATAACTGATGTCAAATTGGTGCTTGGCTCTGAAGGAAATCGGGAAATTTAAGGTTGAATCTCAAGCATTATTCATATCACTTACTTGCGTAATCTGTATAGACAAAGATGGACTGGTCAATAGGAGTTGGTACCTCTGCGTCCGTAGCTCTCAGTGTTACGACGTTTGTATAGCCCGTGCAGGGATCAAGGTTTTCACTGAAGGATTGTAAAAAAAACCAATTAGGACACAAAATCTTTCTAAGCATTAGATTATTACCAGACATGGTTTTCATTAGCCACAATCGTTGGACCGCTGCCAGCACGACAGGTTACATTCTCAATCGTGAATCTGTCCTTTTCGTCCTCGGTAACGCTAAAGCTCAGGGTGTAATTGGTGCTTACCACATTCACCTGCAACACTGGGGCAAGAAAACATTCGATACTCATAGCTATAATAATAGTTGGATGTTAGTTCTTACGATCATTTAGATCCCGTTCAGTAGCCGCTGGAGCCGTTGACTGTGCCTGCACCTGCGAGAAGAGCAGAAACAGTAACGGTACACTGAGTAGCCCATTAATCCGTTTCCTTTGCTTCCCGTGTTTGTTGTGCCTCATCTTAAGGCCACATTGCTTCAGTGTCTGTAAAAGTGTTTGGCGGATTCGGAAGTTATTCGCAAATCAAGTGGGAATTACTTATAACCATTATAAGAAAAAAACAGGTTTAGATTCTCTACCGAAAAAAAACAAACAATTAGCATTGTATCGAAAGTATTAACCCCGCCATATAAGAAAGCAAACCCGTAAAAGTGCATTGAGCACATTAATGATGAGGCGTGAATCAATGTACGAATACAAATGATACGTGATTTATTTTTGTATATATATTACACAAATATATATATGCACATATAGTACGTATGGTATATACATTTGTCAGGTCAACTTATCACCCCAAAACGCAACTGCCAATTATTTTAACCATTAATTACAAATCATAATAACAAAGGAAACAATTCTACAATTCGTACTTTAACTGACGAGAAACCTTTTACTATCGAGTTACTGCACTACTCGTGTTACTCATAAATAGTCCAAAGTGGCACTCTTTTTGGATATGTCCCCTGTCTTCTCTCTACTTAACCCAAAGGTTCCTTTCGCAGCAGCCTATAGTAGGAGTATCTTTAGTAGGAGTATCTATAGTAGGAGTATCTATAGTAGGAGTATATATTATTGGAGTATCTATAGTAGGAGTATCTATGGTAGGCTGAAAATGGACCCGGTTCGCAGATAGAACGCTTGTTCGGGTGTTGCGACCTGTAGAAAAGATATACACCTCGTGCCAGGGAAAATGTCCAAATGAAATCTAATTAATTTATCTAAACTATTCCTTAATAATTCATAATTTAATATTGAATTATTTAACATATAAATGGGATCAGAGAGATATATAAGTATATATATATATTGTTATTATTTTATTTGAAATTATTTGTCTTTGATATATTATTATTTAACTTATATTTATATATATGTATTATTTAATATATACAATAGGCAAGTTTTTGTATCCATAGTAGTCCATACTACATATCTACATATGCATACCATGTACATATATACACATGTATGTAGATATTTATACGTATATATTCGTATTCGTTATCAATATTCGACTTTAAAAGAATTCCTGCAGCAAATTGAACTTGTCAACATTGGAAACTTTAATAATTTATAGTAATTGCAAATACTCTTTAAAGAAATGAAAATATACAATCTTATATACATATAATATATACATATGTACATATTATATATATTATATGTATGACTCAAGTTCTTTTGACGAAGCCTTGCAAAAAGTGTAAAATTTACAGAATTAAAATTGTGCAATCAAGAGCTTCCTAAGATTGGCAATGAACAAAAGTTGAATTTGCGATTAAATACAACAAAAATAAGAATAAAAATAAAAATAAAAGTTATTGTAAATTATATACACTTGAGCAATAGCAAGTCCAGTGGATTGGACACTCTTATCGGTGGCACTTCATGCAGTACGACTACTTCAATTGTGAGTGAGCTTTAAGAAAAACGTAAATACAGAATTTACCAAGCGATATTCAGATATTGATAAAAATCTGAACAACTTGTGTATTATTAACAATCGGCCATTGGGATTTGTTTAAATGCTCATCATATTAGGGTATTGGCACAGAAAGCTATAGCTTTAACTCAAATCTTATCACGCACTCGCGGAAGAATTTATAGCAGCCTCAAATAAACGATAGATATTTCATCATTATTGGCTTGTGTGGTGGCTTTTTAATCAAAGGAAACAACGCTAATTACTAATTTCATTGGGACAATCACAACGGTAGTCATTGAAGATACACTTAAAAGCAAATAAAATTACATTTTTTCGATTTTATTAATAGCAGCAGCCGCAGTAGCGACACTTTTGTTATCTATTTGACAAATTGTGTGGTGGCTGTTAAAGCTGTTTAACAATTTCCTATGTTTGCGTTTTTAAACAAATCATATAATATGTAACCCTTCGTTTTCCAACTAAAAATCACACGCGCACTACTCAAACAACAAATAAGCCAATAATAACAATTTAACGGCTATTGAAAGTAAATGTTGCTCGTTGGAGCGCTATCATATCAACAGTATATAATCAGAGCAGCTTCTGATAACGTTGTGCATTATATCGTTAAAAATGTTGTCCACAGCGCAAAATGATTTAGGACTCACACACTGATACCACTGATACAATATGCATAGTAGCTTTTAATGAAAAAATGTAATTTAAAGTTATATATGCTAAGAAGCCACTTCCGTTACAAATCAAATTATCGATACACTCGGTTGCAGGGGAAGTAAAAGTGCAAACGATTGGCAGCAGTTTTGGTTTTAATTTTGAACCGTTATCAATATAGGAATGTTTAATAGGCAAGAGTGAATGGGCTGAACAGGCTGATTAGAATCGCGATGACTTGATAACGCTTCTGTCATAATTGGCGAATCATTAACATATTTTGGCAATTTACTCATTGATTTGGATTGCCATTGAATAAAGTAACGAGTCATTAAGACGAGCACGTTTTTGCAAACATCAACAGATTTTTAACACTCACAGAAGGTGTGTATATGATATATTACAATGGTTGCGTCAAATACGCGCGACCGGATCCGCTTTTGTTAAAATTGCACTTTAATATGCGTAACGATATCGTTATAACCGTTTCCTTTGAGTGTCAATCGGCAACTGAGCGTAAAGAACAACAACACATGGCAGTATCACTGTCATTTTTACTGATAAGTAAAAGTTTACTCCGACTAAGTACAACTTTGTGTTTGTGTGTGCGTGTGTTTGTATGTGTGTATACAAGATAAAAACAATACATTGCAGTTTTGTCATAAGTTCACACAATTCAGTATTGTAAAACTCTCTTAGTGCATTGTACGCAACAAATACAATATTTAGAAACTATCAAATAAGTAAGTATATTCAAAAAATATAAATTTGCGCCATTCCAGGTAAGTCAGCTGATACAACCAAAACAAAAGGAATATATCGATAACACACATACCATGTATTATCGATAACATTCATTCTCGCGACTCTGTAATCAGTGCTGATAAATTCAGGTTCGGCATCGATATATTGAAAGCATCGAAAGGTATTGGAAGCATTTCTCGCCGCGCTTCACTTCTGCGTAATTATTTCCCAATTAATAGAAAATAATATAATTTAAAAATATATAAAATAACAATTTGTGTAAGTATGCGCAATGTGCCTGGAAAAATATTGAATATTCAGAAGTGCACGCGCTAAAACGCATAATCAAAGCATTTTTTTGCAAAGTGTAGTTTGCGAGACGGCAACGCAGCAGCAAAGTGTATGTAATGGGCAAATAGGAAAAAAGAAAAATTTGTCATATGTATAAACACTGGCAGTGTATTGGTGCGCGGTTATACGGGAAATAAACTAAAGGCAATTTTAAACGTTATTGTTTTGTTGTAAATGTGCGTGCTTTACAAATGTATTTAAGTTTTTTTAATTTTGCGTATTGCCTTTTCTAAGCTCTGTCGCAGCGACGCTGACTGCGCTGCTCATTCAAGATGGCCGTCGTAACAGTTTTTATTTTTCGTCAGTGTCAGTGCTGTTGTTGTTATTGTGTTTGTTTGGTGTGTGTGTGTGTATTGGTATGTTGTATGTTTTTGTTATTGAAAAGCAAAGCCAGCAAGCAAAAGTTATGCAAATAATGCTGAAAAGTGTAGACTAAAATGTGTATTCATGTCCAAAACTACAACAAAAAACGAAGGTGGAAAAAATAAAAACAGTTTAGTTTCTTCTTCTTTACAACCACCAAGAGCGATGACACATCGCCCCTGCGTCAGTAATATATAGCTGTGTGTGTGTTTTTTGCGCATGTATCCTCCTCATGCCCTTCGTTGGCTGGCTGGGGTATTGATCGATTTTTACAGAGAAGAAACACCACCATCCGATTCCATTTCCTTGGCCTGCGCCCAATGCCTCTAACAACTTTTTACATGGGCCAAAGATAAAAGAAACCAGTTCTGCAAATGCAGCTTGGTGAAGTCGGTAGAAATCTTGTTTTTATTTATATTTTTTTTTACAGTTTTCCATTTTGGGCTGCTTTTGCTTTGCAATCGTACATACATTGTATAGTAACAAACACACATATGTTGAGCTTGGTATTTGGACCGTATATAGCATTGTTAACAGAGCTCGTTGCAATTCCCAGAACGTGTGCAATTTGCTGAGCTAAGCTGGCACTATAGTATGGAGTCACCAAATCTGAGAGTGACTGCAAATTGGTCACAAATGGCTGCTGTATTTATCTATTGTACTCTGGCTTTTAATACTTTTATCCCTTTTTTGTCTTGGCTGTTTACTAATCTACGCTTCTAAAATTGCCCCCTTTCCGTCTGTCTGTGCTCTAATTTCCTCACTTGTCTTATCTACTAAATGCCTGCTCACGAGTTAATTTAGTGTTATAAACTGCAAATAAGCATGTTTTGTATATGTGTTTATTTGTCCGAATCTCCCAGCTAAAGGTTATTGTTAACGAGAATTAGCTGTCTCGTGCTTTGAATTGTGTTGGCAGGTGTAATGTCTAATGCGATAACGGATACTCGATACTTTTATTTGATTTGCTGCATTGCCAAATTCCTGTCATTGTATGGGTGTGTGCATAAAATTCATAAAACACGCAAACACTTGTAAAGCGTGAGAAACGCAGTCCATAAACAACCAAGTGCATAAGCAAGTGCAAGGTCTCTGATTTTTTTACGTTCAAACTCATGCGCTCTCTGAGAGTGAAAAGAGTAAGAGAGCATCCTAGTGGATATAACAGTATACATGTATATGTACATATATACACGTATTTATGAACACCCATGATGACTGAAACCAGACGCCCACGCGAAATCTCTTACAGGTAATCGCCACAAACAATTTCCTTATACATATGTGTATATATTATATGTATATGTATGTACTTCTAATTTACAATTCAAATTGGAATATGGAATAGCTATGGCAGATTTTTTTAATGTGCATTTGTTGTTTTGTGTGGGTGTTAGATGGTTGGTAACCCTTTTTTTCACAGCTGCTGCTGTTCGTTGCCGTCGCATCGTCAATGGACGCCTTTCAAATCTTGCAGCGTGTGACCCAAACGCCCCCTTGTAGCTATTTGTTGTGGTTGTGGTTGTTGTTGTTGCTGTGGAAGACCGTTACTAGATACCCACACAGTTACATGCATAGATGGTAGCTGAAAGGCGCATGCCTCTGTATTGAAATGCTGGCCCCAATAAGAACAAAACGCACGCCCGGTTGCCACAACGCAACGGTTGTTGTCGTTGTCCGGCGATAGCCCCTCCTTGCCCCTCTGCCAGAAAAACCAATCAACCTACGCGTGCTCCGTTAATACGCGTGACGTTAGCACTGTTCTTTTTCTGTTTTGTATATTGATTTTTGGTTTATATTTAGATGCGCAGTTAGTGAGAGCTCTATCATGACATTTTAGTTAGCTACTCCCTACTTGAGCATAAAATACCCCAACAGCTGATAAATGCAGATTTCGCTCTCATACAGCGCTCTAAGCATGACTCATGTCTAGCTTCAATGCCAACGTCGGCGTCGTCGCAAAAATTTCAACGCTTGAACTTGTTTGGTCAGTTTTCGGTAAACGTATGTAGACATGCCTTGTGTTACTTGAAAAATCGTTAAATATTATTTGGTGATGTTTAAACGGCCAAAAATAATCTAAAACGTCATTTCCTTGTTTGAAGTGTGTGTCTGTGATTGTATTTACTGTAGGCGTATGTATATGTGTGTGCGTGCGTATATGTGTATATGTATAGTCTAAGCTTGGACTTTGTTTTGTGTGTCTCTCTTTCGTTTATGTTATATTTACTTATAAGAAGTTGCTTGATTTACCGTTAGATCTTGCTAATTGGCTTTGTCAGCGTCGCTTGTAACTTTGCTGTAGTTGGCAACGTGGTATACACATTTGTCGGCATTGCTGTTGACCAACGTCAAATTATTATCAAAAAAAAAAAAAGAACAACAAGTGCGTTATGCTTTCGGTAATTTTTCGCTGATTCGTTTAATTTGATTGCCGTTTTATTGCGTGCTACCTGTAATTTGTTTTTGCTTGTTGCTTGCTGTTCCTCAACTGCTCATCAAAGTGCCCACCTTGAATTAATTGAGTGTTTGTTGGTATAGCCAAAACTTTTTAAGCCAACAACATACATATAACAACAGCTGCTCTACACAATGCTGTTTTGAGCACGATAGCAACAATTGTGTTAATTATTCCATTACAATTTGTCACCAACTATCGATGTGTCAAACAGTTCATCAATTTTAGGCAGGGTTGCATTTGAAGTACATAAAATTAAACAGTTGTTGCTGCTTCCTGATTGGCTGACTACTGCTGAACTTTAGGTCTAGCAGACAATGTGCGCTTTAATGGCGACCACACGAACAAATTTGTTGTGTGCCAGAAACACAGAAACGAAGCGATTCGGAGGCTGATGATGATTATCATACTCTTTGCTCAAACAATGAAATTATGATTAAGAAAAAGAGTGATGAGTGTGCATGCCAAAGATGCGACCTGAGGCAACATTCCCAAATATAAATAAAAACGAAAAACAAATAAAAGATAAATTTGTGGGTGACTTGCCCCTTTGAGAAACTTGCCTTTTCATATTGTGAAACTAATTTCCTGCTCCAATCACTCATTTATTATACGCGAGTCGTTTGTTTGTATATTGTATATATTTACTAATTGTCTTGCTTTTTTGCAGCATTGCACAAAGAAGCAGCAACAAATCGAAGCAGCAGCTAAAAAAAGTGAAGCTCGGCCAAACCGCAAAACAGCATGAAAATGGTGTTGTCGCAGCGGCAGCGCGAGGAGCTGTAAGTGCCCAACCCACTAAACTTATTAAACACACTTGAACCAAATTAAATTCTGTATTTTGTCTTCTTCTGGGTGCAGTAACCAAGCGATTGCCGACTATTTGGGCACAAATGGCTATGCCGATTCACTTGAAGCCTTTCGCAAAGAGGCCGATCTCAGCACAGAAGCGGAAAAGAAGTTTGGCGGTCTGCTAGAAAAGAAATGGACATCGGTCATACGACTGCAAAAGAAGGTTATGGAACTAGAGGCTAAGCTAACTGAAGCTGAGAAAGAAGTCATTGAGGGTGCGCCCACTAAAAACAAACGCACGCCTGGAGAATGGATACCCAGACCACCAGAGAAATACTCACTGACTGGGCATCGTGCAACCATTACCAGGGTAAGTCAAACAAAGAAACTCATCTATTATCAATTGGTGAATTCAATCAAAAATTGTTGCTGTTGTAGGTTATATTTCATCCAATATTTGGACTTATGGTATCGGCTTCGGAGGATGCCACCATTAAGATATGGGATTTCGAAACTGGTGAATATGAGCGCAGTCTCAAAGGACACACAGACTCTGTGCAAGATGTCGCATTCGACGCGCAGGGCAAGCTATTAGGTAATTATATCAAGTAGTCATTACCAAAAACAAAACATTCAACTTTGTTCCTTGCGGTCTTTTACAGCCTCTTGCAGTGCTGATTTATCTATCAAACTGTGGGATTTCCAACAAACCTACGAGTGCGTTAAAACTATGCACGGTCACGATCACAATGTGTCCTCGGTGGCTTTCGTGCCCGCCGGCGACTATGTGTTGTCCGCATCGCGTGACCGCACCATAAAAATGTGGGAGGTAGCCACGGGGTAAGTTTAAATGATTTCTATAATAATAGAAGATTATGCTTATAAAATTTTTCATACTCCAGCTACTGCGTGAAAACCTACACGGGGCATCGGGAGTGGGTGAGAATGGTGCGAGTCCACATTGAAGGCAGCATCTTTGCCACATGCTCAAATGATCATACAATACGAGTTTGGTTGACGAATTCAAAAGACTGTAAGGTAAGCAAGAAACCATTCAAGGACTATAATCGGTATAAAGAAACCAAAACGAAGCCTGGCAATTAGGGGTTGATCATTTAGCAAGTATCTCTAAGGCTTCCTAAGCTTATAACAGCATTAGTGGGAATACAACTAGCTTTTTAAATTAAAGGTTCTAAAGTAGAATTATGGGCAATGGGCTTTACCAATTTGGATACTCCATTTTCTTTAGCCGTAAATAAAACCTTCTTATCGATTCAGTTACTAAAACTGAAAATTTCCATCCCTCTCAGGTTGAATTACGCGATCATGAGCACACTGTGGAATGTATTGCATGGGCGCCAGAGGCGGCTGCATCCGCGATTAACGAGGCAGCCGGCGCTGACAACAAGAAGGGACATCATCAAGGACCATTTCTGGCATCTGGTTCGCGAGATAAAACCATACGCATTTGGGATGTGAGCGTTGGACTTTGCTTGCTCACACTGAACGGGCACGACAATTGGGTGCGTGGCCTGGCATTCCATCCGGGTGGTAAATATTTGGTGTCGGCCAGTGATGACAAAACCATTCGGGTATGGGATTTGCGCAATAAAAGATGCATGAAGACGCTCTATGCGCATCAGCATTTCTGTACATCCATTGGTGAGTAAATATATAACAGAAGTTTGTTACCTTCTTTGCTAACTTATACATATTCATATTGATGATTTGGGTTTGTTTTTAGATTTTCACAAAGCGCATCCGTATGTTATATCCGGCAGCGTGGATCAAACAGTTAAAGTTTGGGAATGTCGTTAGGAAGTCTGTAAACGATTTGCTTGTTTCTCAATTTAAACATAATTATAAAAGCTACAATATTTATATATATATATATACACATATATATTTAAATATGCAATTAAATACATAACACAGTCTCAGCCACCTCTACCAGATGCGTCAATGCAAAATACATTTGTGTATATTAAAATATATATATGTATGTATATATCTGTGTATACATATGATGTGTGTCTAAAGTAAAATGCGAGCAAGGAAAACCGCACGTAGAAAAAAGAAAACAAACGAAATATTTATTTAATATATGGCCTCCTTACTAACTAACTTACCTACCTACCAACTATATACAAAGTACATGCATATTTATACATATATATATATTTAAATATACATACGATTACTATTAATTTAAACGCAGTGTAGACCCACGCCTCAAAAATACAACAACAAAATTATCAAAAAGTTATATAAAAAAAAACAAAGCACGCTCGCTAGCCGACAAAACTTAAGATCTGTAGTTGAATTCTTGTAGACTATTTTGTGAGTGTGGAAAAACATTTGAAAAAAATATATAAATATATTAAAACAAAAATACACTAATCAATTGTACGAAATATCACTTATTCGATAATATAGCGAAAACCACACGAACACAAGAAACCATTATGATGTTGACGTCTTTGAATATTTTCCATATAAGCGCATAATAATAGATAAATTTACGCCACGCCCTCGCGCAATACAAAAGTTCAACCACAGCTGCAGCAACAAGCAAAAGTATTTGTTTTATATATATATACCTATGTATACATAATAATATAAAAGCGCAGAGCAAACGACATAAAGAAAACGGTTATAATTGACAAGAGCAAATCGTTTTTAAAAAAATTGATTATTAAAATTACCTTGAAACTTTTCTCTATGAAATTGAAGTAATTTTTTTTTTTAATAACATTTACAACTCTTACAATGTTTTACAAATGAAGCTCTCAGTTTTGTGTTCTCTTTTGCTATTAAACGAAATATAAGCAAAACAAATAAATATATAAAATATGTATACAAGTTTAAGTTTGTTATAAGTTCAAAATATGATTTACGTTAGTTGAAAATGCTGCAAATTTAATTTTAATTTATTTCTCATAAGTGCAAAGGCAAAATATATTAGTATGTATACATTATTAATTATTCGTGGAACATTGAAAATTTTATTCATATATATATATATATATATGAAAAAATAAGGATTGTGGATTTAGAGGATTTAAACAAAATACAAAAGAAAAAACTACTGTAAACAATAAAAGTTTTGCTTCTACAAGAAACAAAAACCAAAAACAGAACGCAAAAAGTTTACAAATTATGATATTTTTATGCTCTGTATCCATAGGATGCTGCACGAAGCAAATCAAATTGCTAAGATTGCCTCATGATCATCTCGATCCATCCAAGAATTGAGTATTAAATGAATTTGTTAAGTGGGTACAGGGTATAACAAATTCGAACAGTCTCGATTATAATGTTCGTAGCCAATAAATGCTCGTATTTTATTGCACCTTACATATATGTATTTTAGCATAAGATATGGGAATCACTCTATGAACAATATACAAAAACTCAATGCAAATTATGAAAAACGCTTCTCTTATCACCAAAGCAGCTTTAAAACAATGGCCTAATATGAAGAAAATTCTCAAGCAACCATAAGAAAGCGGTTTTTAGCCAATTATAACTACAGTGGCAATTGTATCGTTAATCAAATGGTTAATACATATATATATAAACATAAATAAAAAATCAAATTTGTTTCACTAATATTTCATAAGCTATATTTATTTCTGGTATTAACAAAATTATTGAATTAGGTCAAGTGTCCTGTTCAGCTTCAGTTTCAGTCGGAGGCTGTGGCTCTAGAGCGGCAATGATTTCGGGTTTTACAGTTTCTTTTAAAGGATTACCTTCATTGGTAACTATTTTTTCTTCAGGATTTGTTATAGATTCCTTGAAATCCTGGTGTTCAAGTAGATTAGCAGCCAATGTTTTTGCAGGCTTTGTTAAAGATTCCTCCATATCTTTGTTTTCTGTCGATGGCTGCTCAGGTGCAGGTGCCTCCGATTCGGATGCACTTCCACTTGACTCACTTTCCGGTTTCTGGGCTTCGTTCGGCTTGTCATCACGCGGTCGTTTTACGCGCTGTTTTTTCTTTAGACGCTTTGCACGTTTTTTGGCCGTCCGCTCCTCGGCAGTTCGCTTGTTATCATCCAATTTTTGCTGAAAAGCGTTGTCGGCTGCGTCTCGTAAACTCTGGTTTTGCATTGTCTTCTGGCGTGCGTATTCCTTGCGTCGCAAATGGCGATATACATGAAACTCGCCCGAACCAGCACCAGCGCTGCTGCCCATTACATTACGTACAAATGTGGGAACCGAGGACATATAGTCCCGGTCGCGTCGTTGTTGTGGTATAATCATTGGCTTCTCCTGTAATAGGGTTAAATGATTAGTTAATATTAATAAATATAATAACTAAATGCTCACTTACCGGATTTTTCATTAACTTTTCAAGTTTCAACCTCTGTAGATCTGTGGCCGATTTGATGTATGGCCCCATTGGTTTATCTTTATCCCCGGAATCGTCATCTGAGCCGTCATTCTTTTTTTTCTTGCGAGGCTTGTTTTCTGTTTCTTTAACTAAATTTTTAATAAGTGACATGTTTGTAAATTAAACTAATCTTCGTGTCGATGGGTCGCGGTGATTGGCAAAAGTGTATTGCCATATTAAATAAATACCAAAAATACCAGACTTATATTTCGTTAAGGAATCCGGATCATAGTATTTGGCTAATTTGGTTACACTGGCGAGTTCCAGGCGAAAACAACGCGTTATTTCATAAATTAACGTTATGTGCTAATGTTAACGTAGCCAAAGATATAATTGTCATATGTTTACGAATAGCCACCCAGACAATAAATCCCAGTTTATATTAGATATTTTAGTTAAAAATTAAAATCACGCACGCTTAATCGGTTTGAGCGCAGGGAGCATAGCAGAGAGTAAGCAGGCAACTAGCAGCAGTCGCCAGAGCAGCGTTGAGTTGTGTAACACGGCAACGTGAACGTGCAATAGAATTTGGATTTAGTTTTTGTACGCTAAAACAGAATCAAAAGCATGGCGCGCGATATTGATGCAAAAAATGCGGCGGCGACTGGCGATGCTCCCACTGGCAAGGCCAAAGCCAAGGAAAACAAGAATAACAACAACAACGTACCATCAGCCGGCGAAAAGAACTTGGTCAATGGCAGCAGCGCTGCAGCGAAAAAGAAAGGTGCGTTAACTACGACATTGTCGATAAAAGCTTTCCCCTCTTACACCTATATCCTTATTGTGCATACAAGAGAGAGAATGTCAGTTGTTGTCGATGACAGTGTTAAAGTTTAATATTAGCGAAAAAAAGTCCATCACATAACATTTTTACGTTACGTAATGTAGTTTTTCTATATTGCTTTAAATGCGGCCCGCTGTCTATTGCTGGCCGCTATTGTAGTTGCCCCCCAACAGGCAGCAGCAATAGCGGCGGCAGCACCGCGTGCGTTTCAATTGCATTGGTGTAAGTGGGAGTTACGTACAGGGTACATTTGTGTGCGTGAGTATTTATTTTGTGTTTTCCTAACATGGCAACACACTCAATACATATGTTTGCATGTCGTCGGCCGAATGTTCATTAACCCCCAGCAGCGGCGGCGCCCAGCTATTTAAATGTTTCTTTAACCTACAATTACCACGTGCTTGCCGCTTAACGCACTTGCGTGCAACAAACAAATCATCACACATACTGCCACAATCAATCGTCTTGTAAATTATGTAAATCATGTTTTTTAACAAAAAGCACCCGCACCAATGATCGAACGCTCTCTCTTTGCTCAGCTTTATGCAGTTGCTATCCCTCTCTTGCTTTGTTTATCAACTTGTTTCTGATTTTAAGTTTGCCGTAATTTTAATCTTTGCTAACGAAATTAGCGTGACTCTGTTAAAATGATTTCCCTGATAATTGAGGTTCCTATTTAGTTTAGTTTTGCTGGTGCACTCTCTGCAGGTCTCTGGCGTCTGCCTTATCAGCGGTGCTCTGCTTT
The DNA here is from genome assembly GCA_035045065.1 of Hirtodrosophila trivittata. Taxonomy (NCBI): domain Eukaryota; kingdom Metazoa; phylum Arthropoda; class Insecta; order Diptera; family Drosophilidae; genus Hirtodrosophila; species Hirtodrosophila trivittata. The sequence goes on from JAWNNK010000868.1 coordinate 2,621,621, forward strand.
ATTTGCGTTTTCTCTTGTTGGTTTTTACAACGCACGCACACATTCATACAAAAATCAGATGTGTACTCAAGTTGGCATGTGAATGTGCATGCAGCCGGTTATAGGGAATGGCAAAAGTAAGCGCACACTAATGCTGTTATATAAGAAATCAGAATTCTTTAGGTGAGGTCAGGTCCGTGTGATCCCATGTATCAAATTTTTGTACCCAACCTTATCAATGACTTGATTTATAAATACATACTTATAAATCTGTAACATTTTTTTCCTTATATTTAATGTATGTATTTAATAACATACATACATACAAAAATATACAGTACTCCCTCGATTAACGCAATCCTCAATAGATGCAATTTTTTTATTACAATTTCTTCCAAATTGTTAACAGAACTTTAAAAAAGTCACCACATTTAAAGCAATTTTAATAGGAAATCGTACGTTTTTTTTTGTGTTGACAAAATTCGAACCGTTACTTTGTTGATTCAAATAAAATTGGGATTCCCACGCATGGTGAATGCGTAACTGCTGAGGAGCAAAATATAGATTGTAGAAAAATGTAATTTAAATTTTCTTATTTGTCAATAAAATATTTAAATAAAATTGAAGTTTTTAATGTTGAAAAGGCGTTACGTTTGAAAAGTAGATCTGTTGGCTAATCGAAAAGTTTACTTCTGTTTTCGTAACAGGCCTGATTTTAATGAGTTGCGTTAAGACCTGTCGTACAGTTTATGAATATACTATATCCTAGTTTGATTTCTTGAATTCTTGACCACAATTTAATTGACATTTTATTGTTTGTATATTTTAGGCAAGAAAAACAGTAATAAAAGCCCGCTCCCAGTTGAAGCTGAACCTGTAGTAGCATTAATCAATGGCCATGCTGAAAAGGTAACGGTTAATGGCGATGTCGCTGATGCCAATGCAAACGTTGTATCAGATACTACGGAGGCTGACAAGATGAAACTCTCCGCAGATGGAGCACCGGATGAGGGTGCTGTAGTTGAGGGAGCAACAGCTGATGAGGCGGCTGATGAGGGAAAAGCACTTGCATCAGAAGATGTTGATTTGGATATGCTGCATGATGTGGGCATAACTGTGAACATCAGTAGCCCCGGCACAGATATACTGACCGTGCAACTGTCCAGTATGGAGTTGGTGCAGGAGATTCATCAGCTACTAATGGATCGTGAGGAGACATGCCATAGGACGTGTTTCTCTCTTCAGCTGGATCATGTGACCCTGGACAATTTTGCTGAGCTTAAGACCATCGAGCAACTGGGACAGGGTTCCACAATTCGCGTTGTCGAGGAGCCGTACACAATGCGCGAGGCTCGCATTCATGTACGCCATGTGCGCGATCTGCTTAAGAATCTGGATCCGGCTGATGCGTACAATGGCATTGATTGCACTTCGCTAACTTATTTAAATACGATCACACAGGGCGATTTGCTGGACAAAAAGAAGATGCGTCCTGATTCCGTTGACTGCACACCACCCGATTATGTGACGCCCGGTGTACGTGAGCCACCACTCCTGCCACTGCATCCAAATGCTAAGAACGCAAAGGGACCACAGGCACTGAAGGTGTTGACAACATCAGCGTGGAACCCCCCGCCCGGTCCACGTAAGCTGCATGGTGATCTCATGTATTTATATGTGGTCACTATGGAGGATAAACGCTTCCATATATCAGCGTGTTCCAAGGGCTTCTACATCAATCAGTCTACAGACGACTTTTTCAATCCAAAGCCCGATAATCCCAGCCATTTGAGTCACTCCCTCATCGATTTACTATCGCACATCTCGCCGTCGTTCCGACGTGCTTTCCAGACTATCCAAAAACGCAGGACCATGCGCCATGCCTTTGAACGTGTGGCAACACCCTACCAGGTCTACCAGTGGTCGGCTCCACAATTGGAGCATACCGTTGATGCCATCCGTGCAGAAGATGCCTTTAGCTCAAAGCTGGGGTAAGTCAAATCAAACTAATTTACATCTTTTACTATTTAATAATTTGCCTTGATCTTCAACGTAGCTACGAGGAGCACATACCTGGTCAGACGCGTGACTGGAACGAGGAACTACAGACTACTAGAGAACTGCCACGAAAAACACTGCCAGAACGCTTGCTGCGCGAGCGCGCAATCTTTAAGGTGCATGGTGATTTTGTGACGGCGGCAACTCGCGGTGCGATGGCCGTCATCGATGGCAATGTGTTAGCTATCAATCCGGGTGAGGAAGCCAAAATGCAAATGTTCATATGGAACAACATTTTCTTTTCGCTGGGCTTTGACGTGCGTGATCACTACAAGGAGCTGGGCGGCGATCATGCTGCATTCGTTGCGCCACGTTACGATCTGCATGGCGTACGTGTCTACAATTCGGTGGACATCGAGGGTCTCTACACGCTAGGCACCGTTGTGATTGACTATCGTGGCTTTCGCGTGACCGCCCAGTCCATCATTCCTGGCATACTGGAGCGTGAACAGGAACAGTCTGTTGTCTATGGCTCCATAGACTTTGGCAAGACAGTTCTGAGCCATCCTAAGTACTTGGATCTACTGCGTCAGGCGGGAAAGCATTTGAAGATCATGCCTCACTCAGTGCTCAATGAGCGCGATGAGCCCGTGGAGCTATGCTCCTCTGTAGAGTGTAAGGGCATCATTGGCAACGATGGACGTCATTATATTCTCGATTTGTTGCGCACGTTCCCACCAGATGTTAATTTCCTTAAGCTCCAGGATGTGGAGTTAAGCAAGGAGCTTACCGAAATGGGTTTTCCTATTGAGCATCGTCATAAGCTGTGCTGCCTGCGCCAGGAGTTGCTTGAAGCCTTCATAGAAGATCGCTATGTGTCCTTTATACGCATTGCTGCTGTCCATCTGCAGCAGCTAAATGCCAAAAAACAAGCGACGACAGCAAACGGTGGCAAAGATCTGCCAGCCATAGCTGAGAAAGAAGAACCTGTGAAGAAGGAAGAAGATAAATCCGAGAAAAAACAACAGAAAGAAGCCACGCCCAGTACCAGCGAGGCTGAGCCTAGTACGAGTGAGGCCACGCCTAGTACCAGCGAGAGCACGTCCAGTACTACTGAAAGCACACCCAATGCCGGCGAGACGAAAAGTGCTGAGGCTATGGTGAATGCGATACGCGAGGCTCAATCGAATGTGGCCATATCGAATGAGGTGCAGGCCGCGGAGGTAGTAAAACGGGCTTGTGCTGCGGTGGGTTCACTTAAGGAGAGGGAATTTGATTTCCGCTTCAATCCGGATGTCTTCTCGCCGGGCCTACGTCATGTCGATGGCCCCGAGGGTAGCGTGCAATCGCTGTCCAAACAGAAGCGTCTCGTTCAGGACGCTGCCGAATTTCTGGTGCTCAAGCAAATACCCGCCTTCATCAAGGAGCACATTGCTCACACATCGCCGCCAATCGATGGTCAGAGCTTGACCGAAGCTCTGCATAGTCATGGCATTAATGTGCGTTACCTGGGTAAGGTAATTAAAACGCTCAGCCAAATGCCACGCATGGACTATCTGAATCGCATTGCCATATTGGAGCTTATAGTGCGTGCCACAAAGCACATATACAACACATACATGCAAAACACTGAGCCACTGCAGCTATCGGCCGCGATTAGCCACTTCCTCAACTGTTTACTGACCACGGGACCAGTTAATCCTGCCGTTAGCAGCGAGGATGCACACAAGAAGCAGCCACGCAGCACAGGTGGCAAGCACAATAAGCACAAAGCAGCAAAGGCCTCAAAATCACAGCCGGCAGTTGCCACACAGAATGGCAACTCAACGGCTGCAGGCGCCGGCTCTTCATCCACAGCCAACGGCAACAACAGCGACTGGACACTAATGACGCCGCGTTCACTATGGCAGCAGATACGCAAGGAAGCAAAGGCGTACTGGAACTGGGATCTAGATTGTGACTCAATTGAGACTGCTGGAACTAAGTACGGTATATTGCGTATCAGCTTGTTGCGCGCCTTCTGTCTGAAGGTGGGCATCCAGGTGCTTTTGCGCGAATATAACTTCGAGTCAAAGCACAAGCCAACATTTGGCGATGATGACATTGTCAATGTCTTCCCCGTGGTCAAACATATCAGTCCACGCGCTTCAGATGCTTACAACTTCTATACCACTGGCCAGGCCAAAATCCAGCAGGGTCTTCTGAAGGAGGGCTACGAGCTCATCAGCGAGGCACTCAATTTGCTGAATAATGTGTTTGGTGCCATGCACCAGGAGAACGGCTCTTGTCTGCGTATGTTGGCCCGCCTCAGTTACCTACTTGGCGATGCCCAGGACGCATTGGCCATTCAGCAGCGCGCTGTCATCATGAGTGAACGCGTGAACGGAATCGATCATCCATCAACCATTTTGGAATACGTAAGTGCTCCCATATTTCTTACATAACCTTTTACTCATTATAATCTCTCTGGATGCAGACACATTTGTCACTCTACTCGTTTGCCAATGGACATGTGGGCATGTCTCTGAAGCTTCTATACCGTTCACGCTATCTGCTGGTACTTATCTGCGGCGAGGATCATCCCGAAGTGGCATTGATTGATGTGAGTAGCTAAAAAGATAACACATATCAGTATATCATTATGGCCTTACCGAACTCCTGTTTAAACCATTACAGAGTAACATCAGCTTAATCCTGCATGCGTTGGGTGAATACGAACTGTCGCTGCGCTTCATTGAGCACGCATTGAAGCTGAATGTTAAGTACTTTGGCAATAAGGCCATGCACGTAGCAGTCAGTAATCATCTGATGGCACGCACCCAGTCCTGTATGGGCGATTTCCGCTCAGCGCTGAACAATGAGAAGGAAACCTACTCCATTTACAAGTCACAGGTATGTTGCTAGCCCTTCTCCAATGGGGATAACGTTGTTATATAAATGTCTCTTGATTTTAATAGCTGGGCGAGAAGCATGACAAGACCCGCGAGTCGGCGGAATGTCTACGCCTGTTGACCCATGAGGCTGTCGCGCTGCAGCGCAAAATGAACGATATCTACTCCAATGGCAAGCTGACCAGTGATCTGCCCCCCATACACATAACGCCTCCATCGATGGGCTCTGTGCTTGAAATGCTTAACACAATCAATGGCATACTCTTTGTGCACATCAGGTATGTTTCATTTATAACAACTGCTTAATTTTCCGTGTAGCTAAACATTTGGATTTCTGATTCAACCGACAGCCAAAAGGATATTGTAAAGGTGCGCAGCGAGATTGAAAAGCATTTGAAGACAAACACCGATGAGAATGAAATAACTGATGCTCTTAAAACAATTGTGGCTGCTGCCAAAACCAATGACAATGACCCAGAGACTGAGCAGCCAAAGACGGATGTCGCCGCAGAAGCAGTTCCGCCCACTCCGCTGACAAATGGAAGTGACGAAGCGATCGCTTCAAGTTGAACGCATTCATACGCACAGGAACAACATGAACGCATCCACAACAACCAAACAAATTATTAACTACAACATCAATATCAAAAAAGTAAACATGGAAGATTATCAACAATAAGCAAGAACAACAATTACTACAAACATGAAATAATCACTGAAATTGTCACAAAATTGTCAACAGTTGTCCAACGCTTTGTTGGTCAACTTTTTCATTTTATTCCGGGGACTGAGTAACATTCGAAACAAGTGTTTCTACACCCAAGAAATCCAAACAACTCCAAACAATCTAAAAAACCAAAAAAAATCTAAAAAAAAAAAAAATGAAAAACAAAAGTAACAACAAATAAAGCATAATTATTTATGTTTTTTTCTAAAGGCTGCTCTTGTACTGCTCAGATGTAACGCTAAACATTATTATACATATGTGTACAGCCATATCCTTAGACGATAAACGGCTTCCAAAAACAAAAACAAAAAACAAACATTTTTAGCTTTAGTCAGTCAAACAGAAACAAAAAAAAAACGAAAAAGAAAAGAAAACTATGAAACACTACAAGCTTCCTATTAATCATCACCAGGTGCTATATTGAAGCAACAGCATAAAAAATTTGTCATTGTCTGTAGTACAGAATTATTTGTTACACATTTGATGGGGCACCAGTCAAATGCCTTCTATTATAGTTTATAATCATTACATATTATATGGAAACATACTACACACATATATACGACTATTATACATATATAGATAATATGCATTGTTTTGTTTTGTTGATCAACTTGCGAGTGCGAAGATATTTACATAATTTAAGATGCGCTTATCTGAAGGATAAAAGCTGAGAATACAAAAATGAAATGCATAGGAGATGGTTCTTTTTTTTGTTATACAACTATTATATAGATATACACAAATATATATGTTGTACTGCATACACATACACACACACAAACACATACACACACACATACACACATACATACATATGGGTCCTTTAAATGCCATGAGGACTTCCAAACAGTTATTCACATGAACAAAATGGTTTTTATTATTAAACAAAAAATTATAAAATATAATTAAATATGGAATCATAATCATTTCGGGTTGTTGTAAACTTGGAGAAGAAGCAAACCTTTTATCCTTGGCTTGTCGAAAATATACTATGAAATCTGATTTTAACCAATATCTTGTCTACAGCATTTGTATATCAATATTTCTAATTACAAGTTACTTTTCATGTTAGATGTAACTGTTTAGCTGATATTTCATATAACAGCTTAAAGAAATGCTAATCCTATTAAACTGGATTAAGCTAATGCACTGCTTGTATCTAAAAGACGTACCTGTACTGAAATTTTATCATTATACCTGGTTTTTGGATCAAGAATAAAAAGTCGTATACTTCATGAGGTCAAAAAGGACTCCTTTAATATGTTACATATTTCGTAACACTATTATAATACCCTATGCAAGGGTATAACCTAGTAGCTAGCTAAACTATATATTAATAGAAAATATGGTAGATGGAGCGCAGATCATTTCCGCTTCCTACACTTGTTGCGTCCTTTTCGCCGGCGTCCAGGTGTCTTGCCTGGTGATTTTCCATTCTTAGGCGTCTGCGGCTGTTGTTGCTGCTGTTGCTGGGTCTTGGAAGCTCCTGCATTGGCGCTGTTGGCTGTGGTTGCAGCTGCATTGCTCTGCTTGCTTATGCGATTGTTCGCGCTCTGGCCGCTTATCTTCTTAGAGGGTAGCAGGTGTTGACTGACCAGCTCGCCGAGTACGCCCTGATGGGCCAGCATGGATAGAAACGTGCAGATGAATTTGTCATAGTTATGAGTGCGACGACTGGCATCTACTTTGAACATTTGCCGACGATCATTCTCATCGGCCAGGTGCTGCTCATTGATTGCTATTTCCGTATCTAGATTCTTGAGTAACGATTGCAAATCACGTGCTGTGAATGCACTTGGTTCTAGGAGTGGGGTTGGTGTGTCTGGGCGCTGCTGTTCATCGCGTTCTCCTTGCTCATCAGCTTTTAGGAGCTTTTGGAGTGTTCCGGATACGATGGCTTGATTAGTACGCAACATTTTCAGTTTGTGCGTAATAGCAATTCGTCGATCGGGCACCACTGCCATTAGGTTAAAGCGTATGTCCTGCTCACCAGTCGCAATGCCCAATCTTTCGGCCATGACGCGTCGAAACTTGTCTGTCCAGTCCTCATGGTCTTCCCAGCAGCCATGATTCATAGGATATGGTTTTAAGCCGTCTAGCTCGAACAGTTGCCCGTTAATGGGTACAAAGCTGACAAAATGAAATGCTTCTCCGGTAAAACGGCAGCTCGCTACGCCCGCTCCAGTACGCTCCAGACGACGACGTGCCTGCGGCATTGCATGTGAATTGTGCGCACAAGCAAGCTCTGGTGTGTTGCCAATAGCCAACCCTTTGTTTTCGGGACTCATGCCTTTAGTATGTGCCTTAAGTCGACCCAGAGTATCGCCTAGTTGCAAGTTATTTTCGTTGCAGTTCAGTAGAACGGAGAGTAACGCGTGGGTTGCACAACTATTGGGAACCACCTGCTGGGCAAAGAAAATGCTTGAGATGGCTTCTTCATCTTTGACAAATATCTCTGCAGTCGTTTCGACTATCTTTCGACGCGCTCGACGCTCTTCGATCCAGCGAAAGAGAAAAATAAATCCATATGGACTTTCTATGGGCTTTTGCAGATCATAGACTTCTTCAACCTGTACGTCGTGGCCTGCAAAACAGCGCTAGTAATCATGCAGCTTGTATTTTTTGATTTCTATTTACTTACAGCCGAAATCTTCCAAAAGCAGGGTGAACAAACCAGGATCCGATTCCAGCTCTAGCCAGCCGTCTGCCAGCTGTGCCATTGGCAGTGCATTGTTGTTTCCGGCGTTACCAGCAGTAACGCTGGTACCTCCGCCTGTAAAGTTCATTAAATTAGTCAGTTTTGAAATTATTTTTACACAATTTTTGAACGCAAACAAATTTGTTGTTGTGCACTGCACTAGAGATGAGTTATATTTACGTTACTGTTTCTTGGCAACACTATATTAAAGTCACCGGTTAATGACGTGACTCTATACCAAAAGTAGCAGGTACAATGTCGTGATTATTGTGCAAGAATGGAACAAATTTAATATGAAATAATATATATATATTTAAGTAATTGCATATTAATAAATATAGATTTGATCTTAATATAAAGTATAGATACAACGAGCAGATGTTAATGATTATAAATATTCTGTAGCTGGACAACTATAAGTAAACTATTTGTTATAGAGATCTGAGTTTGTCGTAGCAGGCTCTATTGGTGATATGTGTTATAAAAATAAAATTGACCTTAATAATTTCATGAAAATTTTTAGCTTAGATAATATAATTATATTATTTGTATTTTTAAGTTATGAACTAGCATACAAATATAATATAATATAATATCATGATAGAGCTAAAGCTTTCGTTGCAAAAGCAATACAAATTATTTATTCAATTTAATTTAAAATAATTGACTTCATTAAATTTGTGCATAAATCAAATAGCCTTTTTTAATTTCAATTGTTTGCATAAATTTTTAAATTTTCTCCTAAACAACATTAGGCTCCAAATTGAAGTAAAATATATATAATATACCAAGATTCGTCTACCTCTGACGGGTCCAAACAATACTGTTCCATTCCATGTTTCCGAAATTGCCCGCAGTTGACCAGCATATTTTTGTTGGTATTTTTATGTCGCGGTCACACTGCTGGAAAGTTGTTCTTATTAACAAATAAACTTCTTTGTGAACTAGTAATTTTTGCACCGTAAATAAATACCTTGTAAGTGTCAAATGAAAAATGGAAATTATTTTAATGGTGCTTTTTTAATAGATAATAGTTAATATTGTACAATTGCATTGAACTATAACTAGTGCGTGCGTTTTTATTATGTATACATGTGTGCATACATACATAGATACTAATGCTTATGGGAATGTGTGTATATACATAGATACCACTGCTTACGAATGTGTTTGTATGTATTTACATACATATGTATGTGACAAGTAAACTAGCCGAACACTCGGTTTTATGTGTGTATCTACATAATTCGCAACAGATGCCTAACGCATCGACAAATTTTTTTTAAATTCGTATACATTCGTAAATGAATATTGATTTATATAAATGGAAAATATGTATGTATGCTTAACACGTTTAATAAAATAAAGTGGGCGCATGATGCTAACTTCGCGCGGGTTGCAAAAGTACTCGGAGCCGACTTAAGTGACGCTAAATTGCCGCATGCATGACAGACGCGACTCAGACACGACTCATTTAATATAAAAAGTAGCTGGATACATATTTTCATATATTGTGCCGATAATAAAAAGGGTATAATTAATTTGAAACAGTCGGAAGGACGTGCTATAATATACGTTTACAAATAACTTTTTTTGTTAAAATAAAAAGTGTATTCGAATTATTGTTATGTCCATCTTGTGTGTGAATTAGTGTGTGTAAGCGCAAAGGCTTGGAAAAAAACACCTGCAAAATAATTATGTACACTTTGTGCTAGATCTGCAAAGTAGCGATGTTGGCAGAATTAAGACATGCCGATATTTGCAAAATAAATATCGATTTTATCAATGCAGATATCGGATAGCAAATAGAAGCAAATAAAAAAAATAGTCAAGTTTTTCTCACTTCTCCCAAACAACCAACTCCGCAAATCTAAATAAAAATAAATGCATAACTTATTTGACGCATTTATAGCATAAGTTATCCAGTTATCATAATTGTGAAGCAGTGTGAAGTTTGTCTGTTGAATAGATTTTTATAAATTAAACATCTGTAGTATCAGTAATTAGGCTGTACACATCTACATATGTAACGGGTAGCGTGTTTGCCGTTGTTGTTGCAGCGACAGTAACTATTTTAATTACATGAATCTATGAGTGCCTCAATTAAACGATGATTACAGTTGTACTAAGATACATTTATTAACTTATTATAAGTTCCTATGAACATTTATTTTTAGATTTACAGTAAAGTGTCGTTCTCTACTAATGCTTTTAAGTTAATTTATAGCGAACTATTTGCAGATAAAAACAAACAAACAAACAATATGAGAGAATCCGCTCATGACATCAGTATGGATACGTGGAAGCAGTGGATACTTGAGGCAATTGCAAAAATTCGGTCTCAAAAACAAAGACCGAGTGTTCAGAGAATTTGTCAGGCTATTGGTACTCATCACAAATTTCATGAAGACATCGTAGCTGAGAAATTAGAAAAAGCTGTGGATTCGGGAGCTGTTATTAAAGTCTACAACAAAGGCTTACATTCATATAAAGCGCCTATGGCTAAAAGGCGCATCAAAGTTGATAAAAATACAAATCTTTACAAAGTGGTAGCTAAAGCAGTAAACGATCTAGGAGAATGCGAAGGATCTACCATTAAAAATATAGAAAACTATATTCAAAAGTTTAACTGCATTGACCTATCTCCCGAAGTAGATTTCAAAGCAGTTATTAAAACATCAATAAAAAAAGCTGTTGATGCTGGTTTTTTAGTACAGGATGGAAAGTTATACAAAAAAGGGAAATCCCTAACAACACCACGAAAAGCTGTGCCAGAAACAGACATACTAATTAAAGGAGAAGAAACGTGTGCACATTGCTCCGGAAACTCCCAAAAGAATCTCAATGGGATTCCAGAACCTCTAAGTTCTTGTAAACAATGTGGTATATCACTGCACACAACATGCGCAAACATTGCAGGGAGATGCAAGTCGCAATCCTATGTCCTTCTTTATATGCTTGTTACTAAAGGATCTCTATGGAACTGTCAAAAATGTGCAGATTGCGTCGTGTGCAAAATACGTACTCGAGGTCCTTGTCTTCTACAGTGTTTTGCTTGCAAAAATCATTTTCATTTGACGTGCCTTGATACAGTACCAGACAAAAAGCCGAAGCATCCATATCGGTAAGTAAATGAAACAATTTTATAGATTCGTTAAACGTTTTACAATAAAAATTAAAAATAAATTAAAAGGCATGTTTTTTTTTGGAATCATAATAACTTGAAAATCTCGACCCATCCCTAACACTATAAACCTTTTCCGTTTCAGGTGCAAGTCGTGCTTAAAACAAAACGTTGATAGTTCAAAACCATTCAGAAGGGACACAACCAGCATCAAATTAGAGCAGGGAAATGATACGTAAGTTACAAACATTCTATTTATAATTAAATTACATAATTGTCTTATAAATATATCCTGTACATTATTATTTTCAGAATTGTGCAGTACACAAATAATATCCCCCAGAAGCCGTACACAAATTGCAAGCGACAGATTATCAAAACCGAAGGTCCCGTTGATAATCCTTCAACGTCACAGCAAAGCAACAATATTATCGGCAATAGGCAGAAGAGAAAGAACTGTGACGTAATTAATAAATTTGACCCACAGATAAAGCAAAAGAAAGCAAACATAATTCAGCGGGATCATATTTCTAACCAACTTAATCGAAAACGTACGTATTCGGATCTATCATCATCGACTTCTTCAAGTGACAGCGATGATGATGATGATGACGATGATGACAAGAATCCAGGATGCGATGATCAAGATGAAAGCACAAGTTCAGACTCATGTACTTCATCTAGCTCAGACTCCGATTCAAGCGATAGCTCGAGTGATAGTTCCGAATGCGATGATGATAATGATGAAGAAGACTATGACACAGACAGAAGTACGTTGAAGGAAAACATATTTGAGAATGAAAAGAAAATTGATTTTAGAACTACGTCAAATGACAAGGAAAGTTTACTTGAATCTTCCGAAAATTGGGGATTTGCAGCAGTTGCAAAAAATCCTGTTGACAACAAATACAAAAATAACTTTAAAGCCATGAGTTATACAAAAAAGATATCTGATATATATCAAATACCAGCAATCGAACCGCCTAAACCGAAAGAGTTTGTAGCGGAAAAGCCGCAAGATGTTTTCAGAAATTGTGCTTCGCCATCAACGCGAAATCCCACAAATATGGGTAAAAAGAAGATGATAATCCTAAAGTCTATGCCTCTCGAAACTTCTAAATCACACATTAAAAAGGATGATGATATTCCATATCTCACTAAGGAAACCATTTTAAAGTGTCAAATGATGAATGAAATTGAGCAATCTAAAGAAGCAAGGACGGAAGCTCTTGTCCAAAAGGATAGCCCTAGAGCAAGAGCTGACTCTGAATCTACGGAGAATGTGAAGGATCAGGAGGATAAACTTCTTAGCCAAAGTAAACCCTTTGGTATGTATGAAATTAGAATATTGCTCTTATTAGAACTAGGAATTGATATCATTATAAGAAGTATCTGGATTTATATTGTATTTACTGTATATCAAGATATATATATAAGATCCATAGGACTAGATTTACTTTAGGTATTCTTTCTTGTATTTAATAAGTAATAGATTAACACCTTAAATTAATAACTGCACATACTAATAAATGCAGGTCTATAGAACTATACTTAATAACTTATTATTGGTAATAAGGAACTAAACAACTGCGCTAATTAATTAACTTAGAAGAAGTTTAGTATAAACTAATCAGATAGCAATAAAATGAGCTTTGTAATTAAACATAATTTACACAAACTTATAATGCAAATTTTCAATTATAGAAAATCAACATCTACCGCCTGGCGTTAATCAATTTGATGTTGAATTATATCAAGAAGTCTTACAAAAAGCTGTAATTAAAGTAACAAATAATCATTCCGAAATAACTATTGACAAAATCAACACACAGAATCATAGCGGACAAAGTCCCAAATCTATTGAAATTGGAAAATGGGATATACAAACATGGTACTCCAGTCCATTTCCACAGGAGTATGCAAGGTAAATTCACTTTCAATAACAAGAAAATACGAATATATAAAGTACATCGATCATACAGTATATGTACAAATATACAGTGAAAGACTATACACTGAAGAGACCACAGTTTTCTTTAAGCAATCATGTCATAAAATTCCACATCAAAAGAGCCAACATGTGTTAGCTCCATCGATACAAAATGCATCCTCTGTGTAAATCTGATTTGTTGGAACATCAGTATAAATCATACATAAAAAAAATCCATAGTATTGTGCAGCTTGCAGCAGCTCTCTGCCTTTTAAATCATAATCTAAAGAGATTGATTGATTAATATGAGCGAAATTATTTAACTAAAACTCTTATGGTTTCTGTGGTGAAAGATTTCGTTCTGCTTTTAACTAATAATGCTTTTAATTGGGTATGGAATTTAGATTATAATTAACACCTTTAGATTTAAGTTAATGTTTCACAGAATTTATTTGGATATCTTAGTAACCGATTTGAACTCTCTGTCTATACTTCCAGGCTACTGAAACTTTACCTTTGCGAATTCTGTCTTAAGTACACGAAAAGTCGCTCTGTACTGGACAGACATCAGAATAAGTGCATCTGGAAACAACCACCTGGAACTGAAATCTTTCGCCAAGGTGACATATCGGTTTTTGAAGTGGATGGAAATGTTAATAAGATCTACTGCCAAAATTTATGCCTACTTGCTAAGTTTTTCTTAGATCACAAAACACTTTATTATGACGTTGAGCCCTTTTTATTCTATATACTAACAAGAAACGATCAAGTTGGATGTCATCTGGTTGGATATTTTTCAAAGGAAAAACACTGCTCTCAAAAATATAATGTATCCTGCATTCTCACTCTGCCACAATATCAGAGGCAAGGATATGGAAGATTTTTAATAGACTTTAGCTACTTGCTTAGTCGCGAAGAAGGTCAGTTGGGTACTCCGGAGAAACCCCTCTCTGATCTGGGACGTCTCTCATACTTTTCATACTGGAAATCTGTTGTACTGGAGTACCTGTATAAATACAGGAATAAGAAAACCATAACATTTAAAGATATAGCTATTAAGACTGGATTAGCTATCTCAGACATAGCATTGGCCTTTGAACTGCTCAATTTCATAAAACTAAGAAAGAACGATGGCGACATTAGATATCAGATCACAGTTAAAATTGACTGGAAGAAAGTCTTGCAACACCATAATAAAATGGCTAATAGCAAGTCGCGTATTATTATCGATGCTGATTGTCTGCGTTGGAGTCCTTTAATGTCAGTTACAAAATCCCCAAATAACAGTATAAAACCAATTACAAATCGCGAGTTTTTAAGCTACAAATTTATTGCAAACGCTGACGAAAAAGAGTTTTATAAAGCCAGAAAAACTGGGGAAAATGTAAAGCCGCAAGTGAGCGCAACGGCCGATCTTGGAAGAGATTTAAAGAAAGATCACATAAAACTACGTCGCTCGACCTATGAGAAGCCTGAAGAAGACACAATTATCTCTAGGAAAAATTTATCCTATTTGGACTCTGGTCACATTACTCAAAATGATGCAAAGAGATGCAAGCGTACCTTTGAGGAGAAAATAGAAAACTCTGATTCCTCAGACAGTAAATATTCTAAGAAATCTTCAGACTCCTCTGAATACATAAAGCTGACCAAACGAGCCTTACGACTGGCCAAGCGCAAGGACTCCATTCCTCCGACAAACAAGAGAAAGCACTTCGAACGTGATAATAATATTGACAGTCCGGAGCCTAGTCTTGCAACTCTGAAAAGCCAGCAGAATTCCCATAAGGATACTGTTGATAAACATTCTATACCGCAAGGAGCTGCGGCCCAAGAGATTACCCGAAGTGTTAAGAAGCACGAATCAATTGACAAACCCATTAATATTGTGCCCAAATTAAGGGGTAAAAAATCCAATGCAAAACGGAATGAAGAAGCTAAAGCCACCGTCGAGGTTAACAATGAAAAAATCACCGTCAAATGAAGCTGAAGTTGTGGAAAAACCCATTAAACCCATTCAGGAAGAACGCGCCATTGAACTTGCATCCAAATCAAAGGAAAAAGTGACAAACATCACTGAGCAATCCAATGAGCAGGTTTTAGATGCAGTTGCAAAGAAAACTAAGAAAGCATTGTTTTCCGATACATCTCTATATGATTTGAAGAAGAGCACCGAAAGTAAAACAGTGGAGCTTAAAACTGAACCAAAATCAGATGAAACTATATTGGATACGAAACCAAAAGCCCAAGTCAAGAGTAGTCCGGAAATCCTTGAAAACAATAACTTGCCAGCGGTGCCTGCTGAAGTGCCTATTAAAGAAAGTCCCACTCCTAAAACTGCTGAAATCGTTGAGCCAGTTAAGCCCATTGTTGAGAAAACGGAGCCTAAAGCACACAGTTTGGGCGAAGATAGTATGAAGAAAGACAACGATATGATAAAAATAAACTTGGAAGATCAAAACTTAAAGAAGCCTATTGTGGCAGCAGTTTCAACTGAGCCATCACCGGTCACAGAGCCCACACCTGTCCCTGTTTCCGCTAAAGCCATTGAAGAATGCGTCAAGGAAACGAAAGATGTGATAACTGAACCCAAAAAGAGTGAATTGAAGCCTATTGAATCCAAAAAGCCAGAACCTCCTGTTCAGATGAAGGTTGCGAACAGTTCAGTCGAACAACCAAATTACAATGATATCAAAAAGCCGATTATGAATACAAATTTAAATTCGATTTTGAATACAAATTCGACTTCGAATACAAATACAAATCTGCATACGAATACGAATTCGCATACAAATACCAATCCACATATGAATACGAATCCGCACGCGAATACGAATCCGCATACGCATATGAATACGAACTCGCACTCGAAATCTAATACTAATCCGCTTTCGAATATGAGTGCGAATATGAATGCGAATACGAATGCGAACACGAATGCAAATACGAATGCGAATCCGAATACGAATGCGAATACGAATGCAAATGCGAATACTAATGCAAATTCGAATACGAATATAAATACGAATTCAAATACGAATGTAAATTCGAATACGAATTTGAATCCGAATTCGAATACGAATACAAACACGAATAATACACCTAAAGAGAAGGTAAGCCCTGAGAAACAAGAGGCTTCTATTATCCCAGAGGCAGATGTAAAACAGAAAATGGCTAAAAAACTGGCTATGGATACGTCCCACAGTATGGGAAAGACCGAAAACCTCAATGGATTGGCCAAGAAACCTGAAGCTTGCGCTTCAAATAAGATGAATACGAATATCATTCCAGAAAAGGAAACACCGAAGCCCACCCAATTGGTACAAATTAAAGAGGAAGAAAAGACAAATGTACGTGCGGCGTCGGCTGCATTGCCAATACGGGATAAGATTCAACTGAAGAGCAATGAACACGCTCAGCTACAGAGCTCTCTAACTTCACAGTTTCCAATCAACCAGATGCCTAACTATCACCATACTTCTCAATACTGGCAGTGGGACTATTATAGCTACAATTTGTGTAATTTGGATCCTGCAGCGCAAAAGGGTCAAAAGCAGTTTCACAAGGACCTCGCAACAAGCATGGCATATACGCATAACTTCACCCAAAATCTGTATCAATCAGCGAACTTAGCGATGCATGCACATCACCAGATGCACCATACAAAGGATAAACAGAAAGTTGAGCGGAAAAATAGCGGAAAAAAGGAAGATTTACCAAAGGCTGTGCCTAACCTTAACCCTGTTAATACTTCGCGCGATGATGGACATACATTGAACTGCAATGATTATAGTGGTCATAATCAATCCGCTCTTTATAACCAGAAGTGCGCTCCGCAGCAAAAACAATATAAAGTTACAGATCAGACACATCAAATAAAACCCATAGGCAACACGCAGAACTCTGTACCCAGACACACGAATACTAACCAAACAGAATCCACAGGTTTATTACCAGGTTCGTTGAGCAGGGAGTCATCAGCTGTGGCCCCAAAACAAAAGTCGGAGCACAATGTTAATACAACTTTGGTTAATTCGCGTGACGATAAATTGAAAGTTTCCCAACCAATACTACAATCAACTACTCATCCAAATTTGCAAGTAGGAGGCCAGTCTGATGTCAATAGCAATATGTCCTACAACTCGGAGTCATCAGGAAACGCACCTATACAACAGCATTATGATTGTGGGATTAATGTGCAAATCAATATGGACTCTCCCACACCAATTGGCAGCGCCATTAACCATGGATCGGATAACAACAATGTTCATATGCATAGACAGTTTTCGGACTGCTCAATGCAGAATCAGTCGGCTGCGACGCCTATGCACATGTCCATTCAAAATTCGCATATGCAACAACAAAACAATCTTAATATGAATCTTACTCCCGAAGGTTCTCCCAATTTGAATATAATAGGCAACACCCAACATCAGCATCAAAATAGAAAACTTAATGTACAGGTAAGTTATTTTTTTTAACTAGTAAGAGATTAGAAACAATGATATATTTAATATTCATTTACAGGCTGATATTGTAGCAAGCTCACCGACAGCATCACATAGAGCACCAACACCCAAGCAAATACGCAACGGAAATTCCTCGAATAGTTCCCAGCAACGAGACGCTAAAGTTGCAGCAGCTACAGCAACAGCTCAAAATGCCCACCACCAGCACGCTCAGAGTTCTGCTTCAAATATTACGAAAACACAGCAGGATGCACTGAATAGCTTGCAGTTTACCCAGCTAAGTGGACAGCATGGTCATCAGCAGAACATGCAACCTTTGGACTATGTACCGATTCCACAAATCAGTCAAAACTTTTCGGCGAATCCGAGCAACTATGATATTATGCCGGCTGTGATTCAACAAAGGATGTCCCTCAACAGCTCAGTACATCCTCTATCGAATTCCCACCAGAGGATTGAGCAACCATCGTCAGCTTGTGCTGTCAACAACTTTTATTTGCAAAATAATATGCCGACAAATGACTCTGTATCGAATGCACCTCGGATACCAGTTTCTACGACATTGGGGCCACCATCTGCAGGTTCCAATAATGACCAGCGACAAGGAAATCATGAGTCTATATCAGGATCAAACTCCACTGGCACGGCGTCAGCACTGGTGGGAAATCTATGCAGTCTTTCAAAGCTTCAGCAACTCACTAATTGTCTTGAAACGCAGCCATGTAATACATCCCCAGGAGCGCAATCTAATCTAACACCATCACCGCATCATCCCATTCCACCTAACTCTATGACGCCTCCTCCACACTTGTTGATGCAGAACAGAAACATTTCAACACCCCCAAATATGCTGCAGACCCAAGTAACACCCTTACAATATCATAAATACTACGCCAGCAATATGAACATTGCGCCGATAACATCAGCCCAAAACACCAATAGAAATACTCGGAACACTCCATCCGCCCCAGTGCAACATGCCTCGTCGGCAATAAGCGGCAGCTCAAATAACCGCACAGCAAACGTCCACATCAGCCCAAATCTAATGTCTCACTATGGAGCAATTAACAGCTACAGGATGTCGCCTCAGCAGAGTCCACCCACATCTGCCTATAGTTCGGGCGGTGAATATCCCAACTCTCAGATCCCAATGCAAATGATGAACATGCAGTCACAGTACCAGGACGCATGTGTATTGCAAAGAGCAACACAGCCCAATCCAATGTATCCAACATATTCGCCTTACCTGCCACTCAATGGCTCTATTCGCAGATAGTAAACGAATAATTAATTATTTCAATAGCTATTATGTGAACAATAAAGTAGTTTGTAGTTTTATGTTGTAAATAAGCATAACTTCTGTATATGTATTAAAACACAAAACAAAAAAAAAACAATAAATAAGTATTAAAAAACAATATTAACAATCGAATGTTTGTGCTATATTCGAATATATCCTGTAACTTTACAGAAAAAACTATTATCCTATAGATACCATTAAAAGATATGCAAATTATTGTGGACTGACGATGTCATTTTTCATCTTGATTAGCACCAACAGCGCAGAAGACTATTCGGTAAGATGACGCTATATACCGAAAGTTACTTCAAAATGTTGATATCCCTGGAACTCGATATTACTAAGGAATTGTACATATAATAATCAGAGCTTTCCAATTATAAATATTATTTAAAATAAAACAACATTTCAATTAATGCAGGTGCTACAAGTCGCTACGTTTATTAAGTTAACCTCGATTGAAGTGATTAAATAAGCTCACTATGTTGTTTTTGCTCTTAATTTTTGATTAAATTGATTAATTCGCTTTTTATGTTGCGATAAAGTTTGATTAAATTGATAAAATAGTTTCGTTGTCCTGGGAGAGAGTTTGATTCATTGGTCCGTCATCATTTGTTGTCATTAATCAAGTTTTTTTTAAAAACTTCCGTATCTTTTTGAATAGCGTAGATAATACTTCCAAAATATTGAGCACGGATGCGCCAATAAAAAGTCCAATCACACCGCCAAAGGAAACTGCAAAAATAGAGAATGGATTAAGTAGATTAATTAAATGAATCTTTTATATATACTACACTTGTATAATAACTTCTTATTTCTTGTTTCTTTAATCAATTTTTCTATATAACAATCTGCATCATACAGCTCATTAGATGGAAGTTGTGTGGTTTGTTTTCTAGTTTGAAGTATCCGGTTATATAATATGTTTTCTTAACTTCTTCTTACCCAAAAGATCCAGTTTGGTTTCAGTAACTATACGTTGGTAGCGTACCGTAGGTGTACTGGCGACATCTATTTCCACGACATAATCCTTGCTCTCGATACCTGTTTCAACCGCGCTGATTGGGAAAATAGAAAACCCCATAAGTATTTCTTATATATCACATTGACTAAAACTTAGTCTTACTTATATATAATAACTATCTTAATATGTATATAAATTGTGTTAAATCTTACCCGACAAAGCTGATCTGTTGTTCCACGCATGAGGGCAGACATACCATGTTATTTCCAACGTATTCCTTTACCTTTGCCGCTGTATTAGCTAAATGTTGTATAAAATAAATATAATATATGTTAGTGTTTTCTTAAGTATAGCAAATATCGGTAAATGGACAAAGTCCTTAGATGGAAATGTAACATTTGTTACGGGGCTCGTATATATTCTTCGTCGAGGTTTACTGCAGACCAAGAGCAAACTTCAGTCCTGGGTTAAGAAGACTCTTCGTTGTCCCGATTTGGGAACACTCGTAAATAAAGATACATTACCTTCCTGCAAACATGCTAATCCCTTGATATCGCATTGATTTTGATCTTAAATAAGAACAAATATTTAATTAGTCATCATTTCATGGTAATATTTGTATCCAAAAATAAATGTCTCTAAAACTGAAATATAATTTATGTAAATATAAGAATTCCTTTCAAAAACTTTCCGTGTGATATTTGAGTGTAAATTGGGTATTTCTTCGGGTTACCGAAGTCTTAATACACTTGTAAGCTTATAGTTTAATAGGTAAGTTTGGCTAAGTGAACCTATAATATAATCTGATTAATGTCAGTATGGACGACAAGTGCCGCCATACTCAATCATATGTAATGCTTGCAATAAAAAGGATCCATACCAAGATATATCAACATTAACATATCGCCTTAATCAAGAATATGGGGTTAATAAGGGTCCAGCTTCGAACTGTGCCCTCCATTGTCGACGGCAGCAACTGTTTTTACACTGTCAAATAAATAATTATTGTAGATTATCATAAATATTTGTATAAGCTTCATCTGTTAGCAGTTAACCAATATCCATTTAAGATCTAATACGCTGCCAACACTTAAGGTGACTATTAGTAAGAAATATAAATTATTATTATAATACGAGAACACTCTTATTTGACACCAGAAAGTGAATCGTATCGTTTATTATGTATTGTTTTTATAGAACTATGAGAAATGAGATCAACTTTTAAATAATCGCCTTTAAATGTTGAAAGAAGTATTAGAATATATAAGACACAGATTGATTAATTGCACACAAAAGAATTATTATTTATGAAATCTATTAATAATTATTTTAGCTGTTACGACTGACACTTCGACCGTCGACAATGAAGGACACAGTTCGAAAGCTGGAGCTATATCCTACGGCCTATTTATATAAAAATAATGCAACTGTTCTTTCCCATTATTCGCCTGTGAAATGTAGATTCTATCACGGAATGTTGAATGGAATAATGGAGCCTTGTTCGGACTCTATTTACTACAAACAATCTAGATAAGGACGACATAAATGCATTAAGCAATACTCTTTTCCTTTATTGAGAACGTTTGTTTTTGCTGCGTGCAAGTAATTTGTCGTGTTATATAAATTTATGAGGGTGCAGTAGAATAATACCTTATAGATACCATTTACTCCTCATAACATGCATTAACAAAACATTAGTAAACGCGTTATATACTTATTATTATTTGGTATGGTGTATTAAGACACATTATGCTAGTTAATAAACTCATATACTATATTGTATTGTTTTACTTTTCTTTTCACTTCAATTTTGAAATATCATATTTATTTTGATAAATTAAATTATTTTTTATACTTTATATATATAAAAATAATAGAATATTATAAAATTTATAATTATATACTCGTAGATCATATTTGTATTAAATTATTTGCGTTTTATTGGGAAATCCCTCGATGCCAATCATTAGTGTGGCTGCTTCTGAGTATAAAAAGGTCTAACTAATATATAATTTAAACGTAACATAAAGTAGGCTGACGAGGGCAGGCTGGAGAATTTCTGGATATTAATAACCTACCAAAGATAGTAACTAATGGCAAAACCTTAACTCACAGCGAAAAAAATAGGAATTGTGGAGAATCAGTTATTGTGTTGATTAAATTCAATATCAAATATAAATCTAATACCAGTAAAACTGATTGTAATAAATTGCAAGTCATATTATTATTATTTTATTTCAAATGATTTAAGCATAGGTTTCAGCTGTTTTTTTTCAAATATTAGTTAGCGATGCCTCATGTTCAGTCAATGATATTGACGTTATGTATGTTGCTATCATAATGACCTTCATAAAGGTCCTTAAATTTGAATCCAAATGACGAGTTCTTCCTCGGCACCGATCTGCTAAGCAACATGATACCGTTTTATTTAATATTTTTCATAATAACATTTTAGATAATTCATAAGGGCCTCAGTAAAAATACGATATTTAGATGATCTTTTCGTCAGTTTCGATTGTTGCATGATCTTGAGAAGAAAAAGACTTCATCTTCCAGTGGTATTAGATTTAGAACTGGCTACATATGCTTTCACAAGAACTGAATGCTGTGTGAACATATTGAAGCATATGAATTAGGGCTGGTGACAAGTTTTTGATTGTTCTTTGCATTACTGGTATATGTTTATGTTAGAAAGACTTAAAATCCATAACAGCTTAACTCAAATATTGTTCCTATTAGAAGATTATGTATGTAGTGCCTGTTTGCATACTTAATGGGGCCAGTGTTAATTTAACTCTTAAGAATTATAAGAATAATAATAATGAGGTTTTTGTATAAAATGACATCGTACACCTCGTTCATTTGCTAAAATCCAAACTATTTGTCTCAACTTGAATAACAATCTACTTGCATGAGTTATGTTTCTTTCACCAATTACCAAATATTGCCCCAGCTTGCGGTTTTTCTATGGAACAACAGTTACACGGGAACTTGTGAAAATTCTTACAGATTCTGTTAGAATCCAAGCAATTTATATAAAATATTGTCCCAACTTGAGTTGTGTGCATTAAATAAAAGTTGTCATGTGGAACCTGAATTAACTTTCACAGATTCTGTTAAATTCAAGCAATTGAGTTAAATATTGTCCCAAGTTGAGGTTCGGGTATTGAATAGTCGGTTACTTGTAGGACATAAGTTCCTTTAACAGAATCTGTCAAAATTTAAGCAATTGAGTTAAATATTGTCCCAAGTTGAGGTTCGTATTAAATATAAGTTACACAGGGACTTGTGTTAATCCTTACAGATTCTGTTGAAAGCTGAACAGTTTATGTGAAATATTGCCCTAACTTGAGTTGTGTGCATTAAATGAGAGTTGATATGTGGAACCTGTATGCACTTTTGCAGATTCTGTTAAAATCTAAGTAATTGAGCCAAATATTGTCCTAATTTAAGGTTCGTGCATTAAATAACAGGTTACTTGTAAGACATAAGTTCCTTCTTCAGATTCTGTTAGAATCTAAACAATTTACAATATGTAAAATATTGTCCCAACTTGAGTTGTGTGCATTAAATGAAAGTTGTCATGTGGAACCTGAATTAACTTTCACAGATTCTGTTAAATTCAAGCAATTGAGTTAAATATTGTCCCAAGTTGAGGTTCATGTATTGAGTCAATGTTATTTGGGGACTTGTGTTAACACTTACAGATTCTGTTTAAGTCCGAAAAGTTTCTGTAAAATATTGTCCCAATTTGGGTTGTGTGCATTAAATCAAATTTGAAATGTGGAACCTGAATTAACTTTCACAGATTCTGTTAAAATAGAAGTAATTGAGTTAAATATTGTCCCAAGTTGAGGTTCGGGTATTGAATAGTCGGTTACTTGTAGGACATAAGTTCCTTTAACAGAAAATCTGTCAAAATTCAAGCAATTGAGTTAAATATTGTCCCAAAATGAGGTTCGTGTATAGAATATTAGTTACATGGGGACTTGTGTTAATCCTACAGATTCTGTTAAAGTACCAACAGTATATGTAAAATATTGTCCTAACTTGAGTTGTGTGCATTAAATGAGTGTTGATGTGAGGAACCTGTATGCACTTTCACAGATTCTGTTAAGATCTAAGTAATTGAGTCAAATATTGTCCTAATTTAAAGTTCGTGCATTGAATAATAGGTTACTTGTGAGACATGTTCCTTTCCCAGATTCTGTTAGAATCCAAACAATTTATGTAAAGTATTGTCTCAACTTGAGTTGTGTGCATTAGATGAAACTTGTCATGTGGAACCTAAATAAACTTTCACAGATTCTGTTAAATTCAAGCAATTGAGTTAAATATTGTCCCAAGTTGAGGTTCGTGTATTGAGTCTATGTTATTTGGGGACTTGTGTTAACACTTACAGATTCTGTTTAAGTCCGAACAGTTTCTGTAAGATATTGTCCCAATTTGGGTTGTGTGTATTAAATCAAATTTGAAATGTGGAACCTGTATTCACTTTCACAGATTCTGTTAAAATTGAAGCAATTCAGTTAAATATTGTCCCAAATTTAGGTTCGTGTATTAAATAGTCGGTTACTTGTAGGACATTAGTTCCTTTAACAGAATCTGTCAAAATTTAAGCAATTGAGTTAAATATTGTCCCAAGTTGAGGTTCGTGTATTGAATATCAGTTACACGGAGACTTGAGTTAATCCTTACAGATTCTGTTAAAGTTCCCAACAACATAAGTAAAATATTGTCCCAGTTAAAGTTGTGTGCATTAAATGAAATTGAAAATGTGGAATCTGTATTATGTTTCACAAATTCTGTTAAATATTGTCTCAAGCTGAGGTTCGTGTATTGAATATATGTTACTCGGGGACTTGCGTTAATCCTTACAGATTCTGTTAAAGTCCCAACAGTTTAAGTAAATTATTGTGACAAGTTGAGGTTACGTATTAAATGGCATGTGGAACGTGAATTAACTTTGTTAAAATTCGAGCAACTTAAATAAAATATTGTTCCAGGTTGAGGTTCGTGTATTGAATAGCAGCTTATTTGAGAAACTAGTATTATTAACTTTTATATATTCAGTTGAAATCGGAACAGTTTAAGTCCAAAAAGTCAAATTTTAAAGATTGGACAGCGTATATGTTGTCTTTGTGTTAACCCTTTAAAATTCTAAACAATATTAATACTATCCCATATTTCAGGCTGTGCACTAACTAGAATTCGAATGTGCATGTTGAACTTGTGTTATAACAGGTTAATTGAACTTCTCTAAATGACTAAACAAATAAGCATAAACTTCAATTAACGACAGTTAAATTCATCAATCACACTATTTCTTCGTTCATTAAGAGAATGTGTTAACGTCATAATTTAATTGAACTATTATTTGGATAAGATTTATTTAAGACACCTTAAAGCCACCTGTTAATGGTTTCTCTTACCTCCCATGCCTCCTCCTTGGCGCTAATTATGCAATCATTTGGACGTTGCATAAACATACATACATACTCGAAGATATACATGAAGATTGATAGGGGAGGTGTTGTATGCAACAGTGTGCTGTTGCCGTTGCTGTTAAATGAGCCATAAAATCAACATGGACAAATGATTTGCATGTGTAAATATTGACAAATCGAATGAAAACAGCATTTTGTCAGGCATCTTATAAACTGTTTTGCCTAAATAAATCGTTGTCAGTTACAATACCAACAACAACAAGAACTATTACAAAGTATGTTGTGATAATAATAATATAAATTCTTGTTAATTTATCGCTTTGCTGAAAGAAAATTATATTGTGTCTCCAAGTAAAATGAGTTGCTGAGTTCATTAAAAAAGTGGTTACCGTTATCTGTCAGTCAATCTTAAACAAAATATTTATAGTAACAAGCAGATTTACGTAAGTCAAAAATAAAATATATGGTAATTTAAAAACAACGCCCAAATGATCTTCATAGGAGCTTATTCACGCTGAAGTGTATAATTTTTTTTAGATTCAAACGTGTGGCACATATTGAAACCGCTTACCAGTTAGAAAAAAATGTCACAGATAATTATAAAAATAGAAGCGACCTTCAGTTAGATTTATGGCATCAAAGCTGTAGCAGACTCAGTGCGGACAGACACAATTTGCAAATCGTTTGAAGTGAAAGGCGCTGTGGCAAGAAGTTGATATCTAAGTACGTGGCACTCAACCAAATGCCCACAAGCACCACAAGTGGGCGTGGTGGAGTGGACAAAAGCGGAGTCGAGTGGAGCAGGGAGCAGAAGTTAGTTACAACTGCACCACTCAATGTTTGGCTTTTGGTTTTAGCTTTGCGCATTCCATATAAGCGGCTTAGCAAAAAGTCAAAGCAAGATAAAGCTACCTTCTCGCATGTGCATACTGGATGAACGTTATAATTCAACCAGCCGCATGTAAAGCACCAGATGGACAGATAGTAGAAGAGAAAAACAGATTCAGAAGTGAAAGAAGAATGAACAAAGATATCAATAAACGGGTTTTGCGAACTGACGCATCACCAAATAGTTGGGGAAATACCTAGAAGGCGTCAACTTAAAGCTTTAATAATTGCGAGGCGTTAACTTCTGTGGAGTGCATTCAGACCTGTTTATTTATTTATGGCAGATTTAAATGAAACTTGGGACTTTTTTGATACTTGTTGTTCTTGGTATAATTTGCATTTATTAGCAATTGAATACGTTAAAAATAAACAAATTAGATCTACTCGTATTTGAGTCAGTTAAAGGGCATTGGGTACTCTTCCGATTAAGTTCCACAAAATATAAGTTTGAAATTTATAGTTTGATTAAGTTTTTATTTTTAGATTGTTATATTTCTGTCTTTATACTTCTCCGCTGCATCTTTAGATACTATAGATATATATTTTTAGTAAAAATCGATTCTTATCTAAGAAGAGCATGTGTATCATACTGTTTGTCGACATTTCGCTATCTTTTACATGCTTTAAACATTTTACGTTCTGCTCTGTGGTTTTTTTATCATTTCGTTATTGAACTTAAGGCTGAGCGATGTGAGACACAAATGAACTTACTTTAAATTATACATACAGTCAGTCACTCGTTCCAATAAATTGAATAACAAATATTTCCTTAAAGTCTGAAGTCGCTTTCCTTTATCTGGCAGGCAGGCAGTTTGCAATTAATGCGACTTGTTCAAATACTTAACACGATTTCTGGATAGCTAACACGACCTCGTCCTATCAGGCGATATAAATTACACTCGCCGTTCGTTACACTCGCCTGTGGAAATGTTTTTGACTTTCTGAATGTTTCTGGCGATGAAACGGGTTCGATCAAGTTAATAAAGTACTAAGCTATATACTCGAACAGAACAGTTATGTGAAATATGGGGTAGAACAACCACAGGGCGTATGATTAATGAGGTGACAGCTTTGTTTCCCAGCACTGAGCGTCTTCAAGCCCTTAGTTAATCGCAATTTGTGTGGTTATGCATCACGATGTTGCAACTGAGAGTCAACCACGAATAGACAAAAAACCGCAATAAAATTATTATAAAAAAATATTTGAAAAATGTTAAATACTACACGCTGTACGCCTAAAGCCAATCGCAGCACGCAAATGAGAGGGAACCCGAGATCTGAGTCTTAACAGCAAAATCCAAACCTGTCTCGATCTGCTGGTTTGCCCGCCCTCTGATTGCTCATGTAGTTGTTGTTGTTGTCGCTGTTGTTGCCGCATTTATTTCCATGTCATTTCATATTTAGAAGTTTGTCGTTTAAGATTTTAGTTCAGTTTTAATTGCGCTCGTCAACTGTTCGGTTCTGTCTAGTGCGGTACGTCACGGTTACGGCTACGGTACACGGTCTCGACTGCGCCCTTTAAGTGTTCTTTGATATCTGCATTTCTGTCAGCATTGATAAAGTGAGAAACTGTGAATTTAATATCGTTTGAGGAAAAGGTAAAAGCTTTACCATTTCAGAACAGAAAAGTCTGAAAAATTAAGTATACGCACGAACATGCAATGAAAATTGCATTAATTAAATGTGGAATTGTATTTATTGATGCCCAATCAATCATCAAATTAAATTAAAAACGAAAAATGGAAATGGGAACTGCACGCGGACTATATTCAACATGAGTTTAATTAAGCCATACAATAAGATGTTCGACTTTTAGGGGTATACGAGTATCGAGAACTTACAATGGGCGTGTTAGTTCCATTTAATTTCCATATTTGATGAAGGCTGAGGTTTCAATACCTTTTGGGCTTGGATAAAGCTTTAGAGAGGTGTTTTCTACTTGAGACTTTCAATTTGCATAGCCAAACAATAAAAAAGTTATTTTATTCAAAAGCAAATTTAAATGAGCTGCAATTTATTCAATATTATATGGAAAGACAGTTTAAAGTATCAAAGCTGATTTTTATAGATCGTGTTTATAAAGTAAAACAGGTTGTTTTTAAATTTGTAGGAATTCAAAACTAGATTTGTATACTTCCATTCGATTTAAATTTACATCTGATTTGAATGATTTGCAAGAGTTCTGAATCCTTCTGCCACAGCTTTTTGGTTATGAACACAAACACTTATCCCATTGTTGCTCTGATGGATGAGATGCATTGGCAAACTTTGGCCTACGGTTTGTGCTTTCGCTGCCGACTTTTCCCAATTATCGAATGGCATTCGCGTTGGTCAAGCAATTTACGTAAATGGTAAAGAAGGCATTTGCTTTACATTTACATCGCGTTCTTTGGGTGGAGGAGTAGAGAGAATTACTAAGAAAAAAGTCGAGCAAGAGGACTCAGTCCTGGAGGAAAAAAATTGTATGATAATTGAATTGCGTGAAGCTTGAAGATGGTTTTCTTTTGGTCCGGACAGAGTGAAAATTTAGTTGGTGAAACAAAGTTTCAAATGGGAAAGTTCAAAGTTGTGTGAAGGCGTTTCAAGTGTGAAAACAAACTAAGTGTGGTTGAATAATTGCGATTAATTTAAAAATTTTTTCAATCAACTTAAGTGACTCTCAAGTGGATAAAACAGCAAAGCTGAAACAAGTTAAGAATTTTATGTAATAGAGATAAAACTTTGTCGAGTGCAGACTAAAGCAAGTTAAACGTGAAAAAGATTTATTGTTTACAAAAATGTTCCTAAATCTTATCGAAAATATCAGTGCAACTAGTCAAAAAGTGAAGAAGGAACAGGATTTATGACGCTTGATGCCGTTCTTCAATCAGAGCTGTTGGCATCTTTCTGAAATGGAATTATAATTGTACAGCGAAAGGGGCTTACGGGTCAGATGGTTAGTTTCTCGGTGCTTGGTAACCCTGCAGCCGAATTGTTGGAAGTTCTCTTTGGCCTCCAGTTTCCACACGCACGAGAAACTCATTAAAATTCGCAACGGAAACGCGAATTGTGATTTGGTGACTCGGGCAGCTTGAACATGACACACAGACACGCACACTTGGCTGGTGTCTGGTAGCAGGTGGCAGCTGGAAAGCGAGCGGCGACATTGGCCTCAGAATTCATTACACTGACACTTACACGCATGCTGCAGTTCATCCCCATTCCCAGCATATCCCAGTCACGCTGGCATGCCACAACGACCTTGTGGCATCAGATTTTTAGCGTTTGCCACGAGGCAAGTGTTTCTTTCCACTGCCTTTTCGTATCGAATAAGTTACGATTGCCACAAGCTCTCTTCCTCCTCTTTTATGTCCAAGTGCCACACCCCCTCGTCTTGTTACGCCCCTCATTGCCAGCGTCTCATTTACCATAAATTACACTTGCAAATCTCACATAGATACTCGTAACCATTTTGGGTTATAGTTTATTGTAATTTAGTTAATCTGAGCTTATCGCCCCTAGATGATCGTTGCCATCAAGTAAATTTCTTAGTAAATTGCATCAGCCTTATGCTCTGTGTGTGTGTGTGTGTGTGTATACGTATCGATAAACATACAATAATGTATATCGATTAGTTGCAGGCTCCCACGCTTAACTATGCAAAGACTGTTTCCAATTCGTGTTCTTCAAGTCCATTTGCATTTTTGATGGCAATTGGAAACTCATTTAATAGCCACAGCTGCAAAAATGCCATCAGAAAGTATTTTGCACCTGCTCGGAATTACCTATTGATGTGGGGGGTCCTATAAAAGGGTGCACCTGGTGGATGTGTCAGAGTTCAAGTTTGATTCATTCATTTTTATTCGCTTTTTACGAATGATTATCTGACAGTGTGTTTTGATAATGTGGCAATGCTGTATACCCTTATCTAGACTGGACGTATACCCTAATTATTATTCCTCTATATCAGCCTAATTAACATACGATATATATATGTCTTATCTTGATTAGCTTTGACAGACTCGCTGATAGTCAGATCTTAACTCAGGAAATATACTTCCCAGTACGTAGAGTGCATGAAATCTCCATACAGGGCATCTCTTAGTCGACCATTTGAATGATATATAAGCATATTATAGCACAATAAGTTACTCAGGGCTGTTGGCAGCTGCTGTAATAAACTTGATTTAATACACGTACTCGTATTTATGGAAGTGTTAACAATAGTTTACGTTTGACTTCTTAAATCTGGTAATCGTTGATGTTGAAGTTAGTTCATTGAAATGTCTAATAGTGAAGGGGATATACTCATTCAGTTCACTTAATTAACTTTCAGTCCAATCAAGCCTTACAGGAGATACTGTTATAAAGATCTGTTTATGTTTAGGTCAAGGCAAATTAACTTAATTTAAAAGAGAATCCAATTGCGTAAGCGTTTACCTTTAAAATGGCATAGAACTTAAGCTGCTTATGGGGTGCTCAAGTCTTTGTTTGCTTGTTGATAGCCATTTTTGTTTGCCTGAGGAAACACACATTATTCTTCCCCTTTCCACTTGCTCTCCTCCTTTAGAAGGGGTAACCTCAACGAGGACCTAAGGACATCTGCTTAATGTTTATTTTTACACAATGCTCAGCAGCAGCAGCAGCAGCAAACGGTGGCAGCCCACGCATCGAAAGTGCACTCTGAATGAAAAACAGAGAGGGAGAGAGGGAGAGGGGACTTTACGTTTGAATCATAGGACAATTCACATATTCAAAGCTAAATATTCGTACGCAACTGACTTACTTGAACGGTCTGACAGTCGGTTAGAGAGTCAGTCGGTGGGCGAGCAGAAAGCCGAGCACAAAATAAGCAACATAAAACGCAACAAAGCGGAAGAACTCGGTAAATAAAAAACCTTCAAGTTTTTGTTAGCACTACAATAACTGCTGGCAGGCATGTTGCTCCACCGAAGCCCCTTTCCCGGGGTCGCGAAAAAAGAAATGCAGACGACAAAATGGAACTGTGCAAATATTTGTACTGCCAACTGTAATTCCATTTCATGTGCGGTTTCTAAGAATATAAACGTCTGTCGACTAAAGAATGCAACTATTTGAATAGCACTTGCCAATCCCCTACAATGTGCACCCACAATTGAGTTGTCTTTAACTTGATAACATACGTTTATAGTTCTAGCTTCATCTCTATCTCTTGCGTCCTGGTAATTCTTCCGACTTGCAGAAATTCTTAAACTTCCAATTAGCAGCACGTTGATTTTCTTGAGCTTTGACTTCTACTTCTTCATCAGATGCAGCATATAGTTTCCAGTTTTCGGTGAACTTTCAATGACATTGACATTTTGCGTCTGTAAAACATTTCCAGTTTCATGATGTGCATGCACCTGCTTGGTAAGTGCCAAGTGCAAATTACGCACTTCAGTTTCATAGGAGAATGCTTTGAGTGGCACTGGGTGGCATTGGCTGCGCATTTAGAATTCCTATTTCCGTTTCCGTTCTTCGTACCGTTGTGCCTCATGCTTTGCATGTGGCTTGCTGCTCACTTGTTTGTGTGCTTACCTTTCATTACACTTTGTTGCCAGCTGTTGCAAGACGTGCAAATTAGTTGTTGGTGCAACAACGCACTCACTTTGCCTTCCCTTCCGGTACGTACGAGTACACAGAATGTGCAGATACTTTGTTGCAGCCTCTGTTGCATTTTATGGCCAAACAGTTCACAGCCATCTCAGCTTTACCTGCACCTGCTGATGCAGTTTTGGCCAATAGTCAATCAATATTTGGCCAGATTTCATTGTTCATTTTTGACCATTTCACTTATTGCTTGAAAACTCTACTAACTGCATTCATTAACTGTAATAGTATATACGATTCTGTCTCGTTAAACTAAATTGAGTTGATAGCATTGCGGTCTGAATTTGAAATATAGAAACCTCATTAAAATCTTGTACAATTCGTGCGACCAACTTTTTAAGCCTCTTATCTGTTTTGAAAGCGGAAATTGGTAAAGTCACTTGTTAACAGTTCACTTGTTAGCTGATTGTCAAACTAATATAAAAGTTTTGTGTCGATTATGTAACCATCAATTATTTATTACTCAGCCTCTAAACACGATATTTGTGTATTATTATTATTGTTTATTAATAACAAATTAATTTTTAATAATATAAAATATTATTGTTTAGCAGCAAACATAAAAGTTCTATGGAATATATTTGTTAGCTTTAATTTTAATAAATAAATATATTTGTTATTAATAGTATTGAATTAAAGTCGCAACCCAAAACAAAACAAGCTGCTGGTTCTTTAACATTGCCGCTGTTCGACACTCTTAAGCTGTTAGAGGACATAACAGCAGAAGAGAGAGCAGGGAAATTTTAACAGTGCGCTGCTATGTAAATGCTGCAGTCATGCTAGCAGCAGTAACAGCAACAGCAGCAGTAACAGCTGCAGCAGCTGTACAGGCAATGTTTTAGGTTAACATCACATATTGAAGTGAAAGTGGAAATGCCGCACATTAAATCAGAATCACAACTTGAATTTATTTGATTGAAATACATAATAAACGAGTATTTTTTGGCAGGAATCTGTCTTGGTTTGGCTGTCGAGTCGTTGGCCTGTCATTGGCCTGGCGTTGTTATTATTGTTACTTTTATTGGCCTTCAAATTCCGCTGGAGTAATGAAAAACGTTTACGTTTGCGTTACACATTTTGTGTGCTCATTTTGTTATGGCCAAGTTCCGAGAAAGTTTCACGCGTTCGGCCTATAAAAAGTCCTAAGTAACTGGGCTTGTTATGTATTGTAGCCAGGGGACGCCTTGTTCCCCAATTGGCAGGCGGTGGTGTGTGAGTGGTGTGTGTGGTGGGGTGACTGGCGATAAACATAAAAATTCTTATAGACTCTGATGACATTATAAATTTATGATTGACTGGCAGACGACACTCTCGCTTGACGTCTCTCAGGCCGGCAACAAAAGATAACATTGATTTGTATTACACCAGCAGCAGAGATCTTCCAGCGCTTCCTTCAATGGTCGCACTTACTGTTACTTTCTGCCATGGCTCATTAGAAAAGGCTGAAACATAAGTCAAATTATGGGTCTACGCAGAGCAACAGTAAAAGTTCGGAGCCAAAGCGCTCATAAGCATGCAAAATACTCATACTTAACATATTACCCGAAGTGGTTGTATGGAATTCCACTGGGACACTGGTGCACAGTGGAACGGAGTCATGCTTCAGTATTCGCAAACAGTCTTCAATCTTTGTCTGCAATTAACAACTCATTTGACACTTTTTTTTGTCTTTCTAGAAACTCCACACATTGCATATGATTCTGTGATATATCTTCGTTTAAAAGTTGTTTCCTTTCCTTTGTAATTCTCGCCTAAAATATGTAACAACATAATTCATGCAGTAGTTCTCCCTCATTTTCCGCCAAAACAAAACAGCAGCAACAACAAGAGACCAGACTGGTTTGCTGAGAAAAAAAATAAATAAAATTCGCTTAAAAATATGTTGTAAAAATTTTAGCTTGTTGTGTTGAGCGTGTGGCGTGTAGCGAGTCCCGCGGCGGCATAATAGAAATCGCAGCTGCAGCAGTACGCGGCAGGCATTCCCAAGATTTATGCCTTAGCCGCGATGCTCAGCCATTAAAATTGTATTTCACTTTTGGTAAGCAGTAAGCGGCTCCCGAAACTTTTTTACTTTTTTGCCTACAACTTTTTGGCCAACTTTCCGGCTTTCCGCACCGCCTACTCTCTAAACTTGCCATGCACTGGAATGGAATGGAAGACCCATTGCCATTGTTACAATGTGGCGGGGGAGGGGGCGTGTCCTGGACACCTTAACCAGCCACACAAAGTAAGTTTCTAGGACAAAGTTGCCATATCTTTGTTGGGGCAATGCACACAAAGTTCGCATTGTTTGCTTTGATGTGTTTTCCTTGCACCTGTCATACAGGATGCCTTTGATGACTTGGTGCTATTCCCCGATGTTTCGTATTGAGAACTTTTCTTGTTTTTTTCAGTTGCATAATCCGGCTGTCAGCTTCCATTGGTCATAGATCTCTCCTCCCTCCATCCCCAAGCCAGCTGCATGATAACTAAAATGCATATATCATATCAGTCTTGTCATTTGCAGCAGCTGCCAGGGACTACAATTTTCCCTCTTGGGTGTCGACCCTGCACTGGGTTAACTGTAAGATGCCTCTTCTCTGTGTACCTAGGAAGAAGTGTTCCATAGAGCGTCAGAATAAGTTTTCGTATCTTACATAGTCCTAGCTCTTCATGACCAATAAACTGTTGCTTCTTGCTTTAAACTTTTCTTTGGGTCAATTCGTAGAGAGCTATAAATACTGGTGCTCGTAGGGTATCATCTAGTCGATATGTCAAGTGGTAAGTAACTTTTATTGTTAGTTTCGCAATTGCTGGCATTGTTGTTAGTTTACCCTTCTCGTAGTCTCTTTTTGAAAATTGTTATGCATTGCTTTTTGCGAGCACACTGAAAACCGTTGAGATTTCTATTGTCAGTGCAAATCGTTTGAGAAACACAAAACAAACGTCAGAGTTTGCCTAAAAGGAGAGTGGAAATTTATAGTCTCTTTTTATGGTGCGGATCCAAGGAATATTAATGGGAATTATATGGACCAAATGTCGTTGCGTTTGCACACAATTTCAGCACTTAAGCCCAACCAAACCACAAATTGTACACACACTTCGACAAATGCGATTTGTGGTGGATGCCATTAAAATATGAAGCTAATCAGTTGGTCAAATGATTTGTCCTTTCACGCTACATTCGGGTCATTTGGTTGTTGCTCGGCTTCTGCAGAATTACACAGATTAGTTGCAAAACTGAAGAGAGCTGGGCTAGAGAGGCGCATCAGAGCCCACATGGATATGAGATGAATGATCTAAAGTTAATTACAGGCATTATTGCTGCCCAGCTCAACATGTGTGCCGTCAAGTGCCAAGTTACAAGGATAATTACCCACTTCTCGGAGCCTATAATATTGTGTACGGCCCGTGCCATAGGTCAATGTATTCCTATTTGTTTTTCTCCTGGCCTTCTTAACATTTTCACGTATTCCCTTTGACTTTACTCGGAGTGATTGATTAGCTGCTGCTGCCCAGCTGTTGTGCGCCGTAATGTGCTGGGACAGGAGATATACATATCTACATTTGTTATGTGTCCAAATTTCCTGGCTGAGCACTTTGAATAGCACTTTAATACATCAGTTTAAATATTCAGTTACTCGAAGTGCCCTTTCCACTGGAAATCCATTACAGCCAATCCTTAGATTTCCCAGCCCCCAAATGTTGGCTACTCGTTCACTTTGTAGGCCTTCGAGTTGGTAATAATTTAATGAAATTACTGAAGGGGCGCCACATAAAAAGGAAATACCAAAAAATTATTGTTATCAGTCTCCTACACCCACACAAACACAGACACACACCCACACACACGAGCACACTCTAGCACTCGCACATGAATCTACACAAGGATGAGACTCGTACAATTTTATGGCCAAAAATTTTGAACACAGTCGCCCAGCCCCGACCCAAAGGCCCCAAGGCTGGACCCTGCTCGGTCCAGCTTCAGATTTCATTGTTTCTTCTGTGGCGGCAGCACTTTGAGGGCAGGAAGAGTGCTTCGAGCGTAAAACAAATGGCTTGCAATATTCGCATCTCCATTTGGTGATTATGCCTGATTTTCATTTAGATGATGGACGAGGCCCAAACAGCTTGTCCGCCCCCTCTCGCGACCAATAGACTGCCCATGGAATACCATAGGCCGTCCAATTGGCAGGCGTGTGTTTAATTTTATGTCTGCGTCGCGTGAGCTGTCAACAGACCATAAAAAGTTTTATTTTTAATGGAGGCTCGTGGCTTCAGTTTTGTCACTCAGTTCCAGATGGTTGTGTGTGTATCATGTGTGTGTGTGTGCTAGAGGGTGTGTGTGTGTAGATAATTTATAATTTCATTTCATTTTATGTCCAGCTCTGCTGTGCTACTGATTAAGTCTCAGCTTCCATCTAGATTTAAGAAACCAATTTAAAAGGACCCTTTTTGTATGTGGAACATTTGGTCACATTTAATTGGATAAAGGACATCCAAATCAGAGGCAGAAATTCATTTAATATCCAAACGGGAATCACCATCTGTCCTTTAATATAAAGAGATAATACAGAAGACATAATTTTCAATTGCCTGCAATTTGCTCGAGTGCGATAATGCACTCCAACCCTACTTAGAAGGAATTAGCATTCATTCACTTGCAAAATGAATATTATTTATGGATGCACTCAATATACTCAATGAATCATTAACTAACTCATATGTTTAATTAATGCCGTGTACCGCAAAGCACCTAAGTGCACTTCTTGGGTGCCACTTAGTTGCCTTCAAGGACCATACACAATCGATCAACAGTGCGTATGATTAATGTGTGACCTTGTTAGAGCGCATTTCAATGGGAAATGACACATTAAACTGATTTACGGCCTGTGCTTGGGCGAGATGATTGGCCCATCAAGAGTTTAGGTAGAGGCTCTGCTTAGAATTCATTTGAGGATTAATTCAACTTTGCCTGGCTCTAAGCTGACGCAATTAATATTTGTTGCTGTCGTGCCTCAAGGTATGCAGAATCAATTTCACTTTATTATTATACAACCCTCTTATCACAGTACCAAAAAGCTTGAAAACAATTCGCGTTTCTAGCGGGGCAATCTACCGCTTGTACCCAGAATTTCAGCTAGCACACCCTTGCACCGGAAATTCAATTCAATCAGGTTGTCTTTGGCGGTCGCTCTATATCAAATCAAAATCACTCACTCCTCCAACAGTGTGAGTAGATGAACAGGTGAATGCTTTACTGGGTGGCTGGATAAGTGTATGAGTGGGTGAGTGGGTGAGTCGGTGAGTCGGTGAGTGGGTGGCCACTCAACGGCTGGCAGGCAAACCTTTAACTTTGTCAAAGGTGCTAAATTTCACAAAAGTGTCGTTGGCGTCTCGCGAAATCAAATGCAAACAAGTCGAGCGAGTTCTTGGCGTTTGCCAAACAGGCTCACACAGCCCCTCATCTTGTTTGCTTCATCTTCCCAGTCCAAGAGGAAGCAGTCTTTCAGTGTGTCAGTGTCGTATGTGTCTGGGTGTGTCTGTGTGCCTGTGTGTGTAGGCGTAGACAGGCATAAATTTGCGCCCAGGCCAGAGCTACGTGCTGAGGCTGTGCCTAAAGGATTAGAGGCGACAGGCACAGACGTCGTCCTTGATACTGAAGCACACAGCAAAGCCAAGGACCGGGCATTACGCTGGGTATACTATATGACAAGGACGGACAACTTTATTTCACTTCACTTTCGTTGTGGGGGCGTGACGCCTGCACAGTTATTGCCAAAGAACTGAAAACGCTGCAGGCAACTGATTGACTTTGATATACCGACACTCCCCCATCAGCCCGGAGCAACTCTTAACCTGAAGTAGAAACCCCAACCAGTTAACGCCTCTATTCTGCTGGAAAGCACAAGGCAAATAGCTATGGATATCCGAAAGATTATGTTTAAACTAGCTTTCAAACTGTTGAATATCTATCCATCCAGCTAAAATAACCCAACCTGCTGCTCCCGGTGAGGGTATAAGAGTTGAATGGCAACAAGCGTTTTGCGGTCTGCTCTCTGATGTTACAGGAATTTTCTGAATCCATTGAAAATGTGCCAAGCTGTGAGTTTTGTGGGCTTTGAGTGGAAGTAAGCCGAAAATGGCATCCTAAGGACGATATAAATACTTCTCACAGTTGAATAAAACGTGAATTCCAAATAAAAGGGCTAGAATTGTGCAGCCCAAGGAGCCTGTTGTTAATAATGGCAAACTGTAAAAGTTAAAGCCTGAAATTGTGTGACTATTAACTGGAATTGAGATTATTTAATAAATATTATAGAAACAATATAAGCCTTTAAATCTCTTTAAAGCGAACCTTTATTCCATTGCTTAAATGTATATGTAAAAATTCTTAAATTGTATATTTTCTATAATCAGCAGCAGCATTATGGCCAAGGATACAGCGGGAGGACATAATGAGGAACTTGCTCTGGAAACACCCATTGCACAAACTAATGGGACCTCTGGGGTGACAGTCACAAATGGAGACACTAAACTCCCTCAGTACGAGCCGCGGGAGCGTTTTATGATTACCAAAAATGTGGTTGTCATCGGTTTGGCATTTATGATTCACTTTACGGCCTTCCATGGGACATCGAATCTGCAGAGCTCAGTGAATGCAGACAAGGCACTGGGCACCACAACCCTGGCTGTCATCTATGGATCACTCATATTGTCCAACATATTTCTACCAATGACTGTGATTAGGTGAGTCTTCTATAGAAACCAGTTTGAGTGAGTATTACGGTAAGGCTATTGTCACCTGAGAGATCCTTGATACGACTGAAGCATTAGTTGAAGGTCTTAAGAATAGAATTTAATATGAATAGAAACTCCTATTGAAACTGCAGTTGTCTCTTACTGGAACCATTAGGTGGGTGAGTGGGGTGTTGTAAGAATTGAAAGTTGTAGTTGAACGTCTTAAAGTAACACTTTAATATAATTTGAAGTTCGTTTAGTTTGTCTCTTAGGATGAGGTTAACCCCTTTGAAAGCGCAGTACTCTCCCTCGTTCTAATCCCTTGCTCAGCTCATTGCCAAATAATTGGATCCACTCAGTTGGGGAATACGCATAAATTTGCAGGATACGATAAATGCGATAAATGTTTGGCAATTTTGTGGCATTTTTATGGGGCTTTTATGCAGATGTGACAGCCAAAAGGCAGTCGCCAGTCAACACTTTCGAGTAATGTGGCTGAGTCGCAGCGCGTTTGACTGCTAAATGTCAACAGGAAGTCCTTGGATTTGGGGGTAGTCCGTATCTGTGCCTATCTCTCTCCCTATGTCATCGGTGCTTCCCCCTTTGGCTGGCGACCATGTTGTTTTGCCTGACATTTAAACAAATCGCTAATTTATAGGAAGCGTTCCGAGAGCTCCCGCACGAGCTGCGGCACATTTTTCCGATCCGTTTGACTTATTCCAGGCACGCGCGCTGGCCGGGAGCCTAAAAATGCCGAGCGTGGCAACTTTAATCAGTTAACTCGATTTATTTAGATTTATGGCCGTCCTTGGGATAGCCGCCCACTGGCACAATGGCCGCTGGCTGCTGGCTGCTGTCTGCTGGGGTTTGTTTAGTTGGCGACTCAAACTAAGCTCCTACCACTCTCCCTAATCAACAGTTGGTTCGGCTGCCGGCTGACCATGGCCCTGGCATTGTTTGCCTACATGCCCTATATAGCCGCCCAGTTCTATCCACGCTTTGAGACACTTATTCCGGCTGCGTTGATGGTGGGCTTCGGTGGAGGGCCGCTATGGTGCTCCAAGTGCACGTATTTGTCTACAGTCTCTGAGGCATTGACGCAGGTGCGTGGCAGCAACTCGCGCAAGGATGTCAACACGGTCAAGTTCTTCGGGCTGTTCTTCATCTTCTATCAAATGGCTCAGGTCTGGGGTAATCTTATATCATCTTCGGTGTTAACACTGAGTGCAGCTGCAACTACAACGCCTGCAAATGGGAGCCTGGAAATGGAGGAATTGGAGGCAAGCATCAGCCAAGTGGGTGAGCTGTGTGGCGCACGCTTCTGCCCGGGCATTGGAGCTGAGGTTAATCCAAATCTTGTGCCTCCTGCGCCCGAACAAATTCAGCTGCTCAACTCCATCTTCCTGGCGTGCATGGCCGCAGCGGTGGTTATGATGGTCTTTGGTGTTAGCTCTCTAAAGCGGTAAGCCTGCGATTGTCTTATAATTTAGAAATACTTCAAATTCATTTATATATATCCTCCAGGTATGGCGTTAAGCGCGGGGACACTGGCGATGGAATGTCTGGCTTAAAACTGCTGACGGTAACCATAAACCTGCTGCGTAAACGCCGCCAGATACTCATGTTGCCTATTACCATGTTTATTGGATTGGAGGAGGCATTCCTGGCCGTCGACTTCACTCGTGTAAGTTAGCTTTCAACCTTAGCTGAGACACAAACCCATTAAACCTGCTCTCAACTCACCACAGTCGTTCGTTGCCTGCGGTTGGGGAATCTCTAAGATTGGATTTGCTATGATTTGCTTTGGGATTGCCAATGCGATTGCCGCTGGCATTGCGGGTGCACTGGTGGAGCGCATTGGCCGTGTCACACTGGCAGCCATCTGTGCGGTGCTCAATCTGTGCCTGCTCTGCTACATGTTCACCTGGGAAGCGCGTGAGGGTGATTACATACGTTACTGCGCCTTTGCGGCCGTCTGGGGCATCTGTGATGGCGTCTGGCTGGTTGTTGTCAATGGTAAGTGAAAGCTTAAGGCAGAGTTGTTAGCTTTCGCAAGTAAACCGCTTTCTGTTACAGCTTTTTATGGCATCCTGTTTCCCAACCATTTGATTGCTGCGTATAGCAACTTTCGTTTATGGGAGAGCACTGGTTCGGTTATTGGCTACGTTATCAGCTCGCAGCTTTGCACATCCACAAAACTGATAATCCTGATGTGTGTAATGCTGGTGGGTTGCGTTGGGTAAGTTCTTCTTTCTAATACCCATTAACTAGGGCTTACTAAAGATTCCTTCTTATAGATATGGTCTGATTGAGTATCGCGTGTGGCAGAAGCAGAAGAATATGGAGGCCATGCTGAGTGATTGATCGGCCGATCGATGTGTCTATCATATTAAGCAAACTCGATGTGATACAGCCATACAATAGGAGCAATTAAGAACAATATCTTCTAGTTCTAGGAATTTTAATGTTTATTTTGTTTTATTCTGTAAAATAATAGTTGATTTAAGAAATAAATATATATACAATCATATATTGAATAGTTTGCCATTTCAAATTCCATTATTATCCCATGAGAGAAACAAAATGGGTTTTCAAATTTTTAATTATTTTTGTTTTTATTACAATTATTTAAATATTTGTTCAGTTTTCATCGTTTTGTGTACCATTTGAATTTTGTAGTTGAAATATTTGTTTGTTTTTTTGGGGCTTTTTTTTTTTTTTAACTTTTAATATTTTTATCGCTTTAAATTGCTACATCAATTTTCTTAATCTAAATTGTTAGTGCTTTATCATTGATTTTTAGGGGGATTTTGATGGCCAAATGATAATGTTTATTAATTGCTAGAGTTAATAATTTGTTTATAAATTGTTTAAATAAAATAGATATTAGACATTAGTATACATGTGTATTCGTATTGAATATAGCCAACGCATTAAATGCAAATTTTATATAATCATAATGATCGCCTTAAGATTTACATACTCATATTCTTTATATACTTTAGAAACTATAATCAAATCTCTTAAATATGTTTTTAAATTTTTCTCCGTTTTGGTTTTTCTTCTTAGCCATACAAATCGTTAAATGTAAACCTCTAGGTATGAATTTGTTATATATGTATACTCGTAAGTTTGTTGTATGTTTCTGTATGTTTATTTTGGAATGGCACATCAATATCATAAACTGGGCCCTAACTGCTTCTGTAGACACTAGACTATAGACTATAGACCATAGAATGTAGACTGTAGACTGTAGACATTAGCTTTAGACTACATTTAGATTAGTTTTAGGCTATTTGGGATATGGTTAATATTAGTCATATTTGTTACTCATAGATACTAGATTATATTATATATATACTCAAACTCGCATATGTACGCATTACATATATACTTTTAGGTTATCTTGGGGAACATGTGCTGACACTCATTTGTAAATGCTATGACACATCTTTTCTTTTTGTTTTTTACTTTACATGGCCTAAACACTAGACGCTATTTGTTTAAAACTATCACATAATACACACACAAACTACATATATACAGTACATAGCAGCAGCAGCTGGCCTCTCTCTATATACACGCCCTACTAGACCATGCCCTTGGACATCATCCGCACGGTGTTCTTCAGAGCCTGCCGCTTGTTGCAGAACCAGATGCGAATCACTTCTCGTTCGTAGCCGAGCTGATGGGCCAAGCCGGTGATTTCGGTGCCTGATCGGGAATAGAATGGAGACGAACGAAACAATGTATTAAACACGCCCAAGTGTAGAGTATACTTGATTTCGACTGAAAGTTACCACTCACCCGAAGGATGCGTATTGCGCTCAAAGTGCGCGTTCAGCAGCTCCAAAGCCTGAGGTGTAAAGGAGGTGCGTCGCTTGCGCTTCTTCGATGGCTCCACGCCTATGTAGTCTGTCAGATGGTTTTGACCCGATTTATAGCGGTTCCAGTGACTAAACATGCAGCAAGAGAAAGATATAGAAATACAGTTTAGTTTTTCTGTGGTTCAAAAGGTGCGACGTCGCGTGGAACTGCCTCCATACTCTCACCTCTCTTCGGCCTCCTTCATCCAGCGCTCCAAGACAGGCTTGATTTTCTGCGCACTCTTTGGTGTGATGTCCAGCTTCTCGAACCTACATACGTATGGATAGTATATGGATAGATGGTATTAGAGGACTACTCACTCAACTGTATGCGCTAATTCACATAGGATTGCAATAACGTAAAAGAAACATAACTAAAGTGCCAGGACATTGTCAAGTAGCATACTTTTTCTTTCTTTCCTTCTTTGCTTCTTTTCTTCTTTTTCCTTGGTTCTTGGTTTGGCCAACACTTTTTTTGGCTTGGCTTTGCGAAAAACATACAAAATTTTGTTGTTGAAAGCTGCTAAAATTGCTCATTGGCAATGCCCTGGGCAATAGATTGATCAGTTGGAAAAGCGCATACTTGTAACATAAAATCAAATAAATGGAACTTAAAAATGAGCTAAGTACGATGCTCTTGCACTTTAGTTAAGTTTCTTTCACTCAGACACACACCCACACACACACACACTCACACTCACACACACACTATAACACATACATGTTCTGTTGTTGCGTCGATAGTTGAGCGGCATACATCTGCGCAGCGAGTGCACTGCTTGCATTTTGGCATTTGACGTTTCAAGTTTGACGTTTGGGTTTTGAGATTTGAGAGTCGCGACAGCGTTGACAGCGAGTGAGACAGTGTGTGTATAACAGAAGGGGAGACAGTTGGCGATTTGGCGATTTTAAAAATAAACAAATAAAATAAATAAAA
Organism: Hirtodrosophila trivittata; assembly: GCA_035045065.1. Classification (NCBI taxonomy): domain Eukaryota; kingdom Metazoa; phylum Arthropoda; class Insecta; order Diptera; family Drosophilidae; genus Hirtodrosophila; species Hirtodrosophila trivittata. The sequence continues at coordinate 2,665,169 of JAWNNK010000868.1, forward strand.
TTAATTTTGCATTATTTTTCGGTCACTTGATACAAGCAATTAACTAATTTATGGAGTTAGCATTATGTTTTCATATACATTTCAAATATACAAGTATATACTTATTTCATTCAAAATGTCCTGGCACTCTAAAAATTGTTCCAGAAATATTGTAATTAAAATTAAAGTGTTCCAAAATTAGATCTTCTTTTTTCATTCTTTTCATATTCTTTTGCAATAAACTTTCAACTTTTTAAAAATTATAAAAACTCAACTTTAAATCAATAAGAAAAAAACAATATTAAATAAAAGTAAAAGATATACTGAAGGCAAATAGAAAATATATTGAATATCTTCTCAAATTGTAGAGTCTGTTCCTAGTCGTTTTAGATATTGTTAGTCTTAAGTTCTTTAGATCAATTGAATCCAAGTCGAAGGCTACTCTTTATAGCTTATATGCAATAAAAGTTTACTATTTACTGGATAATTATGTTAACAATTAACATTTTATCAAAACATTAACATACATAATATATAATATCTTAACTAAATTATTCACTTTATTAATATTATTCTTACACTATAAGTTAAAGTTAGGATTCGTCTAATTAATGCTCACCTGCATATGGCACTCTGACTGTACGCGGGTCCCTCGGTCACGGAGAGGGCCTGTCCCACCTGAGTCTGGGTGAGACCAAGCGAGAGACGCCTCAATTTGAAGGCCTTGGCGAACTCCTTGATCTCGTCCAGGTCGATGCCATCGACCACATTTGTGGTTGCCTGATTGATGGTGGGTTCATCTGTAATACGCGTTTAGTTGAAGGGTTAGAGTCAACAGTGCATAAACGAGCGCTACTTAACTGCTACTACTAACGGTACTTAAGTGCTAAGCTAAAGTAGCGACCATCAACTCAGACATTCTCTCTTTCTTTCTTTCTTGCTTTCTATCCCTCTCTTCTATGGTAATAACTGTCAATGCAAAGCGGCGACATAAATTGCCGCCGAGTCGCGGCTCTTAATTACAGTTAATTGCGGTAATTGCGAAATATTATTAGAGTGTCGCAGGTAAATTGCTAAAACTCATTTGCCATAGTCCAGGAAGACACCTTAAGGTGGCTATAATTGTTGCTGCCGCAGTTGTTGTTGTTTCTATCCTGTCAGTAAGCTCTTGTTGTTATGCTTGTCTATTAGGTAAACGCGAAAACTTATTTCGTTTTATCTGCTTAATTTGTTAGCAGCTGCTGCTGCTGCTTCTGCTTCGACTACCTTCCCTTTAGAGCTCGCATTGTTGTCAACGGCAAGCAACACGCACAGAAATTTGATTTATTTATTAATGATATGCAAGCAACAACAAGGAGGCGACGAGCATGACTCTCGCTGAAGACACCATCATCAGAGAGGCAGGCGAAACCAAAGCCATTCACTTGACTGTAACTGCAGCCTGGCGCTTTAGCGGTAATTAAGATGCGCCACCCCCATCCCCCCTTCACCGATCTCCCTTCACCAGACCGAGACTGAGACTCATCTGCAGTCTGTATCCTTGCCAGGCTACAGCATTGACTGCTTCTGTTACTGCTACTGGTCTTGGTCTTGGCGTTGTTACTGCTGCTGGGGCTGCTGTCGTTGCAGCTTTGTTGTTTGTTTGGCTTCGAGAGTGAAATATGTCATTAAATACGAAAACATCTTAAGTTTTTGTATGCATCAATTAGTAGTAATTAAGCTGCATATTGTCTGCAATTTGTATGCGATGCTACTGCGCTGCGACACTAGAGAGCTTCCCCATCAGCATCGAAGTAGCCAAAGGCAAGGCAAACGATCCACCAATGAAATTGAGTATACGCAGCGTAGTACGTACTAAACGTGCCAACTGATGCTTCTAAGGGGGCATCCTTGGAGGCTTGTCTTTGGTTTCTTGTTGTGCTGATTGCATTTTTAATGCATCCAAAGTTTCAATTAAGCTGCAAGTGAGGTGCCCTTATGCCGTACCACTGAGTGTGTGTGCGCGGCTTAAAGAAGTTCGACTTATAAGCACATTACCAGCTCTTTTTGAAAGCAACTTGAAAACTTTCTACATAGCTAAATAGAAGCATATTGATTTCAATATTTGTCTCATCGAGTTAGCTTTTCTATCTTCTATTGTCTAAATTTGATATAGAAGCTTAGTTCTCTCGGGTATCAACATAGGACTTATGTTTCTTAAGTTTCTGAGGACGTTCTTATGAGTAGCCTTTACATCATAGGGGAAGTGTTTTTAAGCCCACCTCGTTAAGTCCTGAGTAGGCAAGACATAACTATATTAAATTATAAGGAAGTTGTCCTTGACTAAAGGCGTCCATTCGATTGATCCTAACAGCTTAAATTAAGTAACTTCTACTTAAAGCAAACAATTATCTTACTATAAAGTGTACTCTGTACTTAATTGATGATTTAAATTTGGATAAATGACTGATGAGTTAAAGATATATTATCTTATACTATTTACATAAATATATTAAAAAAGGGAGCAACTTTATGTTTTTATTCGAATGCAGTATTAAACTTGATGTGTCTGTCTGGAGTTGAATACGGACTGGATTGAAAGTTGTTGAGGGGAAAAGGAAAAAATAAAATATTCGCTTACACAATTAGTCAGAATTTTCAAACATTGCAAATACACACTCACACCTGCATCTACACACAGTTAATGAGGACATGGTTGGGATTAGGGTTCATGAAATTCGAGTGGCAGGTGAATAGCTCAATTCAAGCCCAAGTTTGGGCTGTGAATAATGTTGAATTGATGCAGTTGCCTCATGATGATTTGATATTTTAAGGGCAGCCCTTCTACACACACACACACACACAGACACAACACACACATATCTGTGCAGTCTGGCGTGTGAGTGATATATATACCACAAGCATAATCAAGGAGTTATTTTCGGCAAGTTTTTCAACATTAATTAACGCAATTCGACAGCGGCAATTGCAATGAAAGTTTCGACTGCGTTTTACGAGTAAATGAAAACAAGCCCTAACAACTTGACTGGATTTTATGTAATTTCCAAAAGAAAATCCATGCCAAGGGAGGAGCCGAGGGTAAAGGCAGACCCGTGATGGCTCTGGTCTGGCCCTTGTGTCGTATGTGCAAAAGTTTTGCTATGCACTTGGACGACTTCTCAGGATATGGTTCATAATTGATGCAGCCGCGAGCTGTTCGACGAGAGAGCTAAACAAAACTCTGGGCAAAGATTTTGCAACACGTTGCCAAAAAGTTGAAAGATGTCAGCCGAAAGTGTTAGGCAAATTAGCGGCAGCGTTGGAATTGTCACGCGTCACTGACATGCCCAGGATTAAGGATGAAAACTTAGGGAAGGTTTAACAGGATCTGTCAGAAGGCGTTTGGCTAATTTGTTACGATTAGATGGAGCCAAGGAATGAACTTTCTTAAGCTTCTGCTTCTTGTGGAATACTTCTTAGAGTAGTTTATGATAAAGGATCATTTGGATATATGAATCTTAGGCTAATCTAACTTAATGTTAAAATATATATAGAAGAAAAGAGTCGATCTTTACTCACTCGGTGAATCCATGAGCAGGTCATTGTCCATCTCATTGCCATTGGGGGACAGCTGTGGTGCTTCGCTGCGCGATGAGGGGCTCAGCTTGAGCGGCTGCATAAGTGAAACGCCTGATGTAGATGGGCCCGGCCCAGGTGAATCGTCACGTGGCGAGGCGGATGAGGCACGCGTCGCCGTAGACGTTGGCGGACCCAAGGATTTGGTAATGGTCAGCTCACCATTGGCGGCGTTGAGTCTTTCAAGGATATATGAGATTAGAGTCGTTGATTGGGGATTCTCGAGATTCGTTTAATGCTCACCTATTTATGCTGCTAAGTACATTGCCGGAGGAGCTGGAGGCTGCTGCGGCTGCAGCACAGTTGCTGGCGGCAACTGAGGCCACACTGGAGCCTCCGCTCAAACTAGGTCCATTGCCCAGATAGTCACGGTCCAGACGCGGTGAGCTGCCCATGTTCAGAGCGTGCACAGGCGGTGAGTGCGTCCGGAATAGTGGAGATGTATAGCCTCTATCATTGCTGCTGCCCGAAGCAGCTGTTGGAGCAGATGCACTAGGCGTCAGGCGTCCAGCGGACACATTGCCTGTGCCTCTTTCATGCGGCAAGTGATGCACTGCCGATGCATTGGATGCACTCAGACCCTGGTTGGCCCTCGTGGCCGTGGCCGTGGGCGTGTGAACGCCGCTCCAGCCGCTCGTGATGATGGCTGAGATTCATGCCGGCGGAGCCAGAGGAGTTGCGTCCGGGACTGTGCTTGGGCGAGGCGGTCGCCGCGTTGCGTAAACTGTGCCCGAAATGATGACGCGCCAGCGCAGCTGATGGGGGCAGAGGCTGTGGCGAGACGCTTCTGCTGTTGCTCAGCTCCAGCGGCTTTAGGTCCAGCTGCGGCGCTGTCAACTCATCCGGATGCCGCAAACTGATTTGTGGATGTCCAGACGCTGAGCCAGCTGTCACCGCGGTATTGTGCAGATGATGATGCAGATGCGTCTGCGTCTCCGGCTTGATGTGCAGCTGCTGCTGCAGCAGAAATGCTGCAGCCGGCGGGGGCGGTGGAGCCGGTTGCTTGGCCGGCAGTGCCGGACTGCCCACAGTGGGTGAGCCAGCAGGCGGCGTACGCTCCGCAGAGCGTCGCAAGTCGGCGGCCAGATGAGCGTGTGGCAAGTGACCCACTGCGGCAGCGGCGGCTGCTGCGGCGGCCAATTGTTGCTGTTGCTCACGTTCCCGCTGCTGCTGCTGGTGATTGGCAGCAGCTGCTGCAAACAGTTCCGGATGCAGAGCCGTCAACAGCTGCTGTACGCCAGTGGAGAAAAGATTAGGCTTCAATAAATTCGTGGGTGTTTGCGCCAATTGTGGCAAGGCTGGTGCATGCTGCAGTGCAGCCATTGGTGGTGCCAACAATTCCCGCTGTTGCTCCCGTTGCTGTTGCTGCTGCTGATGTTGCTGCTGTTGCTGTTGCTGATAGCTGGCAAAGGCGCCGAACGCGTTAGGTAGAAACTGCTCAGTGGTGGGTATCTGCGGGCTCACCGGAATGGTAAGTATGGTCTGCACAGCGATGCCTAAGGGAGAGAGCAAAATGTCTGAGTATTAATCTTGGCTAAAGGAATTCAAATCATATTCTGTTCTATTAGGAGAGTATTCTCAAGAGATTGGGCATAATCCTCAGCTCGGAATATAATTTACAAATAGTTTTTGGTCTTTCATCTATTTATTTACTCAAAATTCCAAGCCCGCCCATATAATCTGAGTTAAAGAAGAGGAAATTGAAAGTTGCCTAATCGGTTTAACTTAAATACCCGCGGCCAGGCACACCAACAGGCAGGCACTAGCTGGCACACCCACAGGCTCTGGGGAAGTCAAGTCAAGTGAACTATGTTATTGATACCCACACAAGTGAGGCTAATCCTCTCAATATACTATATGCATATAAGAGGAGGTATGCATGGCATATGGTCTGCATGTTTATACATACGGTATATGGTTGAACCTACCTTGGGCTGTGGGTATGAGCAGCTGGGCGCCCTGGACGCCCTGCACCAGCTGCCCCGAGGCAAGTATCAGTTGCGGCATCTGCGCGCTTGCCGGTGGCGCTTGGAGCGCTGGCGGTGGCGATGCGGTCGCCGCAGCCAGCACATTGGCCAGCGTCGTCGCATTGATGGCATGGGCATGTGGTGAGCTGCTGCTGCTGGGATTATCCTGTGGCTGCTGGCTGCACGAATTGCCGGCTGAGCTGCTGTTGCTGCTGCTATTGCTATTACCCTTTGACGTCTTGTGCTTGTTGTTGCCGTTGTGGCAGCTGCTGCTGTTGTTGTTGTTGTTGTTGTTGTTGTTGTTGTTGTTGCTGTTGTTGCTGGGAGAGCCACTCGTTGCCGTTGCTCCCGCTACTGTTGACGTTGAGGTGACTCCAACAGCTGCCGCCGCCGCCGCCGCTGCCGCTGCTGTTGTCACAGCCTCGGCACCAACGCTCAAATTCAATGGCGAGTTGAACACAGAGGCGGCTAAGCCCTGAAGACTTGCCAGTGCTGCAGCTGTGGCGGGATGATGATGCGAATGGGAATGATGTGAATGCGGATGCTGCTGCTGCTGCTGTTGCTGCTGCTGCTGCTGGTGTTGTTGGTGCTGCTGCTGTTGTTGATGTTGCTGTTGCTGCTGTTGCAGTGTGGCCAAATTTTGTAATTTTTGCAAATTTATCATGTCTTGCACTGTTGGTTCGAGTGGAGCATAAACAAAAGGCACACAGAAAATGTTGTCATTAGTTTTGCTGCAGCAGTTGTGAAATTAGTATAAATGTCTGCGGATTGGGGGAAGGATGCAAGGACGAGGGGCAGAAGCAGCCATAAAAGCTGCTAGCACTAATTGCTCGTTTAGTACAGTGCGGTGTGTGTGTGTGTGTGTGTATATTCAGGGATGGAAACTAATCTTTAATGTATTTGCTTAAATCAACTAAAGGACTTTTCTCAAGTCAAACTCAAAGCTCGAGTATATAAAATTTTACTGCCTTTTGATATAGTTTCCAGCTCTGTTGATTAATGGATTCAGTTTGGCTTTCGATATGTACTCACTAGTTCCATTTAGATGTGCCGCAAACGCCTTGGCCTGTGCCTGCTCCTCGCGTCGTAGTCGCAGCGCCTCGGCTGCCTGCTCCTCCGCCTCCGCCTCTGCCTCCGCCTCATCGTCATCCGCATCGATTTGCATGGGCAGGGGCGACGCAGAGTTCGTATCCCGCTGGTGATTGGCCAACGAGGCAGCTTTGGCAGCTAGATTCTTATAGAACTCCAGTTCCTTGACATGCTCCTTGGAGTCGTAGCCCGAATGGGCGGACAGTGCAGGCGAAAGCAGCGTCGACTCCATCTCATCTTCGTTGTTATTATTATGGTTATGGTGATGGTGGTGCTGGTGGTGGTGTTGCTGCTGCTGCTGCTGCTGCTGCTGGTGGTGGTGTTGGTGGTGGTGCTGGTGATGCAGGGGCTGATGGAGGTGACTGCTGCTGCTGCTGGGCGAGTGAGTTTTGTGGCAATTGATCTCCTTCTCGTAGTCCTGCAGACAAAAGAAACAAAATTGCTGATTAGAACTAAGCTTCCACCAATTATAATCGAAATATCCTCTTTGCCGAGCAACTGCGCAAGCACCTATTAAAATATTACGCATACGCCACGTGTGCGGTATAAATCATGGCTGTGGCCAATGAATTGAGCGCTGTGATTGCATTTATTAAATTATATTTGCGCATTTGGTAATTACATAATACACACAACACTGTCAATTGTATAGCCACGCCCCCCAGCTCCTGTGTCGGGAGGCGCCCACTGCACGAGTAGCTCGTAGTATCCCAATGGGGCCCCAATGTTTGCTGATTGGATTATTATTTAAGCGACAGTCAGAGCTTTTATTCGTATTATATTACATTTTGTCAGCTCACATGACTTGTGAGTGTGTGTGTGTGTGTGTGTGTGTGTGGGTGGGTGTGTGTTCATTTACATGTTTAAACATATCAAATGGGGGCTATGCGAGTTAATAAGTTAATTTAATTTTTGTTGTAATTGTCAACGCACTTTTATTGTTCTTTGACACTCATTGTGTGTGTGCGAGTGTGTGTGTGTGTGTGTTTTGATGTGTCGCAATTTATGCAAATTTAATTGGTTGCAATTTCAAATGGATCTCAGTGGGAAAATGGGTGAATAATTCTATTGGTCCCATGACAAGAGGATCAAGAAATAATTCAAAGGAAATTTAATTTAATTGCAATTTAAAGTATTTTTTAGCCATGTAAAAAATAATATAATATCATCAGTTAAAACTAGTTTCTGAGTTTCCTTAGACGTTTCATAATTCGTTAACATTTTCCGCACTTTAATTTGTAGCTTAATTTAAGGATGAAACACGTTCAGTGGTAAACAGGAGCGCGAGAGAGAAAATATTTATAAGCAAAAAAATAGGAAAATAAAAAACGTAGAAAGGTAAACCAATATAATTATTGGCAATTAATGCTGGCGACGCTCTCTCCAAATGGGTTGCAAGCCTCGACAAGAACGAGTCCTTGCCGGCAGGAAGAGTCTAAGCGGGGCTGAAAGCTATTGCCAGGGCGTTCAAGCTGCCTAAGTGCGGGTTGTTGGCGACTCGAACGCGACGTGCCTTGGCCAGGGCTTCAATTAAATTTTATTTGCATAGGAAATTAACATAATTGTAGTGCAAAATACCATCTCAAAAAAAAAAGGAAGAAACAAATACAAAAAAGTGAAGGAAAAAAGCAATAAAAATAAGCAGCGAACGTGACAGTAGAGCGAAAAAAAAGTGTTAGAATGTTTAAGGAATAAAATGCAAATAGAAGAAATGTGTTGGGTAATTAAATGAATGTAAAATGCTCATTGAACCAATGGAAAGCAAATTGAATGAATGTTTGTAATGTGATTAAAAATGAAAGCTGCAGGGAAACCCTCAATTGAACTGATATCATTCAATTTCAATGTGTCCCTGCTTCCATCTATTACAAGCTGCATGTTAAGTCATTTGGCAGGACATTAATTAAGTGTTTGATAAATTTCATTGCCGCGTGCTAAAACTACATTAAAGAATTGACATTTATTGGCGCCGGCAAGCACCACCCACAACTACTTAGGCAGCTGCAGGACGAACAGCAAAAAAATTCATTTGAAAGGAGGGTGCTGCACTGCACTGGACAAACAGGACGAGAACGAGGACGAGCAGGGCAGGTTAATGCCGTTGAACAGCAAATCGAACTAAATTTATGACACACAGCGAACGAGAGCAGAAAAATAATGGAAAACTAAAAAAAAAAGGCAACTTGTAAGGATGAACGTGGCAGCCAATGTGTCCTGTGTGTGTGTGTGCATGTCCTTTATGCAAACAGGCAGCAAACAGACGGCAAACGCCCAGGACGCCGACGACGACGACGACGACGACGACGACGACGACGACGCTGACAGTCACTATATGCCACAAAGTAGTTGGGTCGGGGCTGATGCACTGATGTGCAATGAATTAACTTTTCAACATATTTACACACGCTCAATTGAATGCGGGAGTCGACTCCACATTGCTGCCGCTACCTGCCACCAAATGGGGCATGGCAAGTCATTGCCGTTGCGCCCGCAGCACCAAAGTTAAACAACAAAGCGGCGTCCATAATGAGCCGCTGACGTTGCCCCATTGTTCCACCAACGGCACCAGTTTCGCAAATGAGCGGAAATTAAAAACTGATTTAGTATGAAGACAGGCTCTGCCGGCGGGGTGGCAAAATGGGGCAGGAAAGGCGCCTGAAGATGGCTGCATCAATGGCCTTTGTTCAAACAGATAGATATCGCGCTTTACTTCCAGCCAAATTAAGTATATATTACTTTAATTAACGTTTCAACCACATTACTGATGTCCTTGGTATCTATCGACGCCTTCGTTCAGTGGCTGCAAAGTACAGTTATGTTTAACAGCAATTGACTACACAGACAATAATAATAAGGACTTTTACAAATTTAAAATACAATAAATTATTATATTATAATAATATATAAGTAATATAATACATTTTAAGACTATTCCAGCTTCTCTTTTGGAAAAAGATATCGACAGGTTTTTGCTGAGTGTTCGTTCATCTCAGAGATAGAAAAGCATCTCTTGAGGACATATCTTTTCCAGTTGTGTCAAATAATGCGGAAAATTAACCTCAGTTTAATGATTTAAGATAAGTTTGCAATGATTTTCGATTCTCGCATTCATTCTATAACGTTTTAGGGGCTTGCGGGTAGCCCAGTCCTTGGGACGCGCCTCAAAGTATGCAATACAAATGCTGACAAAAGATATCGCGCCAAATTTATAGCCACGCCACTTGTGTCGAGTCCTGACCAGACATGGACAGTCGCACACACTACGTGTGTCCATCTCCTGCCCATACTGTGTGACCACTTGAGGACGCTGAACGTCGAATAACTTTTACTTTTTTCTTTTTGCGACGCCGTCAAATGAAAATAAGTCAAAAAATAGAAAATGAATTGAATTATTGCACAGAGCGCGAACTGCCAGCCAACGGAGAGAGGGGAGAGGGGGGAGACATGAAGGTAGAGTAAAGGTAGTCGATTGGACAGGCACTGAGGCTGGTGTAGGATGCTGGGCACTTGACAGCCCTAGTGATAAGCAAAAGCCCTGCCGCGCAATGGAAATGCGATGGCGGCAGCGGCAGCGGCAGAGGTAACGGTAACTGCGACTCCCACTGCGACTCCCACTGCGATGAGAACGGCAATGGGGCCCGTGATGGAAACGGCAGCTTTTGCTGTTCTTCTTATTATGCGCCAGGCACTTTTTCTCTTTGTGTGTATTGAGGCTGTTGTGTTTCTTGTTTTGTCTACCCTGTAATCACGCATGCGAGAGGGTAGCTTAGCTGTTGCCCGGAAAGGATTCGTATCTAATAAAACTGTTGCTTAACCCAATAGAGAACTATAATCATATAATTAGATTACCTTATCAGTTCTTTATATATGCATTGAACAGCTGAAACACTTTGCGTATGCCTCATTGATAGATCTTAGGGTATTTTACAGTCCATCAGATACAGTCCTAGTTCGGTATTCTTGCTTGTTTCATTGCATGCTATTGAGCGCGACGCCGAATGCGAAATTATAATTCACACATGTGACCAGGGCGAACGACTTATGGCAGGGGGATTTGGGGTGTCTGAAAGAGTGTTTTGGGGTGTTCTTTTGGTGAGGACGGGAGGGGAGGAGAAGGGGTGAGGCTGTGCTTGGTCATTTGGCCATTTGCAGGGTGCGCGTTCGTCGCCTGTTAAAAAATGCAATTGCCAAAAAGTAGCCAACAAAAGGAAAAAAACCAAAGAAAGCAGAAGCAGCAGCAGAAGCAGAAGCAGTGGCAGGAGCAGCGTCGGCAGCGCTGCTTGTTTGCTTTAATTGCAAATGGCATTTTTTGGGGCGCGCGCGTTACAAGCTGACCAACAACCACCCGGGGACCCTTTCGCACCCCAACCCCAACACCTTACACCATCGAGTGGACATGCATTTTGGTGGCGAATTGTGACGGGTGCGGGCAGCGGGCAGCGGGTAGCGGGTTGCGTGTTGAGGGGGGGGGAACAGGCTCATAAATTGTCGAAAAATATTTGACTTGTTCTATTTTTGGTCGCCTGCGTCTGCTGTGGCCAGCAATGTGCAATATGCTTTCTGACCAGGTCCACCAGCAGTTGCCCCTTCGACCCACCACCCAACCACCCAACCACCCACCCACTCAGCACCCATTACCAAACTCCAGCCCGCTTTGTTCGTGTGCATGCAAACATTTTTGGTAGCTGAAGCTCCTCTGGTTTCCTCAGCCTGCACTTTTGCATATTTAATGTTTTGTTTAATGCAAATGTACATAATTTCATCAGTGAGCATGCGTATGTGTGTGTGTGTGTGTGTGGGTGTGACTGTGTATATATTTATGTTTGTGTATAGTTTTCTTTTATTTCTACTTTCAAGCCTGTTAAGTCGCACACAGAGAGCGAGCGAGAGAGCGAGAGATGTGAAAATATTTTTCAATTAATATTTATGTTGCTTTTTACGCCTGAATTGTTAATGCCCAATCTCAAATGAAACAAAACAGTAAATGGCTTTGCTCCTGCATCTACTATTGACCATTTGTGGGCGTATTTTCTTTGTATCAGGGCGTGGTCAGCCATCGACAATGTCAAGCAGCAGTCCAGCCAGGGACTAGCTGTGCCACAAGCTTAGACAATTGCTGCCATCTGCCCCACACATGGGGTTCAATCGACTGCAGCACGTTGCGGTTGCGGTTGCAAATCAAAAGATGGGGCAGAAGCAGAAGAATGGGTAGAAACGTTATCAATGTGGATTGGATAGGAGTTGCCTGGTAAATATTTAAATCAGATATATAAACGAGTATTCGCAGATACTTCATACATCGAACAATGGGAAGCTTTGATGCAGAAGTGGAAATTAAGCAATAAACAATATGGAATAAGAAAATAGTTACTCTAAAAGCTGATCCTGCTCGTTAATTATATTCAGTCAGAGAAGCTTAGGCAGTTCATCCCGAGTGCAAGTCCCAGCTTGGATGTGGATGCCACAGACTTTTGTTGCTAATTAATAATAAATACATTTACTGCATCCCTTTCACAACTGTTTCTAAACTTAAGACAAGCAGTGAAGTTTCTATTAGTTATAAATGAATCTATTGTCTCATCTAATTGTTCCATCAAAGAGATTTCGTTATTAGTCCTATTCGACTGTAATTAGCAATCCATCAGCTGATCAAATGTCCACTTCCGTTCATGGAACGCCTAAACATTCAAAGCTGTGAAGCGGCTGACACTGCCTTGGCTTGGAGTCTGTGAATTGGCTGGATCCAATGACCTGCAGCGTCACCCGAAAAAAACCAAGTTAAAAATTGACACAAAAAGACAAACAACAAAAAGTAGGAAAAAATTGTGGAAAAGAGAAACAAACAGGAGGGGCAGGGGGAGTAAAAATTGAGCCGCCATTTGCAATAGCCAAGCGATTTCTTGCACAATTTCCTCGGCACACAGTGTGAATAAAAATGTAAGCTTCAGTTGCAGCCAAACCAAATACGAGTAGCACATAGTCGCAGCTGAAGCCCATTTCAGAGTAACCCATTACCAGGACCCTGCTCCCCTCCGGCGGCCCCTCTCGCGCCCATTGTGCTGCCATAGAGCCCAATCAGCCCATAACAAACAAAAGCTGCAAGCTGCAGACATTGCAATTTTCACGAGCATTTGACCGGTTGGTTCTCTCTACACACACACACTCACAGACTCACACACACATACGCACATACGATTAATAGCATACATCGCCTATATACATGTGGATTGCAGAAGGGTGGCAGGGGCAAGGGGCAAGTCGCAGCTGACAGTCGCATGGCGAATGGCCAAACGAAAACAAAAAAGCGTGCAAAACAACAGCGAAGCACAAAAACCAAAACAAAAATGTGTAAAAAAGAATGAAGAAAAGTGTGGAGAGAGCGCAGAGCGCATAAAAATGGAACAAAACACAGAAGAGGCAAGCGAAGTGACAAGAGAGTTGGGGACTGGACTGCGAATGGAGAATGGAGGATTGGGCCACTGTTCTGTTTGCTGCCTTCAGGTCCAGTCCATGGCCTATGGTCCAGGCTCCATGCTCCATGCTCCATGCTCCATGGTCCCATCAACGGCGACATCAATGGGCGCGCCACTCAATCAACCCCACGCAGGCTGGAAATTTTATGCTGGCTGCGGGGGGGATTTGGGTGTATGGCAGAGTGGGTGGTAGGTTGGCTCTTCTGGCTTCTGCTTGACAACAATGAAGGCCAAGTATTGTCCAGGCCGTGTCCCAACCCCTGGCGAACCCAATTTTTCTCTTCTTTTTTACGTGTATTCATCCTACTATTTTGCTGAGTATTTTTTTATGCGCCGCTTCATTTAATTTTTTCCGTGTGCTTTCATTCTTTTCTCTTCTTTTCCCTCTCTCTCTCTCTTTCTCTTACAACTTGTGTTACTCTCTCCCTTTCTCTCGTTTTACCAACAGTGTTGGCCACTTTTCATGGCCTGGGCGCCGAGTTCGCTTGCTACAACTTTCTGACTGCTTGGTCGCTGGTCAGCCGCAGTTATTCTTGGGCCCCTCTGGACGGTCGAGCGCTGGTCAAATAAATGCAATTTCTGCACCACCCCCCAAACACTCACCCCTCTACGTTATCCAGAGGCAACGGGAGAATGGCAACGCCCTCATGCGAAATGCGTATTCGGAACTTTTGCTTGCTTTTCACTTTTGGCGGCACATTTCTTTTTTGCGGCCCAAAATAAAAGTAAAAGTTGGCCAGAGCTTACACCCCATTCCATCCCAGTCACACACACACACACACACACACACACACAGCTAGCCCACTCCTTTGAGTGGTCAGTTTGCTGCTTCTGCTTCTGTCTCTGCCTCTGTCTCTGCCTCTGCCCCTGCCTCAGTTTGCTGCGTTTCTTTTATTTTGGGCGTCTGTCGCGGCATTTATTGCCACGCCGCTGTAGCCCCTGGGGGCAGCTTCGCTTGACTCTTTCGCTGTTGCTCATTTGCATCAAATTTTTAATTGGAATTGTCGCAGGAGAATAGATAAAAAACGTCCGGCATACAGAGCGAGAGAGATGGAGAGCAATCAGAGATGGATGTCAAAGAAGATTAGAAACATTTATTGGCTCTCGCTGCGCCTATCGGATAGGCAACGCTTACTGAAATGTTACGTATACGCCGCATAACCAAAGCAGAAACAAACAGAAGAAACACTTGACAGATTGGTTATTATAGAGTCCAGCAGAAACCTCCAGGTTAAGCACATGAATAGTATTTATCACCTTCTGGCAACTTATCGCATTTTCATGCACCTAACTTTCAACTTTCCTCAGCTCTTTAGCTTGTATTTTTTTGGATTTTCTTTCTCAAATTTCCCTACTCCTACCAACTGCTCATTATCATTAAAGAAGAACCTATTGTAACTTTTATCTGCCGACTTTTCTATATCTTTCCGGTTAACTGCTGCAACTGCCTCTCCCCATCACCTGCCCTCACTTGGCTGCTGCTTTGTCACCTTTAGCGTCAGGCTCAATCTTTGTTTTTTTTCCTAGCGTTTGCACCACTCGACTGCAGGTTGTGCCACCCCCTGCGCAGCTCCTGCCCAGGCAGCCAGCCCTTCCACTTCAACCTGCTGCCTGTTTCTGCTATTTTTAACAATTTTTTCATACGCAATTTTTGTTTACTTTTTAGCAATTTCTTCCCCTTCTCATCATCTCTTCCTCTCTGTCTCCCTTAGTTCCCCCGCTTCTTTCAGAGAAGCAGCTTGACTACCGTTATGTTTGTTGTTTGTCTGTCGCTTTCTTTTACTTCTTGTTGTCTGCTGGCATTTTCGTTGTTTGTGTTGTTGTTGTTTCTGCTGCTGCGTTGCTTTTATTTTAGGCGGCCGTTGAGAAAACACAAAAGCTTTGCATTTTTATGCAACTTTTACCTATTTTCTTTTTTATTATGGGGGCGCTTACACTCACATGTATTAACATGTGTGCGAGCATGTATGTGCTTGTGTGTTTGTGTGTGTGTGTGTGTGTGTTCAGCTCTACGCTTTCTCTACACTTCTCATTCGCTGCCGTCGTTGCGTTCTTATCAAGAAAACGAAAAAGTAACATTTGTGTGGCTGCTGCTGATTGGTCCTGTCACCCCCTAGGCTCCTACCCACCCTACCGTACCCCACGCCCACCCAGCACCCTTAACCCTAACAGCCCACATGTGCCACAACGAAAGCAGCAAAAGAAACATTTTTTGTTTTAGCCGTAGAGCAACACACCCGTTTTATTGTCCATTGTCCCTGTCGCACGCGGAGCTCCAACGGCGCCTGCTTCGTCATGTGTAACCAGCGATTGGCCACTGCGCTTCGGGATGAGTCTATACAGAAGAATTCAATAGAATTCAGAAGAATCCTCCTGCTGCTATAAGCCAGGTAAGACAATTCGAGCTGTAAGTCGAGCTATATGTCCTTCTGATAGGGACTAAAAGTTGAGAGGAAACAAATTGAAAATAAGGATCAAATACCAGATGAGATTGTGAGAGATTCTATCTTTAGTATTACCAAAATCCTTTGGGCTTTATATTATATGAAATGAATATACTTGAATTATTATATAGTATGATTTGCTGCAAGTGTTCCTATTGAGCGTATGTTGCGACCAATCCTTGGGGCTCTATTCCCAACAAAATGTAATTACTTTACGTTGCATATTTGCATCATGCCTCATGCTACTTGGACATGTTACACTTTCGCTTCCAGCCAACTCTTCGCGTCAGCCACATGACGCTACAACACTTTAAAATTAATATTCCTATTTTTCAATTACAACTGACACTTGTCTATGGCAACCGAGCCCAATCCCATCTCCCATATCCCATATCCCTTAGCCCACATCCCACTGCGAACCTGCCCCGCGCATAGAGCCTACCAAGAGAAGGCCGCATGAGTTTCAATTGTTGCTAGTCGGACGTCGTCGTTGTCGTCGTTGTGGTTGTCGTCGCCGTCATCGTCGTCGTAGACGCGGACGCGGACGTGGACATGGCACACACCCAATGTAAAATGTCATTACCGTTGACATAAATGAATAGCTGCATTCATTGCATTTGGCAGAAGTGGAGGGCCAGTGGTGCAAAACAAGATTACCAACACTGAAACCACCACCAGCAACCCAACACACCAACACCAGCAGCGGGTGCGACACGAGCTTTACATAAGATGGTTGTAATTTCGCATTAGCGATTAGTTAATTAAAGCCAAGTAGGGGCCGTTCTCCTATGGCCAATTGTTGGTCAGAGCCAATGTTGGCAGTTGAATTGTGGTCTGTCAGCAATTTTTATCGATGTGAGTGAAACAAGTTTATAAAACTTGGCAAATGAGCGATTAAATGATAAAACTGGACAGGTCAGATAATTGTTAATGAGCTCATGCATAATATGCATATATCGCAAGGCGATAATTTAGTGAGTTTAGTTCAGCTTAAGATAATTCAGATATGCGATTAGAAGTGTTGCACAGGTCTTAAGTACATGTCGCAAGATAACTACGAAGAGTGTTCTTAACTAAACTAGAACTGAACTTAAGAAGATAAACTTTAGAAGCAGATAAATAATATAAATTTGTATAACAGCCCTCTAAAAGGGGTTTTGTTTCTATGCTAAAATCCCAGTTTGTGAAACTTTCCTCTTACTTACTCTAAGTACGAGCTATCAAAGTATAATCACTACTTCGATGTGTAACTGCAAATGAGCTTTGTTCTTCTACCCCTCCCCTTTCCACTTAACACTTTCCACCCACATTGCACATTTAATCCTTAATGTTCTCTAAGCGCTGGTAGCACTGGACACTGACCATCCTCATGTGGGGAAGCTGGAAACGTGCGCCTCATATAACATTTCTAATTAAAATTTTGTACAGCCCGCCCGAAAAAGGTTATTAACATATTTGCCTTAACGTGGCCCATTTGGTTGAACCCTTGTCCAGTCCTAGATCCCCCTCTGTCCATGCTGCGAGTATTTGCCAGCACATTTGTCCCAGGCTGTTGGCCATTAGTTGGCATGCAATCGAGCAACTTGTCCAAAAAAGCATGAGTTGCGTTGGCTCACAGCTCTCAACTAAGTAGGAAAGTTCTATAACCAGATTTCCAATGCAAACACTGTTAGACAGAGTCAGAGAGAGCGAAAGCGAGATGGGCATAAGGTATGTAATAGGTGGCGACATGCAGGCATGCATGGGTGCCTAAGTAGCTGCGCTGTCTTCATTAAAAAGCGTACCCAAACCCAGTTGCAAAACTCCTAGAGCCCAGTATCAGACCTGGACCCATGTAACGTTAGAAGTTACATGGCCCACTCAGTAGCAGCAGCAGCAGGAGCAGCAACAGCAACAACAACAATAGCAACAACAAATCGAGCTTCATTCCTAATTTAAATGCAAATGAGATTCATTTGGGAGGAGGGGTGGGGCATAAGCGGCAGTGGCAGCGGCGGCGACTGCGACGACATTGCAACATTGGACAGCCCTGGCCCTGCGCTCGGTCAAAGCCACACACAGAGAAGCTCTCATTACCCCATAAAGCACATACAAGCCTTAGTTTTTGGAGTCGTCGCCTACCTTGGAGCTCGGTTCAGTTGGTCTCTGTTTTCTTTTGATAGGGTTGGGCTGCTTTGCCGTCTGTCGTCTGCCAGTTGCCAGTTGCCGGTTGCCGGTTGCTGGTTGCAGCTACATTTATGCAAGTAGCTTAAATGGCTACAAAATGCGTTGCTTTGGCGAGATTTGTTGCATACATTAGGGCCTGCCAACGCTTAGGCGCAACTTAAGCCCAACAATGCGACTGGGGGTATCCACACTACCAATTCCCATTCCAGTCCCAGCACTGCTTGGCACTGGCAATCATCTGTCTGCTAGCTTTTTAAACTCCCTGAGCTCAGTCTCCGTGCTTTGTTCAGGTGTGACAGCGCTTATCGCCCACCTACCACCCTGAAATCACCACCTGCCACCTGCCACCTGCCACCTGCCATCTGTCCTGCCGCAAATATAATCAGACTGGAAATATGCTATGCTTTTTGGATTTCTTGATTAGTGCTGTGCCTGGTGGAAGCCGCTCCATGGCTTTGGTTTCCGACGTCTACGAATCTCTCTACGACCAGATGACGGCTTCATGATTGTCCATGCAGATGGAGTTCAGTTTACGTGGCGGGCGGCAGCCACATTGCCCATGAAATTAGGGTTCGCATTCCAGAGAGGCCGAACAAAAGACATTGTCTACCTTCTATCGGTCTCTAATTAGCAGTGGCAGCTCAGCAAGACTGGACTCAGCATGGCCAGTTGGGAGTTGATCCATTCCCCAAATTTCACGTATGCATAGAACAAAGGACTCTTCAAAGGACACTCGCATATCTTAAAAACAAAAATCTAACACATAGTTTGTGATGCAGTTCAATTCTTTATGCCTATATTGCTGCACGTATTAAGGCTTATGTGCAGAATCAGTGTATACATTCATGTATGTATGTATATAAGGCGTATGCACCTATAATGTCTGTAAGTATATGGATGGATTTATTACTCATGCGCCACGTTGCACAAAGCACCAATCAATATGCAAGGCATCAAATATTTAAACTAAAAGTGCAAAATAACAAAAATGGCTGCGAAAATTTAACACAGAACAACAAGTGTGCTGGAAGAGTGTTTGAGTGAGAGTGTGTGAATGCATGTGTGAGGGAAAGAGATGGAGATGGACTGGTAAAAGTGTTGGTTGATACAATGACAGAAGTCTTCTAATTGAGTGTAATAGCATGTGAGTGAGAGAGTATGTTTAAAAGATAGAGAAGAAGACACACAGAAAGAGAAGAGAGACAGAGAGAGAGAGAGAGAGAGAAAGAGACATGAGAGGGCAGATACATGGATAAAGACAAACTCTAGGCAGGCAGCAGCTGTAAAGTATGCAACAAAACCTGAAAGCAAATCCCCTTCTATTGTGGTCAAAATGCATTTCGAGTTATGAATATATATAGCATATGTATATGTGAAAATATATTTATATACATATATCTTGTTGATTTTTGAAATTATCAGGCTTTCTGAGTGGAAATTGGGATTTGGGTTGGACTTGGACTTGGGGTGGGAGTTTTTCTAGGTCTGCCATTTGCTTGCCATGTGCTGGTGGTCATTTTTTGAATGAATTATTAAATGCTTTGTAATTTATTTGATTGTGATTGTGTTTACTGCAATGTGTGTGTGTGTGTGTTTTGTATTTCTATGGGTGTGTATTTGTGAGTCATGTATTTATTGCACTTAACTGTTTAGGGTTCCATACAAGCTACAAGCACACCTCCGTACCACACACACACACACACACTCTCCCTGTCCTATTGTTGAAATCTTATGCATTTGTCATGAATTTGAAATATTTTCGGTTGGTTGAAATGGTTTTGGCTCTTCACTTGTCTGAGGTCCAATGACAAGACGTGCAAATGCAGTCGTATGTGTTTGTGTGTGTAGCTGTGTGTATTCTTTCAGTGTCCATCTATAGCTGCATTTGTCGATGGGTGCACCAAACATCCCAAACAACCCATTGACCATTTGTCTGTATCTGTTTTGGGCAAGGGTTTTTCGTACGTTTGTGTTTTGTATTTTCTGTAGCAATTTATTGATCAATATTTAGCTTTGCCGTTGGCGTCATCAACTACCAAGGATACGAAAATTTGATGATATATATGTATACACATACATATATAGAGCAACCCAATAAAAAATTTCAACTCGGTCGTTGATTGCAGTTCTCAAAAGTTTCAAACGGCATTTGGCAGTATAATTATATCTGATTTCTGCTATTATCGATCCCTTAAAATTAGTTGAGCTCGTTGTCCTTATAGCCATTGCATTAAATTTCCTTGAGCATAAGCGAGTTGAGATCTCAGACGCCATTTTGTCTCAAGTGACAGACAGGACACACACTAAGTGTGTGTGGGTAAACGTGCTGGCAAACATAATTAGATTGCATTATGTAAGTGTTGCCTAGGCGGCCAGTGACTACTACTATCAGGACCACATCCCGCCAATCCTTTATGCCCCAATCCACATTACCCACTCCCTGGCTTAACCCTTACCCGAGGCAATTTCAATAAAATTCTGTGCTAGTCTGGGGTAAACTAAACCCAAAAAGCAGTCAAATGTCTCAGACACAAAACCACAGCGATGTCTCGTCCTGGCATTAAGCCTTGTCCAACACACACACACCAGACTCACAAACACACATCTATACATATATATATATATATATACATATGTATGTATGCATGCATAGGAGAGAGCTCCATCTTCAGCCTGGGAGCTGTTGGATTTGGCCAAGGCAATGGCCTTTCAAAATTTTCGAATTTACGTAAATTTAACTTTCTTGAAATACACTTAACTGTAAAATTAATTATAAAAGGCAATTGTGTGTGCGTATGTATGAGTGAGTGTGTGCTAGTGGGTGTGTGTGTGTGTGTAGCAGCACACCCACTTAAGTTTGTCTTGGTCTTTGGCCGAAAAGGTGTTGGCATGGAATTTGCATAACCAACTGAACGTCAATGTCTTCTGCATGCGACCAGCATATGTGTGGTGTGTTTAGGTATGTGTGTGTGTGTGTGTGTGTGTTTGATGTGTGTGTAACTTGTACAGTTGTGCGCGCCGACATTTGCATAGACCACGTTGTATACATGACCACCCAGTCTCTATGTACATATGTATATATATGCGAAAACACACTAATTAAATGTTGAAGGCAGTTTATATTGATGCCCCCGCATGGCCAGCGGGCAGGCGTCTAACAGGGACAGGTGAATGTGTACACATACGTATATAGTATATACATTATATAAGAAGGACTCACTGTATATAAATGTGTATGTGCGTCTATCTATGGGTTCTCTTGACTGGCCTAAGAAAATCTATAGCCGACGGGGAACAAACTCAAACCGCAACCGAAATGTCTTCATTTTGCACATCAAACCAAATGCAGCCGCAATTACATACACATAGGGGATATATACAGCATATATATGTATATGCTTATGTGTTTAAGTATGTGTCTGTATTTACCAAGGATTTGTAATTACATTCGGCATCATTCGGACTTGTCTTTGTTGCTAAGGGCGAAGTGCATAGGAAATCATATTTAAGGCTTATATGCGAGCATTTCTCGATAAATTATCACGGTTCTCATTTCAAATGAAAACTAGAAAGTATCATGCAAATTTAGTATGACCTTTTCGAGGGTAAAGACAGGTTTCATTCAGGCACTGGACGTGATTTAAGTAGACTCGAACTTAGCATTTATTCTGAGTGAATGCTTGCGGCTTTCTTGAGCGGAACCCTACGCCATAATTACACATTATGCAATGCAATTATCAGTCTGACAGTTCGGTTAATGCCACGGCTCTATGGCTAACTAGACTCTGACTTAGACATGCTGACTGCTTGGCATTTCACCTACTCGCAGACACAGATAGAGACAGAGACATGGGCATATATTTTACATTTACAACTACAACTACGGAACGGCCCCTAACAATCGGATACTGTCTTGGGGCTTGAGGTGCTGCCACCTGCCCGGTTTACACACGCAGACATTTTTAATTAAACGTACAATTTTTCGCTATTGATTACTTGCCAGAGTTGTTGGGGGGGCAGGGTGCCAGCAGGGGGACACCCAAAGGGGAGGAAGCGTGTAAATTGTGCAGCCATAGTTATTGCAAACGCATTAGTATTAGCGCTTTAAATGACGTGACTTGCCCCGAAGAGAGGCAAAGAGAGGGGTTGCAGGCTGCGGGCTTGACGCGTTGCAACTTGCCATGACTGGGTGCTCGGAGCTGACACGCAAACTACAGCCGCTGCCGCTGCCGCTGCCGTTGCCTGTGACGGCGCCGGAGCCACACGGACTACGGCCCTGTCATTGTTCGGCTGGCAGGCCACAGGTAGAACTTAGAACTTAGAAGGTAGCGGGTTGCGGGCTGCGGGCTGCGAATTGGGAGTTTTGGTTGCCAGTTTGGCGTCTTTTTAACACAATGACAGTTAATTAGATTGTAAGGATAGCTAAAGGATATGTGCAAGCTTGAGTATTCTATGCAGGTGTATTAGTTTCGCCGACGAAAACTTTACCTCTACCTTGTAAATGAGCCTAATTGACTTGGTTACGAAAGTGGTTGGGACAGCTCATCATGACGATGACGATGACAATGATGATGATGAAGCTTTGCATATGAATATCAAAAGGATTCGTTATCAATAGGATGTGCTATTGTCGGTCTGTCTATCTTGAATTAAAGCAGCAGTAAAATCAATTTAATGCTCCACATTGCCGCTCATTAAATTGCCAATTGCCATGGGCTCAACTAATGAAATCATTAAAATTGTTTAAAAGGAAGTTTTCCTATGGCTGCCCGGACACACACACATATAAACGGAGGAATGCAGAATTTATGTGGCAACTAGAAACTATGTTTTGGCTACACATAATAAGCACACACACACATACACTCCATCGAAAGGATATACGAGCAAAGGACATTGCCTTGAGCCGACCGAGACAAACACAAACACAGACACAGACACGGATACGGACAGAGCCAGAGACAGAGTAAAAGTTGCGAATGGCGGCGCCTGGCAAGCATTTTAGGACAAAGATACGAAACTACCCCACACTGCCCCATTCCCAGAACGAAGTGGTTGCCGCGTGCGCTACTTAAACCCTTGCCTAAACTATCCACCACTCCACCACCTTCCCATCTGCCCCACCTTCCACCTTTCCATCGTCTAACCCACCCAAAATCCAGTAAGGCGGCCAGACATTGAAAACATGATTTTAGTGTTTTCAAATTTGAATTTTAAACAAGTCATAATATAATTTGGCTAAGCAGCAAAAGCAAAAGCCCAAAACCAAAACCTCATGCTCCAAATTCTTGTCCTCGTTCGTGTCCCCTTGTCTGCGTGTCCACTTGCCGGGCTTTAATCCTGCCCAGAACTCGAACTATACCCATATACCCCAGCCCCAGCCATAGTCCATGTCCAATGCCCACGCAGTTCTAGAAAATTAGCTCAAGCCGAGGGCCCAAGCTCATCTTTCGCTTGGCGTTTTTCTTGCAGCGCAAAATACTAAAATTTAAATTAGATACAAAAGTATCTATAGCCTTATATAGTATATACACATATATATATATATATGTATGTATGTGTGCTTGTCTGTGTCCAAAGCCTGCATACATACGTAGTGGGTGTCAGTGTGCGGTTTGGCCGCGTCAGGCAAACTATCTTACACGAAATATTGTAATTTTCTTGCAACTAAAGACGTAAACGGATATTAGCAGCAAATGTATCCCCACGTCATTTGGAGTCCTTTGCGCTGTCCTTTACTCCCTGCCAGGGACTCCCTGCCTGCCTGCCGCCTACTCACACACAGCTAATGACAGTGGATGCGCCTTTTGTTATCGAATATGCTGATTAGTTTGAGCAGGGTTGATCGTGTCTAGTGCGGCTCTTAATCGAATTTTCAATTAATTGCACAATTACAGCTTGTAATTCACGAAATAGATCAAAGGTTAGGAAAATCCTTGGGATGTTATCGAATATATGTAAATTTCTAGGAGTGCTTCAAGTAGACTTTAAACCAATCGATTTTACTAGGAAACTAAGCTTAGGTATCGACTGGAATGAGTTGTAATACATTATAATGGATTATATTTTCCCATTTAATTGTTTTCTTAACTATTCATAGTATCGACTATTCGATATATATCATGCCAACTCGATATATATCATGCCATCTCCAATTGCCTTGTAGTGCAAAGTAAGTCGAAACTGCTTATGACGTTGGCAACAACTTTCAGCCACATGGCAGCTTTGATTGCTGCTCTGAGCCAGCTAAAAAGGTTCAGGCATATAGTATTTACAGTATTATATTAAATCATATAAAAGTTACGCTCCCATCGTCGCTTCCACTACAATTTAAATATGCTTCGATGGCCCATTCAGAGTGTGGGCGTCGCATTTCTAGGGCGTTGTTATCGTCAACTTGGCTTGCATACATTTTCCATTCTAATTTCTAATTATTTCTCTTAAGGGTTTCTGTGTGTGTGTGTGTGTGTGTAGTGGTTGTTGCTGGAGCTGTCTGACCAGTTGGGTGGGCTTCGTCCTCGTTCTCGCCCCCAGCCTGTCTGTCTGTGCGAATTAATTAAGTGTTTTCGTGCGCGGGCAAAATCCTTTTGCGGTTCAGTTGCCTCTTGGGCTGGGTAAAGGCTGTTGGGTTAAGCTAAGGCGTTCAGTTCATGTAAGACAT
Organism: Hirtodrosophila trivittata; assembly: GCA_035045065.1. NCBI lineage: Eukaryota > Metazoa > Arthropoda > Insecta > Diptera > Drosophilidae > Hirtodrosophila > Hirtodrosophila trivittata. The sequence continues at coordinate 2,689,563 of JAWNNK010000868.1, forward strand.
GAAAGTATATGTTTATGTATGTGTATCAGATATCCACAGAAATATGTGGAGCTGAGGGAAAATCAATTATAAATTAAACATTTATTAAAGAAAGCATTGCCCTTGCCCAGGCACCACAGACCTGAGCCTTGTGCTCGGTTCTTTGAGCTTGGTGCTCGCTCTCACTGTGACTACGAATATGCCTATGCAAATCAAGCCGGCATAAATAATGCGACATCATTATTTAGGCAGGTAGGCGAAAGATATAGCTACAGATACAAGCCACAGATGCGGCCAGAACATTTTGTCGTCAAGCCATTCAGACCGAATGCAGAGTGTGTATGTATCCAAGGCAACCAGCAAGCGAACCCATCCAACAATCCAAGCATCCAAGCATCCATCCATCAATTATGTTGAAGCCGAGCTTTGCCTTTTGGCAGCTGCTTAAATGTGACTCCACTCATTTCGATTGTCTTCCAGAGTCTTCGCTTGATTATGCACATGCATTTGGTAAACGCGCTCGTATGTCAAACTTGAAGCTTCGACTGGAAGTCGAACTCAAATAAATGCGGCCTGCATGCATATATCGGAGTATGAGATACTTGTATCTACAAGTATATGCTGATAGATGCCGAGTATAACTGATTTGTGTGTATATATCTGCATTGGTAATTTGCTATAAACCGACTTTAATATGGCACGCAGTACTATTCTACACACATACTGCCACACGTCTCTGTTCTTTTACTTATTCCTATTTGTTTTTATCTTTTCTCTTACTTAACATTTGCACATGCGCAGCAGGAACCCAAGAGATGCTTTGCATGCGATGAAACCTTGGCTCTTGCTCTCGTATTGTGCTCGAACAGTTATTTTCTGCTGATGTTTTGCATTTACATGGATAAGTAGCCCGATGGAGGCACAGACAGACGGAGAAGCTGATCGACAGCTACATTTATGTGGAAGAGGAAAGACTTCAATGTCTTTCCATTTTTTGGCTCTTCCGAATTCAATTCTAACTTAAATGTTGGCTCAAAAGATAGATTTTATATATCAGTATCAATCAAATAAATAGCAGTAGGCGGCTATAAAGCTGCTATTGAAGTTTAGTTTTCAAGTTTTTGACTGGGCAGAGTTTAGTTATAATCCAATAGTCCAACAGAAACGTACCAAATATTTTCTGATTTTGGCTTTTCAGAAAATATTTCAAAATTTACAATTTTTACTTTTCGGTTCTAAATTTGCAGTAAGTAAAATGTCTTTTTTAAAACGAATTTCTGGAGGACGTCGGTTGATTGCGCCGGTCCGGCGCTTAGATATAAACGTAATTAGAGGTTACGCCAAGAAGCACAACCCTCCACCTTTATGCTCGTCGAAAGGAAAGGACACGAAGTCAAAAGGTGATTGCCCTGACGACCACCCCAAGGCACGCAGCCCGGAGAATATTGAGGAAACCTTTCCGTTCTATCATCTGATCAAGTTCGATAAGGAGTGCTGCGGTGCTGAGTGCGCTGACCAGGACATACCCAACTTCGACAAGTGCCTCTACAAGGAGTCGGACAAGAACAAGCGCAAGTACCAGGTCACCTGGGTGGAGTGTCCACCCGTGGCGATTATGCCAAAGAAGATTTGTTGCTTTGAGAAGCTGAAAAAGATCCCGATTCAGCGACGTGCGCCTAAGGAAAGGCCGGATACAGCTTGCAAGCAGGAATTTAAGTGCCCGGACGAGGAAGATAATTGTCCCCGTATCGCCAGTCCCGGCTGTAGACCCGTAAGGGATCCTGTGCGCTGCCAGCTAGTGCGGTATCCCTCCGATTGCACTAAGGTGAAGGCGCCGTATCCAGCATTTTCAGAATGTGTGCGACCAAAATTGCGCAAGCGAAAGAGGAGCGAATGTTATTGCCTTGAAGAAATCCCAATGTGCGATCTACTTAAGGACTTGAACAAACGATTGAAAAAGGGCAAAATGAGCTTTAGTCCTTGTAGCAACAAATAATATAATATAACCAATTTTCTGCCAGAAATTCGTTTTATATTCAATTATTTTATTTCATGTATCATAGAATACAAACAATTTCAATTTTAAATGCTGTCAGAATAATAAACTGTTAATTTTATTTGTGTTAATTACGATCATAGTGTATTCTTTTAAATCTGAGGGATGAGCCTGTCTGTGGGATGAGCCTGTCTAGGTGAACCGCTAGCTCCTTCGTCTGCAGTGTCGGTGTACAATTAGTTGAGGTAAATAGATTTATATCGGCAGCAGTACTGACTGAATCTACTATCGATAGATCGAAAGTCCACCCTAATCTGATTAGGTGAGCAAGCATACAATTGGAATCGAATATAATTTGGATAAATTCTTGTCTAAGCAAGCTTCGACTCTTTCAGTGAAAAAGGTCACGAAGTTTTTCAGCTAGGATTTTTAGTCTTTGAACTGCTTTCTTTGGGTTAACAACAAATTTTTGCTTTTAAATTATTTTAGGTAGTCTGGCGAATTTTCTTCTAAAATTTTTTAAAATTACCAGAAAGGTGTCGACATTCATGTCTCATCTATCATCCAGCTCAAAATTCATGATGTCTCACTCAATGGTAGCAGCAGTAAGTTCCTTGATGAAGAGGTTGGCGACTGGAAACGCACTGAATGATAAATTGGTCAGTTGTGGCCTGCGAAGGAAACATGGACTAGCCATCGTCTACAGCAGAAAGCAAAAGGATGAAAAACCTGTCTCAGTTAACCAGATCCTGTGCAGGAAGCAAAAAGATGAGAGGCCCGTCGCCGTGAATGGCATCTTTTGCAGAAAGCAAAAGGACGAAAAGCCAAGTCTTATCGGCGATATCTTAGGCAGAAAACAAAAGGATGAAAAACCTGTCGCAGTTAACCAGATCTTGTGTAGGAAGCAAAAAGATGAGAGGCCTGTGATATCTAATGGCGAGATCTATTTCAGAAAGCAAAAGGATGAGAAGCCAGAAATCAATGGCGAAATCCTGTCCAGAAAACAAAAAGACGAAAAGCCTACTTGCAGAAAACAAAAGGACGAGAAGCCCTTGGAGCTTGCAGTTAGAGAAGAAAACGGAAATCTCATCGAAGAGATTCTAAGCAGAAAACAAAAGGATGAAAAACCTGTCGTATCTAATGGCGAGATCTATTTCAGAAAGCAAAAGGATGAGAAGCCAGAAATCAATGGCGAAATCTTTTCCAGAAAACAGAAGGACGAGAAGCCCTTGAAGTTTGCAGCTAGAAATGAAGTCCGAAATCTCATCGACGAGATTCTAAGCAGAAAACAAAAGGATGAAAAACCTGTCGTATCTAATGGCGAGATCTATTTCAGAAAGCAAAAGGATGAAAAGCCAGAGGTCAGTGGCGAGATCTTTTCCAGAAAACAAAAGGACGAGAAGCCCATTTGCAGAAAACAAAAGGATGAGAAGCCCATGGATCTCCTAGTTAGAAGAATGAATTGAAGCAAGAATTCTCGACATTCAATTGGTTAAAAATACTGGAACATTAATTAATCGTTCATATTATGACGATAACTGCCCCATATTAAAGATCGCCCTATATTTAAAAATATAAAAAAATAAATTATAAATCTATAAATAAATATCTTATGCAAGAATAATAAGCATGGTTTTTTTATAATAGGGAAGGGTTAATATAGATGAATATATTTTTTTAATTGTGGTCTTAATCGCTCGATCAGTTTATGTTCTATATCGGGGTTATCATCCATCATATAGATAATATAGGAATCGTTCATTAGGATGTCTATTGAACCTATAGACGGATTCCAATGGGGAAGATTGATTGTCCGTTATGGAATGCTAAAGTTGCTTTTCTAATGCGGTTTCTACGGTCGGTTTGAATGCCCTAAAAAAGCCTGGATATCTATAATATAATTGGTACTAACAAAGTTGGCCATGAACAGTGAGAATATTTTGATCGTAGGAAGCCTTGATTTCAAATTTCCAAATAGGTCTGTTTGGACTAGGTAATAACTTAGACCAAATGAGTCTGTTGAGCTAATACAATCCAACTTTTTCTCCCATTTTCGGCTTTCCATTCGGCATTTTTCAAAATTTTCCAAAGTATTTTTTTATAAAAATTTTAAATTTTAATAAATTTTTATGGTTGGAACTATGCAGACTATGTTTTCCATTTCTGGAAAGTGTAGTGGGCTTGGCATATATTCAATAGCTCGTTGTGTACGGCCCCATGTTATTACACACTACGTGCGGAAATTTGCTGATTGTAAGAAGGTCGGAGATAACTCTGCGAAGGAGGAAACAAAAGATCCTCCGTGCGGACAGGCAATACTCCGAGAATATCCATGCAATATAAAGCCTTCGGAACTAGTCAAGGAAAAACCTGCGAAAGCGCGACCCCCTCTCGTTTCCATGTGGAAGTTGGAAGATTGTGAACCTGACCTCTGTGTTATACCTCTTCGGTACGATATGAAATACTATCGGATAACTGATAAGGGAAAACGCAAATATCAGGTTACATGGAACGAATGCCCGCGTATGGTTATAAAGCCAAAGAAAGTTTGCCTCCACGAAAAGCTTATTCGCCCCAAGATAAAAAGGCGGAAGCGCCCTGCAAATGTTGCAACAGCCGCTCCAGCTGCAGTTTCCTGTGCTCCTCAAAAACCTTCAGACAAGCCCACATGCCCATACCTTGTAACTCCTTGTTGTAAGACTGGTCGCCGTCCCCCAAAATGCAAGAGTGGTTTCCCTAGCCTTGGCAACTGCGAGAAACGAAAGGCCCCTTATCCGAGCTTCTCGGAGTGCCAAAAGGACGAAATTATACCATTACCTCCCGCAGAGTGTAAATGCCTCGATGTTCCAGCGTTGTGTGATGCATGGGCAGTGTTGCGACAGCGTATAGCCAGGGGAAAGAAACCAGTTAAGGATTGTGGCGAGGCTTAGTGCGATGTCTCCACCTCAGATAAACAGTTAATTAATATCATGTGGGGGCCGGAACCTTATCATACGATGAACTACAAGATTAATGCTATTCCCACAACCGTGTAAATGGAAGTTTAGGTCCAACAATAAGTCAAAAGCTAATATTCTCAGTAGCGAAAATGGTAATACAGCAACCAAAATTTACCTATTTGACAATATTAGGCATTCCCACAGAGAAATATTTATATATAATTTAGTTTACATGTATTAATAAAAAACATTCTCCAAGTACACGTAAACTATATAACCGTTTTTAATACGATATTTTAATCTTAATAAAGTTAAGTTTTTAATATTTGTTGGATGTTTTTCCCATTTTTTTCAAATCGTCTAGAGTGCCAGGATTTATGAGAGCTCTCTAGTTTTCATAGTGTCCATTTCTTTGGGCAAACTCGTATCAAAATTTTTAGGTCGTACATTTCTCTGAAATCCTCAAAATTAAACTGGAAATGTTGCAAAAGTTGGTACTGCGTCTGTGTTCGCCGCTGCGACTCAACCGTATCGCATTCACTTCTCGCCTGCTGGCCAAGGATGCCTCTTCCGATGACAAGGAGAAACCAGAGTCAAAGGATAAGCCAAAAGCCAGCTGTAAGCGCTCACGTAAGAAGCAGGACTGTACAAAAACGTCGGCTCCATATCCCAGTTACTCTGAGTGCAAAAAGAAACCAACTCCACCGAAGGATCCTACAGAATGCGACTGCTTAAAATTGGACAAATGAGTTAGTTTTCCCCTGGTGATAAAATGAAGTAAATAAAGTTCAAATTGCATAAACTCTGTTTTAAATTGCACACAAAACAGGAACAAAGAGATGACCTAAAGAGTAAAATATTGTATTTATAATACTACTATATCAAATGAAGCTCTGCAAGCCTAAATCATAGTAGAATCTGTGGACTCAGAAGTCTAAATTCTATTTATTGATTAAGGTTCATTAGCATAAGTTAAAGAGATTCTCTGATACAAAACATGAAAACTTAGTAGGCCTCAGATGAAATTACAAATCTGGGTTCGGGTTTTGTTAGGTTTTCTTGTTGTTTTCCAAAATTCGTTGACTAGGCCTTAGGCTTTTTAAAATTTCTTTCGGTATTTTATTTTTTATTAAATTTTTCCAAAATTTTATTCAAAAGCATTTTTCTTGCCTTTTGATAGCAAAATTTTAAACCAAAGATGCAGTCACTTAGGTTAATACATAAGACTCTAGGTAAACGTGCTCTTCATGTAGCTGCAAACTCGAGTTTCCTGGATAATTGTTGCTGGGAGATAGATCCATACGCACGTACGCGAAATAATCAGGCTGGTCAGTCCACCACCCTTGATAGGAGGCCTTATATGTATCGTAAGAATCAGAATGATCAAGTGGAGTCTAAACGGACCTTGACTAATAAAGTCGAATATAGAGATGTAGATGTAGATGTAGATGTAGAATCTGTACCAGAGCCTATTGTCCAGGGTCGTTTAGATCGCACTTACTACAGACCAAAGTACCTTAAGGATCGCATCTATGTACGCACTTGGGCCGATTTTAAAGAAAATTTGGCTGAAACTCCCAATAGGGAGGTTCGGAACAGATCTTCGCCCGATAGCAGATCCCCATCTTATCGAGGAGCACTACCCACTAGGACACGGAGAACATCCCGTTCCATTCCAATGAGTTGCACCTGGAAGATCAAGGCATCAGAGGCTCGAGAAAAACGCAATGCAAAAAGTGATTGTACCCAATGCAATCGATACCAATGTCGACCAATGAGTTCCTGTTCATTGCACCGTGATAGTTTTTGATAAAATTTAATAAAAAAGGTTAAAAAGTAACAAATAATCAATGGTCTTATTTCCTATTTATGGTATTTATTTGAGAGGCTATTACCTATCTTTGCATAGAGATACAGGTTGAAGGTCAAATATTAAATTTATAGGAAAATTCAATAGATATTTATGGGCCAATCTTGATTTGTGTCGTGCTCTTCTCGAGATTAGGTAGATTGCAAATAGATTAGAAAATGTTTATTAACTAATTTGGGGAAAATACATATATTTGTATTTAAGCAACTCGTTTGTTTCTAAACTGCTTAAAATTTAAGGTTATGTTATCTTATAATTTCCTTGAGAAATAAATCGAATCATTTAGGAATTCTTTTAGATCGTTAATTTAAATTTGATGTTCTTAGTGCGCTTACATTCAATAAGGCGACTCAATCTATTGGATTCATCACACGATGGTGGTAGGAAGACATCTAAACAGCTCTTTACTTATTCTGGAATATGGATCTTGTGTCTCCAGAATTGATTCTGTACAAAAAAAGTGCTTTGTTTTTCTCTCTTTTCGTGGCTTTAACTGGGTTCAAGGTACTGATTTGCCATCTATTTTGTAATTAACCTTTCTATATCTGTAACTATTTCTAATTAACCTTCTATCTCTTACTTATCGTCGCATGGTGCTGGGTATTCTTCCAGAAATTAACTATTGATGAAAACCTATTTCTTCTTAGCACTTCTGCTTCTAACTTCTCTCTGCATAAACCTTTTCGTGTGCTCTGTGTTCATTATAACAGACTTATTCAAAACTTATCTTTGAAACAAAAATCTTAAACTTTTAGTTTCTGCTAACTAATACTAATAGTTTTACTAATCTTATCTGATTGGCATTTAAAAAATAAATAAAAATTAAATTTTTGTTTTCTTAATTTGAGATCAATTTTATTTAATCTTTATTTTATCTTTTTACCCCAAAAGTTTTGGTCGACTGTTAACAATTAACATTAAATAAATAAATAAAAATGCAGATGCTATAAAGAAAATAAAGTAGCAAAGCAAAAAAAGGAAAATGAGTAATAATTAAGTTTATAAAAACCAAATACAAGAGCGAATTTCTCCTTTATTATTCAAATATTTACACTTCGCGTAACTTCAAGATATAGACTTAAGATATATACTATTTCTACTACTTTTAACTTGTAATATATTTATAACAAAGGTTCTGTTTTAATGTATTTTGTAAACGTTTAAAACATAAAATATTTATGCAAAATTCAATATGAATTAAAAAATTGAAGCAAGTTTAATTTATACACGATTATCCCAATGTAGACCAGAAAATGAAGCATTTTATTTGCATATTAATATATCCCTTTGTAGCATCAATTGAAAAAGGTTAAGAAATAATAAAAGGTTTATGTAAAGTAATATACGTATATAGTAAGAAGTCGACAAAGTCAGGGGACACGTATATAAATAATATATTAGATATTTTTGAAGAATTTTAGCCATCACATAAGCATTGAGGTTTGTATGAAATGACAAAGCATTTGGGAAGCTCTGTTTCTCCCTAAAATAGTTAGTTTTGTACTAGACTTTCTGGTCTTCGCATCTTTCGGCAGTCAATATGCAAAGTCCTAAAGTTTAAAATTTAACAAATTTAAATTTTAATTATTAACAATAAATTTGATTAAATTTTCTGGCTATATTGTAAAAGTTAAAAAAAGTATCTAAATTTGTTTTCGTAACTGCCCAAAATTCAAAATGCAATCATTAAAAAAGAGTTTCTCAAGACTGCCGTTGTTATTGGTAGATATGTGCAAGAATCAACAGAGTCCTGGTTTATTAGGAGTCGTCAGTTGTTCAAACGTTAAGCAGTCGAAACGTTCAATAGATACTTTGTATGGTGCCGAAACGTGTGAGGATTGCGTGGAATCGTACCGACTGCCTTTGCCAAAGCCCGATCTTGTGCCATTGGAAAAACCTGATCCATTTAAAAATAAGGACCCATGCTGGCAATCACTTCGACGTACAGAATACAAATGCCGAACAGATCCAGAGTTTCTGTTAGACGCATTCATTGATGCGAAAAAGAAGTGTCTAGAAGACCCATGTGCATGGGATGTACCTCGCGCTGACTTGACACATTACAGACCTTCCGACAAGCTGAAACGCAAGTATCCGCGCACTTGGATTAAGTGTGTAATGAAGAAGCGCAAGGTTAAGATGCAATGCGATTGGATGCCAGTTCAACATGAACGTCGCAAGTTCCAAACGATTCAGACTGTTAAAAAAGATACTGCCTGCGATCGCGCACCCTGCACCCTGGGAGTCCCAGACTTAGGTCTAGCGAAATGCCAAAAGAAGAAAAAATCAGAGCCATGTCCTCGCCTGACGATGCCATTCTGCAAGGCTTCCGTCGTTCCACCCGTCTGCAAAACGGGTTTCAGGAAACCAAAGAACTGTCGGAAGCGCTTAACCAAGTATCCAGCTTTCTCTGAGTGCCTGATGGACCCATTGCCTGACGTACCACCCGTCGAATGTAAATGCCTTAAGACCCCAATGATGTGTGAAATTTGGCAATATTACCGTAACAAAAAATCCTAGATCAATTATGCCGGGTCTTGTCAAAATCCTTAAATAATGATTGTACCCATTGCACAAAGACTACTTTCTTTATTTAATTTTTGACCAGAGAGTCTGCTTAAGAAATTAAAATAAAAAAAAATTACTCGACGCATAAAATTTATTCTACAATTTTTAGCTGTTAGAAAAGCTCGTGTTCTATATGTTCCTATATAAAGTCGGTTAGGAGATTTTGGGTTTTCTTCCAGTTTTCCCTGTGCAGGATGGAATAATACTTGGGACTATAATGGACTTTGTACCATATAGTAAATGTTTTGTATTTTGGGGTAGCTTGTTCTCACTTTGTGATATATGTCAACGAGCATCAGTATGCGGTGATATGGTGTTTCTTCATTTTTGTTGAAATACATATTCAAAATTTCTGTTTGGAAAGCCTCGGAACAAATTGCTCCGTTCTCAAAAAAAAATAATGTTTTCTACACGACAATGGATACCAAAATTTTCGAGCTACGGTAAGGCGAAATCATTTGTTGTACATACAAAAAATGCCTACAACTGGAGCAACTATGATGCAAGTGGTGGTGGGTGTTGCAAGATGCGGAGTGCTAAGACAGCGGAGTGTTTGTCTAAGAAGGTAGTCTTTAAGAGGGAGGCATTGCCCAATACATGTGCAAAGAGTGTAGCAGATAAAACCCTGGAAGATGCTCAGTTTCCAGGTCAATTACTCGAGATTTTGAACAGAGGCAAACATGAGTGTAAAATTATCAGGCACGATGTGTGCCACTATGAGCCCTCGGACAAGAGACGTCGCTATCAGCGCACCTGGCCCGAGTGTCCCTTCATTTGGCTGCGACCCAAGCCGGTCTGCCGCTTTGATAAGGAATACTATCCGCCCATAAAGCGCCGTCAAAGGCCACCAATAAAAGAACCACGCACCTTGACGGAGAAGCTCAAGTACAACATGAGTCATCTCTGCAATGCATGTCGTATGGGAACCCCTAGACCAAAACTGTTATGCCATAAGCCTGCAAGGCCCACTAATTGCACTAAGAAACACGCACCAGTGCCAAGCTTTTCCGAGCGAGATCTGAGCTGTGTGCCACGCTTCTGCCTCAACGAGTGTGCCTGCAAGTATAGACCCAGCATGTGCGACGTGTGGACAACATTTCATCGCAACGCGAAGGCAGAGAGGGTGTGCACCGAAGCAATCGTCGGAGTCTGTCCACATAAGCAGCGCTCACGTCCGATGTTCCATGGAAAGCCGGGAGATATCATAGAGGAATTGTAGCATATGAAGGCTGATAATTGAAAGTGCGGGAGATACGAGTGTTGTAGACGTGCTCTGGATTTTTGGAATGATTTGTGGTCCAGCATGGATTTATCTGTCATCATTTAAATTCTAAATTTTAACGAAAAAACTATATTTGGCAATGCAATTAACAAAGTCCTCATTGCTGTGTCCACTTAGACGGCTAAGATGGGGTTATCTTGCGTATCGTAGTTATGGCGGCAGGAGTATGCCAGTGTTCCCCGATCCTCCCTGCATACCAGTAAATTATAATTGCCATGTGGTAAAAGAGACCTGCGGACCAGCCCGCGATAAGATAGCATATGACCTGCCGGTTGAAAAGTACCTGATCGAATTGGAGAGACAGAAACGGGAGGGGGAACTGGAACCCCAATGCTGCGTATCACGTGTTGCACACCGGAGACCTTGTGATATGCCACATAAGCACAAGAGGGTAAGACATAAGGAAAGGAAACCCTTTCGCTCCATGTGGGAGCCACACAACCTTGACAGTAAGTACCGCACGTGCAAGGGTGTGTTGCCGCGCTTCGATGAGATCTACTACCAACCATCGGACAAATTCAGATGCTTCCAACGCACCTGGGTGGACTGTCCACCAGTGAAGCAACGCGTGAAGAAAATCTGCTGCTTGGATGGAATTGAACCGCCGGAAATAATCAAGAAAATCAAGCCACGATGCCCTCCGGTAACCTGTACCTTCGACTACACAAAAATGCGACACATCTGTAACTCCCGCGAAGTGGATCCTGAAGAAAAATGTATCAAGATCTCTTGGCCCTGTTGCAAGCCAGCTCATTGCCCCACCTCATGTGATAGAGTACGAAGTAGGGCTACCTGTAAGCGCCTTCGTACTCCCCATCGCTGTTTCTCAGACACAAAAGTATGGCACAGAGTCCGACGTGGTCGAGAGTGTCCTCCCTATCAAGCCAGTTTGTGCGAGGCAATGACGCTCGCGCGCCGCCGCGAGATTATGGGTTTGAGACAAATATAGCGTAGCTTCGGTCTACAGCAATCCATGATTAAAAGACTTCATAGCCTTTTAAAGTCATTGATTGCTATAGACAGTGGCTGCCAGTGGAATCAGTGAACCCAACCCACCAGGTGCCAAGTACTCGTTGTGACAACCAGCAACAAACAAATTATCCACCAACTCTTACCAGAAACCAAAACTTCAGACCAATTTACCACAGCGACTGTAGCTTAATTAAGAAAGCAGCGACAGGCATTGCTTTCTTGAGTAAACTACAGTCGCTCGTATGGATGAGGTCCTTGCTATGATGAAACCTGTAAGAGTAATTGAAAATAGAGAACTTGAATTCGATCTTCAGACTATTTTTTTTATTATATTTAACTCAACAGATTAATCTTTGGGATTTGTTATAGTAATTGCAGCTTTAAAGTGGGTGCCGCCCGCCTGAAGGCGGCGCAAAGCTTTTAATAGAGCATAACGCATAACGATTTTGGAATCTGTATCTTCTAACACTACCTTCATTTTCGAGAAACATGTATCCGAATTTGTATCCGGATTTATTCTGATTGTATCTGTATCTGATATACGTGGTTCCGCATCAAATGACGTTATATCGCTTACAATATTATCTGTTTTAGTTACTTCTGTACCAGGTGTTATGCCCGGAGATCCAGTTGACTGAACAGGATTATATGGGAAGCCGTTTTCATCCAAATTTTGTTCCAAATTTTCTAAATTCTCTGCCTGGTGGTTTACATCAGTCAAATAACTGATTTCATTTTGAATTGGTTCTGGCAAGTTACTCGGGCTGTTGTCTGTATTATCCATAAACATATTGGCTTCATCATTTAAAGCAATATTTTCTGTATCATCTGAATGGCTTATTATGCCCGAGTAATGCTTGGATAGATTAATGTTTTCAAGATCACCGCTTGCAGCTTCATTCGTACTGTGAACCACAGCTTCATTTAAACCAAGGAATTCAGTCTGACTCTGGCTGTGATTCGCAAACTCAAATGCAGCAGACTCTTCCTCGTATTCAAGCTGCGGGGAATTGGTAGTGTCATCAATTGCCCCAATATCCTTGATATCTAACCTAGAATGATCGTCCTCTGGATAAACATCAGGAAAGCTTTTGGCTATGTCAACTTGATCTTCCATTACGACAAATCTTTCAAAATCCTTGCTGTTATAATTAGTAGTGGTCTCCTCCTCGACTGGGCTTTCAATAGTAGAGACCTCGTCGATGTGATCAATAGCACTCGTTTCGCTCTCCATGGAAGCGTTATAGCTGCTATCCGAGCTGGATCTTTTTCTATGCTCAGCCAAGACTTTATTTAATTCCTTTTGTATGGTCATAAGCTCAGAGCTGTCCAACAGCTGTAGTTCTTCATCGCCAATTCGCTCAAGGATGTCACTTGTGATCGAGGCATTATGGTCAGAGTCTTCTTGCATTAAAACTGGCTCAGCGCTGTTTATGTAGTCCACCTCAGCATCTGGGGATGCAACCCCTTGGACAATTTCAACATTATCATAATTATCATCGTCATCATCATCCTCATTATCGAATTGGGCAACTTCATGGTACGAATGTTCTTTTATTATTAAGTCCTCATCAATAAAATAATGCGCTAACTCATGCGCCTCCTTGTCCTCATCAAATACATACGATTCGCCCTGGTTATATGAGCTTATATTGCTACCCGCCCAGTGATGGTCGATGGTAGCTCTCACAGCCGGCATCCATACTGATGAGTTTAGTCCGTATCGATAAGCAGCACGTGCCCAAAAACTTATCACCGGCAGACGAGGCATTAGGCTATTGAGGGAGGAAGGTTCTGCTGAGTGCAATTGGTTAATTTTGACTACAATAATTTGTAAAAGCCCAAAGATTTTCAGAGTCCTAAATTTGGATAATTTTGATGGAGTCGGAAACGACTTCGAAAGTGAAGTGACAGAAGGGAATCTATGAGAAAAACATTCTCAAAATTCGAAGCTTGCTTGGATTGAAAACGAATCGTAGAAACCTCTTTTGAATTATTAATCTATTTAGTCTGAAGTGCATAGAAATAAGAAGGTAAAAATATTACAATTAAAAACTGAAGGAATATATGTTATATGTTTATATTGCTATTGAGAATTTTATACAGATTGATATATATTGATTACCGTACTTATACTTGTAGCTAAACAGAAGAATTCCTCTTAAATTATATTGCTTTTTTTGCAGATTCTTTGTCTGTCTGCAAAAAAAGCAATATAATTTAATTTATAAGGATTTCATCTATTCGCACTCTGGGCACCCACAAAATGTAAACTTTCTATCGGCGTGTTGCTGGATATACCGCAGGGCAAGACATGAAGGACCCGGGTCCTTGCAGCGGCACTCGGATGGTCGTTCGGGAATTGGGTCCTCTCGATCGCACTCCGAGTAGCTGGGAAAGGGACACTTGGGTTTCTCACAGTCCGAATGATATCTACCCTTTTTGCAGCAAGGCGGTACGCGGGAGGCTCGACAGCAGGGCATGGCCAGGCGCATGCAGCCCTTCGACTTCTTGTTATAACACTCCATGCGATTCTTTTCATGGTCGGCTGTGCAGGCCGTGACTGGACAAAGCGGCAGAGGACGACGTACAGTCTCAGGAGGAATGGCGTCACACCAGCAGCAGACTCGCTTCGGCACCATCTTGGGATTGCATTTCCACCAGGTGCGCTGGTATGTACGGCACTTCTCAGAGGGGCGATAGTAGAGCACATCAAAGCGCGTGTCTGGGCATCCGGGACAGCATTCGGGTGGATAATTCCACATTACGTACTCTGGTTTGTCTTTACGTCGATCTTCCCACATGGACACAAACTTGTAGGGCTTTACCGGGGCCTTTTTACCCGCAGGTGTTTCCTTACAAACATTCTCTCGAAGATCCTTACTGACACAGCAGGAATAACGCGGCGTCTCTGGACAGTCACTCTCGCTGCAAGGCCGCACAGGAGGATTCGTGGGGCTGCAAACTCGTTTCGTCAAGGCGTTGCATTTGGTTGTCTGAGTCTCTGGACAGTCTTTCTTCTGCCTAAGCCAACCAGTGCTATGAAAAGAGGCTCTTGAAATTATCAACGAACCGCATTTCGCTATCGAATAAGTGTGAACTCCCGAACTAATAAGCTTGAGCATGCCTATAAGTAGAATAGGTTCATCAATAGAACCAATTAATTTATAATTTATGTTTGCATTCCCGAAAAGGCCAAAAATTATTGAAAATATTAGAAGTGAGTTGTGAAATGAAAACACAAATGCTGTACTGTTCACACTGATAGACATAGCGAGGCTACCTAGTTGGAGTCAGAAATTTTCGAAGAATCTTCTTAAAAACAATTCTATTACAAGCATAACTTTTATTTTCTAATATGAATAGCAGCAAGGTCCTTCTTCTACAATCCAGCGTTGCTTGATCAAGACAAGTTTTAGAACAAGTATTATGATGATCAGACTACAGCGGATCGTGGTAGAAGGACTATGCTGCTGCTTCTAAAAGATCTCCAATTGAATGGGACATTTATGAGTATTTTTGACTCGATAGGAAGGTGTTGGGGTAATCAAAAGTCCGATTTCTATGTAGAGCACTGGCATATTTAGCCAAGACCTGTGCACGTGCCTGAGACAAGGCTTCAGAGCTAGCCTGCTGGTTGCTGCCCCGAGCTCTGGGTCCAGGTCCAGGTCCGGACCCGACAGACCCAGACCCAGACCCAGACCCAGACCCAGACCCAATCCCAGACCCAGACTTAAGTCCAGGTCTACGTTGACCACCAATGGTCATCTGGTGTGGCTTCTGCTCATTGCCAGCCAGGTACGGGCGAGAAGTATTCCCCAGCTTTGAGCGTTCCAGTACGCCCACTAGGGGTCTATGCTGTGAGGTTCTGTCAGGTTTGGTTTGAGGTTGTTGAGTAGTTTGAGAGTTCCTCCGTCCCGAAGTAAAACCGTAGATGCTTTCTAAAGGCTTCGGCTTCTCCAGAGTTGGCATTTGCCGTTGGTATTCGGCTGGCTGCCACATCGAATATTTGCGCTCTACGGGAGCCACTTTGGCGGTAGGAGGTACAATTTTGGGTTTGGTGAACTCCACTGGATTAAAACATCGCATCTGGCTGTAAGAGTTGGTCGTCTGCGCCTTGGAGTAACGCGTAAGGAACTTGGTCAGGCGCTCCGCACATATTGTTGCCAGGATGGAGGTACCCGCCATTACCACTTGCTGTTCCCTAATACTGCTGCTAGTCTTCTGTTGTCTTTTGCAAGCGAGTTAATCAAAACAACAATGGATTTTGAAGATTTTGACAAAGTTTTTGAAATATATCGTATCGAAATATGTATACAGAATTATATAACTGAGCTTAAAGTCGACGCAGTCGTTTGATTTAATTGAACTAAAAAACTCTGCAGTTTTTCTAATTTTTTTTTTCATAAACACTTAAATGCAACCGACTCGGAGCTCTCCTGAAATTTTGACTTCTATGTAAATTCTGACATTTTCAATATATACTGTTAGATTACTACATACTTAGATATATAGACATATATATTCGTATAAGATGTATTGTGTTGGAATGTCTATGATTATAGAGTCATAGAGTCCTTTCAGCTGCTGCTGCACCTTTCCTTTTATTTTGATCCATTGCCTACGTCGCTGACAGGGAACAGCAATACGAACGAACAACAAACTGCACATGTTTAGACTTTAATTGAACATTTAGCCAAATTAAAATGCATTTTATTATACGCAGGCAAGAGAGACAAAGTCTTGCAAAGAAATGCAAAACAAGCCAAAACGCGCGCCCAATCAGCCGAACTAACCAAAAAGGCTTACAGACAACCGGAGACAGGGACAGAGCCGGAGCCGAAGACGGAGACGGAGACAGAGACAACAGTGATGGTGCTGGTGACGGTGGTGCTAGTTGTTGTGCTGGTGGTGACAGAGACCCAAACTGAAGTCTCAGTTGAAGTTGCTGGCCAGGCTTAGGCACGCAACGGTTTCTTAGCTTTTTCATATGTTTTTTTTTTGCTTCTACTTCGTTTTTGGCTGTGAATTGTTGCAGATTTTTGTATGCGAAATTTGGCACAGATTCGCAGCGATTTGAGACGGAACTAAGAGCCAAGTGGCCAAATTGAATTGTGGAGCTCAGTAACTGGTTTGCTGGTGGTTTGCTGCTCTGATAGCTTGCAGGTGGAGTGTAGAGGGAGGCAGGGACGTACACTCCAAAGGCAGTCAACATGCGTTCTGCAATTGTTTAATAGCCTAATTAAAATGTGCGCAGGAACAGGTTAAGAGCCTGGAAAGTTGTATGCCACATGCAAAAGCAGTTGCAGTCTTTCCAGCAGTCACAGTTACAGCTGCTGGCGCCATGTGACAGCTGACGAGTCGCAGTCACTGTTCCACTCACTGTCACTGTCACTGTCAGGCGGGTGGTTTGTCACTCCTGCTGCAGTTTCTACTTTATTTCTCATATATTTTCATAATGTTTTTCATCTTTTTTTCTCTTACACAATTACATTTGCTTGTTAATTGCATTATGCATATTTATGGACGGGCCCCTAGTTAGAGACGCGAATCCCGGACTCGGCTCCCGTCGCAGACTGACACCGGGAACGGAGCGGGAACGGGACCAGGACTGGGCACAATGCGGCTCATTAGCATACATCAGCGCGTTAAGCGCAGAATGAGTCCCGTTCTGAGGATGGGGATGGGGATGAGGATGATGAGTCTGAATGAGTTATAACAGGGCTGTCTGGCTGTGAGTGTTGGTGTAGTAGCTCTATAAACGAGTATGAGTGCAGGCTTCTCCTCTGGTGCCGTCTCTGTCTTCCCTTCTTTCTAATTTAAATTAAAATATGAAAAATACTCGGGGCGACTCGAGGAGTGCTGCAACGAGTAGGAAACACTACGAAATATGTGTGAAAATCAAATCTAAAATAGCTGCCGGACATAACGTAATCAAATTGAATGTGACTGGCCAAAAGAACGAGTTGTGAGCTCTGTTTCTCTCTGTTTCCTCTGGATCAAGCTCCAGCGGACGGAGCATGTGTGTGCCGCCTAAAGAGCTGTCGACAAGGATGTAAATTTGAAATGTAGTTTCTACTCCGACTCCATTTTATACGCTGCTTAAATGAATTTATGTAAATCCAATATATGCAGATATTTTTTAAAAATAAGTAAACTAATTAGCATTTTAATGTTAAACAAAAGTACTTCAAGCTATGAATCTTACACAAATATTTAAAGCGATTTTATCGCAATGTTAATGCTATGTTAAGTTAGCTTAGTTTCCTATATAATGGAAGCGATTTGTCATATAAGTTCAACTAATTTCAGATTGTTTAAGTGTGCCTTTTGCACATTATATAAGACTCAACAGACTACTTTACACACGCACAACACACAGACAAGACACACAGCTCGGCAGCTGAGAAATGCCAATGTATAAGTATATATGCCTACTCTCTGTATAAGTGCTTCCTGACTGAGTTTCCAGTTGCCCGCCTGCCCTTTGCTGGGCGCCTGCTACAACGTAGAAGTGATATAGAGAGAGAGACAGAGAACAAAGGAGAGTGAGATGGATGTAAAGAATGGGCAGAACTAACTAGGCACGTGACTAGTGCAACACGCTTGGAAAGTCGCGGCAAATAGCCGTAATAAATAAATATGCCATTAACCCACTTTCAAAGCGGACGCACACTCACATCCCGAAGCTTCTTGTTTGCTTCTTGCTTCTTTGCCACATGCAAAAATATGTAGAAATATTAGGCGGCATTTGTATATCAATATGCGGCAAGCGGAAAACTTTCTAATCGCACTATAATTGCAGCCAAGAAGGAAAATAAGTTGCTGTCGCAGCTGCCCGGCCAGGCAACAAAATAAATGTTGCCGCTCAACATGTTGCTAACAATGTGCGTATACATGTTGCCAAGCCTTGTTAGAGATGGGCTGCAGTCTTACTTCAATGGTTATGTTGACTTACCACACATACTGGTATAAGAACATTGTGCAGACACCTTTATATAATAATAATAAGCTAACATTTGTTTCAAAATAAAGTCCGTAACTATTAGTTTATTAGCCAAAGTTTGCAGCTCTAATCAGCTTCTAAGCCATTTGCATTCACACCTCGCAGCATGTTGCGGAGCTGAGCTAAGTGCTTGGCAACATAATATTGGCGATTACGCGTCCACATTAATTTATATGCCGCGATTAGGGGCAGCTCCAAAATGAGTATTTTATTTTTGTCCAAGATCGGCTTTTGGTTCGGCTCTTGGCAATTTACAACTTTGACTAAATAAAATTTATTGTAATGACAGTCGCACGACATTTTATAATTAAGTCAAATTGTTGGCTAGCCAAAAACCGGTTGCATGGCATGCCATTTAGCTGATCCAACTGATTGATGTGACTGCTCTGGCTATTGGTCTTGCTCTTGGCGTAGCAGTACTCCATATGCGGTGGCTCTAACTATCGATGATCACAGGAGAGCAGAAATATATACGTACGTACAGATATTTGTATATGGCTGCAAGTTAGTCCAAGCTGAGTCAATGCCAATTAGGCCGACCTTAATTTCCCAGCAACCCCCCAGCAACCAACTAGTTAGCTGCTGGGTAATTAAACTGAATGGAATGGGAATGGGAATGCGAATGCGAGCGTATTGAAGGAACAGGACTTGCAGCCGGACAGCAATACGTACGTATGTATCGTTTAATTGAAATAATTACACATTAAGTGCATTAATTATTTTTTCACTCGCGTTTTGCAACCGCATGCAAACGGGCGACGCGCCTGAAAGTCGCCTGCGCCTTTCCTCCGTAATTATTAATTTAAAGCATTCGACTCCGCTGGGTATCGTAGGATATTACCACATTCATTTGTTGTTCTTGTTGTTGCTACCACGTTGCCACAATTGTAGGCATACCAGCAACAGCAACAGTAACAGCAACAACTGCAACTGGCAACTCGTTTTTATATTTTGTGGCTTAGGTCATAATTATTAACGCGAAATCATAATTAAAAATGTATTTAGCCAGGCTTTGAAATATGTTTAGATGACCATGGGGCAATGGCTCCTTGCGCTTACCTGTTAGCTGTTAGCTGAATAGGAGTTAGCCAACTTATCCAACCGCTGTGAAGACAGACACTAATTACACCGGAAAATATGGCAATGATGGGAGGGTGCAGCCAGACACACACAACTTGAGGGTTGTTTAGAACTGCAAGTAACTTCTGGTTAAGCAAGTAGCTTTGTCTTGTCTTATACACTGCTCTAAGGATTGATTAATCTTAAGACTCAGACTTAAGACCTATTACCATATAGTTATATAGCAATCTAGTAAATATAATGGCTGCAATTTAAACTAATATAATCTGGTTATAATAACATAATGGTGGGAACATCAATAACGATCGATACTAAGCTATCACATAGATATAATAACATGATTGAGTGCTAAGCGATAATCGATAACGAGCGATAGATTTGCGCTGATTTGCAATAGTTTCCAATAAAATTCATAGTTTCAGCTAATCAACTTCCCCTTTCAATCGAGTCCTACAATTATTGCTTGTTGCCAGCGAACTGCAAATCAAACTCAATAATAAGAACAAGAGCAATAATGTCTGCCACTAATTGAGGATGACGGCATCACAAAGTGGGTGTCTGGAGCACCCTGTATGCAGGACGAGCAACATGTAATTAGTGTTTTGGCTAATTGCAACTAATGTGCATATGAGAGAGCAGACTTTTTAATATTGTATATTGTCAGTGTTGTTGTTGTTCTTTTTATTGTTGTCAATGCCAATTAAGTGAATTTTATGTGCTTCAATAAATTATGAGCAGCACAGCTGACATGTGCGCAGTGTCGGAACTGGATAGACTACAAGCCAATAACAGCAAAGTAAACTTTTCGTCCAAGGATAACTGAAAAATTTGTTGGCTTGATGGCTTTGGGTCGACCACATGTCGCTGAGGTAAAATAGTTATTAGTGAATAAACTTGTACCACAGCAGAATATTTGAATAGAAGAAGCATTACACATACGCCACGTGGCCTAACCCCTTCCTCCTCCCCCACACCGAACCCCTTTGTACGAACTAATAAAACAATTGACGTACAGCAACTGCGGTGCGGGGATCGACGCAGCCGAACCCAGGGACAACCCACAACGGTTGACTGCAATAATTATTCAAACAAATTTCGTTGGCGCCATTGAGAGGCAGCAGCAGGATGCAGATGAGCAGAACCAGGAGCTGAAGCTGAAGCTGAAGAGCTGGAGCTGGGGTTGAAGGTTCATTGGCAGCCGCATCAACGTCGCCAGGTTGTGGCCGCTGTTGACCCAACCAACTGAGTGGATAGATGACTATTATTGCGCCCAAGTTAACCTGTTTTAGTAATTAATTTGGGTATTGTATGTTTTAATTAGTTGCACGGAGCAGGATGCTACAGGATGCTACAAAGCCAGCTGACAGATGTTTGCCACAAAATCACCAGAGTTGGGGCCAATTACAGGCTATGTTTGGATGTTTGACAGTCAAAGGCACTAATCAAAAGGGAAAACTGCATCTTAAAGTGCTTTTATTTATTTAAAATCAGTTAAAACAGACTCTATTCATTTGCAACTCGCACTCGTACTCATCCTCTGAGGGATAATGTCCACAAATGTTTTCGACTTTACATATTTTCTACTTTATTTATATATATTATTCATTATCTCGATTATGTACTGTCTGGAGCAAGACTGGACATAACATATACTTACCCAAAAGTACTTTGCAACAGAAAGAAGTAATGTTGCTAGGATACAGGAGCAGAGGTGAGAGGATGTCCAAAGGGTCACCCTAACAACAGTTGAAGCTCTTTATGAACAGTAAAAAATAAATAATTTCTTGCATCTTTTCATTAAACGAGAATAAAACGCATTCGATAATGGCAGCTGAGAGTCTCCTGGTTCTCAATATTTGTCTCTACTCTAGAGCTAATACTAATATTATTATTATAGATTATAATGGTGTTAGATATACACTAAAAAGAGTCAGAAACATTAGTTTACTTTGTTGGATAAGCATAGCTGTTCGCATTACTATTGGGAATCGTTTTCTTCGGCTTTATCCTATTAATTTCTCTCCTTATATTTTCCTGTTTTCCGCCCATCTTGAGTCATTAAACAGACAAAAGCCGCATGTTACTCGAATTACCATTGTCTGTGCCTTTTCCTGGCCATGGGCCACACCCATGCAAAAAAAAACAAAACAAAACGAAAAAAAGAAAACGCTAAATAAATAGAGAAAAGATTATGCATTTTCTTTCTGAATTTACTTTTGCCATCTGTGAGTGTGCAAGTGTACGAGTGTACGAGTGTACGATATACCCGTAGTATCTATCTACAATATAAAGCGGGCTCCTCGAGCCAGTTGGCCCGCTCATAATAAACGAATTAGCGCCTTTGGCTAAATGTCCGAAGAATGCGCCTTTATTGCAATTATCGAGTTCGAGCTTGAGCTTGAGCTTGAGGTTGAGTTGGAGTTCCAACTGCTTGGCTCTTCCTCTGCATCTGCGAGTAGGAGCATTAAGTGGAGCTCTATTGGGACTTGGACACTGGGAGTTGTGGGACTGTTGCATGGCTGGGTTGAATAAACAACTGAGCTGCCACCCTGTCCCCCCTCATTGGCCCGGAATAATCACATAAAATATTAATGCTGGCTTAAAACCAGGTACGTTTCGCTCTTGGCCAATTTCTTTTCGGGGCCAGAAACGCAGCGCTAACAAATAGAAAAATTATCGCAATTGTGGCATCTTTTTTTATGTTTAGTCGTCGTTTGTGGGTTTTTGTATTGTACGAGTATGAATACGATTACGAATACGAATACGAATACGAATGTAAGTATCAGCATGAGTAGTCGAAGTTGTGGGTTTTTCCAGAGACACTTAAAGAAATCTAAGGCTAATAAGTTGGCACATGTTGAGAAAAAGATGAAAAATCTAAGATACACAAAGAATTATCATCAAAGTAGTTATCGAAAAGGTAGCTAGACTGATCAAATAGATGTTTCTATATATTTGAAAACAGGATTTTAGTGAATGAATCATCCACTTTATAATTGTCGCACAGTGTAAGCGACTCGTTTGGTTGTCCAAATTGTCCCGCTGATGCATAAAACATCAATGGAATGATCAAATGGCCGAATGGAATGGCTGAAGTGGTTGCTGCCACCACACGTACGACTCCAGAGGCCGCAGCTCAAAGAAGCGCAAAATAAATGCCAGAAAAAACAAGACTTCAGCTGCAACAATATAGAGTCAACGAATATTATTCCTTTTGGCAACGTTTTTCATACCCAAACAACAAAGCTTCGGCAGACAAACAACCCAACCAAGACACAACAACAACAACTGCAACTCGTACTTGTACCCGTACCCGTACCCGTACCTGTACCCGTACCCTTTACCCGTACCCACATCCATACCCATACCCATACCTATACCCGTACTCTTACTCTTACTCGTTCAAACATGGTCATAATCACGCGTTAAATTAATGAGTTTAAATGCTATTTTTGGCTTTAACTATTGCTGGCATACTCGTACACTCGTAGCACATACACACACACACACACACACACACACACATTTGTGTATGTATATATGCCGTACGGTTACCGAGGGGCATTTAATTGAGTGTAGCAAAGTTGAACCAACATCGTCGCTTTGCCACTCTGCCGCACTGCCACGCTGCCACTCGGTTGCAAATTATGAGAGGCCCGCCAAGTTCAGGCTCAAAACGTGGCGCATGCGCAACTCGCAGCTCGCAACTCTCAACTCACAACTTGCAACTTGCAACCGGCTCTACTTGGCAATATTAAATTTATTTTAATGCGCACGCTCATTGCATAGTCCCGTCCAGCTTCGGTTACAGTCTCAGTCTCAGTCCGTGCAGTCGCAGTCGCAGTTGCAGTCCCAGTCGACTCTAAGACTCATTCTCATATGGCCAGTGGGCATACTGATTGTGGAGCTGCCTTGATTTTCACCGCCTTTACTTGTCGATAAGGTTTTTATTATTATTTTCCGCGCTTTATGTTTTATTAAGTTTCAGTACATGTTTTAGATCCTAACCAGTCGGACGCCAACTGGCGTCTCTTAAGCTTAGCCCAAATCGCGTCTTCCTAATTATTTAGACTTCTCTCTCATTGTCCCTGTTTACTACCTCTCTCTTTCGCTCTCACTCTCTTGAATGAGAGGTCACTTGAATGCGCACAGATGTGCAATAATCTGCACGTGAGCTGGCTGCTTCGACTCCTTTCCGGTTACCAGATACTACCATCTGGCATATGGCTCAGATGCAAAGGTCAAGACTGTTGACTAAGAACTCAGATATTTAGAATGCTGCAAAGGCTTGTTAAGAGTCAGCGAATTGATTTATGAGTCCTAATAAAAATAAAGGAGTTCCTCACTCAATAACTTACGAATGAATGACAACATTATGTTATCATAATGTACTCTCCCAATCAGCAATACTATAACCATAATAATATTATATCTCCTCAGCTCCATTTACCGCTTTTTATCGTGCGATTTCCAGCAACTACAACTACTTGTTATATAATCTGCTCGACTAGCAAACACTCTGCAAACAGATCTTACTACATAAAATACTCCCAGATATACATATTTTATTTAATTAATTATAAAAAAATGTTTCCTTTTATATTTAAGTATATGAACTTAAGCATAATATTTGATTATTTTAATTTTGTAAAGTCTGTTTCTAAATTTTTTATATAGTCGACTGCTTGTAGTTGACTCTAAATAAATAAATCAGTAAAAAAATATATATAAAATAAAATATAAAAGGATATTTATAACTTTAATTTGTATATTATTAAAAATATTAACTTTTAATTATTATAATTAAAAAATAAAAAAGAAGTTCTGAAGTATTTTTGTTCTTCATATAAAAGTTGAATGCGTTAAAAGTGAAAAAAATATATATATTTGTATTCAACATACTAATTATTATAAATTATTTATATTATGTATAATATGGTCACCCTAAATCAGCTGTTTTTGTAAGGTTTAACTTATTTTCCAATGACACCTTCAAGCTATAAGTTCCTAACACCAAAGAAATGAATTCATCTTATTCGCTAATTTTCTCCTATACGATTTGATACGCTGCTTTCATGTGTGTAGGGTATTAAAAATGTCGACAATGTCAGCAAGATTGTTAATAATTTTTTAATACCACCATAATTAAGATGAAGGCAATTTGCCATTTGCAGTTTTTGCGTAAATGGGAAAATGAAATTAAGGCAAGTCAAGGCCATTAAAGTGTAAGGAGATGCCAGACAGAGGGGGGATTACAGTTGGTGGGGCATAGGGGGGGGACTGTAAGTTGAGAAATGAGCTCAACGTCAAAATCAACTCGCCATATAATATCGCCCCTAAATGCAGCGCTTGATGATTATTGGCATTACGTGGACGTGCATAAGTACAACTTGCATTATAATTAATTTATAATTAAATATGCTGCCAATTTTAAGTTGCATGCAGCTGACGGGGTAACCGCAGCAACAAAGCAGCAACACGCAGCAACAACAGCAACAACTGAAACTGGCCGACACACAAATTGCTTTGTAATTTATTTGCAATTAATTTTGAATTAATAAAAAAGAAAAATAAAAATAAAGAAATAATACCACAAATTGTCCGCTTGGAATTTGGGTCTTGTCTGCAACTTGGCTGCATGTTGCACTTAAACTTAAGACCGGGATATTATCCACATAAATACCGAGTTTTTGGGGGCAGCCGAAAGCCTGTCAAATGTCAGCCATGTGAAAGCGTCGGTGAAGGCGTGTCGAATGTGCGACTTCAGCTCGCAAACTGATGAGCTTGGATACTCCCATTATACATATATAACATATAGATACATATTGAAAGGATTTTAGTTGAGATTAATTACTTTGAAAACCGGAGGCCGACAAAGTGGAATAACCATTATTGATGTCATCGATAATAAAAGCCGCAAGTCAATTAATTAAAATAATATTATTTTCAAGCACTTTTTGTCATGTTCATGCCAGAGCTTAACATCTACTTTAACATGTTGTCTTACTTAATATCAATAATTATCGCTCTAATATCATTTGATATGACAGTTCGGCTTAAGCTATGACTATAACTAAATGATAAGTAGGTGCTTCACAATCTGCGACTAATCTGGCAGCACAGACATTGATTGAGAGCATGAATTGATCTTTGTATACTTACAACCCGCCCTGCCAACTTGTCAATGAAGTGCTGCCAACTTAAGGCTTCAAAGAGATCGCTTCTTTTGTAAGCTAACATGAAATTTAACTGTATCCTAGGAAACTTATTTTTATAAGTTCTCTAAGTGTGACAAATCTGGTAACACAGAGATTGATTGAGAGCATGACACGATCTTTAGGACAACTGCCAACTTGTCAATGTAGTGCTGCCAACTTAAGGCTTCAAAAGCGATCGCTTCTCTTGTAAACTAACATGAAATTTAACTCTATCTTAGGAATCTTATCTTTATAAGTTCTCTACGTGTGACATATCTGGTATCACAGAGATTGATTGAGAGCATGAATTGATCTTTATAAAATTACAGCCCGCCCTGCCAACTTGTCAATGAAGTACTGCCAACTTAAGGCTTCAAAGAGATCGCTTCTCTTGTAAACTAACAAGAAATTTAACTATATCCTAGGAATCTTTTCTTTATAAGTTCTCTATGTGTGACAAATCTGGTTTCTCAGAGATTGATTGAGAGCATGACATGATCTTTATATACTTACAACCCGCCCTGCCAACTTGTCAATGTAGTGCTGCCAACTTAAGGCTTCAAAAGCGATCGCTTCTCTTGTAAACTAACAAGAAATTTAACTATATCCTAGGAATCTTTTCTTTATAAGTTCTCTATGTGTGACAAATCTGGTATCACAGAGATTGATTGAGAGCATGACACGATCTTTAGGACAACTGCCAACTTGTCAATGAAGTGCTGCCAACCTAAGGCTTTAAAGGGATCGCTTCTGATTTCAACTAACATGAAATTTAACTATATCCTATAAATGTGATCTTTATAAGTTCTCTATGTGTGACAAAGCTGGTATCACAGAGATTGATTGAGAGCATGGCATGATCTTTATATATTTACCTTCATTACCGACCTGCCAACTTGTTAATTAAGTGATGCCAACTTAAGCCTTCGAAAGGAATCGCCTGTCTCTTAAACTAACATGAAATTTAACTATATACCATAAATCTGATCTTTTTAAGTTCATTCTAAGAAACCTTAAGCTTAGCCTCAAATATTTTGTTTTTATAGTTTTTTGGGCCAATTTATATTACCAACAATTGGTTTTCACCTGATTTGCAGTCAATTTACGCGCTGCTTAAGAGTCATAAAAATCGTTGCAGAAAACATTCTTTTTAATAAGCAATTATTGTCTGCTCCTTTTAAACGTTGACGCGTTGAGACTTTTAACTAATTACAAACGATTTACATGCCAAGCAGTTGATGTTTGCAAGACTCACAACAGACAGAGACAGTAAGTCAGAGAGAGAGGGAGAGCGAAGAACGTGGCCCAGAACCAGGCCAGGCCTCCAATTCACTCGTGGATAATCCCGCTTTAAATATTTGCAACATTTAAAGTAAATGCACAAACCGGTTGGCAGTTAGCAGTTAGCAGCCTGTTGTTCTCTTTGCTGATCATCGTGATGATGACGTTGCAGATGTGAATATGTGTGTGCACACACACACACATGCATACACCCACCCGGTAGAAGAAGCACATCAAATCCGCTTGGCACGCACGTAGCCTAAGCCTGTCTGACATGGAAGCCACCGCGCAGCAGAAGGCAGCCTCATTGCACATGCGCAACATGTGCGCTGAGTGTGTGTGTGAGTGTGATTATGAATGTATCAGTATGAGTGTGAGTGTGAATACGAATACTGCAGCTAGCAATCGCCTGTTCTGTTTGTAATTAGCGACTTCAGACTTTAAATTAGAGTACATATTCGCACCGTGCTTTCACCAGAGCCCGGCCTGGCCTGGTCTGATCTGGCCTGAGCCGGGGCCAAGCCTGCGGCTGGCCAGGCTCATTAGACGTGGCCGTTGCATCTATGACTCACACAGCAGGCGCTGGCGGCGCCGTTGCCGTTGCCGTTGCTATTGGCGATGCAGCCTCAAGCTCAGCCCCAACTGCCTTGGCCTCAAAATAAGCATTGAAATTGCAGTCCCGCTGCCAAAGCCGTCAAATTGCGTAGCAAATGGGTTGCCCGACTGGCCCGATCATAATTAGCTTTAATATATTGAGAGACTGCACCCAAGTTTGCTTCCCCAGATGGTTGTGTCTATTGGCCATTGTACTCGTAACTTTGCTAACAAATTTATACTCTAAAAGAAGAGTACTTTGCCTTTGGCTTGCAGGCAAACATACTGCAAGGCGATGCGTATGCGACGATCTGGCAACACTGTTCTAATGATGTGTTTTATCAATAGATGGGGCAGAAGTTCATAGGTTGATAGTAGGAAAACTGTAATTTTCTCAGCTTGTTGTCTAATTATACAGATGCCGCTTGGCCAGGAGCAGCACTCCAGGTCCAAGAGGGAATCTGACAATCAACAGCATCAAAAGTATTTCGTCCTGGCTGCAGAGTGTCTCCTAGTCGTTGGATTACCTTCGTCTCGTACATTCTTATTTGTTAATTCCTTCAGTTGTGTGCCTTATTCGATCTTTATTGCACCTGGATTTTCTTGTTTCCAGTCGCCAATATAAATTTATTTCTTATATTTTATTTTTTCTCATTTTTCGTTTTATTTTTGTTTTTTTTTTTGGAGCATTTGTGTGTGCTGATTATTTTGCGCTTATTATTTGCTGTTGTTGCTGTCGTTGATTTTTTTTATCTTTTTTTGCTTAATTTTTAATAAAAATTGCGGGTTTATTATTGTTATTGTTGCTGTTGCAGTTGTGTTGCCGGCTGAGGCGATTACTCATTTGACTGCATGCACATAAATTTTATGCACTTTTTTGATTGCTTTATTTTTATTAATTGCTTTTTACAACATTTTGTTTGGCTTTTTTTGTGCTAAGCATTACAAGTCACATTTTAGTTGCATGATTGGCTCATTGAGTAGAGTAGGGAGCGGGGGCAGAAGGGAGCAGTAATCGCCTGAGAGGGTGTCGTTCGATGTGTGTGCGTGTCGTGTGAGCTGATTGTGTCATTAGAGTGAATGCGGATCGGACAGAGACAAAGCGGCCGGAGCCGAAATGCGGTCAAAGATATCGAATACGCTTTTTTTGTGTATCGAGTGTGTATCGAGTGTGTGGCATGCCCCATGAACTAGTTGCTTATAATTCGCAGACACTCACTAAACAGATCAAATTTGAATCCAATTAAATGCAAAGCACATTTAGAACTTGAAACTTTCTAATTGAAAAAACTCTCCCGCTTCGTAGATCTTCTACTACAGTTTGTATATATGTATACAAAAGACCCCTTGAGACTTCAAGTGTTGCTTTTCCCAGTATCCCCCCCACCATGCAGCAACCCCTCAACCTATTAATAAGCCCATAATTTGACCAATTTTACGAGCAACGACAACAATCGCCTTAGACGAAAAATTAAAGAAAAATAAACTTGAAAACCGAGAACCCAGCAACGGATCCAAAGCGATTCAGCTATCAACGGATCGGCGTCTTGTCTTAATGTTTTCATACCCTGTACCTAGTGTAGGGTATCATGGGTTTCTAGTACCATAGAGAAGCAGTCAACATCTTTTTCTTTTGATCTGATCGGAGTCTATCTTAGGAGTTCTATATATGAAATTTTCTACGCAACTTCTTCTGATACTCTTGACTTTTATTTGATGTGTGGAAAGAATGGAATTTTCTGCCTATAGAGTATATCCTAGTCGAGTCTCTGTGTCTGATTTGCAGAGCAACTATGCGCCACAGGCACAAATCGAACCCAAGCAAAACCCAACGCGAACTGAACCCAACGAGGACATGCGAAATTTTTATTTATTGCTGACAATTGCAAAAACTCTTTTTGTTTTTTCTTCTCTGATCTCAACGCTTTTAGTTGTTGTTGTGGTTGTTGCTGTGGAGTTTTTATGGTCATTAAAATTGGGACAAATATTTGACCGAGTGCTGCTGCTGCTGTTGTTATTGTTGTTATTTAGTTTTTAGACACTTATTTTGCTGTTGTTTCTTTTTGGAGCACGACATGGCTTGGGCCTGAGGCCTGCCTGCTGCTCCATAACATTTTGTTTGGCATGAAATGTTTGACGCCAAGTTTGCCCTTGATGCTTGATGCTTGGCCGCAGTTGCAAAGCTGCAAAGCTGCAGGAGAACTTGTCACAGTTGCTGTGGCCTGCAACATTTTGCTGCCAGTTCAGCGATTTAATGATTAGCCGCTCGGTGCCGCGACTAATTAATGATCGCCGCAACGCTTTGCATGCTAATTAAATAAGCCAAGCGATTTCCAATTGGAATGCAACGAGTCTCCAATAAGAGATGTAAGCGTGATCAATTCCCAATTTTGCTGCACCAATCACGCACGCAAAACTATTGAATTTTCGTGTCATTTTCATATAGTTTCCCAAAGATAATTCTTAAATATTAATATTAACATCGAGTCGTTTCCTTTCTGGTTTGTGGAAACCCAGTTTAATACCCCCAATGGAGCCGGAGCTCACGCAGTTGCTCAGATTACAAGATTTTAATGGCAATTTGGTTGCTTTTAGCGACTCACCGACTCTGTTTTGATGTTGAGCGCCAGCACATGGGACGAGCTGTTGGAGGAGACTGATGGCGGCGATGCGGGTGTGGCGCCTCCACATGGTGACTGGGCGACAGTTGCCGCCGGAGAGCAGCGACTTGGCAGGGGACTAGCCTCACGCAAGGGGCTCGAGAGGGCGACCCCAATGCCGATGCCGATGCTGCCAAGGGTGCCGCTCTGGGAGTAGGGGGAGCCAGGTGACTTGTTGGCATTTGTGGAGCAATTTGAAGCCACGATGGCCGCGGTGGTGCAGCTGGTCAGGGTGCTGTTAGATGAGCTGGACGATGTGGATGAGCACGAGGAGGATGAGGATGATGAGCTGCTGCTGCTGTTGGCATTGTTGTTGTTTTTATTGCTGCTGCTGCTGTTGTTGCTGCTGCTGCTGCCGGCACATATCAATGTTTGCATTTTGGTATTGTTGTTGTTGTTGTTGTTATTGTTGTTGTTGCTGGTGGTGCTGTTGTTGTTGTTGACACTAGCACCTGGCATAATGCTGCCATCGCAGAACTCTCGCTTCACAATGTTGCTGCCAGAAGAGTTGCTGCTGCTGCCGTTATTATTGCTGCCAGTGCTGCTGCTGCTGCTGCTGCCAGGCGTTGCAACAATAGCTGCCTCGCAGGGCAGCACCGTTCCCAGCATATTCTCTAGCTTATACTGTGACGTGGTGGATTCAGCGGCGCCGGCAGAGTCCTCACAGCCTTCGGCCATGTCACTGCTCCGCTCGCATTGTGTGCGTCGTCTGCAAATAAAATCCAAATTGATTGAATTAAAAATCTGCTTTATACTTCGTTTGAGTCTGCACTCTATTCTATAACATCAAGGAATAGTTCCTTCTGGGTGAGAGATATGTCTCGCCATAGTTCAATTTGCATCCAACTAATTGACAGCAAATCTCCTGGCAGCTTAAAACGTATTAAAGAGCAGCTTAGATCCTCAATATTAGCCAAAAGGTATCGAACAAAAGTTATTGATTGAATTAAAAATCTGCTTTATACTCCGTCTGAGCCTGCACTCTATTCTATAACATCAAGGAATAGTTCCTTCTGGGTGAGAGATGTGTCTAGCCATAGTTCAATTTGCATCCAACTAATTGACAGCAAATCTCCTGGCGGCTTAAAACGT
Source organism: Hirtodrosophila trivittata (assembly GCA_035045065.1). Taxonomy (NCBI): domain Eukaryota; kingdom Metazoa; phylum Arthropoda; class Insecta; order Diptera; family Drosophilidae; genus Hirtodrosophila; species Hirtodrosophila trivittata. Next base: position 2,721,079 of record JAWNNK010000868.1, read on the forward strand.
ATTAAAGAGAAGCTTAGATCCTCAATATTAAACTCGATTCTCCTTGCAGATTTTTGATGTGAAACTGGACGCAAATGTCCTGGAAATCGATAATGAGGCAAGCTACCCCATTCCGTTTGGAACCTTGACTATTGCAGTGACTGTACCTGTAGCTGTAGCTGTGCGTTCAGCCTGTTTTGGCTCATAATTTAGAATTTACATACATTTATCGAATATATTTCGTGCACTTAAACCCATGCCGAGGCGCATTAATTTCATTAATTATCCCTGTTGCCATCCGGTTGACCACAGCAACAAAACTCAGAAATAACAAAGGACAACAGTGACTGACGAAGGAGGAGAGAATTGGAGCGTAGGACGTGCGATGTGGAATGTGGGATGTGGGATTGGAACCATCGCACACATGCCGCATAATTTTGTAAATGCAAAACGTTGCTTCGAGTCCGAGTCCTGTGCATGTCCTTGCAAGCGACATCGTCCTGCATTGGACAACGACACATTGCAGAGGAAAAGGGGCTTGTAAAGTAGCCACAACAGCAGTTCGCAGTGTGGGTTGCAAGAGGGCGTAGGAAGGGAGAGGGGGAGGGGTGGCTAGGCGGCTGGTGCGACTGCTTGCCCGAGTCGTAATCGAAAATTTTACACCTACTCCGCATTATAATTTATATGCCTTGTGGGGGGTTGGGCTGCTTGACTGGGGGTGGGGCAAGAGTTTGGGACAAAGGAATGAGTCACGTCTGGCAAGAAAGTTTTTCCTACACATATAAATATATGTATAACCGTAGACACATAAGGACGAGGGTCCTCGTGTGCGTTGGGATCAAAGTATATACGAAATTTCGTGCATAAATTATCCTTAAGATTTGAAGATATCGGACGAGGAGGCAAATTAAAAAGAAACTGTGGGAAATGTTCGCAAAGGAAACCCCCAGATACTTGAGAAGATATTGCCAGGACTTGTAGACTATCACAAGATTATCCCTAAGTAATTGACTCATCTATGTGCTCAGTTATCCTTAGAAGTGCTCCCTTAAAGCGATCGAAGATTTCAGTATTTTCCCTGAGCTTTCGATGCAAATTTTCGGAAAATGCGCCTAAATGTAGGCACAAATACAAAAATGACTAAAAGTCGTTTGCTACTAGTTACATTGACATTTTGTCGAGCTCAAACAAACAAAGATACACACAGACACACACACATATACACACACACATACAGAAGTGCACTCACATATATTGAGATGTTTGTTCCAAAAATCGAACACAAATTGCAAAGCGTAGACTCGATTCCGGATGTGTTGCTGCTGCTGTCTTCGGCTTGGGCATTGTCAAGTACACAAAACGGGCGTTGATTTTAATGCATAATGCACGTGTGTGTGCATGTGTGTGTGCGTGTGTGTGTGAGTGTGACTGTATGTGTTGCTATTGTTGTTGTCGCAGGCGTTGGCAACTATGCAGGCAACTCGCCTACGACTGTCTGCAGTTGTAATAATGCAAAGCCGCCATGCCCAATGCAGGCAGCAACAACAACACCAACAACACCAACAACAACACCAACAAGAACAGAAACAACCACAGCAACAAGAAACATACGAAACAACTGCACTCAGAGTCAGAGTCAGAGTTTGAGTTTGAGTCTTTGCTGGTGTCAGGCTCGGACTCGAACTCGGACTCGGACTCGGAGTCAGAGCCGACGCTGGGCAGCCGGCAGCAGTCAACGAACGCACTTTTCCGGCCACGTCGCCAGCCCTGTTGGTCGTTGGTCATAATGAGCCACAGGCAGAGGGAATGATAGATAGAGAGGGGTATTGGGCGAGGACGAGGCTGAGGGCGAGGACTTGGACGTGGATGCCTTGCAAGTTGTGTTCAGGACATGCAATGCCTGAGTCAGGCCACCAGACGTTCTGTTGTAGATTTTTGGCCAGGAAGTGGACAGCAGCAGGAGCAGGAGCAGGCAGCGGCAGAGGCAGAGGCAGTGGGGCAGAGAAGGCGTAATAATTAATTTTGTTCATTGCATGCAAATGTCTGGGCCAACGTCGTCTGAGGCAAGTGAGGTGTGAGCCATTCCGGCTACTGGCCAGAGGCATGTGGCATATGCATAAGCAGCAAACAATGCAAAACAAAGCAAAACACGAATGCAACAGCAACAGGGAAGACCAACGCCAACACCAACACCAACAGCAACGGCTACAAAATATGTTCAAGTACACTGGGAGAAAATAATAAGCATTTAAAGGACATGAACCGAGTTTCCATTGAAATTTACATCTAATTAAATGCAGATTGCATCTCGCGCTGTGTGACAGCTAAGTGCAAGCGAGATAGGTGCATTAGGCTTAATGAGCAATTGTTGGTGCTGCACCTTGGCAACAGCATTGTGAAAGTTCGCCAGCAACATGGCAAATTGCAGCGACAAAATATGCCAGCCACAAAATTAAGTACAATTTGCGCATATTAAAAAAAAAACTCTGTCTAAATTGCAGAGGCAACATGCAATGCTTCCTGGCAGCAGCAGGCAGCAGCAGCAGCAGCTTACAACAAATCTAATCAATAACCGACAAAACTGGTAGAATTTCATGTAGCACACTAAATAGCACGATTAATTATCGCTATGGCCAGGCAGCTATAATTCAAATCGAGCACTTGATTTTTTAATGCACAGCAGCAGCAGCATCGGCAGCATCGGCGCATCGGCAGCATCGGCAGCATCGGCAGCATCGTCAGCAGCAACATGCAACATCTGCAACATCTATCGTACATGCGCAGCCGCTGCGCTGCTGCCTATCACAAATTGTAGTACGAGTACAACGCATTACAAACCGGTCTAATTATACTCATTTTGTTGCCGCAACGCGCTTGCAACATGTTGCTGTTGTTGCTGTTGTTGCCGCAGATTCCAGCTATAAATTGCAATTTCCATGCAACTTTCTATTGGCAAAAAATTTATCATTTCTGACGCTCAACTGGCCAATGTCTTGGCCAGCATTTTGTCTTGACTCCACTGGAGTCGCCTCGAATCGACTGGAGTCGACTCGACATCGTAGCCAATATTCAAATTAATAAAATCATCAATAATTTTTGCTGCATAACTGCAACATGCAGAACATGTTGCTCCTGTTGATATTGCTGTTGGTGTTGTTGCAACTTGTTGTAATTAATAGTCAAACTAAATTGTAGCACATTCTGTCAGCCATTTAGAGGTATCGCCATCAAATGTGGCACAAAGCAATTTTTGATTAGAAAACTGCGTCCGGCTCCACATGACTTCAATTTGCGACTGTCCATTAAATTGCCTATTGCAGTTGTAATTAGCTCAGAATGTGTATTAAACGCCCAAAAACGGTCAGCAAGCGACAACTTTAAGGAAGTGGCTGTTGCAAGTACTTACTACCAGGAGAGTATGAGGCAAGTTTGCAACGAGTAGAAGGGGAAGTGTTGCTTGCAACTTTTTGGCAGTTAAACTTTTCGAGTGGCGGCCTGAAAAATAATCAATAATGCGTTGCCTTCTCATGCCAAGACCGGGGTGGCAGAAACAACATTAAGTCATTGGGTTTAAATTATTTATGCAACATTTATTTACACACACTCACCCAGACACACACACACACACACACACCCAACACACACACGTGAGCTAAAAAGTTTTCTGCTCGAGTTGTTGTTGTTGTTGGATTGTTGCATTGTTTTAGGGTTGTTGTCGGGGATGTTCTTGCATTTGTCTGCAAATGCGTATCTCTGTGGGTGTGAGTGTGGGTGTGTGTGTGTGTGGTTGTGGTGTCTGTGTGTGGTGTGTGTGTGGGTTTGAATAAACGTGCAATTTTCTTAAAAATTACACACGATTACACATGAAATACAACCGTTAAAGGTACAACATTATCTACACCAGATACAAGGCTCTAGGGGCAAAGGGCGGGGGGCTGACGGGCTTAAGTAATGCCCAGGCGATGATAATACGCATAACGGTATGAGAGTACTTTGCTGGTAGTTTCTTACCCATAAAGTTAGCAGGGTGCAGCGCCAAACGGATTACTAATAGACCACCTGGCGAAAGTTAATAGCGATGACAAACAGAATATTTTATGGGTATAAACGGATCAAAAGGAAAAGGGGTTAGCGTGAAAATAACTTAATAAACGTAGGAAAATTGACAACTGTCTTGGTCGCAAACAAATAAAAAAATCAATGTGGGTCAAAATTATTAAAAAAAAATAGTATGCAAAACAACATGAAAGTGAATTGAGTCTAAGACTGAAGGTTGCATTAAAAATTAAATTGTACTATAGAATTCTTAGTTTGCATTTGCGAGTGGATAATTGAGATATATAAAGTAGAACTGATCGGTGTATGGTACTCAGGGTATCTACTAGTATATACTAAGTTAATCTCTGACTAATAGACCTCTCTAAGTTGATACTAACTTAACCTGAGACCAACGAACCACTCTAAGTTGATTTACTTATTGCAGAGATTAATTGATAGAAACTGATAGAAATCTTTATTTGCTCTTTGCTCATTTGATATCATTATTATACCCTGGGTATATAAATTATAAAACTTGACATTTATCTGGTAATTGCAAATAATTAAAGCTAACATACAATAGAATTTGCAAATACATTGCAGCTCTGATAAAAGGCAAAAGGAAGGTGTCTTTTTACTATATTCATAACGCAATATGCACATGGGTTAAAACCCGTTTGCTATCAACTTAGACTTATACATATATATGTATATATATATGTATACATAGTAAGTATGTAGACCATTATCAAACGCATAGCAAAAGCTATTATATTATATTACATACGTGATCCACTGGGTCTCCCTCCTTGAGCCCCTTCCCCTGGGGTTGACCTCCACTTAATGCAAACCAATTGCATTGCAATCCGGTCACTGGACTATTTTGCTGGGTGTTTTCTTGTTTTGTTTGGATTTGTTTTGTTTTGTTTTGTTTTGTTGTTTTTCTATTCATATTTTTTCTCTGTTTTTTGTTTTTTGCCGTCGACTTTTTCCACTCAAATCATTAAAAATAATAATAATGAAATTTGCGTGATTCAAACTGAGCACGCACTAGGCGATGCCAATAACACAACAACAACAACAACAGCAGCAACAGAAATACTAGAGGCGTACTCAATACAACAATATCAACAACACCAACAATAACAACAACAACAACAACAACAACAAAAAACAACAATGAATATGTGCAAGCTGAACAGTTAAACGCCCCCAGAGAGAAGGAGAAAGAGCCGAGCGGAAAGGAAGTCAAAGTCATAACAGGCCAGACCAGACCACATCAGGGCAGGCCAGGACAGGACAGAAGGAAGCCAAGTCAGACTCGAGGACGAAGGAGTAAGGCGAAAAGCAACCCTCTCATAGCGTGAGTCCTGCCTGCACACACACACACACACACTCACACACACACGTTGTCCTTAATGCGCCTCGTAATGAGTTATTCGCATTTTGTATTTGCATTAAAAGCAAGCCTCCTCCCCTTGCTCCTTGCTCCTCTCCCTTTTCCCTCCTCCCTCAATTCGCCTATCCCCTTTTGCAAACCCGCCCACATTTGGCAATTTTAATTCATTTAGAAGGGAAATAATGAGAAAAAAGCAAAGAAAAATATTCAGAAGTTACCTTTATGCATATCGAAGTGTGAATATCCTTACTGAATGTGTTTGGCTAGAACTGATCGATAAGTAAAGTATCGGTAAGTGATCCTATTATATATATATATATATGTAATATACTATAAACTATATATAATATATATATATATGTAAAATAAAATATAATAAGTCTTGTCTTATTGGTAACAAAATGCTGATTACTGAGGACAATTCCGTTGGGAAAAGAATGGGAAAAGTTAATATATAATTTTGATATGTAAATAGAATTCTTTTATACTAACCAAACCTGCTACGCATGGTCACCCTAAAAGCTCTTTATCTTAACATTCATTAGTATATTAACATAATAATAGTATATGTAAATATTATGCATATAACCCTCTTCTGACTGGAACCAACCACCCTCTTTCGTCCTCAACCTCATATATAATTCCTCTAAGCCGATCGTGTTAGCTGCACGAGTATAAATGAAGCTGAATCTAGATCCTAGATATTCGGAGTCCTTAGAAAGTAGATTTTAACTTGTCTCCGAGTGAATAAGAATAGAAGTGAACTCTTGCTTAAGGGTAGAGCAAAAGGGCATAGCTATAGGTTGGAAAATTGCATGTACCGTTCGTGTTGCAGTTGTAGAACGAGTATAATAATCTTGAGGGGAAGGAGGAGGGGCATGGAGCTGGAGCTGGAGTGCAATAGGAATCATACACGACAACGTGAGAGCACAAAAAACATAATTTTGCTAAATTAGCGAAAAACAAAAGAAATGGCACGTGGGCAAGTGGGCGGGGCCAGGCAACAGCACTCGTCCTGGTGGAAAAAAAAACACTCCCCAATTGAGCACGCACCAAAATCGTTTGCCCAGAGCCGTGTTCCGAGGCCCGGAGTTAGAGTTGGAGTTGGGGCAGCATAATCAACGTCTAAATATTTGGCAAAAAGGTAGAAAAAAGAGTTGAAAATATACAAAATAAGAAGAGAGAAATATGTAAAACCTGCTCCTGCTGCTGCTCCTGTTGCCGGGCTTTGGCTTTGCCGAGGATTGCATTTGGTGCTGGGCAACGGGCAACGGGCAACGGGCAACGGGCAACGGGCAACGGGCAACGGGCAACGGGCAACGGGCAACGGGCAACGGGCAACGGGCAACTAATTATAAAAAATTGTACAACCCTCTTTTGGGTTGAGCACAATGAGAATTATGCGAAAACCCTTTGCGAATTGCATGTGGCCAGATCTGAGGGTCTGAGGCCAAGTCCGGGGTAAGTGATTGTGTACGTGCTCATTATGGAAATTTCTTTCTTTTTTATTTTTTTCATTTTTTTTATTCCATTTCTGGCGTTGCAAAATTAATGCAAATGCCGCCTGGCATGTGCGACTAACGTAGTATGGACGGATCGGATCGGTGTGGGCTGTTAATGATGACTTCGCGTAGAAGAATGGGAATTGTAGAGCTGAGGAACTCGCAGCTTAGTGAGGGACGAGGCTTGACAAAGGTTTTATTGGAGCTTTCGCATTGGCGATATGCGATTATAATTAGAATTTAGCTGCGGGGCTCGCATGGACAGGAACTGTAACAGGAACAGGAACAGGAACAGAAACAGGAACTGGAGTAGGCTGAAACCAGTCCAGACCAGACGCAGACTATGCCAAGGGTTGCTTATAATATCTGTGGGGTTGTAAAGTATTTTCGGGTTGATTACAATAAACTGCACGGGCGACTGCCCAGAAAGTGTTATGCTAATCGAATTTTTGAATCGATTAACTGTATGGCGATTGTGTGACAGATGTTCAGCAGTAGGAGGTGAATCGAATACGACATATTATACAATTATAGAAGTCTGTTTAAAATTCAAAAACAGACTCGAAGCCAGCTTTAGCTAGCTACAATCAAGGCTGCTGAGCAGCCTTCTCGAATCGATTACATCGATTGCTGAGCTTCAAGTCATTAACCCAGGTGCCCGAAAAGCCATTAGGAACACAAAAAATAGATAATAATAATAAAAAAAAAACGTGTGCACAGTGCAATAAAATGTGTGCAATTAATCAGAGATAATTATCGATTATATTATAAATACAATTATAATTTACATACACGTACGAGTCCCAGCAGCGCACTCAGCTGAACCTCTAATGAGCTGCAATGGGCAGCACACATCAAGATACAAAGATACTTATGAAACACTCACACAGTTGGCAACAAAGTCATATTGAAATGACGTCTCTAGATCTCGTTTTAATAAGTTTATATTAAGTAGGGCATCCCGGGTTCCAGAGGGGGACTAAACTGCACTATTTAGATGCACAAGTGCAAGCGAGACGACACTAGAGACAAGCGGTTGTGTCTCTCGACTGTACCTATGGTAGTTGACAACACATGTTTTATATTGTTGCTCACAGCGAACTATTATTTATGAATTATAATTATTTATTTACTTTTTGCAGTTATTAAAAACAGCTTAATGCCTCGTTTGGCAGCTTTATAACAATGCATCGGGCTGAAAGGTCAGCCCAACCGCAACACCCTCAGTAACTAAGCTCCCGGGTGAAAGTAGAACAGAGTTGTGAGAGTTTACCTAATCAATAGACAATCGAAGACAAGCTTCATAAGAATAGCAGCAAAAGGTATCCCAACCGATATAATAAGCCTATCGATCAGGTGAAATTTTACAACAATCCAATTTATATATACAATTCTTATATGAACGTTATCAAGCGATAAAGAAAGACTGGAACTTTAATCAGAGTTCTTGCGTGACTAACGGGAATGTCCAACGCTTGAAATGAGATCCGGGTACTATCGCGGGAACCGTAAACTGGATAAAAAGTCGATAAGGCCAGCTTTGATTAGGTTTTGCGAGCTTAAGGTCTGGGCAAGAAGTGTCTAGGGAAGGGAACTTATTGGAATTTCTGGGAAATGGAAGGCAATGCATGTGAGTTCACATTATGAACTCACATTCAAATGGTCTAGAAGTCTCCAAGTAGAGCAACAGTTGGGCTAATGTAGTGAAATTTTTGATTTCAATTGAAATAAATTTCTATTAATATTTTTAATTGTTTGTTAAGCGAAAAATTGCAGCAGCTCTCAAAATGGCGAAATGGCAGCGAAATGGCAGCGAGAAGAAAGCGTGAAAGCGAGAAAGGAACAACAAAATCGTTATATTTGTTAATTGAGATTTGACCTGATGATATAGTAAAATGAGCACAACAACAACAACAACAACAATTGACGTCAACGAAAATTGTCGCCAGAAAGAAATGCGCTGTGAAAGTGTGTTAATTAATGTGGACCGAGCAGCAGACAAACGAACATAACTACATTGAGGGTATTCTATGCTATTAAAACGAATTAGTTTTATATGCAAAACGCGCAGAAAGCTTACAAAAATAATATACTCAGCTATAAGGGTAAATTTATAATCCCTGAATAATCCACTTCAACCTCTCTTTAAGATTAATTTTTAGGGAACTTTTTTATTTTATCTTTTAAAAAGTGTCTCAAGTTATGCAAATTGATCGCATATAAAGCTGATATCTCAGCCAAGCCAAAGCCTCTGGCTGTCAGGGAGATACCGTTATATATGTTAGCTATAGGCAATAGATTAAATCAATTACCAGCTGGCAAGTCTAATGATAGACATGGAAGCTCTACCATATATCGTTATCCATCTTGGGCTTTTTATGAGAGGAGAATGTGCGTTGACAGTTTAATGTTATATAAAGACCTGAAACTAGATGCCTAAATATGCAACACTCTATTTCCTTGCGGCGCCCCAAACATATAACCAAAAATCGGTCTACAGAACGCCCATAGACACACACACACACACACGCACACACACTGCGCACTAAAAGTTTGCAGACAGCAAGCGTTTAAGTCTTCGAGTCGGCGTCGTCAGCGTCGTCGTCTCCACACTTTCCTATAATTTGTGCTCAAAGTGGCAAACACAACAGCAACCACAACAACAACATCAACAACAACCTCAACAACAACATCAGCAACAACAACAACATAGAGCAAAAATCAAATGGCACGCATGAAATTAAAGTTAAAGCGCGCAAAAAATTTATATGTACGTCGCCGTGTGCCAATTAATGTAAATTACGCGACGTCGACGACAGCAACAGCAACTGCAACAGCAACTGCAACAGCAACGGCAACACCAACGGCAGCAACACGACACCAACAGCAACAACAAGCGACGCCCAGCGCGCGATATGGCAACGCCGTGGGGGCCACTATAGAAACTGTACGCATGCGTACATTTAACCCTCTCTCTCTCTCTCTCGCTCGCTCTTTCTCGCCGTCTCTCTGCCTGTCTCTGTCTCGCTCTATTGATGAAGGCAATTTTGAAAGTGCGCAAAACGCCTGCAAGAAATTAACGGCTCAAAACATACTGTAAATGATTATTAAATGCGCCAATTTGTAGCCGCCAGCGCCAACAACCGCTGTCGCAGTCGCCGTCTCTGTCGCTGTCGCAGCTGCAGTCGCAGTCACAATCACAGGTACAAGCACAGGCACAGGTACAGTCTCCGCGGTGGCTCATTAAGTGCGTGACGGCCCAGGCTTATGCATAAATGCATGAGGCATAGACAAGCGTAGCCAAAACTGATTTCAACTAGCATTTCGCGTGGAATGAAGCTGTTAAGAAACAAGTTCAAAGATAATAAATCTGTTGCAAGAATACGAAATCTTCAACTTTGATTCAATATAACTGAATATGAGAGAAGATTGATAGGTGTTAGTTATGGCTAATGAAAAAGGAGGCCAAAGGATCACTTTATTCCCTTGTGGCAACAGAGAAGATAAAAAATCAAGCCTGGAAATTAAAATTAATAAGAGAATCACCCATAGTTCAGATTTATATATAAAAGTTTATTCCACGGGTCAACTTCCTCTTAGAAATCAAGCTCAAAGATAATAAATCTGTTGCAAGAATACGAAATCTTCAACTTTGATTAAATATAACTGAAGATGAGAGAAGATTGATAGGTTTAAGTGATGGCTAATGAATACTAAAAAGAGACCTAATACAAAAAGTTCACTTTATTCCCTTGATAAAAAATCAAGCCTGGAAATTAAAATTAATAAGAGAATTACCCATAGTTCAGATTTATATATAAAAGTATATTCAACGGTGCAACTTCCTCTTAGAAATCAAGCTCAAAGATAATAAATCTGTTGCAAGAATACGAAATCATCAACTTTGATTCAATATAACTGAAGATGAGAGAAGATTGATAGGTTTAAGTGATGGCTAATGAATACTAAAAAGAGACCTAATACAAAAAGTTCACTTTATTCCCTTGATAAAAAATCAAGCCTGGAAATTAAAATTAATAAGAGAATTACCCATAGTTCAGATTTATATATAAAAGTATATTCAACGGTGCAACTTCCTCTTAGAAATCAAGCTCAAAGATAATAAATCTGTTGCAAGAATACGAAATCATCAACTTTGATTCAATATAACTGAAGATGAGAGAAGATTGATAGGTGTTAGTGATGGCTAATGAGTACTAAAAGGAGACTTAATACAAAAAGATCACTTTATTCCCTTGTGGCAACAGAGAAGAAAAGAAAGAAGAAAATCAAGCCTGGAAATTAAAATTAATAAGAGAATTAGCCATAGTTCAGATTTATATATAAAAGTATATTCAACGGGCCTCTAGGTGGAATTTTCTCTTAGAAGTCAAGCTCAAAGATAATAAATCTGTTGCAAGAATACAAAATCTTCAACTTTGATTCAATATATTGGGTTGCCTAAGAAGTAATTGCGGATTTTTTAAAAGAAAGTATTGTAACTGGAGATGAGAGAAGATTGATAGGTGTTAGTTATGGCTAATAAAAAAAGAGGCCAAAAGATCACTTTATATGAAGATAAAAAATCAAGACTGGAAATTAAAATTAATAGGAGAATCACCCATAGTTCAGATTTATATATAAAAGTTTATTCCACGGGTCAACTTCCTCTTAGAAATCAAGCTCAAAGATAATAAATCTGTTGCAAGAATACGAAATCTTAAAGACGACTCCAATTTAATATAACTGAAGATGAGAGATTGATAGGTGTTAGCTATACGTTCAAAAAAATATGGACTATAACTACTACAATAAAAAGAGGCAAAAAGATTTATTCCCTTGAAGCAGAGAACGGAGCAGAGAAATATTACTGGAAATTAAAATTAATAAGAGAATTGCCTATAGTCCAGTAATATATAAATAATAGATATAATATAGTAATAAATATATAAATATAATATATAAAACTATATTCAACGGGTGCAACTTCCAACAAAGAAATAAATTAATTAACAAAATATAATATAGAAATAAATTATTGTCGAGTCTTTGAACCGATTTTTATATGAGAAAAACTTTATCTTTCAAGCACTGGCTACAAATGCTTTTAGCTCAGACAATCACAACATCTACACGCCAGCTGGGAGTCGAACCCAGGACCCCTCGACGAAATAAATCAATAAGAAAAGTATTTACTTTTAATATTTATGCTACTAAACTTAACATTTATATCTATAAATTATTTTGATCTTTAGGAAATTAAAATTAATAAAAGCCTTAGATATAGTTCAGTAATATATAATATAGATTAAAATAAATTAAAAATGAAGTAAGAATATACAAGAATATACATGTTTTTATATATAAATTTATGTTAATGAATTGCAAATTTATATTTATAAATTATTTTGATATTTAGTCGAATCTAAGAAATTAAATAGGGATATTAAACTTTAAATAAATATAGAATATTTCTAAGGTAAACTTTTTATTTTGTAATACGAAACCAATAAAATATTAGCTTAACCTTAATTTCTTCGAGGTGCTTGAGGTCTATTGATCATATATAGATATGGTAAATGATATTCAAGTATATATATATATATATATATCGGATATCCTGTTTATCGGATTCGTTAAATACAACTGCAATTGCTTGTGGCTCGGAAATTCGGCGACCATTTTTCTAACGTTTATCGATGCTTGCGTCTTATTAAAAGGTTAAATAACTTTGCATTGAACTCGTTATCGCAATTGAGGGACAATATTATCAACAACAACAATAACAACAACATCAGAGAGATCGTCATAATAATAATAAGTAATGCAAAAGCCAATCAACGAAATATATTTATTTAAATGAGTCTAAATTACGGCTCATTGAAAAATATTGAGACCGAATGTGTCTGAGTGTGCGTCGGTGTGTGTGTGTGTGTGTCTATATCGGTAGTTTTTCTCTCTGATTGAAAATCAACACAACAAATACGAGTAGGTCGCCAAGATCCATTCAATACGTAAATTAATAAAAATCGAAATCAGTGAAAAACACTAAATGCTCAATTTATGCGACAATAATTGAGTGCGGCCCGCAAATGACGCCAATGAGCCAAAGATCCAAAGAGACCAGAACCCAGATCTCGGAACATGGAACTCAGAACCCAGAACTGAGAACCCAGAAACCAAAACCAGAACCAAAACCAAAGCACATCAACAATCAGGGCCATTTTAATCAACTTTTAATGAAAGTCATTTAAATGTGTTAATTTTTATACATAACCATTTACCACATGCGTCTGTGTATTTCTCTCTCTCTGTCTGTATGTGTGTGTGTGTGGTTCTTTGTTTTGTACTACGATGACGTTGAGTATTCTTGGAATATGCCGTATGCTGGTGGCTTAGAACACACCCAGGGGAACTTGGAAACTCCGACATAGTTTCAACCACAAAATACAATTTTAAGTAATTTCTTGGATTGCTGTGAATTATGCTCATAAAACATTCCTGTTTTATATATGAGTATATATATAATATACATATATAAATATCGTTTATTTATAAGCTGTTTCTGGGTGCAATGAACCGGGCTGAAAACAAGAGTTCGATATTAGAAATTATAAATATCTTAATTGGTTTATACAGAGATTTCTATGCGTGATTTTAATGCTGTGCACGAGAAGCCAAGTATTCGTTAGAGAAATGTCCTTGAAGATAAGGAATACCCATACTAAAGACGTACTTAACATATTGACTGAATTATCCGATTTTGTTCTTGGATAAATTTAGCCATTTCTCTCTATATTTTCACCAAATCTCCTCCAACATTTATGCCGCATCTCGAACCATTCAATAATTGCCTCAGTAACATTTCAGTTGAGATAAATTTTTGGGTATTACTTGATTTTCTTTTTCTTTTCCTCTCGGGAATACTTTGTGGGATCCTCCCAGCTTGTTGCCAGCTCGTGAGTTAATTGTTTCACGCGTCGCAAATGACGCAATTTAAAATGTTGCTCGCAGTCTGCGACTGCGACGGCGACTGCGATGGCGGCTGCGACTGCGGCGGCGACTGCGACTGCGACTGCGGCTGGCAATAATGTCAATTAATAAACAACAATAACACAATACATATTTATTAATAATAAGTAAAATAATTCGCCCAATTAACGGCGACAGCATTCCAATCGCCTTCCAACTCAGCTCCAGCTGTCGGCCAATCACAAATCACAACGCGCCTAGAGAGGCCACAGCAACGAGTTGTTGTTGTGTGTGTGTGTGTGTGTTGTTGTTGTTGTTATAATTGGATTTTTTTTCCAAGTATTTCTGTATGGGTTCTAAGCGCTAAGCGGCAATTGAAATTGAAATACATTTCCAGGCTTGACAGATTTAATTATCGTAAATAAATACACGCAGTGGATAATTATGAGCCCATATCTGGAAGAAGGCGTCCCTTGAGGATAAGTTGCTGCCTCAATTGGTCATTGGTTGCCAAGTGGGAGAGGGGCATAAGTAGGTGAAAGATAGATCACATACATTTTCCTTTTTCTGGCGCTTCAAAATTTATTGTTCACTTATCGTTTTCCATTCTGCCAAATCAACGAAACTGGGAAAACTCTGTGCCAAAAGAACAAAGACACATTCCCATATTGATAGGAAATATGCTTAGAAATGGTTCCAAGAAATTTGGAACTGTTATCGATACGAATCAAAGTCTAAGAATCCCAAAGAAATAAATAAAAATAAAAGTGTGGCACACTTTATTTTATTGCTTTCGGAGATTCCAATTCAAATTCACTGGAACATAACGTTTATTCACTGTTAACGCGCTGTTAAGCCTCTGTTAACTTTAGATGGTTTTCATTTATATAGACTAAAAACATAATTGGAAGAGGGGAGAAAAATATTGCTATCAAAATGTGAATATGAACTTTTTTTGTATATATATATGATATATTTTTGTACTATTAAAAAGAAATTAATTAAAAACGTATATCCCAATTTATATAGCCTCTGCTTTCCCAACTGTATTCCAGGCCTCAATCAGAAATCAATATTCGATTCGTTAGAAATCATTTCTGCCCAATATCGCTTTCATTCGATTCGCCTGGTGTTCAGACAATGGTAAATTTGCCAGAAATTATAGCCAATTGAGTACCAAATTCGCACAACTCAGTGTGTATGCTATACACACGCACATTCATAAGCAGACACACACACACACAGACACAGAGTCTTGCACATTTTGCGCTCATTTTTCGCTCATAAATTGCAGGCAAGTCGCAGGCTGACAGGCGCCTAAGTTGTAGGCCTAGTAATAGGAATTGTTTGCTAGGTAATTCACAACTCACACACTCAAATTACACACACATACACACAAAGTCACACACTCACTCACTTATTTGGCATGCCGAATGCATAAGAAATCAGAAGTCAGAAATCAGATTTGAATATCAGTGACTGTCGTTCTTGATGTTGTTATTTTATGTTCTGTCACTTTTTATTGGCATATAGTAGAGCTATAGGTTTATACCCTGTATGCATACAATATAAAAAGGGTATACAAAGATGATAGATAACATTAACCTTTATCCTTCACAGCTTTATGCCAGCAGCTCAGCAGAAAAACTTTTTGTTTCTATGTATGAAACGAAGTAGATAGAAAGATAATGGATCTAGACTGAAACCCTTTATCCGATGCATTTTGAATATTCAATAAGAGTATCTGGGCTTCGGCTTGACATCTAATTTGCCTTTCTACCATTATTGGCATTTATTAATTACACAAGAAACCTACTCGCATTGTTGTTGCCCTTGCTGCGGGTCTTGAACGTCAAATGTGGCTTTGCATTTTGAAATTATGCAAAATTATAATGCAAATGCTGGCGGTAATGAAAAGTCGGTCGATTGTTGGTTTGCCCCAACCAAATCGCAGACAAATCGCATTACTCATACGCAATGTGCGCCAGTAATTGCATGTAATAAACGACCGACGCTCATTAAGATAACTTTTTACCTATGTCGGAGGCTAGAGCTGGAGCTAAAGCTGGGACTAGAGCTGGGACTGTAACTGTAACTGGTTGCATCGACCTGCTAATCGGGCACATCAATCGAGTGTCGGCCATAACAAACCGTAAATAAAACGCGAATACGACGCCAAAAATGGCGCTAAGCGCTCGCTATGATTTTTTGTTATTGTTTTGCTTATGAATGAAGCCTGAACTGAGCTCATGAATGGAAGCCAGCGACGGCGGCGGCGATTGCAAAGATTGCCAGCAACACCAGCACCAACACACACACACACTCACACACAACTAAGCACACCCAAAGCTAAACACACAAAAACAGACAAACAGACGCAGACACACACACAACGGCAAGTTGACGTCGCCGCAAGAACAGCAGCGCAGCAAACGTCGACAGCAGACAAACAAAAAATCGTGCGAAAAAATCAGCATTCGCAACAGCCGCAACCGCCGTGGCAGCGACAGCCACGTGACGTCACATCCCTGACGAAGATGCGCACAAAAAGTAGCAACAACAACAACAACAGCAACGAGAGGCAGCCACTTATAAAGTTGTAATAGCCTCTAAAGCCACCTCAGCTTAGACGTCTTGGCCATGGTCATGGCTGGGAGCTGCGAGCTGTGAGCCGTGAGCTGCGAGATGTGAGATGTGCCGCCCCGAGTTTGTGTATCTTAAGTTGGCCAACAGTTGGCGCAACAGGCGGCGCCTTCCTTGGCTAACTTGGCTAACAACAGCAGGCGCTCAGCATTGCCAGAGAGTGTTAACTCAGCCAACATTGACGACGATGTTGCTGTCGTCTTAATGTGACAGACGCGAGTGTTCGAGCTGTGCTTCGTCTTGTTTCACTTGTTGTTGTTGTTGCTGTTGCTTGTGTTAGTGTTGGTGTTGGTGTTGGTGTTGGTGTTGGTGTTGGTGTTGGTGTTGGCATGACAAGCAGCTCGCTGCGAGGCATAAAAGAAAACCCCCAACTCGGATATGAGACAAAGTAGCAAAAAGAGATGAAGCGCAGTTGAGACAGAAGTTGAACGCGTTGGAAAATTTCAGCGTAGTTTTTATAAATTAAATAATAAAATATTAAAACAAATAAATAATAACAATTACATGTATAAAATTATAATAACATAATATAAATAATAAATAATTGGAATAAAATATTATATGATAATAAAATAATAGTAGCATAAATATGCAACAAACTAGAAGAAACTAGCTGAGAAAGTATACAAGGAAAACTGAAGAAGATATCAAAACTATTTGAAGTTAACAAAATGATCATTCAATCTATAATCAGGGACATACTATACAAGCTTTTTATACTATTATATCATGTAGAAACAATACTTAAAACACTCTGAATCAATTCAATGTACCTAAAGAAAACTTATCTTGGCATCGAGTCGAGGTCTATTAGTATCTTAGTATCTCAGTCGGTCGGTGCAGGTGGAGAGTTCTTGACCTTCGGCTTGAGTTTCAGTCAAAACGTCTGCACAGCGGCTGCACAAGTTAAGGCCATCAACTGGCTCACAACTTGCCACAAGTAACATTCAAGTGGCCCATTAGGCGCACTTATAAAACGCCCACAGTGTTGCACACACCCACTCACACCTGCACACACAGACACACACCCACACACAGAGGCAAGTCAAATGGTGAAAAACTCTATTAAAAACACCCACTAAAAGAAAAATCACAGACACTTGGCAGCCAGACTGGCAGTCACTAAGAGCAGGACACCAGAAGCGTGCTGTGGCAAGATATTTCAGCCACCTTCTTTTCTTTTTTCCTATTTTAGCCCTGTTTACAAATCTTTATACAAAAGCATGGAAAAACGAAGAAGAAAATGAGGGGAAAAAAAAGCAGGAAAAACTCCCTTCATGTTGATGTTTTAACATATAATTTGGCACACGACTTGAGGACGCCCCCGAATCCAGGAAAATAAAAAAGGAACTGCCACACTTTGGCAAATTTGTGCTGAAATGTGCAACAGGTTGTTTTGTCCTCCAGAACAGCTCCTTCTGTGGGTCTACCTCTCACTCTATGTGTGTGTGTGTCTGTGTGTCCCTTTTTGTGAATGAGCTCATAAAACGTTTTTCTTTTCGACGTTGCTCGGGTGTTGATGTCGTCGTCGTACTCTGTCTGTCCTCTGGCTTTTAGTCCTTTCCCTTTTCCCTGGGACTGGCGTGTGCCCCAAGTTGCTCTTTAGTTTTCAATTTTTTGCTTTTTAACAGCAACAACAACAACAGCAGCAAGAACGATGCCAACAACTACACCCCATAGTATCTACGAGACGCTTTTGTGCAACTTTGGGTTAAACATTTTACCAGGCCAGGGCACAGCTCTTTGATGGCTCTGGCCACGGGACAGACCCAGTTCTCTCTACCCTGTGACTCAAACTCAAACTCAGACTCAGACTCAGACTCAGTGCTGCTCATTTTGATTAAGTGCGAAACAATTAAGGCTACTGTTTGCTGCTGTTTATGTAGTTAATCGTGTCCAGGGACAGAATGAAACGAGTTTCATTTAGGAGGGAAACCAACAACAATGGGAGCAGCTCGACTACGGCCAGGAACAGCTGTTCAAGCCAAGCCACAGCGATGTGGTTTCTGTGGGTTGCATGCAAAGCGTTGACTGATTGAAAGAACTGAAATGGTTGAAATTGTACTAAACAAAGAGATTGAAGGGGAGTTCAAGGGAAAGAAGAACCTACAAAACAGGAGAACAGGATAATACTTTTTGATCAGAGAATAAGTATAGAAGAGGAGCTCAATAATAGGTAACAAAAGTTAAGGAAGAAATCGAGTTATAGTGAATCCTCAAAAAAGGAGTAATAGAATAGGAGGAGAATCTTAAAAGACGACAGATAGATAGATAGAGATAGAGATAGAGATAGACATAAAGTAAAGTTTTTGAGAGAAGAAACCTTTGCAATATATTATAGCCAATATATATAACCCCTTATCGTGATGTTGTTTTCGGTTTTCGTTTAATTTTTGTTAATTAAACGCAATTAAAAATGTCTCTTCTGAGAGACGCGCAAGTTATTCGAGTCTGAGGAGCAGGAGAAGCAGCAGATGTACTACGATGCGATGATATAGCATCTGCCCGGTTAATGAGACATGTCGCAGTCGTCACATGGCAATGACAACTGTCGAGTTAATTGCGCAATTAGCTGAGAGAGAGAGACGCGGAGGTAGAGCGAGGGGGGTGAAGGTTGGGTAAAGTGACCCACAGAATGCCACATGTTGCATGCAACGCGGCACGGGACACGCGGCAAGCAGCACGAGGGCACAGTGCAAATTTGTTTGTATTAAGTGTAGGAAAATCTCGAGCACTTAATTCACGCTTTGTTGGAGGTGTTGAAAGGCGGTCGCTGCAACATACACACCCAAACGCACACACACACACACACATCCGAACGCACACCCAGATCTAGACAGAGCCCGAGAAGACCCCAAAGGCATTACCACCAGTCAAGTTAAACCAAATGCAAAAACCGCAAAGAACAGAAAAAAAGAACACAAAACCCAACACGTAATGTGTGTGGTCCTTTTTTATATCCTCCGCTAGCTACTCGTACGGCTAAGCATGTCCTGGACCCTGTCCTGGATACCCGCAGCTCATTTTGACTTCTGGGGCTGCAGTGCGAGTACTAGCTGCTACAAGCTGCTTATCCTCTTTCAGGGAAAGGCCAGGGCAAAGAAAAATGTTAATTACCCTTTGTGTTTAAATAGACCCCCACACACACACACACACACACGCACACACACAACGTATTTGCACACACGCCAGAGGAGAGAAAAAACTGTTGAATTTTTGGCAAGGGTCAAAGTCGTTGAGTAGAAAAAAAAGAGGACTTTGTGTTATTTGAAGCAATTAAAATTATTATTTTAATGTCAACACTTTCGTGGCCAAAGGATAATGCATGTAAAATGAAAACATTGCCAACGCCCCTTGATATAAATAGAGAAAAAAAAGCACGGCACGGAGCTCCAAGAGTTAGGTACGGTGCTCCCAAATCCGTTAAATGTTTTTATAAAGATTTTGGGAAAGGTTCATCCAAAGCGATTCCTTTGCCGGCGGCAGTTAACGACTTTCGCTTTGGCTTTGGCTTTGGCTGTGGACTTACCTTGGGTTAAGTTTTTCGGGGTTGATTTTACGCCCGTGCCATGGCTTACCAGGCGTTGAGAAATTCCGTAAAGTGTTTTTACGGTATTTGCTTCAGTTCAGCTCGTTTCAGGGGGTTAGGTCAGGTTTTTCCCCCCTCCCATCCCATCCCTCCGCCTCAACGAGTTTACTTTTATATTTTTTTTCACCCATTGCCCCTTTGGAGAAATATTTGTGGGTTGCTTTGGGTTGCTTGCGGTTTAGTTTGCACGACGTTGGGGAGTCGGATTTAACAGTGGGGCTGGGCTTGGGCTAGGTCCTGGTGTTTCCCTTTTGGCTGTCAGTGGGATTCACTTGCAGTGAGTGCGGAGAACGGCTCTGTAGATAAGCAGGTGTTACATTTTTATGACTAAAGTGGCTAAGCAGCTTGTTACCAAGGTCTCTAAGAGGGAGGGGCTTCACCTCCGTCGAGGCTGTTCCCAATTGCAGCTATTTTGCCATGGATATTAGGTGTTATGCCGTAAGTGGGGCTCGTTATTATGCTGTTTCTTTTTGCTTATCTTTTAAACAGTAATTTCAGCTTAAGTAGTTTCTTCTATATACTTCTGTGCCTGAAGCTTGATAGTTTCAGAAGCCTCTGAATGAATCCATGATAAAGGCTATAAAATTAACGCAAATTGGGCGCAAATTTAAGGATATTATCAGAGATTAGTAGAGGATAAATTGAATTACATAGAGTGGTATACGATGGGAATACCTTCAGGATCGATCTCTAAGAACTGTATATCTTATAAGCTGAGGCATATCTTAACTAACTTCAACTAACCAAGAACTTGGTCCAACCCCAACTTTAACCTAACTTTAATAGTTGAAATCCTAAAACGTATCCTCTGAAGCTATTAGTACCTCTTACCCTAGTCATAACATAGAATCTGAAGATTAAGGTTGCAGCATGATATGTCTTATAATAGTTCTGTCAGATTTGATACTTCTCTTCTTTATAGATGAAAGTATCACATTTCAAGCCCTTATATCATGCTACTTTCGTTGATATTGATTGATTATAAGTTTAGAGTTTCGCATATATCTTTGAAGTTACTTCGGCTAATCAATCTTAAGTTCATATCTTAAAAGTCACATATGTTTCTTCACGCTCTTTAAGAATTGGAATCCAACAAGTTGGTTAATGTCACGAGTGCATTACGGAACACGACACACTTATAATATCATTATCGTTTATCTGTTTATCCATCCATCAAATGGCCACAGAGGGGGGAGGAACGTCTACCAATGTCAACCCCTAATATGTAGTATAGTTATATATATGAGTGCAGGGCATTTAAGTACTCTCCATTGGGTTTGGGGCACTTCTGACACACGCAACGGTCTATGAAGAACTTTAATTGCTAATTGAGCAAAATACTTTTTTTGGCTACAAAACGAACGAAATTAATTATAGTTTCATGTTTGGGTTTTAGGTCTTGCTTATTGCCGGAATGCCCCAAAAGTTGAAACGCGAAGCATAAATTATTTAATTACTAATTAAGAATGAACAAAATGAAGACTAAGAAGGAGGAGAGGAAAATCTAATGAATTAGCAGGCGAATCGAAGGCAGTTGCCGTTTTCTTTCCTATTTTTGTTTTTTATTATTATTTGCTTCTTTAACATTCTCTAGCGTGTGACAATTCGCATTAATTATACAAAATGACTCAAAAAAAAAAATAAGGAATGCCATTAAAATAGTATAAACCGTTGGAGAGGGGAGAGTGTGGAGTGTAGAGTGGGTGGATGGCGAGAGGGGAACGGGATGAGGGGGAAGTAATAAATTTGTGGGACTCGAAAAGAGCTGAGAGTAGGGCAGAGGGAGAGGGCACAAACATAGACGAGAAGCGGCTCAAAGAGGATCACGAAGAAGGGGAAAAGAGAGAGGAAAGAAGAGAGTAGGTGAGAGGACGCTCAAGCAATTGTTGGAGCAGCAGTCGTAGTTGAAATGAAAGTGCGCATCAGAGGATCGACAACACTTGCTCGCCTCTCTCCCTCTTTCTTTTTTCTACCGCTTCCTCTCGTTCGTGTCTTCCTGCTGCTCTTTGCGTGCAGATCGTCGCATGGTCAGTGCACGAAAGAGACAGAGTGTGAGTGTGGAAGAGAGAGTGAGAGAGGGGGCTGGTATGTCGTTTCCATTTGGACATTTGTGACATTTTCTTAATTGAAATGATGCGCGTTCGTTGATAAAAATTCGTTTGTTTGCAATGTGTGTGTGTGCATCTGGTTCCCCCCTCTCGCTTTCTATCTTTCTCATTCGTTTCTCTCTCTCTTTCTCTCTTTGCACGTTTTGTGTTGATTATTATTACTGTTCATTATTGTTCGTTATTAAATGAGCGCGTGTGTGTGTGTGAATGTGACGACTTTCCAGTGCATTTTAGCACTTTGGTTCGTCGCAAAATGTTTTTGGTATTTTCTGTGTGGGCTTTGTGGCATTCTACTCTTAAATAGAGTTGCCTGCAGCAGCATGTGAATGGTGCCACCAGCTCTGAATGCTAACTCTATTAAACTAAACACTTTACGTATCTTGAATTTAGACCCTTAAACCATTTAGATTTGGGTAAAGAGAGTTTTAAGCTGAGCCCATACCAATATTTTTATGCATTGCACTTGCAGCTATTTGTGTTAATGTGAACTCGGGTTAAAGGTTTCCCATAGTCGGATACACTCAACTACAAGTTTATTAATTCTTCAGTTAATCTATTTCATATTATTATATATCTAATCAATTCAAAGAAGTGTCAAAATATGTAAAAATGTTGCAACAATCCTGCCTGAATGCTATTGCTCTTCTATCTTAGTTTTGGGGGTTGTCCTGAATTTGTTAAAGGACAACTCTTCTATGGCAGAACCTAATTTTGTGATTATAACATTTATATTTCTCAAGATCCACATAAATATACAGCTGCAGTCA
This sequence comes from Hirtodrosophila trivittata, assembly GCA_035045065.1. Lineage (NCBI taxonomy): Eukaryota > Metazoa > Arthropoda > Insecta > Diptera > Drosophilidae > Hirtodrosophila > Hirtodrosophila trivittata. Next base: position 2,744,076 of record JAWNNK010000868.1, read on the forward strand.
GTTCTATATTCTGCTCAGATATATTCGGTATAAGGTAACGGCAAAACTAGGTTTATTTCCTATACTATCCTATAAGATGTTATCCTTTCTTATCAGAGGGCTACAAGACCCCGTTAGCAGTATATGTTAGCTGATAATATAATCTATTTGACATTAAAACTAACATAAACTGACCGATTTACAATCTGTCTAAGTAATCATAGCATCATGATTAAATTGCCAAATATAAACCGAAATGGAAACTATCTTCTAGTTGCCTCCTACTCTCTTCTCCCTCCTCTTCCCCTTCCCCCTCTTTTCACTCTTCGCTTAATGGTACTCAATGGCTTCTTTAGCCCGGGCTTTTTTGCGGACGCCTTTCACAATTGAATTGCTGACAAAAATGCATTTCCTGTTGGCTGCGCAACAACCCACATAAATGCAATAAAATTGCAAACATAAAAAACCCTCCCCCTTTGCCACACACCTCCCACTTCCCAAATTGCAAATTGGCCGCACATCAAAAGCCTCCAGAGGGAAGGAGAGAACGAAAAAGAAATCCTTTCAAGATGCTCCTGGCCCGAATCAGATTGCGTCTCATTCGCGTGCCTTTGAACGCATTTACGAGCTGTTATTATACCCTCTGCTCATTAAAATAGATAACGGGTAAATGCAGGGTATAATAAAGTCTCGTCAATCGCATAAAGCATTTCTATATAACTGGGATCTATAAAATCTAGAGGCTGCTATGAAATCGAGATAAATATCTTAGAAAAACAGAAAATTATCCAACGTTCAGTTTAAAGAACGAAGAAACAAAAATGTTATGAAAGAAATAAGTTTAAATCTTCGTATAGGGTATACAGTAGTCCATCACATTCAAGTGAAGCATACCCTCTTGTTATTATTTTAATTTCGTATTTAGGCCCCACAAGAGAGAAGTACTTGGCCACAGGTTGAGTAACTCTTCCTTCGGGGATTTATTATTGAGTCGCAAGTGGTGGGAAACGGGAGGGGGCGCAGCTCATTATAAGGCAGTGGGCGGTGGTTTTAGCCAGCTGCAAGTTAAAGACAAAATGCAAAAAAGTATCTGCCACATAATTACGCACATTTTGCCGGCTGGTTTTCCCTCTCTTTTCTTTTATTTCGTTGCAGTTTTTACGATTTGCCTACTTAAAGTGACAACGTGACGCCGGATGAGCCGGGGGAGGAGCAGCAGGGTGGAGGCTAGCGGGCAGCGGGCTAACAGCTGGAGGAGAGCTGCACCCGGTGCAGCGGCGGATCCGCAAATTGCCGCTGGCTTTTGGTTATTTTTAATGCATTTTTCTTTCTGTTTGGCGATTTTCGTAGCCGTTTCTTGTGCCGCACTTGCTGCATTTTTATGCGTTTGTCATCCGTTTGTCATAAAAGAAACAACTACAGCAACAACATTAACAACAACAACAGCAACAGCAAACAAACTTTTAATTTTAATTTAATATCTAATAATTGTTTTTGTATTTGTTGTGATTTTTCGTGCAGCTATTTTAATGCATTAAACCTGGCGAACTGCATTCAGCTAACAAGCGACATTAATGGATTTCTCTGATGATGCGCAATATCATTAAAAATATTTTGAAAAACATTTTTATAATTAGGCTATACGTATGTGGGGTTTGTGATTTCATTTAGTCGGAGTGTGGCCATTAGTAATAAGCTGCCACCTCATTAGAATATTATGCAATAATGTTCTATTACCTGGGGTCAATCGTGCTACAAGACACCCTGTATCCCTGTCGATCTATACTTTGATCATCATTCGATTGTTATGAAACTATAAACTAACATGCAAAACTTTAAATTAAAATACAAATCTAAATTTAAGTTTTATAACTGCGTTTGTAATTCAGCTGTTAAATCTTACAAGTAATTTCCTTTGCTGACTCATTACTGAATTCATTTTAAACGTATTTTATGGCTCAAGAAACTACGGGTATGGAATCCATAAGATTTTCATCATGGCCAGACTTAGTACAGTTGACGCTGACAACTTAAAACCTCTAGAAATTCGAATAATTAGAAGTAGAATCTATATTATATAAGTATTCAATGCTCTAAAATTGAACCTTGAGTTTCTTTTTACTTATTTTTGACTTCTAAAGCTTCTTTTTACTTCAACAAAATCAAATAAAAAAAGGAAAATGCCAAACTATTATGAAAAGGAAAGGGATCTTTGGCTTCACCTCCAATGAAAGCTTTGTATCAAAGTGATTAAAGTCAAAAAGCAGAGCATAATTTCTGATTTCTATATAATAAATCTATCTATCTTTTATCTATTATCTACTCTTAACAGAAACTACAAAATAGTCCAGAAATTTACACATTTTGGAGTAACAAAATAGTTTTTTTCTCGACTTTCATTTCAAATCGAAGACTTAACCATTAGCGATCAAGTTTTAAGACTTTATTTAATATTAAGGTAATAGGTAATGAATAAATAAATAAAAACTACAATAAAAATCGAAAATGAACAGTAATAATACTCGTGTTCTCAATATACTGGAACAAATTAGAAGACAATCAGCAAGTGATTACTTTACCGACGGCTTTTCATCCGCCGATCTTCAGTGGAGCCCAATGAATGCTATAAAAAAGCGGGTATATCTATTGGAATAAAACTTAATTAGAAATCGAATAACTTAATAGAAAAGCGAGATTAACTCATTAAATGCAAATCTTGTAGAATTCAATATAATATTTCGAATTTAAGAATCTTTTGAATGTCATTGCGAAGCTGCTAAAAAAGAATATATTTACAGGTAAAAAAAACGTTTGCCGCATAATTTCTGCGCCTTGAATCTCTAAACAGTCGCCCAAGTGGATAATTGCGCGATAACGAGCCGTGGAAAACGAGTTGCCAGGTCGGGTTGCAACCGGCCCTCTTTATGAGCAACAATACGAAACTAAACTCTGTATTAATTTGCAATTAATGCAGCTAATTATATTTAATTAAATGAACGAGCCAGGCAACAGCAGCAGCAGCAGCAGCAGTGCTGAACAATGCACCGAGAACTCGACTCAAGCTCCATACCCTATAGATAGATACAGTATTCAGTCAGTTACAGATACAGATACAGATACAAATATAGACGATAATTTGTGGAACTTGGAACACACTGGGAAAAATGTAACGCGCAGGTTGCTGCTGCGGCGGCCACCAAATGAAACTGATTATTACTAATGCTATTGTTGTTAGTGCCGCTGTTGCTACCTCTCTATGTTGTTGGTGTAAGTGTTGCTGCTGTTGCTGCTGTTGGTGTGAATTGCTGCTTATTGTATGCCATAGATACATTTTACAAGCGAGCGGCGCGCGCGCATTTTGCAAAACATCCGCGACTCATTCAAATGACAATTGTAAAATTTCTACCCTATATTTAGTGCATAAGGGGTATACAGATGATGTAACCGACTTTGTATGCATATTCTGGATCCATAGGGAAAACGATCCTCTAACTTAAAGTCTATGGGAGCTAGTTTATGGTAGTTAGATTTCTGTATCTTAAGTTGGTTTCAGATTGAGAATTCCTCCGAAGTAGCTTCGATTCTTTGCTTAATAACTCAGTTTGCTCTTGATTAATTCTAACAGCTTTATAATACATATTGCTTTAAACGTTTTTCTACATATATTTGATAAGAAGGTAAGTTCAACTGGATTCTACAGTCTGAGTACAGGGCATCTAGAAGTCTTCTTAGTTCTCGCGAGCATTCTTACTTGTTAGATTTTCATGGGGTGGCATCATTTGCAAGGCTTAGCACATTAAACTATTTATGTGTAGAGTTGCGTTATATATGCACACATTATATAGTATATCTATAAATGTATTTTTTCACATTTTCATCTTTTTAGTATTTTTGTATCTCACAGATACATTTAAGCGGCTCATTGTTGCAAATTGTCAGCGCTGCGCTGCGGTCTGTCTGTCGGTAAACATATGATTAGTTTAGTTTGGCTGCCAGCTATATTATTATTTATTGTATTATTTATTCTTTTTTATTATTAGCTGCCTGCGTCTATTTCTGTACCCGAAACAATGTCCGAAAGGGCGACCCTCTTGTATAACTTTTGTTGGCCTCAAATCTATAGAAGAGACACATAATTATTGGAGCTGTGGAAGCTAATGCAATTTGAGTTGTCGTTGCAGTTGCAGTTGCCGTTCTTGCTCTACCATTAAAATTATGCTTAATTAAAGCTATTAATTTTTTTCAGTTTGCTGCATAAAAATCACATCAATTTATTGTATTAGGCTGCATTACGATGATGTCAAGGCTGAGATTTGCATACAACTTGCATTTACTTCGCAGCCGCTCTTAAAGTGCGTGAGAAGCAAATTTTATAGATTGTTTTTTTGGTAAACGTTGCAAAGTTTTTATATGACGAAGTCTAATGACATTTCAAGATACTTCATAAATAAGACTTAATAAGCCTATGATCGAAGAGGGTATTTCAAGCAGGTACTCCAAGCGGTACTCTAAAAACTCTTTGCATTTACATATTTTACAATGGAAACCATAAATATTACTTAGGAATTTCAGCTCATCTCAAGTAGATCGTTTTGCATATAGATATAAATATAAATATTTTCAAAAGCTTAGATAAATATTTAAGAAAATGTATTACAGCAGAAGCTGTGAGAAACTTATCTAGTTAACATTTATTTATCAAATTTTAATCAGCAAAATTTATTTATTATTTTCTTTCTTGACTTTATTCTTTCTTTCTTTTTAAATCAAATCTTTTATTCTTGCAATTCTACAACGGAATTCAAAGGGCTTTTCTTACATTCAAAACCGTTTTAACAGCGCTGTTATTCTTAACATTTTTTTGCACACTTAACATAGCGATCATGTTAATAAAACAACGAATACAACTAGAAAACAAAATGGAGCAAAAAGCCGAAGTATTTGATTAGATATCTGTAACAATTTGGCATTATATAAAGTTTGGATTGGATATAAATCCTAAACTGTATAAGAGGAAAAAACGATTATATTTCTATAGGTTGCATTCATTAAATCAGTTTCCGACTATTTGCAGATCGTTTTACGAAAAGATAATATATAAACTCTTTAAAAATATAACAATTTTTTAACTTTTTTGACATATCTACTGATGTTCTGGTGTTTCTGAAATCAAAGGATATAATTATATAGAAATTTACCTTCTTTTTGTAGAATCAAAGCAGGAAATAAGAAGTTGGCTCAGCGACAGTTTTTTTAAATAGTATTTTTGGTAATTATTTTTAACTTTACTTGATTCGGTTTTTAGTTACGTTTGTTTTTCAAATTTGCTGCTGATTTTATCTTTGCTTTAATGTAGTGCAAATTATCACTTGCAGAAGATTAACACAATATCAGTTCTACGAGTTACAAAGGATCACTGGATTGTATTTGGGGAAAATAACTGATCGCTCGGACTGGAATTAAGAGTAGTTAATGGACTATTTTAATGCACTTTTTTAATGACACACACACTAAGTGGTTGTTTGTTGTTCGATGTTTGCTGTTTGTTGATTGTTGTTTGTTGTTTGTTGGTGAGATACACGCGACGATTTCTTGAGATAAGCGCGCGCGAAATCTTTTGAATGCTTTCAACTCAGGTTGCAGGCTGCAGTTGCAGCTGTTAAATGTTGCTGCCTGCTTGGCACACGCCGGCAATGGAATGCAAAAGTGCACACGCGTTGCTCTCTGTGTATGCAAGTGTGAGCGTGTGTGTGTGTTCTTGGACGACGTTGTCTGCCTCCGAGTGAATGCAAGTGTATGCGTATGTGTGTGTATGCGTTTATGCGCGCTCAGTAACGTAACGGTGCGTGAGTGGTACGTACAGGCGCAAAGTCGTCCACAGACTGAATGAACGTGTGGCGCACAAACGGCGCTTGGACCCCCAACAATCATCAACATAAGTAGCAAAGCGCGGCCACAACAACAAAAACAGCAACAACAACAGCGATAGCCCACGAACAACTACAACGACGACGAAAACGACAACGACACCGACGACTTACGACAAACACGAGCAAACAAAAATGTTGCCGAAGCCGCTGCCGAAGCCGAAGCAAATGGCCCAAAGCTCAGGAGGAGCAAGCGAGCGAGGTACAACAGTGCAGGAGCGAGAGAGAGAACGAGAAAGAGAGAGAGACAGAGAGAGCGAGAGCACAAAACCAGACAGAGTCAAACTAACGGCGACGCAAGCAGCGAGTGGTTAGTTGGGGTGGGTGAGAGGGGGTGGCTGGTTGGCCTGTGGTCTTGTCTCAGCTAATATGTGAAACAAAATGCGAGCAACGTCAGCGTCGTCGTTGACTGCGCAGGAGCAGCGCGCACACACAACATGCACCATTGAAGTACTCGCACTCGTCGTCGTATTTTACTGCGTCGCTGCCCCGCCTGCTGCCGAGTGTTGTTAAAATAAAAATAATGACGTCATTAAGCGCACAAATGAGCGCTGCTGCTGCTGCTGCTACGTTGGCTGTTGCTGCTTTCAGTGACTGCAACAGCGACCGCGACTGCGACTGCGACGTCAACGTGGACTGCGTTTATAACTGTTTTCAGTGCAGGAGAAATGAACACTTGACGAAGCTTTGGCCACCTCCTCCCCCAGACTTAACGACTCACTACAAACTCTCGAGTCTGAGTGCGACTGTGTGGGAGCACAGAGAGCGAACTCTAGCACACAGTGAGCGCAAATGTTGAGCATTTGTTGTTTCTGTTCTTATTGCCGGCACTATTGCCAAAATCAAGGTGGGGTAGCGCTGCTGACCAGTGCAATTCGCTTAGAAGCAGCAGGAGAGAAGGTAAACGACGCAGGAGGAGGAGGGGCATGAGATTTAGGCAAATGCTAATTTTTATTTACATATTTTAAATATTTAAGTCTAAAAAATCAAATCGAAAAATCACATTTGCATTTTTAAGATATGCAACACACAGTTTATTTTTACCTCAATTTCTGCAATTCAAAATAGGTTTCAGGAATTCAAAAATCAGTTAATGTAATTTTGAAACAAAAATAAAACATTTTTAGATATTTGTACTGTACTTTGTACTCCAAAATCTGAACCTATCCTCCCATACGCTCATATAACTAAAACAAGTTTAATATTCAAAATTCCGTTGAATCATTCATTCCATTCTCGTAGATGATATAGGAAAATACACTCCACACTCTGACGATCAAATCAATTTAGGAAAACAGAAAACTATGGAAATGGCCATTTGTCACTTGTCGCCGCATTCCGAACATTTCTGAATCTCTTCATTTGCCAAGAAATTAATAATTAAAATGCCAATCCACAGTCATCAACTCAGTTAACCCCCCATCACAAGTTCCTTCTATTTATATACATGCAAACTATGAGACCCCAAACTCTTCCGTCTTTACTCAGTTTGCCAACCAACTGCTATATCTATCCCTTAACCCTCCAACGCTTCTTTCAACCCATTCAACTGCCTGGGCAAAAACAGAGACACAAACCAAAAAGTGCCAATAAGTATGGAGCAATTGCAAAATCCTCCGAATGGCTCTCCGCTGCGTCAACTGATCCCCTTCCTTGGCATATACTTGGCTACCTTGTGCACTAATTCACATTTGATGTTTCGTTGTCTGCTCAGATGTTGTTGTTCCTGTTGCTGCTTGCATTTTTCTGGTCAATGAGGTTACAGCCAAGTCACTAGACAAGCCAAAACTGAACCAGCCGACGAGCCTCGATACTCATTCTTTTCCCCTTCGCCCCCAATCGCCTCCAATCGCCCTCAACCCACAGACTTTGACCAGTTGTCCAGTTACAGGGCGGAAGATGCAACAACGCCAACTCGTGCGGTCTCTGCAACCGGTCGCTCTCGGTCTCAGTCAAAGCCGGATTCTCGTTTCTGTCTAGTGTCCAGCCGCAGCCGCAGCCACCCACCCGCCTTAGTTCAGCTATCGCTCAGCTATCGGAGGTGTCGATGACGTCGTCGTCTTCCGTCTCCCTTCTCCTGTCTGTTGCCTGTTGTCTGCCCATAGACTCTTCTGTTCCCATCAAGCGACTGCAGTTGTTGTTTATTGTTGTTAGGTTTACTTAACCAGAAGGCAAGTATAAAGACTATGTCACAATTTTCGTACTTGTACATTCGAATAATATGAAGAGTATCTACGACTTACCTACTACCTTTAAGGCCCATTTCTACACCAACAACGTATTCAACGATTTCTGCAAATTAAAAATAAACCTTACACTCATAGTATTTAACTGGTAATCCTTAAAGCTGTTACCAAAACTGAAGTTACTTTCGTAACAAATACATTCTTACAATCTTACTTACAATTATACAGAGTTAACATAAACTGTTCACTACTTAACAGCCAGCCAGCCTTAGACATGTTAGTTGACTGTTAATAGCAGAATCAGTAAAATAATTAACATTTCAATAGATAAACATGACTTGTAACTGAAGATCAACTGGAAATCTATTAGTTATATGATGCTTCTTATAGAGCATCCAATTACCACCAAGTATGTTGTTAATTTCTCATTATAGTGGATGTTTGTGGCCAATTTTGGTCAAATATTTAAGTGCTATTGCCACTACAGTTCGGTGTTCGGATTGTCGTCGTCGTCGGCATCAGCCTTAGCCTGAGCTTGGGTATAGTCAGACTCGACTCTAGCTTCTGGCCGGCTCATCAACTTAATTTTCGAAATTTTCACGTTGTCTCTAGCACCCATTTCCCAGTCTTTATCCTCCCATCCGGTTTTCCCACCTCTATCCTTTCATTGGCCATCAACTGCGTTGCACACGTTGCTGTTGTCTTTATGTCTAATTTTTGTGCAGCGTTTTACCGGCAGCTATAAAATTGTATTACCGTTAAATGCTGCACTGGCGAGCCATCGTCTAATTTACGTTAGCCGGCAGCCACAGCCTGGCAAAGGGAGCAGGCGGAAGGGGGTAGAGGTTGGAAAAGGAGCAACGAGTAGGAAGAGAGGGGAAGGAGGCTGCCCACTTTCCATCTTGGCTTGATTGTCATTCGTTACGTTGCCGTTCGGGCCATGGCCAACAAACTGATTAAATTCAGCACGCGCCCTGCGGGCATCTTGGAAACTTCTTGCTGCAGAGTCAACTATGCACATCAGAGAGGGGGTTGGGGTGTGGCAGCTTAAGAGCAGAGCAGAGCAGCAGCAAGGCAGCTTCGAGCCTCATCAGCAACTGAGGAGGAAACTCGACGCTCTACATAAATTTGAAATTAACGTTTTCTAGCACATTCTCAGCCTCTCCCTCTCTCTTTCTCTCTCACACACTGCTTCTCACTCTCTTACTTTGGCAATTTGTAGTCGTTTCTGCTGCTTGTCATGGACTGTCTGTGCGTCTTTACCGCCTCCTCTTCCTCCTCCTCCTTGCAAAGCCTCAGCGTCAGCCTCACCCGCCACTCCAACTCCCACCAAGTCCAAGTGTTTACATGCTTTCTGTAATTATCATTGCCATTCCATTTGGCAAGGAACACACACGCAGCTCCGAGCCTCATTCGAGTGGACTCCATCCATTCTCTAAGCCATTCCCCGCACACTAATTAAATGCAAATCTTCGTCGCGTTCACGTCTAACTAATATATGGCCGAAACGCCATGGGGCTCATTTTGACCACATTTTCTTGTCAGTGAAAGAAACAACAGCATATACCACTGGCTAATGGATAAGTACTAGTTTTCAAATATTGTAAATATTGAATGTATTTTCTGATAAATATATGTATTTTATTTTTGTTTGGGTCAAGCTGTGCGCTCTCCCCCTCTTCAACACCATTTTCATTCATTCTCTCTCGGATTGTACCTCTCTAAAATGTGAAAGATGATGCCCCAACCCAATTGGCGCTACTTTTCATAGGAACACATCACTGATTTAAGATCAGATAGGATACTTTACGATAGCATCAACTGCCGATAAACTTTATGACCTCTTTCACACTCATGTCCTAGTCGCGGCACATAAAAATGATCGGTTCTGTGTGGAGAAAAGACGGGATGAATAGTCAAATGATCAAATGGCCATGGGCCACATGTGGGCTGGGAAATTTGTGCAGCTGACCGATATGCATAAAAATGGTTAAGATCTTGTTTATCTCGTGTTGGCTAAGAGAGATGGATACGGCGACTGAGCCATGATAATTAACCATGGTTGGGGTTGCTAATTACAAAAGCATCCTGGAACATCATTTGAGATATTTTTCCATTAACTGACGACGTTGTCGACGCCGCTTCATACAAAACATATTAAAATTAACCTGATTACTCCGCAGGCGCTGCAAGCTCGCAATCTGACCACAACTTGAACTGGAAGCTGCACTTGGAAGTAGAGTTGGAGATGAAGTTGGAGTTGTGGCTGCAGTTGGACTTGAAGTCGGCGTTGCAAGGCACAAACTAATTTCAAATAACATAATTCATTCGCTTAGCCTCGTCGGCAGGGTGTCTTTGTATATATGTATATGTGTGTTTGTTGGGGAAAAGGGATCACGGGAACGTGGTTAAGATTGAGGACTGGACTGAGTCCAACTGACCGGTTTTGTGGAGCACCAAATTAGTTGTAGTTTAATCACAACGCAAAACTTGCAGGCAGCTAAACAAAGCGCCAATGCTGTCATAACAAGCAGAGGAGGTGCTGGATGATTCTGTGCCAGGATTCTTTACAGATCCACAGAAAAGAAGACACCAAACAGACGAAGACGAGGCTGTCCATGCCAATTGCCACTAGCAGGCGACTCTTTTGGGGCATGGAAAAGCATCAGATCGCTAAAATTAATGCTAATTGTTATTGTACTTAAAAGCATTTGCCAATGCCAATTCCCGAAAGGTGACCGCAGGGCAGGAGTCTCTGCAGACCCCAGATCCCAAAGAGAAGTACGTCAGACACTATTCGCGACTCGCAAAAATTTCGCACGCATAAAAATTTGTGATTATTGAATTTTTATTATTGCTTTTGTTGCTCTGCCTGCGCTTTAACTGCAAAAACAGCAATTACAACAACAAACAGCAACAACAAAAATGGCGACAACAACATTTACGTCTACAACTTGCACCAAACGGCAACAAACAATGCTCCCTGCAGCGGTAGTCTGACAGTGGGGCAAGTCTCCACTAAGATCACTATAAAAGGTGTATAAAATGGATATTTACTATTTCAAAGTTAATGTATAATAATGTTTTAATTGAAAATCTATGCAACGGATCTGCATTTATATATATCGATAGCAATACTTTTCCAGTTACAGATGGTCGATATATCAGATACTTAAATGTGGCTGTGACAGTAACTACAACAGTCGATTTTCCTTTAGTCACCTCAATATTTTGAATCCGTTAAAATTTTTGAAATGCTTTTGTCCCCAATATTTCATTTTCAAATTGGAAATCCTAGAGATGCTACTTTTTGTCCCATTGAAAGCTGTGACTTTCGATATTAAAATATCTGGGACACAATGATTTCAGAATGGTAAAACTTCCTCCTCTAAGTATGTGTTCACAAAAAGAAGGCTCAACGAAACTGTTAAGAATGGATATACAGAAATTATTTAATCAGTGCCATTGTTGAATTTTGTAATTGCTTTCACTGCTAATTTTAAATATCTCTGAAAAATATCGGTGACAAATCATAAAATTGTATGTACTGTAGTCGATATATTTTAAAAATTGGTTAGTCACTGCTAGTTAATAAAATACCTGTAAAAAATATCAGCGGCATTGTGTAATAATCTGTCAGCCAACAGTTTTTCGATATTTATGCATACATGGCGTTATCGATTTATTTATTTGGGGTGTTAAGTGACAATCAGAATTCAATTAAATATTTTCCTAAGTAACTTGTGTTATAGGCTTTCAGATCTTCCTCCATTAGGTCCTCATTGGTATTCAGATATAGGACCACTTTTTCAAGCATTAAGTTTTCTTTTAAAAACCCGCTTTATTTTTAGATTCTGCTCATGTCGATCGCACCACTGCTCAGAGGCGCGCTATTGCCTCAAGCACTCATTCCGTCCTTATTCGAAGTGCGGTAACCAAACGGCGCGTGTGCACCGACTGGCTTGAAACGTGTATCCGACTAACAGTTGGGCTGTTCGGAAAGCATAGATCCGTCTGTCTCTGGCTTCAGGTGCCTGGACTACCACACGTATCTACGTGGTAATTTTGTAATATCGTAAAGTATTTTTTAATTGAACGCACCTCCTTCTTCAGGCGTCGGCCTCGTCGCATTACGAGACTGGGCACAGATTCGGGTCCACAGCTTACTTCGTACTTGGACGCTTCGTACTACGACGTCGTGGAAAGTTGCGAAATTGTGTATTAGTTTTTGGGTTTTGTCAACTGGCTTAGGGCCCAAGATTTGATTTTGCGAAGTCTATTGAGACTTTTATGACTCACTTCCTTTTGGGAGTCTGAAATAAATGTGATTTATGCGAACGAAGTTGGAGCATTAACATTAGCTCTAATTATGAATATAGCAAGAGGCCGGCCAACTAAACTGCATTTCTGCTTTGGCCCAGAGCATAAATCAATAAAAGATTTATGGGTCTACTCAAAAATGAAAAAAAAAAGTATATACATAAATACATATATCTTTATGCATGTATCTGAAAATAAAGAAACAATACACCATTCAAACTGAAGGCTGCGCGACCTAAGCCTGTATATAATATTTTATGATTAGTCGAGCTTTGAGTTTTGCATAACCTTTGGCAGCCCCTTGGGTTAGCTCAGCTTGATTCCTCTTTGCTAGCCAGCTTCAGCTACTCCTTTCCCTCATTCGCCGTATTCCTTCTTCCTTCTGGCTGCTCATTCATCGCATTCATTCATGCTGGTCCAGCCCCAAACCTGTTCACCCCGACTCACGACTTTATAATTAGGCAAAGATGTTGTTGTTCTTATTTCTGCTGCTGCTGTTGTTGTTGTTGGTGGTGGTGGTGTTGCTGCTTGGTTGCTGCTCACTTAATGCATTCATAATAATATTTCTTTTGCTGTTAAATTTATGCTTTTTGCCTTGTAGTCTTCAGCGTTGCTGCTTTTTATTTATCTTTGCCAGTTTTAATTTTCTCGCTTCGTACAAGTCGCAAGTCTGCGGTGAGGAGCCTCACGAAAATCGTTTTGCATTCTTAAACATAATTGCATTGGGGGCGTGGTCACATATGAAATTTCTTTGATTAAAGTCGATTAAAATCGCAGCCTGTTTCGCCTTCTGCCGTCGTTACTCTTGTTGTTCTTTTCTTGTTGTTGTTGTTGTTGCTGTCCCAGTTGCTGTTTCTCTTCGTCTTCATTTCTGCTAACTACAAGGAATCTGTTCAAGATGAGCACGGTTTATGGGTTCAAGGATTAGGGCGGGGATATTATTGCAATGCAGAGTTAATGCTATAAGAACAATAAATTTAATAAAATACTTTATGATCTTAATATTATCAGTTAATAAAATTACTAAAACGCAATCCACTTGCACTTTTCTCTCTCATTGTTTCTTCTTCTTATTAAATAATTATCTTTGCATTTGGAAGCAAATTTTAGCTTGGATTAATTTGATTTTTTGATCAAAACATTTTTAAGTAACAAAGGCCTATGTAATTATCATTAGCAAAAATAACATTAACATATCGATACCATTAGAAGTATGCAAATAAGTGAGTAATAGAGGTGAGTGATATTTCATATCGCTGATATTTTTCACAGATATTTAAAAGTAACAGGTACTAAAGAGAGACAATATCATTTGTGTATGACTTACCTCTTCTTATTCAGAAGATTATAAGGAGGCAATTCTTACTATTTGGAAATAATTTTGCAGCCGATATTTATCACAGATACTTTACAGTCCAAGGCGCACTTGTCACTGTGCCAAGAAACTAAAAGTATCGCCCATCTCTAGTAAATATTCAGTAAAAGGTTAATAGTGGCATAATATGAGTACAACATGTTTTATATCATAATAATTGTTAACCTATGATGGCAATATAATCAAGTTTGAAATCTAAAGATATCCTATTGGGATGCTAAGGTATTTATATGTATGATATAGTAACTCCGTTTACTGTGATTACACTGTTTTATTATATTAATAATGATCGGAACTTATTTACACACAAGTTTGGTAATCCGATTCGTAGGTACAACTCTAAAGTTGCTTAACTATTGCTTGGATCTTCTATTGAAATGAGTTTGAAACGACTCTGGCCTCAGTCTAAGCCTCATCATCATCATCAGCATGAGCGGCTGCGTGGTTGCTAGGCCACTCCCTATCGCTACTACCCCACCTTCCTGCACCGCATTGCCCCCCTCGACGAAACGAAGACATGCCGCTTCTAATCTGCACTCAAGTGAATTGCAAATTACGTGTCTTAAATTGAAGTTTTACGAGTTGCTACTCTAAATGTTTGCACCAAAGTGCTCGCTAGTTGTTTGCACAAGGCACAGAAGAGTCTTTGCCAATGGACCAATTTCTAAGCCAGAGACGGCTGCGCACATTCATGTGACTGTGTGGATGAGGATGAGGTTGGTGGCAGAGGCACATCCCCATTGGTAGCATTGGTAAGGTCCGTGGCTTGGTTGCTGCGTGTTTAGGCCGAGTGTTGTATTTCATGTTGTTGTGGTGCTGCTTCTGCTGCTCCTGCTGAAGCTCTGTTGTCGTCTTCTACTTCTGCTTGTTGTTTATGCGATGCAGGATATGATAATAATTACACCTTCGCCGTTTGTAGCCTCCACTTGCCTCCACTTGCCTCCACTTGCTTCACCTGGCCAGGAAGTCGCCTGTTTGCCTGTTCTCTTGGCTGCCTCATGTTTGGCTCCGTGCAACGTCGCAGCGATTAAAAATTGATCTCATTATAATTATTTTTTATAATTTATGAAGCCTTCAAATGTGTGTTGCTTGTTGTGTTGCCATTGCCATTTGCCTGCTCCGATACTCGGCCACAAAGTAGTCATTATAAAAGCCATAAATTTTGATCGCCTCCAGCTCCAAAGTCAGCAACAGTTGGCTTTAATGAGTGCAGTCGATTCGGCCGAGTAGGGACGATGTGAAGTCTGTTTGGTTTATTCAGTGTTTGCAAAATTCGAAGAGTTCAAATTGTCAAATACACAAATTCAGTGATTATATTTGTTATTTTAAAGTTTTAGTGTTTAAATTAGAAGTTTATAGTACTGTCTGTGTGTTTGACAACAACAACAGTAAATAAATATAAAGTGCAGTCTATTGTGAAATGAACAATAATAATATAAAATGAGAGTACATTCCAGTTGTGAAATATATATACAAACCTAAGTAAGATTCTTTAGTTGGAATGTCTTTCATTTACCTTCCTTTTCTCACCTCTTCCCAGAAACCGCACATCTAAGATGGAACGCAGCAAATATTATGCATAAAACATACAAACATACATATCTCGCAGCTGGCCACGAGTCCACAACTCTCTAAATATATACATACACACTTACATACGTATCTTCACACACACACAGACAGAATGAAGCAAACACCCGCACTGAATGTCTGGCAGAGACCGGACTTGAAGTTTGCTCATTTTGCATTTTAGTTTGTAATTTAGTTTCATTTATTGCGATTTTACATTGACGCCTGACACGCAAATTCGTGTAATCCTGGCGATGGCTGAAGCAATGCCAATGCCAGTGCCAGTGCCAGTGCCAGAACTCAGTGCCGGCAGAACCCACCGACCATGCGCCACACAAAGTCCAATTAAATTATGAGGGTCCACACGCCAAGACGACGACCGTTCCAGGGGCAGTGGTAAGTCTCGAACCCGAACCCGAACCAGTTGTGGCTCGCAGCAGACATTGGAGCCGATTTGCGATTCCAACTGCTTATGCCTCACTTGAGTTTGGCGTTGGCTCATTTTCAGCTTCGCTTTTAGCCATTGCCATTGCCATTGGCATTGGCATTGGCATTGCGGTGTAAGAGTAATTAAAATCCCTTGATTAATATGTAAATTTAATGAGATTACGAATTCAGCGAACAAGATTAGGAATGCACGGTCTCCAGTCTTCAGGCAACTGTCACTGCCCAACTGGCTCCCTCTTCGCCTCCTTGGCTGTCTGCCAGCTCGGCTGCGTCTTGGACTCACACACAGTTGTAATTTTCACTCTGCTAACAGTGTCCATGGCTTAGAGACATGTGTGGAGCTATAGACCAGGGCTCTGACTGCGGTCGAGAGTGAGACTGCGACTGAGACGGAGACTGGCACTGTTAGTGGCAGTGGCAGTGGCAGTGGCACTGGAGTACGGGTCCAGGCTTGTTAACGTTTCTGTGGAAAGCCGCAAGTTCACTTTGGACCAGTGAAGCCACCCAAAAAGCCACTCGACATTGGAAAATTGGAAGCGCGAAATAAACTTGTACATAAATTGTGTGAAATGGATTTGCTTGCAGTTCAAAAGGTTGTCGATTTTGTCGTCTCTTTTGGTTGTCGTTGCTTGTTGTTGTCGCTCTTGTTGTTGCAGTTGTTGTTGTTGTTGTTGTTGTTTATGTTCAGCTTGTTGTTGTGGTTGTTGTTGTTTCTCTGGCTTGGACTCAGTTCGGTACTGATTTGGTTAATCTGTCAGCATTGCATTTACCAAGAGCATGTTTAAATTTTGATCTTAAAGTGATAAATTTTCATTAAACCAACGACAATTTACTGACTACGTTAGTTATACTCAATTAATAGAGTAACTCTACATTCGAGAAGTACTCGAATAAGTGTTCCAACAACTATTGAACAGTTACAATGCCATGGTATATAATAGTTACTAGTTTATAGAACTTTACTTCCAGATAGTTTATAATCTAACCTAAGAGTCCAACTCGGGATTTGCATTCTCTATTTTAAAATGATATTTGTGATATAATATATATTCATAGATATAATAGCTTAACTTGTATATCGATTCCCGAAACCTTTATGATCAGAATGTGCTTTACTTATAGTAACAACAACAATTTATTGTTTGTACGCGATCTTCTGTATAATCCGAATGCAAATATGGTTAACTGTAATTCCAGCTCTCAGTTACGTGTAAATAATCGCAATTTTTTTATTTCCCCATTTTCAAATCCCGTATACCCCTAACCTACTCGTAAAGCATCATGAGCAACAATGCAAACAAATCATCACCCCCTACCCGAACCTAAAAAGCAAACCCAGCGAAAACTCAACGAAACTTTTTGTGATTCAGCAACATCAGCAACAACAACAACAACACCCACACAGCAGCAACAACAATCAGCTATAACTTTTTTCATTTTTGCGCTATTTTCGCATTTGGTTTTCCCGTTTCATCCCCGAGTTGGCGCCGCTGCCTCCCTACTGATTAGCAGCTCCGAGCTCGGCGAGAGTTTTTTCTCATTACCGAAAAACGCGCGCGCGTTTTTTGCCGCGCCAATGGCTCCACTTGGCGTTTGCGATTGGGTCGCCAGCAGATGCCGATGCTGGCTGCGATTGGTGGGAAGCCTTTTTAGGCACTAAGCTTAAACAGCACTTTGCGAGGGTTGGGATTGGGTTGGAGTTGCACTTCAGCAGGATTAGAGTGGCTGCACGAAGTTGCTTCGTACATCTGCAGTTCTGCGTCTCGAAATTTCAGAGGAAGCATAAAGATTATTATTATATCACTTGGAAACGCGTAAATTTCTGACAAAGAAGATGCAAGTTCTTAGAGAGAATATAGCAATGATAGTTATGAGATATCTGTTCCACGTTGGGAGCTAACTGTTGCGTTTACTTAGCCAGAAATGCAACTTTAAAACTCATCTTAACAATCCCTTTAATTAACCATCTGATGAGCGTGTTCCCTCTGGGAAGTTGAGTATATAATCGATTCTAGGTCGAATCAATGCAATACACAGCAATAAGGTGTCACATGCAGATGAAGGCCAAGCGGAGCAGGAATGCGTCATTTATGAGCTTTGTGTGGATGGAAGGCAACAGTGAATGAAAGTGAGTTGGGACACACAGACAAACAACAGGGGTAGATAGAGCATAGACGGACAATTGAATGAGCAGCTCCACACACTCGCTCACTCGTACATACACACACACAGATGAAGGACAATAGTGTCCATATCCACATCCATGATGCAGAGCTGGTATAGTTCTCTGGCACTGGGACTAGACGTTCAAAAAAAAGTGCAGCAAATGCAACGGGGCAAAATGCGCTTCAGTGCAGCCCCAAAATTGCAGGCACACACGAGTTGCAGGCTCAAGGCTTGCAGCAAACAATACCAGGATACTAAGCACTGAAAAATACCGTAAATTTTCAGGCGTTGGTAGTTGGCAGTTGCCAGTTGTCTGTCAGTCAGTCAGTAAAGCTGTGAGGCCTTAAATCGGAGTCAGTCAAGGTCGTGGTGCGAAGGCGTTGTGCCATCAAAACAGGAAACCAAAAGAGCGTAACTGATACCGAAAATGCCGCTAAAAATCAACAGACTGGCAAGCCAAGGCAAAGATATGGCGAGAAAAAAGAAAGCCACACAAACATATATAGAAGACAGGCAGCAGGCAAGAAGAAGAAGTGGTGGTAGTGGTAGAAGCAGAAGCCAAAGCAAACGGACGTTCGTTCAACTTTATTTTATGGCAATCCTTGCTCAGTCTCTCTAACACACACACACACACACACATACAGACTTAAACACACTGTCTGAGCTTAGACGCTGCTTTTCAAGGACTTTCACCCACACACACACACACACAACGACAAGAGCTACAAAAAAACAGATAAAAACACACACAAAACGAAAAAGCATAAAACGTAGCATACTTTTTCGAGCGAGTCGCATGAGTTTTTCCACGTTTGCCACGTTGCTTGCTGTCTCTGGCATTTGCTTGCCACTTGCCACTTGTTCTTTGGCCAAATGCTTTTGCCGCTTTTGGCTTTTTAGAAGGCAACGCTCACTCTTTCTCTTGGTGTGTGTGTGTGCCTCTCCCTGTGTGTGTTTGTGTGTGTGAGTGTGCAAACTTCAACCACGAAGTATACAATATATTTTTGGGTCTAGACGCTGCTTGTGCGACTGTCTGGCATCGTCTACGTTTTCAATTTTACAGCTGAGGGTCAACTCCGTGTGGGTTCAGGGCCACTCAAACTTGCAGGCTTTGGCTCATTCAAAATGGGTCAAGGTCTTCATATTTTTCACACTTTAAACGCAGCAGCGAGGCTTTAAAATTGTTGCCCAACTGCCAACTGGCCAACTGTTGCTGCCAAAAACCGGAAATGCATCTATATTGCGTACGTTGGCCAAAGTCCTCAACCTCACACGCTTCCGTTTCTGCGCCTGGCTCAATGCCAGCAGGCGCGTTTGTAAACACAACAAATAACAAATTTTGTTTGCGTGGCTGCATGTGTGTGTGTGTTTGTTTGCGTGTGTGTGTCGGCGAGTGTGGCATATTTTTTGGCGCCCGGCAAACGCATTGTTGTGATTTTCGCCTAGCCTAACTATAAAATCGCATGTGGTCCAGTTGGACACCAATTGCGGCTGCCAGTTGCATTCCCAACTGCGTCCTGCCCACCACTTGCATCGTTGGCGTTGTATTCCCCAGTTTGTGAGCCTTGTTTGCGGATGGCCACTTGTCGTTATGATGATTCATGTGGCCTACCACATCACCCGCCTTCCCCTCCCCTCCCTCTTACAGCCCCAGCCCCAGCCTGTTGAGTGCCCTGTTGAAACCGCTCAATCGGAATGCTAATTTGGGGGGTGCTCGCATTAAGCATACGCCGTGTTACGCAACTTTAAATCCGTTTCATTTGCCTCCTGCAACGCTGTTATACGCGTATGCAATGAGTGAGGTCCGGTGAATATCCGGCCACTGCGCTTAGGCAAAAGCTAAATCCGATTTTGACAGAAAAACCTCGAACGTTGTCAATTGGAGTTCATACAACAGCAACCAATAAAAGTTAACTTCTTATTGCAATATACCCTAACTGAACTGTATCTATGTAACTTTATGCAGCTTGTCCCTAAGGTATAAGTTTTATAGCTTACTGTTAAACCTAGATAATAGGATAAATGACTGAGGAAGGGACGGCTAAATAATTCTGTTTGGTAAGTCGGTTGGGTGAACTCTCAGGAGCCTAAGGCCAAGGAGCTTACTCTGAGATGGTGTGAAAGGCATAACATGTTCATATTTTGATTGTGTATACTAGTATTAGGAACTTGTCTGGATTCTCTAGTTTAGCTGGGAACTATATATTTCTGGTATGAAAAGTCTTTCTTAAGTGGAGTTGGCGCCCAACGTGGAATGGACTGCTGACTCAAAGAAGTATAAGGATACTACTATTTTGATTGGAGATTGTACCTTATATTTATCAAAAATCCAATATAGGAAGAGAACTTTGTTTTCGGCATCGCTTTGACAGCATTTCACTCTTCTTCTCCCCTTTCATATGGCACTCGAGGTTTGCATAGCCCCTGACAGGCCTCAGCTTCGACCAGCCATGTTTATCAATAAATTGGCAGCCGTGCCTCAAAGTGTACATGGGGCATCGGGAAAATAAAGGAAAAATTCAGCCATCGCCTAACCAAAAATCAAGCAAAAATATCAAGCACACACTCTTGCAAACACACACACACACACACACACACACACACACATGCGTATGCATTTATGCAATGTGAAAATAAAATTCAAAAAGTCAATCGCAATTCATAAATAAGAAAAAAGTCGCACAAAAAATTGTCAAAAATCAACTATAAAAATTTTTGTCGTCGCTGGCGTTGTCGATGACGTCGACGTTGGCGTCGCTGCCGCTGCCGCTGCCACTGCTGTTACTGTTGTTGTTGCTGTTGCTGTCGTGTTGGTAGGCGGAGTCATGTGTGGGTTATTTTTTTTATTGTCGTTGTTGTTTTTGTGCTGTGTTTGTTGTTGTTGCTGCTGTGTTGTGCTGTAGCTGTATGTGTTATAGTTGTTGTTTCTCACTGTTACTGTGCAGCCATTGCGTAGTTTTTTGCCGATGTTTGTTGTTTTAGCAAAGGGGCGTGTGTAGGCAGTCACTTGGTGCTGGATTGGGCGAATCGCAAAGGGGTAAAGGTGCGGGGAGGGCAGCCAACAAGGAAAGAAAACCCGCAAAGGAATGAAATATGCCGGAAAATACAACAAAAAAAAAGAAGAAAAATGCGTAAAAACAAGCAGTCAAGCGGTCAGATATGGCTGCGATACGAGTACATTCAATAATTATAAATACATACGTTGGCCGCAGCAGAAGTTAAAAGTCATGCGTAAATGAGGAATGTCCTGCGGTTGCCGGCACTTCACGGCTCTCTGCTTTACGGTTAATGATTTACCAAATTATGTAGCCGCAAATGTAAAATACACGACTGCCCAGCACCAGCAGAAGCACCAGGTAATGGCCCCCACCCCCCAGCTCCCACATCCTGTTTCAGCCCACTTCGCTCCCCCTTCTCCTTCTCCTCTGGTCATTCAGTTGTCGCAAATGTTTATTAATTGAAAACGTAAAATTGCATTTCGGGGCCTGTTGACCGCCCGTCGGCGCAATGATTTCGATAATGCGGTTGCCGCTGGCCGCAAAAACAGTTTGTTGCTGTCATCACAAATGGTGGGCGAAGCGGGCGGGGGTAGGGGCGATGGTAGGTGTGCTACGGCCAAGCACTGAGGCAGCAACAGCAACAACAATGAACCGACCATTGCAACTGGACGATAATTGGCGTCGGGTCAACTGTAGCCGCATCGGCGTGTGGCGATGTCAAGGATCGACATCCAGCCAGGACAGAAAGGAGCTAGAGTGGAAAGTATATTAAATTCCATTGGCAGGCCAATAAAATTAAATATGACTTTGACTGTTAAAATCATTTTTATTTAATTTACCCTTTATTTGTTTGCATAACACAAGCTGATGAACTGCAATCAATGTATATAATCCTGATCAACATCAAAAGCAGGCCGAATCTATTGAAGTCCATGTAAATACTAAAAACTAATTTACATTCAGTTATGTTGGTTTACCTCCCTCCTTTCTACCTTCGATTTCTATTGACTGAATAGGTAGAGCTAACAGAAATTGTCCTTTGATCAACAATTTCCAAACGAGTCTTTGTAACCTCCGGTGTATACTCTATGTATAGTATGTAGTCTGACGATGTAAAACTTATCTTATTATTCAAAGATCCTTCTTAACTTAGTCTCCTTCAAAGTGATCTTAACTCTATGCAGCTCTGGTGCCCAGGCAATCGTCTTGCTCTAAATTGCTCTTAGTGCATCTTTAGGACTTTAAGTCGTTCGATGCCATTGGTAACCCTTACCTTAAACACATACGAAGCCTGTTCAAACCAATAGATGAATTTTGAATTTATTTTAATTATTTGTCCCCCTTAAAGGAAACCTCCCCAGATACAATGCACTTATGCCAGCGCTTCTTCCAACCCTCGAAGCACTTCTGAAATGCGCTTTCAGCTCTTTCTTTGATTCCGAGTTTATCTCATGAATTGTGGCAAAACGCTTTCCTTTCATTGCTCTCTTCAGTTTTTGGAATAGAAAAATGTCGAGCCAATGGGAGCCAATTCTGGTGTATACGGACCTGTTGGTAAGAACTAATTATGCACCAACCAAGCCTTCACGTTTCCCTTTGAACACACCTCGTATATACACCCAACTCTCTTTTTACATGGTTTCTTTTTACACGGATTTCTGAGAAACGTATCTACCGTGTAAAAAGAGAGTTGGGTGTATATTCCCCAGGGTATTTTTTGATGTTCTGTTGTTAAAATATTTGTCTTATTTCATTTAATTCTACTTGGCTTAAGATAAATCTGGGGATTATATTTGGTTTGGCCCTTAACATAATCTTATTAACAATGTTATTTAAATTGTTTGTAAGCACCTTTTCTATTGAACAAACCTCGTATCTTCTGTCAAGGACTTAGCTAATGTCCTTTTTAGGTATGCTTAACTCTCTATGATTCGAATTATGTACTTATTTGTAATTGAAATAATTGACGAATTCCAGGAAAGTCCTTGTGTGTGCTAACAGGTGCTATTCAACTGATGATGAGTATAATGAACAATGAACAAATGAGCATTTATTAAGGATAATGTGTCCTCGTCTTAGCGCGTTATATTATTAAGTTGAGTAGCAAATAAACTGAACAGAAGACTTGCTTAATTAAGCACCTAAATGGTTATTTTCGATTGTGAATATTTGCTTTCATTATTTCATATTTGTCATTATAATTTATTGATAAACATGCCAATCTCTCTGTTAGTATGAAACACATTCTCAGCTTTGTTGTTATTTAAACACTTGAGTTGCATTTTATTTGCTGCAACCAATATCTATATAGTCGTATGTATATGGAATACCACAAAACAATTTTGCTCACCTCGAAACATCAATTCGCTTTCAATGCAGCATTTTCAATTCATTTGCCACAAAAGACAACCAAATGCAAGTCCCAGCCCCATTTCAGAGCCCTCGGTTGCAATTTAAAAGCATTTCTGGATAGGCTCATAAATTTCGAATTATGTGCTCTCGAATGCCTATATCGGATAAATGTATGCATGCATCTCTATCTAACTATCCAATCTATCTATGGTGGTGTATGAACGTGTGTATATGTGTGTGTGTGTGTGTGTGAGTGTGTGTGTATATGAAGCTGAGGTCTTCAGGCAAGTCTGGAGCTGTCAGGCTGCTTGCCAGGCCCCCGAAGCATGTTTGCACTTCAAAACTCACACACAGTCACACACACACACTGAACTAAGAAAATTAAGAAAAATTACTTTCATGTGCTGAGCACACATTATGTGCAACAATTCAAGCTTGTGTGTGTGTGTATGTGGTTCAAAAATCATAAGCCACCTTCATAAGGCTCCCTTCGTGTCCAGAGTCCACACATAGACAACACCTGCCCCGAAGCGTTGAGAAAACTTCAACATGATTTTCAACATTCTACGGAAGATTTTTGGTTCAGGTATTTTCGGTTCAGGCGACGGGATTATGTCACATGCCAGCCACTGCTTAAAAGAGATGGCAACATTCATCAGAGCGAGACAACAGCAGCTGCTGCAACCTGCTTTCTACATATCAAAAATGCTGCAAATGTCCCTCGGTGGCGCCTCAAATGTTTTTCCCTTTACATTTTTTGGGCCAACGAACGAACAGTTGAATTCTGCACACAATAAACAAACATATATAACTATTCAAGTATATAAAATCTAAATATATATACTCTATATAAGATATATATGTATATATATATTTATCCACTTAGTTTATATGCAAATTAGTTGTGTGTGTGAAGAGAATTTAATTGTATGAGTAGATCTGAGCGCTGGCAACAAAAGCAGAAGATGCAACCCACTTGGCTGCAGTCAAACTATTGTTGCAGTCACAAACTGCATGTGGAAATAGACAGCAACAACAGCAACAACAACTGCAACAAGAAGGCAACTTATTTAGTACGCTTCATTAGTAGGAAACAAAAACAAACAAGAACACACAACCAGCCTACAACAACAACAACAACAACAACAACAAGAACAACATGAAGTGTGTGCGCACTTCCGCCAACAATTGTGCCACTAAAAGCCCACCGAGCTGCAAGGACTGGAAGGACTCGTCAACAGAACACAACTGTCATAGGGTCCTCCTCGGCTAATGATGTCAAATTACTTGCGGGCATTTCTATGTCATAATTAAACTGCAACAAGAGGATTTTTGAGTAGCGTCAGTGCCACTTAACTTGCAACCAGCGCTGCAAAATATGCATTGCCATGTTTTCTTTGGATACCCTGTAATTTCTCTAACTCAAAGCAGTTCACAGGACGAGCTATACCCAATGTTTCTTAGCGATGCTCTCAATCATAATCGAAAGCGAGACTTATTGAGCTTTCTCTTACAGATCAGTTATATTTCCAGTTATATTAAACCTTTTCTGGATTATGCTACAGGGCATCCTGCAGTCGAGTATTGTCATAGGTTTGCACAATTTTTATTCGTTTGCTTTTTTAGATGCACAATTGTTGCAGCCGTTGCAGCCCCCTCTCCCTGCCTACGTCGCTTCCTGGACCTCCCCTGCCACTGTTCGCCTTGTTAACATACTTAAATGCACACAGCTGCAGCAGCACCCAACACAGGCACGGACATAAAAATAAACACACACACACACATGCAGTCGCAGCTGGGGCTGAGTGCCTGCAAGTATGCAATATGTTTTTGCCATTGCCACTAATTACGACATGCCGCACCATCGCCAGAGCTGCTCCTGCCACGTGTAGTGCAACGTGTTGTTGTTGCTCGCAGTTACTCGCCTTGTTGATCTATTGTGTAGGACGCGTGTTTGTCGTTCCTGGCTTCAAGGATTACTGAGGCAATATCCGAGTTGAGATAAGTTCAAAAGGTTACAGCTCTATTCATAATTAAACCCCCTTGTTCGGCTCGGCATCTCATTATTAAGCACACAAATTTGTTGCAATTGTTCTAAGCGTGTGGCACAAGAGTGTAAACGCAGCTGAGGTCTGTATCAGTTCCAGCGGCGGCTCCAGGATTTCCTTCTGATTATAGATGCATACATGCTTTCAATTTTATAATCTTCGTTAAGAATGCTTCATCTTCAATGCTTACATCTATTTCTTTATGACTATTATCCAGTGTCCGTTCAGTTAGCATATCTTAGATTGATGATCTTTTATATAGACCAACTTCGTGCTGCTCTTCGTGAAGTTATAGGAAGTGTTCTGGCAAATTGCAGCAAAATATTGACATCAGGAATGAAAGGTTCAAATTGTTCAGATATTTTTACACAAACTAATAATAATTGCTTTCGTTGTGTTTAGCTGACTGCGAGAAACACTTAACAAAGTTGGGCTATGCGCTTACACTCCTTTCCAATCAAGGCAAACCTTTACATATACATAAACCCAGACAGAACAAGGACAAAGAAATCTTGAATAGCTTCAGTGCTTATTACCCGATCGTTAAGAAATTTGCAGTATAGGTTTAGAATATTCTAATATACGCGAAAGCCATGTACTATTGGTTGATAAATGTGCTTGATTATCATATTTTATCAGCTTGCTGGGGTGGGGGAAGCATACTTTATCAGCGTATGGTATGGGAGAAGATACATACCAATTTGGTGATTGTATCTTTTATAGTCCTTGAGATAGTCTAAGAATTACACGCGTGCATAAGGAAGAACAGACAAACGGACATAGCTTTATCGACTCGGCTAGTGATCCTTAACAAGAATATATATACTTTATGGCGTCACAGATGATTCCTTCTGCCTGTTACATACACTTGCGCACATTAAGTACTCTTTTCCATTTTTTAGTAGGTTAAGGGTGTAAGAAGCCTGAGCCGCATGGTTATTCTTTGTGAATACCCCAAAGCAGGGTAACTCAACATAGAAAGAGAAAGAGGCTGCAGTTTATTAGTTCTTTTCTCTAAGAAATTCTGTGTATGTCGTGCCTCAAACAGGTTGTAAGGCACGGGCCAGACGATTGTGCATTGAGCCGGGAAGGAGGAGGCACGGCACATGCGGCGTCTACCTCTGGTTGACACTGACCCAACTCTTTACAACTTAATCTAGAATTAACTGTGAAAATTAAATTAACTTTAAGATTAAATATAATATGTATTTATTCAATAAAATGTACAATCTGTGAGCTAGCTACAATTAAATTTTTTGAATTTTTAATTAATGTTGAATCTGCCTCGCTGCACACCCATAATAAGCCTCACTCAATTATATATATATATATTTATTTCTGTTATATTACAAATTTTCATAATATTTACCTCAATTTGTGTAATAAACGCGCGACCGCAATGGGTTTTTGCGGTAAGTGAAGCATCGCCCCGTGTGTCTATTGGGGACTGAAGCAAAGCATAGAAAATAAAGGAAATGGTAAAAAAAGAAAAGTATAGGAAAAGCATTAAAAAGGTGAATCTTTTCAGCGAGTTTTTAACATTTGTGTTGCATTCAGCGGTAACGCTTGGACATTATAAAACCAAATGTCACCAGGTAGGAAACCCAATGGAGAATCCAATGCAGCTCCTCACTTTGGACAACTGAACTCGTGCGATGCGATTGCAATTGCGATGGCCATTGACAATGGTTTAAATTGTTGCGCTGTTGCCTGGAAGCCGACCAACAAAAGGATATGTACCAGAGTGTATATATATACTCGTATGATTGTACATATATATATATTTTATTGCTCTGGTTGAAAGGAAATGAAAATTGTTTTATGCGGTTACGCCAAAAAGTATGCAGTGTTTTTTTTGGTGCGCGATGCCCATCAGACAGCAGGTAGCGCGATGCAAGGCAGGCGGGCAGCGGGCAGCGGTGCAGCAAAAAGTTTAAATAAATGTTTGATGAAATGCACAATTTGCATGACACAACCCTATCTCCATGCCCATCGCTTGAGCCCTACAACCTCCCAAGCGACCCTTCTTTATAAAACATTTCGTGAACCTTACCGAACCGCCAGACATCTATTTGAAATGCATTTCGGATTGCAGCTGGCGCCACATCCGCTGCGCGTTTCCCATGCCCCAGCACACAATTAAACTAATTTTCAGTTATGCAAGACAACTTATTTTGCATCCTACAACAACAACAACTTGTGCTCGTCTGTCCTTTGCCTGCACATGTCAATCGCCTGATCCTTCGATTGAATTTCGCTTCGACGACGACGCCGACGAGGACAGCAGATGCTGCTGCTCATCAGTTTCTTATTTACAAAAGAAATCATGCAATTTGCATTTGTCTCTTTTGGTGGCGGAGTTTTGTTTTTGGAACGTCAAGTACAGGCAGAGCTAGCACCTCGCACAGTGGAGCAACAATCATGAGCTACACATAAAAAAAACTGCTTTTAACTCTTAGAAATTATATTATTGCCTTTCGTATGTGATGCTTAATACAGAAAACTGTATAATTATCATACATTTAACACTTGATTTCAAACTAAATTTTCCATTTCGTGTTATAAGAAAATGTTTAAAAACAGAAATAAATATTCTTTAGAATATGATATATATATATAATCTGTGATAAATTGTGTATAAATTGTAATTAGTTCAGGCAGCTTTATTTATTTCAAATAGAATTGAGTTCCATTAGTCCAAATCGAGCATGAATAGCAATATATATGTGAACAGATGTAGGCGAGATGAATTCCATACCTGAAGCTCACTTCAAGCCACGTATTTACCATGATAGGTGTAAAGTGTCTCTGGGTATGGTATTATTAGCAGTTCGTAGAACAATTCAAATGATTAACCCACAAGTAAACCACATCTCATTAAACCAAACACAAAAAAAAACGTGTAGTGTCGCCCACTTGTGAACCACTGTGCCGTGGGCAGCTGATTTGCATCGAAACGAAGCCAAAGCCAAAGCCACCAACCAAGTCAAATTGCCAAGCGCTGTGCGGATTAATTCATTACACAAACCCGTTCAGCACAAGAAATAATAACAACAATCAACGGAGAGCAGGAGGCAGTCAGCTCAGGTCTCATGTCTCATGTCTCAGGGCTCTGGGCTCAGGATTGAGGGCTCAGGGCTCAGTGGCAGGTCGCTGACTGGGCTGAAGCTGCCAACCTTTTTTTATTATTTATTTTTACTTTTTTCTTCATACTCTTTGCTTCTTAATGCCACCGAAAACTCATTTGAATTTAGTTTTCATTTAATTTAATTTAATTCGCTTTTGGCTTTGCGCTTCTTTCACTTATTTCTCCTCTTTGTTTTGTCATGTTTTTGTTTGTTTTTTTTTTCGTTGCACTCCTCTGCTTTGGTTTTCCTTCATTACGCTTTGCTGTTGTTCCAGCCATGATGATGATGCCTGATTTTCATTAGTTTTTTCCTTATAAGTTTCAAATCGATAACGAGCATTCGTCGAAATCATATACATATATGAGTTGTCCACCAGTGGAATGCCCGAGAGTGAAGTGGAGTGGAGTGGAGTGGAGTGAAGTGGATCCACCTCTCCAGCTCTCTTAATCGCAACCGACCACTGGCTGGCACCCAGCTGCTGACTGTTAACTGCTAACTGCTAACTGCTGACGAGTGCGACTGCCTTATGGAGGTCGCCTGCCTGGTCGAGCTTCTGGGTGAGCTCTTGTCTCTGGCATGCGCATTGGATGAATGCGCTTAGCTTAGCCCACGGGCTAAGGAGCAGTTGTGAGTTATGTAAAGCGGCGCTGCAATGACATCAATTGTTTGCTTTGTCTTTCTCGATTGCATTGATGGTGGCTGCAAGGCCATGGGGGAGAGATGAGGGGTGTGGGAGGGTATAGACCACCGCAGAGCAAAAACTTAGCTGTCACCAACAACTGGACAACAAAACTACGATAAACAGTTTTGAATGCTCGAGTTGTAGGGATAATTAGATCTTTGTACTACAAACTGGATTCCAGCTTAACATGTGCAAAACAATATTGAGCTAAAAGAAAGTGCACTTAATTTCACAGGAGAAGGAAGAGGTTATGCTGAGCTGAAAGGTCTGAAAAGTCTTGTTTTAGTTCTATATGAAATTTCTATCGATATCAAGGGAATAAATGTAGATCTGAAGTATTTCTTATGGTGAACCGACTTGGGGAAGTTTCAACTTAATTCGAATTGTCTAATTGATTTGGACTTTTACTGCAGATGATGAAACTTCCTTTCGATTGCCTTATCCTTAATCGATTGTTGATCGAATGTTGTCTCTAAGTAACTATAAAGAGCGATAAGGAAAGACATAGAAATACTCTATGTACATTGTAGCTACTCACACAACTCACTTAATTTGATTGAAAAGCTTAAAGGAAATTGTGCAAACTTCAATCGTAAACAACCCAAAAGCAAATGCGAAAACATTTTCCAATTTCAAACAGCGCACAAGGACAAATTAGCATACGTTTAGAGGCAAGACAAGAACAATCTATCCAATACTCCCGTGACGAACCCTCCTCCGGACAAAACAAGAAAATTAACCCTTTTGGGATAGGGTTGTCATCGTCTGGCCGACACATAATTAAAATGCATAATTATGCCGAAAATGCGACAACATTTCAGGCCAAATTACGACAAATGCTGACGCCGCATTTAGAAATGCAAATCAATTGATGGTCACATATTGGGGAAGCCAGAGGGTGGGGAGGGTTAGGAGGAGGAGGAGAAGGATTGGGGGATGTCTCAAGTAGGCAACCCAAAAGAGTCTAAAGTCCAGAGGCATTATCATTGGATACGCAATGCTACCAAAAAATCTACTTCTGATTAGCATAAAATTTCATTCGACAAAAGTTTATTGAGTTCTGCATTAATTGTGAACCGGGCAGAAGAACCCTTTAAGATGTGGCCAGGGTTGGGGTTGCTGGCCGGGATGTGGTACGGTAAGGTGCGTAGACAATTAATCTGGAAATTGGGCAATATTTGACTTTTGTAGTCCTCTCTCCGCCGCCATCATCAACTTCATCTTCATCATCATCATCATCAGCTGGCTTTTTAATGGCCAAATTTGAATTGCTAATATCCTTTCGCTGGTTTTTGGTCGCTTTTGGTCGTTTTAGGGGTTTTTCATGTTGACATATCGGGCCTCATAACATGATGATGAACGCTTTACATATTTTTCCTCCAGTCGCTTTCTATTATTTATTTTTATTAATAAGCACCGTACTTTTTCAATAATTGAAGCTATACTTAGTATAACGAGCTTCACTTAATGAACTTAGCTCTTAACTATATCTCGACTTCTGATAGATTTCAAGATGTGTAGAGAAGGAATTCTTACTCTTGAACAATGATCAGCATCTAGTACATCCTTATTGCTCCTTAAAACAAGGACTAGCGTATTGATGCTGGGCAAGAGCATATTGAAGGTATCACTTCCTGACTTTAAGATGCCTTTTTCCATACCCTTTTAAACTTTTTGATATACACCCAACTCTCTTTTTACACGGATTTGAAATGAACATACATAGTAGTAACTGGGAAATCCCCTTATTCGATAACTCTTACCTACACATTTTGTTCGCATCATATTTACATAAAATATTGCTTAATTAAAGTGTTTAAAGTTTATTAGCTCGCAATATTTTATCAATTGTTCGTGCTATCAATTAGATTTGAACATTTCTGAACTTAATTAGTGAAAAAGGTAATTTATCTATATATTTTTAGTTAAGCTTTAAAAATAAAAATAATGCCCTTTCTACAGTTAATAAAATGTCCAAAATTTCAAAGATTTGTAAAAGACAAGCCATTTCTTTGGAAGTAAAATTAAAAATCTTGGACTGTCTGGCAAGAGGTGAAGGTTCAACATCTGTGTGCAAGGATTTTGGCTTAAACGAAGCTACTATCAGGACCATCTACCAATTTTTCACCAATATGAATCATGTATTTTAAGTTTTAATGCTCAATAAAATGTCATATGAACATACAATTTGTATGCATATCTGAAATTTTATAGTTTTCAACATTTTAACACGGTTTTTCGAAGTAAATATAGTTATTTATTTCATCTTACACGGTTTTCAAATCACATGGAATGTATCCCCCATTTTACTATAGGAAACGCCTCTTTTTTTACACGGTTTATTTTTACACGGATTTCTGAGGAACGTATCTACCGTGTAAAAGAGAGTTGGGTGTATATACAGGGTATAATAAGATATGTCCTTTGGCAACACTTTAAACAAGCTGCAGTTGCTGGCGAGTTTCATTAGTTGGCTACCAATTTGGCTAATTAGAAAATTACATTTAGGACGCGCACTAATTTCAGGCAACAAATTGGCACACCTTGAAGAGGCTGCCTGCTGCAGGATGCCGCCAAGTGGATGGCGGATGGCGAGTGCCCCGTTGGCTGTGACACAATCTAATTGCATACTTTGGGGCGCATAACTTTGCACTAAAATTAACCTCTAACCTATTTTACTGCTGCTGCTGCGGCGGTCCATAATGAACGATGCGCTGCCGCGGATGCAAATGAAGCGCTGCAAGACGCCAGTCGGCGACAGGAGCAGCCGTTTGCTGTTCTCGTTGGTGTTGCATAAGCAAATGCCAAAGGACAAGTCCACTCCAAGCGCCTGAAATACTGTTACGTCCTCATCATCATCATCATCATGATCATTATTACCATCACTATGATTATGGCAGCTGCGCGCAGCTTCTACCTAATTGCACGAATTTCATTTTGTGTAAATTAACAGCAATTTTCGTTGGGGTCACCCAGCGAAAGTGCAGGTGAGGCAAGGCAGCGGTGGTGTGGCATCCACAAGGATGCACGCTTGCACAACCTTTAAGGTCTCAAGTTATGTGGAAGATGGAATATTCAGCAAATTTACATTATTCACATGTTGTTCGAGGCTGTTTCCAAATATCTTTACTATTTGTTCGGTAATGCATAAATATTGTTCAAGTGCGTGAAAATAAGCTGCATTTGCTGTCCAAAATTCAACACTAATGTTATGAGTATTTCCCCATTATCTTTCCACTCTCTGTCTCAATGTAAATGATATCGTTTACACAACTGACAGGTCTGCTCGAGTGCAGAAAGCTTGACTAAGCGATACCCTGTACACATACTTCAGCTCACATCAATCAGCGTTTTGCTTAGGGGTTAAAAAGAATCCTTGAAATCCTTAGTACCTATTGATTAACTATATATAA